>JARWMV010000240.1:0-1491183 GCA_030998015.1 Ceratorhiza oryzae-sativae
ACTATTCAATGGAACAGAAAATAGTACAATTTGGAGTGCATAAAAATTCAAGTATTTCACAATTTAATTACAGAGGCATTGCTTGAGGTTGGCAGAGCAGACTAAAATAATAGAAAATGTTAGTGATCCATAACATAAGTGCCTTAGGAATTTGGATGCAAAGTTGGGGCCATGGTCTGAGATTGTTTTCCATGGTAACCCATGAAGTTTCCATACATATGTTAGGAACAGGTTGGTGCAATCCATAGCACTGGCTTCTGATTGGCATGGGATAAAGTGGACCATTTTTGTCAGGCAGTCAACAACCATAAATATAGCATTGAACCCTTCTGACAGGGGTAGCCTGGTGATCAGATCATAGGTGATTTCCTCCCAAGGTTTTTCTGGTGCTGGTATTGGGTTTAGGAGCCCTGGGGGAACCTGGTTGCTGTGCTTGTTCCTAATACAAGATTTGCAATGTGTGACATATTCATTGACTGATTTTTTCATTGACAACCATGTATATTTGCAGTTTAACAATTCATATGTTCTGAACTGTCCTGGGTGTCCTGCAGCTGGGTTGTCATGACAGCTTTCAATGATCAGCTTGCAAAGTTCTTTGTTATTTGGGACATAGATTTGGCCCTTGTATCATAAAAGTCCTTTGTCCCATTCCCAATTTTTGACCTTTTCATTGTCATCTAGGGCTTTTAGCACTTTTGACAGGTGCTTGTCCCCTGGGATAGTGTCCCTAATGAGTTGTTCCAGGTCATGGTCTGGTGTGATTGCTTGTAGCCACAATGATTTTAGTTCCAAAAATTGGTTTTGCACAAGCAGAGCTTGGCTCTCACCCCCCTCTTTAGGGATGTGCCTTGACAGCCTAGAGAGTATGTCTGCCTGGCCATTCTTTGCCCCTTCAATGTATAGGATCTTGAATTTGAATCTGGACAGGAACTTGTGCCATCGTGTGACTTGGCCATTCAGTGGCTGATTTGTTTTCCAATATTCCAGATTTTTGTGATCACAAACAATGTTTACTGGGTGTTTGGCCCCCTCTAGTAAGTGACACCAGTGTTTGAGGGCTTTTATAATTGCCAGCATTTCCTTGTTGTAAATATTGTAATTTCTTTCTGCCAGGACCATTGCCTTGGAGTAGTAGGAGATTGGGTGAAGCATTCCATCTTCTCCATATTGCAATAATACAGCACCTGTGGCATAGCCTGAGGCATTTGTTTCCAGAATAAATGGTTTGCTGGGTTCTGGCTGAATTAGGAGGGGGGCTTCTTTCAATTTCTGCTTCAGCAGGTTCCATGCCTGATCCCTTTCTTCTGTCCATTCCCATTTTACATCCTTCTTGACAAGTTCATAAAGACATTTTGTGATTTTCAAAAAGTCTTTTATGAAGTGCCTTAACCAGTTTGCAAACCCCAACCCTTCCAGGACTTCAGTTGGGTTGGTAGGGGTTGGCCATTCAACAGCTTTTTCGACCTTGGCTGGGTCTACTTTAATTCCCTGGGGAGTCACTACTATTCTCAGGTAATCAACTTTGGTGACATCAAAAACACATTTCTCCAGGGTGCAGTATAGGCCAGCTTCTTGGAGATGACGCAAGACTTCTTTGACATGTTCATCATGTTCTTCTTGGTTTTTGGAGAATACTAATATGTTGTCCATATAGATTATAACATAAATGCCCTCAATATCTTGGAACTCTTCCCAGATCATGGCCATGAAGGTTCCTGGTGTGTTCTTTTGGCCAAATTGCATGACTAAGGGCTCATACAGCCCATATTTGGTCTTAAAAGCAGCCTTCCATTTGTCTCCTTCCCAAATTCATATGAGGTTGAAACCCCACTTTAGATCAAACTTGGTGAATATCTTTGCCCCATGCAAAGTCTCCACAATATTGTTGATGTGTGGGAGTGGGTACACATTGGAGATGGTCATTTCATTTAGCTGCCAGTAGTCAATGCACATGCGCAGCTTCCCATTCATCTCTTTAACAAATATGACTGGGGATGCCATTGGTGACCTTGAGGGTCTGATATGCCCTGCTTTCAGTTGGCAGTCCAAGGTTTTGTGCAATTCTGCATCTTCCTTGACACCCACACTATATATGGGGCCATGCCTTGGCTTGGCATCCAGCTTTAAATCTATTTCCATATCCCACTTTCTATGGGGTGGTAATGGCTGGACATCATCTTCTTCAGCAAATATTTTCTGGAATTCTTTATATTTTGCTGGGAGGGAGTCTAAGGAGTCCAACTGGAGCTCCTTGGGTTTGTTTGCATGCACATGTAAGGGTTTTGTGATGCAGTGCTTCAAGCATATTTCTTATGGATCACTAACATTTTTCTATTATTTTAGTCTGCTCTGCCAACCTCAAGCGATGCCTCTGTAATTTTTCTTGAAATTAAATGAATTTGTATGCATTTGAAATTGTACTATTTGTGTTCCATTAAATAGTACAAAATCTCCTCTTTCAATGCATATTTTATTGTGATTTTATCTTAAGAACTCAGAGAGATATAGAGGTTGCAATATTTCCTCTTATCAGGAGATATTGATTACAACGTTGCATCACTCATATCTTGGCAACTGCTTATGCTATCAAAGTGATCTTATGCTCTATCAATAGCTAATCTTTGGCAGTATCTGCTGCCTGAAGATTGTCACGATCCACCAGATCCTTGTGCCGGAATGGCCCAAAGATCCTTAGAATCTTACTGGACCATCAATCAAGATCTAATGACTCCAGTGAGTCAGGGGAGCCTTCCAAATTGATCCAGAAGCTTCTTTGACTCACTTTATGACTCAATGAGATGTAGCCTCCATTCATTACATGTATATACTATGATAATATGATCTACAAGCCAATAGCAGGTCTCAGATGCATCAATGCCTTCAATCCACACCCTGTCTTTACTCTTTTATCCTATACTGGGCTAGGGTGTACCCCAAGTATAGCAGTACCCTCTTTTGATGATCACACTGGCATGCATGTATCTATTTGTCTCTGGAATGCCCTCCTCAGGGTATAAAAGGACCTCCTCTGAGGCCCTTCCAGACAACCCTCCTCTACTCAACCCAGACTGGTTATTGGTTTCTTTTTCTCTTTCTATTTTTCTATTGTCTGTGTGTGATTTATTATATAACTAGTACTGAGGAATAAAGTACCATATTAGTTATATATGGTCTGATTCATTGTATCTTATATACAGAGATATATAAGGATACAATATTGCCTGATTGAGTGTGACATTAAGTACCAGCTATAAGAGGAAATCTAAGTACCTGTAGCTGAGGAAGTACATGCATTAGGCAGCCCAACATCTATCCTATAAGCTATTGCTTAAGTCTAGCATTAAGATTAGTATCAGTTAGTCCAAGTGACTAGGGCTGAACTACATTTAAGATATCTAAGGGAACCTGACTGTAGTAGTCTTGCTCTTTATACCTATAAATTAGTCAGTTTACACTGTGAAAGATTAAGACTACCTTGAGTGTTACTTGATCACATTGCAACTACTTTGAGCCTTCTTACTCTAGTCTAAGAAGTAATGAGTACAATTAGAGTATACTAACATATCTACATTTGCTTAAGCTCTAGATATTCAAGTGTACCCTGACCTGTAACAATATTGGTGAGTTGAATTTCATGTCCTTTCCATCCCAATCAATGTCAGGGTTATGGAATTTGAGCCATGACATGCCCAGGACTAAATCATTTTTGCCAATGTTCACAATGTAAGCACTGAGAATTTCTTGGTGCTCCTGAATGCACAACTCAAAGGTGCAATAGTGGGTCACAGACCCTGAGTTGATCTCCCTTCCATTGATTACTTGTAGGTTTTTTGGCGTTTTTAGGGAGACAGTAGGGATATGATATTGTTTAACAAGGTCTTCATGGATAAATATTGATGTGGCCCCTGAATCAATCATGGCCCATCCATTGAATTTTTTCATATTATATGCAGACTTGTGTTTGAGGGTTATGTGCAGTGGGAATGCATGAAAGAAAAACTGAAGTTGTGATTGGTTTCCTAACAACATACATTCTATTTCCATATTTTTATTTTCATTCTGCGCATTTTGTAACATAGTGCCCAAGACCACCCCCCTGGCACAGTTTGAGCACATTCTTTTACTGACTCATTGTTGGTTGTTTCTACATCCTCCACAACTGCTTTGTAACCTGACATCTTGGCTGAAGGGCACTTAGTGGCAATATGACCACATCCTCCACAGTTATAGCAGGTATTTGTTCCTTTCCCTTTTCCTGCACTATCCAGGTCCATTGCATTGGGATCCTTTGCCTTGGGGGCTGCCAGTGGGTGATTGTCCTTCTTTATGTCCTTGAAGGATTCTTGTACATTGGAATTGCTACCATCATAGCAAACAGTGGGAACAGTGAAGCCCTTGGCATTGGGCCCAATGGCCACAATTTTGCCCTTGACTGCCCTGCTGTCCTTGATCTTGTATATCCACTCCCCATTCTTGAATTTCTCTTTTTGGGGATTGCTTTGGGAGATAGTTGTTGGCCTGCTGGGTGAGGCATTGTTGCTGTTGGACTTGTTACCCCCATGGGATGTCCTTTTGCTACCAAATGAAATGAGGTGGCAGTTGATCTCCAGGGCTTGCTGAGTGAGCTGGGCAAAGGTTTTGGTGTGGGGGTCATAATTTTGGGCCACCATGCTGTCTGTTATGTCTGATGATAGACCATCATAAAACTGGTCACACATGGCTGCATCATTGTAGTTGAGCCCTGTTGAATATAAATTGAATAGGGTGAGGTAATCCTGAACTGTCTTGGATTGTTTCAGTTTCCGCCACTTGTTGCAGTTATTTTTGGTGCAGTTCAGGTCCCCATAACAGGTGGTAAACTCCTGCCAAAACAGGTTGGCATCATGAAGCCATGGGATTGCAGTTCCAGGGTTTAAAATTTCAAATTCCTCATATGAGTTAACCCATTCAGCAGCAGATCCTTTGAGGTAGGACATAATGAAGGCAACCACCTGGTCAGCAGAGTGCCCACTCATATTTGTATTGATATATTGCACACATGCAATCCTGAATGAGATGGTGTCTTCATGCTTTGTGCCATCAAATTTTTGGGGAGCAGCCATCTTAACTTTTGCAGTTGATCTGCTAGAGGGAGTGGCGGCTGCTGGTTGTGGCTGAGTTGTGCTTGAGGAAGGTTGTACTTGGGCAATGCTGGTGCCACCCAAGGTGTGGATTTGCACTTTGATGCACATGATGGTGGTTTGAAGGATCACTAACATGCTGACTAGGTTGTTAACATTGGTGGCCAGCCTGGCCATGTCAGCATCTATCTTTGCTTGGTTAGTTGTGAGCTTTGCCTTGAGCAAGTCTGTGTAGGTTTTGTTGTTATGTTCAACATCCCCAATATCATTTTGGAGGTTGTTGGTTTGTTCTTGCAGTTCATCCATTGACTGAAGCATGTAGACCACTTTGTCTCCATCAGACATATTTGCCCAAGCGGGGGCAGGAGTTGGCGATGCCATTTCAAAAAGGACTCAGATGGATTCTAGAGGTGACAGAGACGATAAGGAAGTACAGGAAATTGAGAGTTATTTTGATAGTAGACAATTTCTATTCCTCACACAAGTCTATAAATTTTGAAGTTTTCAATTCCCCCAAACCTCAACCATGTGTTGTCCAAATCCCAACTTTTGGTGTCCTGACAACAATATGGGCGTTCCACCCTTTTCAGTTTAATTTGGTCCTGAAGGAGGGCTTCCTTGGGGAGAATTGACTTGGGCTGCTGGAAGGGGTGCTTCTTCCTGAATTGGCAAGCCTGTGCCACTTAAAAAGGTAGGATGAGGGAGGTCTGACAGCATTGAGAAGACAGGGGGGGTGTACTCATGGGGTGCAGTTGTTTCTCAGACTATTGCTTCTAGTCTGAGGTGGTCTTGGAGGAGGGATAGATAGTCCTCCTGATGTTCATGCAAACGCTCAGTTAGGTATGCACAGTGGGCCTCGGCTTTGTGAAAATTTTCACAAGTTTCTTTGTACTTATTTCGGTAATAATGATACCTGTCCTGGAAGTTTTCAATGGTGTTTAACAGGTGATGAAGAAGTTGTTGGCCAAGGTTCTCCAGCTTATAGCTGGTTGCAGGGGATGGTGTAGTAGTATAAAAATTTGTCCTTTTTAGGACAGTAGGGGCAGCGTGCAGGGAAGGTGGCTCCGTTTGCTTGGTGGCAAATTTTGCACTCAGGGGCACCCAGCTTGGTAATGAAGGCTTGTTGGGCTTGTCCAACTTTCTGGGGGCAGACTTTGACAATTATTACTTGGTTAAAATTGATGTGCCTGGCCTCTTCAAGGATATCTTCAACCAAATTGAGGGTGAAGCAATGGATAGACAGGTGTCCAAACCACCTACACAAATGGCAGCACTGGTCTTCTGTAAAAGGTTGTGCCACTTGAGGGCCATGCATTCCGTCAGAGACATACTCAAGCAAGAGCAAGATAAAAAGAAAAATAGACCCTTTCCCAAGTCTATTGGAATAGGAAGGTGACCACTGTTGCTCAACTACTTAAGGGCAATGAGCAACCCCACCTCTTGTTGATGAAAGAGATTAGAGAACTGAAGCTTGTTACAATGTGTGAGGGACCCAACCTTTGGTCAGTGAGCAGCCACGTCTGTGAAGACCAGTAGCACTTCAACTGATATAGGTATGCAAGGTTTCACAGAGGCACATATAGGGCAACAATGTCTCATGGCTGTGGATAGGTGGAGTGGGATTGGGGAAGGCAATGGGGAGTTATCTCAAGACAATGCCAATGGTGTTCCAGACATATCCCAGATGACACTGAGACTTACAATTGACAAGAACTTGACCTAATGTCAACAATAACAAGTCAGGCAACAAGGAAAATAGTAAGAAAAGAAAAGAACTTGTATTTGATGAGAGGTCAAGTTCTTGAGGAGTCCTCTGCAAACTTGACCTGGTTTATATACATAGTACAAGCCACATCATAACAAACAAGTCTGTACAGTGAGTCACAACTGATAAGAGATAGAAGCAGTAGAAGCAACTGCGGAACTGTGGAATTTCACATTGGAGTTGAAATACATCTTGGTTATCAGTCTGGAACATCCCCTGAATCACATGACACAGATATACCATAAAAGGCAAGTATGTTTTGAAGATGATCTCATAAAATGTAATAAATCAAGGAAATATTGTAGAGTGGATATATGCATGTCAGTTTGTGACACCACAAGCACATAAGTGCATACAGTATCAAGCCACAAGACAGTAGACACACATAAGGCCTCAGGCCCAGACATGCCATGCATCAGCAGTAGCCAGGACATAGCCCAGACCCAGTAATGGCATTAGCCACTTGTAAAGCAAAGTCCAACAACTGCTTTCAGAGGTTGTGACATGTAATGCCTCAGATATCCTTCAACAACTTGGTTTGCCCTTTCAGATTGGCCATTGGTTTGGGGGCAGTATGCTGTTGAGTATGAAGGTTTGATATCCAGGCATTTGTAGAGATGTCATAGGAATTGTGAGGCAAAGTTCAGTCCTGGATCTGAGATGGTTTTCCTTGGTAGACTGTGTAACTTCCACATGTAAGTGATGAATAGGTTTGCACAGTCCTTGGCTGATGCTTCTGACTGGATGGGGACAAAGTGGACCATTTTCATCAGATGGTCTACTATTGTGAATATTGCATCAAAACACTCTGATTGTCGTGACCCTCTGGAGGCTCCCTTGTGGAGCACTTAAGTAGTGGCTGCATTGACGGTTTGGTATTTATGCAGGATGTATTGAGCGTTCTAGTTACAGTGTTTGCTATGGTCTATGGTGGTTGACAAGATAAAGCAAGCTGAGGCGTCCAGTCTTGCTTTATCCTCCTTATATATACCTGTGGCTGCGGTGGCTGCGGACGTATTATCTAAGCACACTCCGCAGTAGGTGTAGGTTATGTACAGTACTATGGGTTAGGTAATTGTTTGTCTTAAGTTTGTGCAGCTCCAAATCTTATAGAGCCACGCGAGGTCCGAGGGGTAGGCGCTGAGGTCACGTGATCCTGCCGTAAGCGCCAAGATCACGTGACAACTCGCTCCTTGCTCCAAGTAACATGGGAGAGAAATGCTGGAGCGAGTTCAGGGTAACAACTGTAAGCGCTGAGGTCACGTGACCCTTTGGTAAGCGCCAGGATCACGTGACAACTCACTCCTCGCTCCAAGTAACAAGGGAGAGAAATGCTGGAGCGAGTTCAGGGTAACCACCGTAGGCGCTGAGGTCACGTGATCATGCTGTAAGCGCCAAGGTCACGTGATAACTCGCTCCTCGCTCCAAGTAACATGGGAGAGAAATGCTGGAGCGAGTTCAGGGGAACCACCGTAAGCGCTGGCTAAGCGCCGAGGTCACGTGACCTTGTTTATGGCTTGTTCCGCTTAGGAAAAATGCCATAAATCTGTAGAAATATTTGGTTGTTTTGTTATGTCCGTTTGACGGGTCATAACATTATCCCCCCCTTTGGACATGTCTTGGGGGACCTCGAGACATGGTTTAGTTCCTTATGCAAAAGGAATCTCATGCACCAAGGAGGTTAAGGGCGCTGGACTCGAACCGACGACCTTTCGGCTGATTCAGTATCGTTCGATGAGGTCAGGCTGAGTCAGGCTAGACCCCTTAACCTCTCCGTTACATGAGATTGTTTTTCTTTTCTTTGTTGTGGAGGTTATTTAGGGGTGAGGATTTGTCTGCTTCTTCTCAGAAAGCCCCAACTGTTTGGATGGGCATAGCAGAAGTTGTACAGTACCATAAATTATTCTAAGGGAATACAAAGAATGGCTTTCCTCCTGCATACACCCATTCCACATTTCTTGATACCCATAAGTCCCCTTCTTCCCCCTCTATGTCTGACCAACATTTCATGATTGCCGACCGGCTATTTCCCAGAATGACTGTTGGCCGTACCTTCATCGATTTCACGTGCGCGTACCTGCCTGTGAAGTCCACCTCGTACTGGCTCAGGGCCTTGAGCGAGTACTTCCCGTTCGACTGGACCATGTCATCCAGGATCCAAATGTCGGCATCTTCCGACAAGTTGCCCATATTCCACACATTGCACATCTGGCTGTGGCAGCCCTTGGATCGTGCATATGCCATTTTCCCTGTTCCAGTTTCTCCTTCTATCACCAGGATGCGATGGCGCCCCCCTCTTCCCTTCTTCTCAACCTCCTTGGCAAACCATCTGTCTGCTCGGTCGATGTGCTCCTGGTCTTCCAGGACCTCTAACTCCACAGGGATTGCAGGCATGCAACCCCGGTCTTCCTTGTATGTGTACTCGGCATACGCTTGTACCGAGTTCCACGTCGTCACCATCTGGAGGGGGCGGAGGCGCTTGAACACCTGGTAGTACTCCTGTTTTGTTGCTGAGGCAACAATCTCCGTCCCATCCTCCAAGTCTGCCTCCATCCTTGACCTTTTTCTGCCCTTTCCCTTTACCAAAATCTCCTCCAACCTTTCCAAGGTCAGGTCCCCTGCCATCAGGTCCTCTATCTCCTTGCCATTAGCTCCAACGTCCTTCCAGAGATAGTTGAAGGCCTCCCTTGCTGGGTTTCCTCCTGGTCCGTCCTTGAGGTCCTTCAGCAGGATGTTGGGGTGTTGCCCCTCGAAGTCCCAGAACCGGGTGTTCTGGGTGTTCCAGCCGCCCTTCTGCTCCTGACTGATGGAGAGGGCATGGACATGGAGGGGCCGGGCCGGGTCGTAGTTCGGTTCCTCGGGGTTGTGGCGTTCCACCACTGCCAAAGTCGCCCAATGATTTGGCCGTTGGCGGCAGAACGCCTCGTATCGGGCGACGAGCCCACTTGAGGGCTGATCGCGTAGCTTCGACCAGGTCAGCAGCACCACCCTGGTCTGGATGCGGAACCGAGGGGCCGGCACGGTTTCAGTCAGCTCTTCGGACCCTTGATCCGTCAGCGTAGGCTGCATAGAAGCAGGCAAGGGGGCTTGGCTTGATACCGAGGGCGCTGGCGATGGCGACGCCGACCTCTGCCCTTTGCTTGATCCGCTTGGCTGGGGTGTTGCCGCGTTCGATCCATTTCCGCTTAGCATCGTTTACAGTTTTAGAGGTATTTGGGGACTGGGAAGAGAGCATGAGAGTGCAGGTTATCTCGGGCCTTGTGCTTGTCTATATAAGCTGCAAGGTCTGTTTTGATTGTCACATGACTCCATCTTGCATTTGTTGTGATCACATGACCTTGTTTCGGTGATGACGCATCTCCGAGGGGTGCCCTCCCATCCGTTCCTCCACGTCGGCCTTGGTCCTCGCTACGCTTGGGGCCTCCGCTCCCCCACTTCGGTTGGTGCCCCCTCTCCGACCCCTCCGGTAGTTAGGGGATAGCGTATATTCACGTGACTAGGCTAGGTCATGTGATTCCTGTGCTTTGTTGTTTGTTTTCTGGCAGGTGGTCACATGACTAGGCTAGGTCATGTGATTCCCATGCTTTGTTGTTTGTTTTCTGGCAGATGGTCACGTGTCTGTTGGTGTCACCTGACCAGTCCTTGTTTTGATGTTTGTGCAAGTTATTGTGTTGCACCGTGATTTTTTAATGTTTGTGGTTTTGTTGTTTTCCTTCCTCATCCTGTTCTTTACTATGTGTGTTATTTCCCTTAACTACAATCCCCTTGACTGCACCTGCTGGTCTCTCCCTGAGGGGGAGTACTGCGCCTACTGTGATGCTGTGTGCAACGCCTCCCTTGAAGATTTCTATCAAGGTGTTGGGGACTGGTTCTTCTGTGGGGTGCCAGGTATGTGTGTTCGTTCTTCGTCATTCTCACGTAGCTAACTTGTTCTGTAGAAGAGCGCATCCTCCTTGATGGTCGGGCCCATGAGGCCACCCTTGAGCGTGTCTGGGCGCTCGTTGATCAGGAGTACAAGTCCTTTGAGGAGCGGTCTCACCAGGCTGCTCTTGCTGAATTCTTTGAGGAGGGCTCTGCTCCCTTGTTTGATGAGGCTTCGCCCTTTGTAGCGTCTGGTTCTGGGTGTTTCCAGAACTACATGGCTGACTTCCCAGGGGGGGAGGCCCCCTGGCTGTTGCCTGAGAACCGGGCCAGTGGTTCTGCGGCCCGTACTACTAGGAAGGATAAGAAGGCAAAAAAACCCTATGCCCAGCCCCTCAAGGGCAAGAGAAAATAGAAAACATTTTGAAATGTATTATTGTATGATAGTGAAAATTATTCTTAAGACATTCCAAAAAACATGTGATAGGCCCGATAGTCACAAGGGCTCCGTGTCCAGCAGGGGCACTTCCTCCAAGGCGCCCGCCAGCTCATCCTCCCATTTGGCCCAGTCCGTTTGGACTCCCTCTTGGGCTGGGTCCGGGGTTGGTTCCTTCATCGTTACTCTCAGCTCCTCCTCCTTCACCACCAGGGACTCCAGGCTTGCCGTGAGGCTCGACATATCCGTATCATAACTGTGCAGGTTTGGGCGTACCTTCACCCAGTTACGGAAGTCGGCCAAGTTTGCTTCCTTCAACCTGATGGCAGTAAACATTTCATCAGTGGTAGTGGCCTCAAGCAGTCCCACATACGGTGCCGCCGGTGCCAGCTTCCACTGCTCCAACAGGACCCTGGCCCGCTGCTCTACTTCCCAATCTGCATTAGTCGTTCGGAGGCCCCCGCCTCCCTCTGTTCCTTGGCGGCATAGACCACCCCTGTCACCGTTGCCCCTACTATGTTGTCGATTACATACATTGGCATGCGCAACATTGCGCTCTTGGTTGTCGGCCTTCAGACTCCCTGCCACCGCAGTATTCCTAACTTGGGGTCCTTGTAAAGGCTGTCGTTAAGCCAGTTCCTCTCATCCCTATCCTTCTTTGGGATGTACACCAAGTTGGCCCCTGGCAGTAAGCTCTCCGCAATCATTTGGTGTTCCTCCACACTCGGGGTGTACTGGCCTGGCTTCCTGCGGTTTTCCTTGCCTGGGTAGGGAGCCGGCCGTCTTGTGGTGGGTGCCAACCAGACGCGGGTGACCTGATTATTAACCAGGGGCGCAAAATGGCCTGAGGGAAACGTGGGGCGAGTGGCAAAAGGCATAGTGAAATTGGGTTTATGTGTTGTGGTGCAAGTGTGGTGGTAGAGTGGACTCTGGCCTTTCTTGGGTATCCTGGATGGCTCCTTTTAAAGCTTTCCAGATCCTCGTTTGGTTCTCTTTGGCCTGCCTTTCAAGTCACCTGAGTGCTGACTTGTCTTGACTGGCATTGGTGCGTCTGGTAAGCACCTTTGCAAGTCATTTAGAACCTCTTTCATGTCAGCAAACCTGCTGGCACGTTCCATTGTGTCCTCTATTGGGTCGTAGCCCTTCCATCTGATTTGGTAAAACAGCTCGCCATTCCGCCATTCATAATTTGCAATGTGGTCCACCTTGTATTCCTCCTCTCCTTTTTCCGTTATGATTGGTGGTGGTTTGGCCTGCCTTCTTTGGAAGTCTTTATCTTCTGTGAATGGCAGAGGAGATTTACATGGAATACATTGTGTACACGTATGGTTTTAGGTAGGTCCAGGCGATATGCATGGGATGAGATCTTTTCTGTGATTTCAAAGGGCCCCCCTTTTCGGTTGTCCAGTTTCTTGGAGGGTCTCTTGGACAAGAGGTTTGTTAGGAGCAGCCAAACCTTGTCTCCTACCTTGAATTCCCTCCCTTTCTTTTCCATTTGTTGGTGTAATTCCATTGAGGCTCTTGCCTCATCCCATACCTTTTCCATTTGATTACGCATGTTGTCTGCAGCAGGTGCCTCAGATGGTTCTTCTCCCTCTTGGACAACCCATCTTGGGTTTTTTCCATATACTGTTTCAAATGGGGTTTGTCCTGTTGTAGCATTTACGTGGTTGTTATGGCAGAATTCGGCAATGGGTAACCATTTTACCCAATCATCTTGTCTATAATTGCAGAAGGTTCTTAAGAACCCTTCTACCCATTGATTTGTCCTTTCCGACAGACCATCTGTTTCTGGATGGAAAGCAGTGGAGAATCTGGGCTTTGTCCCAATTCCTTTGTATAGGGCTTTTAGGAATTGGCTGTTAAAGGTTGGCCCTCAGTCTGAGACAGTGGTTTCTGGGGTCCTGTGATGTCTCCATACTTCCCTTATGAATATTTCTGCCAGTTCTTCTGCATTGGTGCTCTCCAGACATGGTACAAAATGGGCCTGCCAGGAGAAGCGATCTACAACTGTCAAGATACTGTCGTACCCCTTTGAGACAGGTAATTTGACAATAAAATCATATGCGACGTCTGCCCATGGTTTCCATGGGATTGGTAAGGACTTCAGGGGAGTGCCTTGTTTGTGTCCTTTGCTTCTTTGACACGTTTCACAAGATTCCACGTATCGGTTTACTTGGGCCTTCATTCCTGGCCAATAGTAATCCCTTGATAGTAATTCTAGTGTTCGGGCTTGTCCCTGATGACCTGCCACTGGGGCGTCATGGCACTCCTCAAGGAGACTCAACCTCAAGTCCTTGTCATCCGGGATGTAGAGCCTATCATCATACCTTAATAGGCCCTCCTTCATTTCATACCGTCTAAATTCCTTCTGTACTGAGGGCAGTAGTTGTTCTTTATTTGCCACACTCAGCCTTAAGGATCTGATAGATTCATCTTCTTCCTGAGCTTCTTTAAGCTCTTCCCAGAAATTCCCCTGTACTTCTGCCATGAAACCTATGAACCTTTCTTCTGGAATCATGATCTGTGGTTCCATAGGGGTATCCCCATGGTCGCTCCTTCTGGAAAGGGCATCTGGCTTCTGTGAGAGTTTCCCTGGTCTATACACAATCTGAAAATTGAAGGGTGCCAGAGTGAGATACCATCTGGCATGCCTTCTATTCCACATCTGGGCATTTTGCCAGTACTGGAGGTTCCTATGGTCAGAGTATATCACAATAGGTTCCTCTGTCCCTTCTAAGTATAACCTCCAGTGCTCTAAGGACCTAACAATTGCAAGCAACTCCTTGTCATAGGTGTCATAATTTTTCTCTGGTGGGGTGAAGCTCTTCGATAGGAAGGCAATTGGATGCAATCGGTTGTCATCACCCTTTTGGCTTAGTACCCCCCCATGGCCACTCCTGAGGCATCTGTTTCCAGTATGTATGGCCTGTTTGGGTTTGGGTGGATCAGGACCAGTTCTCTTGCTACTGCTTCTTTGATAGCTTCAAATGCTTCCTGTTGTTTTCTTTCCCACAGGAATTTGACATCTTTTTGGGTGAGATCTGTGAGGGGTTTGGCTAAGGTACTAAACTTCTCTATCCACCTTCTATAGAACCCCACGAAGCCTAGGAAGGCTTGGACTTCTTTTACTGTGTTAGGTTCTGGCCATTCTAGAACTGCCTTTACCTTTTCCTTTTCCATCGATATCCCTTCTGGGGATATGACAATTCCAATGAAGCTTACCTCCTTCACAAAGAACTGACACTTGTGTGGTTTGAGGAAGAGGTGGTTTTCCCTCATTCTTCTTAACACTTCCCTGACATGTTGTACGTGTTCTTCCCTGTTTCTGGAAAACACTAGTACATCGTCCATGTAGATTACCACATAATCGTCTATTATATCACGGAACTTTTCCATCATGAACCTGGTAAAGGTTCTTGGTCCTTCTTTTACTCCGAATGGCATGACCAAGCATTCAAACTGGCCTTCTCCTGTCCTGAAAGCTGTTTTCCATTCGTCTCCCTCTTTTACCCTGATGTTGTTGAACCCCCATCGAACATCCATTTTTGAATAGATGGTTGCATCCTTCAGTCTCTCAATCAATTCTATTTGGATTGGAAGTGGAAACCTGTCTGGCTTGGTGATGTCATTCATCTTACGGTAGTCGACTACCAACCTAAGCCCTCCATCTGCTTTGTTCACATAGAAACAGGGTGCAGCTACAACTGACTGGCTGGGCCTTATTTTCCCGTTTCTTAGTTCCTCCTCTAGGTACTCCCTGAGCGCCTTTGTTTCTGCTGGCGACATACTGTACCTCTTTGCAGGCTTTGGCAGCTCCGCTCCCTCGATCAGGTCCATTTTGAAGTCTAGGTTACCTTGGTGGGGTGGAAGTTCTCGGAAACCTTCTTCCCCAAATAGGTCTTCAAAATCCCTAAATTCTTCTGGGATTTGTAGGCTTTCACTTGCTGCCCTTGCCTTGATTTCGTCTGGGTATGAGATGGTAAGGTCTTTCCAATCTATGATAGGTTCTGCTTCTTCAAGCCATTCTTTCCCTAGGACTATGTCTGTGTCACCTAGGGTCATTACATAAAGGGAGCATTTTAGTGTCTTCCCTTCCACTTCGATGTTTAGTTCTGCCCTTTCTTCTATGGCATCCTTGATTTCATTTCCATCAATGGCCACAATTGATTTCTTGTGTTTGAGGGGAGTGGTTGGAATCCCTTTTTCCCTTGAATAGGCCTTATCGATGAAGTTGGTTGAAGATCCTGAGTCAATCAGCGTCTTAGCTGGTTCCATGATTCCCTCTACTGTAGTGTATATTATTGATTGATTACTAGACTTCTTGAGGTAACATACATCTGCGTAGGGGTTATATTGGGGTCCTCCAACATGGAAGTGGTAGGACCAATTAGTTTTCCGACTCAGAGCTGCTTTCTTCCTCAACTTGTCTGCTGGCCTTCCCTTGTATCTTAGCTTTCGTAGGTCCACTGGCCTTGGCACTCCTTCAGGACATGCCCTGATTTACCGCATTTGATACAGAGTCCTTCTTTCCTTCGCCTGTCCTTTTCACTGTTTGGTATCCTTACCATGTTGTTGGTTTGGGTATTCCCCTGTTTGCTGCTGGTCCCTAAAGGCTTGTTCCCCCCTTGTTTGTATTTTGCTGGTGCCCAGGTTGAATTTGATGAGTTGCTGGTCCTTGTATTCATTTTCTGGTTCGCAAACTGCATGTTCCATTTTGCAGGCAAAGTCAATTAATTGATCTAAGGTATATGATGGACCTTCAGCCTCATTTGCCAGTACTTCAATCCTTAAGATCTCTTGTCGTACTTCGGGTTTTAACCCTTCCCTGAATTGGTCCTTGAGGGCTTCCTGGTTCCAGTCTACCTCTTGGATCAGGATCCGGAATTGGGTAGCATAATCCAATGCACTCTTGGTCTGTGTTAATTTCCTTAGTTTCCGGATGGTCTTTTCCTTTATGACTGGGTCATTAAAAGCATCCAGGAATCCCTTCCTGAAATCCTTCCAGGATGCAAGAATACCTGTGTGTTCGCCTGCTAATAGTTTCCGGCGGTAAGGTTGTGCCCAGTTTGCTGCTTCCCCATCCTCCATGTTCATTAGCACAGCAGATATCTTTTTTCGGTCATCAAAGGCTGATTCGTCATAGTCAGCAAAGAAAAGTTCCATGCTGATTATGAAGTTCTCTGCTTCCTTCCCCTTTTTCCCATTAAATTTGCTGGGTCTCCCTAGTCTCGCCTCCTTAGGAGTGTGGTTTGCAGCAAGGGTAGGTTGGTTTGCTTGGGATGGAGGTTCTGTTCGGGTCTTATTGTGGACTCAGCCTGGAAGGTTCTTCCCAGAAAGGGTGTTCATACTGGGGAGGCTGAGGGGGATCGTGAGGGGCTTCCTATGACCACCCTAGTTCTTCCCCTGGTTTCTTCTGTCCTTTCCCTTGGCCTTCCTGCTTCAGTTGTTTTCCGGAGCTCATTTCCTAGATCGGTTACCCGTTGTTCTAGTGCGATTAGGATCTCCCCTGTGTTTTCGGTTTTCTTCTCTAAGCTTTCGAGCTTTCGCTCTTGCATTCCCAGTACCCGGTTTATTTCCATGGAGATGTCCTTTAATTCTTTTATCAGGTTCCCCATTTCTGCTTTTAGGTCGTCCTGGTTCTTTGCCACATAGAGGACATTTTTGTTGGATGTTTCCATTGACCTTACCATCCAGTCCACGTTTCCTTCTTGTCAGGTTAGTGATATTTGACACTGATTTATACCCGTGATTGCCTTTTCTAGTTCCCTATGATTATTGTCTCTAAGTTCCTTGAGCCCCCCCTGATGGCCGTGGCAATGGTGTGAATAGGGTTGGCAGTGGCTATGGTCCGGGACCTGGCTGGGGTTGTGTCCTTGCCTCTTCCGCCAAGGCCGTGCCTTGTTCGTATATGGTTCGGGTCATATCTTCTACCTCATCCCTCTCTGGATTTGAGATATCTTCTGGGTCTGGATTTATCAGGTGAATTGGCGGTTGAGGGCTGCGGAGTGGTATTCCCCCTATTTCCCCTCCCAGGATGGGGGCCCAGTGGGGTTGGGTTGAGCCACTGGTTGTGGGTTTTGTGGCAACCCCCCTGGCATTCCTTGGAGGGTCTCATCTGGGTTACCTTCAGCCTCTGGGGAAGCAATGGGTTTGGGTGATTGTGGCCTACTATTTGCCACTCTGCTTTGAGATCGAGTTTGTGGTCTCTGTGACATAGTTTCTTTATGTTCTCTTATGTATCACAGGAGTTAGCTGGTTTTCTCGTGTACTCAGCCCTTAGTATCTGTGTAGTATACTTATGTTCGCCACTAGTTAAGTTAAGAGCTTGCTTTATAATGTCGTGACCCTCTGGAGGCTCCCTTGTGGAGCACTTAAGTAGTGGCTGCGTTGACGGTTTGGTGCTATGCAGTATGTATTGAGTGTTCTAGTTACAGTGTTTGCTATGGTCTATGGTGGTTGACAAGATAAAGCAAGCTGAGGCGTCCAGTCTTGCTTTATCCTCCTTATATATACCTGTGGCTGCAGTGGCTGCGGACGTATTATCTAAGCACACTCCGCAGTAGGTGTAGGTTATGTACAGTACTATGGGTTAGGTAATTGTTTGTCTTAAGTTTGTGTGGCTCCAAATCTTATAGAGCCGCGTGAGGTCCGAGGGGTAGGCGCTGAGGTCATGTGATCCTGCTGTAAGCGCCAAGATCACGTGACAACTCACTCCTCGCTCCAAGTAACATGGGAGAGAAATGCTGGAGCGAGTTCAGGGTAACCACTGTAGGCGCTGAGGTCACGTGATCATGCTGTAGGTGCCAAGGTCACGTGATAACTCGCTCCTTGCTCCAAGTAACATGGGAGAGAAATGCTGGAGTGAGTTCAGGGTAACCACTGTAAGCGCCGGCTAAGCGCCGAGGTCACGTGACCTTGTTTATGGCTTGTTCCGCTTAGGAAAAATGCCATAAATCTGTAGAAATATTTGGTTGTTTTGTTATGTCCGTTTGACAGGTCATAACACTGATGGTGGTAGTCTTGTGATCACATCATAGGTGATTTCCTCCCATGGTTTCTCAGGTGCCAGAATGGGGTTCAGTAGTCCCAGGGGCAGTGCATTGCTGTGTTTGTTCCATATGCACAATTCACAGTGAGCTACATATTCATTGACTGTTTTCTTCATAGACAACCAGGTGAATTTCCTACTGACTAGTTCCATGGTCCTGGGTTGTCCTGGGTGGCCTGCTGCTGGGTTGCCATGGTGGCTTTCTAGTACAAGTTTACAGAGTTTCTTGTTGTGTGGTACATCTATGTGGCCTTTTGTTATGGATCACTAACATTTTCTATTATTTTAGTCTGCTCTGCCAACCTCAAGCAATGCCTCTGTAATTAAATTGTGAAATACTTGAATTTGTATGCACTCCAAATTGTACTATTTTCTGTTTTATTAAATAGTACAAATTTCCTGCTTTCCAACGCATATTTTATTAAGTTTTTACAATAAGATCTCAGAGAGATATAGAGGTTGCAATATTTCCTCTTATCAGGAGATATTGATTACAACATTGCACTGCTCATATCTTGGCAACCCCTTATGCTATCAAAGTGATCTTATGCTCTATCAATAGCTAATCTTTGGCAGTATCTGCTGCCTGAAGATCGTCACAATCCACCAGATCCTTGTGCTGGAATGGCCCAAAGATCATTAGAATCTTACTGGACCATCAATCAAGATCTACCAACTCCAGTGAGTCAGGGGAGCCTTCCAAATTGATCCAGAAGCTTCTTTGACTCACTTTATGACTCAATGAGATGTAGCCTCCATTCATTACATGTATATACTATGATAATGTGATCAACAAGCCAATAGCAGGTCTCAGATGCATCAATGCCTTTGATCCACACCCTGTCTTTACTCTCTTATCCTATACTGGGCTAGGCTGTACCCCAAGTATAGCAGTACCCTCTTTTGATGATCACACTGGCATGCATGCATCTATTTGGGTCTGGAATGCCCTCCTCAGGGTATAAAAGGACCTCCTCTGAGGCCCTTCCAGACCACCTTCCCTACTCTACTCAACCCAGACCAGTTGTTGGTTTCTTTTCTCTTTCTATTTCTCTTGTCTGTGTGTGATTTCTTATATAACTAGTACTGAGGAATAAAGTACCATATTAGTTATATACTGTCTGAGTCATTGTATCTTATATACAGAGATATATAAGGATACAATATTGCCTGATTGAGCATGACGTTAAGTACCAGCTATTAGAGGAAATCTAAGTACCTGTAGCTGAGGAAGTACATGCATTAGGCAGCCCAACATCTATCCTATAAGCTATTGCTTAAGTCTAGCATTAAGATTAGTATCAGTTAGTCCAAGCGACTAGGGCTGAACTACATTTAAGATATCTAAGGGAACCTGACCATAGTAGTCTTGCTCTTTATACCTATAAATTAGTCAGTTTACACTGTGAAAGATTAAGACTACCTTAAGTGTTACTTGATTGCATTGCAACTACTTTGAGCCTTCTTACTCTAGTCTAAGAAGTATTGAGTACAATTAGTGTATACTAACATATCTACATTTGCTTAAGCTCTGGATATTCAAGTGTACCCTGACCTGTAACACCTTTCAATTGTAGCAGGCCTTCATCCCATTCCCAGTTTTTGACCTTTTCATTCTTTTCCAAGGCTTCAATGATGTTGGTCAATTGCCTGTCACCTTGTATTGCATGGTGGATAAATTGTTCCAGGTTGTGGTCTGGGGTAATTTCCTCTGCCCAATGTCATGACCCTCTGGATGCTTCCTTGCAAAGCACTTAAGTAGTGGCTGTGTTGACAGCTTGGTGCTATGCAGTATGTATTGAGTGTTCTAGTTACAGTGTTTGCTATGGTCTATGGTGGTTGACAAGATAAAGCAAGCTGAGGCATCCAGTCTTGCTTTATCCTTCTTATATATGCCCATGGCTGCAGTGACTGCAGATGTATTATCTAAGCACAGTCCACAGTAGGTGCAGGTTATATACAGTACTATGGTTTAAGTAATTGTTTATCTTAAGTTTGTGCAGCTCCAAATCTTATAGAGCCGCATGAGGTCTGAGGGGTAAGCACTGAGGTCATGTGATCCTGCTGTAAGCACCAAGATCACATGACAACTTGCTCCTTGCTCCAAGTAACAATGGAGAGAAATGCTGGAGCAAGTTCAGGGTAACCACCATAAGCACTGAGGTCACATGACAACTTGCTCCTCACTCCAAGTAACAAGGTAGAGAAATGCTGGAGCAAGTTCAGGGTAACCACCATAGGCACTGAGATCACATGACCTTGTTTATGGCTTGTTCTGCTTAGGAAAAATGCCATAAATCTATAAACATATTTGGTTACTCTGTTATGTCTGTTTGATGGGTCATAACATTATCCCCCCCTTTGGACATGTCTTGGGGGACCTTGAGACATGGTTTAGATCATTATGCAAAAGGAATCTCATGCACCTAGGAGGTTAAGGGTGCTGGACTTGAACCAACAACCTTTCAGCTGATTCAGTATCATTCAATGAGGTCAGGCTGAGTCAGGCTAGACCCCTTAACCTCTTTGTTACATGAGATTGTTTTTCTTTTCTTTGTTGTGGAGGTTATTTGGGGGTGAGGAGTTGTCTGCCTCTTCTCAGAATGCCCCAACTGTTTGGATGGGCATAGCAGAAGTTGTACAATAAAGTAAATTATTCTAAGGGAATACAAAGAATGGCTTTCCTCCTGAGTACACCCATTCTACATTTCTTGATACCCAATCAGTCCCCTTCTTCCCCCTCTATGTCTGACCAACACTTCATGATTGCCAACCAGCTATTTCCCAGAATAACTGTCAGTTGTACCTTCATCAATTTCATGTGTGTGTACCTGCCTGTGAAGTCCACCTTGTACTGGCTCAGGGCCTTGAGCAAGTACTTCCCATTTGACTGGACCATGTTGTCCAGGATCCAAATGTCAGCATCTTCTGACAAGTTGCCCACATTCCACACATTGCACATCCAGCTGTGGCAGCCCTTGGAGTGTGCATATGCCATTTTCCCTGTTCCAGTTTCTCCTTCTATCACCAGGATGCAATGGTGCACCCCTCTTCCCCTCTTCTTGACCTCCTTGGCAAACCATCTGTCTGCTTGGTCAATGTGCTCCCAGTCTTCCAGGACCTCTAACTCCACAGGGATTGCAGGCATGCAACCCTGGTCTTCCTTGTATGTGTACTTGGCATATGCTTGTACCAAGTTCCATGTCATCACCATCTGGAGGGGGCAGAGGCACTTGAATGCCTGGTAGTACTCCTGTTTTGTTGCCAAGGTGACAATCTCCATCCCATCCTCCAAGTCTGCCTCCATCCTTGACTGTTTTCCACCCTTTCCCTTCACCAATATCTCCTCCAACCTTTCCAAGGTCAGGTCCCCTGCCATCAAATCCTCTATCTCCTCACCATTAGCTCTGATGTCCTTCCAGAGATAGTTGAAGGCATCCCTTGCTGGGTTACCTCCTGGCCTGTCCTTGAGGTCTTTGGGCTGTATGTTGGGGTGTTGCCCCTCAAAGTCCCAGAACCCCACATTCTGGGTGTTCCACCTGCCCTTCTGTTCCTGACTGATGGAGAGGGCATGGTCATGCAGGGGCCAGGTCAGGTTGTAGTTCAGCTCCTCCAGGTTGTGCTGTTCAACCACAGCTAAGGTTGCCCAGTGATTGGGCTGGTGGCAGCAGAACACCTTGTATTGGGCAGCAAGCCCACTTGAGGGCTGATTGCATAGCTTCAACCAGGTCAGCAGCACCACCCTGGTCTGGACACAGAATTGGGGGCCAGTGCAGTTTTGGTAGGCTCTTCAGACCTGTGATCTGTCAGTGTAAGCTGCGTAGAAGCAGGTGAGGGGGCTCAGCTTGATTCCAAGGGTGCCAGCAATGGTGATGCCAACCTCTGCCCTGTGCTTGATTTGTTTGGCTGGGGTGTTCCCATGTTCAAGCCATCTTTGCTTAGCATTGTTGGTGTTTTTAGAGGTAGATGCATCTTGTGGGGAGGGCATGAAATGATAGCCCCTTTTACCCCCAAAGGTGTCCCCTAGATATACCCTCTCTGGTTGTTGTGGTCACATGGTTTCCTGATGTAGGCTTGTGCTGGTTATGACACATCTCCAAGGGGTGCCCTTCCTGCGTTCCCCTGCATCAGCCTTATTCCTCACTATGCTTGGGGCCTCAGCTCCTCCACTTCGGTCAGTGCCCCCTCTCTGACCCCTCCAGTAGTTAGGGGATAGTGTATATTCACATGACTAGGCTAGGTCATGTGATTCCTGTGCTTTGTTGTTTGTTTTCTGGCAGATGGTCATGTGTCCATTGGTGTCACCTGACCAGACTTTGTTTTGATGTTTGTGCAAGTTATTGTGTTGCACTGTGATTTTTTAATGTTTGTGGTTTTGTTGTTTCCCTTCCTCATCCTGTCTTTACTATGCACATTATTTCCCTTAACTACAATCCCCTTGACTGCACCTGCTGGTCTCTCCCTGAGGGGGAGTACTGTGCCTACTGCAATGCTGTGTGCAACACCTCCCTTGAAGACTTCTATGGAGGTGTCAGGGATTGGTTCTTCTGTGGGGTGCCAGGTACGTGTGCCTGTTCTTTGTTGGTCTCACATTGCTAACTTGCTCTATAGAAGAGTGCATACTCCTCAATGGTCAGGCCCATGAGGCCACCCTTGAGTGTGTCTGGGCACTCATTGATCAGGACTACAAGTCCTTTGAGGAGTGGTCTCACCAGGCTGCTCTTGCCAAATTCTTTGAGGAGGGCTCTGCCCCCCTGTTTGATGAGGTTTTGCCCTTTGCAGCATCTGGTTCTGGGTGTTTCCAGAACTACATGGCCAACTTCCCAGGGGGGGAGGCCCCTTGGCTGCAGCCCACTACCCAGTCAGTTGTTCAGACCAATAAGAAGGATAAAAAGGGCAAGAAGCCCTATACCCAGCCCCTCAAGGGCAAATGTAAATAGAGAGTAAAATGTATTAGGTTTGATATGTAAAAATAAAACTCTTATACATTTGAGAAAAAATCCATGGGAGGCAAAGTGGCCATATGGGGGCCAGTTCCAACAGTGGCACCTCCTCCAGAGCTTCAACAAGCTTGTTTTCCCACTGGTCCCAGTCCTGTTTGGCTTCCTCTGCAGCTGGGTCCAGGGTGGGTTCCTTTATCACTGGCTTTGCTTCTTGCTCAGCCACAACCAGTGATTCTAGGCTTGACCTAAGGCTTGTCATATCTGTGTTGTAATTGGTGTTTTTGTTTGGGTGCACCTTCACCCAATGTCAGAAGTTGCTCATGTTTGCCTGCTTTGTCCTGATAGCAGTAAACATCTCATCAGTGGTAGTTGCCTTGAGCAGTCCCACATACAGTGCAGCTGGTGTCAACTTCCACTCTTCCAACAATGCCTTGGCCCACCACTCCACCTCCCAGTCCCCCCCGTCTGCCATTTGGCCTGCAGCCCTCCTCTGTTGTCTTGCTGCCTTGGCCACCATGTTGACTGTTGGTCCCACAATATCATCAATGACATACATCAGTGTTCTTAGCAAGGCGTTTCTTGTTGTTGGCTTCCAGCTTCCATGCCATATCAGGACCCCTGACCTGGGATCCAGGTACTTGTCATTGTCAATCCAGTTCCTTTCATCCCTTAACTTCTTTGGGATGTACACTAGGTTAGCCCCTGGCAACAGTTGCTTGGCATACCTCTGGGCGTCTTCCACACTGGAGCAGTACATCCCTATTTTAGGACAATTTTCCCTGCCAGGGTAGGGTGCTGGCTGCCTAGTGGTGGGTGGCTGCCAAAGTGGGGCCACCTGATTTTCAGCAAGTGGCATGTAACAGTTGGGATGTGCAACTGGGTGAGTGATGAAAGGCATGTTTTGGGGTTTTGCAGGTGTATTGTGGTGTAAGTGAGGTGGTAGAGCAGGCTCTGGCCTTTCTTAGGTATCCTGGATGGCTCCTTTTAAAGCTTTCCAGGTCCTCATTTGGTTCTCTTTGGCCTGCCTTTCGAGTCACCTGAGTGCTGACTTGTCTTGACTGGCATTGGTGCATCTGGTAAGCACCTTTGCAAGTCATTTAGAACCTCTTTCATGTTAGCAAACTTGCTGGCACGTTCCATTGTGTCTTCTATTGGGTCATAGCCCTTCCATCTGATTTGGTAAAACAGCTTGCCATTCTGCCATTCATAATTTGCAATGTGGTCCACCTCATACTCCTCCTCTCCTTCTTCTGTTATGATTGGTGGTGGTTTGGCCTGCCTTCTTTGGAAGTCTTTATCTTCTGTGAATGGCAAGAGGAGATTTACATGGAATACATTGTGTATGCATATGGTTTTAGGTAGGTCCAGGTGATACGCATGGGACAAGATCTTTTCTGTGATTTCAAAAGGGCCCCCGTTTTGGTTGTCCAATTTCTTGGAAGGTCTCTTGGACAAGAGGTTTGTTAGGAGCAGCCAAACCTTGTCCCCTACCTTGAATTCCTTCCCTTTCCTTTCCATTTGTTGGTGTAATTCCATTGAGGCTCTTGCCTCATCCCATACCTTTTCCATTTGATCACACATGTTGTCTGCAGCAGGTGCCTTGGACAGTTCTTCTCCCCCTTGGACAATCCATCTTGGGTTTTTTCCATATACTGTTTCAAATGGGGTTTGTCCTGTTGTAGCATTTACATGGTTGTTATGGCAGAATTCAGCAATGGGTAACCATTTTACCCAATCATATTGTCTATAATTGCAGAAGGTTCTTAAGAACCCTTCTACCCATTGATTTGTGCTTTCTGACAGTCCATCTGTTTCTGGATGGAAGGTGGTGGAGAATCTGGGCTTTGTCCCAATTCCCTTGTATAGGGCCTTTAGGAATTGGCTGTTAAAGGTTGGCCCTCAGTCTGAGACAGTGGTTTCTGTGGTCCTGTGATGTCTCCATACCTCCCTTATGAATATTTCTGACAGTTCTTCTTCATTGGTGCTCTCCAGACATGGTACAAAATGGGCCTGCCAGGAGAAGCAATCTACAGCTGTCAAGATGCTGTTGTACCCCTTTGAGACAGGTAATTTGACAATGAAATCATATGCAACATCTGCCCATGGTTTCCATGGGATTGGTAAGGGCTTCAGGGGAGCGCCTTGTTTGTGTCCTTTGCTTCTTTGACATGTTTCACAAGATTCCACATATCAGTTTACTTGGGCCTTCATTCCTGGCCAGTAGTAATCCCTTGATAGTAATTCTAGTGTTTGGGCTTGTCCCTGATGACCCACCACAGGGGCATCATGGCACTCCTCAAGGAGGCTCAACCTCAAGTCCTTGTCATCTGGGATGTAGAGCCTATCATCATACCTTAATAGGCCCTCCTTCATTTTGTACCATCTAAATTCCTTCTGTACTGAGGGTGGTAGTTGTTCTTTATTTGCCACACTCAGCCTTAAGGATCTGATAGATTTGTCTTCTTCCTGAGCTTCTTTAAGCTCCTCCCAGAAATTCCCCTGTACCTCTGCCTTGAAACCTATGAACCTTTCTTCCAGAATCATGATCTGTGGTTCCATAGGGGTGTCCCCATGGTCACTCCTCCTGGAAAGGGTGTCTGGTTTCTGTGAGAGTTTCCCTGGTCTATACACAATCTGAAAATTGAAGGGTGCCAGAGTGAGATACCATCTGGCATGCCTTCTATTCCACATCTGGGCATTTTGCCAGTACTGGAGGTTCCTATGGTTGGTGTATATCACAATAGGTTCTTCTGTCCCTTCTAGGTATACCATCCAGTGCTCTAAGGACCTAATGATTGCAAGCAACTCCTTGTTGTAGGTGTCATAATTTTGCTCTGGTGGGGTGAAGCTCTTTGATAGGAAGGCAATTGGATGCAATTGGTTGTCATCACCCTTTTGGCTTAGTACTGCCCCCATGGCCACTCCTGAGGTGTCTGTTTCCAGTATGTATGGCTTGTTTGGGTTTGGGTGGATAAGACCAGTTTGCTTGCTACGGCTTCTTTAATAGCTTCAAATGCTTCTTGTTGTTTTCTTTCCCACAGGAATTTGACATCTTTTGAGTGAGATCTGTGAGGGGTTTGGCTAAGGTGCTAAACTTCTCTATCCACCTTCTATAGAACCCCACAAAGCCTAGGAATGCTTGGACTTCTTTTACTGTGTTAGGTTCTGGCCATTCTAGTACTGCCTTTACCTTTTCCTTTTCCATCAATATCCCTTCTGGGGATATGATGATTCTGATGAAGCTTACCTCCTTCACAAAGAACTGACACTTGTGTGGTTTGAGGAAGAGGTGGTTTTCCCTCATTCTTCTTAACACTTCCCTGACATGTTGTACTTGTTCTTCCCTGTTTCTGGAAAACACTAGTACATTGTCCATGTAGATTACCACATAATCATCTATTATGTCACGGAAATTTTCCATCATGAACCTTGTAAAGGTTCTTGGTCCTTCTTTTACTCTGAATGGCATGACCAAGCATTCAAACTGGCCTTCTCCTGTCCTGAAAGCTGTTTTCCATTCGTCTCCCTCTTTTACCCTGATGTTGTTGAACCCCCATCGAACATCCATTTTTGAATAGATGGTTGCATCCTTCAGCCTCTCAATCAATTCTATTTGAATTGGAAGTGGAAACTTGTCTGGCTTGGTGATGTCATTCATCTTACAGTAGTCAACTACCAACCTAAGCCCTCCATCTGCTTTGTTCACATAGAAACAGGGTGCAGCTACAACTGATTGGCTGGGCCTTATTTTTCCATTTCTTAGTTCCTCCTCTAGGTACTCCCTGAGTGCCTTTGTTTCTGCTAGTGACATACTGTACCTCTTTGCAGGCTTTGGCAGCTCTGCTCCCTTGATCAGGTCCATTTTGAAGTCCAGGTTTCCTCAGTGGGGTGGAAGTTCTCAGAAACCTTCTTCCCCAAACAGGTCTTCAAAATCCCTAAAGTCTTTTGGGATTTGTAGGCTTTCACTTGCTGCCCTTGCCTTGATTTCATCTGGGTATGAGATGGTAAGGTCTTTCCAATCTATGATAGGTTCTGCTTTGTCAAGCCATTCTTTCCCTAGGACTATGTCTGTGTTGCCTAGGGTCATCACATAAAGGGAGCATTTCAGTGTCTTTCCTTCCACTTCAATATTTAGTTCTGCCCTTTCTTCTATGGCATCCTTGATTTCATTTCCATCAATGGCCACAATTGATTTCTTGTGTTTGAGGGGAGTGGTCAGAATCCCCTTTTCCCTTGAATAGGCCTTATCAATGAAGTTGGTTGAAGATCCTGAGTCAATCAGCGTCTTTGCTGGTTCCATGATTCCCTCTACTGTAGTGTATATTATTGATTGATTACTAGATTTCTTGAGGTAACATACATCTGCAGTAGGGGTTATATCAGGGTCCTCCAACATGGAAGTGGTAGGACCAATTAGTTTTCCAACTCAGAGCTGCTTTCTTCTTCAACTTGTCTGCTGGCCTTCCCTTGTATCTTAGCTTTGTCGTAGGTCCACTGGCCTTGGCAGTCCTTCAGGACATGCCCTGATTTACTGCATTTGATACAGAGTCCTTCTTTCCTTTGCCTGTCTTTTTTCACTGTTTGGTATCCTTACCACATTGTTAGTTTGGGTATTCCCCTGTTTGCTGCTGGTCCCTGAAGTCTTGTTTCCCCCTTGTTTGTACCTTGCTGGTGCCCAGGTTGAATTTGATGAGTTGCTGGTCTTTGCATTCATTTTCTGGTTTGCAAACTGCATGTCATCCATTTTGCAGGCAAAGTTGATTAGTTGATCTAAGGTATATGATGGACCTTCAGCCTCATTTGCCAGTACTTCAATCCTTAAGATCTCTTGTTGTACTTCAGGTTTTAACCCTTCCCTGAATTGGTCCTTGAGGGCTTCCTGGTTCCAGTCTACCTCTTGGATCAGGATCTGGAATTGGGTAGCATAATCCAATGCACTCTTGGTTTGTGTTAATTTCCTTAGTTTTTGGATGATCCTTTCCTTTATGACTGGGTTGTTAAAAGCATCCAGGAATCCCTTCCTGAAATCCTTCCAGGATGCAAGGATACCTGTGTGTTTGCCTGCTAGTAGTTTCTGGCAGTAAGGTTGTGCCCAGTTGGCTGCTTCCCTGTCCTCCATGTTCATTAACACAGCAGATATCTTTTTTCAGTTGTCAAAGGCTGATTCAACATAGTCAGCAAAGAAAAGTTCCATGCTGATTATGAAGTTCTCTGCTTCCTTCTCCTTTTTCCCATTAAATTTGCTGGGTCTCCCTAGTTGCACCTCCTTAGGAGTGTGGTTTGTGGCAAGGGTAGGTTGGTTTGCTTGGGATGGAGGTTCTGTTCAGGGTCTTATTGTGGACTCAGCCTGGAAGGTTCTTCCCAGAAGGGTGTTCATACTGGGGAGGCTGAGGGGGATTGTGAGGGGCTTCCTATGACCACCCTAGTTCTTCCCCTGGTCTCTTCTGTCCTTTCCCTTGGCCTTCCTGCTTCAGTTGTTTTCTGGAGCTCATTTCCTAGATTGGTTACCCATTGTTCTAGTGCAGTCAGGATCTCCCCTGTGTTTTCAGTTTTCTTCTCTAAGCTTTCGAGCTTTTGCTCTTGCATTCCCAGTACCCAGTTTATTTCCATGGAGATGTCCTTTAATTCTTTTATCAGGTTCCCCATTTCCACTTTTAGGTTGTCCTGGTTCCTTGCCACATAGAGGACATTTTTGTTGGATGTTTCCATTGATCTTACCATCCAGTCCACATTTCCTTCTTGCCAGGTTAGTGATATTTGACACTGATTTATACCTGTGATTGCCTTTTCTAGTTCCCTATGGTTATTGTCTCTAAGTTCCTTGAGCCCCACCCTGATGGTGGTGGCAATGGTGTGGATAGGGTTGGCAGTGGTTATGGTTCTGGGACCTGGCTGGGGATGTGTCCTTGCCTCTTCCACCAAGGCTGTGCCTTGTTTGTATATGGTTTGGGTCATATCTTCTACCTCATCCCTCTCTGGATTTGAGATATCTTCTGGGTCTGGATTTATCAGGTGAATTGGTGGTTGAGGGCTGCAGAGTGGTATTCCCCCTATTTGCCCTCCCAGGGTGGGGGTCTGAGTGGGGTTAGGTTGAGTCACTGGTTGTGGGTTTTGTGGCAACCCCCTCAGCATTCCTTGGAGGGTCTCATCTGGGTTACCTTCAGCCTCTGGGGGAGTAACAGGTTTGGGTGATTGTGGTCTACTATTTGCCACTCTGCTTTGAGATCAAGTTTGTGGTCTCTGTGACATAGTTTCTTTGTGTTCTCTTATGTATCACAGGAGTTAGCTGTTTTCTCATGTACTCAGCCCTTAGTATCTGTGTAGTATACTTATGTTTGCCACTAGTTCAGTTAAGAGCCTGCTTTATAATGCTGTGACCCTCTGGATGCTTCCTTGCAAAGCACTTAAGTAGTGGCTGCATTGACAGCTTGGTGCTATGCAGTATGTATTGAGTGTTCTAGTTACAGTGTTTGCTATGGTCTATGGTGGTTGACAAGATAAAGCAAGCTGAGGTGTCCAGTCTTGCTTTATCCTTCTTATATACACCCATGGCTGCAGTGACTGCAGATGTATTATCTAAGCACAGTCTGCAGTAGGTGCAGGTTATATACAGTACTATGGTTTAGGTAATTGTTTATCTTAAGTTTGTGCAGCTCCAAATCTTATAGAGCTGTGCAAGGTCCAAGGGGTAGGTGCTGAGGTCACATGATCCTGCCATAAGCACCAAGATCATGTGACAACTTGCTCCTTGCTCCAAGTAACAATGGAGAGAAATGCTGGAGCAAGTTCAGGGTAACCACCATAAGCACTGAGGTCACATGACAACTTGCTCCTTGCTCCAAGTAACAAGGTAGAGAAATGCTGGAGCAAGTTCAGGGTAACCACCATAGGCGCCAAGATCATGTGACCTTGTTTATGGCTCATTCTGCTTAGGAAAAATGCCATAAATCTATAAACATATTTGGTTACTCTGTTATGTCTGTTTGACTGGTCATAACACCCAAAGCTCCAACAGCCGCAAAAGGTTTTCTGGTTTGAGTAGAGCTTGGCTCTCACCCCCCCCTTCTGGTAGGTGTTGTGAGAGTCTTGACAAAATATCTGCTCTTCCATTCTTTGCCCCTTGGATGTATAGGATTTTGAAGTTGATTCTGGACAAAAATTCATGCCATTGTGCAACCTGGCCACTTGGTGGTTGGTTTGTTTTCCAATATTCCAGGATTCTTGTGGTCTGATATAATCTGGATGGAGTCTTCTGATCCCTCTAGTAAGTGGCACCAATGTTTCAGCACCTTGACAATTGCCAGCATTTCCTTCTTGTATATGTTGTAGTTGCACTGTGCTTGTTGACAACAACAAGTCAGGCAACAAGGAAAATGATGAGAAAAGAACTTGTATTCAACAAGAGGTCAAGTTCTTGAGGAGTCCTCTGCAAACTTGACCTGGTTTATATACATGATATGAGCCACATTGTAACAAACAAGTCCATGCAGTGAGTCATGACTGATAAGAGATAGAAGCAACTGTGGAGCTGCAGAATTTCACATCAGAGTTGAAATACATCTTGGTTATTGGTCCAGAACATCCCCTGAATCACATGACACAGATATACCATAAAAGGCAAGTATGTTTTGAAGATGATCTCATAAAATGTAATAAATTGAGGAAATATTGTAGAGTGGATATATGCATGTCAGTTTGTGACACTTCCCCCCTTCAAGGTACAGGGGTCATGGGGTGCCTTTGGATGTGACTTGACATAGTCAACCATGAGTTCTGGTGTGTTCACCAGGTCATTGTAAGTTAACCATTGTCACTTGTCATAACCAAGCCATTTGACATAGTATTCAAAGATGTTAGACCTTTTGTTGTATTGCAACTTTATGATCTGTTCAACTTCAAATTCTTCTTCCCCTTCAGGAGTTACCACAGGTGGTGGTGGGGAAACCTGACATCCATAGGGGTTGTCTTTATATTTGGTCAGGAGTGAAATATGAAATACTGGGTGTATTTTCATGGTCATCGGCAAATCCAGTTTGAAGGCATGAGTGCTGTGTTGTGCTACCACCTTGAATGGTCCAACTCTCTTGTGGGCCAGTTTCCTGGAAGCCTGTTGTGTCTGTATGTCCTTGGTGTCAAGCCAGACTTTGTCTCCAACCCTCTGGTTTGCTATTTCTAGAGTGGCCTTAAGTTTGTCATGACCCTTTTGGAGCCATTCTGCATGGTTGTCTGCTAAGGGGAGTTCTTGTCCCTCCCTGTCCCCAACTGCCAGTCTTGGATGGAAACCATAGTTTCAAAAAAATGGTGATTTGCCAGTTGAGGCATTGACACCATTATTGTAGGCAAATTCAGCCAAGGGTAAGAGTGAGACCCAGTCATCCTGCCAATCTGATACATAGTGTCTGATGTACCCTTCTACTACTTGGTTAGCCCTTTTGGACTGGCCATCTGTTTGAGGGTGATATGCTGTAGAGTAAGAAGGTTTTATATCCAGCCATTTGTACAAGTGCCTTAGGAATTTGGATGCAAAGTTGGGGCCATGGTCTGAAATTGTTTTCTGTGGTAATCTGTGGAGTTTCCATACATAAGTTAGGAACAAGTTTGTGCAATCCATAGCACTGGCTTCTGATTGACATGGAATAAAATGGACCATTTTTGTCAGCTGGTCAACAACTGTAAATATGGCATCAAACCCTTCTGACAGGGGTAGCCCAGTGATCAGGTCATAGGTGATTTCCTCCCAAGGCTTTTCCAGTGCTGGTATTGGGTTTAAGAACCCTGGGGGAACTTGGTTGCCATGCTTGTTCCTGATACAGGATTTGCAATGTGTGACATATTCATTGACTGATTTTTTCATTGATGACCATGCATATTTGTGGTTTAACAGTTTGTATGTTCTGAACTGTCCTGGGTGTCCTGCTGTTGGGTTATCATGATGACTTTCAATGACCAGCTTGCAGAGTTCTTTATTATTTGGGACATAGATTCAGTCCTTGTATTGTAAAAGTCCTTCATCCCATTCCCAATTTTTGACCTTCTCATTGTCATCTAAGGCTTTCAGCACTTTTGATAGGTGCTTGTCCCCTGGGATAGTGTCCCTAACAAGTTGTTCCAGGTCATTGTCCAGCATGATTGCTTGTAGCCACAATGATTTTAGCTCCAAAAATTGGTTTTGCACAAGCAGAGCTTGGCTCTCACTCCCCTCTTTAGGGATGTGCCTTGACAGCCTAGAGAGTATGTCTGCCTGGCCATTCTTTGCCCCTTCGATGTATAGAATCTTGAATTCAAATCTGGATAGGAACTTGTGCCATCATGTGAGTCAGCCATTCAGTGGCTGATTTGTCTTCCAATACTCCAAGTTTTTGTGATCATGAACAATGTTTACTGGGTGTTCGGCCCCTTCTAGCAAGTGACACCAGTGCTTGAGGGCTTTTATAATTGCCAGCATTTCTTTGTTGTAGATATCGTAGTTCCTTTCTGCCAGAACCATAGCTTTGGAGTAGTAGGAGATTGGGTGGAGCATTCTGTCTTCTCCGTATTGCAATAGTACAGCACCTGTGGCATAGCCTGAGGCATCTGTTTCCAGAATAAATGGTTTGTTAGGCTCTGGCTGAATTAGGAGGGGGGCTTCTGTTAGTTTCTGCTTCAGGAAGTTCCATGCCCAATCCCTCTCCTCTGTCCATTCCCACTTTATGTCCTTCTTGACTATTTCATAAAGACATTTTGTGATTTTCAAAAAGTCTTTTATGAAGTGCCTTAACCAATTTGCAAATCCCAGCCCTTCCAGGACTTCAGTTGGGTTGGTAGGGGTTGGCCATTCAACAGCTTTTTCAACCTTGGCTGGGTCTACTTTAATTCCCTGGGGGGTCACTACTATTCCCAGGTAATCAACTTTGGTGACATCAAAAACACATTTCTCCAGAGCACAGTACAAGCCAGCCTTTTGAAGACAATGCAAGACTTCTCTGACATGTTTGTCATGCTCTTCTTGGGTTTTGGAGAACACTAGTATGTTGTCCATATAAATTACAACATAGATGCCCTCAATGTCTTGGAATTCCTCTTGGATCATAGCCATAAAGGTCCCCAGTGTGTTCTTCTGGCCAAATTGCATGACTAAGGCTCATACAACCTGTATTTGGTCTTAAAAGCAGCTCTCCATTCATCTCCTTCCCAAATCCATATAAGATTAAAACCCCACTTTAAATCAAACTTGGTGAATATCTTTGCCCCATGCAGGGTCTCCACAATATCATTGATGTGTGGGAGTGGGTATACATTGGAGATGGTCATCTCATTTAGCTGCTGGTAGTCAATGCACATGCGCAGCTTCCCATTCTTCTTTTTAACAAATATGACTGGGGATGCCATTGGTGACCTCAAGGGTCTAATATGCCCTGCTTTCAACTGGCAGTCCAGGGTCTTGCACAATTCTGCATCTTCTTTGACACCTACACTATATATGGGACCATGCCTTGGCTTAGCATCAGGTTTTAAGTCTATCTCCATATCCCACTTTCTATGAGGTGGTAATGGCTGGACATCATCTTCTTCAGCAACTATTTTCTTGAATTCTTTGTATTTTGCTGGGAGTGAGTCTAAAGCATCCAACTGGAGCTCCTTGGGTTCATTGGCCTGCACATGTAGGGGTTTGGTGATGCAATGCTTTAAGCATACTGGCAAGTTGAATTTCATGTCCTTTCCATCCCAATCAATGTCAGGGTTATGGAATTTGAGCCATAACATGCCCAGGACTAAATCATTCTTGCCAATGTTCACAACATAAGCACTGAGGATCTCTTGGTGCTCTTGAATGCACAACTCAAAGGTGCAATAGTGGGTCACAGACCTGGAGTCAATCTCCCTTCCATTGATTACTTGTAGTTTCTTTGGTGTTTTTAGGGCAACAATAGGGATATGATATTGTTTAACAAGGTCTTCATGTATAAATACTGATGTGGCCCCTGAATCAATCATGGCCCATCCATTGAGCTTTTTCATATTGTATGCAGACTTGTGTTCAGGGGTTGTGTGCAGAGGAAATGCATGAAAGAAAAACTGAAGTTGTGATTGGTTTCCTAACAACATACATTTCATTTCCATATTTTTATTTTTGCTCTGCACACTTTGTAACATAGCACCCAAGACTGCCCCCCTGGCATGGTTTGAGCTCATTCTTTTACCAACTCATCGTTGGTTGTTTCTACATCCTCTACAACCACCTTGTATCCTGACATCTTGGCTGAGGGACATTTGGCAGTGATATGGCCATGCCCTCCACAGTTGTAGCAGGTATTCGTCCCCTTTCCTTTCCCTGTGCTATCCAGGTCCATTGTGTCTGGGTCTTTTGCCTTGGGGGCTGCCGGCAGGTGATTATCCTTCTTTATGTCCTTAAAGGACTCTTGGACATTGGAGTTGCTACCATCATAACAGACAGTAGGAACCATGAAACCCTTGGCGTTGGGCCCAATGGCCACAATTTGGCCCTTTACCACCTTGCTGTCCTTGATCTTGTATACTTACTCCCCATTCCTGAACCTTTCCCTTGGGGGATTGCTTTGGGAGGTAGTCATTGGCTTACTGGACAAGGCATTATTGCTGCTAGACTTGTTGCCTCCATGGGACATCTTTTTGCTACCAAACAAGATAAGGTGATGGTTGATTTCCAGGGCCCACTGAGTGAGCTGGGCAAAGGTCTTAGTGTGGGGATCATAGTTTTGGGCCACCATGCTGTCTGTTACATCAGATGATAAGCCATCATAGAATTGGTCACGCATGGCCACATCATTGTAATTGAGCCCTGTTGAGTATAAGTTGAACAGGGTGAGATAGTCTTGGACTGTCTTGGATTGTGTCAATTTCTGCCATTTATCATGGTTATTTTCAGTGCAGTTCAAGTCTCCATAACAGGTAGTAAATTCTTGCCAAAACAGGTTAGCATTGTGAAGCCATGGAACTGTGGTTCCAGGGTTTAGGATTTTGAATTCCTCATATGAGTTGACCCATTTGGCAGCAGACCCTTTGAGATAAGACATGACAAAGGTGACCACCTGATCAGCAGAGTGCCCACTCATGTTTGTGTTGATGTATCAAGCACATGCAATTCTAAATGAAATGGTGTCTTCATGCTTTGTGCCATCAAACTTTTGGGGAGCAGCCATTTTAACTTTTGCGGTTGATCTGCTAGAGGTAGTGGTGGTTGCCAGCTGTGGCTGGGTCACACTGGAGGACAGTTGCACTTGGGCAGTGCCTGAGCCACCCAAGGAGGTATTGATTTGTGCTTCAATGTGCATGATAGTGGTTTGGAGTATTGCTAACATGCCAACTAAGTTGTTAATGTTGGTGGCCAGCCCAGCCACATTGGTCTCTATCTTCATCTGGTTTGTTGTTGTCGAGGCCAGAGCCTTAGACAGGGGCAAATACCTCAAAGGGTAACACCCAACTCTACTGCAATAAATACAGAGAGTCAACCTGCAATGTCTAAGGGACATGCAGGGAAGGAGGAAGGGGTAGAAGGCAGTGAGGTGCCAAGGATATGAGTTATCAGAGGTGCACTTGTACTTAAGAGTACTGGGCAGAGACTGTTATGGCTTGGTGACCACACAGGTAGAGGGGATGACAGGACAAGAGGTTGAGTTCTGAGGCTTAAGGCTCTCAGACTCTCCCATATATATTCAGCTAGCTACCATGTACAAGTTCCCATACAGCACAGAGGTGAGATACAACTGCAAGAGAGTAACTGAGATGAGACAAATACAGTGTTAGAGCAAGCTGAGATGAAAATACTCAAAATAAGTGCCATGGCACTATTACATAATGTAGCAATGCATATATTGTAAAAAATAGAATAAACTCAACTTAGAGAAAAATATAAAAGATGAAAAATGAAAATAAAATATAATAAATGGTGCTCATGACGTTGGGTCATGAAAGTTGTGAGTTTTGCTTTGAGCAAGTCTGTGTAGGTTTTATTATTATGTTCAACATCTCCAATATCATTTTGGAGGTTGTTGGTTCACTCTTGCAATTCATCCATTGACTGAAGCATATAGATCACTGTTACAGGTCAGGGTACACTTGGATATCTAGAGCTTAAGCAAATGTAGATATGTTAGTATACACTAATTGTACTCAATACTTCTTAGACTAGAGTAAGAAGGCTCAAAGTAGTTGCAATGCAATCAAGTAACACTCAAGGTAGTCTTAATCTTTCACAGTGTAAACTGACTAATTTATAGGTATAAAGAGCAAGACTACTATGGTCAGGTTCCCTTAGATATCTTAAATGTAGTTCAGCCCTAGTCGCTTGGACTAACTGATACTAATCTTAATACTAGGCTTAAGCAATAGCTTATAGGATAGATGGTGGGCTGCCTAATGCATGTACTTCCTCAGCTACAGGTACTTATATTTCCTCTAATAGCTGGTACTTAATGTCACGCTCAATCAGGCAATATTGTATCCTTATATAACTCTGTATATAAGATACAATGACTCAGACAGTATATAACTAATATGGTACTTTATTCCTCAGTACTAGTTATATAAGAAATCACACACAGACAAGAGAAATAGAAAGAGAAAAGAAACCAATAACCAGTCTGGGTTGAGTAGAGGAGGGAAGGTGTCTGGAAGGGCCTCAGAGGAGGTCCTTTTATACCCTGAGGAGGGCATTCCAGAGCCAAATAGATACATGCATGCCAGTGCAATCATCAAAAGAGGGTACTGCTATACTTGGGGTACAGCCTAGCCCAGTATAGGATAAAAGAGTAAAGACAGGGTGTGGATTGAAGGCATTGATGCATCTGAGACCTGCTATTGGCTTGTAGATCATATTATCATAGTATATACATGTAATGAACAGAGGCTACATCTCAGTGAGTCATAAAGTGAGTCAGAGAAGCTTCTGGATCAATTTGGGAAGCTCTCCTGACTCACTGGAGTCATTAGATCTTGATTGATGGTCCAGTAAGATTCTAATGATCTTCGGGCCATTCCGGCGCGAGGATCCGGTGGATCGCGACGATCTTCGGGCAGCAGATACTGCCGAAGATTAGCTATCGATAGAGCATAAGATCGCTTTGATAGCGTAAGCGGTTGCCGAGATATGAGCGGTGCGATGTTGTAATCAATATCTCCTGATAAGAGGAAATATCGCAACCTCTGTATCTCTCTGAGATCTTATCGTAAAAACTTAATAAAATATGCGTTGGAGAGCGGGAAATTTGTACTATTTAATGGAACAGAAAATAGTACAATTCAGAGCGCATACAAATTCAAGTATTTCACAATTTAATTACAGAGGCATCGCTTGAGGTTGGCAGAGCAGACTAAAATAATAGAAAATGTTAGTGATCCATAACAATCACTTTCTCTCTGTCAGACATATTTGCCCAAGCAGGGGCAGGGGTTTGTTATGCCATTTCATGGATGTTTCAGATAAATTCTAGGGCAACAGAGGTGATAGGGAATTACAGGGAATTGAGAGTTGTTTTGGTACCAGAAGGTTTCTATACCCCACACAAGTCTATAAATTTCAAAGTTTCCAACCCCCCCAAATCTCAGCCATGTATCGTCCAAGTCCCAACTCTTGGTGTCCTGGCAACAATACAGTGGTTCCACCCTCTTTAGTTTAGTTTGATCCTGAAGGAGTGCCTCCTTGGGGAAAATCAATTTGGGCTGCTGGAAGGGGTGCTTCTTCCTGAATTGGCAAGCCTGTGCCACTTAGAAAGATAGGATGAGGGAGGTCTGAAGGAGTTGAGAAGGTAGGGAAGGCATACTTGTGGGGCCCAGTTGTTTCTCAGACTAGTGCTTGTAGTTCAAGATGGTTGTGGAGGAGGGATATATAGTCCTCCTGGTGTTTGCACAACCACTTGGTTAGGCATGCGCAGTGGGCCTCAGCTTTGTGGAGTTTTTCACAAGTTTCTTCATACCTATTATGGTAATGACAATACCTGTCTTGGAAATTTTTGATGGTATCTAGTAGGTGACAAAGGAGTTGTTGGCCAAGGTTTTCCAGCTTATAGCTGGTGACAGGGGATGATGTAGTAGTATAGGAATTTATCCTTCTTAGGACAGTAAGGACAGTGTGCTGGGAAGGTGGCTCCATTTGCCTGATGGCAAATCTTACACTCAGGGGCACCCAGCTTGGTAACAAAGGCTTGTTGGGCTTGTCCAACTTTCTGGGGACAGACTTTGATGATTTTCACACAGTTAAAATTGATGTGCCCAGCCTCTTCAAGGATGTCTTTGACCAAGTTGAGAGTGAAGCAGTGGATAGACAGGTGTCTGAACCACCCACACAAATGGCAGTGCTGGTCTTCTGTAAAGGGTTGCACCACTGAGGGCTGTGTGTTGTGTCAGAGACATACTTGATCAAGAGCAAGATAGAACAAGAAGAAAAATAGACCCTTTCCTGAGTCTATTGGAATAGGAAGGTGACCTCCATTGCTCAGCTACTTAAGGGCAATGAGCAACCCCACCTCTTGTTGATGAAAGAGATTAGAGAACCAAAGCTTGTTACAACATGTGAGGGACCCAACCTTTGGTCAGTGAGCTGCTGTGTCCACAAGGACCAATAACACTTCAACTGATATAGGTATGTGAGGTTTCACAGAGGCATGTATAGGGCAACAATGTCTTGTGGCTGTGGATAGGTGGAGTAGGATTGGGGACAGCAACAAAGTGTTATCTTGAGACTACACCAACAGTGTTCCAGACATATCCCAGGCAACACAGAGACTTACAATTGAGCAAGAACTTGACCTGATGTCAATGATGACAAGTCAGGCAATGAGGAAAATGATGAGAAAAGAACTTGTATTCAACAAGAGGTCAAGTTCTTGAGGAGTCCTCTGTGAACTTGACCCAGTTTATATACATGATACAAGCCACATTGTAACAAACAAGTCCATACAGTGAGTCATGACCTATAAGAGATAGAAGTGACTGCAGAGCTGTGGAATTTCACATCAGAGTTGAAATACATCTTGGTCATCAGTCCAGAACATCCTTTGAGTCACATGACACAGATATACCATAAAAGGCAAGTATGTTTTGAAAATGATCTCATAAAATGTAATAAATCAAGAAAATATTATAGAATGGATATATGCATGTCAGTTTGTGACAGCTCCCCTGCACTCATCCAATGCAATCTGCCTATCAGATGGCACAGACAAAAATTCAGATCCATTGGAAGAGCTTTAAGGGGTGAAATCCTGCCAAAACACCCCTGAAACAGGAAAAAATCCCTGGACATTGCTGCACATGGCCACCCAGACCAATTCAAGTGATTCTGAGGATACTAGTGTATTTAGGGATGTCAATTACCCCTATCTCATGCCCTGGACCTGCTTAGAACATTATGAGAACATGTGCCCACTTGCACTCTGTTGATTCACCAGGTTTCAATGCAGTCACCCAGGGGTGAGTCAGGTTCACAGTAATGTAAGGCAACTGGCAAAAAGCAAGATATGTTGATAGGGGTTTCTGGACCTCAGGAGCACATTGGGCTCATTTAAAAAAAGCTGAATATCCTGTTTAAGGTGAGTTTGTGCATCTGTGCACTTTTGTGAATATTATCTGGGCACTAATTGGCTGCAATCTGGGTCATTTTATTGATATAGACATTGAAGTGATATTAACAAGAAGCTAGGAATTTTGCGCATTTAATGAGCTACTTATGAAGAATTTTCAGCATGTTTTAGTGGTTGCTGGTCATTGACCCATTATTCTAATAACAGTACATGTGCTGCAAAGCCAGAAATACAGGGCTCCACCATATATGGAGTATACAGTTCAAAGCCCTGCTTTGTGTGCATTTAATGAGGTCTCAAACAAATGGATAGACACAGTTTTGAGGACACTCATTGCTGGGATTCCAGCAATCCTGCAAAAATCCTGCACAGTTGTTACAGGTCAGGGTCCACTTGAATATCTAGAGCTTAAGCAAGTATAGATATGTTAGTATACACTAATTGTACTCAATACTTCTTAGACTAGAGTAAGAAGGCTCAAAGTAGTTGCAATGCAATCAAGTAACACTCAAGGTAGTCTTAATCTTTCACAGTGTAAACTGACTAATTTATAGTTATAAAGAGCAAGACTACTATGGTCAGGTTCCCTTAGATATCTTAAATGTAGTTCAGCCCTAGTCACTTGGACTAACTGATACTAATCTTAATACTAGACTTAAGTGATAGCTTATTGGATAGATGTTGGGCTGCCTAATGTATGTACTTCCTCAGCTACAGGTACTTAGATTTCCTCTAATAGCTGGTACTTAATGTCATGCTCAATCAGGCAATATTGTATCCTTATATATCTCTGTATATAAGATACAATGACTCAGACAGTATATAACTAATATGGTACTTTATTCCTCAGTACTAGTTATATAATAAATCACACACAGACAATAGAATTTGAAAGAGAAAAGAAACCAATAACCAGTCTGGGTTGAGTAAGAGGAGGAGGTGGTCTGGAAGGGCCTCAGAGGAGGTCCTTTTATACCCTGAGGAGGGCATTCCAGAGCCAAATAGATACATGCATGCCAGTGCAATCATCAAAAGAGAGCACTGCTATACTTGGGGTACACCCTAGCCCAGTATAGGATAAAAGAGTAAAGACAGGGTGTGGATCAAAGGCATTGGTGCATCTGAGACCTGCTATTGGCTTGTTGATCATATTATCATAGTATATACATGTAATGAATGGAAGCTACATCTCAGTGAGTCATAAAGTGAGTCAGAGAAGCTTCTGGATCAATTAGGAAGGCTCTCCTGACTCACTGGAGTCATTAGATCTTGATTGATGGTCCAGTAAGATTCTAATGATCTTTGGGCTATTCCAGCACAAGGATCTGGTGGATCGCAATGATCTTTGCACAGCAGATACCGCCAAAGATTAGCTATCAATAGAGCATAAGATCACTTTGATAGTGTCATCAGTTGCCAAGATATGAGTGGTGCAATGTTGTAATCAATATCTCCTGATAAGAGGAAATATTGCAACCTCTAAATCTCTCTGAGTTCTTAAGATAAAATCACAATAAAATATGCATTGGACAGAGGAGATTTTTTACTATTTAATGGAACACAAATAGTACAAATTTGGACACATACAAATTCATTTAATTTCAAGAAAATTACAGAGGCATTGCTTGAGGTTAGCAGAGCAGACTAAAATAATAGAAAAATGTTAGTGATCCATAACACATTGCCACTTGGTTGACCTGGTTTGCCACATGTTCCAGGATGGCCAGGATGGGTTGGAGATCATTATCATTTCACATATGTTCAATGATTTGATTTTGTTGACAATGACAAGTCAGGCGATGAGAAAAATAGTAAGAAAAGAAAGAACTTGTATTCAACAAGAGGTCAAGTTCTTGAGGAGTCCTCTGTGAACTTGACCCAGTATATATACATGATATGAGCCATATCATAACAAACAAGTCCATACAGTGAGTCATGACTGATAAGAGATAGAAGCAATAGAAGCAACTGCAGAACTGCAGAATTTCACATTAAAGTTGAAATACACCTTGGTTATCAGTCCAGAACATCCCCTGAATCACATGACACAGATATACCATAAAAGGCAAGTATGTTTTGAAGATGATCTTGTAAAATGTAATAAATCAAGAAAATATTATAGAGTGGATATATGCGTGTCAGTTCATGACACAAGAGGCTTTTTCAAATGCAGTACAAAGGGCCAGGGAATGCCACCAATGAAATCAGATAGAAACACCTAGTGATGTGGATCTACAAGCTGTGGTCAACCCAGTACCACCCTGCAGTGCACAAGAGGACCCTGACCTCACTTGGGACAGGCACCCCTTAGCAGGCATACCTGTACAAAGACCAAGAAGGCAACCACAGATTGAGAATTCAAGACCAAGGACACCAGCACCAATCAGGGAACAGAACCCTCAAATTTTGGCACCCCAACCTTGATGGCCAGAACCAGGAAACATGGAGAGAATTCTTCCTAGAGAAGAAGTAAATCTGTCATGAACTGACATGCATATATCCATGCTACAATATTTTCTTGATTTATTACATTTTATGAGATCCTTTCAAAAACATACTTGCCTTTTATGGTATATCTGTGTCATGTGATTCAGGGGATGTTCCAGGCTGATTGTCAGAGCTACAACCTGAACAGTAACATCAAACACCTAAGTGGTGATGACAAGCCTATGGGCAGTGATGCTGGAGGCTTTACTGACAACGTCTAAGGTGGGACGTGCAGTGAGGCTGCGATAAGACGCAAGGAGGTAGAGTAGTAAGTGCACTTGTCCTTAAGAGGACTGGGCAGGGACTATGGACTGGTAAGTCACACAGGTAGTAGAGGGGATACGACAGGAGGTTGAGTTCTGAGGCTTAAGGCTCTCAGACTCTCCCTTATATATTCATACGATGAGCTATATCAAATACACTTATGGTGCAAGACAACTATTGTACAATGTGAGAATGGTGCCATGTAACAGAATATTCCAGAAGGTACAAACAGAACATAAACAACAACAAGGTCATGTGATCATGTAAGTAATTCTATGCATATATCCGATTAAACAGGACTTGTCCAAAATTATGAAAAGGAGAGATTTTATAAAATATACAAAAATCATAATAAAATCTGTGTCATGGTCTAGGCCATGACACCAATAACCAAGATGTATTTCAACTCTGATGTGAAATCCCGCAGTTCTGCAGTTGCTTCTACTGCTTCTATCTCTTATCAGTTGTGACTCACTGTACAGACTTGTTTGTTATGATGTGGCTTGTACTATGTATATAAACTAGGTCAAGTTTGCAGAGGACTCCTCAAGAACTTGACCTCTTGTCGAATACAAGTTCTTTCCTTCTTTCTTACTATTTTCCTTGTCGCCTGACTTGTTGTTGTTGACATCTTGTGCCTGAGCTTCTTGTACTCTAGGGACACAGACGATGGGGCCATGTCTTCAGATGATACTACTCCTAATGCTGGACAGGGAGCTCTGTGATTCTGCCTCTGTATCAAGGCTGGAGCCTTAGACAGGGGCAAATACCTCAAAGGGTAACACCCAACTCTACTGCAATAAATACAGAGAGTCAACCTGCAATGTCTAAGGGACATGCAGGGAAGGAGGAAGGGGTAGAAGGCAGTGAGGTGCCAAGGATATGAGTTATCAGAGGTGCACTTGTACTTAAGAGTACTGGGCAGAGACTGTTATGGCTTGGTGACCACACAGGTAGAGGGGATGACAGGACAAGAGGTTGAGTTCTGAGGCTTAAGGCTCTCAGACTCTCCCATATATATTCAGCTAGCTACCATGTACAAGTTCCCATACAGCACAGAGGTGAGATACAACTGCAAGAGAGTAACTGAGATGAGACAAATACAGTGTTAGAGCAAGCTGAGATGAAAATACTCAAAATAAGCACTGTGGCACTGTTACATAATGTGGCAACACATATATTGTAAAAAATAGAATAAACTCAACTTAGAGAAAAATATAAAAGATGAAAAATGAAAATAAAATATAATAAATGGTGCTCATGACATTGGTTCATGACACTCTGATTCTGATTCCATCTCTACTGTGCATCTAGGAAATCTAGGCCTTGTTTATCCATCAATAATATCTGCCTCTGTTACCCCTGTCTTGCTTGCTGAGTTACTGGGGCAGACTGTCTCATCTGGGTTGGTGATGGTTAGATGGGAATCTTGTGGCTGTTCCATTATTTCATCAATAGTGTGATGGATTTTGTTCACTTGTCTGGTTATGGGGGTGATTACACCTGGTGTTTCTTCTTGTGGTTCTGTGGTTGGTGGTCTTGAGGGTCCCTGTATGGGGGTTGTCTGTTCTGGGTGTTCCCTGTGTGGATATGCTCCTTGTTACCCTTCTTGGTATCTCAGACTCCTGTTCTGGCCAAGAAGTTGGTCTTGATTGCGGTTGGGACATGTTGATGGATTGTTCCTTTGGTGAAAGGATCATTGTTGCCATGGATCAGTGAGAAGCTTGCTCTACAATGTCACAACCTCTGAAAGCAGTTGTTGGACTTTGGTTTTACAAGTGGCTGATGCCCTTAATGGGTCTGGACTATGTCTGGACTACTGCTGATGCATGGCTTGTGTTGGCTGGATGCCTTATGTGTGTCTACTGTCTTGTGGCTTGACACCATATGCACTTATGTGCTCATGGCTGATGGACACCTGTCACTGAGTAAGCAACTGTGGACAGTGGCTAAGTCAGGTGCTTAGTGCTGGGGCTTGCAATGTGGCCTTGACTCAAGGCCTTTCTAGCTGTTACTTAAGTTAATAAGTCAGCTAGGGACCGTTCTTCACACTGGATGCTTTAGAGGGGAATTGACAAGGTAGAGCAAGCTGGGGTGGACCAGCTTGCTCTCCTTGCTCTTATACTATTCTAACCAAGAGAGTGACTAAGCATACATGCAGGATGAGTAAGAATGAATGGCAGTGATCAGTCAGCAAGTAACTAATAATAGTAGGATGAGTAAGGTGAATGGCAGTTGATCAATAAGCAAGTGGCTAATAATAGGACAAGGCTTAGTAAGCAAGTGGAGGTGCTAACTCATGGGGGAAGAGTGGTCAAGCCACAAGACAGAAATAGTAAACAAAGTAAAAAATGATGGTTAGCCACAAGACCTTGATTGTGGCTCATGACACCAGACCCATTAAGGGCATTAGCCACTTGTAAAGCAAGGTCTGACAACTGCTTTTAGAGGTTGTGACAGAGCACTGGAACTCTAGAAACAAGTTCTACACAGTCTCAAAAATACTATGGCCCTTGGGATTGCCTATAATTGCTTTCACAATTTACATCTACTTGGATATGTCAATGCAGACTATGCTGGCAACAAGCATACAAGCTGCTCTACTACCAGCTGGGCATTCTTACATGCCAGTGGCATTATTGCTTACTCATCTTGGAAACAGCTGACTATTTCCTTGTCAAGTACCAAAGCCAAATATGTTGCTGATGCTAGCAGTGGACAAGAACCTTTATGGAATTGTCAATTTTTATCTGAAATTGGCTTTCTTTCCAAGCATGCAACTCCTTTGCTCTTGGATAATTAGTCTGCTATAGCACTCACCAAGAATCCTGTCAATCAGCAGACTATAAAACATATACATGTCAAATATCATTTTATTTGTGAAGTAATTGCTCTCAAGGAACCTGACCTACAGTAAATTCCCACCAAGAAACAGGTTGCAGATGGACTCACTAAGCCTCTAGGACACCTTAAATTTACCTGTTTTGTGTCTGTGATGGGAATGGTTTGATAATTTCTATTTTCTTTTCTTTCACCTGCACATTCACACATGAGATTGAGTGGGGGTGTTGAATTTAATATCATATCTGTTCATGTATGCAGTGTGCTTGTAATTGTTTTCTGTCCATTTCTGATGCCATGCACAAGTTTGCGGGAACCCCCCTTCCCTTAGTTCTGTACCTTTGTAGTTGAGCTAAGTTGTTGTATTTTCTCCCTTGTCTTATGTATTTCTTTCTCATCATACCTTGCAGTATGATTGTATCTCAGGTATAGTAAATACACCAGTTCTCTGCCTTCGTAGTTGAGCTAAGTACAATTGTATCTTAGCCCCCGAAACCTCCCTGGGTGAGTATAGGGTTCAGTAAAAATTGATCAATTCGGATGGTCAAGATAATTGGTTAGGTAGCGACGCTATCATGTCTGGGTTTTGTTTGGCCTGCAAGTTAGTTTCATTCATGTAGTCATGTATCTTTCATCAGATCATGCCGTGCTATGCACTCCTGGAAAGTGCACAACACACAAACATTGAACACCTGTGCACGCCCCACGAATCGTCATGGTCAGCCAGTCACCCAAGTCGCGAGCGCTTAAGTACCAGTCAAACACACCACCCTACCCCTGGCCGCGGGCGTCGTGGTTAAGCAGTGCAAAAATAAAATCAGGAATGCTGTTCAGTATCTGGAGTATGATAATCACTCAGTCTAGGTTATTACACATGTCGCATATAAGTATATTTCAAGCCACTCGACCCTGGTAATGTCGGAAGCTGGTGAAAGTTCGGGCCTAATACATGCTCCAAGGCTTAGATGTTTGGGTCCAGTTCGCGCGAGTTAGGCATTCAGCTTTCGGCCGAGTTGGAAAATCGCCACGTAGCCACCTCTAATGGGTCAGCATCCACATGTCATATGCTTAAACAGCCACTACGTTTACGCATTCGGACCATAACGCTTTCATGGCTCCTCGAATTCTAGTTCTAATGATGCACTTCCAGGCTTTCACGCGTGACCACACTCATCGCGTATTTGGATTTGACTCTATGCTTTCAAAACCTCATCAATATTGCAACCTATTTTACACGGGAGCCCAAGCAAGCAGAAGGCCATGAAGATATGTAGAGCTATGAGAAAAAGGTCAGCGGGGTGTCATAAATGCTGAACATCGAAATACCTCTTCCCCATGATGAAGGCGAGGCGCATGCCTTCTGGGGCCTCACTCTTGAACTGTTTGCCCTGGTCGCTTCGCCCATAAATTTCAGTCGATCGACCTGTTAACAACATCATTAAGATCTTGATATCCCTCATGGTGTAAACAAAAGCGTTCTCACCCCGGTTCGTGGTGAAGCACAGTTGAATAATGTAATCACTACTTCTCCCTTGAACCTTCACAAAATATTCACCCTGTCGCAATGTAAAAGGGGTCATATCCCCAACTGTTGCACCATGTTCAGGTTTCTCGACAGTTTGGCTTTGTGCACCGTTGGTGATAGTGTATGTGGCCTATGCGTGGATGTGTAAGTTTTCGTTGTTATTTCGTCCTTGTTTAGGTTCTTACCTGGATACTATCGATATATTTTCCTCCCTGAATGGCTATGCCTGACATATACGCACTCTCCGCCGGTCCCATATACGGCCAGTCGTTAAACGGTGAACCACCACTATGCCTCCCACGTACTTTGAGTACTTGTGTCCGTGCGGTAAACCCAGAGGTACCAGATTATGCCGCCATATAGCCTTCAAAAGTAGGCTAATGTTTATAATCCATGCATCTTTGAGTACATTGGTGAAACTGACCTGGATACGATACACTGCATCCTTCTTTGAATAGTAATTTTTCTTGATCCTTCCAGATAAAGCGGAGAGTGCCACGCCGCCACAGTTATAGACGCTGGGTACACCCCCCTCACCACCATAGTGGGGAGAAATTCTGCCCTTGGAAGTTGCAAACTGCATCCCGATGGTCGTTTCTGGATCTGTCCAAACAAATATTTCCACGATGAATTCATCTGCGCGGAATGATCAGACCCAAACCAGTAATCAAAACTAGACGGCAATACCTCGTTGGAGACAAAACGCCTGCTCGTTACCTCCGGGACCTCCCAAGCGACCAGTGTCAATGCCGTCAGTGTAGGTGACCTTCAGGGCGTCGACTAGGCTATCTGAAAATATCGTAATGCCCCTAATTGTTTTGAGTGCATGCGGGGTGCCATCAAACGAGCGGCCTCCGATACTATTGCCTTCTATGACTGGTCTATAGGAGAGTAAGTTCGAGTATAATTCGTGTAATTCCCGTTTGAGATCATTTTGCAAGAGGTCCGTTACTGGGATAACTCTAATGATCCTCGCCATAGACCATTGGGACGGATGCCCTGAAGGGTTAAAAGGTCTCGTTAAACCCCATTCAACATAATAGAACCAACTTACTCGTCTTTGAGAGCCAGGTCATAATCTCCTCGGGGGCAGAAAGAGTGTCACCACCCTGGAGGCCGAACAGAGTCAAACCGCATATGGTTAAATATTAGCTAGCGAATTGACCAATTTCACGCACAAGAATATTGAAGCCAGCAGTTCTATTTGTATGTTGATCCTAGAGTTGAAAGTTTGAGTCAGTGGACAAACATAGGCCGTTCGTAGGGACAGGTAATTAATCAACTTGTGCACTTACTTGTGCGGATTGAGACGCTGCATCCGATGTCGATAAAGACGCTCCGAGCTCGAAGACCTATATCCAGGCAAAGTGGTGTAATTGAATGAGCGGATGGCACGGACCGCGTTACATACAGTTGCTATGACGTCACCCCCGCAGGTGCTATTTCTCAAGCGGCTGCTCCTAACAATGGATCGTAAGACCACATACCAGTTTTCAAATACACGATCAAGAGCGTTAAATTTCGCAGCCGGTGTTTCCGCCGCTAGCGCCTGGCGGATATCTGATTCAAAATTCGGATGTGGAATGAGATCTGCTGGGGAGATATCAAAGGACAGACGCTGGGACGTCATCCGTTTTGTCCTCCATTCTCCACTTTGATCCGCTTCGTGATGTTGTCCAATCCGGGTGGCCGCCCAAGGTGTAATCGTCGAACAAGCTTCGATCGACCAGCCAGAGTGCACATAGTTGGTGATCCGGCTGGATTTCGTTGAGATGGTTTCACTAATGATATTATCTTTCTCTTCGATCCAGTGAGAAGAGTGGTGTTTCCCCTGAACCTTATACCGTGCCGCTGTGTGAATCGATTTCCGAGGGATATCATTGCCGTCAATACGAATTCCACGCAGATCTTGAGTGGAATGAGATTTGGTATAAGTTTTCATGGTGTTAGTTTTGACGCACATCCTTTCTCATTCAACTGGTGGGCCAGGCTGCAATCAGTGCTCTGCTCATCGGCCAAGGGGTACTCTACGAACCATGACTTCTTTCTCAGAATCGCTCAGGTTGCGGAACAGGACATCATGATGTTGCGCCCGATTGTTTCCATCTGAAGGTTGCGACTTGGAGAGCATGCGAAGCGTCGTGGACGATGGTGGTTGATTCAACGTGGCTACCCAGCCAATCTGGATCCGGTAGGATACAGCCACACAGGGCTCCATACGTAAATGCCACGGTTGCGCAGCCTGGCCTGAGTGAGGAATAATTTCCGCTTGATCAGCGAATCAATATGCAACATTAGGTGTTGATATCTATACGACGCATATACGCACATCTCACGCTGTATGCGCGCAGCACAGCGTGCTTAAGACAAGTAAAAGGGCATAATATATTCAAGTGTGTGCAACTACCTACGGAGCGAAATAGCGCTCCTTAGATGCACAAAAAGAGGTGTTCCAGTACATCGTGGAACGTTAAAGTAAGTAAGGGATTTGAACCAAACGAGTCATGTGATTGCCGGTTCATTCTGATATATTCGATGTATATTTATATGTTTGTATATTTGTATTCTACACTATCCGGCCAGGTCCCTTGGCTGTCCACCTCTGTCCCACCCTGTCTCGTCCCATCCCGCCTGGACAGCGCCGGGAAAAAATCGAGTGAACTGTGGTGATATGGTCTCATCGCCTGGGGAGCGCCTGTATCACTCGCTTACATCATCAAATTCAATCATGACCCACTCTGGCTGCTCATCGGGCCATCTCCCGTTGCTCTTATCCGACGGCTCCTATCATCACACACCTCACCATCATCTCGCCCTTGACATTCTCAGTGCCACTTCCTTGAGTGTTTGTGGCGACTTGGTGGTTTCGCGCATTGCCCTCTATGGCGCATGGTGTTGGTATTGTTTCGGTACTTTGCAGCTAACAAATGTCTTTGTGTAACCCAGCAGCCGCCATTTCGTGTGTCCATCATCGCTGGCGTAACTAGTGTCGGGTGAGGAAAGACGAGCTAATCGTGAGTTCTTTGCTTTCCAAATGCTTGATCCCGCTCAATTAATCCTCGTATGCCAGCTATTCTTGCCCTGCAACTGTACTCTTTATCCAACACAATCCTCTCGAGTGGCGCACCTCGTCACCCCTGCTATTTTTGGCCAGCGCCATGCCACTGCCGAACTGTGGACCGAGGAATGGCGTATACGTGGCTACCTCGTCATGAGCTTCGTTGATGTCAACCGGTTGTCCGACGAGGTGAGGATGGATGAGTTCGGCCTGGAGGTCATTTATTAAAATCCAAGGTTTCGTAGCCACCTAGGCGCGGAGGATGTTTATTTTGACCCTCTTTTCGCTTGACTCACTCGTGTTTCTCTGGTGGATACCAACCGGTTCGCTCTGTGCGGGCGGTTGATAGATCAGCCAGAGCCATCAATCTCGTATCCTCTTGGGTGCGCCATTGATATCGATGGGAAATCATATCTTTCCTGGATGATTGTGGGTGTTCGGTAATGAGGGATTGTATACAAGCTGAGGCATGACACAGATCACGGTGCGCATGTCATGTTTTACGTCTTGGTGAGGCTAACTGCAATGAGACTTCTCGGGAAGACGTCTCTTATGTTGCGAAATAAGGCTAGAATTACTCATTCACTCTCCTCTCGCCCGCTTCTCCTCTCTTTTCTACCGCTTGCTCTTGGTTGACAGACAAGCACGTTTTAGAATATTGCTTATTCCCTCCCGACACCCATGTTCACTCTCCATCGTCGCTCCTGACTGTAATTCCGTCATTTGCCCAATTCATACTAATTCTCCTCGCACTTCGCTGTTGTCCACTCGGCTCATGAGTTGTTCCAAACCTTTGGGCCACCGAGTCATGTGGTTTTGATTAAACATTTGCGGGGTAAGTGCTTCTGCCGCCGGGTCCATAGTCAGCAGCATTTTTGGCTCAAGGTGAGATCTTCGTGCAGCTAAACAAACGATTCTTGCTGACGCTGCAATTGTACTAGTCGGCAGCTGAGCATAATAGAACATACGAAAGCTGAGGCACATTAACATGACACACGCAATCCCGTTGGACGCACCAGAAAGGCTGGGTGTCGGTCTGGACTGGGAGGTTCGACTCCTATTCCCGAGTCCCGTTCGCCTGGTGCGGGCCTGCGACATCCCCGGCAGAGGAACCCATTATAAAGTCCGAGGCTCGCGTTCATGGTTCGGCCTCCCTTCGATTTTACCCCCTCATCTCCCATCGTTGGATAGATATGCGTTATTTCGCAACTTTACTCGCTGTGCACGATACCCTGAGCGCACTCCGGCTGCTGCTTGGGTTCGTTGCACCAAATGATATTTTATTTCCGAGCTGGAAGGCGATGTGAGTTCCCTTTATCAATTAGTTTGCGCAGTGGAGAAAGCTATGTCTTATCACAGCACGAGAGTTCCGTCTCTCGCGACTGTCGATACCGTCAGGGTATCGACATCCCTCAGCTCCGTTCTCCCCCCGTTCTCCCCCACTTTTCCTTCTCCCTCGACACCCAAGCTCGTTTTTGCACAGCTGTCGAGGAGTGCCCAACAGGCTGAAAAGTGGGCCATAGATAAACGGGATATTCTGGCTCATGACTTGTGCCGGACAAGGCCGCGTGAGTATCCTGTCAAATGGTTTTCCATATTTTTTGGCTAATTACCTTTTCCAGCGTTGATCCACTCTCCAAGGGCGGCAGAAATATACCACCGACTTTTCTTGCTTCGGCTTCGGCTTTGCGCCGAAGCCTCCCTCATCCACTCGTTACCCCTTCCGGCCTGGCAATTTCCACTTCGTCGACCCCCGAGAGCTGTTCCAGTGCTCCCCCCTCCTGGAACCCGAGTCCTCCGTCTTCCCACCAAGACGGTGCGCACGAACCTCGATGGACCCCTTCCTCCCCAACCGGCTCATGCTCGCCCCCACACACCACCTCCCCTGCCCCAACGTGAAGAGCCCAATCCTTCGCGCCTCGCCTTGGTCTATTCCAAGGCGAGAGACCTATACCTGACGACGCGCCTGCGTGCTCGGATCCCCGTGCACGCGTGGCTACTCAGGTGCAGGAACGGGATAGCCACGCTGCAGCTGTCAGCGTGGTTGGTGTTTATAGTTTTGTCCGCCGGGCTAGTCGATACGCTCGTGGATATCGAGCGAGAGGAGACAGCATATTTGAGGAACCCGAGGCTCCGGGTCGAACAGCCGCCGCCATCGTTCATGCCGAACTGGACCGACGAGTTGTCCCTGGCCCCGTCCCGGTCCCCCGCTCCGTCTCTACCCCCTTCCTCGCCCACACCCACACCCGCGCCGTCCCTCCCCACGCCCGACCCAACACAGATGCAGCAGAAAGTCAGATATATCAAACTGTCATATCTGCTGCAGATCCGTGTTTACCGAAATCGCTATTCGTCCGCCTTTTTCAGGGACGAGGGCGATTTCGAGATGCCGAGCGTGCCGGTCGGTCGACGAGCGCGCACAGAGATCGACGCATGGGTTTATCTCCAACGGGTCGTTCGCACCTTCAAGCTTGCGTTCCGGGAAGAGGGAGATGTGATATTTCGGCTAAGGCTCCTTCGCAGGACAATGACTTGGGATCAAACGGGGCATTCCCTCGATGCGAGGCGATTCGAGGTTGAATATGGAAGTAAGTCGTTCTCTCGCTTTTGATCGAGTGAATGTGCTAACGCTTATTAGACGATATATTCCTGAGCTTGGAGGACTATGGGGAGACGTTGGCCCACACCGAGCCCACCTCCGAGAGGAACGAGGTGTTGTTTCTTTTCTTTATTAGTTTGTTCATACGAGAGGCGTTATTGAGCGATGCCGGATAGTTTGACCCGGGGCAAACTGTTGATCTGCCGGCAGATCATCCTCGTATAGTTCTACGATCGTTATTATTATTCATCATTTTTATCTTCATATCGATGTACCCTAGATTACTCAAAGCATTTTCCCTCCCCTCGAGGAGGGCCCCATGACTCCAACGTTTGGTGTGACAAACATGCATTTATGCATTTAAATTCTATTCCTTCCCCACAATGACCAACCGGGGATAATCTGACCAGCCAAGCATTGTCACGTTAAAACTCTATGCGGCGACAAGTGTCCATCCCAGGTGGTAAAGACCACGTTAAGTACCCACCAATGATCATAGCCACGGCTAGCCTTGGTCAGCATTGATAAATTTTGAATGGAGACAAGCAGTCCAAAGGATCCAGGCAACGCAAAAGACACGTCAGGGACAAAACGAGGTTGGCAACGCACAAATGAGAACGGACACACAGGGTAACATGTACATGGAGGGGTTAGGTGAGGAGCGGGGGGTGCATATGTCTTCCAAGGAATCCTCGACTGTACAGAGCGCTTTCATTACCTTGCTTTTTTCTTTTTCTTTTTCACTCGCACAATAGTAGAGGATCCACTGAGTAACCAGAAACCCGTTTTCGCGTTGAGTAAATGCACCCTCAGAACGCCTTTGTGATTTGAAACATGGAGCGGTCCCAGCATATGTCGGCTGGCGCATGAAACTTTGGCTGTTTAACACTATCCCCGGTTATAGCCCTTTGTGTTCTGTATATTTTACTGCTCGCCAATTCAGAGCAGTCACTGTGATTGAATGGACCAGACAAACGGAGGTGACGACATGCGTTTGAAAATGGTCACGGGACCGACTGGCGGCTCTCATGGATCATATCTCGCCGGCTATGACCGTTCCGTGATGTTTGCAAGGCGGCAATTCTATGCCCATATTCACTTCTCTGGATCGACAGATATTCTGCTAATAGTCCATTCATCTCACACAAAACCCGCTGGATCATGCTAATAGATATGGACCATACCCGAGAGCTTCAATCATAACTCGGGTGAGAGACTCTCCCCCGCTTTAGTTACTTGCAAATCCATACCCTGCTGCAGTCATTTGACGTTCTAGATTACAACGGATCATCGCATGGTCGGTGGTCCCCTGTACTCGGCTTACCTGTCTCTATCCATGACTTGACGCGATCACCACGGCCAACATCGTAAGCTTGTTTGCAGTCGTATTTCTAATTTTAGCTTGCTCATTTCTCCATTTGTATTATAGAACAACGATCTCACCCGACGCCACATCCATGGACATCAAGTTCTACCATGGCGATTCAATTCCTCGTCTTCCTGCTTCCGCTCTTGCCATGCATTCGCAGAGTATCGGACCAGGTGGCCGCACATGCTCTCCAATTATCCCCTTGGGTCCTCCCTGACGACATTCGATAGTACAGAGAGGTGAGTACTGCAATTTTTGGTCTGGACGTCATCTGCTGAGAACCGAGGTCTCGTTGCCAGCCACTCATTCTCATCCAGCAGATGCCCACCACTTCGTTTTGTGGCATTGGTCGATTGTTCGATTGGTTTGCTGGATCCCATAAGATAGTACGTTCCTCGCTACACCATAGATATCGATGGATGACCACACATTATCCTAGTTGCGGTCGTTGAATGGCTTGATACTCTAAAAGAACCCTCAGGGGGTGGATACTACACGGGACTTGATACCAATTGCCATGAGTACGTTCCGTTATCATACATGATAAGCCATCATTTACTACAACCGGACTGCTAAACCATGTTCACTCCTCTTTTCATTCTTTCCATTGTGTCCAATTTTCCAACTGTGGCCCGCGTGCCTTCCGGGTTTTGAAATCCTGTGCCTTTCCATCTACCCTTTGCGCATTGACTCATGATTGTAAATCCCACATTCGTCCAATCCATTCCTATTATTCTCGCACTCCGATCGTGTCTCCACGTCTCCCAAGAGTTGTCCGCGCCTCTGGGTCGTCCGAGGCATGTGATTTCCATTAAGCTTTTGCGGGGTAAATCAGCGCTTCGACCAGCAGGTCGATCATCAATAGCGTTTTTGACTCAAGGTGAGCCCTTCGTTTGGTTCGATGTGGGAGTGCTGCTGACGCTGCAACTACTCAAGACGGGGCCACAAAAGGATTCTGGTATAGACAATAAATGAACGCTGAAGGGCACCTATATGCTATCTGCGATTCCGTTGAACGCGACATGAAGACTAGGCTTCGGTCTGGACTGGGAGATTCGACTCCTATTCCCGTATCCCACTCGCCTGGTGCGGGCCTGCAACATCCCCGTCGGAGGAACCCATTATAAAATCCGAGGCTCGCGTTCATGGTTCGGCCTCCCTTCGATTTTACCCCCCCATATCCCATCGTTGGTTAAACATGCGTTTATTCACAATTATACTCACAGTGCACGATACCCTGAGCGCACTCCGGCTGCTGCTCGGGTTCGTCGCACCCACAAACATCACAACTACGAGCTGGCAGGCGATGTGAGTTTCTTTAAACAATGCATTCGTGCCGGGAGAAAGCTGACAGAGGTATTGCAGCACGAGAGTTTCATCTCTCGCGACTGTCGAACCCGTTAGGGTATCGACATCCCTCCGCTCCCTGATCCCCCCGTTCGCCCCCACTCTTCCCTCACCCTCGACTCCCAAGCTCATGATTACCCGACTGTCGAGGAGCGCCCAACAGGCTGGAAAGTGGGCTGGAGATAAACGGGATAGTCTGGCGCATGACTTGTGCCAGACGAGACCGCGTGAGTGCCCTCAAGTTGTTCTTCATGCGTTTTAGCTAATGACACACTTTGTCCAGCCTTGATCCATTCCCCAAGGGCAGTAAAATTATACCACCGCCTATTCTTGCTCCGGCTTCGGCTTTGCGCCGAGGCCTCCTTGATCGACTCACTACCCCGTCCGGCTTGGCAGCTTCCCTTGCGGCGACCCCCTCCAGCTGTTCCGATGCTCCCCCCTCCTGGCACCCCAATCCTCCGGCTTCCCACCAAGACAGAGCGCACGAACGTCGACGGCCCCATGGCTCCTCGACCTGCTCATTCCATTCCCCTCCGACCTCCATTCCCATACGAAGAGCCCCAATCTTCGCGCTTCGCCTTGATTTATTTCAGGGCGAGAGACCTATACCTGACGACGCGCCTGCGTGCTCGGATCCCCTTGCACGCATGGCTACTCAGGTGTAGGAACGGGATAACCACGCTGCAGTTGTCAGCGTGGTTGGTATTCGTGGTCTTGTCGGTTGGGATGATCGATGCCCTCGTTGCTATCGAGCGAGAGGAGACAGCCTACCTGAGGCACCCGAGGCTCCGGATTGAGCATATGCCGCCACCCTTCCCCAAGTGGAGCTGGACCGACTGGCTGCCCCCATCCCCATCCCCATCCGCGCCCCCGTCCCTACTCCCGCCACTGCCCTCGTCGTCCTGCCCCATCCCAGACCCGACCACGCAGCAACAACCTGTTCGGTATGTCAAACTGTCATACCTCCTGCAGGTTAGAGTCTACCGAAACCGCTACTCCCCAGCGTTCTACAAGGACGAGGGTGAGTTCGAGATGAAGAGCGTCCCAATCGATCGACGGGAGCACGCAGAGTTCTGCGCGTTGGCCTATCTCCAATGGGTCGTCCGCCAGTTCAAGCTCGCATTTCGGGAAGAGGGGGACGTTATTTTTAGGCTGCAGGTGCTTCGCAGGGTGTCGGTATGGGACCAAGTCGGTCATTCTCTCGACACCAGGAGGACAAACCGGGACTATCAAAGTGAGTTTCTCTCTTACTTTCAATTGGGTGACTCTGCTAATGCTCATTAGACGACATCTTCCCGAGCTTGGAGAACTATGCGGAGACGCTCGCCGACGCCCAGCCCACTGCCGAGCGGAATGAGCAGTTGTATCTGTTCATTATTAGTTTGTTTTTAAGGGAGGCTTTAGCGGTTAGTGCCGGGTAGTTTGACGCCGAGTCGACCGGCAACGCACCTGATCTGCTGGCAGATCAGCATTGTATGTTTCTGTACTTTTTGATCTTAAACATCATTCGCTTATTCATACCCATGTACCCAATATTGACCAATCCATTTTCCCTCCCCTCAGGGGAGGGCCCCCTGACCGCAAATTTGTTATGAAAAATATGCATATATGCATACACCTCCTCCCTTGCGAAACCCAACCGAGGGTGCTCCAACCAGCTCAGCATGATCATGTCAAAGCGCCATACAGAAACATGTACAAGTCCCCAATGGTAGGAAGTCGGTTGGCTAGCGATGAGCAATCACAACTATCACAGCCTCGGTTGGATTTGGTGAAGCGTAGGAGCAAGGCAGGCCTCGGAGCCCAAACAATTCAACAGAGATACAGGACCCGCTCTTTTTCTATTTTTTTTTCTGGATACATATTGAGACTCATCCGAGTACGGTGTCAAACCAGACAATAATCCGGCAAGGAAAAATACTCGAGGGTAGAGGGAAGGAAGGGCTGGTCTTCAGACGCCAGAAAGCGAAATGGGGGCAGACAAAGCGAAACGGCAAACGAAGGGGTGCAAGTGGCTATCATGCGAATCTCCAGGGACATCTTGGGAGACTTGCGTTCGGAGACGTTGGACTGCTGTTTATGGTAGAGTTGTGGCCGGGGTGCAGGTATCATGGAAAAGTCATTCGCGTCCATGGTCTCACCCGGTCATCTCCTCCGATAACGCACATAGTAGACCTCGTTTCATTACCACGGAGTTGATGAACCCGTTTGTGGCTCAACCAGTCGCGTCTGCGTCTGTGCCACTGGCTCACTCAATAATACGAGACAGAAGAACAGATTAATGGTAAGCACTTTTGCGGCCGCACTCCCGGTGTGAGCCTGCTCAGTTCGTCGCCTCATCCTAGCGTCATCATATCGTTCGGCTACACTCGTCCATCCACATTGATGTTTACTATGGCGGTGCAACTGCTCATCCCCTCTCGCATTTGCTATCTTTGCACCACCGCAGAGTTACCAGCCTAGGAGCCGGACAGCCCTCGCCACCACCCAGCTGGGACCTTCGTTCAAGTCAATCGGTGGTCTGAAGAGGTTCGTGTCAATGCATTTGGTGTGGGGTCGTTGATTAAAAGTCAATTTTTTGTAGCCAGCCTGTGTCAAAGTCTCAGCTCAGCCGCCACGCGTCCTTCGTTGGTGAGTGGCATACATATTTCGATGTCACTTTTTCCATCCTTCATCCAAGTCACTCGTTGTTTTCCGGCAGACACCCATTGCTGCATTCTGCAGAGGTGGTCGGTCGTCCAACAGGGCGCCATTCATGTCGTATACAAGCTAGGATTGTTTACTACAGGTAGGTTCCACTCAAACTCTTCGATGAGACTAACTGCCGCGACACTTGGAGAGCGATTTTTTTATGCTCTCAAACCAGGCTGGTATATCTGGTTCACTCTGCTCTCTCACCCACTCACCCTCCGTTTCCCATCCCGCTGGCGTGGTTGACGCGGCTTGTGTGTTTAGTAGAGTCGTATTTCCTTCCGTCTCTAGTGGCCGTGTTCACCCCCCATTGTCACTTCCGCTGTAACTCACCTTTGCTCAATCTATTCCCATTATCCTCGCGCCTCGCCCTTGTCTCCCTAACCCCTGAGAGTCATTCCGAACCTTTGGGTCGCCCGAGGCATGTGATTATGATTAAGCTCTTGCGGGGTAAGGAGGTACTTCTGCCGCCGGGTCGATCGTCGGCGGCGTTTTTGGCTGAAGGTGAGATCTTCATCGAGCGCAAAGAGCGAATGTTGCTGATGCTGCAATTATTATAGACGAGAGCGCAGCAGAGGAGAATAGGTGAACGCCGCAGGCATTTGACTTGCCGTGCGCGATACCGTTGGACGGGCCGTGAGGGGCTGGGTGTCGGTCTAGACTGGGAGGTGCGACTCCTATTCCCGTGTCCCGCTCGACTGGTGCGGGCCTGCGACATCCCCGTTGGAGGAGCCTGTGATAAAACCCGAGTCTTGGATTCATGGTTCGGCCTCCCTTCGATTTTACCCCCCCATATCCCATCGTTGGTTAAACATGCGTTTTTTCACAGTTATACACACAGTGCACGATACCCTGAGCGCACTCCAGCTGCTGCTCGGGTTCGTCGCACCCACAAACATCACAGTTCCGAGCCTGCAGGCGATGTGAGTTTCCTTGATCAATGCGTTCGCGCTGGAGAAAGCTGACAGAGGTATTGCAGCACGAGAGTTTCATCTCTCGCGACTGTCGATCCCGTCAAGGTTTCGACATCCCTCGGCTCCATGATTCCCTCTTTCTCTCCCACTCTTCCCTCGCCCTCGACGCCCAAGCTCGTTATCGCACAACTGTCGAGGAGTGCCAACCAGGCTGGAAAGTGGGCTTTGAGCAAACGAGATGGTCTGGCACGCGATTTGTGCCAGACGAGGCCGCGTACGTATCCTATCGAGTCAATAGTCGTTTGTGATAGCTCACGATACATTTCATGCAGCCTTGGTTCAGTCGCCAAGGGCGGTAGAAATATACCACCGCTTGTTCTTGCTCCGGCTTCGGCTTTGCGCCGAAGCCTCCCTCATCTACTCGGTGCCCCGTCCGGTCCGGCTGCTCCCCATTCGACGGCCCCCTCTCGCCGTCCCCATGCTCCCCCCTCTCGGAACCCCGGTGCTCCGTCTTCCCACCAAGACGGAGCGTACGAACCTCGACGGTCCCATGCCGCCTCAGCCCGCCCACACTCGCCCCCGCAGACCACAGCCCCTGTCCCCACGCGAAGAGCCCAAGCCTTCGCGCCTCGCCTGGATTTACTCCAAGGCGAGAGACCTGCGCTTGATAACGCGCCCGCGTGCCCGGATCCCCGTGCACGCGTGGCTACTCAGGTGCAGGAGAGGGATAGCCACGCTGCAGTTGTCAGCGTGGCTGGTATTCGCGGTATTGCTGGCTGGGATGATCGATGCCCTCGTCGCTATCGAGCGAGAGGAGACGGCATACCTGAGGAACCCGAGGCTCTGGATCGAGCAGCCACCGCCGACTGAGTTGATGCCGAACTGGATCGACGACCCGCTCCCGGCCCCTGTCCCGACACCACCCCTGTCCCCTGTCCTGTCCCCATCCGCGCCCCAGCCGCCTGACCCCACGCCCGACCCGATCCCGCAGCAGACAGTCCGCTATATCAAGCTGTCGTATCTGCTGCAAATCCGGGTCTATCGAAACCGCTACTCGCCCGCATTCTTCAAGGACGAGGGCGAATTCGAGATGCCGAGCGTGCCGATCGGCCAACGAGCGCACGCAGAGACGAGCGCTTGGGCTTACCTCCAGCGGGTAGTCCGAACGTTCAAGTTGGCCTTTCGGGAAGAAGGGGACGTGATTTTCAGGTTACGTCTCCTTCGTAGGACAATGACATGGGACCAGATCGGGGATCCCGTCGACGCCAGGCGGAGGAATCTCGAGTATGGCAGTAAGTCTTCCTCTTACTTTCCATCTGGCAATCTCAATAACGTTCTATAGACGATATGTTCCTGAGCTTGGAGGATTACGGCAAGGTGCTGGTCAACCGCGAACCCGTGTCCGAGCAGAACGAGCGGTTTGTACTTTTCTGCATCTGTTTGTTCTTGCGGGAGGCTGTACTTGGCGGCGCCGGATAGTTTGGCTCCTGGCAAGCGCATGATCTGCTGGCAGATCAACCTGGTATAGCTCTCCTTTTTTTTTCTCGATCATTATTTTTTTTTTCTTCACCCCTATGTACACTCGAATAGACAATTCATTTTCCCCTCCCCTGGTGGGAGGGCCCCTGACCATTACTTTGGAGTGCCAAGTAAGCATATATACATATCTTCTTACTCGAATCAAAAATTGGAATAATGAATAAGTCAAAAAGCGCTTGAGGGACTTCTTGCAGCTCGATGTCGGTACACGCGCGGACATATACGATGGTCGAGACTGCGTGTGAGAAGTGTGCACGTGCCTTTTTTCTTGCATGGATATTTAGAGATTGGACGAACACATTGGTGCACGTGACCTGGTTCCGAATCGCATGCATCTCAACTATCTTAGACACGCTCGGCCGTAGAGCACCCCACGATCTCCCCGGTACCCCACGTGCGCAATCTTTTTGAACCATTGCTTCATTCTTTTAATTCAAAATCGGACAATACAACTTTCATTGCATTGCGTATGTATTCGGCATTAATAAATAGAAATAATAACACATAATCAAATACACTCTATCCTGTACAGCGTAATAACCACCATCGTTCTACTCACCAAGGTCAATGACCGCTCTCCTCGAATCAACATAATCCTCCCACGTAACCGCCGCGCCGTTCGCCCCAACGCCCCGCCACAAGTGGTCCAATATAGGTGCAAACTTCATACTCTGGGTCAACCACATCTTTTCACTCGGGGGCTGAGAAAGCGACGAGCGAAACGCGCTCCGATCGGCTTCCGTTCGGGAGCATATAGCTGCCTATTTATAGCTTTAGATTGATTGTTTATCATACGAGGGATGATATGGGGCTGACCAGCAAGATCGGACCCATCAAATACGCCCCGCCCGAAAACTGTGATTTGACAAGCGAGTGCAAACGGCTAATCTGTCGGACAGAGGATTGGACTCGTGGATCATGGCTCGTGACCCGGCACATTCCCTAAGGCCAAGCCGATTCTCAACCAGCTGATAAAAATGGCGCATTTCGAGAGACGCACCATGTACAGGTATATCAACAGCAAATGTCTCCATCCCTCTTGCACCGCGACTCGAACGATATGTTTCCCCGAGTCGGACTCTGGATCAAACGAGCAGCTTGGGCGCCACGCCCAAGCATCGGTTTCAATCTCTCTCCATGGCGTCTCCTCCATCGGACAACCACCCGGATGCCGCGCTCTCCACTGGTTGATCCTTACAAGGGAAAACATAACCCTGTTCGGACACCCATGAACCCACTCGATTGGATGCGTGCCTTGCGGTTCGATGATCGGGTGGGATAGGTCGTAGTCGACGATTAGAGGAATACCAAACGTAAGGCTCGAGATGTTATCCATGAAAATATAACGTCCAACCTCGTGTCGAGGAGGCAAGAGCGCATGAGCGAGGGATATGCCGGTTGACATTGGGTCCCGTGACCAGAGGGATGGATCTGCATACGCAACCTGCATAAACACAGGGAGCACAGATCGAAGGAGGGCATGCCCAGCTTTAATGTCCGAGGTCATGTACCTAAGGAACGCGACCTAGGAGAGGGTGAGTGATCAATCAGTCGATCAATTTGAAGGGCCTGATGACCTACCTGTAGAGCCCCACCAAGACGGCCAATCAAATCGTCGAGCCTTGTGTCATCCTTGGAGGTAATACAAAGTTGATCAAGTCGATTGAGCCATGGAAGAAACCGAGAAATGTCGTGATTGTCGCTTTGTCGTATCGAGAATAACATCTGTGCGCCAAGGAAACTCGACCAGTGAACAAACTTTGAGGCAATGATTCGAGTCGCAAAGTGACCCCGGACGGCTTCCATATGGATCTCCATGGGCTTGAAGAACATGATGTTGAACAGTTGTTCATCTGAGATCAGAATCAGCACACGACAAGGATAATTGTGTGGCTGTACCTAAACTCACACTCGGACAGGATAAAGCTCACAGTTTGACCAGATATGAAGGGCTTCGGGACAAACCGCGGTGGAAGCGAGTAGCCCATCAGGGTGGGAAACATTCCCGAGTCAACCAGTTGACCCGCCCCAGCCGAAGCTTCCGAGTTGTAACCACTGGCTGAAGACTCATGTTCATCGTCAGAGTTTCCGACACCAGTTGTAGCCGTTGGTGAGAGTCGTGTGATTGAAGTGGCTTGATAGCAGTGCGGTACGGCGGCGAGATCAGAGGCTGGACCATTCAGAGTCGCTTCCGCCATTGGGTTAAACTGATACAAGTCGAGGCCGAAGGATAGGAGTGAATTGGATCCCGTAGACACTATAGTCGACATGACCTAATGATACGGTCAGTTTACTGGTGAGTAAGATAATAATCGCGTACGTGTTGGTCGCTGTCGGTCCAAACGACATGTGGAACTGAGCCTAAAGTTTCGTCAAATTTTATCCTCGACCACTCCAGGATCAACCTTACCTAGTCCTGACAGTCCATTCAGTTCATTTCCGAGGCCAGACGCTTTGTTTCTAAATATACCCAAGGAGTCGCCGCGGGGGGCAGCTGGATTCTTGCGTCCATAGCCCAGACATTTGTGGCCCGACTCGCTACATTGCACGCATGTTGGGCGCGCCCTGTCACACTTTCTTTTTCTGGGAAAAATTAGGCATCTCTACACGATATCCGGTGTGATTTTGCTCACCTCCGCTGGCAAGTGATACAGCTCGTGGGGCGAGGGCCTGGAAGATCCTTCATGGAAATAACCTATCCTGCAACGGGTCGAGCGAATGAGCAACAGATGTGATGGCAAGATACGTGGCGGCGGTCGAGGTCAGAAATATGTAGTCCATCCATGTCGACCGCCGATCGTGGTCAAGGCCGTGATCCGGGATGCCGAGCGTATGCGTCACTCCCGGCGCTTAGACCCGGCGGGGTTTCAACCCCATCAGCAATACAAAACCATGCCTATTTTCGTGTTGTAGTTTGACTTCCGGCGGCGTCCCACTCCAGCAACGGCCATGCCGTCTCGGCAATGATGTGAAACAAGTCGGTAATCTCCCTCCATTCGATAGTACAGACCCAGCCACAGTCCAGCCAGCGGACGATAATAAACCATGTATGGCGCGATATCCTGCTTAAGAACCCGCCGGAGAACGCAGGATCAGGATTTTTCCAGTAGATGCAGACGCGCTGATCTCGGTAGGCTACATTACCCGTTATTAAGAATCTCCACTCAATCTCTGTGGTTACGGAAATTCCCGAGTTTTGAGAGTGGTGCAAAATCAAATTCAACTATCCCAAAAGGCCCCAAATTAAATGTGCACCATCTCTCTCGGTATTGGGGCTGCACAATAAAAGGCAGATCGAAGTATGCTCCAGAACAAGCTCCGGATTCTCACAGAAGAGAACCGGATTAAATCAGAGTGACGACCTTGAAAGGGGTTCATCGATGTGGTCCTAAACAAACAGTATATCCCAAGGGCGACGGGTAGTTTGTGTTTGGCTGACGGCTTTTCTTTAGAATCAGAACAGTTCATGGAGGATGGCAGGATAAGATCTTTTGTTGAAACTTGAACGTGCGACAGTCTCACAATATAATTACAGCTCGGAAAATCCGACACATGCGATTCGCAAAAGCGGATTACGAGGCGCGGACCGGACATACACACAGCTTCCACTGGAAGACTAACCCCATCATTTGACAACCTCTGCACTTATTTCCGATTCACCGTGTTATTGCAAAGCAACGGGGTCAATTTCGTCTCCTTATTCATTGTTAACCCCACACATAGACTTTACATATGTAGCCTGGCCGGAAATGCTCACCGTTCAATAGCTGTGCAGGCTGTCATGCAAGGACTCGATAGAATCCGCTTTCGAGATAAACGATCCTCCAGCTCGGATATGTTGAACGAGATTATACTCCCCTAATATTCCAGCGCATATAACCCGCTTTCATCTGCACTTCTGAAGCTACCAGTGGATTTATCCGTGGTCCATCTATGCTACACGATGGAGAATTGGAAGAACACGATGATCGCGATGATCGATCGTGGGTTCACGATTGTGCCGAGCCCCATGTGACTGCGGAGCGTTTGGGCACTGACCCTTCGATCAGCAACCCATTTCAAGATCTTGACTACGGCACATGGTTAAACAACCCGGATTGGCGCGGTGAATATTTCTGGGTATTTTTTTCCATTCAATCACCCACGTCAATGCCCTGAACTTGGCCGTTGGACTAAAGCCACGTCGTGACATCGTAGTCGACAAGCGGCAAACAACACGATATGACGCGCCATACGGCTGCGACCACCACCACCCGTCGGGACCTCGTAGGATGAACCACTCTTGCGGTCCGCCGTTGAAAACATATTTCGATCCTATTCTCAACTATCCACGCCAACATGCGCTCACTCATCGCGGAATCCGGGCTCGCTCTGACATTCTGGCGGCGATCAATACTCTCAAGACGACAGCTTTCCCGTCGACACACGTGTTGGAAAAAGCGTTGGAAGTGGAGATGCATCCCGACCTCAAGGTGCATTTGCGCAGCCCTGGCGCTATCCCCGCTTACGTCTCGTTGATACGCAACTGTTGCCAAACGCGCAAGGTAGGCCGGCCCGTGTCTATCCTCGTGATGCTGACGCGGTTATGTGGCTCGATTCTCCACAGCTCTTGACTTGCGCCCATGGATATCTCTGTCTTGGCGTCTTATGTCTCGCTCTGGAGTCTGCGCTTCACACGAGTGTACCCCAGGTGGTTTCGAAATACGACATAGATTCCGAAGCAGACCGAATGGCCGCATGTATCGCGGTTAGCATCGGGCGTTCCTCCGACGCGCGTTGTCCATTTTTATTTTGGGAGCCGCCTGCACCAACTTTGGGGCGCCAAGTATTTTCCTCGGCCAGAGGTCTGACGGTTAGCAACACTCGTTTTTTGGCGGGCACGCTTTTCGAAGAACGCAAGGGGCTTTTAGAGGCTTGCCTGAACTATGGTTTGCCTGGATTATCAGCTGTTATTGTCATTCTCTGGCAGTTTGCGGTCACTGAAAGGTGCGTTTGCCCAGTGGTAACGGTTCTTCTATATAATAACGCCATCATCAGTGATTGGCTGCTCAAGGAACGTTTGGATGTCCTTCAATTCCGCAACTTCATTGCTTCATCGAGGGTTGATCGTCCTATCACCCAAGCATTGTCCAAACCGTTTCTCCTGGCACCAACTACTCCGGCAGCCTTGACCAATTGTGCCGATCATGTGGACGCGCAGAACCTATTAGAGGCATTGCGAAGGAATGCTGAGCTTACCCATATCGACGATGCAACTCGGACGCTTGTATGGGTTGGCGAAGCGGTTGCACTCAAGGGCGATACTCGATACATTCCCGCCCTGATGAACATTGCTCGTGATGCGATAATGCATCTCATCAGGAGGCCCAAAAGCGACCCAGAAGAGGCCGTGATTATCATCGAAGTGGGCTCGTTTATGGCCCATTCCATCCGGTAAACCCATTACAATTGTATCCGACGATTAACTGATATTTGAAAATCCCAGCCTCTATTTTCAGAGCAAACTCCGGAATCGGGATCGAGCGCGAGCATTGGTCGAAGGCGTGATAGAAAGCAGCCAGGTGCTAGGAATATGCGGATATCTCTACCTTCGTGCGCTGGACTCGATGCTTATATATCGACACGGTCACCGGCCATCTTGGCATAGCCAGTTCTTCGTCCATCTTCGATCCCTCTTGCACGCTATCGGCGTGATCGCCGACCGACTTTTGGAGTATCGCATCGTTTCAAACATCGCCCCCAAAACGCTGACCACTGCATTCATCGACTGGTCTCGCGTTCGGCTGCAACACGATGCGCGCCTGGCTCGATCCCACGCTAGCTCGTCCGTGTATGATAGTTTTCACAGGCCTTGGGTCGAACTCGGCGAGGCTTTTGACTTTCAGCTCGCCTCACCCCATACGTGTTCAAATGCTCGATGCTACAGTAATCTTCCACTGCCGTACGTCTCACTACTCGTCTGCGAGTCTTGTGACAGGACGTATTACTGTAGCTTGGCCTGCCAACGCGCGTGAGTTGTGCTTTCACCTGACGCGACGACGCCCTAAGCCTAACCATATATACGCAGAGACTGGCTGCTCGACTCTACAATGTCGCACAGACACCACTGCTTGGGTATTGAAATGAACTAGCGCGCCTTGTGACCAATATGTATAATATGTGAATTGCACCCCCTTCGCTCACATTGTCATTTGTAACTAGCTTTCGTCAAGTTTTGGACAGCATGCAATTATAATACATAATAATACCTCAGACGCTTCAGACTCGCTGCCTCAAAGGACGAAATCCCAAAATGATACACAGAATGAGAACAAAATAGAACTAATGCCCACCAATGCTGGTCGGATCGATTCCACTCTGTTCGCACATGCCCCTAAACACCCCTCCGGGTTGAGCATACAGCTCGGCTGGCGTACCCGACTCGACTATCCGGCCTTCATCCATAACTACCACACGGTCGTAATGGACGATAGTTCGAATCCGGTCTGCCTCATGTCAAGCGACGCAATTCCGAAATGATGCGGACACTTACGAGCAATGCATAGAATCGTACGATTTGCAAACTCTGTTTGAATAGTCTGCTGTATCTTGGCATCGGTTTCGAGGTCTACACTGGCCGTGGCTGGACAAGATCCTCCCCAAGTTCGTAATTACGCTCCCCCAAATGTGGGCTAGGGTACTGACCTTCGTCGAGAACCAAGATCTTGGTCTGCTTGACTAGTGCGCGAGCGAGCGAAAGGAGCGAACGTTGACCTGCGCTGAGATTTGCACCTTCGGCCGTGATAGGCGAGTCAAGGCTAAGCAACGAGGATGTTTGCTTCGAGTCATCGCCCAGCAAATGCGATCGCCGGAGTGCGCTGTGCAATGTGGCGTCGTCGTGCTCGTCGAACGGGTCGAGGTTGGACCGGATAGTTCCTGTGAATGCGTGGTCAGTGCGACGTCTTGGTAAATATCACACTCTGAATCTACCGGAAAGAATACTAGCTTCCTGGGGTATGATCGCGATCTTCGAACGTAATGTGCTCAATCCGATTCCAGATACATCTACGCCGTCTATATGAATAGAGCCGGACGTAACCTCGACGATCCGGAACAGGGCCGCCATCAGTGAGCTTTTCCCTTTGTTGGTGAATTGGTTTAGCTTCATTATCAACTGCTATCGTAGCGGTCTCACCTGCCCCCGTTCGGCCAACGACGCCAATCTTTTCACCCCCGCGAACGTGGAGAGATATTCCATGAAGAGTTGCTGGCAAGTTAGGTCGATAGGACATGACAACGTCTCGTAGCTCGATAGATCCAGTGGCCGGCCAGGTTACGGGCGGTATTTGCGAGGGCACAACGTAGGGCTTTTCTTGGGGTACGTTGCCTGACTCTGTGTATTGTAGAACTGAGAAGGAGTTCAGCTTGGCGATTTGGGTCAATTACAATCCACTTACCCCTCTCCACAGCGTTCATATTGTTTTCGACTAGAAAGCTGTGAGTAAAAAAAGGAAATCAACTCGAAAATCCTACCTTCTGCTGATTGTCTTGTCATGAGGCCTATACCGAGATTCGATAAGTACTCGCCAAGGTAAACGTCGGCCCACTTACCCATTATTTGCACCATGCCGGTTAGAGTGGACTATTCCAACTGCATCAGTTTCCATGCAACATGAACCCAATTCGTTCGGTATTATTCTCACCAAAACCAAGCCAATCTCCGCTGGAGAAACACCGTTTACCCCGACAACGGACATGATAGCGGCTGCAAAAATGAGTAGAGATCCTAGGAAACTCAGCCGGATGGCGAGCCATCGTTGGTTGGCTATATGCTTCTCGTGAGCGCTCCGAGTAATGTATACATGTGAGTGCTGACCTGTGGTTAGAGAAAGCGCCCTATTCTCAAGGTCGATGTAGTATTTGTTCTCGTCGCAGAATCGATTCGTTGCGCCATACCCTCTGATTGTTGCAATCCCGGCCAATGACTCAGAAAAATGTGAGTACAGCAGGCTACGTAGGCTTGCATCTATGGGCATTTAGTTAGTCACAGCCGAATAGTAAGTAAAGGTAACTTACCGAGCCGCTTCATCTCGCGAGCACTGGCGCGATAGAAAGCTGCAAAATACTGATATAGAACGAGGGCTAGTACGGCTACGATGACTTGGAGAACAACTTAACGTTGAGTAAAGCTCTTATTTACTCAAGATCCAAGCTCACCAAAATAATGCTCGAGAATAGTGATGACGATCACACTAGCCGCGAGTGTGCTAACAGTAGAGGTGTCTAACGAGATAGCCATGAGCGGAATAGCTACTCGGTTTTGTTGCAGACTTACAGATCCGAATAGAGTCGGAAAGTGAATTGTCCATAGCTATCGCAAAATGAGTACAACCCTCGGTTGTTCAATATAATAAAACTCACTATCGATATCTTTCCCAAACACGCTCAGAATTCGACCGAGGGGCTAAAAAAACCATATAAGGGGAGAAACAGGCATCGAAGTGGGTTTCATACTGTTGTGTCAAAGAAAGACATCTGAGGTGGCTGTTATTAAGGGATGCGAGAATGTTCGATGAAATCCAACTCACCGGTGCATGAAAAACCCGATTGAGTGCCTGGCGATGAAGGTATTTCGAGGATTCGTACGTTACCAAGCATAGAGCAATCCCCCTGTTTGGTTGAACCATCAGTGAAAACACAAAACCAATATTTAAAAGACTGACCTAACGAGGGCGAAAAGTGCAGAACCTAGGCCAAGGGCAGCATATCCGGCCATGTAAATACTTAATGGTTGTTTGAATGCACTACAAATTCTTTAATCAGTACCGTGAGTTCCGAGAATACTTTAGCGTACATACTCATTTTGCCACCATACGAGCCAAAAATAACCGAGGCCGTAACAACCTTGAGCCAAAACCGTACTTGCAATCACAATGGGTAGTATGAACAAACTGGCCCCCGACGAAAAGTATCGGCCATAAACTACGAAATTGTTAGCATGCACAATTTGTAGATTAAAACAAAATTTACCGCTCCACTTGACCGTGCCTGTGGTGCGCCTTTCCGGTTGGATGAGTTTGCTCTCTAATTTACCCATGCTGGCACGCTTCCCAGTTGAGCCCTTCTTTTCCCGACGCACATCCTTCTCCGCGGCGTCTGTTTTAATCGTAGAAACCTCAGCGTTCGTTTTAAGCCCGTCTATTCCTCCGAACTCTTGAATCAGTTTCGCAAATTTCCCTTTGGCACGAATCAAATCTTCATATGTTCCCGCCTCTTGGAGTCTCCCAACCATAATCAACCGTTTCTCGGACACAGAAGACGACTTTTCAGTAGAAATGAGAGAGGGATTACTTTCCCTGCCATCGGCCTCCTTGTGGTCCTCCTCGCACTTCTCATAGTATTCGCATACTTCGTCTGTGCACCCTAGAGTGTAGATAATGTCTACGGATGGAAGCAAACGTAGGGCATGAGTGACGAGCAAGACGGTTTTGCCTCTGGCTTTTAGGTTCTTGAGAATGGCGTTATGGAAGAGCGCGTGGCCGACATGGGCGTCGACTGAAATTCAAGCAATATCAGACTGGCAATAAATTCTGAGCTTGAATAGCAAACTTACCAGCGCTGAAGGGGTCATCCAATAAGAAAACTTCCGCCGTATCATCGTACAACGCCCGCGCAATGTTTACACGTCTATCATCATTGGAATTGGTCCCAATGTTAGTACGAGATGACTAAAACTTACTGTTTTTGACCTCCTGATAGATCTGGGATACCTCGTCAGATATATGCGTACGTCCCCAACAGTATCCACTTACTAATCCCTTTCTCGCCAATCTACATCAAACACAAGTCAGCGCCCACTTTCCGGATTAACCAAACATCACCCACTTCTGTCAAATCTCCAGCTGGCAACTGTTCCAGGTCGACTTCGAGACTCGCATCGCGGATCGAAGCCCAATATCGTTCTTCATTCCATGGTCGGCCGAAAACAACGTTTTCTCGCTATAATTGGATATTATTTGGGAGAAGATTATACTTTGCACAACTACGTACTAGTGTAGCGTTCTGCATCCAAGCAGTTTGGGCACAGTAAGCGGTTCGGCCCCCGAAAACAACAGTGCCCTTCGGTTTGGGCATCTCGCCAAGCATGCCAAATAGCAGCGAGGATTTACCTATCATGCGGGCGTTGAGTTAATATTTTGAAATGAACTGGAAAACGTACCACTTCCAACCGGCCCCACGATAGCCACTAGACTGCCTCTCGGAACAGAGAACGAAACGTCGACTAACCGAAAAGTAACTTGTGCCTTTTTTTTCAGCCTCTTTTCGAGACCTGCAGCCTCGCTAGTCCGTTTGGCTTCCTTCTCATTTCCATCTTTGGATTTTGAGCCGGGAACATGGTACCACACAAACTCAGCGTTCTTCACCACCACCGCCTCCGTCTGGTCCGGGTCGATGATAATTGAAATTTCAGCTGTCTCGGCCAGAAAGACGGCTTGAAGGCGGCGAATAGCTAACGTCAGATACGTTAGTAAGATGGAGGCGGATCAATCAAAGTCACATGCCGTGCTTAGCGTCAACAGTACTCGAAAGGGCTCGCGGAAGCATCAAAAGGGGTTGGCTACACATACAACTATTGAATATCGTCTTGGAAGCTGGAAGAAAGATACGAACCGGAGCATCGAAAACAACGCTAGAGACGGAAAAACCACTGCAGCATCTAACCGCTGATTATGTGTTGCTGCATAAGTGACAAAGCTTATCACAGCCGCGAATGTCGGGATCAAAAATGCGACAGCTTGGCTAATCGTTCAACATCAGCGTCTCATTCCGCCAGCTGGAAGAACAAACAAAAGCATACTTGACAGCTTTAATGAATAGCACGCCGCGCGTACCCCTCAACTCGTTCTTTCTGACGGCCCCGAGACGCTTCTCGAACTCTTCTTCGTAGACACACAGCTTGACGATGCGCATATTTCCAAATAGCTCCCGAACAAGCGAAGCCCGTTGATCGGTGTATTTTGTCGATCGTTTACGAATCGTGAGTTGGTATGACATTAGTCCTTGCTGGATTGGGATCAGAAAAGCAAAAAGAGAAAACCCCGCAATGGCTGAGGGTCCAAGCTAGTAATCGAGTTTAGTATGGAATGCAAAGGCGAGGCCTTGGGACGTGCCTGGAGACACAGAAGGACCAGGCAAATCGTCTACAAGTTCCGCTTGATCAGCTCGTCGGTCATTTCTTCAGCCTCAGGCTGAAAATAACACATACTAGTCGAATAGGTGTTGTCCACATGGCATGGAACCACTGAGCACACGAGTCGACCCTGCTTACATCCGTGCTGATATGATTGAGAAGGTTGTGGACCTCTTGGCCAGGGCGAAATCGGAGCCCACGAGCGTAGAGCGAGGCAGTGAGAGCAGTACGAGCTGCCACTCCAGTTGTCCTGACCGGCGACCCGGTGAGCTCAAGGCCACAGAAGTTCAGAACCAAATGCTTACATGGATCGCCAGAAGAACTGGTGGGTGCAAATAGAGCCCCAAATGGTGAGTAGAGGAAGACCGATCGCTAGTCCAATGCCATTTCCAATATGAGGAATATCCGGACCGCCCCGGGCTCGATTTTGGGCAAATTTAATGATAGCCTTGAATAACGACTAAGCGATCAAAAGCGAAGCAGCCACCAAGGAAGACGTACCTTGACGAGAAGGGGACCCATAAGTTGGCTTGTGTCACCAACGACTTTGTAAAGGCCTGATAGACCATGGGGTAAACACTGAATTTGACAACCATTATTATGGCTTAAGGCACGTACCGGCTAGCCAAAAATCTTTGCCTAAGACATCATTCAATGCCCAAACGAGACTCGGCTTCCCTTCCACTGTTTTCCAGGGCGTATAGCGTCTAAACCAACGTGTTTTCTCCTTCGAACCGTTTCGAGCCCGTTCGAGTCTTCTCTCCCAAGCCTCGTCGAAGGCCTTGGTCAGCGGTGCAGCCTCTTCCTCTGGTCTCACCTTCCAAAGGTCTGGGGCTTGAAGAGCTCGCTGGTATCCAAGTGTCATCATCGGGGTTAACCAGGCATAGGTCATGATGGACATAAACGATGCAGTAGCGAGAGGTGTGAGCGGGGCATCATTCAGCGAGGCTGGAGGTGGGGGTGGAGGAGATGAAGGGATCCAGAACTGGTACCTAATCCGGAGATGAGCATGGGATTCAGGTTCAGCATATAGACCTACCAATGTGTTCGACGTCGCTCGTTGGTACATCCCTCGTCCAGCTGAGGCTCAATGAGGTTGGGCTTCTTAGCTTTCTCGAGTCCAGTATTGCTGTTAGACCCAGGAGCCATTTCGACAAGAATGAGCGGTTTGGACTTGGAGCGAGCTTTCGTCTTCCCTCTATCACATTACCTGGTTTTTATGGATAAATCGGCGAATTGAGCCTCAAGATCTCCTAATACCCAAAATGTGCGCTCGTACATGTTTCAAAAAGGGAACCACACAACCCAGCTCCCACAACTTGGCGGACAGAAGATGGCCAGGTGCTGTCTGACATGAGCTTCATTTGACATCGGGCTACTTTTGCCGGTGCTAGGCACAATGTACTAAGCCGGCAAGACGACGAATCCAGAAGCACAGCATAAGCATGGATATCGACTTTGATCTCGCTGAGGCGTTTTTGTATCCACGCGAACTCAAGAGTGTCGGAGCGGAACTGTTGCTAGACACAAGTCCCAGCGGCGAATTAGAATAGTGATTGCAACAAGAGTTCTGGGTGCAAGGCACATCTTTCATCCGCTTCATATACGATATGCTGATGTGTATTATTAGCCACTACATTTGATGAACATTCAGTCGGCGTCGAAAGATAATTTCGTATTGCATCTTATGGAGACATGGCCGAAGGACGTGACGATGAAACATGACGTCATCAATAGTTGTGGTGCTGAGAGACTGTTTGCGCTTGTTGATAGCATTTCAACTTGGCGAGACGTCTGGTCTAGCTTGTGTAAAGTAGCACCACAGTCGCACCGAAAGCACCCAGGGTCATAGCCAAATATTTGGCTTTTCGCGAAGACCATACGCACTAGAAACGGTTCGGCTCAGGACCACTGTCCTTGCTTGAGATTAATGGTAAACCATGCAAGTGTGAAACGGAGTGTATATGCGCTTAGCGCACGCAGAACAGTTTGAACTGATCCGCAAGATAAAAACATTTGAGTAAGTCCATACATGGCATGTATACTGCCGGAAAGCACCCCTACAGTGCACACACGGATAGCTTTATGAGTAGACAGGTACTAGCGCTTGGGAAGCAAGACGATATTAGGGAATACATAACCTTACCCTTCGGACGCATCCGGCTCTCGGGGAGGCGTGAACCGGAGAGGAAGCGACGGAGGAGGGAGGTAGCGATGCCATGCCACGCGCCTAGATATTTTGGATAAGCTATGTACATATTCAACGTAAAAACCGGTACGTGTAAAAGGGCGGGGAAGAGCGGCCGACTAGTCGTCGCCCGAAAAGGAGGGGTTGGGAAAACCGGAACGAAGCGGCGGGGGAGCCTGGGACTCCAAGACACGAGCGAACTCGCGGGTCGGGCGGCCATCGAGCGACGGTAGTCGGAAGTTGGGAAGGTGGGAGGGTGTAGGTGAGAGGATTGGACGCGCGAGTGGCGATGGGACACGTCGGAGCGTGCAGATGCGGAAGTTTCTCGGGTGTATGCAGAGGTGGAAGTGGCGGAGTGACAGAAGGAGGGCAGGAAAAAGGCGAACGAGCACCTACAGACTGAAGCGCAGACTCAGCGAGTGCTGGTGGCGAGTAGGAGCCAGTGAACGGGCACGTGACGAGGTTAAAAGGGAAGTTCAGCGGGGTCACGCCACGGGGTCGTCCGCGAACGCTGCGAGCAAGACTGGGCTGCGTACCTCTGCAAGCTTCGGCAAACAGCCCCTATCTAATTCACCGGTCCTGAACTCTTTACAATACCCATCAGTACTTATGTATTCCGTAGACAAAGTGGAAGACTTGAAGTACAGCCGACACCTTAGAGACCCTAATTGGGAATATTCAGAGTAAAGAATCGACCCATTTACACAGGCAAGTCATAAAAGGAGTCATAAATCGATCACATTAGCAACCGGGGATCAATGTATGGATGGTCACCTCATCAGCGCGTGAATAACCGCTTCGAGCGCCTTGGCTCGACGTCCTCAATAACGATCGGTATGGAATAGTTCCGGGTTAAAGCTATAATCGCTTGCTGGTTTGGCGAAGAGAAACGCCTAAGTACTACCGATTTGCTCATAGATCGTGATATGTGACTGCCGTGTTCAAAAATCAAAGTGGATGCTGCTCACTTGAACTCAAAATCCGTAACCAAGGGCTTGACTCTAGCTATACATCACATTCTTCTATGCGTTTAACCACAAAGTTTTATGAATATTATTCAGTTTAAATCGAAATCGGTTCAATGACAAGTACTCAAAAGCCCAGATCTGTGCCTGGCCTCGAACTATCTTGCCATCAGACTTTTGCCATCAGCCTTGAGCAGGTAAAAACTCGACAATGCGGGGGTATCCGGTCACCCGAAGACATAGTAACTATTTAATTCTGTAACTAACAAGAGAACCCCTAGGATAGATTCCATCTTCAGGCTGGAACGCTGCGGCCAAAATTCTCATTCACTCACAAGATAGCATATACTGCACTGGCGGAACCTCTGAATCTCGGATTATATAACTGCATGAAGAAATCAAGCAAAAACATAATAACGGGACCAACCAAGGACGCTTCTACGAAACCCTTGTACCTCTAGTTGGCAATATCAATCACCGCCCTCCTGGACACAATATAATTGCTCCACGTAACCAGTGTTGGTAATAACACATGTTATTGCGTTAGTCAATGTTACTTATGTAATTGGTCAAAGTTATGTCAAAGTTAATGTCATATGTTAGAGCCATGTGATTACATGTGCAAAGAGACTGGCAACAGGCGAAGCATAGAATGAGTAGATACACACAACTGATTAGTTTAAGACATCGCTCAAGGATTTTGATCAGATACAACTGGGTAAAATGTCTCTTGTGTGGCTAAATCATATATCTCAAGCTCTTTCTGTAAGTTAACAAGTCCACCTTTCATGAAGACATCCAAACCTTGCCCCTTGGAGTTGGAATAGCTATAGTTAAATAGTTCAGCCAGCATAATAGCAATTTGTGTGCCAAAGAAGGTTTGTGATTGCCAAGAGGTAGTACTGGGTTTGGGCTTGATGGGTGCCTCAAACTCCTCATCTTGCAGATCCTCATCATCCAATACATCTTGCTGGAGCCTTGCTGCAAGCACAGCAATGTCATGAGATGCAGGATCTTTGTCCATCATGTCAGTATTGGCAACTTCTTCTGCAGTCTTGTCATGCTGATCAGTATTCAATTCTGGGCCAGGAGTGACTGAACTTGTAGGGTCAATAGATAACCTGCCAAATTGGCATTGTAGATGGGCTCAAGTTAGTCCCTCAGCAGCATGCTTGTGCTTCAGGTCCATTTGTACAACTGCTGTGTCAAACACCTTATCAAAGGTGAGTCAAGCTTGGTGCTTTGTGTGAATGTGACCCATTTTGCTGAATAGCCTCTTGCATCTGGCAGAGTTAGCTACAATCAACAGCACATGGATAGCAAGGTGTGCTAGCTGGTGGCAGCTGGAGTTTGGTGTCTTGTATGTGAGTAGCCCTGACCAGATGCTGACAAGGTTGATTGGTGAGCCCTATAGTGTATTTAGATTGTTATCAACAGTATATCTATGCATCTTGAAATAGACAACCTACTGCATGCTCATAGGATAGTCGAAGCTCTTTGTAGTCCCATCTATCAGGATGAAACTCATTAGGCCCTCATAATAGTCCAGGAATGCCTTGTGCAACTCCAGATTGTTCTCCATCTGGAACATGCAATGGAATACACACTTTGCTACTCCATATAGAGACAATTGATTGAGTCATGTTTTTTGGGGGTTGAAGAGTCAAGCTTGAATGAATGGATTTAGGAAAACAGCCAGAATAAAGGGATCTTGATTGGTTTTTGACCATTGATGTTCAAGACTGGCCAAAATACATTGTTGGACTTTGGGATTGAGACCTTGCACTGAATATGTGTGATAAAGTCAACCAAGTTCAACCAATATGTGATCAAGCTGGGTTGTCAGTGCTTGAGAAACATTTGCTGCGATGGCAAGGGGCTCAAGATAGTGTTTAAGCCTACTTAAGAATACATCAGTCAGCCAAAGCAATGTGTAAGAAGCAAAAGCCATTCACTCACTGAGCTTATGCCAAAACCCCAGGTCTTCTATATTCCTTATAATTTTTTCGACTAGCTGCTTATTCTCTGAGGATCAACCAGTGCTATCCTGGAATGCCTCAGGTTTAAGCATTACCAGAGAGCAGAGTGTACAAGACTTGGAAATCAAGCTAGAGAAGGACAGAAAGTGAGCAGTCCAGCTTGTAATTGATGGTATGCTGAAGCTATGTGTCCTGCCAGTTGCCCAAACTTGTGCTTCATGCAGGAGACCAAGTAAATAAGAGTGATTTAACATCCACTTGATTATCTCTATTGCGCCCACTGCAGCACTCACAAGCCCAGATTTGAGATGCAGAATATCCCCAACAACCAGATTCACCTATCAAAGCACAAATCAGAGTAATCAATCACATATATTCACCTCTTTACTTGCCTGATGTGCCCAGCAGTCAAAAACCAGTATATGAGGCTGCATGCAATGCAAGCAAACTTGCATTGCCCTGGAATCACCTCCTGCATCTGAAACCCATGCAATGACATGTACACCATAGTCCTTTTCTGCCTTGTCAATGTCTGAGAGCATGGCATTTAAGTGATTTTCTGCTGTCTTGCATTGGGCTGACATATTGTGAACCTTGACAGTATAAGTCTGGTCACAAATGAGTATCATATCAGAATAAACTATAGAAAAATAACTTCACATTGTAATCAACTGACAACATCAATGCTAGCAAGTAGTTCCGTTTAATATTCTTCCAGCCATCACTCATGCCTGTTGCTATATGCCCTTTTACAGCTTCACACATTGATGCATTGGCAAGCTCAACCTCCTGGCATAATACATCACCAGACAGCTTGTGCTGATCAGGAAGCTTGGCTTCAGGAACCCAGTTCTGGAAGAATAGTTGGGTCTGAGGTTGATTGATTGCATGCCACAAGAATCTGTTGGCCACCCAAAGCCTACAGAGGTCAGACTCAAAGTGCTTCTGGTCCTCTTTTGATAGGCCACCCCACAACCCAGGTGTACCTGATATCTGGCAGTCCACAGGTTGCAATGCTTCATGAGGGGCATTGGATGTGGTATGGCTCAGTGTATGCAAGCTGGTTTCATTCTCTAGGTGTGTTTTGGCTTGTGGATCTATGAGCTTGCATCTCTTAATGTGAGCCTCAAAGCCTTCTTGTCTTCCCAAGACAGGCTTGACTAATGTTCAGGCTAAAGTAAATATGATCAGTAGGCTATTTTAGCTGGTGGTCAAAAATTATCTGTACCCCATTCCTCCAGCTTGGCGTCTGAACAAACCAACACAAGTGAGCTGCTCTCCCTGGCAGCATCTTCTTGGTGAAGAACGTTGATTTTTTCATTCAAGCATGCATTACACCAAGCATTGAGAAAGGTACCATTTTTGCTGTGATAATCCTTTGCAGATTTGGCGTTGTTTGAAGGGCTCCAAGATGAGAAATAATCCCAGTGCCATAGTTTCAGGGGCATTATGAATGGTTCAGCAAAGTGATTGGGAGGGGAAAGGCTGAGGCAAGGTAAAAAAGTATGAAGGAAATACGACACATTAGATTGCCACCCTGAGCCTTATATATGCACATGAGCAATGCTCTAGATGATTCCAGCACACCAAAGACACCTGTAGCTTGCTCAGCTCTTAGTGATCCCACCAGAGCCTGACTGTAAGTGTTCGGCCTCTATTTACATTCGGAATGACTAATCAAGTCTCGGCCTCACTAGAGGTCCACGAATTTCAACTGACATTGACATTGCCATGTCAGACATCACGTGCTTGACATTGACTCGGCTAACATGTATGTAAATTTAACAGTGTTAATGTCAATTACCAACACTGTCCGGAACTGCAATCCTCGTGACGTGGCTCCCAGAGTCAACTTCAGGATCGGGCACATGCATGGGAGGCCACACCTTTACATACTCCTCGATCGCTCTCCAGGTCATATACTCCTCCAAAGATCCAAAAGGATGAAACGCTGTCCACTGATTACTATTCGCTATCGAAAACAAGATTTAATTCAGATAGTTGTGAATCCGTTCATTGGGTGCATGCCAGGTGCCTCGGTTATTGCTGTTTGCAAAAGGGATTGGTATCGGTGCTTCTGGTGCTTCCCGAGAAAAAAAAAAGCATAGACCAGCTGTATCTTGCCCATTTGCTGAGCATAGGATAAGTAAAGTACGCTGATTGAATCGCAGCAAAAGCGCACATAAAACCCTAGGCAGCGCATGAGAAATGAATGAAGTACAAGAATTTGACCTCCCAGTGCTGACGCGCATATAATGGTGTCCTCCATTTACAGATTGGCGCGAGGTCATCTTCTTGTACTTCACTCATTTCTCATGCGTTGCATAAAGTTTTATGCGCGCTTTTGCTGCAATTCCGTCGGTTTATTTTACTTATCCTAAGCTCAGCAAATGGGCAAGATACAGCTGGTCTATGCTCTTTTTTTCTCCGGAAGCACCAGAAGCGCCGATCCCAATCCTTCTCGCAAACAATACACAAAAAAGAAAACTAACCCACGTGATCTCTCTTTTTGTTCGGTTACATTCGTTCTATTGAAAGGAAAAATAGAAACACGTTACATGAGCAAATTCAAAGCATACATAGAAAGCCAGAGCCTGGAACGATAAAAGTAAGGTACTGGTGGGAACAAGCGGGACGTGAGGCTACGTATTGGGAGATACGGACAGCTCGTGGGGCGCGTATAGATAGTAGACTATTTGGAGAAAGCAGACGAGGCGGAAAAGAAATTGGTCTTGGCTGTAAGTCCCGGAACAGTGTTCAGAAGCTCATGGAGCTGGAGGTATTTCGAGGCCTTCCTCAGTTTCATCCGTGCCAGATTGTACCAGGGGCATTCCAGCAAGACGTACCGTAGCGACTGCTCTTCCAGTGGGTCATCACATGGGCAACCCGAGTCTTCTGGGACTTTTAACCGGGCGTAGTACTCGCCACAGAAGGTGCGCCCGAGTATGATTTGGACCAACCGGGAGTGTATGCGTCGATTACCGCCAAAAGATTTGTGAAATGGGTGAAGGTGAAGGGTCAGAGGACCTGGTAGTGAGATAATAACATGTGCGGAGTGTCTCATGCAGGGAGGTGACTCGTGGCTAAGATACAAATCGTACTTAGCTCAACTACGAAGGTAGAGAACTGGTGTATATCCTGCACCTAAGATACAAATCGTACTACAGAGTACAGTGTGAATAGAATACATGAGAAAAGAAAGAAAATACGATACCTTAGCTCAACTACGAAGGTAGAGAACTAAGGAAGGAGAAAGGGGGTTCCCGCGAACTCGCGCATGATATCAGAGAAGGGGATACGAAACAGAAACAAATATGCGCATACATACACGCATATGATTGTAAATTCAACAGAGTGGGGGTCTGACTGCCAGGCTCGACCCCCAGTTGCGAACGGCCTATTCTCTAGACATGAATTTGCCCAGGTAATTGTACGATTGAGCCACGTGATCTCGCAGAGAGACCGAGTGCCGATGACCTGTTATCCAGTCTCGAAATATGACCAATGTTGTGCGATCAACACGTCGTGCGAGCTTGATCGCTTTGCGTATCATCTTCTCTGCAACGATCCGATCCCCATAGTCCCAGCAAGTATAGAGAAAGAGGGATCTTTCAGAGGACTGCCGCCCCGCTCCGGCCAGATCTCTGGAAAACCGATGAGCTCCGCGACCGAGGAGTCCAGGGCGCCCGCTTCTAATTTTTAGCAACCGCGCCCGTCCTGCCTCGCCGTATCAAGCTAACCTCAAACGGCGAAAATCCGAATAGTCCGAGCCAACTGGAGAATGTCTGAAACGAGGGTCAGACCTGATACAAGAGCTCCCTAATATATTGAGTGAGGTATGCATCATTACATCAACTTCATATCCCTACGCCTCAAGGTCGAGAACCGCCCTCCTGGAAGCGATATAATCATCCCAAGTCACTGGGGCTCCATTCGCGGCTGCCCTTTGCCACATATGATCCAAAGTGGACGTAAGCTCCACCCCCTTGAGTATCCATATTTATCACGCCCCACAGCCGAGACCCCTGCGGGAAACGCACGGCGATCTGCCTTGCTCCCTCTACATATAGCAGCCTGGTGCCAACCAAATCAACCCTTGATGTTAGATATACGATAGGAGACTGCCCATGATTAGGAGAACTATATGGTGTATCCCAGCGAGAAGTTGCGATCTTATAACCGAGTGCAATCGGCTGATTTGTTTGACAGATGACTGAATGCGCACATCATCGCTCATAGCCCCACACATTCCCTGGCTAGGCAGACTTGAGTAACCAATTTCACCAAATTTCAATTGGCACCCACCATGTATAAATATATCAAAAACGCACGCCTCCACCCTTCCTGCACCGCGAACATCATCACAAGCCGGCTCGACTCCGGGTCTGGGCTATGGCCACACCTAGACCGCCAATAGCACGTGTGTCAATCTTTTTCTAGGGGCTATGCTCCGCGCGACCGGCCAGATGCCGACTCGTCCACTGATTGATCTTCACAATCGAAAACGCAAATTGAGATGGGCAGCCGTGAACCGATTCGGAAGCATGAAGGCCGTCGACCAGAATGTATGGATGGGATGTGTCGTATTCGACCAAAAGGGGAACTCCAAACGTACGGCTCGAGATGGTGTCGCCAAGCATCAAGCGTCCGATTTTGTACCCGCGAGATGTAAATGCGTGGGCGGGAGAAATGCCATTAGACGAAGGATCCCGCGGCCAGAAGATCAGGTCTGCGAACGCAACCTGCATAAACACAGGTGGCATGCGACGCAGAAGCGTGTAGCCCGACTTGATATTCGAGGTGAGATGTCTTGAGGAAAGTAACCTAGTCAAAGTCAATTAGCGAGGCGTATCATGGGATATCCTATACCAGAAATACACGCCACTAAAGCCCCTGAAACCCGACCAATTATATCATCCAGGCTTCTATCGTTAAATACCACGCAGAGGGTGCCAAGCCGGTTGAGCCCAGGGATGTATGGCCGTATACACGTGGATTCACTGCCTTACTTGAGGGAGCAAATCATACGGCTTCCCACATAGCTCGACCAATGGACCTCATTCGAGCAAAATATTCGGCTGATAAATCTCCCTCGAATAGCTTTTAAAAGAGTTGGCAATGGCCGAAAAGATACAAGTTCGAACAATGGTTCGTCTAAGGGTTTTCGTCAATTAGACAACTCTTAGAAATGGATTTAAATCAAAGTGTACACTGCGTAATAATAAATTATATCGTCCTGCCCGATGTCTCGGGGCTGGTCTCCGGATCTGAGGATAGGACTATCAAGATGTGGGACGTACAAATTCTAGGTACTCGAACGCGACGCCCCACCAACGATTCGCAGGAAAAACCCGGTAAGCAAATCACTGCTTATTAAACCCGGTTTACCCGGTTTACCGAGTTTTAGAGACTGGCACGGATGTGATTGTATAAGATCGGATAAAAGCGGCAGATATTACGTGATCAAATCGGGTATGCTCGTGTATTAGCCGAGTTCGGCGATTGTGGTGATTCTCAGTTCGTATATGTATACGCGTTGTGCACAGTTAATTGCCGGTATCCAATAAAGTTTGATGCTCGAATTCTTAAGTGCATATATTCGCACACACAATACAATTCAACTCTACTCAGCACATACGCCACCGGCATCTGCTAGAATGTGCGCTACATCCTCAATCTCCAGTAGTAGAGGGGTGTTGTACCAAGATTTAAGTGCCATCTTGGCGCAAAACGTGTCCAAAGACATCTGGTGTTGAAGATGCCCTATGGTAAGCCTGCCGCATGAGAATGCTCGCTCCACATCAACAGATGATGCTTGTATTGAATATCAGTCTTGCTGGCAGCAGATATTAGTCTAAGGTACCTACCTGGCGCACTGAGATACCTGATTGCAAACTGAGCCAGGCGTGGTCTATCTCAATGACCCAATTTGCAAGCCGTAACAAGCTGATGTGCAATAGGGTTACTAAAATATTTGGCCATAAGTTGATGTCGATTACCTTTGAATCAAGCCCAGATCGGATGAGGCAGTCCGCAGCTTTACGAGCAAGGTACCCGCCAGTGTGCTTGCTTTCAAGACTATTTTTTAATCAGCAAAACCATTCGTTTCTTATGCGCACTTATCGCTTACTAGATCATTTCCAGTACAGCGTGCCATAGGCGACCATTCGAATACCAATGAATAACTAACCCCAAGTAGGCCGAGGATGTGGGTGACGTCCAACCGTCCACAGAAAGATGAACTGACGGAGTATCCTACAGAGTTTGGACATGAGTTCAAACACATGTAGACAAGTACAAGGCGCATATACCTTAAAATATGTCTTCACTCGTTCACCCTGCGATTCATAAACCAATCGGGTTTTCCGAGACAAAGTCGAACTGTCGGGTACGCGAGTGCCTGGTCGAAGAAGCTCGATATGACGACGCACAAGGTCGTGAAGAGTACCGGCAAAGGGGACGTAGTGACAAGCGCAGATCATAACGAGGTAAGCCAAGTGCAGAGCATAGGTAAAAGACGGGTACTGGGAGTCGTTCGGAGTATCAGATATTGTTCCAGATCCTCCGTTTCTCTCCTGGCAGTGAATCATTGTAGTCTTCAAGTTCCCGGTTCCCTTGTGAGTCTCAGAGCGTCGCCGATACTGTACAGTATGATGTTCTGGGTCACTTTTGCACTCGAATGCTAAACTCCAAGTGGTCGGGAGCCTCCCAGTTGCCCCGGTCGGTCTCCATAGTCCGGTAGTGTCGAATGAGTTGAATGTTATAATGATTGTAGACGTCGGACTTCCAAGCACTTAATGCAGCGTCTAAGACTGATTTTCAGACTTCAGTTATTATACATTAAGATTGCATACGTACCACAGATTTGCTGGTCGCTCAGATGCCAAGCATCAATGTCAGACAGCGAGTGTATTGGGTGTCTTCTACGCGGTCGAGAACGCCGTTTCCGGGGTGGCGCTGCGGAGAGAGCAGCCTCGGGTGGAGATGCCTCAGACATCGGTCAAAAACTTCAAAATATACGGGAATGTGCGGATGGATGATACGCAGTCTGAGAATATGCTCAAGGCGTCGTAGCCCACTGCTTAAATACAATTTTTTGGTTTATTTTGGCGCTGAGAAACGAGCTACCAGCGTGTACGAACGCTCTAGCGTGCGCACGGCGGACAACCGCCTATGCCATATTCATAGTTTGTTGCGTTAGGTATAATATGTACACAGTTGAATATGTCTTAGACAACCTCTTGCCTGTTAACTATACTTATTTCGAACTGCTATATGAGCTCGACGCTCAGGGCCACGGAGCCTGCATCGTAGTTGCGTGCTGCGCCTTGACCACATTGCCATACTTAGTTACATTGCTATTAGCCGACAGATACGTGCCTCAGCCGCTTTCACACGCGTATAGTATCCAAATCCGACTTCGGTAATTGTATATCGTATACAAAACTCTACAACATGTGATGGTCGCTTATCTGTTGCCTTTTCTGGACAGATAACCGCCGCTTAGCCGCCGATCGTTGTAATCCGTGCCAGTCTCTACCGAGTTTCATTTCCCCATATTTATTAATCACGATTTGCCCGTTTACTCCATTTACCAAGAGGTAAACCTGGCAAATTTGCTGTAATTAGCGATTGGGCTGTGCGACCTGCGCATATTTGTGCCAATTGCGCAACCCCCCTGGGCAAATCAGCACTCTGGAGCAAATTTGCTCCGGAGTTTTTTCTGACGTTAGCAAGGGCGCTGATGTGTATGTTAAAGTTACCATCATATCCGTTCATGTATGCGGTGCGTTTATATATGTGTATCCACCTCTGATATCATACGTTCCCCCTATGAAAATTTCCTCCCTTAATTGTCTACCTTCATGTTGAGCTAGGTACTTTCGTATCTAGCTCTGCCGAAACCTTCCTGCGTGAGAGTATACGCTCTAGGAATGGTGAGTTTGGGCATATCAAAACTCATCATCATCTAAGAAGCTGGTGAAATACGCAATGCTTTTACGTTGGAATTCACGCACAATGGTCTCGCTAATCTCCTAATGCAGGAAGAGATCACCGGGAGTCCTCCGTGGACGAGAAAGAGTGAAAATACTATTATATATGCATTCATGAGCAGAGCGTGTCCAGACCGCCCCGAGCACCCTTTACGCTTTGGATCGAGACTGGGAGATGCACTGTGGTCGCTGCTTCAGTTATGCTGGACGTTCAACCCAGCGTTACGCCCTAGTACGGCAGAGGTTCAAGTGAACATGAGTCGGGTATCAAGTTTGCTTGGAAGAAAATACTAATACACAATTCCACCGGATTCGAAAGATTATTCTGGATGGCAGTTCCGTCATGTAGCACGTATCAAAAAATACCTGAATATTAATGCCTAGCAAAATACCAGCCGCATACGCAGACGAGGGATGCAAGTCGCCCCACCACCAGCTTGAATAAATCTTCGATAGTATCCTAAAGCGGATTAAACCCGAAAACGCAACGTGGTCTGAGCCGGTGCATGTCCCTTGATGAGATGCAACCTAATCCAATACCTGTATCACTAGTAGCACCTCCTCGGGGCCATTAAACTGTTGGAATTCACATGTGGTTGTGCGCACGTAGTGATGTGATTTGTGTTGTCGTATTTACACATCGTAGCAGGCGATTTTACCGAGAGAGAGAGACTTCACCGAACCACCATGTAGCCTGCCCGCTACCTCCAGTTTGACATAACCTCGCTTCTCATTAATCAATTGTCGAACCGACTGCGAATTATATTTGGTATGGTGGAGCTGAATCTCGAAGTCTGCCATTGTATGATTGCGAACAGACGCAAGCAGTTGGGCTGTTGCTCCCAACCATGTGGCCAGCGCCCTGCGCTGGCGTTTCCCTCGCTCAGCACTCGCAATGCAGCTCCCCCAGCTACACTGCATTTGTAGAAATCCAACTCATCCGTATTAAACTATACAATAAAAAAGTGAAATCGAGATTTAGGAAGATGGCGTGCAAGGTCGCTCGCAAGGCCTTGGTTATACCCTACTGTATGCGTCAGGTCATTCTCGAAGTGCGGCGAGTTGGCTCTTTACTCGAATCGATTAAATTCTAGCATATTCCATTATATGCTACACTGTTCTACTATATGCATGATTCTTATACAGCATTCCCTCACTTAGGAAGATCGCACGACCTCATTACTTTTGGACACCGGAAAACAGCCATCAGACCATTTAATCAACGTCATCTGCCGGCTCGTTGAATACACACATGAATAGTTTGGACATTGAAAGTGACCATGGCTGTTGCCGAGGCTGAAAGGCAGAAACGCCGGGGGAAAAAAGAGGCACACCCGACACAGTAGCTCTGTGACAGACTGAATATATATGATAATAGTCGCCGATGTCTAAACCCCAATATCAATGACGGCCCTCCTCGAGTTGATATAATCATTCCAAGTCACTGGCCCTCCATCGGCACCAACACCTCTCCACAAATGATCGAGCGCGCGGGCAAATTCGGCTCCCTTCAAAAGCGAGGTCTTGTTATGTCCCGACCTCGAAACTGCCGCACGAAATTTACTTCGGTCAGCCTCAGTCGTCGAGCATATACCGGCCTAATATCAAACGAGTAAGTAGTGCCGCTAAAGTTTGAAAGAGAAAGGGACATACAAGTAACAGTGGGACCATCAAATGCAGCCCAGCGGCGTATTCAGACTCGATAATATTATACAATCGACTGATTTGCCGAACCGATGATTGAACTCGTCGGTCATGATTAGTCACACCACACATTCCCTAAACAAAGTTCAGATTTTCAGCAACCCAGTCGGATCTAGACTCAACTGGACTGACCATATATAGATAGATCAACAACCCATGCCTCCACCCTTCCTGAACCGCAGACCTCGTAACCACCCTCGAGGATTCAGGATCGAGTCCATAATCACAATCAGAACGCCACGACCACGCGTCACCCTCGATTTCCTTCCATGGGGCATCCGATTCTGTGCACTTGTCCGGATACTGCGCTCGCCACTGGTTGATCCTGACAATCGAAAAGGCGAACGTGGTCGCGCAACCGTGAAGCAGCTCAAACGGATGTTTCCCATGGGTTTGGATGGCCGGGTGTGAAACGTCGTATTCGACAAGGGGAGGAATGCCGAACGCAAGGCTGATAACTGTATCGGTCAGGATGAACTGGCCGAGTTCGAATCGAGGAGATGCAAGAGCATGGGCAAGTGAAATCCCGTTTGAAGCTGGATCGCGGGGCCAGAGCGTTGGGTCCGCAAAAGCGACTTGCATGAAAACAAACGAGATGTGGCGCAGTAGAGTGTAGCTGTTTTTCGGACTGGATACGAGGGAATTGAGGTGCGCGAGCTGCGGACGGGAAATCATTCGGTAATTGTCCAAAACGATGGAATCTGAAGACGCACCACCATTGCGCCCGAGAGGCGACCAATCATATCGTCCAAGTTTGAGTCGTCCAATGTGATACACAGCTGTCCGAGTCGATTTAGCCACGGAACAAACCGCTCAAGGCTCGCGTCTTCTCCATGTAATTTCAGGGTGTGGAATATTTGGGCGGCGAGATAGCTTGACCAGTATGTCATGCTTGAGGACATAATCTGCGCGAGGTGCTTTCCCCGAATGATCCTCACATCAACACGAATCGGCCGGAAAAGCACTAGCTCGAACATAGGTTCATCTACCTCGAGCCAAATGAATTGCGTGTTCGAGCAGATAGACTTCAAACTCACTCACATTGCATCATGATAAATTGAGCCGCTAAACCTGATATATGACGGTTGGGAATGAATCTCGGCGGTAAGCTATAGCCAACGCCGAAGTGAGCCGCAACGCGCGAGCTGAGGGCCCGTTCGCCCAGATTGTCCAAATTCTGTGCGCCGCAGCTAGGAGATTCTTCACCATGATGACCAGAGCTAGGACGATTCTGGATAGCCGTAAAGCACGGGGACTGATGCAGCCATGTGGAATCAAAGCCTGCGTTCTGGGGCTGTTCGATTGAGGTGGAGATGGTGTCCTGTAACGAGTTCTATAAGGTAACTGAATGGCAAGACCGCCCGCAGCTTACATTTTGGATTGGGCGTATCTTGGACAAAGAAGAGAACGTGGAATCTGCGAAGTTGGGTGAATAGAGATGTCTAGGACAAACTCCGACAGCTTACTTGATTCCTTCGCCCCAGCTCCCCGGTCATAGCCTAGGCACACGTATCCTCCGTTGCGACATCGATTGCAGCAGGGTCGGCTTTTATCGCATTTTTTCTTCCTATGCAAACCTTAGCCCCCTGGTTCAGTGCGAGACCCGTTGGGTGGGCAACTGAGCCTGCGTACCTGCGGCTGCATGTGATGCAGCTCGTGGGGGCCGGCCCAGGATTCCGCTTGGTCGTGTCCATTCTGCGTCGCGCTCGAGGGGAAGAAACCGGTGGTCGCCGAGCAACAGGGGCACCGAGGATCAGTGGCTGTGCCACCCAAACCATAGGTTCACGTGGCTACGATTTTTTTTTTTTTGCATTCAATTTTAGCGTGCTACATGATCACAAGGTCAAACCGCACGAGACCGAGTCCAGAGAAAGAAAATCACGTGGCTACGATACACCAAGTGCTAGCACCCGATCTCCTTCAATGCAGAGCGAGCAACGGATTTGCCGAACGGAGGGCTGCCCTCGCAGAATGTAACCTTCCCTACCGTCAACTCGATGAATATAGCTTCTGGGTTCGGCCCGCCGTCCAAGAACACAACCGTTGCACATGTATTTATAACTAGTACGTGACCTTGTTCAATTTGTGTCCTGGTCGGCCGAAAACCCAAAACGTATTGTGTTTAAACCAGCTCCACGCGTCCACATCAACTGTAAAGTACACGTTTTTAAACTGAATAAACTTCTGGTGCTACGGCGCTCGCGGAACCAAACGAGCGCTCCAAGACAGTTTCCTAACTGAACGGGAGGACGAATACCCATGTGTCTTACTCGATCCTTTCAATCAGGGTTGCCTGGCCGAGTACCCGCCCAGTCATTAAACCCTCCGTTAATCCCCAGGCTGGATAGCGCAAATTTCGTAGGACGTACATTCGCTCACTTTATATACCCTGCTACTGAGGGCCCGCAATTCTACCAGACCTAGACTTCAGAGCACATTCCACAAGACAGATGAGGATTTTAGTGTGTCCCTCCGACAGATTCGACACAATGCACCCTACTTTGGTATTGTACCTGCAGGGGTCGAAGCTCCAATTTGTCCAACAACGAGCTATAATAGCGTTGATCTTCTCTAAAGCTGCTCTGAAGTTTGGGTTTGGTAGAACTGCGGGCCCTCACTGCAAAAGGCCAAACTGGACCGAAGGCGTGATTCAGGTGCTAAATTTACCCCACGTAATAGCCTCGCAAGCGTTCACCGGCATAGGCCGAACACCATCTGTCAGAGTGAACGAGTTGGACCGGCGACCGCCTGTTGTGCCATCCCAGCGTTCGTCGCTACCGTGTTGGAGCGCCGAACCAATTCATTTTATGGAACCATTGAACTGGTTTCGAGAGATACCATCTCAAACATAGAGCCATGTGTGATCTATACAGTATAAAGCCACGATCACCCAGCGCCGGCTATGGAATCTACGCTGATCTGATCGATTCTCGGCGTCTGCTCGTTAGGATTTAGACGCAGATGCTTTTGGTAGACCAACGTGCCCCGCGTCCTTCACCCAACTGCGTGTATGCTTTCCATTTTCCGTGATCATGGGCACGCTGTTAGTGCATCCATCACGTAAAACCCTATGCCTCGCAGAGCACCCTTAGACGAGTTGAAAAAGACGTCCGATCTAGTCAAAAGGTTCAAATACGTCTAAATCTAAACGGGAAGACGATCTTCATCGATGCGGCGGATTTAAATGTGTATAGTTGTCAAGACAGGACAAGCGCGCTCCCTGGAAACTGGTTGAGCGAAGCGAATTCGAGTCGGACTCAGTAAATCCCATCGCGGTCGTTACGTTAAATGTAGCTAGACTAAGCATTTCAATTCGTGTAGTCGTGTGAGCGAATATCTAGCTACAAGAGGTAAACCCAAGACTCATAGTTGCCAAATTTTCGGTGCTTTGTGCTACGGGTTGAGACTTGGTTTACGGACGTGTGATCAACACAAGTTTCCGATCTCCCGAATCGTTCAGGTTCTGGTGCAAGGTTCGAACGTTCAAACAGGACCTGGTAGACAGTCCTTGCACGTGTCGCCTGGTCACCTGAATCGACTCTGCTAGTCTCGGTATCGATAAGAAGCAGCGCCATGTCAGTACTTTTAGATCTACATCGGTCTAGGCTGGGAAACTGTCAACAGATACCGAGTTGGCGAAGTCATGGTTGAGGATCGCCCTGGACCAGTGGTCACACTGCCGATCAAGAAGCTTTTCGCCAACCGTGGAAGTAGTTAGATCCCTCACTTCCGGCTTCGTGCGAATCCGTATTTTTCGGCTGAATCCGGGATACTTCCTGAAAACGCGGCTGGCAACACCGATAGTTGTTCTGCATTCCGTTCAAGTTTCATATATATATATTTGATGAGCCTTGAACTTTCACTCACATTTATGAACGGACCACATTGTGATGTTGAAGCGGCCGTGGATCCTCGAGGATGTGAGCATAAGGACGCCTCCGATTTATTCCCCTACAAGGTTAGCCATGTTGGCCCTTCAACGAATCTCAGATGCTGAGCGACCCGGTTCACTATTACAAATACTCAATCTTCAGACCTAATTGATACGGGGTACCACTATCGCCGCACCACACGAGATCTTGGCTCTAACGGAAATATCGAGATATCCGGAATTGCTACCCTTGACCCTATTACCAGGTTCCCTAACTTAATTTTGAGAAGTCTGGAGGTTATGCTGGGGGTGATTCGGGTCACTCGCCCCGCGAACTACTCAATCCAGCTCTTATTCAAGTTCAAGAATAACCCTGGCTATGTAATTATCACTCACAAGAGCACTCTATCCACTCCTTCGGTGCATCAAATGCATGGATTTAGTTTTTAAATTTTCCTAGCTAGCCACATGTGACAGATTAGGTAGGCTTGATACTTGTCTGCCTCCATGACCTCCTGCCTTAGCCCATTAATAAAAATTTCTGGATCTACTTCTTCCGGCACTCTCGCAATGATCGCTGGCATAACTAGCTGAAAGCTATGCAGTGCCCAGAGCCTCATCAACCCTCCCAGAATCCTTTCATTCTCGTCAGTATGCCATGTACCCAGTGGGACACGCTCCATTTGCGGTTTGATGTCGTAAAATCCTCTTGCAGAAGGCACATTTGCTTTCTCGTAGCCATGTTCCATTGTCATGCCTACTTGCTGGTGTTGATTTCCCCATAGTGGATGATTAGGATGGAGACGACTAGACATATCCCAACAGGCCGTAGTATCGATAGCTTCGGCCTTAAAAACCTTGTGCCCGATCTCCATAGCTCGAACTATATGCTCTGAAGAACGGAAAGGAGTCTGCGTATCTGTTCCTAAAATGTTCAGGAAGCCGAACAACGGCTTGAGTATATGCACTGCGTTTCAAAAGATGTTACACATGCCTTCATAGACATCGAATGGGAGTTCTGTCATCACAATGTAGCCGTTGGGCTTTAAAACGCGGTGTACCTCCAGGAGCAGGTGATTGAAGTCTCTTGTCTATGATTATTGATAATTTTGGATTAGCCTAGAACCCCAACTGGGAAGGGACGCCTAGTGGCTATCCCCAGCCGACTGACCATGAATGTACTTTGTCTTAGATGCACGAGGTCGAAGGTGGCATCGGGTGCCATGATTCCAGCGTAAATGTTGTATACTTGATATGCTATTCTCGGATGAGGCTTGTGGGGGACTAGTGGCTTAACGTCGAGCGAGACAAACTGAGCGGTGGGATAGGCCTCGGCCAGTTCTTCAACCCTAATGCACTCGGTGACCCACTTCACATGTTAGAGAGGTCAGAGGAGACTCACCAGGTTCCACTGTTGGTGACCATATCGAGTGCCCGAGCTCCTGTAGCTTGTTCATCTACACCGCCTCTTCGCAGCATATCCTGTACCTCGGATGGGACATTGTTACCCCGTCGACAGCGGCGAACGATCATGTGGAGCAGGACATCGAGTCGATCGGCAGTGCTATTGACAGGATACACGGGTGGTACGTTTTCGTTTGAGGGGAACATAAAGCCATCGATGCACCGAAAATACTCTTTAAACAGTAACAGTCAGGATACCTATATGGGCGACTCTTTATCAAAGGCGGCAGTAGCAAACGTTATTGAGCAAGACGAGGTAGGGGATTCGTTACAGCAGCTTCGTAGAAGTTGCCCAATGGTTATAGTATCGACTCACCGTGGATCTCCTCAGTCCCTAATGTACTCATCGTATGAAAGCTGCTCTCAGAATCTGACAGAGCTACGCTCATCGAGTCGGAGGTTTCGTCACGCCTTGTATCTGTAGCCCAGATAGTCTCGTAGTCATGGTTTACGTCGATATAATCATAGCAATACTCGTTCATATCTGGAGCCATTGTTGAATAGAGGAGCAGCGTGAATGATCCGGGCCCAGATGTTGTATCCCACCCATTTAAGCCGTGTCAATACGTCTTCTCGGCAAACCCCTAAAACCGACTGCAAAATCAGACGTTTGAGCATAAGCTAAAGTTTGCAGAGATGACCCCAAACAAAACTACCCCAACCGTACCCATGGTGCCGAGCTTTCCCGGGCCAAATTCCGAACTAATCCCGGATGAACGCTCCACAATTGGCATTAAACTATACAAGCCATCGACTTCGCTTTCTGCCCCAGTGAATGACCCAGACAGATCTCGTAAGGTCCAGAACTTTATCATATCTGGTATTGGCCCAAGAACTGGCAGACCATGACTCGAGGTTGAGGCTTGTATGAGCTAAACCCGCGGGGGTCTGTGGAATCACATGATCAAATCTACCCTCCAGCGTGATCGGCGTTCGTCCGAACGGCCAAGGTCAGTATGATATGCCGCTGCGTATCCATGCGTGAAACGGGAACACCTAAGCACCACCCTCTACGCAAGTTCATCCGATGAAAGCGTTCAAACAATCGGCATCGCCTGGAGTCCCAGGACTAATATTAAGGTACATGACGTGCCTGATTCACGTCGCATTGTGATAGCAGATCTCGCTTCCGTTTGGAATGCCTTGTGAAAGTTATAAAAGCCTCCCAGATGGACCCTGGCATTTTCTAGCGAGGTGACAAAAACTGTATTACCACAGGGGTGAAGATCCAACTTGGCCTCAAGGAGAGAAGTGCACCATGTGTCGTACCGGACATGTATGGCTGTCTCGCCGCAGTGCATCGCAACGCCGATCGATTTCGGCTCCGGAGATGCCAGCTGTGGGGCATTTGCGGGAACATATTGGAATAGGGGGGCAACGTGCCGAGCTATTCAGACGCACATGATATTAGTGCCTGTGCCGCGATTTGCAACGATTGTTGCAAGATATAACGGTTCAAATAACCCATAAAGCAACTGTCAACTAGAATTTATAAGGCCGGCTACGGCGTGGCAGCTATGCAGTATGTATTGTTTTGCAAGCATGTGAATTTCTGTCTGTGGTCCTACTCGTCGATACCGATCACACCCCCCTTCTCGAAGTGATATAATATTTCTAAGTAACCGGCCCGCCGTTGATCCCAGCCCTATGCCATAAATGATCTAGTATGGGAGCAAATTATATGCATCTCAGTAGCCATGTGTTTTTGTATCCCAACCAAGCGACCACGACGCGAAAAACTCTTGCGGCTCGCTTCGCTGCTATCGCATATAGCGGCCTGGTCATAATTCGTTTAGTCTCGATTGTGGGAATGAAGAACAGATAGCACTAACAAGGAAAAGAGGGATGTAAAGTGTATGCCAGCTGTGAGGCAGGTTCTTAAAACAGTGTAAGGTGGCTGATCTGCCGAACAGGGGCTTGGACGCGCAGATCATCGCTGTTGACGCCGGACATGCAGTGACCATGACCCCACGGTTTATAGACATAGCGTGGAGAAAGAGGAATTTCTCGGCTCACCATATGAAGATAAATCAACACAGCTCTAGGCTTCTTGCGCCGCAATCCCGGGAATCAGTTCCGAGGAATCGGAGTCTGAGCGGTAGCTAAAAGTTGGCCGCCATGCCCACGTATCGTTCTCGATCTGAATCGACGGCGTGTTTTCTCCTTCGAAGCAACCCCCTGGGTGTTGTGCTCTCCACTGGTTAACTCTCACAAGAGAAAATACAAACTCGGGGGACAGCCGTAGGACCATCCCATCACGTGTTCGTTGAGTCTTCTCATCGTTGGATATGATGTGTCATACTCAATAAGAGGTGGGACGCCGAACGCAAGACTTATGATCGTTTCGATGAAGACAAAACACCGGACCTCGTACTGAGTCGAGCCGAGCCCATGGAAAGTCACATTCCGCTGGATGGCGCATCAGCGAGCCACAGCGTTGGGTCAGCGTAACCCACCTGGATGAACACTGGCGCAACTTGTCGCAGATAGTAGATAGAGTTTGCGTCTGAGGTTAAACGTCTTAGAAAGGTTGTCTGTATGTAAAAGGGGTTAGGCGGGGCAATGCGGTCAAAATTCACAAGGAATTGCATCTCTGAAGTCCCTGCAAATCGCCCAACCAGATCATCCAAGCTCACATTGGTTTCAGTAACTGTGAAAAATTGACCTAATCGATCAAGCTCAAAGTATATCACGTGGGTATGTTCGCAAAGAACTAAATATTTATGCTAGGATGTACATTTCCCAATGGGTTATGCTCGATGACATGATTCGCGCAACAAATCGGCTTTGACTAAGTTCCTGATGAGCTCTGGTTGGCCGAAAAAACACGGGGTCAAACATAGACTCGTCTAGGGGCTGATGAGCCAGGTTAGCCTCGTGGGGACATAAACATACTCTCACATTGCGGCATAGTGGACCGAATTGTGATGCCTGAAGTTTGAGGGTCTGGAATAAGCATCCGAGGAAGGCATATGTTCCTTTAGGCCCATGAACGAGTCGTAGAACCCACGCGTGTTCCTGGGATGTGAGCTTGCGGGTGTGGCTGTTGTAGATCTGAAGGGACGCGCCCATACGTCCATACGAGACATCGAGTTCGTGTTTATTGCGCGATCTTAAGATTTCCGAAAAACTGTGAGACTAGAGATATCCTTTCAAGGTGTATAAGGCGAGGTTCCAGAGTGGGAGTCTGGGGGTTCTTGAGAAACGATACGTGTCGGATTCGGGTAACTCATAAATTGGCCTATTGGTGTCTGAAGGTTTCAAATCGCCTTGGTTTTCAAGTATGGGGCCATTGCATTTGTTGGATTACCGAAGCTTCAGTGCCCGAAGGAAAAGGTTAGGTAGGCGTTTCGACCAGTAATTCCGCCTCAGTCTCTCGACAACGTGAAAAATAGTGAAGCTCCATGTTGATATCCTAGGCATTGGTATTCCCTTAAGTGCTTCGATTGCATGCTGGTCGGTTTTTGTCACTCTTCTTCCTACGCTGTTGCTGATCTGTTTAGTTAAGTCGCTCCGCTTTCGTGCAGCCCCGGATTGTCATACCCACGGCAACAAGCAGGGCCGGGAATATGTATCATGCGGTACGACATGTTTAATTATTTTGTGTAGTTCAAAAGTCCATCCGGGAAACAAAGAGTGAGCGGTTGACATGGCGAAGGTCGAGTGGGGGTTCTGGCTGCGGTGGCTGTGTAAGACCTTGTTTATAAATACGACGATGGCGCTTGTGTTCGGAACCGCAACTGAAGCGCACCTAGCCACCATCTCAAAATTTCGGATGTCTCACACTTGTCTCTCTGAAAGACACTGAATAATATTTGGGCCTATAAATTGATCTTAAAAACTGAAAGAACACATCCAGGACTAATTCACTGCGGTACTGCTTATTTGATTCGCCTGACCTTACTCCGAGCATGACCGGGTGATACAGACTCGTTAAACATACCTATTGGATCCCTGCCCGATTTTTTCCGGAACATGAACTCCCAGTTGGCGCTAGATGAATTCCCCGCACAGCATTCCTCGCATTACTTGCTCCTAGTTCCAGCTATTTCCGCCGTTGCATCAACGCTGGTTCTCGCCGTCCACAAATGCTCGTTTGGTTTACGACTCCGAGGGGTGTCACTCAATCGTTCAGTGCAAAATGCCAATGCTACCCCTCGGTTATACTCGTCTGGGTTTCCGATTGTTACCTCGCAGCGATCACGACCCGACCCCAGCTCCCGTGCAAAAATGTGGAAGCTTTTTAGACTTGCCGCATGTTTTGCGCTAGTCATAGTTTCCATCGCTGCTACCGCACTTGCGAGTGGCTGCCAAAAAGCCGCTTCCAGCAACACAACGGGCCAGGATGCATCGGACACAATTTCGGAGGCAAAATATGGGTTTGGACACGGGAGGGGGCGGGGTCGAAAACACAGAACTCGGCACCCCGCGGACTTTTGCCTGAGCCAACAGCAAACGGAACAACTTGCGGTTGCCGCGTTTTACGTAAGCTTTCACATCCTGAAGATATCCGAGGAAATTGAAAGGAATGTTAGGCATATACGGCGGTTTTGGCCCTTCTGGCTGTTGCACTCGAACACAGATTCCGAAAGATTTGCAATGCTCATCTCACAATACTGCTGCTTTTGGCTTTAGTGATCGACATCTGGGTTGTCATGTGGCCCACCATAACTTCTGGCTTCCCTTCAACAATCAGTGCACCTCTGGGATGGGTCTTGTTGAGTCGTACGGTTATGCTCGCTTTCGCAGCTGTGGTGGTACCGCTCATTGTCCATCGCGCCTACAAGATTCGAGACCGACAATCCACGTTGTTGCGTCCAACCGGATCCGTGACTGGAAGACTCATGGCGAAGAATTTGACGGCACGGCACTCTTCTGACGAACCACTCTCATTGAAGAAACTCAATTTCACCATAAACCCTGGAGAACGGATTTGCGTGTTGGGGACAGACGAGAGTGAGTGTTATCAGGGTTGCTTTGATATGCGTGAATAAAATATTTGATTGAAAGCTGGAAAGCGGATGCTGGCGCTAGCACTTCTAAGAGCAATTCCTACAACCGGCAAGGTGTACCTCGAGTAAGTTCTTACAATTCCGTCTATTTGTTTGAATTAGTGAATTGAGCCTTTTCATTCAGTGGTATTTCCACTCACACGATAGCTCGTGAGGCCTTGTCCACCCACATAACTTTTATATCCAACCGATCCAATGTTCTTCGTGGGAACGTACGCCAAATGCTCAACCCACAAGGCCTTTATGGCGATGTCGTTCTCTATTCTACTTTGCGTTCTCTTGGGCAAGATATAAATCTAGACGATTCCTTCGATAATTTATCTGGGACTCTTCAACGACACATTCTGCTAGCAAAAGCTTTGACATGGTGCGTACCGATTGACAAAATATGAGGGCGGCTTGCTGAATGCACTCCTAGCCGGAGCAAAGTGATCATTCTTGACGACGAAGACGAGGGTTCGTATATGCCTAGCTTGTTTGCGTATCGAACTATACTTAAGAGCATCTCACAGAAGAAACCTCGGCTATACGATTCACGATACAGACCCGCCTTCCCCACTCGACAATCATCATTCTTGGAAGTCGGCTGCAATCCGTACGAGACGTTGACCAAGCAAGTCGTTGATACTCAATTTATTATGCTTTACCTAATGAATGACTACAGGTAATGGTGTTAGAATCCGGAAAAGTTGCTGAATTTGGTCCGCCCGGGATCTTGTTACGCAAATGGTCTGGGCCTTTCAAAGGGTTAGTAAACGCGAGTGAGTGCAGAAATGAGTTGTATAGATCATTTTGTAAATAATATTCAGAAATTCTCTGAATATTATGGTTACTGGCATCCAAGCTGACCTGTATAGCCTGCGGCGATGAGTTTGTTTCTGTATGTGCGGAGTGCGCACGATTCACCTGCCTAGTCAATGCATCATGAGCATAACGTATGAAGCTTCGATGAAATAGTAAGCGAATATGCTGCCTTGCATGTGGCGCATATATGGTTCACGAAGTGAGTTAATATGATGCTCCACACTATGGTATTTGCATGCTTTGTCGAAAAATTACCTCTACTTGAAAATTTCTGTTGGTCCTGCGTTTCAATTTATCACACTATGCCCAATGAAAGGCTGGTAATTCGTTCGTCGAATTTTGGACGCAGATTGTATATCAAACATCCCTGCTGCGACCCCCTGGGGAGGCCGCATGGTCACGCAAGAGGTGATAGTGGTGGATGCGAAGGTATTTCGACCTGCGGAGTAGGATCGAAATCATTTGGCATATATTCAAGTCTTGTACATCAGAAATACATATGATTCCAATACATCGGTTCGTAATTAACTACATAAGAGTCGAACGAGAAAGTTGGCATGTATGCGTCGCTCACTCAAGCACTAGAGCACTCGCTTCATGACCACAAGTCTGGAGTAAATATCTGCCTCATGGCTCACAACGATCCTCCTGCCAGCTTTGTCAAGGTGAAGGAAGTGCCAGCCTGAGCATTGGAGACTTTTTTGCCCGGTTGGTGTGGATTACGTGGGCAATTGCTCATCAGGTGGACCGGGTGGTGCTGAATCCATGGCTGCTCTCCCCGACAGAGGATAGCAATGGTTCCAATTACGAAGTACCTCGGCAGGCTTGGCTCCCAGCACGAACATCGACTGGACGAGCGGGACTTATATCTAGCGAAGCAGAGTTGGCTGAGTATTTGAGTTGATGGCTACATGACCCGATAAATTGAGCAACTCGAACGTTAGCTCACGCTTTCGGCAACCCGAGCAGAGAACAAGCCCAGTATCGGGACCATGAAAGGACCTGTGCTCTCGGACTAATAAGATTACTATTTCTCTAAAGAAATATGCTTTACAGGGCGCGGAAATTTGAGAGCATAAACTCATATTGAGTGGATTGTTAGCAAGTTGACGAGTACGTCTCTTGGAAGGATGGCTCGTTTGCTTCGTGTTCCATGTGGCTGTTAGCTAAAATAGACAAATTAGACCCGTTAAAATACATTAAAAGCGCAGAGGGCTCTCGTCAACCGGTAGAACAGCCCGGCGGGACGCGACATAATCCTCCCACACCACTAGACGACCAGCTCTGCCAGCACTATGCCAGAGACGGTCAAGCACAGAGGTGAAGTCTGAACCCTGGAGAATCCAGATCTTGGTTGCGGACAGTGCTGCAACCCGCTTCCAGATAAGGCCACGATGGGATTCTTTACGAGCGGATATACCTGCCTATAAAACGTGTGAGGAGCGACTGTTCGACGAGAATGGTGACTGACATACTATCAAACATGGGAAAAACAAATGTCGGTCAGTAAAATCCTCGTGCTTAACAATGCCAAGAAGTTGTATGATCTGCTGAACCGACGAAACTACTCGGTGGTCCCCAGTGTTGGCCTTGTAAAGAGCCTGGAAGAGTGCAGTATAAGGCCCCACGAACTGGCCCATAAGGAGGACACTTGCCATATACATGTAAATCAGTAGTGCGTGTCGCCAGCATTCGTGCACCGCTAAATGAGCGATCATGACGCACGACTCAGTCGAGTTGTCAACAGAAGGACTCCACTCCCTTATTTTGGCATCAAGTTCCGATAATACGGTTGCGGAAACCATGCAGGGCCCACGTACGGATGACCGAAGGGAGGTAATTTGTCCAAGTAAGATCATGGATTCTTCTGGGCAACCGTAAACCCATCCGAGGTCCCTGCTCGAAACATGAACATAGCCCGAGGCCGTATGGTAAGGAAAAAATGGCTCCGTGCCAAACAGAAGGGCCGCTAGATTATCCATCCAAACGAAGCGAGCCAGTTCATGGTCCCAGAGACTGATAGCATGTGGAAGGGAGATAACCCCCGGCGCAGCCCATATGTCAGGATAGGATAATGCAGCACGATAAAAGAGCGGGGCAGCACGCTTCATAAGGGCATATCCCGAAGCACTATCTGCCGTCATCCATTTGAAACTCGCCAGCTGGGTTTAAAGTCAATAGGTGATAATAAGAAAACCTGGCCTGGAATAGTGACTCACATCCATGATCACAGTTACCCGATCTTCCATATTTGAATCGTCATTGTCACCCATGTCAATTTGACGATGAAACTGATCGATCCGCTGAGCGAAAATCCTCCAGTCGGTCTGATCAAAGTTATCGAGTAACGCTTGGAAAACCTTGGCACCGAGGAACATAGTTGAATATATTATATTTGACGTTCGGAGTCGTAATGTAAGACCATCTTTCAAATAGCTTGGAGGGGACCTGAACGCCATGAGCTTTAGCACTCTCATATCTGGAGAAGTCGATTAGTACAGGTTCGACTGTTAGATATAAATAGAAGCGAACATTGGCTGATAATAAATGGGTCCGTGTTGCTTATTATTCGAGGGTCGAGGGTAAGGCAACCCCGACCCCGAGCCCGCAATTGTGGAACTCCCCGCTGCATGGCCAGTCGTCGTAGGGAGGTGGGACCGAAATTGCGTTGATCTGGGACGGCGGTTTGATTAACAGGGGCTTGATAAAAGCCATCCTGGTTTTCCGGATGCTGGAACAATTGAGAATCTGGGTATCAAAAGCTGCTTTAGTAAACAAGGATTAGTTTGTGACTAGCGCAAATACCTCGGCCAAGCCACACCGGATTCGATATGATCCCAGATAACACCTCGCACATTTTTGAAGATTGTTCAAGTGCAATAGCCTCGCGATTTGAACTCAAGAGTGAAGGGTGTATTGAGACCAAGTGATCCTGTCTGGTGTTCTCGTATCCCTCACAGAATCGGCCGGAGCGGATGCACGTATTACACACAGGCACTGTTCCATCACATAGTTCATCCCTACAGACAATCAAGCAATGTCAGATAGATGGCCGTCTGGCACAACTAAACTTGTTACTCGACCTCTGTACACAGTTACCACAGGAGTTAACTGACCCGGTTGAATCACTCCACATGAGGCACGTTGATGATTAGGTCGAGGCAGCGCTTTCTTTCTTTCTTTCTTTCTTTCTTTCTGTCTATAAACCAGTTTCGACCGGTTAGGAACAACACTGACCCCGAAACGACTGGTCTTTCTCCAAGAAAACGAAATAAAGGGGCGCGGTTAAAAGCTGAAGGAAATCCTTAACTTTGTTATTCCATTCCTGTAAAAAGAGCCATAAGGGTGCAGCTAACTGAGGCGGGGATATGTTGGCAATTTGGTCCGCGTGAGATGTGGTAGTCCAGTCTCGGGGCCCGGTCGCTTCGACATGGTCATCACGCTGACGTTATTCCGGCGCTACCCGGCACATGCACCACCCCCGAGGAGCTTCCGTTCTTTGGACCAACACTTGGCTGTCCTATATCAACACAAGGCCAAAACAGATGGGGACAAAAGGATAGCAGGTTAGAGAGGAGCTGCAGTAAATAGCATAAGGCAGGCTCTTAGGTGCTATGGAGGATCAGCACATCATGTTGAAGCAAGGTGAACTGTATGCACTTCAGTGTATAATAGCACAGAGTATGATAGCAATCAAGATCTTAGCTCTGCAATGTGAGAGAGAAATTATATGCATTGCTGGAGATTGAGTTGACTGCACATTGGTTATATATGCAGCACAACAAGTGGAGCAGAGCAGAGCCATGGGAATACATTGCCTGTGAAAGCAATGGTATGTTGGACATGGTTCAAGCATCTGCTAAATAGAATGTACTAAAGGAGCATAAGATAATCACAAGCATAAGTTTGGATTTACACGTAAACTATCACATTTGTTCAACACATTAGAGACAAACCAAGCAGGATCCTCTGTATGCTGGGAACATCCAAATTTTTTGGGTGCACAAAATAGATGTTTTGACCATTTACTACAGTCTGTCTAGCTTGATTTTGTGAATATTCTATCCCAATCACTCAAAAATTGGACAAAATGCACATTTTCAATATGTCTACATCAAGGTCATTACAATATATAATGCACTTGTTTTCATGTGGTACTGCATTTCTTAAATATCTAGCAGCTGAAATATCATCACAGATGGTCAAAATGGGCATACTGTGCATTTTTTTAACTTGTCCAAAAAAATTGGATGTCTGGGGCATGAAGAGATCCCAACAATGAAATAGAATTATGTTGAGAATTATGTGATTAGTTAAGTATTGACCATTTTGCCACTCAATGAATGTAAGGCTTCAAAGTGCTTATGAAGTTGATATCAGAGTGAATAAGAGTAAATTGCCTGGTGGTAGAACTATCAACTAGGGATGCTGTGCCAGAATGAATTCTAAATTCTGGCAGGTGCAGGAATATACAAATTGTAATTGCAGGAATGAAGACTATTACAAAAATCTATTCTGGCACAGCATCCCTACTATCAACAAGGTACAGGAGTATTCATACTACCTGTACATATAGTAAGAGAACAAGCAGTGCAAGAGATAAAAACGTTAGTGATATACAGACTAAGCAGCACAGAATAAGGCAAGAGAGCAAAGGAAAGAATCACAACCTGATGGCACACATCATTGAGGTGTTGATATCATCAAAGATGCCACAATGCTCATCAGATTGAAGCAATCAGCAGGTTGCACTGCTTCAGACAATCTCAATTGACATCCCCAACAAATAGCCACAGGAGTATAGTGAAAAGCCCCTGCCATTTATATACAAGGTCAATGCTATTATAAACAACAATTCAGCCACATTACATATTGTTCACTGAACTCTGAGGATTTTGTTGTATTCAAATGCTGAGTCATCACAAGGTTCCTACTCAAAAATTGACCCACTTGTCCATCAAGCAGCAATGCCTTTCCAACTGAGGGGTCACAATACAATTGAACAGTGTGTGTTATGACCTGTCAAACGGACATAACAAAACAACCAAATATTTCTACAGATTTATGGCATTTTTCCTAAGCGGAACAAGCCATAAACAAGGTCACGTGACCTCGGCGCTTAGCCGGCGCTTACGGTGGTTACCCTGAACTCGCTCCAGCATTTCTCTCCCATGTTACTTGGAGCGAGGAGCGAGTTATCACGTGACCTTGGCGCTTACAGCATGATCACGTGACCTCAGCGCCTATGGTGGTTACCCTGAACTCGCTCCAGCATTTCTCTCCCATGTTACTTGGAGCGAGGAGCGAGTTATCACGTGACCTTGGCGCTTACAGCATGATCACGTGACCTCAGCGCTTACGGTTGTTACCCTGAACTCGCTCCAGCATTTCTCTCCCATGTTACTTGGAGCGAGGAGCGAGTTGTCACGTGATCTTGGCGCTTACGGCAGGATCATGTGACCTCAGCGCCTACCCCTCGGACCTCGTGCGGCTCTATAAGATTCGGAGCTGCACAAACCTAAGACAAACAATTACCTAACCCATAGTACTATACATAACCTACACCTACTGCGGAGTGTGCTTAGATAATACGTCCGCAGCCACCGCAGCCACAGGTATATATAAGGAGGATAAAGCAAGACTGGACGCCTCAGCTTGCTTTATCTTGTCAACCACCATAGACCATAGCAAACACTGTAATTAGAACACTCAATACATACTGCATAGCACCAAACCGTCAACGCAGCCACTACTTAAGTGCTCCACAAGGGAGCCTCCAGAGGGTCACGACAGTGTGGGGTGTCTGGGGAGGAGGTTCAGCCCAACAAGCCTGGAGTCTATGTACACACACTCACACCACTAACATGTTGCTGCATGATTCTGCTTTTGGATATGGCTTACCAGAAGTGGGAGCTGTGTTGAAAATAGTTAGGAAAGTGCTAGCCATGATGAAGAGACTGGCTTGAGCAAAATGTACTCTGAGACATTCTGTAGACTTGATAATGAGGCAGGCTGTCCAATTTGAGCTTGCAGTATGCACGCCTCCTACTGAGTCCAAATACAGGAGCAGCAAGCAATCTTGGATTGAGGAAGAGGTCTGGATTGAACTCTTCTGGGTTTGAGTATATATCAGGGTTATTGCTGATAGCCCTGTTAATTCTTTCCATCAGCTAAAGGTTGATAGTGAGTACAGAAGATCTGTGAGACTCACCAAATATTCATAGAACTTGCAAAGTTTCAGCAGTGCATATGTTATATGTCTTACTTTGTACCCAGGGGTGTGTGACTCACACAATTGTTCCCTTTGGAATTCTGAACCCCTTGTAAATATCCTCCTTTGTGGTTGTGTGTGCAACACCTGGATGTTTTAAGTTGTCAAACATGAACTCAGCCATATCCAATGCAATAAATACCCATGGGAACAACAGTCCCCCACCTCATGACCTCCTTCATTACTGCCTTGAGGTATGGCAGGGATTCACAGTTGTTGAGCTCAGGGAGCCATCCTCCAAGTACTTCATCAAGCTCTGTTTGTGCTTTTCTCTGAACTTCAGGATGAAGTAGCATGGCTAGAATGAACATAGTTTCTGTGGCTACCATCTAGATGGGTATATTAGTTGAGTCAGCTTATGGAGACAATGCTGGTTCTAATTTACCATGTTGGCACTGGCTGTAATGTATTGTTTAAACACCAGTATATTAAACTTTGAAATTTACTCACCTGTATACAGAGTTCCAGTCACCCATTGAATAATGTCTTCCTCTTCTTCTACTTGGCTGCTCAGAAGTTTGCCAGTCACTAGGTTGGTGAGGAGGGTCTTCACAATTGAGGGTGAAGCTACCCCAGCTGCCTGGAATTGGTATCAATCAGCATTTCAATGCTCTCCTATGAAACAGAGAGTCTCCACTTACCATTTGTAATTTTGTCCATTCAAACAGCTTGTTGATTATCCAGTCCTTCTCAGTGTGCCACTGATCAGCTTTGTGCTTCCATCCTGCACCAGGGAACCAAGAATGTACATGAATCAACCAAGGTAAAGTGTTGACATAAAAGTCTCAATTTAAATTAGTGACCATCGTAAGATGCATACGATGATACCACTCACTGCCAGGAATAGCCACTTCGCAAATCTGATCTGCTGAACTTTCCACCAGCTCCACAAGGTCATCGTGCGGATGTGACGCCCCGTATCCATAGAAAGAAGACAACAAGATGGCCGCAGTCATCCTGGGAGCTAATTGAGCCTGAGGTACCGCACCCAGTCTAACCGCTTACCATCGAAGCTCTTTCGCAATATCCTCAGGGCTATGTAGCAATCGCTGCATTGAGAGCCTTACTTGTTTAACCATCTTCGGCCAGAGTTCATCGCCCGCCCGAGGGTCAAGAGCATCATGGGTCAACGCGCGTTGCTTGTTCCACCGCTCTCCGTACGGAAGAAACGTGGTTTCTTTACCCCAACCAACGCTACGTGTGTGTTCATCTCCTAGCATGAGCACTATACCAATGATTGAACTTACAGTCGTTCATCGTTCAGCATCAGCAAATCCGCTCGGTTTGAGTATATCGCGCCTCGTTTTGAGAATAATTCCATGGCGGACTCGATCGAGTTTAGCACGACGATGACTTGACCGAGGAGCGAGAATGAGATGATGTCGCCTACATAATGTTAAATATTTGAAGCGTCGAGGAACCTTTGGCGTACTTTCAAGTTGCTCGCCGATTTGTCTATATGCTACGTGCTCGTTTGAAGTAGGTAGCATAAAGACATGGCCAAATAGAGGGTGACCTTTGAGAGATGGAGGCAAGGCTAGAGTTCGACGCTTTCTCAGAAGCAAAGTCCACAAGGCAAAGCCTCCCGATAAGAAGACAAGCCCCCAAAAGGGCAAAACTTGGAGAAGCATTTGTGCCAGATCAAATGGGCGGATAATTCGAAGAGGGGCGGATCGACAACGCATTTACAATACAACGACAAGTTTATATGCATCGCACTAGCCTAAAGACAATAAGGTCACACCTGGCCTGGTGGACGGCCCAACACAGCAGTCGTGCACTGGCTTGATTTTTCGAACTTGCCCCTGTATGGCAGAGCAGTGATCAGCATAAATATAAATAGCGCATCCCGAAATATACTCGTCTCGTAAAAGTATAGCATTAAGTTAGACCTCTGAATCAGTAGACCCGGCTCCAATAACATTCACGCACTTCCATCTGATGGCTATTGTGTTGGTTATATTCAATCGGTACATGAATGAACCATGTTGAATAGAAGCCAGCTTAACAAGCGTAGGTCTGAACCCCTAATCGACCATAGAATTGCGATAATACATACCCCAAGTCTGGCGTAGATGTGGCGAAAGCCGGCATCACCGGCATATGTCCACTTGGGAATATTCGAGATAGTAATGAACCCCTGAGGAGATTGAGGAACGGAGAACGAACTGATATCTAGTCTTTGCTTGAAGGCCGCTCCTAATCGCATCTGGGCCATCCTGCAGTAAATCAAACTGCATTTGGATTCTCCCAACTAATTCGAGGCTGTGGAGTATATGTATCATAAGCTTGACAAAAGAGTATCGCCCGCCTTGAGGTCATTCATGCAAAAGGGCGCTGGCTATAATTGGCCTACTTAGCCTCAGGATCCGTTTATAGAATAGGTTCTTGCCGATGTGCCGGCTTGTTGATCGGTCTGCTGCCGAGAATCGCCGAAAATGACTTCGACCCAGCTGACTTGGTGCTTGGCCACATCCAGGAACAATACCGCTGATAGCGGATATCGAAAATCCATGAACTCTCGGCTCTCGTTAGAGCCGCTTCTCCGCCAAGAGCAGGCTGAAAGGCGCTTGGACCAAGACGTTGATCAAACCAAACTCTGATCTTTCTCACATCAAAGTTCAAAGCCTCCTCCTTTTCACACTGCCTCTGACGGTCACACGAGCAACAAAGCCTTAAACGGGTTCAGTCTAGTCGCTACTTCTGCATTCGACTTGTTCTCCGCCCGTTGCTGTTTTCGTCATTTGTGATGGTTCGCATGAATTTCAATCCTCCAGGTGCTACCTCCATCACTGGGAGCGCGGACCTTGTACACGGCTCCAACAATTTGCCTGAGAAGAGAGCTCAAGTCAAGCGCGTGCTTCTACTGGCCGAGACGGTGTGTCCGGACGAGTTTCAGGCGTATGAACGACTGGTCGAACCATATTGGGAGACGTTGAACAGTTGGAACGAGCAGGGAATTCTGGATGAAAAAGATCTACAACTCGTGAGTAGCCATACGCCATATTAAGATGGTTGTTTATAAGTTCCCCTCGGGGTTGGTAGATCGACTTGGTGGGCAGGATTTGCTGCTGCCTGAATCACCGTAGGGTCTTCGCCGCTGGTCCAAGGCATTCCTGAGCGCAAAAGAGCCGCGTATTCATTCAAGACTCGTAGAGAACAGGGTTAATCGCTAAATGAAGTCTCGCGGTATCAACCTGCGAATAAGAGACATAATTTTATTCTCTCCTGGAAATATTGCACATCGTTGAATGTTTGAATCCACCCCGTTGCATCATGTTTCCCTTGTCTGTATCATGTCATTTTATACGTCTGCCGTAATTCCAAGCGTGACCTCCCCGTCGCGATGCCGCGGATCGTGGGACACATGGTACGATGAGATAATCCCGCAGCGGGTGCGGCGGCCCGCTTCCCGCGCCTCCCGGACGCCACCACCTCGCTCCGGTCGTCGCGACGAACGCGACTGCCGACTGCCTCCTCATTAGTCCCATGTGCCTGACGAAGATATTTTTAACGTTTGCGCGCGGTGCGCGTGGTACAGGGATCAACGCAACTTGAAGGCTGCACTTCATCCTTCTATATTCCCCGGGCCGGTTGCATATGCAGACGAAGCCTCCACATCTCTAGCACTATAAAGGCTGGCTGGGGTTGACGTGGGGCTCCTCAAGGTCGCGCGGGCCCCCGTCTCGCTCTCTGCTACTATTTCGGGCATGTTTTCTGTCTTGTTCGCAGCAGCAATTGGTGCTTCTTCGGCTCTGGCCTCTTCCGGCTTGGCTGAACGGTTTTCAAATCCTCAAACTTGTGTTGTCCCCTCGAACAACAATGTCAACATCTCGGATACTCCTGCGATTGAAGCGGCGTTCAAGAAATGCGGCAAGGGTGGTACCATCATTTTCACGGAGGGCACGACATATGCTCTAAACGAACTTACTGTGGGTGTTTTGCGTATCCGAGACTTGTTATGTCCTTATGATCGCGTAGACTATGACTCCATGCAAAAAGTGCCAGGTTCAGCTGGAAGGAACGCTCCGCATGTCCGACAACATCACTTATTGGCTCAAAAACGCTACGGCCACTACAAACATCACTGATGCCACCTATCCGAACGTCGTCTACTAGTATGGCGCACACACTTGGTCCTTTGATTTCTGACCAACAAGCTTCCGCTACAGCAAATTCCAAGACACGATCGCCTACCTAGTTCTCAAAGACTGGAAACAATCATCTCTGGTCTCCAAGACTGGCAAAGGTCTGATTGATGGAAACGGTCAAATGTGGTGGAACGCCGCAGCCGGCCAAGAGATTCTTGTCCCTGGGTCTCTTCGCCGCCCGGTCCTCTTCACGCTCGATGGGGCCGACCAGGTCTCCATCGACAATATCGCAATGAAGAACCCGGCCAACTGGTTCAACTGGGTAATCGACAGCAAATACGTCAACTATACCAACATCCGTCTTTCTGCCTTGTCAGGAAACAAGAACCCACCCAAGAACGCCGATGGCTGGGAGTGAGTTTCCAATTTCAATTGCCATTTTTCGGCTAGTTTTGATGGGGGTGTTGGTTAGCACGTATCGGACTTCTCATTTCATCCTCAAAGACGCCCATGTCGTCTCTGGCGATGACTGCTTCTCGTTCAAGGGTAATTCGACCTACGTCACTGTCGAGAACGTTTATTGCCAAAACTCGCATGGTGTGAGCGTCGGTAGTCTGGCTCAGTATCCGGGAGTGTTGGATATCATTGAGCATGTCCGAGTCGTGAGTTGGATTCGGGTTCGTTCCATACATAAGCCCAGACTCGTTCTTTACTAGAAAAATATTACGTTTGTCGGTAATGGAGATAGCTCGTCCAACGGAGCTCGCATCAAGGTCTGGGCTGGACCCGTGGGTTCGGCGATTGTCAATGATGTTCACTACGAAGATCTCTCGGTGCGCCCATTCCTCAATCATGATTACGTCCTCTTCTGATGGTTCATTGCAGATCGAGAACGTGACCAACCCCATTGTTGTTGACTCGTGCTACTTTAGTTCTGCCTATTGCGCCACTGTAAGACACTCACCCATTGCTTCCAACCCCCTCTCACCTAGAAACATAGGGCACACCCGTCGCAAATATCACAAACGTAAGCATCACAAACGTTACCGGACACTCGACAGGCAAGGTCGTCTCGAGCATTATATGTCCAGAGGGTGCGACCTGCGACATCAAGCTCAAGAACATCAACATCACCCCTGCGACGGGCGCCGCTCCGGTGTACAGGTGTTTCAGTGTCAAGAGCGAAGATTTGGGTGTAAACTGCACATATCCCACGGTAGTCAACGGCACTTTCAAGTGGCCTGCCTAGAGGAGAGTTTCAATGTTTGTATTACTTTGGGATGTATATGTACAAAAAGGGATAATTGTTGTGGCGGAAGTCACAAGGCCCAAGCCCAAACAAACTACGTGTGATGTTTGGTCAAAAATAAACGGCGCCTAAACCTGTCCACCACCAAGCCCCCACAAATGCGCTAGGTATCCTCTCGGCTTCTCAGTGTTTCTATACCGAGAAGACCTTTGCTTCTTCAGCGAACCCCATCAAAACGCAAGCAGCGGGACCCATCAAGCCGGATTCGTGCTTTCGACTTCAATCGCCGACCTGCGCCCACCCCTGAACGCTTGACGTTTGTCCCTCTCCTGCGTCTGTATTTGTGTCGTTTCTGGAATGATTACCATGCGGAAATACCTCCGGACCCTCCCAATCCCCAAGTTTGATGCAAGACCGCTTAGGGATGGATATAGGCGGCGACCCAAGTCGTTTGACAGTTATCTTCCGGACTGGTGAGTTGTCATAAAGGTCATTCTAGGAAGCCGAATGAATAAAGAGCGTCGGTATAGGATCTTAACAATAGTACTGTGGTACGCGGTTGTGGTGTGTACAAAGCGCCATGTGACTTGAGACTTTATAGGTCATTTGTCGCTCTCATGAACAACGTCGACGGATTTCGTCGTGAATTCGACCTAAATGACCCTCAGTAAGCCCCATGCTTCATACTCTCTGGCTCGCAAAACTCAACGCAGTCCCAACACTAGCATATCCCACACGTGCGCCTACTCATTCCCACTCCCTGAAGCCTTTCCTCACACCGACCCTTAGATACCAACCAAATGAACTCGTCCCAGGTTATGCGTTGCACCTGATCTCGTTTGTCGCTCCGCTGCTTTTCATGTCGGCAATCAACGCGGTGATGGTCAAGAGCTGGTGGGATGCGCATAGCGCTTCGTTGGGATGTGAGTCAATCATCTTCGTTTTCGGAGATGAACGTATTCACTTTGTGCGTCAGTGATTCTTGGACTCGCAATGACAAGCGTCACGACCCACCTTGTCAAAATCACAGTCGGCCGTCCGCGACCGGGTAATCGTCTATCTGGTTTTGCGTCGATATCTCTCTCGCTGAACATCAGACTTGCGAGCAGACTTGATACATCGCTGTCAACCAATTCCTGGCGCGATGAATCATCCGGCAAACGAGTATTTTGGACTCGCGACCTCGGCAGTCTGTACTCAAACCAATCATCTCATCATGCGGGACGGATGGAAAAGTTTTTGGAGCGGGCATGCAAGTGGTACGTCTCCATGTCCTTACTTGGCGAAAAAAAGGGTCCTAGGTTCTGTAGAATCATTCGCTGGACTTAGCTTTCTGTCATATTATATGGCCGGAAAACTGCATATGTTCGATCAACAAGGCTACACGGTACGAGTCTGACCCAGCGTTTCAGTCGCTGTTAACGGGATTTCAATAGGCCAAAGTATGGCTCACGCTCGCCCCCTTTCTTGTCGCGCTCCTTGTCGCCATTTCACGAACGGTAGACAATCGCCGTAGGTATATCCAATCAACCTAGCAAGGCTGCACAATAACCGTCTCATCCGGCGTTGCAGACCATTGGCAAGATGTAGTTGTAGGGGGCTTTGTAGGTGAGTAGACAACCACTCCCCGATTCCCGAATTGATCCAAACCTTGTTCATAGGGATGAATCTCGCGTATTTTGCCTACCGGCAATACTATCCATCCCTCGCCGACACCTTCTCCCACGATCCATACAAAGCGCGGATATCACCCTTTGCCAAGGACCAACCGATAGAACGGGATGATGCCGATGAGCTTCGGCCCGATGAGGAGAATGCCTTGCTGGGAGACTATTCCGAAAGAGACACAGACAGCCCAAGCATGAGCGGAAGTAGGTCGCCAGTACGGAATAGGTATCCATCTCAATAATGAAGATTACAAATCACCATCCCGTTGTCTTGGTTAAATAAGATTCAAACCTGGTACCAATCAAGACCAAGATAGTGTGTAGGATAAACATATGCGAGACATCAATACAGTGTGTAACCCATGCAGAGAGAGAGAGAGGGAGGAGCGCAGAAAGACACCAATGACAAGCGATCGTAAAAAAAAAATCATTCCAGACAGTGGTATACGTGATATCGTTATCGTCCTATTTAATCTTTTCCTGCCCCCCGCGCGGTTTGCACCGCTGCCACTCGTGCTGCACGTAGGCTCGCCGCTGCTTCTGGATTGAGCTTCTTTTTTTTGCTCTTATCTGTTCCGCCGACATTCTTAGGTTTGACCTCCACGGATGGTCGATTCAATGCCCCTCGAATCTCGTCGGACGCGAAGCCGGGAATACGGATATTGTGATTCCGCTCTTCAAAAAGATTATAAATACAACGCGAGATTAAAGTGAGACAACACTTACCGAGATGGAGCTGAATATCTCGGGGCTCGACTTGGTCTGAACCCCTATGTTTCGCGATACGACATGCAAAATGCATCACGGAATCGATAAACTCGTCTGCTCGAGCGAGGAGGTACTGTGTAGCCAATCACATAAGTTCACCGAGATCGTGACTAAAATGGAAAGCTGGGCTCACGCTCTCCATCTCTGTATCGACTGATACCTTTGGATCCAACTCGGCCACCAAGTCTTGGATCGTTCTCCTTCCCGACACCACTCCAACAGGCTCGTTCGTTCCCGGCCCAGTTTTCTTCGCTACAACACTCCCGCCAGCCCCAGCACCATCCTCCTTTTCCTCCGTCTCAGCCTCTCCAATACCCAAACCCAGTGCTTCATCCCCAGCCCCGAACCGAAGCAGCTGACTTGGGGTTCCGAGAATGGGCCCGCTCGCAAGACCTTGTGACAGTGTAGGTCGCGCACCCATCCTGAAAGACCCAAACGTTTTCAGGCTCTTCGAAACGGGCCAAGGTTGAGGGCCAGGGTTCGTGACGTTCAAGGCGGAAGGAGAGACTGTCGTAGATGAGGAAGCGGCACTCGGAGGGTCCAAGGTCGTTGGAGACGTGACAGGGCTTGCCTCGCCAGATTGGGTCACGTTGATCTGGGCCATTGATGGATCAAGGGTGGCTTGCCGAGCAGACTGTGATGCGGATGTCTGGGAATCGCTCGCTGGGGCACTGTTAGAGGCAAGGACAGGCTGTTGTCCTTGCGCTGGCGCTGAGGGTGTCGTCTGGGGGGCCTGTGAGATTTGTGGAACGGGTTGGGGTTGTGATTGTGTTGGAGGTTGCTGTGGTTGCGAGGGTTGGGAGTGAGGCTGGGATTGGAGCGGCAATGCCGGTTGTTGGGGAGGTTGGAGGAGCGAGGGCGGGGCTTGGGGCTGCTGAGGTTGGGTCAGGTGAGGCCCTTGTGGTTGTGGGGGTTTCTGCGTCGCAGGCTGTCCTTGCGGTATTCCCTGTTGTTGCGCTGGGCTAGCGTGTCCCGGTTGAGCCATGGCCGAGGGATGGGTTGGCGCCTGGGTGGACGGCTGTCCTCCAATCGCGGCTTGCGCCCGTGCTTGCGCCGCCTGCTGTTGGTGCCGAACGAACAACATCTTAGCAATGTGCATAATCGATTGCTCATCGTGTCGATTTTGTTGAGCAGCGATGATTTTCGCTCGTTGGATTAGGCCTGCCATTGCCTGTTTGGGAAGCGCCGAGAGCTGTGCGTTTAGGGCTTGTTGATTAGCGGGTAGTCCAGAAGAGCCTTGAACGTTCTGAGCGTTGGCTGCCTGTTGCTGATTCGGCTGCGCCCCTGCCCCGTTCATCTGAGCCCCATTCGCTTGCTGCCCGAGCCCGTTCGTCTGCCCAAGTCCATTGGTCTGATGTTGCATCGTTCCGCCATTCATTTGTACCCCCCCAATTCCACCCGCTTGGGCCTGTACCTGCGCCTGAGCTTGAGCCAAGTCATTTGGTGGCAAGGTCAATGTCCCTGGTGGTGCTTTGCGCTTGATTCCTGCAACCGGTGGAGGGGGTGTGGCGGAAGAGCCAGTGGGTTGGAACTGGGTTTGCGATTGGAAATGGAGTTGTTGAGGAGTCGGGAGGTGGTTCTGCGGAGGTTGGGGGGGTTGCTGGTTCTGCATCTGAGCTTGCGCCTGATTCTGTCCCTGAAGGCGACTCTGAACAGCAGCCTGCCCTTGGACATGGGAATTTGACGACTGAGCTTGAAGTATTGCGTTCTGCATCTGAAGAGACTGGGCGTTCTGCATAGCGTTCAGGTTTTGTTGATTCGGAAGCTGCGAATTGAGCGGATTCTGTTGTTGAGGGGGGGTGCCCATTGTGGCGGGGCTGTTGGGGAAAGATGACGCTAGCCCCTAAGACGTAGATGATGAACAGTCTATTGACGAGAAGCAGAATTGGGAGCAGAAAAGGCAGGGCGGTCCGGGGGAGGAGGTTGATAAGCAAGTTGATATTGAAGAAACTTACCGGAACTTGAGGAGAGCCTTGCGTTGGACGCGGTGGTTGGTTTTGTTGCCCGACTTGTCCACCTGCACGATTTTTATTCTCCGTGACAAGACGAACAAGCTGCTTGAGCTATATTACAGTACAAATTAGTCTCTGTGATCGGCGTCTGTCGATAGCCACCCGGTATGCGAGAGGCTGCTCGGCGACGGGAAAGAGAAGGGAGACATCACCTGATTCATTTGTGTCTCGTCCAATTGACCAGTCTTCGCAAGTTGGAGGATGGCGGGCAAGTGCGGCGCGATAGTGCTCGTTAGCTGAGCGGCACTTTGCAGACCACTCTGAGAGATCTGCTGCAGAAAAGCGACGAGCTGCTGCTTGTGTCGCTCGGGTATCTTATTGACAGTGTCGCCGGTACTGGGGTTACCAGGCGCAAATCCGGAGTTCGCCGCGTGAGTAGCAGCACCGTTCGGCTTGGTGCTAGAGTTCTGTGCCATATTCTGCTGTTGTGCCTGTGCTAGCGCGAGGGCATGAGCATGATTCTGGGCCTGAGCCTGGGCTTGGGCTTGGACTTGAGCCACTTGGGCCTGGTGGGCCTGACGTATTTGTGCAGCAGTGGGTTGGATCCTCGCCTGCATCCCAATATTCGCGCCGACGTTAGCCATCGCCAAGTTCGCATACTGTTGCTGCTGCTGTTGAGGCGTATGAAATTGCATCTGATTGTTGTAGCCCGCAGGGAAACCGAGCCCGCCGTGCATGGCAGGATTTAGGTGAGCATTCGCGCCTTGGGGAAACAGATTCCGCATCGCCGCGTGTTGAGCATGTTGGTGCTGGCCAGCTGGGTTAGACATCTGATGGTAATACACAGTCTGGTTCACTAAGGTTAAATATCAGGTTGCGCAACACACTCACCGAGGATTTCCGCGTGAAAGGATGCGCAGCGGCGTGAGTTGCCGGGCGGGGTCAAAGCAATTATCTGGCACGAAAACGATAGTAATTTAGTCATGATTTTGACTCCTGGGATTTTCCAAGATCACCTCGTGAGGTATATGAGATCAAAAAGGTGCTATATGGTCAGATAGCCGGACGAATCTGGTGGTGGTCGAGGTCGACAGCCGAGAATCACATCACATCACGTGGCAAGTGTGCGCCGCACATCTTATCTCAGGGTCTTTTGATCTGTTGGTCATATCATTGAAAGCCCAGCGTTAGACACCAAGACTCTCCACAAGGGCACACAACAGGAATATCACACAACTTTCGCAGAGGCTTTCAAATCAGTAACCAGTGCTTAAATGATCGAAAACAGCTAAAACATGTAATTGCACTTGTTTCATGACACAGCTTTAACCATCAAGACCGATTTCGAAGCTTTGAGCTAAGCTCCTTCTTAAGCCTTATATTCCAGGTTTAACCTTGTCTTACATATTTGAGGATATCATTTATGTGACGGTACCTTTCTGGCACTTTAAATCATCAAATTTCAGCATATCGTGCTTAAAGCTAACTTTCAGAACGCATATAGTATGGTTCTCGAAGCCCAAAGCAACTTGTTCTCCGTGAGGGGCGAGATCCATCAATCGCATGTGTAAGTTGTGCGTTCAAAATGGCACAGCCAATATATCTCCGGTTTGAGGACCCTATACGAAAGCTGTCACCAAACGAATACGACTACTCGAGCACCGTCTGTTTAAATTACAACAGTGCCCCATTCCCGACGACATTCGGCTAAAGTGAGCCTCCGTCTGCTATGCGTTTCCTAAAATCTAATCTTATTTTCAAAAGAATTGGGAAGAATGCATGATCCGTAACGAGGTGTGAATGCATGATCCGTAACGAGGTGTGAATGCAACCGATGCGATCTGATCGATGTGCCCTTAGAGTCGCCTCGAAATTAGCACCCCGCTGCGAAAGCCCTAACGCGGAATGTACATTACTATTGGGAACAAGGACCAATTAATGCTCCGTCAAGGGAGGATGCGTCCGGGTCGGTCACCCCAGTATGGCCACTGGATAGCATTGTAACATCTTTCCGGCTATTCAAAATACTCCTAATCTGTGCCGGCCTATCGTCTAAACCGGAGGTTATAAGTGCGCAGTCCGGTAAGAATAGCCCTGATTGGCTTCCCATAGGAACTGAATGATTCAAGGCAGGGCTTAATCTCAGGCAAATCCGCCAAAGCTCTTAAGCGCTCAAGAGCAAATTGGGCGATTCGTAGTATCAAAACTGATCATGAGTGTGCCTCAAGACCAATTTTGATACTACAGATCGTCCCAGCGGCTCGTGAGAGCTCTGGATATTAAGCGCATTTGGCTGTGAATTTGTATTTCCAAGTCCCAGATGCGAAATTAACAGTGAAATTGCCAGAACAACACAAGATTACTCGGCCAATCCCCGAAAATCTAGTGAGCACGTGATAATGCCCCGCTGTCTAAGTATGCTTCTGAGCGCTAACCAGATGTTGACAGCACCGGTAGCCTGTGCTACTTCGGATCTAGTGAGCGCTCGGAAGCATACTTGGGTCTGTGGGGCTCGTATATACTAGCTAGATCTTCGGGGTTTGGCTGAGCACGGGACGAGTACTAGCTGAAGGCATGGATCTGGATTAGTGCACAGCGAAGGAATGATCTGTAAATACTGGCCCTTATTTACCATAGGTCGGCTCGGGCCCCAAAATTATTCCGTTGTAATAAATATGTAGAAAAAGAATGTATGGCACACGTGGCAGTTACATAACTTGGTCGCCGTCCGTTCGATTTCCGGAGCAGTCCATTAATTTGCCACTGTGTGGCAAGTTGCCACGCAAGTTCGTCAGCCAAACGATTGATCCAATCAAGCAACCAAATCCATCCTACCCTCGACCCCTGGTGTAGACCGCCAAAAGCCAGCCTGCTTGTATTTGGCTCCTTATTTGCGTGCTGGCTTTCAATCATGGAATCTATCGCCTCAACTAGCGCACCAGGCGTGAACAATCCGTACGCACACTCGATTGAATCAATCATATCATGCGATATGTCTTTACTCGAGCAAAAGGATGGACAATTTCAGCTGATCATGGGCCAACCACCCAACCATCCTGATACAATTTTATTTGCTGCCGCGGACAATTCAAGGAACGAGGCCTCTACTCCCCCCAGCCCCGCCCGACTGCTGTCAAGCTCCAATATAATCAACAACTACAAGCAACTATTTGAGGCTAGCAGCGACAAACCGTATCCATATATCAGGCAGATGATTATGGCCCAAGTGCCTTCGTTTACGAGAGCACCTCAGGGGTCTCTAGTCTCAAGTGAGCGTTATTCTATTGGGTCAGGATGAGCGCTTGGATAACTATCACAACTTTAGCCACACTTTCGGATATGCTACTCAACCAAATTCACAAGGTACCTGCCTGGTATTATTTCTGATCCAGCCAAATATGAAACTCGATCTACCGCAGGGGAAGTATCTACTATGCAGAGTAATCCATGAGTCCGGTGTGTTATCTCGAAAAGAACGCCCTCAGAGCCATGCTAACAGCTACTTACAAGTCCGCGTAGTGGCTATCCAAGCAGCTATTGAAGATCAAAATGGGGACGTCGCAGATTTGGCCCTATACAACTGTTTCGAGACAAAAGACATGACTCGCAGCGATATATCCAGCCTGCTTCCTGTGGGAACAGTCATTCTCGTTCGCGAGCCATGGTTCAAGCTTGGTGCTACTGGTGGCCACCCGACCATCCGCGTCGACTCACCCACCGACATTTCATTCCCAACTCACGCCGAGCTTCTCTCACTCGACACTCCCGCCTCTTGGCGGCCCTCCGAGTCTCTGACTGCAGACGACTATAAACTGATAGGCAACAAATTTCATGAGAAGCGCCATTATGAAGCAGCGCTACGAGCATATACGTCTGGGCTATCAATCGACCCATCCGCGTCTCTTCTGCGGCTGAACCGAGCGTGGTGTCACCTGAAACTCGGAAACCCAACTCAAGCGCTCAATGACGCCCGTGTCGCATCAGAAGATAAGAGCTTGACTGAGGAACAGTATACCAAAGCTCGGTATCGTATGGCGCTTGCATCCTACGATATGGACAGGTTCTCAGATGCCTTGGGGATTTTAAAGCAGGAAAACCTACCGAATTCCTGGAGTCAGATCTACAAGGGCTTCCGAACCAAGTGTGAAGCTCGCCTAAAGGAGCAAACGACCGGAGAGTATGATTGGTACAGTTTGCATAAAACCTCAGTTCAAAAACCCAACGAGATGCTAGGCATTGCCGACTACATCGGACCAGTGGATTTTGTCGAAATGCCTGAACGACCATCCGGAAAAGGAGTGATCACGACTCGAGCGGTGGAAGCGGGAGAACTTTTGGTTAGTTGACGCTATCAAAAACATATCTCGTCTTATTAACTCGGTCTTTCTCATTTTTCATAATATAGTTTGTTACGAAGCCGTTTGCGTTTGCATCGACTCACGAATTCCCCAACGATCTTCTGAGGGCCATGGTCTTACAAGACGAAACCGTCAACGATCGGCCGTACTACGAACTCATAGGGCGAATCGTACGCCGCCTGGTAGGGAACCGTACGGCTTCAAGTGCCTTGTTTCTAGCGCTACCTACTACTGAAGATAAAGTCTTGGAAGCATCGTCTCCAACCAGTTTCGTGGACCTTGTCAAGAAAGGAGTTTATCCACACACGGCATCCTCCGAGCACGAAGTAGGCGACATCAATGTTGAAAAAATCCGGACGATCACCAAAGCCCACCAATTTCAGGAACCGGTTGAAGGAGTCCCCCAAGCAATCGCTCGAAGCATTTGCCTTGCCCCAGCGTTTGTAAACCACTCGTGCAATGGAAGTGGGGTTCGCTCTTCGATTGGTTCTGTATACCTCATGCGTGCATCACGGAATCTTGCCAAGGGAGAAGAAATCACATGCTCGCATATAGGCGGACACGATGTGGCTAGTTACTTTGGACGAGAGGGCCCTCTATCGAGGTGGCTTGAGCGTTGTGATTGCTCGCTATGCGAAGCGGATCGGAAGGATGGGATCAAGAATTGCAAACAGCGGGAACGATACTACGAGCAATTATCAGTTTTGCAAACGCTGTTAGCTCCAGGAGACCCGTTAAAGAACCTACAGGTGCGACAGCTTGTCGAAATGCTTGAAGGGACATACCTAAAGGACCGGGAAGAACCAATGGACGCCCTCGGATTTGGTCAACGGTTGCTTGGATATACGTATCAGGGCATTGACTCAAGCAAAGCCTATGATGCATATGCTGCTGCTTTGAAGTCGTATGGGATACGCTTCAAGGTGAACCCACCGCTGCGCGTGCCCGCCAACCGATCTCAAATGGACAAGAACTCTCTCATTATCCACACTGACAACTTTCCCTCACAAATCGGCCATATCGACGTATGCATCCGGGTTATGAACACCTTGGCAGGGCTGAAACACCGACTTGGGCAAAAGAGGCTGGCTGGTCATTGGGCCGTTGCTGCTTTGTGGAGTGAGTGTTTAGTCTTAGTATATGCATATGATGTAATAAATCGTTCTACACCAAGCCCACGAAACATTTTGCGGGCCGGGAAAAGAATATCTATGGGAAACTCTTCGTGTGAGGTGGAGCGATGCGAACGCGCCTTCAGTGGTGTATTTGAATGGGTTTTAGCAGGCGGCGCCGAACGACATTTGTAGACTTAATCCATGGCTATGTGCTACCTGCATCCGTTTTGGATATTCTACAACTATGGTTTGAGTATCGAGAAAATTTAGCTATGTCAGTCAGATTCGTCGAGTCCTATGTCGAACGGCTTGCAGGGCATCATACACAAATAGGGGGGAATATTGCTTTAATCCGATTCTCCGTTTCTATGCAATGATTAATATGGTACGATTGACGATATTCCCAAGCTGAGATAACAAGGATCTCGGGATCAGCTAAGGATGATTGGGCTTGTGGAGGAGTAGAGTGAAGCATGGATGACTACATTTTAGGGACACAGCATATAATCGACTCGGTCTCTCCCAAGACGCCTCTTTATTAAAGTAAAACGCCTCTTTTACACGTAGCACCTGATTTTGTTGCCAGCGAGTTGATCGTAAGTTTTTCTTTGTGCGGAAAGCCTGCTAAGTGCTTGCGAGCCCCTGCCATCTACTCGGAGCCAGTCATGATCACAGGTGTAGCATGCTTAGTAACACTCGGGGACATAGTGAGTGCCCATAACCGCTGCGATTCTGAGTGCTCATGAGCCCATACATGATGCTCAGAACATAGTTGTGATAATGGGTTTCACATCATGTGCTCGTTAACGTAACTATGATTTGCTCACATCGGAAACTCTCAGCCACGCCGCTGATTACATCAAACCACCAAATTTCGTCCTGTACTTGACCTCTACTGGGTCTAAAAATTTGCTTGCTTCAGTCTAGCTTTTTTATATGGGCTTCACATATTCAGACACGAGTTCCAACAACTCATCTGACGAACTATCAACACATAATGCGTATAGCTACTCGATCAAATCAATCACATCGCGCAACATGTTCTTACTACTAGGAAGCCATGGGATTTTGTTGTATAGGCATCAGACGCCCACTCGACCATCTCGATAGCATACGCATGGCTGCGGCAGACATGGTAATCACTGCCAAAAGGCGATTAGCTAGTTAGAGCTCGTTAGAACCTTGTGTCTAGCGAAGCCGAATGAGCGCCGGTAGCACGTGCCAGTTTGATCTAGTGCGTGCTCGTTCAGCTTAGCTAGAACCACGGTTCTAACCAGCAAATTGGCCCTCGACCGAGAATGGCACAAGCCAATAATTCGCCCTGTCGAGTCTAACTATTGTCCAAGACTAATATAATCAGTAATTACAGACAGATGTTCGATGCGAGCAGCAACAAGATTTCTATTCACATACGACAGATGATCATGACTCCAGTGCGACGGTTCAAGAGGGTACCATCTGGGTCACGATCCCTGAGCGAGCTCTGACGTTTCGAATGAGTTTTATTGAGTAGCTCACTCGCTTATTCTTGGTCATGCTCTCGGATATGCTACTCGACCAGGCCTACCAGGTATTTGAGCCTGGTGTATTCTTCGTTTTGATCCCATGTCGGATGCATGAAGTCCTCGACAACAGAAGAAATATATCTTGTGTAGAGTGCCACTCGATTCACGTGTGCGAATTTTGAATAAAATCATTGCCTTGGTGCAAGTGTGCATGATAGGGATTCAATCGGCGATCGAAGGTCGAAATGGGAACGTCGCAGGTTTGGTCCTATACAACTGCTTCGAGACAAAAGGCAGGAATCGCAGCGATATATCCAGCCTGCTTCCTGTGGGAACAGTCATTATCATTTGCGAGCCCTGGCTCAAGCTTGGTGTCACTGGTGGCCACCCAACCATTCCTGTTGATTCACCCATTGACATTTCCTTCCTGACTCACACTGAACTTCTCTCACTCGAGATTCCTCTCTTTTGGCGGCTCTCCGAGTCTCTGACTTCAGATGAATATAAACGGATAGGTAACAAATTTTATGAGAAGCAGCACATAGGACCGACCGGCTTATCCATCGACCCATTCGCGTCTCTTCTGCGACTGAATCAGGCGTGATGTCATTTGAGGCTAGGAAACCCCACTCAAGCACCAAGGACGCCCGCGTTACATCAGAGGATAATATTATCATTGAAGGACAACGGGTCGAAGCTCGTCACTGCACGGCGCTTGACTATCACGCTATGGGCCGGTTTTCAGACTGTTAAGTGATGGAGTCACTGGAGCGTAGCTCCGTGTTGTCGGCGATTCTTCGAGACCGCCGGATCTAGTGTGATATGCGTTCACGGACGTTTCTATTTTTGGGTTGATTATTCACTCACTCTTTCGGGCTTGTGCTTTCCCCCTGCATTTTTCTTGGGGGTCAATTGTATAAAAACATTGCCCTCCATTCGTTCTTCCTAAGCTCGATTCCTTTATGCTGAGGCATGCCTGTCGTTCTCGCTCACTCATTGTATACCCCCCACACCGATGTATAGATTTCGTTTTTATCTTGAGCACGATATTTATACATCAGAGCTCGACTCCTTGGTGCTGAGTTCTCTTCGTTTGTAGCTTAGCTCCCACACGACGCGCTTTAGGCATCACAGACTTCTTGAAGATTTTAAACCAGGAAACCCTACCTGATTCCTGGGTTCAGACATACAAGGCATTGCGAACCAAGTCTGAAACGAGGCTAAAGGAGCAAACGACTGGTGAATACGATTAGCACCCCTTACATAAAACTATGGCTCAAAAACTGGATGAAGTCTGGGACGTATCTGATTATTTCGGGGCCGGCGGATTTTGTCGATATGCCGGAGAAGCGCACTGAGACGGGCATGGTTACCACGTGGGATGTATCAGTGGGCAAGTTTTTGGTTCCTGCAAGGTTGCTCCACTTGTTTCGTCGCACTAACTAAAGTTCCTGGGCCGTTAGCAAAGTGTTTGCGTTCGCATCAACGAACTAGTTCCCCGATCAACTCCTCAGGGCTCGGGTACCACACAATCGCAATGTCTACGACAAGACCTACTACGAGCTCGTAGGACGAGCCACATGTCGCCTGGCTAGGAACCACACAGCGGCAAGCACCTTGTTTCTCGCATTACCTACCAGCAAACCCAGTCTTTCCGGCCCACTTTCTCCACTTTAGTCAACAGGCCCCGCGAAAGCCGGTGTCCGCCCTTGGACAGACTCTGCCGAGTATGACCTACACGATCTCGAGATGGAGCACATTTCAGCCATCATCAAATGTCACCAGTATGAAGAACTCGTTTGAGACAAGCCCGAGGGATACACCAGGGGTATCTGCCTTGCTCCGGCACTTGTGAACCACGCGTGCAACGGAAGTGCGCTTGGGTAGTCGGTTAGTTCGGTGTTTATCATGCGAGGGCTACGAAATATGGTCAAGGGAGAAGCGGTCACCCAATCTTCCATTAGGATTTCAGACATGGCTATTTGCCTAGGCCGAGAGGGTCACTTGTCGAGATGACGTGATCCCTGCAAGTGTTTGCTATGTGAGGTGGGTGGAAAGGATGGCGAGGAAAAGTGTGGAGGACGCGAGATATTCTTTCAGCAGGTGCTCCGTTTACAAGCAATGACTGGTTAGGATAATATCGTACAGTGTGCATGCACAGGCGCGAGCACTCGTCGAACTTATTCGAGACACCTACACAGGCGACCCTCCCTCGGCTAGAAACAAGGTTGAGGGATTCCGAAAACAAAGATGGCTTGCCCCAGATGTTGAAAGCCCTTTGGCGAGTCAATAAAGGTTCTGGTACGGAAAGGCTTAGACATGTAACACGGTGAAAGCGTAACAGCAACATCATCAGGAAAATGAGCCGCGTCTAATTAGCTCTAAACAGCGCGTTGAGCTGGTCGAGGGTCCCGAAATGAAACCTGCAATCGTTAGCGCTCTTGAGAGCTCATAAGAGCTCGACCGGCACGGGGTAGAATCGGACTCCGATGTCAGTTAGTTGGAAATTGAGCGATATCCATATATGCGTGTCGAAGTCTCCTATTGGCTAGTGATTTTGTGGCAGTGAATAAAGTTATTTGCATTATTCATCAATATCTGGAACTAGCGGGGCGTTTTGAATGGTTTTAGTGCCAGTAGATGCGCAAAGCAAAACTACCCCCGTGTACATGATGAGCGACTAAGTAAATATTGCCACAGGCTTCGTGGGTGACTTCACATGGGCGGAATGGCTATGTTCAGGCCAACGGATCAAGTCGGCCCCACTCTAGCGAACAAGTGCAGTAGGTGTGGCGTGTGGAGGCATGCACAGCCATGATTAATCTGCCGATAGGCGAGGCTGCGATATCACGCATGTATGAACTGTATCTATAAAATGTTCCATTTATGACCACTGTTGGCGTTATCTGCCAGGGTAAGCCGATATCACTCAATTGCCAACTAACTGACATCGGAGTCCGATTCTACCCCGTGCCGGTCGAGCTCTTATGAGCTCTCAAGAGCGCTAACGATTGCAGGTTTCATTTCGGGGCCCTCGACCAGCTCAACGCGCTGTTTAGAGCTAATTAGACGCGGCTCGTTTTCCTGATGATCTGTTCGGCCCCCACCCTCCATGTAGCCCAATTATATGCCTATTTTACCGCCAACCGAGCGAATAGAGAACAAGTTTCGCTCCGAGTGAAATTTGCGACTTGAAAGAACCCCAATATGGCTTGGGGGCCTCCTAGAACACGGTTCTTTCAACCATATCATTTGCATTCACAAAGGGAGCCCCGATTTTGTCGTGCAGCCGAGTTCGAATGTCAGTCTAAATGGCCCGTATTTTCCTGCTGATATATTGAAATCGCTATTGGGATGAGGTTAATCCTGCAAAATTGCCTTCAGATATCCTGGAGTGCAAGCAAGAATTGCGAGTTAGAATCAAGCTCGGAGCCCAGTCGCATCCTTGGTTGCCCCCAAGCCTCAAATAGCGCAAATAACCAAACAACCAACAAGCTCGAACAATCTGCTAGGGATTCTTTCTTTCCGATCTAGATTTATGCTTAATCTTGGTCGGAAACCCAGCATTCCGAGCGGTTCGTTGTATTGTTTGTGGGCCTCATTGGAACACACTAGACATAGAAAACATCCAGAATCAATATAGGGATGGTCTAAGGAGATTATATTGGAGACGCTTGAATAAACAAAACGGCGATCACACAATGAAATAGAGGAAATAAATTTCAGAAAATGCCAAGCGTTGCACCTGCAGTCTCTGAATGATATGGCTCATACTGGCTATTTTCTACTTGAGGCGAACCCATATACGTTGACGGCGCACCGAGCACCGGGCTAAGCACAGAGGTGCTCCCCACCCCGTTGGTCGCCACCCTGAGATGCTGTGGTCGCGGATTACCAGATTGGTTTGGCAGGGGAGTTGGTGAGGCCATACGACTAGGTGTTCCAAGTGGGTTGTGCCGTATAATATCACCCCGAATACCCAGCCCTTGCGAGGCTCCGCGACGCACCGAAGTGGCCTCCGAATGGTTAGGCATACTTATCGTGAGTGGGTGATGGTTGTCTAAATAAGGTCAGAATTGGTGATTGTTTTTATGAGCGACATTCTACTCACAGGGAACCTGGCCAACTACAGGCCGCAAACGATTTATACCTGCCCCTGACATCTCGCCATGAAGTTCGGGTTCAATTTCAGTCTCATCGACGGGCTACTAGCGTTGGCGCTCAGAGGTGGAACGGAGGCACGCTCGACCGGCGCTTGGCCGTTCGAGGGGTCTGCTTCATCGGCTTGGGTTCCAATGGGTGTCGTACTGACTCGATATCCAGCCATAGCCGAAACTGCATGTGCGACACTCGCTTGCCATTCGGGCATATTTCCCGATGGGATTGCAGGAGCACCGGCTTTTGGTACCGGAAACATGCGCTTGTCCTTAGCAAGGTTTCGCTCCAGTAAGCTAATATGTCGCTGGTGAGTCATTTCGTCATTCACCAGCGATGCACTCGGAACGCACCTGGTGCAATTTTTCGGCGACTTCCGACGAAGCTTTTCTAGCTTCGTGTCGATAAAGGACCAAAACTTGGTCTCCGCTTTGTCGCTCTTATCATTTTTCGCTTTACCACTATGTTTACTTGTAAAATCAACATAATACATGCGCTAGCAATTGCGGAAATCATTGAGTTAATATTCGGGGGCCCGCGTGATTATAAAGAGAAAACTGACCAAAAACGAAATCCGGAGGATATGGTCTTTCCCCATCTGAAATCCGTGAATAGCAAGACGTGAGGCTAGAGTCGTGATGTCTTCCTTATCGATAACGGAGCGTTGTATCTTTGTAACCATGTCAAGGCGTAATGCTAACACCAATGAAATGAACATTACCTTCCGCTGGATTTCTCCACGAAAGGTGCTCAGTACCTTTCCAATCGCGCTCGAGAACTGTTTGCTGTGCATGAATTGAGCCTGCACTTCCATTGGAACCTCATATGATGCAGGATTTTCGATGATATGCCTCTGAGGTGGTTGTATGTTATGCGTGGGTGCTTATTTAAGCTTGAAAATCACTTACTACGAATCGAACAGTCGTCCCTTCAACATAATGTGATATATGTGCGTCAAGAAGGCCGGCCTGAAGACGCCGAGTAATTGTTTCCTTAAACTCTCGTGATGATAAGAATGTATCGACCTTGGTGTTCTGAACGTTCTTCCCGAACGCTAGGACACGCCCATACAGCCTAAGAAATTGGACTTGGGGGTGGAGCTTTTGGACATAGATTAGATTAGTTTAGATGGCAATACCTAGTGTAAAACTTACCTTAGCAGTCCGAAGCATATCCTCCTTAAGTCTGTCAGCCAACCCAAATTCTTCGCAGATGCCATTCGCAACAGTAACCAAATCTGCAGCTAAGAATATTGGACAAGATTGAGCCATGAGAAAAAGTAAAGTTAGTGGGACGTACGAAGCATGGTATGTTGGTTTCCAACTTGGTTGGGACCATTGAATTGGTTAGATGTAGCTGTACTTGGATCGCAAGCATTCTCTTGGGGACACAACTGCTCTTCCTCCTGCTCAATGTCAAGGTCAAGCTCGTCATTGCTACTGAGTGGACTCATGTTGAATGAAAAAAGTTTGGTGGTGGTTGCAGTTGGAAAGTTGCCCGAGCATTCAGCCACTGGCATAGAGTGACAGGCGACGGAGCGAGTACTGAAACAATTTCACATTTGGGCTCACAAGCAAAAATACCATATCAAATAAACCCTGTGCCATAACCAATTGCAGAGACTTTGAAGTGCATATATGCATATACAATGAGAGCTGAGGCAAGAGCCCCTGTGTCGTTGGATAACATTATATGAGGATTCTATTCCAAGGGTATATGCACTAGCTACAACGTCCGTGGTCTCTTGGACCTTAGCACTGGTTCAGTCGTGGCTCCAGTAATTGTTCCCTTTGCCACTGCAGAGACCATCGCCTTTGCATCCTTTCTTGCTGTTGCAATGATTGCTTTGCTTTCCTTGTTGGCCTTCATTGTCTTGACAGCTTCTCGTATGGTCTCTTCGCGATCGATATGAAGTGGGGCTCGAGTAAAAATCTCAATGGAGAGTGCTTGCTGTATTTGCTGTGCATTGTGTAACCCATGTATATTAATAATGAAATGTATCTGTTCAGCGTGTGCAACTCTGAATGATACTTGGCTGGTTGTTTCACGTTCTTGAGTTTCATATACTCTTTGAGTCAGAGTACAAGGACCATGCCCATAACAGTCATGTTGCATGTTCACAAGGCATTCTATCAACTGGGGGCAGTGGCTCCAGGTCATTAGTGCATTTGAGTGATAGAATATAAGTCTCACCTTGCTCACAACACACATGCAATTGGAGCTGCAGGTAGCAAGAGGTATGTCCCACAATATATGCTTCCCTGATCTGGTAAGGCCTATTGCTACATAGTAGCAGTGGCTCTGGTCTGGCTCTACACATCCAAATAAGTGTGTAACCCAACCAAACTACATGGCATACATGTAAGGAAGTGCATATATGCGCAGCTGCCATATTCACTAACCAACTTTGTTGCATCATCAGCATTGAATACAATATCCAATCCAACCACTATGGTATCTCCACATTGCAAGATGGTAGAGATTAGGGGGTAATACTGTGCATATGAACTCCCTGGAGCTTCAATGGCTAACTTGAATTGCACAGAAAACACAGGCCATTCCTGAGTTTTCGCTGATGCAAGGCAACGTGGCACACCTGTTTTGTGAATTGATTTGATTAATATTATAATAAATAGGACACGAAGGGGTGATTTCCTTGTACATACCTGATATCCAAGACTTTGGCCTTGGGATCCCAATGATTCATGCAAATGTTGGGTTAGTTGAAGTGAACCTTAGCAAAGTTTCACCTGCTTGCACCCAGTGGTCACCCTGATGCCAATAACCCCCTATAAATACCAAATAAGATAATTTCCAGCTCTCAAAAAGGCTGAATCACACTTACCAGCAAAAATATGCCTTGCCTGGTCCAGCTGAATGAAACGATGAGCAATATCTTGGGATGGAGCCTGGCGGTTGCTAAATGTGGATGCAGCTCAGAAGACACCATTGAATGACTCAAAACATTCAGTAGAAAAGAGTAATGCAGGTCCAAATTGCTTGATGTAAGAACCAATATGTACAAGAAAATGAAACTTAGGTTTGAGAATGAGAATACTTGGACTACATCAAGCAGTAATCAACAAAAAATCGTCTATTAAATCTTGAAGCTCTTTCTACATGTAGAATTGTGGCATAAGTAGGTTTTGCAATAATTTTGTGTTAAGTGTAACTTACAGTATATGCCTTGATATCTTCAATCTCAGTGTACCATAGCAGCAAGGTCAAGTGGCCCAGTAGGATCCAAGCCTGGACAATATCAAGGTTGTCTGGGAGTAAGTCAAACACAGCAAATGGCATTAGCTGAACAAGTATTTTGAAGTGCTTCCCAATGAGGGAACCTTGATATTGGCATATATATCAAGCTGGCATACTGCATGCACCCAGTCCCTGAACCGATAATGATACTAATCGACACTCTAATATGCAAGTGATTTTGCCTTTTCAATCACAAAGACTGACTGCACCCAGAAATACTTGACAACACCCAGGAGAATGGTGTGTAACAATTCCGTTGGTGTATCGTTATGGATCTGGACACCTGAAGATGGGGTGAGAACCATTCTGCACAGAAATGTAAGCTTGAATCCAAACCTGGCATATTGAGCAATGGATTCATGTATGATTCGCACCTGATAGCCTCCAGCTCCAATTGCAACAGATAGTCGATCTCAGCCTGTGATCAGCATAAGCCACCAGCAGTAGGGAGACGAAGGATTTTGTTCAAATTGCTCAGTCGTTCGATCAGTGGTTGTGCGACTGAATCTTTGATGCCGGATGCTTGTGCATGATCCTTGATTTGTTGGATCATTCTTGGTTTAATTGACATTTCCAAGTGTTCATTGATTATGTGGATTGTACTTGCTGATGTACGCTTTGGCCCTGGCTATGATCCATTAGTCAGTAACTTAGACTTATATTATTCGCAGTCATTCTGGCGGATGAAGCAAAGTCAGGTATATTAAAACGAAATATTACATCGCAATGTGACTACGTCGAGAGAATAGAAGGTGCCAAAATAGCAAGAGGCAAGAGCAATTTCGCAGAACGAGATAAAAACAAAATGTCAAAGGGCGGTTGGGTTACTGACCTTGAATAGTGTTGGGTATCCCTCAGGTGATCGTTTGAATTCGTTGGACCCCCCTACAGTGCATGTACGGCAAAAGTGACTTGAAGTCAAGCCACTGCTACTGCAATGCTCGGCTTGCATTGGGTTATCGCCAGCCCAGAACAATGCAAATGGCCGAATGAGTACTTCCTGGCCAGTTACACAGTCAAAACCGACCACTGGGTTATTAAATGCTGACCTAAGATGAAATATAAGCAATAGTTTTAAGCAGGGAATGATCACTCACTCGATTGATGCGCGTACACCATGCATAAGCTCTGCGGGGGTCGCATGGGGTGATGTTGTGACAAAACGCACATTGTATTCCAACTGTACTGCCTCGCGGCGGAGAGCAGCATTAGACATATAGCACAACCAGTGCTTATTCCACTGTTTTGAAGTGTTGCCCATGCGTCGTCCATGAAAATGATCAAGGGAACTGAATATATCAGACGAGAGCCAGCAATCGCACGTAACGGATGGGGGCATCCCAAGTTTGAAACGAGTAGACACATCTGATATGATCAAAAGTCAGGGCTATGTCGCACAGTAAAAGCAAAGAAAATGGGTTACGTACTGTCGAATTCGGGACAACCAAGTCTGGCTGTGTGTTCGGGAAAACTCTCAACAAAAGTTCCTACCCGAACAACAGTTCGTTTATCGGTATGGACATGAACGCCATCCTATTGTTACGCGTTCATTAGTGTACATCAAATAAAAATTAGATAAAACACTTACCAATGAATCGGTAGCAATGAAACCAACAGCCCGTAGGTCTTTTTCGGGGCCAAAGAGGATCCAACGAAGAGGAATGAACCATCCCTCTGATCGACGAGCAAGTTCGTTGACATAAAAAATTCGACCATTCACTGACACGCAAGGTGTCAAGAAATCATCATCAAGCTTATGCACCAACTTATTCCCATTCCATGCCTGGGTCATCCGGTCGCCGTCCATATGAGGAAAGAACGACATCTCTGGTCGAACGTAAGGGTTAGATATATCCTAGCGAGTATGATGTGTGTTGGCCATGGTTTGACGCAAAGTAACTTAATTTATCATACCTGTTTGATACTCTCTGCGATACTGTTCACGTAGTATATAGTACCACTGGGAACTCGATGGCGGATTGAAGAATTTACAATAAGGGACTTTAAACGTTCCTGGGTCTTTTTGAGCGCGGAAAGCGGGGGGATATTGGTCGCTCCACATTCATGTGCAAACTTGAGCACAGCTCTCATTTGCGGACGAGAAAAGTTCAAGCGGGGCGAGCTGAATAACGCGTCTGCAAGAGCCATCTATAAGATTGATATTTAGATAACGCATATATGCTCTTTAGTGGAATACTTACCGCCTTTGAAGGGTAAGGGAACCATTCGTCCTGCTCTGAGATACCAACATGCGTGGGGGTAGAATGTGTCTGAGTTACTCGAGCGCCTTCAAGTATGAGATGAGCGTAGAACAGTAGAGAAGGAATTAATCTACGTACCGGAAACTTCGCAAGAATCCTCAATGTCCGATTGAACATCCGATTCTGTCTCCCAATCACTATCACTCTCCAGTGCCGGCATTTCGTCGCCCAGTGATGCCCTATTCATAGATTGGACATGGCTAGGGGGGCCGTTAAATGCATCAACCTGTAGTCGATCGTCTACAAAGGAGCCTGCAAGCGAGTGAGGACTGGCCAATGGAGTTGCCTCCCTAGACCCGTCATAAAACAAATCGACAAAGAGCTGAGCAATCTCAGAGTCCTCCAAACTATGATCGCCCGGGCGATTCTGTAGGATCAATGAGAACCAGAATGTTAGCGGCCGACTCCAGTTAGCACACAAAGACAATACCCGTGAGGTGGGCGTTGGCGGGGTAGTTAATCCATTGACGTAGCTCCGATGAGCCGAGCCAGCAATATGACGCTTGATGTTTCGCTTTTCAAATCGCACTGGGCACCCGTATGGGTCCAGGCAAATCGAACAGATAGCCCGACTCCCAGCGATGATTATATGCGCTGATTAACAAATGTATGAGATACAATATCCTTCAACTAAAGTCACGGAATATTGTACTCACGGTCTGGGATATGCGCCATGAAGCAGTAGCAATAAATGGTTAATGGAAAGTACAGGCAGTTGAGGGTGTGAGAACGACGCTTGAGAACCAGTCGATCTGACTTTTTACATTGTCGACTCGGCCAAACGGCTGCAACAGGTTTTCTTCCGCTTGACAAATTGGTTCATTGCACTGTCGCAAATGTCTCCGCCCAATGGCTTTTTCGGATAGACAATGCAGCCCGAGGTGGCTGATAATACGGTAGTGAGCTGCAAATCCGTCAACATCCAGCAATATTTCCTATCCCAGTCGCTCAGCCGAAGAACCTATCGGTCCCAACATCCAACCCGACAAGGGCGGCGATTTATACCCCACTTATTTTCCAAGGTTAACCCTAGCCAGAACTTATCGCAGTTGACTACCCAGACGTTTGTCGTCTATGCCGATATGACACCCATTGCCTAACTCACTCAACCGGCGAAGTGAATTCCATATTATATTTCGGACCCGATATGCACACGGCAGATACATCTTTCTAAATTTGATTATCTGTCACGTCGCGGGATCGACGCAACAATCGTTTGGCTGTAGGGAGCATCGCCGGTATGTACCTGACTTGCCCCAACATCTCTGAATAAGCGCCGACCTTGGTTCAATGTCGGACGGATTTCAAATTCATCGACTTGGACCTGGCACCTTCCAAGCTTGTACCAGCATTGACATCAACCTCGGACCTCGTGTGGCATCCCATCCTCAAAAGGGACTAGCGGTAGGTTCGCCCGTGTACCTCCCAGCTAGGGCAGAACCAACTGGGTCGCTGGGGTTACTCAGGGGCTCCTAGGGTATCAATGTCGCACAATTGACCCGAAAAAAATCATACGATTTATACTTGGAGGCATTAAAGTCACCTGGGATACGCTGTCAGGCAAAACCTCCCAGACTTGTGCCTGCCAACCGCTCGCAAATGGACAGAGGTTCACTCATTATACACATTGACAATTTTCCCTCGAGTTTTGGAAACGCGTTGTGATGTGTCGAGACAATGGTCTCATTGTTGACACTAATCGACCAAATCGGTCAAAAAACGATGGCCTGTCATTCGGCTATTGCTGCTCTGTGGAGTGAGTTGGGTTGATCAGAATGTATGCGTATGGTATACTCACCTGTTGTATATCAAAGCCCATGAAAAGTTTTTCGGTCCCGGGAAACGGCCCCAGTTTGAAGCTCTCGACGTGAAGAGTGGTGATCTTCACGTGCCTGAGGTTGCGTAATTTAGAGAGTTTTAGAGTAGGTGACCCAGTACCGCACATGTCCCATTGATAGCCAATGCCCCCCCCCATAGATGTGTGAATTCATAACCGCGTTGGTACATACGTAGTGTAAATGGTTGTATGAGCGGACAGCACTCGCATAACCTCATTTCCGGCTCTCATTCAGCGAAAAGCCGATGACCTACGTAAGTCGGAGCAGCCTCACAAGACCAGTCCGGGTGTGGTTAGCTTTACGACCGGCAGACACGAACTTCAGCGTCTCGGATGGCTGCTTAGTGAGCGGGGAGTGGTTGAAATCCCAACGCAGGTAAATCGAACTCTCACCGAATCAAACGAATGGTTAGTCTCGGCTGACGTGGGGGTAATATCCAATAGTATTAGCAGTCGAATATGTACAGTAGTGGTGAAAGGACCAAATATCGTGGTTTGGGGGAATCGGGAGCGGTGCTGGGGGCAGCTGTGCGAGCCCGGATGGTGCAGCTTATAGAATCTATGTATATAACCACGAATACAATATATGTACTCGGTGCGCAGTGTGCTTAAGACGACGCCGAAGGCGTGTGTGTGATTTACCGGTGAAAAGTATATATTCAATGGGTGACTAGCTACGAGGCCGAAGGCGCCCCTTTTATACACGATAGAGCCTGTATGCGCGAATAGTGTAGAATGGTATAGAACGCATGCGCGTCCTTGTTCCATGGCTTTCCGGTGCATTCACGCATACGATTGTTCTAGCACTAACTATATGTATAATATTCGTGTATGTACAAATATGATTTCTACACTCCCCCTCAATCGTATGCTCGTAAGAGAGTAAAGAAATCAAACTAGATTCGGACAAAACAGAATTACAAAACAATTCACAAACATAACGATTCCGTTTTCAGACACTACAGCTATTTAAATTGTATATATGCTACTCAAATGATTTCAATATCACGTTCTTCCTGTTCGCCCATAATCCCTTCCATCAAAGTATGAAACTGGTTCGCCGGGAGTGGCTTGGTAAGGGCGTCAGCGTAGTTATCCTTTGTGTTAACATACATAGGAGATAACAAACGCTTTTCGACGCAGTCACGAATGAAGTGGTGACGAATGTCGATATGTTTCGATCGACCACGGTACTGGGATTCGACCGATAGAGTAAGCGCAGCGAGGTTGTCGGACAAAATAAGAGTGGGAGATTCCGACGGCATGCTGATCTCGTCGAAGAATTGACGGATCCAAAGAGCTTGAGTAGAGGCATGAGCGAGAGCCATGTACTCAGCTTCCATCGTAGAGAGAGCGACGGTGTGTTGCTTCTTCGACGACCAGCTGACTGCAGCGCCACCTAAAAGGAAACAGTTGCCGGATATCGATTTGCGATCGAGTAGGCTTGATCCCCAATCGGCGTCCGAGTAGCCAACTTCGCCGATTACATCGCTCGATAGATCTTGAGGGTTTCGCCGATAAACGAGTCCGTGATTGACGGTACCAGCGAGGTATCGAATAACTCGTTTAAGCGCCGTGATGTGAGGTTGCCCGTAGCACGTAGTGAACGACGCGAGGTGATTGACGATGTAAGCGATATCGGCACGAGTACAGATAGCAGCGTACATGAGACGGCCGATGTTTCGGGCATAAGGGTAGTTGGGTTTCGGACCGGTGTTGCGCTCGAGTTGTGTAGAAGTCGACGCAGGGGTGTCGGCCGGGTAAGCGCCTAGCATGCCAGCCTCGTCGACGATATTGAGAATGTATGCGGATTGAGAGAGCGTGAGCGTGCGGTTGGCTCGATCTCGAGTGAACTGTATGCCAATAAAATGTCGCAGTTCGCCTAGGTCACGCATATCGAACTCTTGGCGCAGCTCGTTGATCGCATCGTACGTGTGAGAAGGAGTTGTCACAGAGAATACAGTCGTCGACGTGTACTGCTAAAAAGGAAACAAGATAATAGCCATCACGATCATGGCGAATGCGCCGGTAGACACAAGAATCTGTCAAAAGTCGTGTGTAGCCTAAAGATTTCAACTTCGCATCCAGATATTTATTCCATACATGTCCAGCCTGTTTCAGTCCATACAAAGATCGCCTCAAACGTAGCACAGTACCTAAGCCATCGTCGAAGCCAGGGATCTGGCGCATGTATAGTTCTTCGTCGAGTTCGCCATTAAGGAAAGCTGAAACGACATCGAGTTGGTGAATATCAAGATCATACCAATTAGCGAGAGAACACATAATACGCAACGAATCAAGGTGGGCAATGGGGGCGAAAGTGTCGTAAAAGTCTTGACCAGGGATTTGAGTGAATCCCTTCGCCACGAGCCGTGCCTTGTAGCGTGCGATGTTGCCGTTCTCGTCGCGCTTGCGAGTGAGTACCCATTTGTTCTGAATGACGTTCTTGTTGACGGGCGGACTGGCAAGTTCGAAGGTCTTCATTCGGACGAGTTGATCGTACTCTTCCTGCATCGCCTGGATCCACCTGTTGCGTTCGGGTCCGTTCATCGCATCCTTGTAGGAAGGATTGTCGCCATCGGGGTCGGTGCGAGTCATGAAAGACTGGTGCATGAACCCTTCGTAGAACGCGCTCGTGAAGGCGTTCTCCTTGGCCTTGAGAGTCGCCGAGTAGGATTCTTGTGGGCGAGCAAGTTGATCCACTGTGATCAGCACGAGAGGTGGTACATCAGGTCGATACTTGATCTTGTAGATAGGCTCGAGAGACGGCATGTCGGCGTAGGGGTCGTCGACGCAGACATTGGCCATTTCAGCGTCTTCGCCAACTGTATCATCTGTCAGTTGCTCGCCTGTATGCGCAGCAATTGGTAGATTACCTTTATCGTCCATGACAGTGATCTTGGGTGCGCCACGAGTAGATTCAAGTCGCATAATTGGCTGACCAACTCGGGCAGAGCGGGTCTGAATAGTAGCGCCTGGTTTCGACATTGCTGGAGGTTGCGATGGTCCTTGTGGTTTAGCGCCGGAGTTAGCGCCGGAGGACTTAGACGATTTTAACAGCGTACGTACTGCTTTAGACGGTTGAGAGGAGGTTGTATGCGTCGTAGATGAAGTCGCAAGTGGTTCAAGTAGAGATGAAACGGTGGGAGATGTTACAGTAGTAGTAGACTTGGTTGAATCGAATAAAATTGGAGTCGCTGGTGACTCTGTCTCGTCTTTGAGCTTTGCTTTTATAGGCTTTAGCTCTCCCCCTGTCCCAGGCTGTCGTTTCAATTGCTCTGGCTTGCTGGAATCTTCCGAAATTTTCTTAATCTCCCCCTCAGCAGGCGGAGCGATTGGAACAAGCACTTCGTCTCCATCGTTCGTCATTGTATCGTCATCTCGGAGGAACGCCACATTGCGCGAGTGAAGAATCTTCATTGCGCCGGGCTTGTAGTATCGCCAGGACTTGCCTTGTACATCTGAAATTCCTGTAAATACTGCTTTGAAAGCTTTGGGGTCGAGTTTAGATCGATTTACTGCCTGATCCAGTACATAGCATTTCGATCCCCAAGGCCTTAGCAGGCTAACGTCAGGCTTCGTCCCCCAAAATCGCTCATATGGAGTCAGTTGAAAGACTCCATGTACTTGGGTAGGTACTCTGTTCTTCAGGTAGCATGCATATGCGACCGCTTCGCTCCAAAGGAACTTTGGTGCGTCACTCTCGAACATCATTGCACGAGCATGTTCCAAAAGCGTGCGATTTAGCCTTTCAGCTATTCCATTCTGCTGGCTTGAGTACGGAGCAGTCGTTTCCAGGACGGTACCCGCTTTCGATGTATGCGCTTTCCAGCTTTGATTAACAAATTCTCCTCCGTTGTCGAATCGAACCTTCAAAACCTTAGCATTCTTCTGTGTTAGTAAAAACGATTCAAATGCTTTGTATTCATCCAGAGTCTCGTCTTTCTGCCTAAGAAAAGCTACAGTAGAAAATCTTGTAGATACATCGGTAAAAGATACATAATACAAGTATTTTCCGATAGAAGGTATACGCGCAGGACCCCAGACATCAGTAACTATCAATTGGCCTATATTTGTGATATTAGTCTTCGATTCTTTCGGAAAAGGCCTAACTGACATCTTCGCTTGTATGCATGATTCGCACTGGAAGTCTAAACCTTCTTTACCTTCTGATACTTCCATGCCTGTTATCGCTCCCATTGTCTGTATTTTCTGGAGCGCTTGGGCGCCGATATGGCCCAAAATCCTGTGCCAATCGTACCAAGTATGTCCGCTTACCTTGGTGAGTACTGTCTCAGTTTGGTTATTCTTGGTATCCGACTGTATGCGCTTAGATGGGTACACGGCATTGCACAATAACTGCCAGAGGTTCCCCTTGCTTCGATCTGTGGATTTCTCGCCTACCGCGATGGTGTTTCCATCCGGGGATAAGATTTGTAAGTTCTTCGCATTCATCCGAATGCCTAATCCATGATCGGTAACTAGAGATAAGCTGATTAGATTAGTAGGACATGAAGGTACGTGTGCGACATCTTTCAAGGTTATTGTTTTATACTCATTTGTCGCCGGGTTCTTACAGCGAAGGGTAATGTTACCTCTTCCTATGATTGTATTCTTGCCACTAACTCCTGTGACTGTACCTTGTGCATTTCGATAATCCTCGAAGAGTGATCAGTCACGTGCGATATGGGTGGTTGTGCCGCTATCGGCAATCCATTGGTTACCGGGCCGGCTCCAAAATCCGATTTTGTCATTGAAGGCCGAGAAGGAGAAGCTGTCATTTCGCTGAATAGGGGCTTCTTCTGTGTCGATCGCAGCGTGAGCGCGTGCATTGTTACGCTTATTGTTTGGACTCATGAACCGGTTGAATGAGTTCTTGCCAGGGTTCCTGAACTGTGGTTTGTTGTTTCCCTGCTTGTATGCGCCTCCGCCAGGCTGACGACATTCCTTTGCCCAATGTCCCGTTCTTCCGCAATTGTTGCACTTCGTTTGCGATTTGTCTGGAGTGCGTGAGGGGTTCTTTGTTGGGTTGAAACTCCGAGTGCTACTGCTAAAATTGGGTCTGTTATTACTATAGAAGGTCTTACCGTTATCGCTTCGAGTGTTTCTTCTGTGTGCTTCGGCTAAAATGCGGGATCGAAGGTTAGCTACCTTCGCACTAAGTAGGTTTATATTCTTAAGATCGAAGTTAAAATCTACAGATTGTGTGAATGAATCCCATGAATCGGGCAAACTAGCTACTAATGTTGTGATCCAATCGACTTCAGTTATCGCATCGGGCGATATAATGTTGATTTGTTGAAACCAATCGCGCATTTTGCGCATATGTTCTTCGACGTCTTCTCCGTCAGTCATGCGATGACTGAAGAACTTTCTACGTAAGTCGATTAAGCCTATGGTTCCCTGTACCTGGAAAGTGTTTGTTAGTAGACTCCATGCTTCTCTACTATAGTTGCAGCTCTGTATATGCGTTAGTGCGTGAGCATCTACGCGTAATCTTATCTGTGAGAGTGCCTTCCGATCTTCCTTGATCCATTTCTCCTGGTTCTTATTCATTGTTGTGCTGACTTCGTCTTTCGTTCCGTTGGGGTCGGGCTTTCCATCTGAACCTACTGCTTTCGGGTCTGGAACCTTGTTGACGTCGTATGGGGGAAACGGGTTCGTTCCGTTCACGTATTCGAATAGGCCTAGGTCGGTGAGGATATCTTCCATCTGTATGCGCCATGTGCTAAAGTTCTCCGTGCCATGCAGCGGAGTAATCCGATAAACGGATGTGCCGGAGCTTGTGTTCATGTCGGACATGTCGGTGTCGAGCTCTTACTATCACGCGGTGAGTCTTACTCGTTCGTTCTGGGCTCTGAGGTCACTGTATGACGTCTCTGTCGTTGCGGGGCCTGTGTGCTTCGCTCTGGGGTGATCACGCGGTGTACTTCTGGTCTTAAGCGATGAGCTCGGGGCTCATAACCTATAGAATCTATGTATATAACCACGAATACAATATATGTACTCGGTGCGCAGTGTGCTTAAGACGACGCCGAAGGCGTGTGTGTGATTTACCGGTGAAAAGTATATATTCAATGGGTGACTAGCTACGAGGCCGAAGGCGCCCCTTCTATACACGATAGAGCCTGTATGCGCGAATAGTGTAGAATGGTATAGAACGCATGCGCGTCCTTGTTCCATGGCTTTCCGGTGCATTCACGCATACGATTGTTCTAGCACTAACTATATGTATAATATTCGTGTATGTACAAATATGATTTCTACACAGCTGGGACCGAGCCGACCGAGCAAGCTTGGGCGGGCGGCCAAACCGATCACTAAGTCTACGAGGTGTGGGTATGCACGGCCCTCGCGATACGGGTGGGGGAGGGGCATAGTATGTGTGTGTATGCGGGCTCGAGGTGGTAAGGGTGCAGAGAGAGACGGAGGGAGAGAGGGAGAGAGATGAGAGGCGGTTGTGTCGCGCCCGCCGACATGTGCAATATGTCACGTGTGTACACCCATCTCTCGCTGCTTCTTGTGTCGGGGCTACAAGGAAGGTTGAACACGACTGGACAGATACACAACTTGATCGAGTCATTCCTTTAACGTCACCTACGCACCGATTCTACTTTTATCATACCTGAGCACTGGTGAAAGAGAGAGGCGTATGTGTGTCACCAGCATAGCCACTCTCGCAAAACCACAAACCCGGAATCAAATATTTCGGCCGTTGCATGAGACACCATCAACTCTTGATGAATTGTCCTCTTCGGAGTGACATATACAAAAATTGGAACGATACAGAGAAGATTAGCATGGCCCCTGCACAAGGATGACACGCTAGTTCAGAGTGGACGGTCTACGGACCGCAATATTTATTTTGCCCATGGTTTGAAACCGGGTCGATCTGTGGTCAGTTTATTGGAGCTACTGGCGCCTAGTGTCTTGAACCTTCAGAATCAGGTTGGAATTCGAACCAATTGCTTTGTGAAATCCGTACACGATCCCGGATTGACATAGACAGGACGATCCGGGGACATACGATTGTCATGTGGCATCACACCCACATCAGCCAAATATCGGCTTTGGTTTGAGCATACAGCGGGGAGGGAACAACAGAAACAAAGAATTTTTCGAAGTGGGAGCGAGTAAGAGTATTCAGGGATCAGCGAGATCGTGGATAGAGTCGATCGGTAGGGGTAAGCCGTGTTTGCCGTTAGCTCTAGCGGTCAACTCGCGCTCGTGGGGGGGGGGGGGGTTAAAATCATTGTCCAATGAGCTTGATAGCGGAATTTGGGCTATAACTGGTCCCGGGATATTCCATCCGACCGACCGTATGCTCGAGCCTATGCACAAGATACTCGGCCCCAGGGCCCTGGACTCACCCCAATCCAAGGCGCCGAGGGACTAGTGCTGAGCGAGCGCTGGCCCCGGGATATGCTGCCAGCCGATGTATATTTAGTCCGCGGCCTGCACAGGCTGCGGCGCAGGTCGACACAATCGTAGAAAGTTTAGCATTATTGTTTGTTCCAAGCTGACCAGGGATAAGTATGTATGGGTCTGGATGTAGTAGTATGATGATCATTGAACTGCGACCGCACCAAGAAGATAGGACCTGTAGCCAACTGAATTACCTGGATAATCACCCAGCCACGGGCTTTTTCTCACGACTATGAAGCCAGCGGTTGGCATGTCATTGGGGCAGCAGAGCGCTCGTAAGCTCCCGCCGAGACGCGACGGGGCCGCCTGCCCGAATGGGCCTGTAAATGCGCTGACACATGGATACCTCATCCGGATCACAGCAGCACAGCCACGAACCTCCCCAGTAACCCCATTTGCATTTGACTCACGCTCGCAAAGGTTGTTTCTGTGCGTTCTCGAGCGTCGACTTGGCCGTGTGCACCGAACAGCAAGCAACTGACTGCTGCCCCAACCCGAACAAGACCACGCGTCGCACCGCATTGATTGAGCGGCGCTTCGACCTTGACGTCGGCGGCGGGTCTCCCCCTTTTCCCCTCTCCTGAACGACCACGACGACAGCTACGGCGATGCCCAACGACCCCCCAAACAAGAGCCGCATACCGTTTCTCTCGGCCCAGACGGCCTCGTATTTCGTCGCCGGAGGAGTCGCTGGCGCGGCATCACGCACGGTGGTCTCGCCGCTCGAGAGGCTCAAAATCATCCTGTAGGCTAGTTTGTTGTCCGCCTTGGCATACGAAGCTGAACCAAGATGACACTAGACAAGTCCAACCGCAGGGGCCCAACAGCGCGTACAAGGGTGTATGGCCGTCGCTCGTAAAAATGTGGCGCGAAGAAGGCTGGCGAGGGATGATGGCCGGGAACGGTATCAACTGTCTGCGCATCGTTCCGTACTCGGCTGTCCAATTTACCACCTATGAGCGCCTCAAAAAGGTTCGTCTCTCCAACGTGCTCACCGTATCGGGGCTAAAAAAAAAAAATCATCATCATCAGCTGTTCACCTCCAACGGGACACTCCCACTCGACACCCCCACCCGCTTGCTCGCAGGTGCACTCGCAGGCATCACCTCAGTCACGACCACCTACCCGCTCGACCTTGTGCGCTCGCGTCTCTCCATCGCAAGCGCGTCCATCCGGATCCCCAACGCCCCCGTCGCCGCCCCAGCCCCTTCCCCGGCCATCTCGGCCGCAGCATCGTCCACGGCCATGCCAGCAGTGAGCATGTCCGCCTCTGCGCGCTCCAGAAACATGTCCACGTTGCTACAGCGCCAGTCCCCCATCCCGGGATATCCCGCCCCGCCCCGGGAACCCGTTCCGAGTATGTGGGGCATGACGCTCAAAGTGATGCGAGAAGAAGGTGGCATCAGGGGATTATACCGGTACGTCCGCTGTCCGACGTGGTTCAGCCTTGGAAGCTAATCCGCTCACCAATCATGTGCGGAATAATTTTTTATTTTTATTTTTACCCATCCCGGCGCCGATACGATCGATCAATCACTGCCTTCCCCGATTCGCCCATCAAGTGGGCTGGTTCCGACTGCGATGGGTGTCGCGCCTTATGTCGGAATCAACTTTGCTGCGTACGAACGTCTCAGGCAAATCATCACCCCCGAGGGAGGCGATTATGGCGCCCCGAGGAAACTGTTGTGTGGCGCTTTGGCTGGATCGATTTCGCAGACGTTGACCTATCCGTTTGACGTGTTGAGGCGAAAGATGCAGGTGCGTGTTCCAGTGTCCTCTCGCAACGCTTGGCTAATCGGTTGACTGGGGCGACAGGTCGTAGGAATGCCCAACGGCATGCTCGGGTACAAATACAACGGCGCGATTGACGCCCTCCGAACAATTGTCCGCGTAGAGGGTATGGCGGGGTTATATCGGGGATTGTGGCCGAATCTATGTACGTTCAATTCCCCCCCCCCCCCACCAATGTCGATCATGTCCTAACCGGGTCTTGTCGGGGATTAGTAAAAGTGGCGCCTAGCATCGCGACGTCATTCTTCACATACGAAACCGTCAAGGACTTCTTGAACCCCGCGAAGCAATAACGGTCTTCTTCACTTCTCTACACCGCCCCTGGCCCCATGTTCTCCCCTTTTCTATGTCTAGGCAGTATGCATATGACCCAACGCATATCCTCTCATCCCATTACCCTGTTGTTCTTGGTTGCATGTTTGATACAGTATCAGTAGTCTATATCGATAGCGGACCGTAATAGATTTCTAGGTTTTTGTAACAAGCGGCGTGTGTAGCGAGCTTTCCTGTTGGATATCGTTTCAGTTCTACTCTGCCAAAAATATCTGGTAAGTGTGTAGTAACTCCGTAGGGTCCAATGATGCATTTTAGTTCTCACTAGATCCCGTTAGCACCAGCAGCGCATGCTACCTCGGATCTAGCGGGCGCTAAAAGGCATGGTTGGACATGTGGGGCTAAATTACTTTGGAGGTGATACCCAAAATGAATTGCAATAAAGCCAACGCTAGTAATATATACTTGAAACGGCGCGCGTGGATGCAATCAGTGATATCGGGGCCCTAAACCTTTCAAAAAGAGCGCTAATGTGGGTAGCTCTGCGAGTAACAATACGGAGCACTTGCCTTACGGACTTAGTAGGCTTGAAACAGCTCCAATATTAGCAATATATGCTTATTAGAAAAGCTCAACATATTAACGAGTCTCTGGGGACCGCATGTAGCGTCCTGGTCCCCCAAATAACGCATGAAATCTCAGTCCTCGCTTGAGACGCTCCTTGTCGCGATGTGTCCAACAAGCAGAAAAATAATTTCCGAGACAGATATTTAGCGTTCGATCCTTATTTTACGCCTTTCGCAGCGCTACAAAACTCTATTGCGTTCTGGATGGACACAAAATCACGAACAGCGCCGTCCTGGCACGTGGTCAATGACTGTATGCGAGTCGAACAAACATGTACACGTGGGGGGTCACATCACAGCCACACGCTCTGTCTCACTCGAACACACCACATCGCGCCTAATCGAAACCACTTGTTTCTTCTCATTGATCACCAACCATCTGTTTCGAAATGACCCTCGTTGCACCGGGACGGTTTTCTAGCTCAGCTCGAGTCATGTCCACACCGGAGCTCGCAAGTCTTATTGCAGATTTCAGCACTTCACAGACGTGGGCTCGCCTGTTCAAACTAATCGGCTGTTGCACGCGGTTGCTGTTCCCTATGTATGGCATCATGTAGATGATGTTCGGAAACTATTTCGCCTTCTGCCCAATTTCGAAGAGCATAAGAATTTCCCCGAATTTTTTGTGAGCTTCAATCGATAGATAATGGTCTCCAGCTGACAGCGGCGTCTCCATTATCAGGAGCTCCATAACCGCGAGGATCAATCCACGTTTTCCCGATTCATGGTTTACGCGCCATACGTCAAGAGTTTGGACCTTTTTGGATCTTCAAGAAAATACTTCCACCTGTTGTGCGGCTGGAAATTCTTGATCAATAGGGCCCGACAGCACCCGCTTTTGCCAAATTTGCGCAGGATGATAATAGGATTCGAAGATTCCTTGAATGAAGGCATTTTTGTTCCGGAAGAGATTGCGTGGATCGAAATATTTGCTTCACCCTCGTTGATCGAATTGTCTGTCCTTCCCAACGAAGATGGTTGCACGACGCTGTGTTATCCTTCCGCCACTATCGTACTTAAAATTCTTGCGACACGTAGTCCGCAGCTGCAGAGGCTTAATCTACTATCAAGTCAGGACTTAACTGAGGAACGTCCTTTGCTGGAAGTTTTTTCAGAAGGCACGTTCAAAGAGCATCTAGGAAGACTCACGAATCTTCGACATATCTCTGGCTCGTTCGATTGGCTCAACATAGGAGCGTTACCAGAGCTGGGGAAATTACCACACCTTGAAACATTGGTTCTGCAAGGTAGTCCCGAGGGCTGGGTCACTCAAGACAGCCATTTGCTGGGGAACGACATGTTCCCATCGCTACACAGTTTACATGTTCTCGGTGCATCAATTGATCAGGCGGAGCAAGTGTTATTGCGTTGCGCACCACTGCTCGGAAAATTAAATTACTTTAGTCTGAGTATGGACGGCTCGAGCTGGGATCGGACGGAAAGGCTCCATGATGCGCTCCAAGGCCTATCGGACGCTGTAAATCTCGCCGTGCTCGAGCTTGATTTTTGGGACTCGTTCAATAAACCACCATAGCGGTGTTTTCTAAGCTCTCTTTGACAAAGTTATCATTATGTGGTCTTGAGCTCAGTGAAGAGGCAATGGCAATGGACTTTGCCGCTGCCTGGCCGGCGCTTACTGAGCTGAAGATCTCTTTTGAAATTGTATCTCTATCAGAACTACTCTGCTTCGCTGCTATCCCTCATTTAATTCGTCTCGAAATCTGTCTCGATTTGTGCCCAGATGGTGCTCAAGAGACGAGTGCGGTGACGCAAACGGCACTCACCACGTTGGTTGCTAGTGAAGGGAGCAGGATTACTCGGAACCCTCGTGAGATCGAGTGGGTTGCGCGGTACGTTGTCCTCATTCTGCTTTTTTTTTTTCGCTCTCCAATCTGATATCTTGGACAGCCTGCTTGTGGACACCTGGCCGAGTCTGAACTCTGTAATGTGGTCGGGAGCAGGCCGTTTCACACTGGATGGATCCGGGTCTGAAGAGACATCTGCTGAGACATGTGCTAAGATGCTGAACGACCATATCTCGAACCTCGGGTGCTCTTGCAGAGAAGCTTGATCTGTTTCGAGCAATCGCTGGAAATTTCTAGTGATTTTTTTTTCTTTTTTCTTTATCCCTCATTCGCGCTTGCGACACGCTGTATGGATTATCTTTTTATGGCCAATACAGAGATTCGTTCCAGGTGTGATGTATTCCTGTCCTCATACCTTGTAATGGCAAGTAGCAATCCGAGTTGTCTGATCATCTCCCTGGATGCGTCGCTCGAGGCGCTGCGCACGTGGTTAGAGAACGCAAGGTCATCAACCACAGCGGGGAGTCGCCGATCGCCGCAGTTTGCTTAACTGCACGACACGTGACCGCGTCGCGCCGCTTCGTCTTGAGCTTGACTCGGTCTCGGCTGTTATCCTAACACATCATTTTTTTTTACCGATTGTTTAATTAAAATCACCGAGGTTTTCGTGATGGCAGCGGGATCGCCTAGCCTCCTTTTTAGTTCCACCCGAGTCTTCTCCATCCCAGAGCTGGCTAATCTCATTTCAGCCTTCAGCACTCCACAGACATGCGCTCGCGTGGTTCAACTCAGCCGAGTACTCCACGCAGCCGGCGTTCCTTATGTCTGGGAGCATGTGAGCGGTGCTCAAAACCTTTTGTTCCTTCTTCCTGATATTTTCGATGAATCATGGGGACGTGAACGGCTCAAAATAGTACGTCCCTGGGCGTAAGCGAGTCTTAGTATCTGAGCAGGATATTTAGAATATGGTGGGTACCTGGCGCAATCAACTACCATTTTCGCGGTTCTCGTATTACGCGAAATACGTCAAGAGGCTGGACATCTATGGCCCCTCGCACGAGTACTTTGAAGTAACTGGCTGGATAGCTTTGATATCTCGCGCTCGACAACACGATCTACTCCCCAACCTACACACTATGACCATCTCGACTGACCACGACAAGGCCGGGCATGATCAGGCAATGTGGATCGGGGCCTTCGCCTCTCGTTCGTTGGCTGAACTGAATGTGTGCCCCAAGAAGGGAGGATGGGACTCGTCCATCTCGTATGACGCGACCTCATTCATTCTCAAGACCCTTGCAGAACGTTCTCCAAATCTTCAGAGGCTTTGTCTTTTGCCAAATTACGAGAAGGGCAATTATGGCGAAGAAAGTGAAAGCAGCTACCTTGCGTTCTTGTCCGGAGACAAATTCGAAAAACACTTGAAAGATCTCCCGAATCTTCGACATGTCTCTGGTTCACTTGTTTGGTTTTCCAGCTACGTGATCCTAGAACTAGGTCGACTGCCACATCTGGAAACATTAGAAGTCCGTTATGTTTTTGATGAGGCGGGTGGTGATAGAAATTTCCGATTGCCGAACGACGGATTGTTTCCATCCCTGCGTCACTTGATCCTACCAGGCCTATCTGCAATTGATGCATCCAATGTCGTGGGCCTTGGCGCTCCGCTCTTGAAGAATCTGACTTCGATAGACCTTAGCATCGACCTAAACGAGCTTGAGGATTTTGAAGACGACGAAGATGATGGCGAATGGCTGAATGATGGAGTCATCTCGTATCTCAAGGACGCCGTCAACCTCGTCAACCTCAAGCTCGTGGTAACCCCACGCGACGGGCCCTGTGAGCTCGATGAATCCACAATGGGAGTTTTCTCCCTCCTTCCGCTCGTTTCTTTATACCTGGGCTCCATTCGCCTTTCTGATGAGGCATTGGAAGTCGATATGGGAAGTGTTTGGCCGTCCCTCACTCGTCTGGAAATGCCTTCACATCGTACATCTTTGGACGGCCTTCTTTATTTCTCCGATATTTCCTGCTTGTCTCATCTTGAGCTCTGCCTAGAACTCAACCCCTACAACGATGAGGAATTCGAGATCACGACCCAACACCAACTTACTCAGCTTGTGGCGAGCAAAGGGAGCACTATCGTCTCGGAGCCTGATGATGTCAAGTCTATCGCACGGTACGTATGTCGACTTGGTTCTTCGATCCAATCCAACCCCTACGTAGAACTCTTTTAAACACATGGCCGAACCTGAGGTCTGTTGAATGGGTCGGTTCCGACGAAAGCGAGCCTACGGGCGATCCGTATCGCATATGTGCGGAGAGCTTGAACCGCAATATTTCAACTCTGCGCTTAGTTTGAGTGCACACGCACCGGCTTGCGATGAGAACGTCACGGTTATGATTACAAACAGTTGTACAAGACTTCTGGATGTATTGTCTTATTCAGCTCCCTTTTATGGCATTATCCTGAGTTCTACAAAAATAGACCGGAGAGTCGCAGATGGGTTCGAGGGCAAAGAATCGCGATAGCGGGAAGCTAGCCCATCTCAGAAGAGGCACTGCGCATGGGTTAAGTATTTTTTCTACAAATATACCGATCAACTATTCAGATATCATCCCAGTGGATGGTGGCCTTCGTCGGCGAGCCGTTATAGGCCCGAGCACCGAATGTCCAACTAATCACGTGTAGCGTGCTTCCGGGCGTTGCTTATTCCGGTCTGCTATATGCTTCCCGCCAGCTCTGCGCTAGCAAGCTTCATTCATAATGAAACTTGTCATGAAATCAATCTAGCAAGGTAAAATATCCCACATAATCCAATTCGACATAATTTGTCAATTGACCATGAATCGAACCCCAGCCGAAACTAGCTGGAAATAACGGTTCGCACATTTGCTGAAGAAAAGGCCACCTCGCGTTTCCCAATGTTGAAAAACAAAAGTGACAAGCTGCATCTCGAATCCCGCCAGCAGAACTTTGTACCAACGCTAAAGTGAGAACCTGTATTGACATTTATAACCTGAACCAGTAATCCTAGTTCAACAATCCCCCATTGTTCTTTCTTGCGATAACTCACCAGTCCGCCGACGTGGTAGCAGCCTCCTCTTCACCCCCTCACTCCCCCCACAGTCTATTCGTAGATGCCTGGTCAGTCCACCCTTCGGATAGAACGCCCAGAGTCCGCGGGACAACGGGCCCTTTCGCTAATAATTAAATGTAAAACACTTTTTTAGGATCGATGGGAGTTGAGCGACACCGATCAATATCTGCCAACGAGCCAAATGCCTAGGTCTCCCGGCGCGTGGGTTAAGCATCTCTTTCTTGGTCCCCATCGTCCATATCGATTCATGTACCCCTCTGATTTACGAGTGGACAGCTTGTCCGACACCCAAGATCGAGTGGGAGTCGTCATTTCACGCACTTGGTGTACAGAGCCATGTGTCTCGGTCCTTGAGAGATGAGCATGGGCTCGTGGTGAGGCATTTTACCTGTGGTTCATGATGAAATGACGTATCGCACGATGTCACGGTTGGTGAAGCATTATCAACTCGTGATCTGATATTTTCAATGCACTTAAAGGACCATAAAATAATATTTCTGGGCATATCGTAGTATGAGAACGGCGAGTGCGGTCTATATATGAACTACGCACGTCTCACGGGGATGTGAACTTGGATAAGCCACGCGCATACAGGCTATGGAGCCCCAGCAATAGAGCCGAGTCGAACAGAAAACTAGGAACCGAACCAACTATTCAATTAGGACATAGTATGACGACCGTCTTCGTCAGGCGTTCTTGACTAGCCAGTCACGGAGCGGCAGTTGAAAACAGCGAGAGTGAAAACGTTGTCGCGCTTACATCAGCTTTTGATGGATCGAGAGCAAAATGACGTAAGTGTTGGAACGAACCATACTTTCAACCATAACACTGGCTCGATCCTACTTGCGAATCAACTAATTGTGCTATCACATCCCAGCATTCCACTCTTTACGTTTCCATAGTATCTAACCCAATGACCGAGTCTCAAATCATCATACACCCGCCCGACTCTTTTGATTCGTCGTTGTCAAGGGATGGTTTCGACATTGACAAATTCATGGGGAAGTGGCAAGTCCAGTATAACAAGGAGTGCGATGTTTGAAGAATTCATATTGCCTCTTTCGCAGGCATGTGATATGGTCCACTTTACCTCTTTGGGGGGTCAGCCCAAGACAAAAAGACACCACGTTATCGTTCGCTAACGCGATTTGTAGAGTCGTTCGGATGTAACAATAACATACACACCACTTGCGTCTGCGGCTCCTTCCACTATTCCTGAGTCTGACCCGATTCGTTTTGAGGATATTGTAGAGTATAGATCAAGGTCGAGTCCGGGTTCGAGCAAGAGCACGATTGCTGGGATTGACACCCTTGAACTGGTGCCAAAGGGTGCACCAGAGGGATACAAGAGCGGGGTGACGTTCAACTGGAGAGGAAAAGGGTGGTGAGTCGGGTCCGCTTTCCATTTTAGCGCACTGAACTTGAAACCCTATTCCCTTTAGGCTCAAAATCGCATCATCTCACTGGCAAGTCCTGGGGCACAACGTTCCAGCCGGCTGGGCGGTCACCTACTTTTCCAAAACTCTGTTTACACCCGCGGGTCTAGATGTATACGTCCGCGATCCAGGGGCAGTGAGCAAAGAGGTGGTTGAAGAGATTATCAACGCTGTGAAGGCGGTTGGAGGAGAGGTTGGTTGTCTTGCAGAGGGATTTTTTGAGGTCCCAGTTACGGATTAAGGCAAAAAAGCCAGAAGGGCAATCAATGTTCATGGGCTGGGGGGGGGGGGTTAGTCTTCTTTTGTTTTCTTCTGATTCGCTGCCAGATGGCGGCGAAAGGCGAGCCACAGTTCGTTCTTGACTATGTTGCATTTTGAATCTCAAAATCCGTGCAGCTACTGTTTGGTGTGAACCAACTTCCCAGGCGCCTACGGTTCGTTCCCGGCTCTACGATGGGTTTCTGCGGGTTTCGAAGTCTATCCCGCGCTTCGTTAACAGGCAAGGTCAACGTCACTACCCCACATGCGCAGCTCCACCGCTCGTATCCGTGGGTTACCGGCCGATACTTGCTGATGCAGTGCTGGGCGTGACGTTACGCTGTGGTAAGTCACGTCAGAGCTTCAACCACGACACCACCTCCTGTCGTCGCCCCGCCTGTCCACCACCAGGGCAATGCTGTCTCTTGTTCATTCCTCAGCATAATTAAACAAGGATAGCCCAGGCAGTATACTCAGATTGGCTCCTAGTCACTTCTTTGTTGACATCACCGCCACCCCCTAGGCCACTTCATTCGAGCCTCACTCGGATCGCTTGTGCTCTGCTCGTCTATGGTTCCTTTCCCAAAGCGGGCCATATAGAAAATTGACATGGAAATCGACAGTAGGCCCGGGTCTAGCTCTGGGCCACCCACTCAAATTGGGCCGCTCGACCCCGTGTCCATTCGATTACCCACACCTACGCCCTCCGAATATGAGTCTTCCATAGTTTCTACCGGAGGTTCGGGCTCTTTTCGGGCAGCTCATGTTCTCACTGCTGCCAACGAATCGTCCAACGATACAGCTGGCGGCCCCAGCCCCCTCGACAGAACGCGCAACCCTCCTCCGACTTTGGCAGCAGAGAACATCATACGAAACACAAAGAGATTGATGACATACAAATTCCCGATCGTCACAACCACGCACCAAACGATGAGGGTTGTTCCAGGAGATAGATAGAGGCAGGAGTCCAACTCGGGCCAGTGTACCACCCGAACCTAGTACGACTGGCACCTCCATGCCTTCTCTCATCTACAACCCTCCCACAGCTCCGAGTCCACCTACCCCAGCTTACCTCCGCCGCTCCTTTTCCCGCAGCCAGTCTCCTAGTCCTAGCATCAACATACGCCCAGCCAGGCCTCAACGACATGAACGCCCTCGCCCCCCCATCACAGCCCGCGTTCGGCGCGCGCTAGGGATCGCAACTCCCAAAGCCTCGCTGGTCTGGCGCCTGGCGTTTGGCATCATTCAAATTGTGGTCATTTGCACTCTCCTTGGCCTGGCTTCCCAACCCGGCTCGGCATACCCAGTACCAAACGAGATTGATGGCTTGGCAATGGTTGCAGGGAAGAGCCAGTGGGAGGCATGTCAGCGCCCTTTGGGTGCTTGGAACGTGGTTTGGGCGGTCAAGGCTGCGATCGGAATGGCCATTTCGGTGTGGGAGTATTGGAGGGCCATCAGGCCGAGGTGTGTTGACCTGGTATCGTTCCGAGATTCGGGTATTAAGCGAGCTTGCTTAGTGTGGATCAACTGATCACTGCGGAGCTGGAGCGCTTGAGAGGAGAGCCAAGAAGGCTCGGACAAACGAGAAGACAGAGGCCGCCGACATCCGGAGACGCTCAAGTGCCAGGTGGTCGACGTAACTCGTCGCCGATCGTTTGGACGAGAGGTGAAGCAAGGGAGCCGGACATGCGTACGGTCAGTGACACGGTTTACTTCGGTAGGCCATGCTCATTTTGTTCACCCAAGGACCAGAACAATCGGGAGATGCCAAGAGCTATCCGGATTGTCACTCGAACGCAGGAAATTCATGATCGCAGGGCGAGGGAAGAGCGGTGGTACTCAAGGTACGTTTGACGTAATTTTGCATTTAACGTCGTTGATCATGGCAATAATAGATGCACATCGCTCCAGGCACTTTACGGTCTCGTCTGGTTCATAACAGCCAATATTCTGCTGTATGGATCACTGGACACGTGTCGATATACATCTCCGTATGTCTGGTGGCTCACTTTTGGGATCATTTGTTTGGGGTACATTGTGATTGCGGAGATGCTGGCTGTTGCTGTGGTTGTGTTTGTCCTTGGTCCACTCGTATTCGTGAGCACTCAACCCTCCTCTGAGCTATATAGAATCCCTTTGATCGCCTCCCTAGCTAACAATAAACATCATCTTGGTGTGCATGGGAAGACCCCTACTTCAAGCTGGCGGACGAATCGGCCACATCAACCCGGATATACCGAAAATGCCTCGGACCATGGTCGACCGAATCCCACTGGTCATTTATATTCCTGTTCCACTAAAGCAGGAACCTGTCCAGACAGAGCCGATGACGACTAATGATATCCAAGAAGAGCACATCTACCCTCCCACACCTCCCTCGCCTGCCAAACTGAAACCAGACTCGCACCCTCCTCCATCCAACCCAACCCGCGCAAGGCGCCGTTTCTTCTTTTTCCGTAAAAATAAACCTGCGGTTGCAAAATCTACAAACGATAAAGCAGAAGGAGAAGGAAAGGACGTCGACCTGGAGGCCGGATGGGAAAAGAACGAGTATCCGTTTGTCAAGCTCGAGGCAAACCGAGCAGCTTGTGCAATCTGTTTGACGGACTTTGAGCCCCCGAGGCGGGTTGGCGACAAGGGCAAAGCCAAAGAGAGCGAAGGTGCAGGGCCAAGCGAGGGGGAACATGAAAAGACCACGAGTGGTGGATCGGGTCAAGCTGAGCCGCTGAGGCTGCTTGCCTGTGGACATGTCTTTCACGTGAGCCGTGTGATTCTGAACCCTGGTCAAAATCTAATCCAGTCGTGTCGATTAGCGGGAGTGTCTCGATCCCTGGTTGGTGGACGTCTCGGGCCGGTGCCCGACTTGTCAACGTCCGGTGGAGGAAGACGACTTGGACCCGGAAGAAGGAAGTGATAAAAAGAAAAAGAAAAAGTCGCCTCGCCGGTCGTAACCTGAATTCCTGTTAGACTCAACCAGGTTCATCCAGCTCATTTCGAGATCCTGTGACTTATTGGGGATTTGCCTGCCATTTTTTCATGTTCACTATTCGTTCCGTTTTGTGTTTTAATACACCACCCCTTTGTCTGAGCAAAATGGACAGCAGTTGTATGGAAACTGCGGCACGAGCTCTCTGTGTTTGGAAATATCCCGAATTCAGAAACGGTTTTCCCTGATGGCCGCTAGCTCAAAGTTCTGTGGAAAAGTCGCATCAGTAAGTGCCGCATATCTCGACAACGACGCACAAACGAGAGGCAAGTGATGTACCAGCACTATCGGGCAAAAATCTTACAGGAAACAGTGTGCTTTGTCTGGGAGGGGATTGAGATATGAAAATGAGTCACATGAGCAAAAAAATTGCATATATCTCGGTGTAAAGCGCACCTGTAGCTGCAGGACTTGTGTGCACAGACTGAGTGCTAGGAAAAAAAAATTGGTCAACAAAATCTACTATGAAGTACAGGGATTCAGTCGAAAATGAGGCGGTCACATCCGCTCTAGACGGTTGCTACTCATGACGCTCTAACTCGCTCATATAAAACTCAAATTCTGAGGGGCAAATGTGTGAGATGTGGGAGTTATATAGGTGGTATACGTACATGTCTCGTAGCCTCAGGTGCGCTCGGTACTGAGATACATGCGATTCTATGTTCATGTGGCTCATTTTCATATCTCAACCCCTCCAGACAAAGCACGCCGTTTTCTGTACGAATTTTGCCCGATCTTGCTGGTACATTACTCGCCTCACGAACACGTGTCGTTGCCGAGATATGCGGCATTTACTGATGCGACTTTTCCACAGAACTTTGAGCTAGCGCCTGTCAGAGAAAACCGTTTCCGAAACCGCAATAAGATGTGTGAGAACAGTGCACGTGGCAGCTTCCCAGTCGGGTCTAAGCAAACAGACAACATGTTGTACAGTCAAATCCTAACACTAGAATAGATGTCGCTCTTGTGGTTGTTGCGCCAACTCCTGTAAGTTGGCGCGGGTTTAATTCACCGCATATACCCAGCATTGCTCGCATGTACGCCCCTCACGCACTCTAAGCAGCGCGTGGTTTCTGTTCATTTGGTAAAATTTGAGGACACTTTCATGACAAAATTTCCGAAGTTTCCGCCGATTACATTTTCTTCATCTAGGCTTGCATACCGGACAACCAGAACACATTCATTTCTGCCCATCCGCATCGCGAAGGGCGGCTTTTCGCCTGTATTCGGTCATCCTCTCATCATTATAAATCAATAACCCAAGAGGAGCACTTTCGTTTACAAAGAATCACCCCAATGAGACTCGTGCGGTTACACCAGTTAGACTAAGCCTAGTGACAAGACCATGCTATTTGCCCTCTTTACCCGCTTCTACTCATTCGTAACGGTATGTATACAGATTCCGATGCATCAACCGCTCCTATGAGACATGTAAATAAATCTGGCCTCCCTAAAAGAATGAAACACCCAATGTTATTCACCATCTCTTTGAGTTGAATGCAAATCCTAACTAGCACAAGTCTTCTACGTGCGACGGACTTGAATTTGAACCGTCAAACGTAAGCAATATACTCGAATCAAATCTTGTTTTGATCTCTCGAAGCTTTGCTGGCCAGCCACCGCTGGAACTGATATCACCAGGTAACCGATGGTCTGAATACCTGATGGTGTCGGCGTTGCAGAAGTCGACGACAACTTGCATCGTACAAAGTATATCGCCAAAGGGTGATTGACCGGAAGCGCGATCAGCCACATGCTCCAGTATATATTCTTCGTTAGGCAGCGCACTAGCATAAGACGTCGGCTTGATGTATTGGAATTCTCTGCGAACGCCAATGAGCTTGCGAAGCGCGGATTGGCGCTCTGGTAACAACTTTTCGCTATTCAGCATGATAATCGCCACCAAAAACCTGAAGTAAAAAACGATGATTGGCGTGATACGATCGCCGTAGCGCAAAGATGGCGAGAATAATGCCGAGATTATTTTATCAGCTCCTAGGAGTGCGTTTAGGTCCAGTTCACCATTTACGATTGGCAAGGACTTGAGAACATCGATACAGGCTTCTTGGAGGTCTGTGGAGCGAGTATGGGCTAGACACACGATAGTAGGCAGGCAAAGTACGAGTTTCAGATTATCGGGCAAGAGTAAAATATACGGCCAAGTATAGTCGCAGCAGCTGTGAAATTGATCGCTGTCTTTGCTCATCCAGTACAAGAGCTTGTAGTACGACGAGTGGCAATAAGAAGCCCAAGAGTATAATTGCGGTAGGCTGTGGATGACACGGACGTCTCGATATGATAATGAGGTTGCGGTAATATTTTGAAGCTCGTTTATGATCGTGCTGGGGGCACCGAGTTGGCCAAGGTTCAAATACGGAAGTAATCCGAACAATCCGAACGTGAATAGATCGTCTAGTTCCTCTCCATCCGGCTTCCTTGACCTGTAGTGGTCGAATATCTGCACTGCTCTTCTCTCTCGATATTCCGCAGACTGCGGTTGTTGATCCAAGCTACAGTGTGGGTTCATCGCAAAAGCGGCTGCAGCTAGCGTAATTGCTACCGTGCGAGCGAGATCTGATGCAGAGTCTCGAGAGAAAACAAATACCAATATGAGGGCGGTGGGTAGGTTGAACCGTTTGCAGCTTTGTTGCTTTGGCCATCGTCCAATCATGTAGTGGGCACAAGACTCCAATAGACACATCAGCGCATGGTCTGAAATGGCAATGTCTTTATGAATGTGCCGGATGAGTAGTTGGGTTGCTTGTTCGACAACATCTTCGATGGAAGTTGAGAGAGCCATTGCGTCAGCGGGAAGATACCATTTGTTCCAATCCCACCGACTGAGCGTGATAGGCCCTGCCATTGCTACTGCTAGTGCACTAGAGTTCTCTCCAGTGACTTCGATGTCCCGAAGAAGGCTAGAGCACCATAGAATCACCAGTCACGCCTATTGAGATTTATATTTGGTTGATCGAGCGACCTACCTAATATGAACCCTTGCGACCTCATCGACATCCCGACCAGAGGTCCAGCGCCCCCCACCCGAGGCCTCATACCAATCCGTCCACTGGCCCCGCTTACATTTGTAACCGTCTCCAAACATGAGTGCTGTATACGAGCGGGTATACCCTAGGGCTGTTTGTGCCATGGCTGGATCCTTGAGCTGATACCGCCCTGAGGCTCGTTCCCACCGCATACAGGATTTTATGCGTGCATCCAAGACCTCTATTGCTCTTGCCTTCGCTAGCTCTACGTGAGGTAGCTCAGGTCTAGCCCCGCCTATGGCTTGCAACGCCGAGTCTACCGATCGAGAGTCTTCGCAGTTAGCGATCATCCATGCAAGCATTTGACTTGTAACGAAGTCCATGGGCACAGCAGCGTGCTGCTCTTTCTTCTCGCTAGCATCTTCATTATTCCCCGCAGACTTAAGCCACATCGGGAAGTCCAGTTCCCAGGAAACATTGATCGCGAACAAGTAGGCAAAGTAGCCAATTTCCTTCCATAGAGGGTAACTGAATCGTGCGATGGGTGTTGCTGGAGTGCTGTAAGGACAGAATGGGTCCACCAACGGCAGAAAGGTAGCAAACGCATACGAGCACGTAACCATCCACATGATCAATGTCACTAGTACGGCAACACAGACGTTTATTTTCCATAAGTATGTGCACAGTCCAATAGCAAAAAGCACTAGATTGAAACGGAGAGGTATAAGTCTCGAATTCAAGTTTACAGATACGACTTACACAGTGCCAGATGCATGAGCCCGGGTAGATACGCCAACATCTCCTGCATCTTCCACCTATCGATTCCGTTCCACCGTTCTTGTCGTCGGCGAGCTTGATCATATATCTGGCCTGACCGACCCGACATGAAGTTGTAGCACCATTCTTTTGACAAAATGGCAACTAGAGATACAGCGACGCTTAGGCTAAGTGAAACTAGCCAAAGCACATTCACTATTATTGCTGAGTACGGCGGAGAAAACTCGTCAGGACTTGGATCTTCGGCAGGTGAAAGCGTGGTATAATTCCCAGTGCTGATGGCATCCAGCTTCCGCGATATGACCACCAGCGTTTGGGTGGACAAGGTTGCTGGATCTGGCCGAAGATCTCCCAGGCTCTGGATAATGAATCTAGCAAGTCGAAGTATGATGAGTTATGCAAAAAAAGAAAAAGAAAAAAGTTGTGCTAATAAACTCACGTGGTGGAGACTGCAGAGAAAAGCGCAGCCTATCCGTTGATTGCTATCAGATTATGGTTTGTCTATCTTAATCCATACGTACAAAAACTACGCCTAATGGTCAACGCCCATTTATGAACAGCGGGATGCTACTTACTTAAAAGCACGTCCAAAGAACTAAAAACAAATGACAAATTTACATTCATAGAAATTCCTTTGTGCGTCTAAGAAACTCACTTGTTGCGACCGTCGACCATTTCTTTGTCCCATTGGTCAGTTTCCCTCACATAAATCCTCCAAACTCGTGCTCCTTTCGCCATTTCTGCCCCTGGCTCATCCTCTGGATCCTTGCGAAAGAGCGCAGATCTCAGCAGCCAATAGCATGCTAGTACACAAATAGATGCCCACCTCAGTACTCATATTCACTCGAGATGGTGGGGCCATCTTATGTTGAAGTGAAATACTTGGCAGCATGCGTATCAGGCGATATGCTTTTAACTACGTTCTTAGCGCAAAAAGTTATTCAGCTACTGATGTGTTGGGGTTGGGCGATGAAATTCCCTCGCCCCAGGCACTGTTCTACTTATGCATTGACAATGCTGGAAATTAGGCACACAGGATGAGCGCCATGTGTCAAGTTGTTTATTGATGATCGAAGCCATGTATTCAACCCACAGGCAATCAAATCCAATTCGAAGGTAAGAGCTGAAGGAAGAACACTGCACCACTCTAGACGACTCGCTATACGACCCGTTTCTATTTGTATTTTACAGGCGCCAAGACGAGTATACTACATATTTCGTTGCACTCCGGTGCTCCACCACTGCCGAATCGTTCGTGAATTGCGAGCGCGGAGAATTGCTCCTTACCAACCCGTGCTTCGGAAGCGTCCAGAAGCTGTGGTAGCATCGCCCACAGAACGCAATTTGAACACGAGGTCCGACTTCAGCGCAAAATACTCCCATAACTCTAGGCGGATACAGTAGACTGCCAGTTACTGCTCGCTCGCAACATGCTCGCTTCGATTGATGGAGCTTTTCGGAGTGGTCAAATACCGGGTGGCAATGCGTGGGCGCAGTAAGCGCCGGATACTGTGCTTGCTGCGTCAAGATTTTCTGTACTCCCCCTGTACTTATAAAAAGCGACCCAGTTTATCCAAGAAGCTGAAAGCACACTTGATCTTTACTAATTCATTTTTTTCTAAATTTTCTCGTACCAATATTGTTGTGAATTCGTAGGATTCCTGCGCATACACCTACCTTTAGAGCATATATGCTAACCAATGTCTAAGTACGTCATGCGAGAGACTCGACATCAGCTCACTTAAGGCCAGAAGCTTGAGGTTATTGATCTCTACAAGAAACACTGTGACATGCGAATGGATGACTTCCTGCAGCCAGTGTTGGTAATTGACATTAACACTGTTAAATTTACATACATGTTAGCCGAGTCAATGTCAAGCACGTGATGTCTGACATGGCAATGTCAATGTCAGTTGAAATTCGCGGACCTCTAGCCGAGGCCGAGACTTGATTAGTCATTCCGAATGTAAATAGAGGCCGAACACTTACAGTCAGACTCTGGCGGGATCACTAAGAGCTGAGCAAGCTACAGGTGTCTTTGGTGTGCTGGAATCGTCTAGAGCATTGCTCATGCGCATATATAAGGCTCAGGGCTAATGTGTCATATTTCCTTCATACTTTTTTACCTTGCCTCAGCCTTTCCCCTCCCAATCACTTTGCTGAACCATTCACAATGCCCCCAAAACTATGGCACTGGGATTATTTCTCATCTCGGAGCCCTTCAAATGACACCAAATCTGCAAAGGATTATCATGGCAAAAATGGTACCTTTCTCAACGCTTGGTGTAATGCATGCTTGAACGAAAAAATCAATGTTCTTCACCAAGAAGATGCCACCAGGGAGAGCGGCTTGCTTGTATTGGTTTGTTCAGACGCCAAGCTGAAGGAATGGGGTACAGATAATTTTTGACCACCAGCTAAAATAGCCTACTGATCATATTTACTTTAGCCTGAACATTAGTCAAGCCTGTCTCAGGAAGACAAGAAGGCTTTGAGGCTCACATTAAGAGATGCAAGCTCATAGATCCACAAGCCAAAACACACCTAGAGAATGAAACCAGCTTGTGTACACTGAGCCGTACCATGTCCAACGCCCCTCATGAAGTGTCGCAACCTGTGGACCGCCAGATATCAGGTACACCTGGGTTGTGGGGTGGCCTATCAAAAGAGGACCAGAAGCACTTTGAGTCTGACCTCTGTAGGCTTTGGGTGGCCAACAGATTCTTGTGGCATGCAATCAATCAACCTCAGACCCAACTATTCTTCCAGAACTGGGTTCCTGAAGCCAAGCTTCCTGATCAGCACAAGCTGTCTGGTGATGTATTATGCCAGGAGGTTGAGCTTGCCAATGCATCAATGTGTGAAGCTGTAAAAGGGCATATAGCAACAGGCATGAGTGATGGCTGGAAGAATATTAAATGGAACTACTTGCTAGCATCAATGTTGTCAGTCGATTACAAGGTGAAGTTATTTTTCTATAGTTTATTCTGATATGATACTCATTTGTGACCAGACTTATACCATCAAGGTTCACAATATGTCGGCCCAATGCAAGACAGCGGAAAATCACTTAAATGCTGTGCTCTCAGACATTGACAAGGCAGAAAAGGACTATGGTGTACGTGTCATTGCATGGGTTTCAGATGCAGGAGGTGATTCCAGGGCAATGCAAGTTTGCTTGCATTGCATGCGGCCTCATATACTGGTTTTTGACTGCTGGGCGCATCAGGTAAGCAAAGAGGTGAATATATGCAATTGATTACTCTGATTTGTGCTTCAATAGGTGAATCTGGTCATTGGGGATATTCTGCGTCTCAAATCTGGGCTTGTGAGTGCTGCAGTGGATGCAATAGAGATAATCAAGTGGATGTTAAATCACTCTTATTTACTTGGTCTCCTGCACAAAGAACAAGTTCGGGCAACTGGCAGGATGCATAGCTTCAGCGTACCATCAATTACGTGCTGGACCACTCACTTTCTGTCCTTCTCTAGCTTGATTTCCAAGTCTTGTACGCTCTGCTCTCTGGTAATGCTTAAACCTGAGGCATTCCGGGATAGCGCTGGTCGATCCTCAGAGAATAAGCAGCTAGTCGAAAAAATTATAAGGAATATAGAAGACCCAGGGTTTTGGTGTAAGCTCAGCAAGTGAATGGCTTTTGCTTCTTACACATTGCTTTGGCTGACTGATGTATTCTTAAATAGGCTTAAACACTATCTTGAGCCCCTTGCCATTGCAGCAAATGTTTCTCAAGCACCCACAACCTGGCTTGATCACATATTGGTTGAACTTGGTCGACTTTATCACACATATTCAGTGCAAGGTCTCGATCCCAAAGTCCAACAATGTATTTTGGCCAGTCTTGAACGTCAATGGTCAAAAACCGATCAAGATCCCTTTATTCTGGCTGTTTTCCTAAATCCATTCATTCAAGCTTGACTCTTCAACCCCCAAAACACACAACTCAATTGATTGTCTCTATATGGAGTAGCAAAGCATGTATTCTGTCACGTGTTCCAGATGGAGAACAATCTGGAGTTGCACAAGGCATTCCTGGACTATTATGAGGGCTGTAATGAGTTTCATCCTGATAGATGGGACTACAAAGAGCTTCGACTATCCTATGAGTGTGCAGTAGGTTGTCTATTTCAAGATGCATAGATATACTGTTGATAACAATCTAAATACACTATAGGGCCAACCAATCAACCTTGTCAGCATCTGGTCAGGGCTACTCGCATACAAGACACCAAACTCTGGCCACCACCAGCTAGCACACCTTGCAATCCATGTGCTGTCGATTGTAGCTAACTCCGCCAGATGCGAGAGGCTATTCAGCAAAATGGGTCACATTCACACAAAGTGCCAAGCTCAACTTGCCTTTGATAAGGTGTTTGACACAGCGGTTGTACGAATGGACCTGAAGCGCAAGCATGCCGCTGAGGGACTAACTCGAGCCTGTCTACAATGCCAATTTGGCAGGTTATCTATTCACCCTACAAGTTCAGTCGCTCCCAGCCCGGAATTGAATACTGATCAGCATGACAAGACTGCAGAAGAAGTTGCCGATATTGACATGATGGACGAAGATCCTGTGTCTCATGACATTGCTGCGCTCGCAGCAAGGCTCCAGCAAGATGTATTGGACAACGAGGATCCGCAAGATGAGGAGTTTGAGGCACCCATCAAGCCTGAACCCAGTACTACCTCTCGGCAATCACGAACCTTCTTCGGCACACAAATTGCTATTACGCTGGCTGAACTATTTAACTATAGCTATTCCGACTCCGAGGGGCAAGGTTTGGATGTCTTCATGAAAGGTGGACTTGTTAACTTACAGAAAGAGCTCAAGATATATGATTTAGCCACACGAGAGACATTTTACCCGGTTGTATCTGACCAAACTCCTTGAGCGATGTCTTAAACTAATCAGTTGTGTGTATCTACTTGCTCTACGCTTCGCCTGTTGCCAGTCTCTTTGTGCATGTAATCACGTGGCTCTAACATATGACATTAACTTTGACATAACTTTGACCCATTACATAAGTAACATTGACTAACACGATAACATGTGTTATTACCAACACTGCCTGCAGCTGCTTCGCAGTAAGGGCTTTACAATCATTTGTGAACAAACCATCTGTTGATATGCCCATAACGAAGACTCCATTCGTCGACATGTCAATAGCAACCTATCCAATGCAGACAATTGCCGAAAGTCCTCAGCTGCTCATCCAGAGGTGGAGGAGCGGTTGTGTGAGTGGATCATCAATGCTGAGGGACGGCAGCTACGCCTCAACGGCATGCTCATCTGATTAAAGGCAAAGAAAATTGCCAAGGAGATTGGCGTTCCTCAAGGCGAGATGATTGCCTTTTCACATGGTTGGCTCACTTGATTCAAGCGGCGATGCGGACTAAACACTATGCGTTCCATGGAGAGGCCGGTTCTGCTCCTATCAACACAATTGATGGACACCAACAAACCCTCCGTCAAATCCTTGTAGCACAACAGGCCTGGGACGAGGTAGATGCGAAAACAATCCAGAACTGCTGGCGCCATACTGGGATTTGCCCCGAAGTCTAGGTTTTTTCCCCTTAAAACATTCGATTTTCCGTATTTTTCTGTTTCTCATATCTCTTTATGTGCCACTGGTACGATCTGTGCTCTTATTTGTGTGTCTATAACATCTCGTTCTATCATCTTACGGCCAAGTACAGTCGGGGCAGCAAAAGCACAAGCGCTGACAAAGCGCTGACCAACACAGAAATACTTAGGGTCCGTTGCGAAGCTGAGGCTCGCTTGGGGCCCATCAACGAGCATGTAGCGGCAGTCTACTGTATGCTAGTGTGCTCCATCAACTACGATATTATTTTGCGACCGTTCCTTAAAACAGAGCCACGGAGAACACACCGCAAACGAGCCACTTCTCACGCAGGGAGGTTTCAGGGGAGTTAAGATACAAATCGTACTTAGCTCAACTACGAAGGTAGAGAACTGTGCGTATACTGTACCCAAGACACAAATCGTACTATGAGGCACAGCGAGAAAAGAAAATACATGAAAAGAGAAATAAAAACTATACCTTAGCTCAACTACAAAGGTAGAGAACTAAGGGAAGAAAATTTTCAGAGACACGCATGATATCAGAGATGAGTAAAATAATACAAACACACCGGATACATGAACGGATATGATTGTAAATTCAACACCACTCACCTTGACTGGATATTGCTAGGCTCATCATCCTCGACCCTTGTATCAGGTGGCACTATTCCTCCAGGATAGCCACGGATTTCCGATCTGGATTTATCAACCCGGGGTCTTTTTTCAGGCCATGCGCGGCCAAATAATTTACATTTGATATATCTATGTTCGAATCCTTCCGCTCAATGAAGCATGAACGCGGCCGGAAACAACAATTTCGGCGCGTTATCCCACTCCCACCATTCGAACACCCATTTCGGTCCGGAGCTCCCAACGCCGATCCAGCTTGAGGATTGGCTAGTTCATGATTCCGCCCAAGACCAAGGGACATAAATGAGCGTTCTATCTTGGACACATCCCTTGGCATCATACCCAACTCGTCAAACCTAATTCATACTCATGCCTTGAAGCGCCTCACGCATTCAAAACCACGTCGAAAGATCAGCTTCACTTGTATGCGTGCGGACTCAAAAGCTGAAGGGCCTTGTCGTCTAAAAAACACCCCGGCGGTTGACGATGCTTGGTGCCATTCTAGGGATAGGACACTATTGCGGTTGTCAAAAGTTCGTTCCGCCCGAGAAATAAACGCCGAAATGTCGAAAACGGTATTAATTCAATATCTCGCGAACGGGGGTAGTTGTCTGTAATGTAAATGAAAATTCTGAATCGGAAAATTATTGCAAACAGTTTTATGTACATATCGTAATGATAGGACAACTTTCAGCTGCACATTGCATCTAAAGGGGCATACCCCTGAGAACGTCCCAGCTGAGAAAGCTATGAGGATTCTGTGAATGCGAAAGGTCGAAGCAGTACCTCAAGGCACTCTTTACAAAATTCAGCGCTCATAGCTGATTCCGCAGCACCAAATGGACCTCTTATTCCCTCTGAAATTACCTCCAACAGCTCATGTTTGAGTTCCATTTGGTGCTGTGGATCAGCTATGAGCGCTGAATTTTGTAAATGGTGCCTTGAGGTACTGCTTCGACCTTTCGCATTCACAGAATCCTCATAGCTTTCTCAGCTGGGACGTTCTCAGGGGTATGCCCCTTTAGATGCAGTGTGCAGCTGAAAGTTGTCCTATCATAACGATATGTACATAAAACTGTTTGCAATAATTTTCCGATTCAGAATTTGCATTTATATTACACACAGCTAACCCCGTTCGTGAGATATTGAATTAATACCGCTTTCGACGTTTCGGCGTTTATTTCTCGGGCGGCACGAACTTTTGACAACCACAATAATGCTAATGTTTGGTTTGCCAAACTCACCCTCATTATTTCGCGATAGTTTTTGTGGAGCGAGTGGTGCGCCCAAGACAGGTTGCTATAAGTAACCACCATAGGATATAGAAAAACCGGGGTCCTGGTGGATAAGCGCAACAAACCCAGCATCTTGTGTTCCTGTCGCCCCGGTATCGTTTGTCCTCAAATCATGTCAAAGTCCCTTTATCCCTCGTGTATGGCATATATGATTATATGGATAGGATCACGATGGTCTGGTGTCCGCCTATACGTGGGTCGAAGTAAAGGTCAATAAACAATTTAGAGCAGGCAAGTTCGTGTATGCTGACTTTACTAGCCTGCAAACGGAGCGAAACAGTCGGGAGAGAGAGAGGGGGGGGGGCAATCGAGCCTGAGAGCGACCCAGGAGTCGGCCTTGTACCCAGCTCCGATACGGCGACGCAAACGTCCAACCCGGCGTCTACCTGTCCGACCGTCAAATTGGCTCCACGACCAAATCCAATCAGCCTGGTCAACCCGGGACGAACTACGATAGGTACAGACCATTCCAAGGCACTTTTGAACCTGACGAGTGATATGGATGGGGTTCATCAAGAGCTCGGGTCGAGATCAACGGCTCAGTCAGATTCTACCGTGTGATAACGTCCAGTGGGGCAATAATAAACGGTCCTCAGTCGTGTTGGCTGTGCAATGTCCGAGGGATTCGAGCGCTTATAAGCCAGGGCTGTTGATTCAGACCAGAAGCCCAAAGCTAAGTCACTCTGGGTTAGGAGGGTAGATCCTCCCCAGGGTCGTGAATTTTGATTGCCCAGAAAAATGGATGGAGAAACAATTCAGAAGAAGATCCTTTGACTTGCTAGAGCGACAGGATTGAATTTGTGTGAGGACGATGTCGGTAATTTGTATAGACAACAGGCGAGTGCCCCATGAAATGTAACGCTCGATCCTCTGGCATTCCTAAGCCAATGGCGCTCTGGGTAGGCGGCGGTGCCCAGTCAAACCTGCCAAGTCCTCGCTGGAAGGCGAATGGCCAAATTTCCATCCTCAGCCTTGGTAGGTTACCTCAAGCCGGTCATATCCGCCATCAATCAACTACATTCGACGACCACGTCACCCTCGATACACAAAATGAACCACTCTAGTCCAACAGAAAACCCCAAGACAGAAACAAAATGACAAAGCGTACGACCGGGTAATTACAGTATCGTAAACGAGCGTAAGATATACAAGTTCGTCCCCATCGTTCATCACCAGGAAGAAAGAAAAGAAAAGAAAAATCGTCAAATGGTCCATCCAGAGTTCGTCAGACCTTAGTCCACGAGAAAACGTTCGTCACAGTCCTAGTCCTAGTCCGACAAGTCCAGCAGCGACACTGCCCACAAGTCCTGCCGTCGAACTCCAGATCGAGTTCGCACCGTTGCTTCCTCCACCATTACCGCCTCCGTTCTCAGGTGGAGCGGTGACGGGCATGCTGCTCGGCGGCAACACCGAGCGCTCACCGACCGTCTGGCTGCCTGGACCAATCTTGCCACTTCCGACCATGATCATCTGACCCACGCTCGGCACACCGTCGACGACAATGAACAAAAACGCCGGTCCAGGAGCGAAATGGCAGGGTTCGGGGGCATCTGGGCGACGTGCAGGGTGACATTAAAGTTTTGGCCCTCCTTGTCGACTGGCAGGACGGTATAACTGGTTTCGAGCTCGAGGTAGCGCATGCCAAAGTTGATAGTGTGAGTGCTGAAACCGGTTCGAATGACCACCGCCTTGGTCTTTTGGATCTTGTGGATGTCTCCGGCGAGGTCGTCAAGAGTGAGCGTGATGTCGTAGCCAGGCCCTCCGTACGACAAGCGATCCAAAAGACCGACGGGTTCCGGGCGACGCATAGCATAGTACCACGGGTAGAAGCGCTCCGTTCGGTACTCGGTCTTGAACGGAACCGAGACGTTGTAATCCGCATTCGGGTTCGAGCCGGCGATAAAGACCGAGCCGTCTGGGAGAAGGGTGGCGCTCGAGTGGTACATGCGCGCAACGGTGGACTTGGGCATGCCCTTTTGGCTCCAGCGTTTACCTTGCGGCGCTTCGGGGTCATACATGAGGGGAGTGAAGAGCGGGTAGCGGGCGTACGACTGGCCATATGTCCAAGGCTTGTCGACTCCGTAACCAGCCGTACCAGTATTTGCGCTGCACCTTGTTAATTTGGGTCATTCTCGAGTATCGAAACTGGACTCACCCGTTGACCAGGAAGACCTTTCCGTCTGGGAGGAGGATCATGTTGCCCATAGTACGACCAGAGTCAGGGAGCGCGTCGTCGTCAACCCAGGTTGCATCGACGTCGGGCGTGATACGAACACAGGTCGAGTCGGCGGGGTAATCGATCTTGGCCGAGCCGTCTGTCCATTGCTTGGGAGTCAAGTCGGAGCCACCGCAAAAGACCATGGTGGCCGTCCAGTTGTTGGCAGGAGTCAGGGGTAACATGGCTGTACCGGCCGAGGCGGGGTATGTTCGAACTCTGCAGGCTGAATGAGGGACGGACTGCTAGAGATGCGAAACGAAATACGTACGCATAAGGCATATCGGGCAAATTGCTCTGAATGTTTTTCTTGTAGTCCAAGATCGCAGTACCGCGGTTGGTTTGGATGAATAGCACATCAGAAGGGAGAAGCCAAGTCAAGGGGAACAAGTTGGCGGGGAGCGTGGTACGAAGCAACTCGAGGTCGACAGCAGCTCCCTTGGGTGGGAAGAACTCGTAGGTTGGATTATTCTAATCACGGAGTTAGAACCACTCGGAATTCGAATGACCAACTTCGTACCTGATTAGGATCGTTGACAAATCCTCCCAGGGTGTTTCCACCGATCTGTAGATACACGTTAATTTGTAACCATCAGAAGAAAGGGATGAGCGCCTACGATGATCATGGTTCCGTCGGACAAAGTTTCGCTACCCGGGAAACATGAGTCTTGGCGTTGTCAACACGTCAACAAGGACCTACAGTGTCGGGTACCATCGCCGAGTGGAGATGTAGAGCTTGGGGTCGTCGAGCCATTCCGCTGTGCCGTCTGCCTTTGGGGTAAGAAGACGCGTGCTAGACCGCGTGTCAGATGGACTAAGTTCTAGATCGATCTTATCAATCATACTTACGCCATGCGGCCGTCCAAACTCTGATATGGGCCGGTAGCCGGCGGGGCGTCAACACCCTCACGGGTGACAGGTTTATTGCCGCCTAAACGCGTGGTGAGCATTGACAGGTAATAAGGACGTAAAATCTGGCGTACCAACGTTCAACCATGTGCCGTTGCCGAGGACGTTTCCACCCGCGCAAAACGAGTTGGTCATAATGTCCATTGCCCGTACATCATTCGAGTCGATATTGTACAACGTCGCCCAAGCCGGGTGGCCAGCGACCTGGATCGGGTTGTTCTCGACCTTGTCGACGACATAGACCTGGTTAGGCATGCCCAGGAACATCTGCTGAGCGCTGACACCCGAGTCGCCAACAATCTCGAACGTGTTCGCAACACCCGACTTGAGCGGCTGGCCAGGCTTCGGGATGACCTGAGGGGGCCCGGTGACCGTCGGGAGGGCAGCGGCCGACGACGCGGCCAGGACGGCGAGCGACGCGTACTTGCGCATGGTGGGGGAGGAGGGAAAAGGAGAATGCGGGCTGGGCCAAAGCCCGCGTCGGTTATGTACGCCGTGTGGGCGCATTATTCAGTACCTGATTCGCCGATACCGGTTCTGGACCAGACAGATCCGTCGGACAGGACAACGCGGTGATAGCTGAATCTATTGGCCTTGTTCAAAACCTGCGTATATCAAACCGAGCCCCCAACCATATTCAGTCGATCCATGCCCAGACGACCCGAGGGCACGGTCATGACGCCCTGCCAAGCCACCATTCGGGCGCGGCACACAAATATAACCCAGCCCCAAGAAGTAGAAACCAGTCAGGCAGTGATAAAGCGAGCGCTTGCTTGCGTCCCAATACCAACAACAGTCGATCCTCGTGTGGCTGCGTAAGGAACGCTTCATCTTGTCATATCCTGTGGCTTACAACCCTAAAAAAACTGACGTTGTGACGTTGGTAGAGAATTGAATCCAATCAGCCAATCAAAAAAATAGCTCTGGATATGACATAACAGACATACGTTGACTAGGTAAAGCTACTGTTCGCAAACATGGTTAAACAACAGGGGTGTAGTTAGCCAAAACCACTGCTGGTTTGAAGCAAGTGCGCGACAATGATGCATACACGTAGTTAAGTAGTGCAAAACGGTCTGTCAAAATAGTCAACTTGTGGGATTTTCGGCATACGATCATGCAATGTGTACCGACATGTCAGAATCATCCCCATTATGAGCACACACAAGAAAGTTCGTCGAAAGTTCATGTGGGCTGCCAAAGCGAGTAGAGCAAAACCTTGCAACATCACACATCTAGCGCCCATGCACTCATCGAGAAATGTCAAACTTGTGGCTGATTATCAAATGGATCTTGGGCCTATAAAAGTCGCCAATCTGTGAAAGCCTATGCTGAGGGACTCGTTGGTCAGTGACACGCTTTGGTGAGGAAGGTTTGTTATGGAGCCCCAGCGGGATCTTTTCCACTGCAAATCCACTCTAGCGTGTGCTACAAACCATAGTTAGGATCACTAGCCTCTCATCAAACGAGCTACTAGTCAGCACCTTAGCCTTTAGTTTCAATTTCCGACAGATGAATTTTTCATCCCCAGTGTTGGCCAACACACCCATAACTACAGGCTCAGACCCCACCAACATGCCCTTACAGTCCAACATCAACAATATCAATGAAATCTCTGACTTTTGTTGTCCCACAAGCCGTTATCCCGATGTATATACAGACTTCTTTGGATTGCCTAGTTGACCTTGGTGCATCTACAAGTCACCTTTCTGTCTTGAAGTAGACATGTTTTCTCAAGTGTGTATTCCACCATTGTCCATAAGCTCAGCTACTCATCGTGCACATGCACGCCCACCCCCAAACGTGAGTCCTCCGATGCTAGCCCACAACTTACGGAAAAGCGGAATTCCAGAAGACTATGTCACCTGGATCGAACGAAAACTAGCAGGCCGGACTACAGTACTAAAGTTTGATGATTATGAGTTGGACAAGCTTGAGATCAAGCACGGCATTGACCAAGGTTGTCCACTGTTGTGTATCTTTTACATTTTCTACAACAGCAACTTGGTTAGGGTGGCGAGAGCACCAACGGGGCAGAGCAAGAGGGAGGAGCTGGCGGTGGGCTACATTGACAATGTTGCACTGCTCACAAGGGCAGCCATGATGGAGGAGGCGGGAGAGAAGCTGAAGGATATGATGGAAAGAGAGGGCAGAGCTCCAAAGTGGGCAGAGTTGCATACGTCAGAGTTCACTCTGGAGAAGACTGCGCTAGTTGGGTTTACAAAGAGCAAGGAGAGGAAATTGGGGCTGCTGCACATAGGAGGGGTGTTGATCAAGCCAGTCAAGTCACACCGCTTCCTGGGAGTGATTTTCGACAAGGAGCTGAGATGGGGAGATCAGAGGGCGGAGGTGCTAAAGACTGGGTCCACCTGGGTCAACCTCTTGAAGAGGGTGTCCAGGACGCAACACAGGCTGAAGCCGGAGGCCGCACGGCAGTTGAACCAAGCAGTGTTTTTGCCAAAAGTGACATACGCAGCTGACATTTGGTGGGAGCATGTTCGCAGGAACAAATCAGATACAAGGGACCTTGGCGCATTGGGATTCACAAAGAAGCTGCAATCAATACAGTGCATCTTGGCACTCAACATCACGGGTGCATTGAGGACCTCACCAACAGACGCACTTGACGCACATGCCAGAATCCTGCCAATAAAGCTTGAGCTGCAACAAGCCTGCCACCGAGCCGCGATACAATTGGCCTCAGTCCTGAAAAGTCACCCACTATGGCAACTCATGGATAAAGAAGGGAAGCACCTACCAGCTGAGCATTGTTCCCCACTACAGATGCTATTCTTGTCCACTGAAGTAATTGTAGCAGAATACACACTGAAAGCTCAGAGCAACGACCTCCAGAAAAAGCTCATGAAACTACAGGTCACGATTGCGGAGATGCGAGAAGAAGCTATAGACTATGAGAAGACAACTACAGCGGACATCAAAGTCTTTACTGATGGGTCGATGAAGGACGGTGGTGTGGGAGCAGCAGCGGTTCTGGTTAAGGAAGGGGTGGAGGATCGCATGTTGAAATGTAAACTATATGTATAAATCACTCTATATGTGCGGAGCGCAGTGTGCTTAAGACAAGTAAATATAATATATTTGAGTGAGCAGGTGACTGCCTACAGAGCAAAACAGAGCTCCTTATATACACAGAAAAGAGACGTTCTAGTACATTGTAGAACGTTACAGTAAGTACGCGATTCGTACTACATGAGTCATGCGATTGCTAGTTTATTCTGGCATGTTCGATATGTATCTATGTATTTGTATATTTGTATTCTACACTCCCCCTCAAGAGCATGGCTTGTGTGAACTTAGACAAGAACAGAGTATATTTGTATAGAGACAAAGCAGTTGAAAAAACCGAAGTTAAATTTTCAGACTAATACAGCTATTCTGGTACGCATATATGTACCTAATTAATCAACTTCCTCAATCTCAATTGCATACTCAAGATCCTTATCTTCATCTCCCATAATCTTGTTGACTAGTTTATAGAATTGTATTGCCAAGAGTGGCTTTGTAAGCACATCAGTGATATTGTCCTTCATGTTGATGTACAGCGGTGAAATGAGTTGCTTTTCAATACAATTGTGAATGAAATGGTGTCATATGTCAATATGTTTCGATTGTCCACAGTATTGCAATTTGACGGACAGTGTAAGAGCGGCAAGGTTGTCAAACATAATGAGAGTTGGGGCAGTGGCACTGAGTCCAAGTTCGTCAAAGAATTGTCGAATCCAGAGGGCTTGGGTCGTTGCATGGGTAAGCGCCATATATTCCACCTCCATAGTTGATAGAGTGACAGTTGGCTGTTTCCTGGAAGACCAGCTAATCGCGGTGCCTCCAAGGGTGAAGCAATTGCCAGAGATTGATTTTCAATTGAGGTGGCTAGTCCCCCAATTGGCATCAGAGTATCTGGTCTCACCGAAGTTGAGCAGGTTATCGCCGATACAGCGATAGGTCAATCCATGGCCAATAGTACCAGCAAGGTATCGGATAATGCACTTAAGCGCTGTCACATGAGCTTGTCTGAAGCAGCTAGTAAACTGAGTAAGGTGGTTTACTGCAAAAGCAATGTTGGGCCGAGTACAGACAGCCGCATACATGAGGTGGCCAATCAAGCAAGCATAAGGAAAATTTGGTCAGGCACCATTGTGATGGGTAAGTTGCATTGTTGTCAATGCCGGAGTGTTGGCAGGGTATGTGCTGAGTAATCCAGCCTCTTCAATGGTCAAGTTGATGTAGGTAGGCTGGGAGAGAGTGAGGGTGTGGCAACGTCTGTCATGAGTAAACTGTATGCCAATAAAATGGCGGAGTTCACCAAGATTGCACATGTCAAAAGCATGGAGTAGCTCATTGACAGCATCCTTAGTGTGGTTTGGTGATGTAAATAGTACACAGTCATCAACATGAATTGCCAGAAAAGAAATAAGTGGACCAGAGGGTGCTTGGATAATGCGTTTGTAGATGCATGAATTTGTCAAGAGTTGGCTATAGCCTAGGCATAGCAGTAACTTGTTAAAAGTTTTATTCCATACGTAGCTGGCCTGTTGAAGGCCATAGAGTGAGTGTTTGAGGCGTAGTACCAGTCCAGATCCATCATCGAAACCAGTAATTGGCTCCATATAAATTTCTTCTTTGAGGTGACCATTCAGGAAGGCCAATACAATGTCTAGTTGGCACATGTCAAGATCGAAGTAGTTGGCTAGCAAGCATAAGATGCGAAGGGAGTCAAGATGTACAATAGGGGTGAAGGAGTGATAGAAATCCTGGCCAGGAACTTGACTGTACCCCTTGGCAACTAGGCGAGCCTTATAGCAAGCGATCTGACCATATTCGTCACGTTTGCATTTGAGAACCCATCCATTCTTGACTACATTGATGCTGGTAGGTCTTTCCACTCTTTTGAACGTCCCCATGCACTCAAGTTGTGCCATTTCCTCTTGCATTGCCCTCTCCCACTTTTCGTTCTCAGGTCCACCCATCGCCTGTACATATGTCGGATGATCTTCATCAAATCCCGAGCGATTGAGCAACAATTGGTGTGCAATTCCTTCATAGAATGCATGCGTGAATACATATTTGATCGCCTTGGCAGTAGCAATCGCAGCCTGGTTAGACTGGTGTTCAGCAATTTCATCTGACGGGACGAGACAGGCAAGAGGTGGAGGACTGGCGGGTCAGCTAATACAATTGTCGCCCTCAGATTGGTTATCATTGACGCATACATTTGTTAAATCTTTGGTATTTTGTAAGTCTGGAAGCTTGCTTCCATGTATCTGAGCTATAGGTAGGTTACCTTGATTGTCCAGGACACTAATCTTGATAGGTCCATGTGAGGACTCGAGTTGCAGGGCAGGTTGGCCAGTGCTGCCACTGCAAGTTGTGATTGTGGTACCAGGCTTCATATCACTGAGTGAGCGTGAGGGACTGGTGTTAGCACTAGATGGTTTTGTGGCAGTGCAAGGTGACATACGCATAGGTGCTGTAGGTGGCTTGGATGATTTAGGAGTGCAGGAAGTTGTTGAACAGGTTGTATGCGGTGCAGAGAGAATTGTAGATATAGTAGATGAGTTATCTAGCTTAGAATCAGTTGAATTTGGGGATGAATGCGCTGTTGGTGTTTCTTGTTCGATTTTCCACTCAGCATTTATAGTCAGTAGGTCTCCCCCTGTTCCTGTATTTCCTTTCAATCGCTCACAGCTGCTGGAATCTTCTAGCACTGTCTCCCCCTCAGCAGGTGGAGCAATTGGAACTAGTACTTTGTTGTTGTTCTCTCCCCCTGCTGCGTTATCTTGGCGCATGAACGCAACATTCCGTGAATGGAGTATGTGCATAGTGCCAGGTTTGTAGTACCTCCAAGACTTTCCTTGTGCATCTGATATTCCTGTAAATATTGCTTGAAATGCCTTTGGATCTAGCTTGGACCATTTTTCCACTTGATCCAGTACATAGCATTTTGACCCCCATGGTTGTAATTGGCTCACATCAGGTACCTTACCCCAAAATTTTTCGAAAGGGGTTGTCTGGAGGGTTCCCCTGATCTGTGTAGGTGTTCTATTCTTCAGATAGCATGCATATGCTACTGCTTCACTCAAGAGATACTGTGGAGCACCTGCTTCAAACATCATCACTCTAGCATGTTCCAAGAGCATCCTATTGAGCCTTTTGGCTATCCCATTCTGTTGGGATGAATATGGTGCTGTTGTCTCCAGAATTGTTCCTTTTGTTGCGGTATGTGTCTTCCATGCCACATTCACAAACTCCCCTCCATTGTCAAAGTGTACACATTTAATTTTAGCATTCTTCTGTGTACTTAGAAACACTTTGAAAGATTTGTATTTGTTTATTGTCTCATCTTTGTGCCTAATGAAAGATACAGTTGAAAAACAAGTCGCAACATCAGTAAATGATACATAGTACAAATATTTCCCTATAGATGCTGTTCTTGCAGGTCCCCATACATTGGTAACTATTAATTCTCCTATCTCTTTTGCATCTGTATGTGATTCCTTAGGAAACGGCCTTGTATGCATTTTAGCCTTAATGCATGATTTGCATTCAAAATTCAATCCTTCTTTTCCTTCCGAAATTTCCATACCTTTGAGTGCGCCCATTGATTTAATTTGTTGGAGGGCAGTTGTGCTAATATGTCCCAAGATCTTGTGCCATTCCAGCCATGTTCGACCTGTAAGTTTAGTGAGTACCATCTCAGTTACTCCCTTTCCAGACTGCGCATGTATGTGCAAGGGGCTTTTGACAGCTTTGCATAGAATATGCCATAAGTTACCTTTGGCTTGTTCTTTAGTCTTCTCACCCAGGGCTATTGTTTTGCCAGTAGGTGATGATATCCTAAGTCTATTTGCACTCATGTTTACTTCGAGGCCCTGCTCAGTTGCAAGTGAAAGACTAATTAGGTTAGTAGGACATGTGGGTACATGCACAACATCATTCAAGGTAATATACCTGTATTCAGTGTTGCCAGGACTAACCTTGCATCTTAGGGTAACAGTTCCTCTACCCAAAATTACATTCTTTCCTGTTACGCCATGTACAGTGCCTATGATGTCTTTGTAATCACTAAAAATTGACTTATCACATGCTATATGCGTTGTTGTGCCGCTGTCTGCTACCCACAAGTCATTAGCTCTGCTGATGAGAATCCAGTCTTCATCATTCGCCAAGAATGAGAAGTTGTCACGTGAGCTGGAGGAAACACCCTTATCAGTGACCATGTGCACACACGGTGCATTATTCCTATTGTTCAATTGTTTGAACCTATTGAACGTTAGTTTACCTTGTGGTTTGCATTGGGGTTTATTGTTCCCTCCTTTGTATGCACCGCCCCCAGGTTGTTGGCACTCTGCAGCCCAATGGCCAAGGCGGCCACAATTGTTGCACTTTGTGTTAGCCCTGTCAGGACTGCGTGGGGTTTGTTTATTCAGAGTAAATGCTCAATTGAGGTTAGTATGTGGCCAACTGTTTGTGTAAAATGTCTTGCCGGAGTTGTCTTGATTGTTCCGGCAGTGTGCTTCAGCTAGTATGCGTGATCGGAGGTCAGCTATCTTGGTGCTCAATAAGTTGGTATTGTTGAAATCAAAGTTGAAGTTGACCAACTGGGTAAATGCGTCCCATGAATCAGGTAGACTCACGACTAAAGTGGTAATCCAGTCTACTTCAGTAATCGCTGCGGGGGATATAATGTTTATTTGTTGAAACCAGTCCTGCATCTTCCGCATATGTTCTTCTGCGTCCTTGCCATCCGTCATTCACTGACTAAAGAACTTCTGTCTTAGATCGATTAGTCCAACAGTTCCTTGCACTTGGAAGGTATTGGTGAGTAAGTCCCATGCTGCCTTCAATGTGGTACATCCCTGTATATGCATTAGGGCATGCACGTTGACGCACAGTCGGATTTGCGATAGGGCTTTACGATTGGCTTTACACCATTCCTTTTGCTCGTCATTCAATTCCTTAGATTCGGTCTGCGTGGTCACATCGGCAGGTTGTTTGCCATCCTCTCCTTTTGGCGGAGTATGAACGACACTGACAATAGAGTATGGTGGGGATTTCTGTTGAATTTACAATCATATGCATGTATGTATGCGCATATTTGTTTCTGTTTCGTATCCCCCCTCTCTGATATCATGCACGAGTTTGCGGGAATCCCCCTTCTTCTTCCTTAGTTCTCTACCTTCGTAGTTGAGCTAAGGTATTGTATTTTCTTTCTTTTCTCATGTATTCTATTCACACTGTACTCTATAGTACAATTTGTATCTTAGGTACAGTATATATAGTTCTCTACCTTCATAGTTGAGCTAAGTACGATTTGTATCTTAGCCATGAGAAACCTCCCTGCATGAGAGGTTATGAGCCCCGCAGCCTCTACTAGTACAAAACCAGAGAGCCCTGTCGACCTGGTAACAGTCCTGCCAGCAATGTCTTCAAGCCACAAGCTGAGCTACTTGAGCAAGAAGTTGCTCGATGTTCCCACTCTGAAGAGCGATGGATCTAATTACATGGCATGGAAATTTCATCAGCAAATGGTCCTACACCTACAAGGCCTAGAGGACATTGTTCTTGGAGTCAAGAAACCCCTGGCTGAACTCACCAATGCCGATGCCAAAGACAAATCAAGGTTGAGCGAATATACTGAATCCCTAGCCAAGTGGCTAAAACGCAATCAAGAGGCTCTCGCCCAGATTGCATTGGCAATGGAAGATGAGGCGCTAGCCGATATCGTTGAGGCCGAAACATTGCAAGAGGTGTGGATGCAAGTCATCGAAAGGTGGGAAGGGAAGGGAGCTCAATCAATATCCTTCCTGTACCACCAACTAGTCAATATGAAGATTGAAGAAGATCATGACATTACTGCAGGTATAAATTCCCTCTGTACAATTGCTTTGAAGATGAAAACACTAGGCAAACCGATTAGCAACTCTATGCTTGCTCAAATTATAATGAATGCATTACCTCCATTGTATGCCATCGTCAGCATGGTCATCCAGACGTCAAATCAATCAGGTTCAATTACCTCTGATTTAGTTATAAAGGCTGCATTAGCCAAGGAAGAGCATTGCAAGAAGGGTCTTGGACTCACTGCAATGTTCACAAGCATTGCCAAGGGCAAAGCTGCAACATCGAAGGCCAAGGAACAGCAGTCCAGGCAGAGCCCTAAGACCTGTTCCAATTGCGGCAAGCCTGGACACTTAAGGGCTAAATGCTGGGTGAAAGGAGGTGGTGCAGAGGGCCAAGGACTGTTCCAAAAGTGGCAGTTGCCAAAAGATAAAGGGAAAGACAAGGAGAAACCCAAATCTGGTGACGCGAAACCAAAAGTTGAATCAGCACAGATCGCAATGACATTTGTAGCTACAGACAACGTACCAGAGATACCAATGCTATATGCGTTACCTGTAGTCGACGAAGAAACAGCTGTGCATTATTGGCTGTTAGATTCAGGGGCATCTTGTCACATGACCCCTCAGTGCGAATGGTTTTCGACTTACCAGTCCCTTGTACCCCCAGTCCCGGTTTGAGTGGGTGATGGAACAAAGATATATGCTGTTGGCATTGGCCAAATATTGGTCACGCTTTGTAATCGCAAGGGTCAGGAGACAGACGCATATATGGAATTAGTGCTCCACATACCCGATTTGAATGCAAGCCTAATGTCTGTGACCCAGCTCAATGAGTGACAAACAAATGTGCTGTTCCAGAGGGGTATTGGTGTGATCATGATTAGTCAAGATGGCCAAGGCGACAAGATAGGATGGGCAAGGCAGTCAGGGCAGCTCTACAAAGTGCAGGCAAAGGTTACACATACCGATTCTACAGCGCATACAGCCTTCGTAGAGGCCGACAATAATAACACTGATAGTGATTTTCAAGCCCAAGAATTCATCACATATACCACGACTACAGTCGCGCAAGCAGACCTACCTACCTGGCACCGCCGATTTGGCCACTTGAACTATCAATATGTGCTAGATATGGTCAGTATGGGCATGGTTGAAGGTATGGATATAGTAGGAAATTGCTCTCCTCCCAAGGTGAAATGCAGCCCATGCCTCCAAGGGAAGCATACATGCACGCCCTTTCCACCATCCCAATCTTGTACCTCTGAGGTACTCGAGCTTATGCACAGCGATCTACACAGCCCCTTACCCGTTCAAGCAATCGGAGGATTCCAATATTTCACTGTAATGATTGATGATAAGTCCCGCAAGATATTCGTGCATTTATTGCACAACAAGAGCGATTACACATGTCAATTCAAGGACCTCAAAGCGTCAATCGAGAATCTTATGGGAAGGTGAATTAAACACTTACGGACGGATGGTGGTGGCAAGTACAGGTCAAACGCCTTCGAAGCTTTCTTGCAAGCGGAAGGGATCCAGCACCAAAAGACCAAAGCGGATTTGTTGGCCAGTAATGGTGTAGCTGAGCAAGCGATACGTACCCTAAACAACTGTCAGCGCATGATGCGATTTGATGTGCATTTACCCAAGAAATATTGGGGTTATGCAATCTTACATGCGGCTCACCTATGGAACGTAACGCTGAAGAAATGCCTAGATGGCCAAATGCCAAGCAAGGCATTTAGCAGCAAGATCCCAAATGTATCAGGATTACGTACGTTTGGATGCAAGGCCTGGGCTTGTGTGCCAGACAATATGTGCACGAAACTCCAAGCGCGCTCAATCAAGTGCATATACCTTGGATTCGCCCCTAATAGGAAAGCGCATGTGCTTGCTCAGCGTGGAACCAGTTGCATAATCACCTCACGTGACGTAGTCTTTGATGAAGGGCTGGACAACTGGCAGTGCATGGTTATCAAGGATCATGATGAGAGTCCTACCAATGATGATGAGGGAAAATCGGATGAATTATCACCCCTTCAGATCAAAATTCATTCACCTATATTATCCAATAAACCACTCGAATCATCAGAACCTGTGCATACAACCGATGAACCTATAGTAATACCTTCAGATAGCTCGGATTCAGAGCTCAAAGAGCAAGAGATCATAGCCTTACAGCCAGATCCGCCACCAACGCGTTGATCTACATGCGAACAAAGAGCACCTGTACAATATGGAGCGCAAGTGGGTGATTTAGCGCATACAGACAGATTAGGCGATGAAGAGGCACTTACTGCGATAATGGAATTGCTGCCTCAGACGTTTGAGGAAGCCATGCGTTGCCCAGATGCGAATCTATGGCTTGAAGCAATGACAGAAGAGCTCAAATCAATCAAGCAGCACGAAGTATGGATGCTCGTGAGCCGTCCTATCGACAAAAATGTTGTTAAATGCCAATGGGTTTTCGACTACAAGCATGGAGCTGATGGCAAGATCGTTTGCTACAAGGCTTGATTAGTCGCAAAGGGCTTTTCTCAGCGCCCTGGAGTTGATTTTGTTGAAATATCATCACCTGTCGCTGCTGCCGATTCATTACAAATGCTCCTAAGCATTGTAGCTGCACTCAATCTTGAGCTTCTCCAAATCGATGTAAAAACCGCATTTTTGCATGGAGATCTAGACGAGTAAATTTATATGGAGCAACCTCCAGGCTTTGTCGAAGGCCTGGAATCTGTCTGGAAGCTCAACAAGGCGATTTACAGTCTCAAACAGGCAGCTCGAGCCTTCTATATGCGTCTCAAGAAAATCCTTGAAGATATAGGATTTAAACAATGCAATACAGATCACTCTGTATTCTGGCTACGTGATGGTGATGAAGTAGCAATTATACTTAGCCATGTGGACGATATGCTACTTGCTGGATCATCTACAGAAATCCTCAATAAGGTTAAGGCTAAAATTGCTGAATCACTAGAAATCGTCAATCTAGGCAAGGCCAAAATGTTCATAGGCATCGAAATTGAGTGCGATCGCAGCGCTGGAACACTCAAGATTTCTCAGCGCCAATATATTAACAATATTCTTGCTCGCTTCAATATGTCTGACTGCAAATCATGTGAAACTCCGATGGCCGAATCACCTAATTTACCAAAGCTCAAAACACCATTGATTGATCGGAACCACTACCAGCAGCTCATCAGGTCTCTTATGTATGCTATGATTTCTACCCGACCCGACATCGCATATGCTACTGGTATACTCGCGCAACATGCGATGAATCCCAGTGAAGAACACTGGAACTCCGGCAAGCAAGTTCTACGATATCTTAAAGGTACTATGGACTTAGGAATCGTTTATAATCACTCTTGCAATTTAAATTTACTTGGATATGTCAACGCTGATTATGCTGGTGATAAGCATACAAGCCGTTCGACTACCGGCTGGGTGTTCTTACATGCCGGTGGCGCCATTGCTTACTCATCCCGGAAACAGCCGACTATTTCTCTGTCTAGTACCGAAGCCAAGTATGTTGCTGATGCTAGTGCCGGATGCGAACTTTTATGGATTTGCCAATTTTTATCCGAACTTGGTTTTCTCTCTGAGGGCACTACTCCCTTATTCTCAGACAACCAGTCTGCTATGGCCCTAGCTAAGAATCCTGTCAATCATCAGACAACGAAGCATATACGCGTCAAGTATCATTTTATTCGCGAAGTGATCGCCCTTAAGGAACTCGACCTGCAATATGTACCTACCGAGAAACAGGTCGCGGATGCGCTCACCAAGCCCCTAGGACGCCTCAAGTTTACTTGCTTCGTGTCTGAGATGGGTATGGTTTGATATTTTTTCTTTTATCTGCACATTCACGCATAGGATTGAGTGGGCGTGTTGAATTTACAATCATATGCGTGTATGTATGCGCATATTTGTTTCTGTTTCGTATCCCCCCTCTCTGATATCATGCGCGAGTTCGCGGGAATCCCCCTTCTTCTTCCTTAGTTCTCTACCTTCGTAGTTGAGCTAAGGTATCGTATTTTCTTTCTTTTCTCATGTATTCTATTCACACTGTACTCTATAGTACGATTTGTATCTTAGGTACAGTATATATAGTTCTCTACCTTCGTAGTTGAGCTAAGTACGATTTGTATCTTAGCCACGAGAAACCTCCCTGCGTGAGAATTTCTTCGCGCCGGTAACATAGTCGATAAGGTCGAGGTCCGTAAGGATATCCGTCATTTGGATTCGCCATGTGTCGAAGTTCTCCGTGCCTTGAAGCAACGGGATACGGTATACGGACGTTCCAGAGCTCACGTTCATATCTGACATGGTCTGTTCTCAGGTGTAATTTCTTAAATGGGCTGTCTTGGGTGCGCAAAAATGCAAGCAGCAAATGCGATGTCAAAGGTATATTTCGCGGTGCGCAACTATGTATGTACAACGTATATGCGATCTTAAGCAACGAGCTCGGGGCTCATAACCTGTTGAAATGTAAACTATATGTATAAATCACTCTATACGTGCGGAGCGCAGTGTGCTTAAGACAAGTAAATATAATATATTTGAGTGAGCAGGTGACTGCCTACGGAGCGAAACAGAGCTCCTTATATACACAGAAAAGAGACGTTCTAGTACATTGTAGAACGTTACAGTAAGTACGCGATTCGTACTACACGAGTCATGCGATTACTAGTTTATTCTGGCATGTTCGATATGTATCTATGTATTTGTATATTTGTATTCTACATCGCACACTCAAGGTGTATCTGGGATCGGACGAGGAGCACGAGGTGTACGAGGCTGAGATAGTGGGATTGCAGCTGGGCCTGCACCTGCTGGAGACAGAGAGATGGCCGATGGACGATGCGGTGATATTTATGGACAATCAGGCGGTGCTGCGCACGCTGTTGGCTGGGAAAACAAAACAGCTATCGAATATGTTCGCTGACTTAAACGCTATATTACACAGGGTATTTAGGAAACACGGCCAAGTACGAGTCGAGGCAAGGTGGATACCGGGGCACGAGGGGGTGGATGGAAACGAGAAGGCGGACGAGGCGGCCAGGGAGGCAGAAGCGCACGGGAAGCACTCCCCGAGAACCTGAGAGAACGGGTACCAACAAATCTCACGGCGGCCAAACGAGTATTTCGGGAAATCCTACTCCGGAGGTGGAAACAGGAGGTCGACGACACGAGGAAAGAAAAGCTACAAAACCTGGACCCGAGCTACCCGTCGCTGAAGTTCTTCGAGGCGGCCAAATCTCTCAGCCGACGCCAATATGCAGTTTTAGTGCAGCTCCGGCTCGAGCACTTCCCGGTCGCAGTGTACCTAGAACGATTCAAGAAGGTCGACTCTCCGATGTGCCCGGACTGCGGTATGAGTAAACAGACAGTGTTTCACCTATTGATGACTTGCCCAGCGCATAGAGAGACACGGAAGCTGCGAACGAGAGAAATAGGAGACGCATCAAGATCATTCAGAGCACTTTTGCAACCGGGGAAATCAACACGACACCTTATCCAATACCTAGAGCGAGTAGGAGCCATATAGAGTCGCAGGGCGACGATTTTAATTACGCGACGGGACGCTCTGGAGCACTAAAACGGTCGAAGCGGCCGGACGGCAGGGGGGCGTAGGCTCGTCTGTCGGGCATTGCTCGGAGCGAAAAGAAGGGGGCTCAGGGGCCGACGATGGGGCGGAGCAGAAAGCACCTTTTTGTACCTAGAACGTTGTAACTGTCCTACATAGCCGCGGGCTGAGCGGACAGAATAAACAGGATAAAATAAAATAAAATAAATGCGCGCCCACCTTGCCATCTCATTTAGAATCGTATATAAACAGCTCGTATACTTTGTATTCCACCTGGCGACTTATGTAACTTAACCCCGTCTCCCTCCACCACAAACTGCAGAAGACTCTGGCTTCTACACCCGCTTTGTCCTGGCTACCTAACCTCCTCTCCCTTGAGCGTCCTGTCGGCATCATTCTCAGCTTCATGAGTTTTTTTTGCTACTGGGCTTGCCAACACTATCGCGGCGCTCGATATTCCCTACCGTGAGGGCACCGTTGCCCGCCGATTTCGTCCAAATAAAGATAACCACCCTGTCGCCCTCTCCACTGCTCCCCTGTTGCTCGCCCTCCTCCAGGATGATAGTCGTGATTGGCAATAGAGCTTACGAAGAGACTGGAGCAGACCCCACATTATGCACCGGATTGGTAGACTTTCTCACTCGATACCAATGTGGGAGCCCGTGCAGGCAAGGCTGGGCAAATTTGTCTATGGCGAGGGCGCAGTAGTTTCTGCGACGCGCAAGGTGAATAAAATAGAATTTGAGAATGTGACGAGAGTAATTTTCAAGTTGGACCAGCTTGTCAATGAGGTCACTGAACTCGGGGTCAACCCGGGCGACTGCATCATCGACTGCATCCTCTCCTCAAGAACCATCGTCGCCTCCGCCAAGCCCATTGGGTATAGGTCTGTGTAGAAATCATATTTGTACATACACGAATATTATACATATAGTTAGTGCTAGAACAATCGTATGCGTGAATGCACCGGAAAGCCATGGAACAAGGACGCGCATGCGTTCTATACCATTCTACACTATTCGCGCATACAGGCTCTATCGTGTATAAAAGGGGCGCCTTCGGCCTCGTAGCTAGTCACCCATTGAATATATACTTTTCACCGGTAAATCACACACACGCCTTCGGCGTCGTCTTAAGCACACTGCGCACCGAGTACATATATTGTATTCGTGGTTATATACATAGTTTCTATAGGTTATGAGCCCCGAGCTCATCGCTTAAGACCAGAAGTACACCGCGTGATCACCCCAGAGCGAAGCACATAGGCCCCGCAACGACAGAGACGTCATACAGTGACCTCAGAGCCCAGAACGAACGAGTAAGACTCACCGCGTGATAGTAAGAGCTCGACACCGACATGTCCGACATGAACACAAGCTCCGGCACATCCGTTTATCGGATTACTCCGCTGCATGGCACGGAGAACTTTAGCACATGGCGCATACAGATGGAAGATATCCTCACCGACCTAGGCCTATTCGAATACGTGAACGGAACGAACCCGTTTCCCCCATACGACGTCAACAAGGTTCCAGACCCGAAAGCAGTAGGTTCAGATGGAAAGCCCGACCCCAACGGAACGAAAGACGAAGTCAGCACAACAATGAATAAGAACCAGGAGAAATGGATCAAGGAAGATCGGAAGGCACTCTCACAGATAAGATTACGCGTAGATGCTCACGCACTAACGCATATACAGAGCTGCAACTATAGTAGAGAAGCATGGAGTCTACTAACAAACACTTTCCAGGTACAGGGAACCATAGGCTTAATCGACTTACGTAGAAAGTTCTTCAGTCATCGCATGACTGACGGAGAAGACGTCGAAGAACATATGCGCAAAATGCGCATTGGTTTCAACAAATCAACATTATATCGCCCGATGCGATAACTGAAGTCGATTGGATCACAACATTAGTAGCTAGTTTGCCCGATTCATGGGATTCATTCACACAATCTGTAGATTTTAACTTCGATCTTAAGAATATAAACCTACTTAGTGCGAAGGTAGCTAACCTTCGATCCCGCATTTTAGCCGAAGCACACAGAAGAAACACTCGAAGCGATAACGGTAAGACCTTCTATAGTAATAACAGACCCAATTTTAGCAGTAGCACTCGGAGTTTCAACCCAACAAAGAACCCCTCACGCACTCCAGACAAATCGCAAACGAAGTGCAACAATTGCGGAAGAACGGGACATTGGGCAAAGGAATGTCGTCAGCCTGGCGGAGGCGCATACAAGCAGGGAAACAACAAACCACAGTTCAGGAACCCTGGAAAGAACTCATTCAACCGGTTCATGAGTCCAAACAATAAGCGTAACAATGCACGCGCTCACGCTGCGATCGACACAGAAGAAGCCCCTATTCAGCGAAATGACAGCTTCTCCTTCTCGGCCTTCGATGACGAAATCGGATTTTGGAGCCGGCCCGGTAACCAATGGATTGCCAATAGCAGCACAACCACCCATATCACACGTGACCGATCACTCTTCGAGGATTATCGAAATGCACAAGGTACAGTCACAGGAGTTAGTGGCAAGAATACAATCATAGGAAGAGGTAACATTACCCTTTGCTGTAAGAACCCGGCGACAAATGAGTATAAAACAATAACCTTGAAAGATGTCGCACACGTACCTTCATGTCCTACTAATCTAATCAGCTTATCTCTAGTTACCGATCATGGATTAGGCATTCGGATGAATGCGAAGAACTTACAAATCTTATCCCCGGATGGAAATACCATCGCGGTAGGCGAGAAATCCACAGATCGAAGCAAGGGGAACCTCTGGCAGTTATTGTGCGATGCCGTGTACCCATCTAAGCGCATACAGTCGGATACCAAGAATAACCAAACTGAGACAGTACTCACCAAGGTAAGCGGACGTACTTGGTACGATTGGCACAGGATTTTGGGCCATATCGGCGCCCAAGCGCTCCAGAAAATACAGACAATGGGAGCGATAACAGGCATGGAAATATCAGAAGGTAAAGAAGGTTTAGACTTCCAGTGCGAATCATGCATACAAGCGAAGATGTCAGTTAGGCCTTTTCCGAAAGAATCGAAGACTAATATCACAAATATAGGCCAATTGATAGTTACTGATGTCTGGGGTCCTGCGCGTATACCTTCTATCGGAAAATACTTGTATTATGTATCTTTTACTGATGTATCTACAAGATTTTCTACTGTAGCTTTTCTTAGGCAGAAAGACGAGACTCTGGATGAATACAAAGCATTTGAATTGTTTTTACTAACACAGAAGAATGCTAAGGTTTTGAAGGTTCGATTCGACAACGGAGGAGAATTTGTTAATCAAAGCTGGAAAGCGCATACATCGAAAGCGGGTACCGTCCTGGAAACGACTGCTCCGTACTCAAGCCAGCAGAATGGAATAGCTGAAAGGCTAAATCGCACGCTTTTGGAACATGCTCGTGCAATGATGTTCGAGAGTGACGCACCAAAGTTCCTTTGGAGCGAAGCGGTCGCATATGCGTGCTACCTGAAGAACAGAGTACCTACCCAAGTACATGGAGTCTTTCAACTGACTCCATATGAGCGATTTTGGGGGACAAAGCCCGACGTTAGCCTGCTAAGGCCTTGGGGATCGAAATGCTATGTACTGGATCAGGCAGTAAATCGATCTAAACTCGACCCCAAAGCTTTCAAAGCAGTATTTACAGGAATTTCAGATGTACAAGGCAAGTCCTGGCGATACTACAAGCCCGGCGCAATGAAGATTCTTCACTCGCGCAATGTGGCGTTCCTCCAAGATGACGATACAATGACGAACGATGGAGACGAAGTGCTCGTTCCAATCGCTCCGCCTGCTGAGGGGGAGATTAAGAAAATTTCGGAAGATTCCAGCAAGCCAGAGCAATTGAAACGACAGCCTGGGACAGGGGGAGAGCTAAAGCCTATAAAAGCAAAGCTCAAAGACGAGACAGAGTCACCAGCAACTCCAATTTTATTTGATTCAACTAAGTCTACTACTACTGTAACATCTCCCACTGTTTCATCTCTACTTGAACCACTTGCAACTTCATCTACGACGCATACAACCTCCTCTCAACTGTCTAAAGCAGTACGTACGCTGTTAAAATCGTCTAAGTCCTCCGGCGCTAACTCCGGCGCTAAACCACAAGGACCATCGCAACCTCCAGCAATGTCGAAACCAGGCGCTACTATTCAGACCCGCTCTGCCTGAGTTGGTCAGCCAATTATGCGACTTGAATCTACTCGTGGCGCACCCAAGATCACTGTCATGGACGATAAAGGTAATCTACCAATTGCTGCGCATACAGGCGAGCAACTGACAGATGATACAGTTGGCGAAGACGCTGAAATGGCCAATGTCTGTGTCGACGACCCCTACGCCGACATGCCGTCTCTCGAGCCTATCTACAAGATCAAGTATCAACCTGATGTACCACCTCTTGTGCCGATCACAGTGGATCAACTTGCTCGCCCACAAGAATCCTACTCGGCGACTCTCAAGGCCAAGGAGAACGCCTTCACGAGCGCGTTCTACGAAGGGTTCATGCACCAGTCTTTCATGACTCGCACCGACCCCGATGGCGACAATCCTTCCTACGAGGATGCGATGAACGGACCCGAACGCAACAGGTGGATCCAGGCGATGCAGGAAGAGTACGATCAACTCGTCCGAATGAAGACCTTCGAACTTGCCAGTCCGCCCGTCAACAAGAACGTCATTCAGAACAAATGGGTACTCACTCGCAAGCGCGACGAGAACGGCAACATCGCACGCTACAAGGCACGGCTCGTGGCGAAGGGATTCACTCAAATCCCTGGTCAAGACTTTTACGACACTTTCGCCCCCATTGCCCACCTTGATTCGTTGCGTATTATGTGTTCTCTCGCTAATTGGTATGATCTTGATATTCACCAACTCGATGTCGTTTCAGCTTTCCTTAATGGCGAACTCGACGAAGAACTATACATGCGCCAGATCCCTGGCTTCGACGATGGCTTAGGTACTGTGCTACGTTTGAGGCGATCTTTGTATGGACTGAAACAGGCTGGACATGTATGGAATAAATATCTGGATGCGAAGTTGAAATCTTTAGGCTACACACGACTTTTGACAGATTCTTGTGTCTACCGGCGCATTCGCCATGATCGTGATGGCTATTATCTTGTTTCCTTTTTAGCAGTACACGTCGACGACTGTATTCTGTGACAACTCCTTCTCACACGTACGATGCGATCAACGAGCTGCGCCAAGAGTTCGATATGCGTGACCTAGGCGAACTGCGACATTTTATTGGCATACAGTTCACTCGAGATCGAGCCAACCGCACGCTCACGCTCTCTCAATCCGCATACATTCTCAATATCGTCGACGAGGCTGGCATGCTAGGCGCTTACCCGGCCGACACCCCTGCGTCGACTTCTACACAACTCGAGCGCAACACCGGTCCGAAACCCAACTACCCTTATGCCCGAAACATCGGCCGTCTCATGTACGCTGCTATCTGTACTCGTGCCGATATCGCTTACATCGTCAATCACCTCGCGTCGTTCACTACGTGCTACGGGCAACCTCACATCACGGCGCTTAAACGAGTTATTCGATACCTCGCTGGTACCGTCAATCACGGACTCGTTTATCGGCGAAACCCTCAAGATCTATCGAGCGATGTAATCGGCGAAGTTGGCTACTCGGACGCCGATTGGGGATCAAGCCTACTCGATCGCAAATCGATATCCGGCAACTGTTTCCTTTTAGGTGGCGCTGCAGTCAGCTGGTCGTCGAAGAAGCAACACACCGTCGCTCTCTCTACGATGGAAGCTGAGTACATGGCTCTCGCTCATGCCTCTACTCAAGCTCTTTGGATCCGTCAATTCTTCGACGAGATCAGCATGCCGTCGGAATCTCCCACTCTTATTTTGTCCGACAACCTCGCTGCGCTTACTCTATCGGTCGAATCCCAGTACCGTGGTCGATCGAAACATATCGACATTCGTCACCACTTCATTCGTGACTGCGTCGAAAAGCGTTTGTTATCTCCTATGTATGTTAACACAAAGGATAACTACGCTGACGCCCTTACCAAGCCACTCCCGGCGAACCAGTTTCATACTTTGATGGAAGGGATTATGGGCGAACAGGAAGAACGTGATATTGAAATCATTTGAGTAGCATATATACAATTTAAATAGCTGTAGTGTCTGAAAACGGAATCGTTATGTTTGTGAATTGTTTTGTAATTCTGTTTTGTCCGAATCTAGTTTGATTTCTTTACTCTCTTACGAGCATACGATTGAGGGGGAGTGTAGAAATCATATTTGTACATACACGAATATTATACATATAGTTAGTGCTAGAACAATCGTATGCGTGAATGCACCGGAAAGCCATGGAACAAGGACGCGCATGCGTTCTATACCATTCTACACTATTCGCGCATACAGGCTCTATCGTGTATAAAAGGGGCGCCTTCGGCCTCGTAGCTAGTCACCCATTGAATATATACTTTTCACCGGTAAATCACACACACGCCTTCGGCGTCGTCTTAAGCACACTGCGCACCGAGTACATATATTGTATTCGTGGTTATATACATAGTTTCTATAGTCTGGCTGGATTATCATTGAGCTTGTCAACGGGAAGTTTGAGAGAGAAATATTTCTGGATATCATGTGTGAGTCGGTATGTATTCTATCGTGTCCTTCCCTGTTATGGGCTTGATACCGGCCTTACACGCGTGGTAAACTCCCGTGTGCCGAGCTTAGAGATCTGTTGTTTCCGAACCCCGAGGACCATGGATTATGGACTTTTAGAGCCCGTGTTGTCGCGAAGGACCAGGAGATCCGACAGCCTCAGAATCTCAACGGTAATGATGAGAAAGCACAATTCCTACTGAGGAATGGAATTGCGACTGGCACCATTTTAGGAGGGGTTTATGGGTTTGACCCGTTCGCTCGCATTTACCTACATTCTGACATCGAGCGGACGATCATCGAAGTCGCCATCATGCCCTATGAGCATAAGGATTACCCTTTCTGCTCCCCGGGGGATTGGAGCGCCATAATCCTTGACAAAACCGGTTGTATTGTTGCCATGCTCAATGTTGGCTGCGGTTGGACTGGTCGCATAGACATTAGCTATGGGAATCCCCTATCGGTAGCTGGAGGAAAAAACCCAACTCAGATTCCCTGGATACTACCTCTAATAAGGTGGTGTAGCGCGCCGATTGAGTTTTTTTCAGTAGGGCATTGAAAACGAAATCATTATCAATCAAAGTTTTGTGATCGTCTGGAAACTCTACATGGATTGATGCGATCTCCAATACATCATGTGATAGGTTCGCACGTATCCATCAAACTAGTGCTGCTCGGAGTCCGGATACCACTCCTGAGTTCTAGTATAACGCTAGTTAGATCATTAGTAGTACCGGAATGGCTAGAAGAGGCGATATATAATATTAAGCGTTTCTCCGAGTAGTCTTGGCGGCTCAGGGGCAAGAAAATGACAACCCCTTGCCATAGAAATTTAGAAATTTCTTGGTGAAAGTATGGTGAGAAGGAGATTCGCCGATTCACAACAGGTTTAGGTATTGAAATGGACTAACCTAGCGGGTCGGGTCAAACTGATAGTTCAGAAATAGCTCCCCCCCCCTCTCCATCTAATGTTAGTCGTAGCATCCCCACGCAGCGGTGATAGCAATACACTCGGGGCGTGTTCCGGGCAGTATTCGCATGATGACCTTACTACCAGCCACAGGGGCAGGGGCGGGCAGGTGAGACCTGGAACGAGCGAAAGGAAATGTGCGTGTATCGATTAAAGCTAATCCGTCAAGGTCGTTCGCTCATGAACATATGCTCCATGTAAGCCTTGTGGCCTTTGGGTAGTCTGTCAAAGTCTAATTGAGTGATGTCGATCAGCGGGAACATCTCGATCCCTGGCTGGTCAGCGCCTCGAACCGAAGCTCGGCTCATCGTCATCCCGTGGAGCGAGAAGAATTACAACTTCTGTGAGGAAGTGTCAAGTAAAGGAGAAACTCTTCAACCCACACACAGCCGAATCGCTGCCTGAGCTCACCACGCTCGTGTCGCCCACTTGATTTTTTTTACTATCCCCTACTACTATCTACATCTCTTTGTTGCATTATGTTCCGCTTTTTCTGTTCAAGTCGTCTCAAACGCATGAGCAGTATTGAGTGATGATCAGGGGCTTAGCGTCGCTCTTTTCGGAGGCTTCCACGTGACGAGCCCCTATTGAATCTCACCCACCCTAAGCCTCACGCGCGGAGGCAAGCCCCATACGGTCCATATGATCATTTACTTGAGACAGGGGCCTCGAGTAGATATCCCGTTCTTCTTCCCACTGCCTCCGCATCAGTGAGTGGGATCTCGCGTCTTCCCATTCCTCAACAACGACCAGGTACTGAATGATGGCCCAGCACATCGAGTCGCTCTTTGTGTTCGGATTTTGGCTGAGTTATTATTATCTGTTCTTGTTGTTTCTTAGGCGACATATGATTTCTACTCGACTTCCATCTGCGAAGAGGACGATGGACGAGAATGCGAATCAGGTACGGAATTAATTTGTGGCGTTGTGGCGATCGTCGTCGATCAAGGCTAATTTATCCTTCATTTTCCATTCCATAGCATACGCCAGTTAGACCTTCGGACAGCACTGTGACCATTACGCCGAAGAAACGGGTCTATCATAAGGTTGATCTCTACTGTCCACATCCGTTCCTGCTCGCACTTGCACAACAAGCCAAACTCCAGCCGACGCCAAAATCCCTAAATATTTGCCTTCATGAGCACGCTTTGCCTACAGACCTAGTTCACCGTAGGCAAAATACGGCTCCGGCTAGCGGCTCGACATGGTCAACTGGTCAGCCCGGCCCTGTGACGCCACCACGTTTGCCAATCGCGAGCGAACCCCCACCTCGCCCACCCCGCCCAACTACAGTCCACACGACCCCCGTGCATCGTAATATTGTACTTCCAGACCTCCCCTTGCGCCACATCGTGTCCCAGATGTTCAGTGCTGCACCTCCGAATGCGGTTCCCCCCGGCAATTCGACTCCCCGACCAACAGTACCGGAAGATTTGGTAGAGATTATGTCTCGTATTCTCGAATTGGTCGAAGATTGCCGACCTTCCGAAATTTCGGCCCTCACGCCGTTCTTCGCTTGCATGTTCTGGCAGATCCGGGAGTATCACCGTTTACTGGTGCTAAACGGCCGACAAATGGCGATGGTGATTCAAATTGTAGTCTGGAGCTTTCAAACTTACATTCCCACATCTCCATCAGGTCATTATTATTGCTCGCATCACCGCGTACCATTTTCCCCCGGGATTCGACCAAACCTGAACGTAGATAGCCAGGAAACCTTGAGGGAATTGATCGCCCGACTCGAGCACGGGCGTCGTTTGCGCACGGGCGTGCGTCCAATAGTAATCCCATCAAGTGCTGTACGTTTCTCTCGGATTTCGGTGCCGCTAGATTGATCGTTGATGCACTTCGATTGAAGACCCCCTCGGTAAGATCACCAAACGCCGAAACACCGTCATCCGGTTCGGTCGCCACACCAGCCGACTCGCCGGCTCTTTTGGTGAACAGTGGCTCGTCCGCCACCCGAGCTCTTGATCATTCCCCTCCCCTTAATCCTCATGTGGCCACAACCAATGTGGACGGCCCTGCGAATGCGGAATTATAATGAAGTTATTCCTCGCTCAAAGCTTGAATAGGGCTGTGTGCTACGAGTGGTCCCACATGCTTAGTTGCAATATTTTCAATTGATTTGTAACGGCCTATTCGGAAAAAAGGAAAACCCTATTTGGTGAAATATACATAGCCTCACATGCAGCAATCAATATCATAATTATACGAAGGCCCACACCTGAGTTCCTGCAGCACGAGGTAACACATAAATGCTTAAATTGTCCTTGTCCACCACCAAAAATGCATACGTCCGTAGATTTATTCAGACGAAATCGGTTGGTTCTGCATAGTCTGCTTAAAGTATACTAGTGCAGCCTGTCCACGGGCGAGTTTGCCATTGCCATATGCAGGGACCGCATGACCTGCCTTGCTAACTCGGAGGTACGACATAGTACCGGCATTCTTATACCTCCCCGTCGCAACGCCATCGACCGTCCAAGTCGTCCAATGTTGCTTCTTATACGTTGAAGTGAATTCGGTTCGTAGAGCATTCACCTGGGTTCTGGTAAGCACTAATCTTGAAAATAAGTTTATAGCACACACCATGGACTCGTAGCCGATATAGTTGCATATGTAATCCGCATCGCCATCAAGAAGTAGTACACGGACACCCGCGTTGATAACCTTCTCCAACGATGGGCGTTTGTTCCTCATCCAGTCGCCGGTCATGGCGAAATTATCATACACTGGATAGCTGACAGCGTCCCACTCGCTTTGCGCGCCAATCTTTGATCTGTAAGTCAACTTGTTCAGAACAAACAATAAGCCTATCCGAACACAGAGGCTCACTTGATCGTTGAGTTTGAAAGGTAGCCCGAAACGTCATACGGGTAGGAATCGTTGGTCGTCCGTACATCGTATTCACTGTAGTTGCCGGCCAAGGGACCTAGCACCTTGGAGTTGCAATAGTCTTGGGCATGGCTACACACTTCATTGCTCCCTTTGTCATTACATTTCGCAATCTATTTGGAGGGTTTTGTCTACTTGAGGCATCCTAAAGAAGTCGACCCGCTCACCTGAGACATGCATCCGCCCGGCTCAAAGAGTGATCGATTTGCGGCCTTGATCACATCATCTGAGACCAACTGATGGTACGGGTTCGACTTGGCATACTTGACGTATCCTGGATATTGCAAGTATGGATCCGTGAGGCCATTGCCAATACTGAGAACTTTCGGGTTAATCTTGACGCCGGAAACCTTGCCGGCGGTAATGGCAGCGTTTTGGTCCAAGAAGTACGAGGCGAAGGCCGGGCCATAATGGCCGCCGTAGGACTCGGCCCAGACAGCAAAGTCACGGGTAGCATAGTTGCTAAACTTGTCGTCCTTGAAGAATATTTGAAGCATCTTCCAGACCGCTTCGGCCGCGCTCTAAACCCCAGGCATTCAGTCACGATATCATATTCAGCCATGCTTATGACATACCTGCGAATCCCCAACCGTCTCATGACCGTAAGAGAAGCCAGCACCTATGGGCTGGTCGATGTATAGCCTGGGGGATTCAGAGAATTAGTGGCTTGGTGTCATACTCTTCTAATAGACTCACATGTTTGCATACTCATTCCACGAGTACGGGTTAAAGCTAACTGTCTTGTTGTCTGAATTCATGCGGCAAGGTCCGTTCGCCTGAAAGAGTCCAAGCATGCTGGAGGCCCCGGGGCCGCCTGGTTGTGGCGGATCAGCAAAGGGATAGTCTCGGGCTACAAACGGACCGCACCATTAAGCCAAATCGCCAGAGGAGCGGTGTCCGGATTGGACCGAGCAGCGAAGAACCAGAACCTGGGGTGAACGTCAACCCGTGTCCTGTCACCTTCATCTCCGACTTACCACATGCTTTCAGTGGCTGTAAGATCAGCATACCCAGATGCTTGATAGACACCTTCTGTGGTCTCTGCTCACATCAATTTATTTCAACAGGCGATCCAATAGACTGAATATGGAAACACGTACCACAGACGCCTGAGTTTTCGATATAGCGAAGTTTGCCGGGTTTTGTGATATTAGGTGACCCGCCCGGCTTGTAGGGAGGCGGATCGACTGCGAGCGAGTTGGCCTTGTTCTGAGTTCGGGGTACACCACCCATTACCTGATCGACGGTAGGGAACTGGCGAGCAAGAATAACCGGCAAGAGATATGCGAGCCCCAACAGCGACAACGAGCGCATGTTCTCTGAACCTTGAAACAGGGTGGGGTGGCGGATGAGTGGTTATAAAGGCCTGTTTTTCTATCCTTTCCGAGCGCAAACAGGATAGTTCGGCCAGAACACGCGACTAGGCTGTTAGAAGCCAGCGGCACCAAAAGGTTCTTGCCGCGTAATTGGAAGACCTTGAATAACAGTGGAGCCTGATGATTCAATTTACGGGCGTGGGGAAATGTTTAAAATAGGGTGGCTGCTGAGCAATTGGATTTTAGAAGTACGAGAGGCGCATTCTTGCGCTGCTTGGCTGCCGAACGCCTCAAGAACAAGGCATCCCTGCCTTCGGTGTTGACATAGTCGCCAGGGAGGTATAGGCGTCCACATGGTCTTTACGCGTCTCAGACTCTATGCGCGTTTATTCGATGAATAACGCACTGTGTCGCTCAAAAAATGTTATTCACCATTGCGCGTCAATTTATATGCAATCCAAGATTCGAGCCGGATATAATTAACCAAACGCTGTGTTGCGTTGGAGAATACTGAGTATGAGTTGGCGCTGAAGATTTCGGCCAGTTAATTCAATGCGCCTAGATCAAGACTGATCACCTTTTCATCACAGCTAACCGTGTGACACCGCGGTAGACCTCAATGCTCCGACTAAAGCCACCTCTCAGTCCTGGGGCTCCCCACGATACTCAGAGAATATCTGCTCAGTGGCATCTAGTACGTCTTCCATTGAAATCAACTTGTACATTATTGAAATTTTTCTAAACTAAAACGGGTACAAGGTCCCCCCCCTGCTGATTCCATATGGACGGAAAGTGCGATAAACTAGTGAGACAATGTGGACGGCCAGCTGTGAAGCTGGTCACGTGGGTATCCCGCTGTGCCCGTTTGGTGTGTTCTCCTGTTGTCGCTGATTGGTTCGATCATAGTGTTCGTGTAGGTCGTTAAATGTGTACGCAAAAAAAAGCTGGTCACGTGCGTATGCTGAAAAATAAAATAGAATAAAATAAGTAAAAGAAAGTTGATCACGTGACGCTTCACAGAGCGCCCGGCGGTTGTTTCCCCACATCATTCGTCCCAACAAACCTACGACCACAGCTCAGCTTAACTGACACCTCACGGCACGTGCGAGAGGGACGGCTCACAATCGAGCTCCGAGCATAGGATCAACACCGGTATGGATTGCTCTCCGAGCGTTGCACTCATACAGACGCCCAACAAAGCGTTCAGTGGATGACTCTGGACGACCACCAGCCTTGACTGATGGCCACCACGCCTCTGATAGACTTCCCGCATTTTCCCGATCTTAATGACAGATCCCACGTGTAAAATCCTTGGCATGATTGCAAGTCAGACCAGCCTCTGCAACCGAGACCAGGCGCATGTCATCCGCCACGCCATCATCCATCCCAGGCACCAACCCCGGATATGCCGATCCTTAATTTACTCTTCCTGGGCGGCACGCCTCGAACAGAGCTCAGCATTCGGTGGGTAACGAGCACAGTGCGCTATTCGGCATGTGTGTTTTCTCAAGAGTCCTGAATTCACACCACTATCGGCGTTCATGAAAGATGTATAAGTGTCCTGCGAGAGAACCGCTTTGCGTAGGCTTGGTCTAGGCTACAACCCCGGCAGATACTCCACTATGTCTCAGGCGACATGTACACCGCTCCAGACACTGACGTCCGTAGTTCGAACTCTGACGTTGACAAGATCAATTCCACCCGGTTGAAACCGCCTCCCATAGTACGTGGGTAGCCCGCGTACTCGAATTTCGTCTGATCTTTTGTTATAGCTGGCGCTACAACAGGATTCGAGACATACACTACGGTGCTCACACGACCAGCAGTCATAGTCTCATGCTACACGCCGAGCTCCCACGCACCAACTACCGTCACCCCATCAATTGCGAGTTCAACCACCGTATTTCATGCACCAACCGTTACCGATTCGTGTCTATAACCTCATCGCCAACACCAGCTCCTCCACTATGGACGACAAGTGTGGCCTACGGTGTTAGCACAGGCATCATGACGGTCCTTCCGCCTTCAGTTTCTCACTCGAGTACACCTTTGCCTCCCTTGGTCACCACAGTTACCGTGACACGTCCAGTATCCACACCTAGCTCTCCTGCGAGTACCATCCGACCGACGGTGACCGTGATCGTGACCCCATCACCCACCGCTCCTGTGACCTCAATCGTCAACACGGTGTTCGTGACCATCGCCCCTCCTACAACCTTGGGCTTTACGCGAACCCTATTCGTGTCTGTCCCCCATTCGACTACAGGCTCGAGCTCTGTTGCAACTTCGACCAATATCGTACGGTCGACTGTCACTATCTATGTTCCTATGCCGTCATCTACATCCTCTGCTTCCGCTATTTCTACTTCGACTGTTCGCCCAACTGTTACAGTATATGTGCCAATGCCTCCCCCTACCCCATCGCCCAGTCCACCTATTAGCACTGTCTTCGTGACTGTTACGACCATTCCGACACCCACATCGACTCGACTAGCTTTTACCCGCACATTATTTGTATCCCTTCCAACAACAACCAATACCCCACACACCACGATGGTATTCACGACGACTAGTACAGCCTTTGCAGTGATTACGACCAGGATAGTAACCACCTTGCCCCCATCCCCACCTGCTATCGCCCCGCGCTTTGCCCTTGCCGCTGAGCAAGATGAAAATTCTGTAGTAACTTCAACGACATCCGCAGTGAACCAAACAGCCATGTGAGAATTTGCCCCGCTCAAATTCACAAATCGCTCAACTGATATATTTGCTCTCCAGGGAGACATCTTTGACCGTTCACCGGACGTCCATCTCGATGCGCCGTTTGGTTCCTACACCCTCGCTTGCGCTTCCGGAACCTTCGAGCACCGAATCTGATTTTGCTCACGTCAACAAGGGCGCGATCACCGGAGGAGTTGTTGGGGGAGTTGTTGGACTCGCATTGTTTTGGTAGTTTTCCTTTCCATGGTTCGCTCGTACCGTGTTAAGCGAAATAATCGAGGGCTGCGTATCAACTCATCAACCTCGCTTGAAAAGGGGATGTCTGAAGTCGAGCGTTCTTGAAAAGTGAGGGATTGGTATGCCTATGGATATTATGGAAATAATTTAACGAACTCGTAAATATGATGATGTAGAATGAGGATTTGAACAGTATGTTAAAATGGCTAATCGGACACTTCCGGACAAAAATCTGCCTTGAGGATGTGAATCCATCGATCACAAAACCAGCATATATGCGTACTATACCCACCCTTGGTGATTTGAGATAATTTGACTGGCATATTTTAATATCGTGCTATAGTTGCGTGCATGATAGACCAAACCACGGTCAAGTGTAGGACGGCACTAAGATTGTGCCCTAAGTTATCAAAATCACATGACATCAAGATCCGAATTACCTTCCACCACCCTCATTCACCCTCCAGCACATAGGTACCCCTAAGGATCTACATATTAGAACATATATATTTATTAAAGATAACTCTTCTCACCCTTCTGCGGCTTTCATAGCTCGTGGCAACCGAATCTAATGGCAACTTCTTCCAAATCCTCCGTCAATGGCCTGAGTGCAATTCGCAGACAATCGGGATTGCATGTGAGAACTAGACAAAATTCAACTCATCCCATCATCTTATCCTATTTTTCTCCAGCTTCTGAATCGAGTAAAATATAAAAGTTCGTATCATACTATTCAATTACCCTAGAGTTTCTCACTGTTTAGACAATCAGCGGACCCACCAGGAGACTCTTTCATTGAAGGTCTCGACTCTCATATTACTCGAGCTCTACCTAACCTCTCCCAAACTTTGCCGAAATCAACTTGGGCTCGAGGTGACGTAATCGAGATTCAAGGTCCCGCAGCCAGCGGAAAAACGCACCTCTTGTATTTCTGGGCTATGACCTGCATTCTTCCCTACAGTGCATGTATCCGGACCGAAGACTCTGAAAAGGCTTTTGGTGTGCTTCTTGGTGGTCGGGGTAGTTCTGTGGTTGTCTATGATTGCGATACTCGGTGGAGTATGGTTCGTTTACATACGATCATTTCGAGGTATCTCAACGAGCGACGGGAGACTGCTGTTTCTTACTCTCAGCCCGATGAAGACGACCCGATGCACGACGAGGTACCCACAACTATCCCAGAGCTTGTTATGAAGGTTCTCCAACGCGTTCATATGTTTCGTCCCACGTCAACACTGTCCCTTGCCGCCACTTTACGGGCCTTGCCAGCATACCACAAATCGCGCATGCCACACGAATCGATTGGAATGATCATGATCGATTCCATCAGCACCTTCCACTCGTCGGACCGCTGGACAACCGAACAACTCGAGAAAGCCAGCGGGCTGGCCCCCACATCAGATGTATTAGGCTCTGGCCCTCAACTTCGAGAGCTACGGACCGACGTAAATCCGCTACGTCATGTGCTGAACGTGCTTCTGGAACTTCGACGTTCGCTAGGGATGATTACTTTTCTTACCAATTGGGGAATTAACATTGTTGAGCCCGAGCTTCCGTCTTCCGTCCCTTATTTTAAGCAACACCTCCGCGCTCCATATCCTTCTCCATTTGATGTGGAGTCTCCACGGGGTAAATTTCCGTTGTCCCATCATATCACCATTCCACAACAAGGACCCCCGCCCCTCGATACGAGCACGCCACTGGAAGAAGTGATCAACAATCAAGACCGGCGGTACGAATCTGCGGAGTATATTAGGCTACGTGCCTTTATTCGCACGATCGCTAGGCGGCCTGAAGAACCTTCGTCGATTGTCGAGTCCGAGTTTGAGTTTGCGATTACCGAGAATGGCATACTTGTGTCCTGATGGCGCTGTGTTTTGTGAACGCGTTGTTTGCTCCATTATTTTTCAGCCAATCTAATGGTGTTGTGCTCAATGCTACTGGGTTGATCCGACCACCATCTTAACCATTCCTGGGTACAGTATAGCCCTTTTACGGCTGTTTTCATGAGTCCAGCCCGACCATATAACCCTCCCCCCCCGAATGAATTAGATTGAAAGTATTGGAATAGCATCTTAGTTATACAACATCGGGGTGGGTATATGCAAGTCCAAACCAGAGCTAAACGGGAACAGTGATAGTAAATATGAATAATTAAGTATACAGAAAACTAACAGGTCGAATCAAGGATGGGAATCAGGCGCGAGGAAGGAAGACGAAAACAACAAACATACATAGGAGCAAATCAAAAGTATAAAGAAGCTAGGGCGCGGATGTGCATATCTTTTGGGGTCGTGGCTGGGTATGCCCATGCTCAACGGTCGAGATTTTATTTACAGGGGGTGGGTGGGGGAAGGTCGTTGGACAAACACCGGGGGGGGGGGGCGGTTGATGGATAAGGCGGGTTGGGATGGTACATGTCGAATGCGGTGGTGAGTATGTATGGGACAACGACAGGCCGATGGGATGGTGGATAGCTGGGGTAAGCACTCTCGTCTCCGCTCCTTCCGTTCCCCAGTCCCGCCTTCCTGCATGGCACCTCCCACCCCCCGCACTGTCTGGGGCCAACAGACAGTACGGTGGCCCTGGGATAGGTGATACCATACAAGCGCGCATACCGGATCACATCCGGAGTGTGGTGACGCGGGCGCCACCCTGCATCAGGGGAAGTGCGAGGGTATGTGTCGTTTAGTCGGCGGGGTCATTGTCCTTGTCGATGTTGTTTACTTGACCATCCCACCCTAGGTATCATCCTACGTCGGCTATGTCACCCGCCCTCTACGCCGCTGCTGCTTCGTTCTTCTTCCCCTTTCCCCCTCTCGCTCCTCTCCTTGTCTTCTTGCGACTCATACCAGCCTCTGAAGGCGGCTCCGACACGGGAATAGGAACTCGCCAAAGTCGGCACTTCCGTTCAACAATCTTCCACCCACCTCCGTCATTCGGTTCGGGCTCGCCAGCAGTCGAGAGCGAGCCGCCAGCCACCTTGCTTCCACAATCGTCCAGGATGTTGGCCTCGCTAGTCCGAATTCGAGGGCTGTCCCGCTTCTGATCTGTCATTGCCTTGGATTATCTCGTCCGGCGAGATATCCGATGCAGCGCCCGCCGAGCGAGGAGAGGACGCGAGGCCTACGGAATCTTTAGGTAAAATTGGGCCGAAGTGGGGTTCGACCGTTCTTTGTCGTTGAGGAGTGGGGGGCTCGGCGCGTGGCTCGTTGGAGTTGGGGGAGGTAGGGACGGTGGTGGGATCTCCACGTCTGGAAGCGGCGATGCGGGTGAGGACGATAGCAATAGGGTCGTTGTCGGCGAGGCCACCCAGTTTTCGTCCTGGTTGGGTGGCAGGGGAATATGAGCCAGGTCAACTGTCGCCATTTCGCCAAGGTCTGCCGTTTCATCTTTCTGGACAGGCCGAGGGGGCGATGCGATTGAAACCGCAGCTGAGGGAGGGAGGGATACTTGGGGCAGTGGAGCTTCGATATTCTTGTTGGGTATGATAGGGAAGGTGTGGTGGGGATGGGGGCGAGGTCGGGATCATGGGCGGGGATTAGGTTGAATATCATGGGGCTGGGATCAGAGGACCTCGAGCCCGTTTGGAATATCGCTCCGATTATCAGATACAATTCTGGGTATGTGTCAGCAGCAGCAATTCCAACAGAAATGGAGTAGAAACATAGCGCATATATACGAAGTAACCGGTGCCGCAGGTTATGGCGGTGACGTGACAAAGTCATGAATGAAGGCGAGAAGAGCAGGCCAATTCATTCGTTAGCACTAGAAAAGTGCCCATAAGATAAACTACTAACCGAATATGTATCCATACGTCCATTTGACGAGGCGGACGATCATGCGGAAAACAATATATCCTAGCATTGGAAACAGGTCAGTTCACAGGAAAGGGATGAAAAAATAAAATAAGAAAACTAACCGAACAGGAGCAGGATTACGGATAAGATAGCCAAGCACTCAATAGTTTCATCAGCCATGACTGCCTGTTCCGTTTCTGGGAGGTCGCTGGGGTGCTGGGAGAGAACAAATATGATAATTTCTTTTAACCTATCCAACTCCTCCGACGCGGGCTCGATGTATGAAACGATCTCGGCGGTTTCTTCGGTGTCCCAGTTTAGATAAATGGGGCCCTGCAGAGTGTCTAGCACACGATATGGTGTACATTGCCCTAGATGGACGATCGCCGATTTCGGTGAGCGACGATCCAGAAGTGACAACTCTGGGACAGGATCCTCGACGGGCGGTGAGGGGTAGCGGGAGACGGGGAGTGTGAATATAATGGGGGGAGGCGATGGCAAAGGGAGGTTGAAAGTCGGATAGGTGAAATTGGAGTATACCGGAGCAGGAAGGGCCAGCGACCGGTCGTCGTACCATAGCTGGCGCATGGGCATGTATGCCAAGCGCCCAACCATCAGTACGCGTGGCATAGTCAAGGATGGGGTCAACGCCGGACGGTTGCGATAGGCGATTAACAGGCGGTCATGATAGGCGGTTAGAGCCGCCGCTGCTCGGTTGATGACGTAATGCCCGGTGCGGAGCAGCTTTGGGACATGGTGGAGTGCGTCGACCCCCGAGGCCACAGCGGCCGGTGAGACGTACAGTACCACGTCGGTGGTGGTGAATTTTCGTGGAGGAGGGACAAAGGCGGCGACGGGAAGCTGGAGCCTTAGGCGGCTCATACCGACATATCTGTGTCGTGATCAGACAGCGCCAACAAAACAGACGAGAATACACTTACGTCGCGGCGTAGATGGCACGAGAGCCTACATCAAGTGTAGTGAGACCCGCGTATGTAGCGAAGTCAAAGTATGCTAGGGCGGCGACAAGGAGGTATTTAGAATATTCAGCGAAATGCATCGTGAGTTCTGGTGGAGGGGAAGAGCGCGGAACAAGGCGAAACCCACCCCCTCGCTGGTATTTTATACCGCATTTTTTGCGGCCTTCACGCCTAGCAACTACCGCTCCATCGTTGCTACAAAAATTTTTACTGTATAGGAGTTGGGCCTCAGACAGGGGGAAGTAGGGTGGTGGTCTTACGCTCAAACCGAGGACACTACCCGTAATACTCGTCGCTTATTCCCTATTGTCGAATCTTATGGCTTATAATGTTGCGCAGGATGAGTGCATCGGATTGTGTGCGGCAGAGACGTGCTCGACGCGGTGGCGGGCGCGCAGAGGGGCGCGGTCACGTGTGGATCGGGTCCCAGGAGTATGGGTCGGAGCACGCCGGCGATCGGCGAGCGTGCATCCCCCGCCTTGCTTGACCGCGATTGGCTTGTGGTGGAGGCGGTGTGGCCCTTGAGCTTTCCGCATATAGGATCCTCGGTTGGCGGACTATGTTCAGTCTGGGCCTGATACTCGACGCGTGGTTCTCGCCCTCCCCAAATGAATCCTCGATATCCGAGGACACTAGTGTCCCCCGCCGTTGAAAAATACAATTATTATATAAAACGCGGCCGTGTCACTATGCATGTATAGCCACCTAAACCGCATGTGCCAGACAGTACTACAGTCTCACGATCCATTTTCATATCTATGGGGTTCAGTGCTTTGCTTGCGAAACCCACGTATCTGCTACAAACAAAACGTCATTTTCAATAATTGACAAATATTCATCATGCTCTGCTCTGGAGATGCACTCGTGACGCTTCGGACGGAATAATCGGACATATAATATCCAGAAGGCATGTACTGTAGGCAACCGAACTCAACGTCGGTCCGAGTCACGAGACCTTTCGACTCGACGTTTGATTTTGATCTGTCCAGTGTCCAAGGGAGGTTCGACGCAGGAGACAAATGTTACTATATATAGAAATAGACTAAAGGTCGCCTAACTACATATTCATAACGGAAATATGACAAAACACTAATAAGTGAGCCAATCTTGCGCTTGATAGCGAGAGCAAGGACGGGTGGCCCGGCCAGATCGAGTAACTGAAAATGCGCTACTACGAGTGGATACATGCACAAAATCATCATCCGAATCATCAGAGTCCAGGTCAGGTATGCTCGTCAATGGTTGCGCCGCCTCCGATGCTGTGTTTGCAGCTAAAACTACAGCAGTGACCTCATCGACTGTATGGTCAAGATCGCTCTCTACTTCCACCCACGATTCTTCGCCAGTGTCACCATCCGTTTCCTCAGCGTCAGCTTGATCCGACTGCTGTCCCGAGTTGCTAGTAGCCAACAAGGTCGAACCAGCCATGATTTTGGTGTACGCACTTGGATCGGTGGTAGAAAGACTCAAAATCGCCTGGCGTGCATCACGGCTTGTCAAGCTTTCGTAAGAAAGGTTGAACTCTGTTTCGGGGACAGCGCATAATCGAAAAGCCTAGCATTTGTATTGCGTCACTTCTGGGCCTGTCCAATTATAAAAGATAAAACGTACCTTAGTGACAATTTCCGGCTGGTTGATTGCGTAGAAACCTCGCAATATCCAATCGATGCTACGGTTGCGGAGGGTTGGGCGACTCTGGTCATTTATGACATCCTCGGGTGAGGTTCCATCAGATAAAGCTGCTAGAGTCTCAGCCACAACGTCGCTGTGAGCTGCCTGGCGAATCGCAAGCTTCAATATTCGCTGTAGCCCCACGTCGCACGCTTGAAATAGCCCGGTGCAGCCTCCGGGCACATACAAGATGATGATCCAGGGATAATTCTCGGCCATCCAACCACGAAATTTAGCTGAGCGGTGGACAGCCCAGCAATCGATCTGAAAGATACATCGCTGGCTTGGTGGAAGACCGTAGCGCTCAATCTGAGTTCGAAAATATGGAGCAAGAATTTGGGAGACGAAATGCTGCATTGTTGTTTGAGTCGACCAGTATGTATCTGAGCCCGAGAAATCAAGCAAGAAACCAAGCCTGAGAGCTTCAGAGTATCCTCGAGCTGTTGTAGTAGGTAAAGAACGTGCTGTCTTACCCTCGTAGACTGCCTGAAAGGGCAAAATTTCCCCAGAAAGCGAAGCAGCGACAAGGAGAGTAAAAGCGCGTTTCTCCTCAAGACCTAGGATGTGTACCTGTCGCTCGCCTGAAGTGTTCCAAGTAGAGCTACCCCCAGCATTATAAACAACCTGTGTCTGGTCGGCGTTAACGATGCATGCGGCTGGGACGTCCTCATCACGGATAATGCGAGCGAAAAGCAAAAACGCATGCAGAAGGACGTTGTTGACATTTGAAGGGTATTTTTGGGCCGCACGAGTGGCCTTCCTAAGAGACCAGCCTAAGTTACGATGCAAGAAAGTACGCACAAACTGTCGAGAACACTGAAAAGTTCGCCCAGATGCGTCGCAGCGCGTAAATGCGTCAGGAATTGCATGCCAAATGACACCACACATGTATCCTCGAATAGTATCAACATCCAACGCAACCCCCGCCTTCCGGAGATCGGTCAGGCGGCTCATAATGCTGCGAACAACATCAGGATATCCTTGCTTTAAAATACAGACGATTAGTTTATGAACACAACTAGGCAAAAGGATTACATACCAAAACACCTGTGCGACCAGTCCCTGTACGATTTGGGCGATCTCCAGCCTTGATAGATCGCATATGCGATTCAGTCCATCGTAGAACGTCGGTAAAGCGATGATCACGCCACTGGCTGATGCGTTGTGGGCGTAATGAAGTGAACATTGTCGGATTAAGTAGCTGAAGTCGGTGGACAATTTCGCTTGGGGACCACGGATAGCCCACAGATAGAGCAGCGCGTTCAATTTGAGGCCAGATAAGAGGGTGCGTCCAATTAACTCGACGATTACTAGTAGCACCAGAATCGGCAGTCCGAGCAGAATCCTCTGTGTTACGATCCAAGCGGTAGGCAGTGCTATAAGGTCGAGAGCGCAAAGCAACATTTTGACGAGCAATATGCACATTGTCACCCTGTTTGTCATATGAGTATTTGTATAGTGAAGAGAAAGATTTAAAAGACGAACAGAGTTGCTGCTAGGTGCATGTATAACTAGCTTTGGGAACAGTCGCTGCCGTAGTGTCTTCTTCTGAGCACGCTCCACACGTTTTCGATCCCGGTCTTGCTTGCGTCGAGCCATTTTCTTCTTCTCAGCTGCTAATTTGAGTCGTTCTGCCACTTGCTCCCTCTCTTCCTGCCGCTCATGAAAACAGCGAGAGTCTTGAGCATCTCGTTCAGCACGCGAGATGGGCTTGAATGGAAGTCGAGATTGGATGAGTTGTGGCTTCGAAATAGAATGGCAAGAGGGAGCTACTGTGTCGTTGTATGAACTCGAACTATAGATTGAGCTATTGAGTGCAGTAGGGGCGTCCAGAGTTGAATCTATTGTCAAAGTGCTATCGACCGAGGGGGTATATGCGCTCTCAAAAACAATCTCGGATGAGGAGACTTCGCATTTGCCATCATCCAGATCATAATCAAGTCGACTCAAAGAACTTCCTGTTATCTATACAATATGGTGAGTACAACAATTCTCATGTACTATTCATAACTCACATTGTATTCGCTTGCATGAACTAATGCAAGTGCCCAGCGAAGTCGGTGCAACTTGGCAGACTCCTGAGACCAAGGCTGAAATCGTTTCCCCCCTAGGGCGTAGTGTGCGATGGAGGACAATACTGCAACACCACAAGAGTGAGAATCCTGTTGGGCACCCAATAAAAATGGCCGAACTCCAGGGCAGAGAATGAGGTCACGATTGTATACTCCAGATATCCAAGCATTAATTGGGTTGATCACCGAGCTAGGAACATCGCTCATGTTTGGGCTCTTGCTATCGATATAAGTGTACTGCCAAGTGACCAGGTCGACATATAAGAGTGCCCAGTGAGATGGTCGATGAACAGGAATCAAGAGCTCTTGAACAACACTGTCAGCAATCAAGCCATCAAGAGGGAGAGGGCGGTGTTGTGATCCAGTTGAGCGCTCAAAGCGAAGACGAAGAGATGGAAGAAAAAAGGAATGCAAAACTCGGATATGACTAGGACAGCTGGGATGTGCGTTAACAAAGTCGCATCCAGCGTTGATATGATCGTCTGAGAGCCAGGAGTCCATAATCAGTTCGGGGATATGGGACGAGCGAAAGGGATCAAGCGCAGAAACAACAGCATTGAGGGGAATAAAGTCGAGCTCTTTAAGTATTTCCTGTGCAAGCCGACCTGTCTCAACTCCAGGAGAAGCAATACGACAAAGGTGTGTCCGAGCTGAAGCCCATTCACAACAGTGGAAGGTCAGAGTACCAAGGGTTGGCCAAATATCCATTATCCACAATGGTAAATGTACAGTGCCCAAATGATAAGTAACTTCAAGCGAAATCTCCATGCCTGGAAACTCCTTGGAAGCCTGAGCAATTGCGTCGTGGATGGCAGAGCGCTGAAGTACATCTGGGACTGGAATTTGAAGCCAGATATCAAATGAAGAGTCGATGTTGTCAGGCGACGTGAAGAGCAAGGGAGGAATGTCGCTAAGCTTGATATAATCACTAGCATGGCTAAGCGAGTGCATAAACTTGTTAAGAGCACTAGAGACCAGTATGGACGAAGCAAGGTTGATACGATTAAGCACGAGAGCACAAAGAGCGTCCTGCGACGAAATAGCTATTGAGTCTACTAATGCAGTGTGAGTGGTCACCCTACGCTTCAATATCTATTTACGTACCCATTGTCATTGTGACTACAAGGATAGGCGCGTTGCGAATAAGTGTGTTACAGCGATGAATGAAGCAGCTGGTTGGGAAGAAGAACGATGCTGTTCTTACATGTCTAGCTTTACACATTTTATACTGGATGCATGACGCAGCTAACTTAAGTTGGGACACCCAGCATACCATGCGGCAGGCCTGTGTGATTTCAAGTCTGCCCGACAACGCACATGTGTTCCACAAGTCCAACAAGAATTAATTTGAATTAATGCGTATTTCTGTACGCATATACTCATCTATCTTCGGCATGATACCAAGACTAAGACTCTTACGCTGAATAACACATGGTACATGGCACACTTGATGGAGACCATCAAAGTTATTTTAATTTAACCACACAGTTCCTCCATGTGGGCGTACAGGATTGACAACTTGCTTTGTTCATATCTGACACGACCATGCTGTTCGACGTCCACATGGTTGTGTCCCGCGGCTACTCCTCCCCGACGCCGAGGGACATGGTGTACAAATACAGCACCATAAAGCCAAGCGCCTGGCGCTATTACGTCAGCGACGTTGAGTTCGGTTGCCTACAGTATATGCTCTTCCAGTTGCATTCAACTATTCCAAAATGCTCGATTTGGTATATATATATCCCACTTCACGATAAAAAGCTGCTCCCACATCTGATTGCTGTGCCCAGTGTCTAATCGGAGCTCGACATCGGACTATCCGTCAATTCCGATATGTACCACCAGCACGAGGGATTGTAGCCTCTAGTCACGTGTTATTTTCAGATCATTATTCCAATGTGTTTCCTCGATTGGCTATCCTCTACCACCACCACGTCACACATATAATTGGCTTTTGGATAAAAGGCCGAATAGTCCCTCATCACAGACGATAAGCGGCCTAAACACCCTAAAAGGGTCATTCTGAGAGCCTAACAATTGTGAATGTGTGCCATCTGGTAGTTGAATTATCAAACCGGCCTGGCTATGCCTGGAACACGTCGACCTCTCTCTCCGCTCAGACGAATCACGTCCGGCACTCTAGAAAACCGGAAACCGCGCGCACGCAGGAGTACCTCCTCTGCCACATCTTCCCAGTCCACTGGGAACAACGACTATGGACGCTTTACTCCTCTCGTCTCCCAAACGCAAACTCAAAGTCAACCGAGTAATAAAAGCGACCAGTCAACCCGATATTATCCGACGCCTAGTCCGCCTCCCGCCATCGAGCGGCCACAAAGACCAGGTCCAGTCAACTTGCCGTCCGTTCGTCGTCTATCCGACGAGAGGAAGACGTATGCTTCACTTCCATCGACTCCTGTCCTATCCTCGTCATTGCCAGATTTCTCTAGTAAAACCTTAACCCGGGATCGGAAGGATTCGGTTGAATCCGAAGACGAGGATGAGCCGTTTTCGTTGTGGGATTATTTGAGGGAAGAGCTGCTTGCCACGGATTTCGATTCCCATCAGGAGTTGAAGTGGGAACGAGTGAGTAATTTCCTGAATATTCCAACAGCCATCGAAAAGGTAAGCCACCATTCATTATGGATTACTCCTCGACTGACATTTGCAGATTGTTGGCTTTGGCTTCATTCTTTGTTTAGACTCCTTCCTCCACACTTTTACTATCCAGCCGATCCGATTTGTTTTTGCAGCGTATCGGTTGTTTGTCAACTGTATCACTTTCTCGAGGTACGTCAATTACTGCCTTGCTTTGATAACACTCAAAGATGAATATAGCAACACGCTACTCCCCGCTCAGAAAGCCGACTTACTTCGCGTCCTCGTCCTAGCGTTGGCGATATCAATACTTGTGCCACTCACCGACGCGAGCAAAATATACCACTCCATTCGCGGCCAGGATACGATCAAAATATATGTGATCTTCAATGCGTTAGAGGTGAGTCAACCTCATCACACGCCTCCGTGAGCCTGATTTCATGTTTGCTATATAGATCGCAGATAGGCTCTGCACATCGTTCGGCCAAGATATTCTGGACTGCCTGTTTTCGAAGTCAACTCTGCTGGTACTCACCTACCGGCTTCCTCTTACGCCGCGAACGTTACGACCATTTTTATTCTTTGCACTGGCCACTTTGTATCTTGGTGCGGTCGCTTTGTGTGGTTCCTTCCTCTTATATACTCACATTCCATCCTCATAGTCCTGCATTCGCTTGTCCTTATCTATCAGCTGATTTCTCTCAACGTCACGATCAACTCTTACGACAATGCCCTCTTGACCCTCCTTATTTCCAACCAATTTGTGGAAATTAAAGGGAGTGTCTTTAAGAAATTTGAGAAAGACAATCTTTTCCAAATCACTTGTGCTGGTAAGCCTTCTGTTGTATTCCTTAGCCTCTAGTTGACTCGCCGTTCAGATATTGTGGAACGATTCCAGTTGTCGTTGATGCTTCTAGCTATTGCACTCCGAAACCTGATCGAACTCTCCTCGTCCGGGTTTGATGTCGACAACTTGGTTCTTCCGAAGAGTTTCCGTAGCCTCAAAGTTACCTTTTTGAGTGGGATCGGAGGGGGTACTATGTGGGCGATCTTTTCGGTGTGTTTCACCATTGCTTCTACCCTAACCGTCGACTTACAAACTTCCTGGCCTCAGCCTGTCTTGACGGTCCTCATGTCAGAACTGATAGTCGACTGGCTCAAACACGCGTTTATTACGAAATTCAACCACATCCGACCAAGTGTATACGAACGGTACACCGACGTGCTCTGTCGTGATTTGTTAGCGAGCGGAAGCGGTCGATCGTCTCGGAAAGTGAGGAATGTTCTACGCCTAGATCCGGCATTGGCTAATCCTTGTGAATAGCAATCGTACGTCGACCAATCGCCTCTGGTCGCTCGTCGGCTGGGGCTTCCTACGCTTCCGCTCGCGGTGCTGGTCATACTCATTGGCGCCCAAGCGGCCCAACTCGCACTGGCCGTACATGGTTTGTCTTGGAGTTGGAACTGGACATGGATCAGGGCCGTGCAATGCGCCGCGGTTGGAGTGCTCGCTTGGTTCTGGTACGCATTCTCTCTCCCCCACACACACCGATCACGGCCGACCCTGACGTTTCGCAGTCTGGTTACGATCAAGATCATGTTGGGCGTGAACCTCTTGGCTTACGCTATCGGCCGCAAGAAAGGTATGGACGCCCGGATCCAAGCTGACGAAGATGTGAACAAGTTTGGGCGAAATCCGATTGGAGAAGGCAAGGAAGAGCAGGTAAGTGGTTAGCCGTTCGCAGGCTCAGGACGCGGGCTGATGGATGGGTGTGTGTGTGTGTGGTAAGGTGTATAACCGCGAGCTCAAGACGGTACTGAGCCACGCGGCGGATGATGTGCCGCCTATTTCGGAATTGGGTGGGGAAGCCAAGAAAGATGGGGGAGGTGCTGGCGCGGGGGGTGGGAGGAAAAAGGTTGCGCTCGAGGATCTGACGAGGTTTACGATGGTCAAGCGGATTTGGTGATTTGTGTGCGTGCGATGCTGGCCGTCAGGTCTGTCACCTCGGCTCGGTTGTTTGTTTTGGGGGGATTTGGTGGTTTGGATGTTGTTGTTGCGAGCTATGCTCGACTAGTCAGATCTGATTGACTTTGGAATGGAAGGGTGGGAGTGGAAGTACCTGGTAGATCGCTGTGATGTTTGCGTTTAGATCTGATTGGAGTGCTTCGTCTTTGGCGTTTTGATTGCCTTTTTTCTTGCTGGCTACCCGTGCGTATGGTTTGCTTCGCTGAGGCTTTGCACAATTCGAACGCGGCATGATGTATGTGCAATGGCGAACAGGTATTCGTCCAGATCAAGAAGAAGAAAAATGACCGGAACGAGCCGGTGTCACGTGCCCGGATCTAGACTTTAGTCTTTTCATCAAAAATTGAAATCGGGATGTCTCGGGGTTTTTCTTTGAATAGTGAATGGTGTGGTAGTATTTTAGGAAGGAGGATGTGCCTTTTTTTCTTTCTCTCTTGTGCGACGAGGTCCAAAGGGCCCGAAATGAAATGGTTCCGTGCGGAGAGGATGGTTCTGTTTGAGGGGTAAACCGGCGGTTGGAGCGGGATCGGCGGTAGTGTGTGCGTTCTTGGTCTGTCGATTTGGGTGCTATGGAGCTAGAATGTTCGAGATGCGCGCTTGGAGATAGGCTCCATGCTCATAAGCTCTAGTCCGTCAGATATTAGGTTCGTTCCTGCAAGTGGCGATATTGAATGTATGCGTTGCCACCCTTCTGTGAATACAGATGCGGCGCGGAAGAAATGGTGCCACCGGGTGAAGACAGTGTTGACCACTTCCGGTCCAAACAGGGCGACGTCCGACTTAATTAATTGTTTAGGGCAAAAGGAGAAGGGGAGCAGGGGAGCAGTGGATGGTGGACATGGTAACGGTTGTGGTCGGTTGGTTGTGGTTTGGTTGTGGTGCTACGCTTCGATACGAGTTGGGGATATTCTGGTGCGATGGATAAAATGTGTGTCTTCGATGGATGCTTTAGTTGCGGGCTCGCTTGGTGATTCGCTTGGTGGTTACGCTGTCGCGAGAGGATGGTTCGTGAGAGCGGTGGAGTCATGTCTGGCCGTACACTGGGGAGGAATACCCGAGATGGGCTTGGGCTCCGCTGTACTTACCGGATCGGGAGATCCACGGGCGTCTATGCTCGGGGGGATGCTGGGTGCATTGTCGAATGTGTGGGCGGGCGCCTGAAACGTTGATCGAGGATCATGGAGGTGCTCGTGTTGAATATCAATGTGATGAGCGGCTGTGTATTGAGGGGTCGGTTATGAATGTATGCTCAATACAGTGGCGCATACATGGATGTCGTACGTAAAGACGCCAACGGAGATTCTTTGCGCAAGTCGAGTATTGAGATCCGACACCGCGTGAAAGCTCGAGCGCCGGACTGAAACCCAGGGGGATCTGAGCACGGGCGTCGTCGGTCGCTGTTCGCCCCCCCACGCAGGCCAGTCGTTATTGGGCGCGGCGGAGCCATCCCAGAGGCAGACGTTCCCTAGACTGAATGCGCAATATGTCCAGGTTCGCTGTGTTCGGCGTTGATGGGCACTCCACACACGTCATCCGTTTCGGCATCGCTATGGATAATATTGAAAAATACCATGATAGTTATGCCCTTTGAGGCGGTCGCCCCTATACGCATAATAGCGTGGCACAAAAGAAGAGAATGCGGAGAAACGCAGGGGGCGGGAAGTGTTGTTCATCGCATAAAGGGCGCAGATTGGCAATTGGTCCGCGGATCGGGGCAGTCCGGGGTCCCTGACCAGTGCGGGTCTGATAATGGTTAGCCGTCGAGGTCTGTGCTCGCTACTTACCTTTCTCGCTCTCCAGACGATGCCCCCACGCAAAAAGTCGTTGCTGGGCGCGTCGAACCCGGTGCTCGCAGACCCGGCCTTTCTCCCGGCGCTGAGCAACAACCTTGCTGCGCTCGGCCCCAACACCTCTGCGCCGGCCCCCTCCCCCGCCCCGCCGACGCCGATCGTGACGAGTCTGGCGTCTCTGCCGCCCTTGACGACGACGGTCACGACGCCGAGTGCGCCCGTGGCCAACACTGCGAGCCTGATCAACAAGACGGGCACGCAGTCCCTCTACCAGCGCTGCTCCTACGCGCTCGCTCGCTTGATCCGGATCGAGGGCATTCCAGCGTTTTTCACTCTCTCGAACTCGGGGCGGGCGCCGCCGAGGACGGGCACGGCAGCTGCGGCCGACGACGAGGATGCGAGGGCGCCCCGGGCCCGCCAGTCGACAGACCCGGTGCGCCAGCTGTGGGACCTCCTTGCGCTCGGTGTCCCGCTGTGTATACTGTACAACGCCCAACCAGGGGTCGAGCCACTGCAGATTGATGTCTCGGTCGAAGAGGCGGAGCGAAAGTTGGGGAATAACAAGGTGCGTGTTTTGTCTGATTGCCGGTTTGGAGGCTCGTGGAGCTCACGCTCGAGACAGCATGCCAAGCGATCGACTGCTTGTTCGTCATGGGTGTCAATGGCTTGATTAAATCTGGCGAGTGGAAGTGCCAGTCGGAAATGTTTACCATTTCTGAGCTATTCGAGAACAACACGAATGGATTCGTCAAGGTCGGGTTTTGAGCCACATCACTCCCCCCCGTTCGCGGCTAATGAAAGATGAATTGACAGGTGGTAAACAACGTCTTGTATCTCCTCGAACGTCTCCCCGAGTCCGTATTCTCCCCTGCACCCCCCTCTCCCCCTTCTCTTGCCTCCCAATTCTCGACATCGTACCCTGCGACCCCCGGCCTGCTTGCATCCGACTCGGTTGACTCGCTCACATCGCCCACAACCGAAACACCCCCCAACGGGTTCCCCTTTCCTCCTACCGCCGGTGCATGGCGGAGACGAAGACGAGTCGGCCCGCAAGACCCACATCCAACACATCATGGACGCCGAGCGCAAGTACGTTGCGGATCTCGAAGTCATGCACGAGTACGCACGCGAACTGGTTCAAAAGGCGATCGTGTCGGCCGATACGGTGCACCACTTGTTCCCTGGCTTGAGCCAGCTGCTGGACTTTGGCAGGCGTTTTTGATTGAGATGGAGGGTGTGGCTGAGCTTCCGTGGGAGGAGCAGCATTGGGGGGCGCTGTTTGTTAAGAATGTGAGTGGGCCGGTGTCTCTTGGAGGAGCCAGGGCTGATTGGATGGCGTAGGAGGAAGAGTTTGCCGTGTACGAGCCGTACTGTGCCAACTATACCAACGCAAGCGAGCTGATGGTCGCCCAGGAGCAGAACCTCATGGTCAGTCGCCCGTGTCTCGTTATCGCCACACATTTCTGTCTGCCTGGATATTTTGCTTTGGTCGCTTGACCGCTGGATTCGATTCCTGTTCTGGACATATTACCCCGCGGTATCTGGTGGTCGCGTGCACCCCTGTCTCCTTTGTCGGGTGGGCCAGAGGGCTCTTGGACACGCCCACAAGGGAGTCGCACGACGGTTGGAGGGTTGTCCTCGTGTTTGCCTCGGGGGGCATGCGGTGGGCACTCGGGGCCGGTCACGCGATGCCGTCGTCCAGTTCCGTTGTCTGTCGCCGCGGCTTGGTCTGGCCGCGACAGGCCTAGTCCTGCCCCGTTGTCACAGGCTGCAGAAGCGTTGGGATGTGCGCTTCCGCTGTGTTGCCCAAGAGACCAGAAGCTGTTTCGCATTTCCGCTTTTTGGTTATGTTGTGAATGTGCTGACACATGCTGTGCAGGGACTCGCGCACGTGATCAATCCCAAGGGCGAGCTCCCCATGTTTCTGATCAAGCCGATTCAGAAGATATGCAAGTATCATCTGCAGCTCCATGTGAGTCTCTATCTCTGCATTTTTTCGCTCGAGGGTGGCGGGGGATGGGCTGGGATGGGCAGGGTAGGGACGCGTCTGGCTTCTAGACCGGATGGTCTGATCCACGAGGCACGCGCCCTTGCCAGATATCTGCTTGGGCGATTTTTTTTTCGGTGTGCTGACCCCGAGGATCGTGCACTAGGATCTCATCAAACGCGCAAACAGAGCGACATATCCCTGGTACGACGAGCTCGAGCAAGGCATCGCCGTGGCCAAGCGTATCGCGGACCAAGCAAACGAGACTCAGCGCAAGGTCGAGAACCGAAACACGGTCAAGGCCCTCGAGGCCCGCGTGGAAGACTGGAAAGGCCACCATTTGCCCAACTTTGGCGAGCTGCTGCTGGACGAGGTGTTTGTGGTCACCAAGGCTGACGTGGACCGCGAGTACCATGTCTTTTTGTTCGAGAAGATCATCCTCTGCTGCAAGGAGGTCTTGCCCATGGATGCCAAAAAAGGCAGCAAGGGCACGATGGGCAAGACGAATTCGATGTTGCGAAAGCAGCCGACTGGTGGCATGCCAGGGACACCGTTATTGGGGCCTGGACCTGGGGGAAAGAGAAGGACGCCGCTGTTGCTCAAGGGACGCATCTTTTTGAACAACGTGACGAGGACGAACGTTGTTCCGGGTGGTAGGTTCTAGTTGATTTGTTTTGAGATTTGGAGGCTGACGAGGGCTGTAGGATATTCTCTGCAAGTGTGGTGGCGCGGAGACGAAGATCTCGAGTACTTTACCCTTCGATGCCGGAGCGAAGAGCAGCTCGGCCGATGGGAAGCCGTAATCAATCAACTGATTGTCGAAAACGCTCAGAGGCGTGCAATCGAGCGCGTTGTGAGGCAACAACATCACGACCGAACCATGTCGACCGCTTCGGTGGTTAGCTATGCGACCACCCTCCCACCTTATCCTGCTCCCCCTGCATACAATGGCCGGATACCCCATCCGTTTGGAGCGGGCGACGACGAGTCGTACCCGGCCAGCGGACGCGCGACTCCCCTCGACGCTCGACGGTCTCAACCTCCTGAGCGTGAGCGTGTCGAGAGCGGGATGTACGAGCGTCCGCGGGCGAGGACCGAGGGCGCGGACGGTGCGGTAATGATGCAGTACCGACAACACCCTCCGCCGATGCCTCCTCCATCTGGTGGACTTCCGAGCTTGCCGCGGGGCGCTATGCCCCCCGTCCGAGGCGCCTCTGAAGCAAGTTTCGGCCCTGGGATGACTCGCGAAGGCAGCTTTGGACCTGGTGTTGGAGGCCGGCTCAAGAGCAAGTTTAGCTCAACCCGCTTGCGCTCAAACTATGAACAACACGCCGATGGAATGAATAGAGTCTCCGAGGACGGGATGGACGATGGGTACGAATCTCAAGGGATTCGGCCACGACGCCTACGCCTCGAAATGGTGTTGCTCCCCCACATCTCAGGACGCGGAGCGCTAGCCAACCAAGTGCGTATCAAGGCCCGCAACCTCAGCAGCCGGTGCCGCCCGTACCTCGATGGAACGGCCCAGGCAACGGGTCAGCCAGTTCACTGGGAACATCGCCGAGGAAAAGCGTGGGAGCGGCTCGAGCGAATCGACCCGTGCCTCGTCGGAGTATTCCCCCACAAACACTCAGAGTCCGATCACCCCCTTTGGCGGCGAAGCCCGACGAATGTTGGGCTCGGGTGAATCCGTGCGAGTCAAGGTGCATTACAAGGCCGACCTGTTCCAGATCATCGTTCCGCGCGATACGGTCTTCAACGAGCTCGTCTCCAAGGTGGCGTACAAGGTCCGGTTGTGTGGCGAGGGCGGACAAGGCGCGGATAGTGGGCCGTTGCGAGTCAAGTACCGGGACGAGGACGGCGACATGATCTCGCTTGGCTCCGACGACGACGTCCAGATGGCATTTGACGGAACCAGGACGGCGAGCGGCGGGGTCGAGCTTTGGGTCTCGTGAGTTCTCGGTTCGATCTTGGCATTCCCTTGTCTTGTTCTCGCATCCATACCAACTTTTTTTTCTTGCACGCATCTTACAAAAACCCGTCAGCACGCGAACTCTTTTTTTTTGCGTCTTATTTGTTTATCTCAATCTCTGCTAGCTAGCTCTGTATCGACCCTTTGTTGTAACGATCCTGCTCATGCCCTCTCCACATACTGAATCTTTCTTTGTTTCTTGTTTATATGGATTTCTTTAAACTCGGCGGGTCGACGCATGTCGATCTGTTGACTTTTTATGCTATGCACTCCTCGCTCTCGTTTTATGACGGTCGTTTTATTTCCCATTTTTAGTTTCTCGGTTTAGGTATCTATCGCTGTTGCAGGATCCGTTGGCGTGGGTTTTTGGTTGCGCTCTTTTTCTCTCATCTTTTTCATTTGCCCCTGTAATTCGTTTATAGATTGAGAGTGCACAATTATATACAATGGGGTTTTCAATCGACATCATCCGCTGAGCAGTCCGAAAACGGCTAGTCAAATCAGTGTGATTGTTCGACGTTTGAGGTCGTGTCGGCTGGTGGTGCTTGCGAGGGTGTGTGAGGTCTTGGTGTTCTGTCTTTTCTGTTGAGAAATGGGGGGTTCGGCTTGTGATGCGACTCGTGTCGGAGTTGGTGGGAATTTAGCGGATTAGAAGGAGCGAGGGGAATGGTGGGTAGATGTACACGCGCGCTGAGTTGAAGGAGATCGATCAATGACAATCCAGTCTGTTCCATTTTAGGACATGTAATCGAAGAGCAAGAAAGAAAGAATGATAGGTCTGAAACACAACGTCTCGGATACCCAGCCATGGCGAGTCGTGTGACTGATGGGATAACATCATGTGTTTCTGCACGAGACATATGGGCGGTTCGAGGGGTTTTGCTGCGGGTGGGTGGAGCTGTTGTTGTCAACCGGTTCGATTTGACTGGGTAAATCACGAGGGTTCACGAGCACTGGGTTTGAACGCATGGCGTCGTGCACAAATCGGGTGGAGGTCAAGGGAAGTGGGGGGAAGATGGGGGTGTGCCTGATAGCCAGGTCCGGGCGAGAATGGTAGGTAGAACCGGTATCGCCAAGATCGTCTGTTCTTATGTGTACGTTGACCGGCTAAACTTGGGAAAAAGACTTGTTTAGGGAAAACGAGTGTGTCAGGTGGCGCCCTCTGGAGGAAGGAGATTAAGACTAAGCATTAAGCGAGCAAACGATGGAGCCTCTCCTTGCGGTCCACAGATGTCTATATCTGTACCATATGCTCTGCATGATTTGGTGGACCAAGGCACAAGGTCATAGCGGATTAGAAGATTCAGAGTCGTGTTGGATATCAGCCGACGCGGTAAGAAATCGCAGATTTATCGCACTTTATGGGCTGGGTGCATGCGGCTATTCAATCTTCCTTATTTCACTGGAAAGGATATCAGAAGAGACTCTGCTGAATTGGGACTGAAGGTGTCACCACAGTTCACTCGATTTTTTCCCGGCGCTGTCCAGGCGGGATGGGGCGGGACGGGGCGGGACGGGGCGGGACAGAGCGGGATGGCGCAGGGACGCGTCTGGGATAATGCTCGAGGGACAGGGCGGGACAGGTTCAGGAAATTCGGCATCCCGCACTGTCCTTCCCTGTCCCTTGATATTCTTTTTCCATCCCGGGCCTGTCCTGCGATATCCTTCCTTATCTAGCCATATCATGTAATCTAAAATAATTACTATTATTCGTTTATAGTCAGTACATGCCCAGAACGATAAGTCTCCGCCCAAGCCAGTCGTGGCGGTAGCCAATCCCTCGTTTTTCAGCCTCGAGAACTGGTTCGCCACCCTGAAAAACGACAAGATAGTGGGTCAACACCCGGTCACATAAAGAACGGGCGCATGAACTCACTTCTTGCTTGGTTTCTCCCCCATCACCATACACGAACCAAATGGCCCCCCAATTGAGGCCTGTGACAACTGCGCGTCAATCCCAGTCCAAATCGAAGCTGACAAAGAATCACTCGTACTTACCGCCCAAGCTTGGTGGTTCAACCATGCGCAAACCATGGGTTCAGGCCTCCAGTCACAAAGTAGCCGAAGGTCAGCAATCAAACCAGAATATATGCGTATTATTTGCTCACCAGTTCTCTATAGCTAAACTCCGTGGCAAAGGAGAGGCCAAAGGGAGTTCGAGCGACGAAGATGAGGGAAACGAAATTGCAGGAGAGGACGAAAAAGGCAATGATGGTGACGATGATGATTCAAGCCGGGGCGGGAATGATCAGGACCTGGACGTTGGTGAGGAAGATGAGCCGCTGCAATATTATGGTGAGAGAAAGTGCGCACTTTGTGTGTCAATAGCTCACCATTATTGTGGACCGAAACGGCAACCCAGTTCCTATGGAACAGTTTGTGGCCGTGTTAAAATGCCCTTGCCTTTCTGGCAAGCGCAGAAAGATTCCGGCGCCCAAGACCCCCCAAAAGCGTCAAGCCGTTGAAGACAAGAGTGATGAAGGAGAGCTTACCCAACCTGTTAAGACCCCAAAACGCCAGCGACGTACCAAGAGTGATGTCGATTTCCGGAAGAAGTCCAAGTTGAGTGTTCAACACAAGTTCCTGGATAGCCTGAGTGACGAACAGATATTCGCACACTTCAAGGTCCTTACCTGGGTTGAGCACAAGAAGTACGCTACACAAAAAGAGATGAATACATTCGAGGGTAGCGTTGGAAGGCACAAGCGCCAGACGTTAATTAACACACGAGCAAATGCTGTAAGTAATAGGTTGCTTATTTCAGCGCATATAGCTCACCTTTTGCAGTTTTTACGAAGCGGTGAGGTGCTTGCAAGGGAACAACTGTTGAAGGCAAGGATTTCGAGTCTACATTTGCCAAATCCGCGCAATATGTTAATCCAAGTTGTAAAAGGCATATCATTCAGATCAAGCCACAATGGATTGCCGAAGGAGTAACCAGTAACCGAGGCACAGGTACAGGTTGTCGTGAACTAGAGCAAGACAAGCCACCAGCATATTCCATTTCAGCATCGCCTGTTTGACTAGGAATTTCAAGTGGAGCGGGAGAGAGCAGGGGGCGAGGGAGAGGACCAAGCAAGGGAGGAGCGAAGCACTGAGGAGAGCCACGTGAGCCACACAAGCTATGCACAGAGTCAGGGCCGAAACGAGAAGGACCGGCATTATTAGCCACCAGCGCGCTCTTGCTGCTGTCGATCGCAGGATTGCTTTCTCCATAAAGGTACAAGTATTTTGCAACGGTGGTGGGCGGGAAGTCCTTGAGTTTGCAGCGGTTGCAGTTGCACGGCTTCCGATCGAGACCCAGGAGTGTGTTAACGCTAATTTTCCGCTGTGAAATAGTTAGCGACTGGTCTCTTTATGCCCTCATACCCACTCGTTTCGCTTCCGCCACCGCCAGTTGCATCGTCTCGTCGTCATCCATGTTTGGTAAAGTGATGTGTATTCGCTCTATGTAATCGGTACAATAATTACAGTTAATTTTTTACGCATTTTCCGAGCAACTGTGGAGTCTGTCGTGGTCGCGGTCGTGGTCAAGAGCAGGTTATGCGTCGGCGACGAGTTGCCTTAGCAGGATTGGCGGCCAATTTGCAATTCCGTCGATCCTCCAATACGATGTCCTATGACGGACATCCACATGCTATCCCGCCAGGTCCTGTGGTTGTCCACCTCTGTCCCACCGTGTCCTGTCCCGTCCCGTCCTGTCCCGCCCCATCCCGCCTGGACAGCGCCGGGAAAAAATCGAGTGAACTGTGGTGTGTGCTTCGATGTTGGGAACCCGGTTTAATGTCGTAGCGGGGTTCGTTTAGGATGATATCTCGATGAGGTTTAGTTGTTGGTTGATAGTTCTACGCTGAGACGGTCAACGAAACGACTGCGCGTCTGAATATTTTCGGATTTACTACTTATGAGTTTCAAGAAGGTTTCCCTGACTGTGATTAGTATCTGTATTGAAGATATTAAAGCTCCATTTTGCTATGAAATAGAACTATGTATTCAACATGATAAAGTTTTGACTCGTTTAATTAAAGTGTTCGAGACAGCTGAAATAAACCATGTATGATATTCTGAACTGAGGCTTCAGGCTGTTAACTATCGTGACAAGTCATTGCGGCTGCTTGGCAAGTCGAAGGCGTCCTGCGTGCCGTTTGATTGTCGTTGCTTGTACAGATGTGGCCATCATACCCTGTAGCCGCTCCATTCGACCAGGAGTATCTGTCTTGAGATTATTTTTAGAAGTCATTATTTTTGAGCTTTGTTCCTACAAACGCCTCTCATAGACATATCTAGCTATGCCATAACTTCCACACATGGGCTCTCATGTCGGCCGATTAGATCATTGTTTCGGTCGACAATGAGCTTATCAGCAATAGGGGAGAGCGAGCAAAGCACTCGGAATGCACGCCACGTTATCTGGCAAATGATCGTGGGAACGTCCAAATTCGGCGTAATTGGTTGAACTGGGGGAGGGCGCTTAGCCACCTCCTTTCTTCAACCTCCTTCGCAACATCGCCACCGAGTTGCGGCCAGGCCCCGTCACGTCAGGAGATCCTATGATCTACCTCCCGACCATACCTTTAAGCATAATAGCAACAACTGCCGCCCTCTCTTTCCATTTTTGCCACTGGTCGTATCGTCTGTCAGCTCGTGGCCGCACTTAAACCCCGCCATTCCCGACACTCTTGGCCACACTTGCGTTATTCTAGAATTCCCCTCGGTGCTATCAATCAAACTTCTGTCGATCCTCATGGAAAATCAAATACCTCACTATTCAGATACCAACACCGCCTTTCAGGACCATAGCAGACATAATCAGCCACCTCCAACGTACGTGCGCACGCTCATATAGATGCCAACTGCTAACCTGCATTCTATCCTCAGTTCAGTACCAGAATCTAGGGCCGTTCGTGGCTATTCGCAGGCGCCGAGTCAATACCACGCAAATCGTAGTTTTACTCAAGCTGAAATGGTCGGCCACCCAGCCCAGCACCAGCGAGCAGTCTCAGATCCTTCAATATACCCATACAGTCCATACATGCCCCCCAATAATCAACTCGTTCCTCCTCAACGTCAACGGTCGCTTTCCACCGGCGCGGATCCCTGCTACCTCGGTGGCCCTACAGTTGTAAACGAGTTGCCACCTGCAGTTGTGAACAATAACCAGCCCATACCGCAACCGGATGTATACGATTTTTCCTGGATTGGCAACGAATCCTTTGATCCAGCTGAAATCACTCTTCAAGTGCAATCGGGATGGCCAGTGGATGTACCATCTTTGGGACAATATCAAGCCTTTCGGATCAGCCGTTTCCTTTTGATGCGTTGTTGCAGGAAGGGGAAACTTGTCCTCAGCAGCAAGGAGCCCCAGAAAATGCACAAGCCCCTTACTCTCTTGCGGATGTGCATACATATCCATCCGCCCAACGCCCCGGCAACCCCTCAAAGATCCAACATAGGGAGGGCCCAGCGTTCCAACCAGCAGGTTCGTCACACCGAGTTATGTCACGAACACAATCTGTGGTCATGTGCTAATGAACCGTCGTTCAGAAAACAGCATATATGCGCGTGTTGCGCCACATCCTTACGCAAATGGTCTCGCCACGCGTAACCAGTCCTAAGGGTTCGCAAAGCGGCACTCGGCTACCCTCAGCTGACCGATCCCACCCTGCGGCATCATTGCCGACAGCACAGGTATGTTTGAATCCGGTGTGGGTGGCCGCGGGGCTAAAGCGCTGTTAATAGCAGCCCTATCCTGAGCCTGCTCGCCAGGCCCATCCCTCGTCTCAGCAAACTATCCATCAGACAGCCAAAGAAAAGGATCCACTTGTAAGTTATTGGCTGTAATCGTTATCAAAAGTGTAAAAGTGCCTCACCTACGATCTCCCTGCTTTAGATGCAGAACCACGGAGGTCCATCAGCGTCCCGGTCGTATCGGCAGCGTTCGTCTCACCCCCAGCCAAGGTATAAAAGCGTGGGTGTCCAGACAGACCCAGTAATACCTCAGCCGGCTGGGCGATATATGGCTGGAAAAGCTAATAATAGAGCGGGGGCACCAGAAAGAGCCGCAGAGCGGGGAAAATCCAGGTACGCACCTTGGTCCAACCGCCCTTCTGATTTCTCTTACATATATACTAAAAGTGTTCCGGAAATACCGAAGGCGATCCAACAATCTCGGCCTGTGGCTCCAGCTCAGGTACCTCCTAAGCTTATTCCGCTAGCCCCTCGCCCTCCGGCGCCGACACATCGCCCTCGTCCCACCGTTGATACTTCTATAGCGCGGCCAGCCGGAATTAGATACCCCTCCTGTTTGTCACAGCAGAACCAGGCGCATGCACGCCCAAGCAATGTTATCCGACCAAATTCCCAGACCCCAAACGTCCTCACATCTAGCGCGTCAACCGCTCGAGCATACCCGATGCAGAAACAGCAGGGACTGTTTTCTCCGTACACACCCGGGTCCGCAATGCACCACGTATTCAATGAAGGCCAACCTTCGCAAGAGCCTGGACTGATCACCCAAAAGCTGTCCCTCGCGTCGTGGCAAATCGAACCACCGAATGTATCGGCTTCAAACCGTTCCTCCAATTCCGGACCCAGAGCCCCACCGAAACCTCTTGTTAATCCAGTCACTTCATTGAATGGCAGCAAGAGTTGCGCACAGAATATACCGAATGAAGCAAATACCCAACGGGACACAGAATCCAGAGCCGACTACCAAGGGCCCAACCAGAATTCGTTGCAAAGCACCGAGTACTGTGTCCCACACGATCGATGGACGTCACAGAAATCCTTGCGAGGAGGCGAGATGGAAATTGACAAACCGCCATGCATTATGATCTCAAAGCCCGATACTTTCGAGAAGGGCAAGTCCCAAATGGTGTCGGCCGAACACACAGACATCACCCAGCTTAAGCGAAAGAGAAGTGACAGTCCGTTGTAAGTTTTCTTGTGTGATACCCTGAGAACTGGTGTAACAAAGTCATGATTTGCCAGAGAATTGAATAGACGGACAAGAAGGCAAGAGGGAGAGTCTTCACTGCAAGTCCCCCAGAACGTTCCAGAGGGGTAAGCATTTCTCAGAAAAAGATGTTCAAAACCTAACAGCAGAAACGTGCCCGATATATTTTAGCTCACTCAAACCTCCAACACCCAAGGTGGCTCGAAGCAATACCAAGCCATTCGATTTCAACGCATGGCTCGTCCCTGAAGCACCCCAGAATACTCAAGCAGCCAGCAATCCTGTAAAGGTGGAGGTAGGGTGTCAAGGAAGCGGAAGAGGTCGTGAGCCAGTAGGAGACGCGCAGGATCACCTGCAACAGGTCGATGGCCGTAATTTGGTTAATACTTCGGCACTTCATCCCCGCACCAGGGATCTCGTACAAACAGCTGCAGTATTCTCCAATTCCCCCACGTGTCCTGGAGGCTCGAGCTTCCCTACGCACGGGCCACAATCAGCCGAACACACATTCCACAGCATGCCTCCATGCAGTGCCACAAAGGTTGAGGGCTGGGGAGAATCAACCGACCAGGGTGCCCGTCCCGCACATGCCACCTCCGGGCGCGACGAGCTAAACGTCTGCTGGGCTCTTCAGCTCAAACCAGCCGCGCTAGCAGTTCACCCTGGCGCTTTGGGAGGTTTGCCCTCCCTAAAAGGAGCATACGGACTTGAGACACAAAGTGTTACTCATGGTGCTGGTTATCTGGAGGGACATTCGGGGGTCAGTGAAGCAAGGCAGACCCAAGAAGCTTTTAAGGATGATAGCAACGCCACTGCCACCCCAGCTTCCGGTCGCGTCACGGGATGCCCTGATTCTTTGTTATCAGATCCATATCTCAATGTTTTAACCAACGCTCAGGACCAAATCCCTACCCTATATGGGTACGGCGATTTTGAAGGGCTGTTTGAGGGAAATAACCCAAGGTCTAGCCTGAGCTCTGGGAGCGCTGCGCAATGTACTGAACCGCTCCTGCTCGGAAGGGTTAGGGATAAGACATTGATTGATCACCTAAATGTAGATAATTTAAGCTATTCACTCAAATACCCTGCAGCTGTTGCGCTCGCCTGTGTTTATCTCTCTGCTGGTCATATCATATAGTTGTAATTACCTAGCCCCCAAATTGCATGTCCTTTCGAGTCACGCATCATGGCTCCGATGTTTGGAGTTATTTGTCACCACTTGTATGGTTGAGCGACCCCCGTGCTTGGCAGAGAGAGGTGACTCGGTGCTTCCTTGACTGAACATCGCCAGGTGCGGTAAACGTGGTATAAGGTTATTTCACAGTATTTACTCTGCTTCGCCCCAATATTTGACTGAGGACATAAAGCCACGACCCTTGAGAACAGCGGCGCATACAATTGCCAAAACTTGACAGTTCGGTTAGCGAAACACACAATTCGGGCCAACTGTACGTAGACACAACGTGTTTAATCAGCCTATGCTGACTGATAACACAAAGTGTATCAGCGGCTAAGGCTCATACTGATATCGGTTAATCTGACATCAGTCCGTTGATAACCTAAGCACGCTTGTTCGCGACACCCAATAATATATTAAAGCCAAAATCCGTTATCCGACAGTAAAGTATCTAGCTATTGTCCACCTATTATCTATTGAGAGGATTCCGAGCGCGCATTTCCTCCCCCCTATAGTATACGAGCAACGGGAAAGGAACTCCAACCACTATCGCAACGCCGGCTAAGAGCGAGTTCCCTCCGCCAGTGCCCAGGGCAGCGAATAGGCGGTCCCCGAAGAGAGGGAAAGCGAAACCAAATGCTGAGCGAATCAAGGTTGCAGCTGCGACTGCACTCGCGGCGTATGTGAATGCATCGACGAGGTATAGTTGAATTGGCATGCTAACTCGGGTTTAAACATCAACCGAAATCAACTTGGGAGGCCTTCGCAGCAACTCACAATGAAAACATCATTCCTGCACCAAATATACCTGCGCCGACGATCGGCATCATGAATTGCAGCTTTGCATGCGCGGACCAACCGTACCAACTGTGTATTTCCTATGAGCCAAATGCGACATGCAGTTAGTATAGATTCGATGCTCACAGAAGACCGATCGGAACGAGGGCAGATCCAATAAACATCGAGGGAATTCGAAACTCTGGCTTGCCCTTGCCGCCATTCTTCTCCGAAAGCTAAACGAAGATAGAATCACATGCACAGGAATTATGATGGCGAGAATGCTTACATTCGTGTAGATTGAGTTCATCAGCTTAGAACCCGCTATAGTGGCGAAAAGGAATCCCACTCCAGGTCCAAGGTACGCCTACATCCCACCCAGGTAAGCGTTATCCAGCACAGTCATGGTTGAGTCAATAATCATACCAGCCCCGCCACCCCTGGTCCCCAACCATAAACCTCAGAGAAAAGGGTTGGGAAAGTAACAAAGAGCCTGCATCGCCGATTTTAGTGTTAGTTTTCTTAAGGGTATAAAAAAGACGTACAAGTAAAGGAACCCTGCAGGAAATGGATGGGAGGATCAGATTCTGTCTATTAAAAGCACACAGAAACATACCATAGATCCTGCACGACGTTAGCTGGCTACATTTCAATGAACGGATTATGACTTACACTGCCATGTACAGACTGAGCATGAAGCATATGAGGCTCATAGTCAGTAGTTGCAGTGGGCGAATCAAATTCACCCAGAGAACCTGGCTGATGGGCCCCGCAGCGGTAGGTTCAGGATAACCGTATCTCCGCCTCCACAATATTGAGTGCGTAATTCTTTCGTGCAATATGGAACACACCTTAAGACCGGAGCGTATGTCTCCTGCAAAAAGAAGATTCCAAAGCAACCAGCAACCCCCGAGGCAATCGAAATGATTCGGAATACCCAGTGATAGCCGATAGATTGGGTGATGAATCCACCAGCAATCTGTTTACATCCCCTTCGTCAAGCTTCATACGGACTATTAATATTCGTACTCACAGGTCCAATGACGGGCCCTAGCAAAGGCCCAAGCGAATATAGCGACATTGCAACAGCTCTATCCCGCTCAGCAAACAAATCACCAATTGAGCCCGCTCCGATTGCCAGAGGCGCTGACCCTCCCAGTCCCGCTATAGACGGGTCATAAGCTCACGCGATAAAGAGCGAGCCAAAGTTTCCTCACCCAAGAAACGGAAAATGATCAAGGAAGCTACGTTAGGGGCCCAAGAGGTAGCCAAATTGAAAATTAGAAAGAATATGTTGCTGAGGTGTAAGGGCCAAGTGCGGCCATAGACTGCGAAGTAATTGAGCATCCAGGAGAACGATTGTGTAAGTCATCATACCTTCCGAAAGTGGGCTCAAAAAGAGTGGCCCAATAGCCTGAAAGGGGGTCAAATATCCGTATGAAATAAAGAAAGTCAACGCACATAGGCCAATAAGAAAATGCTCAATGTGAGGGCGATTACGGTCGAATTAGTGATGTGATAGCCTTGGGCCACCTCGGGGAGACCAGGTGCCATCATTCTGCGAATCAGACTCAGTTCATGATCGATTCAACCGGTAGCAAATAGCCTACGATGATGCAAGGGGCCTGCAAGAAACGTCGTGTTCATTCATAAGCGTTAATTTGCGTAAATCCCACTTACGAAACGAATGTATAGGCACTAACGATTGCAGCAGCTATCCATTTGCGATGGGCTGGCCACAGACGTGGATTACGAGGATCCTCATCCCAGTTCTCTGAAACGGGTTTTTCTGCATCAGGCTCCTGCGCTTCGGGGCCTCGATTTTGAGGGAGCGCAGATTCTCCCAATCCGACATCTTGGTCGCCAAACTTTTTTTCACGAGTAATGTCTTGGCCATTGTCGTTTATAGCGTCGGCGATAGTCCGTGAATCAAGTGACCCCCTTGAACGGTTGGCGTCAGCATCGTAAGACCGTTTGCTGAGCGACATGAAGTATGGATGCGAGGGCGAACAGTGTGTCGTGCCATCTAATGGGGCATCACCTTAAATAGTTCACTCCAAGGTTGGGATCAAAACTCGGAGCCTATTTATCCGCTTTGACTGTACAAGCCTATTGTCATCTCGGTGGCCGGCCACGTGGCTTGGGATCACGTGCTGATGGTGGCAGTAACTCACTAGTCTGGGTTAGCCTACGAGTAAATGTGCGAGGTTCGCCGTTTACTCATCAATAGGGGCCAGTCATTGCATTACTTAAAACAAGTTCCACTTCCTGCTTCATTTGTCACGCGTGTTTGGATTATTCTCCGTTCTTCCATAATAGGCGCGTGACATAACCATGCGCCGATGCTAAAACGCCCAGGTACGTGCGCAAGGCAAATTTACTCAGGAAGACATTTTTACCATGAATTCTGTTGCTGTTTCGAGGGTAGGCTACGTTCGTCATTCGGACGAGAGGAAGAAAAAAAGGGTCACCCCGCAGAGGGGGAGGAGAACAAGCTTATTCGAGCACAATTGCCTACATGTGGAGAGTCACAGAGGGCTGCCATCAATCCTATTAATTGGTAGGCTCAATCCGAGTGACGTGGCTGGCCTGTTCGACTACATTATGCTGACGTCTCCTCAGAAGTATGATGTTCAGATTTTGTTCAACATTTCACACTAATTTCAGCGCTGCACAGATTTCTACTAGTTCTAGCCAACCATCGTGGTATGAGGGAAGCGAAATGCTTTACCGAGGGCCAGTCGCCTCCAAGGGCACGTGTCGTTTGGTACCCGCATTCTCCCGATTACATGCACAGGTAACAAGGGGTGTATTGGGTATTCATTTGTATTGCAACCTCCGCCACGTGCTCAGGTTGTCCCAGGACTAAGTCACTCGTTAGCGTCATCTCTTGACAATCTGCTTCTTGAAGCGAGCATGGAAACGCTTTCTTTTCTAGTAGTGGGGTTGTGCGATGGCATACCACCGTCGCCGTGGGAAAATCCTCTGTAGGGTCTTGATTTTTTGGGATCAGAGCCACTGGTAGTACATCCTTAATCAACGCGTAGCTTTCCCAGAAATGGTATGAACACTTGCATCATGTGTAATTTCATACCTAGAGCCAGAATAGCTTGGGTCTAGGGGCGGAGGCTTACTCGGCCAAAATCCGTTCAATAGTAATGCACGGCAGACCATTGACCCCCGTGAAATCAAGCCAGCAATATATTCTGTCGCTTTTTTAAGAAATCTGTCTCTAAAATCACCAGTGGCTTGGTTTTACAACTAGGCTCTTCCAAAGATTTGGAGACTTAAGAACACGCAACGTCGCAACATAACCAGTTGCCGTATGCTTCTGTTGAATGCTAGATTAACACATGCTCAGAGATCGTCAGTGCAGCGCCCGATGTAACATCTTGTGTAATAACGTTCGTATCAAGGTGAGGATACCCCTCGATCAAGGCTTACCACGTCCTATTTGGCATTGATGACAATACCAGTGTCCCAATCCGATCAACCAGACGAGTGCGGACACAAACAGTCCCTGGATTGGGCAATATAAATTATATGCGTTTCCTCAACTACTCTCCACTCATATTTGGGGTCCGGGGTTGGCCGGCGGGATTATCTGGTTGTCTAGCAACGTACTGGTACCCGAAGAAACTGCATAGGATCTATGATCGAGCACGAGCCCCAGCTTCACGCCCATGCGCAGTGGAATCAGATGCTGGCTCGTTTAAGGATGTGGGCGTCGAAAGCTTATTCTAGGCTGGCTTCGCTCGTTATAGGAGCTGGAGTGACTGAGTTGCGTACCCTTGATAGCACAACCCCATTTACCTCGTGCTTAAAGTCTATTTCAAACCTCCTTTGAGACATAAATCATCTAGCTGGACTGTCGGGCTAACATCCTCCTCAATGAATCAGCGACCATTTCAGCATACGCATGAAGAACGCACTCGGAGCTGGGCCGAAGAGGGTCAATTTGCTCAAAGTTCGCGTGGACAAGGCTTGCCAGCGTACCCCGACTCGGGAGGTCTACAGGACAGCACGCATTTAACGCACCGGCAAGTTGCTTATCAAGACTGGTATAACGGAGTGGTAAGCTTTACTATTGGCACACTATTTTGAACGCGGACCGTATCCTGATTGACAGGTGGAACGCATATGCAAGCAAGTTATGAAAATGCACAGCAAACCCAATGGCCCTCTTATTCATTACCAGGACCAGGGGGATATTACGACCAACCGAGTGGGAAATTAACTTCTTTAATTTACCGCATTATAAATAGTGCTCACACGGTCCTAATAGCACAGGTCCCATACCACCCCCCTCAGCACACATCCCAGCACTTGCCACAAGAGCACGCTTCCCTCTAGATTCTTGGTCCAACAGAGTCATAACATGCGACGATTTAGCAAGCTACCCGCCCTCACAGCATCCTCACCAGAACCAAACTCAGCGAGAACCCCATACAATGTGCCACTCTTTACCAGAGCCAAACCCCGTACGTTCTGTACCGCCCGTCGTGCGTGGTCGTCACCGGGGTCCGGTAGTTAACGTATCCAGGGGTCCATCTCAGACGCTCGGTCCGTACACCTCCACTGCACTCCAATCTCCTAGCGATGTGTCTCCTGTGAATGTATCTGCTGCTGAGCTCATAGCTTCCGTGCCCACACCCCCTACGGCGAACATAGCCAGCATGGAATCGTCCAAGCATCATCCACCGTGGAACTCCAGACACGCTCAGCGGAGGCCTCTCAATTCGTCGTTCCTTCCTCTCGTGTACCCAGAGCAGACGTATCGCCCCACCCTCCCATGATAAACCGCCAGCTGTTGGCGCATCAGGCCTCGCATTCCCCGGAAATCCCCACAGAGACAAAGCCAAAGCGTCGCCGTGCCAATGCGGCGCAACTGAGCGTCTTGAATGAGACGTATGCTCGAACTCTTTTCCCAACGACAGAGGAGCGGGCTGATATTGCACGTCGCATCAACATGACCCCCCGGCAGGTGCAAATTTGGTATACACAGCTTATTTCCTCACGTCAATATCCAGAGAAGCTTACCCGTCTCGTAGGTTTCAAAACCGCCGGCAAGCATCGAGACAGACTCAGGTTCCAGATTCTCCCGCCTCCTTCGGATCACAGGATGCAGGCATATCACAGCATGGGTTTAGTGTTCCATCGAGTGGTACTTCCGAGTATCACGAGGGATCAAGTTCATATACGAGCTCAGGAGCGGATCGAGGACCCCCATACGATGCCGAATCGGATGGTGTTTAGCACATTATTGACGTGGATCAGGCTGCACGGTTATTATCTACAGGGTCTTCTAAGTACATGGGGCCAGGACGTTAGCCTCTATAAAATAAATAAAACGTCCCACGCGAGTGATATCAATCACTGTCGGTATCTTCGGGTTTCGGTCCACCAAATGTTAGCCAATTGAGTTTTCGAATACGCCTCCGTTCCTCCTGGGCTTTGATTTGATTCCTCGTGAGCTTCTTCTTCTTCGCTTTGGGTGGCGTGGGTGCGCCTCCTTCATTGCCACTCCCAGCCGGGGTCGCAGCTGTGGACGCCGCAGGAGTAGGTGCCTTACTGGTCCGTGCGGATGCAGCTGGGGAACCCTTCGGAGTTGACTTGAATTTCCCGTCTGCGAATGCATCTTCTACAACTGCCGTCTTGCCTTGATGGGTCATTCGTCCAGCGGAAATATTCCAGATCTCTGGACCTGTGTTTCAAATTTGGAGCTTAGCGGCGTATCACGAGTCAAGATATTATACATACACAGTGCGCCGACAAATTCGTCATTATGTGAGATGATGGCAACGGCGCCACCCCAATCTCGGATAGCCACGGCTAGACCCCCTGCAGATTAGAGCGTTTGTCAACATAAATTCAGCTCCAGGATGGGGTGGCGGCATACCAAGGGCCTCACGGTCCAGAAAGTTTGTAGGCTCTGTGCTCAATGACGTCAATCAACGGTCAACACGAGTTGGCCAACCACTGTACCATCCAGAATCATGATCTACTCAATGAGAGGGTGGTTAAAGCTCATTCAAGACCACGCATTTACGGGCTTACCTGAGGGTTGTTCCACAATGCAGAGGCAATGACAACCTTTACCTTTTGCCCACCACTCAAACCGCTCATTTCGTTGTATTGGGCAATATCGCCGTCGAGCCCCACGTCTTCTAAGTGTTTTCGCACGAAATTAGCAGCGGTATCACGCGTCCCAGCGCCCTCTCGCGAGGACTCGAGGTCATCGAACTGCTGAACCAGTTTGGTGAAACCCTTTTCGATGAGTTCCTCACGAGGGAGCCACGTGTTAAATTTATGATCGAGATTTCGCCATTTGACCTCATATTGGAAGGACTTTTTGAGTTTTTGACGACCCATGATCATCTAGGATATAACCCACGGCGCCGTGTTTTGAGCCGACTGATCGATAGTAGGACGGAAGGTAAGAAAATACCTCAAGCTTGCGCTTTTCCCCGTTGCGGCCGACAAAGTCTTTCTCAAGTAGCTGTTTCTCTTCTTCAGTCAATACGCGGGTCGCTTTTTCGAGTACTTCGCCTGTACAAGGTTATGATTGTATGAGATCGAGCTGGGCAAACGTAATACAAGACTCACGATCATGTCCATCTTGGTAGCGCCATTGGCTGTACAATGCACCCATTGTCAAATCACCACAAAGCCAGGGGTATATAACCGATGAGACTGACATATATTGGACGGGCGTCTTCTCGAGATGACGCTCAATGTGGTGAGTTGCGTGCTGCGATACATAACCCACACGGAGCGAAGGGTGCTTATAAACGAGCCTTCCTGTGGCACAGTCTCACCCTGTATGAGAAGGAATTATTTGTCAATCAACGAGGGGTGGAGCTTAAATATTTCTACCGTAAGCAGTTTGATCAAAGTAGATTTACCGGCGCCGTTGGGTCCAATAATGCCGACTCGGCTAGTAGCAATAGCAGAATGCGGACAATTGGCGATAAGCTCGGGTGGCCTCACGTGCTTACCTGGACAGTGACAGTGCGCAACTAACTCCAATCAAGCTGGGATCCTTCTGGCCAGGGTACGTGTAGGTGCAGTTGACGAGCTTGAGGATGGCACGAGTGTTGCTTCGAACGCCCATGAGAGAGCCGGGTGGTGGGAACGAGAATTTGACGGAAGTTGCCGCCAGAGTGTAATATGATTTGGCTTCTGGGACTTTCTCGACGAACTTGGATAGGTTCCCAGGATAGTAGACAAGCTAGGTCGGGCATAGGCTGTAGAACAATTCGGTGGTATTTTGAAAAAGCTCGTACCTTCTTGGATTCGTAATGAATAATGTCCGTCGTGACGTTGTCCAAGAAGCTGAAAGAAAGTCTATCAGCACTGTGAGGGTATATAGAATGAGCATGTCGGCGCCTACCCTGAGTCGTGGCTGACGATCAATACAGTCACTTTATCGTGTGCGATAAGATAATCCTCCAGCCACTTGACTGAACTTCTATCCAGCTGGAAGAACCGTCAGTAACTGTTACTCTATAGCCGACAGTCTACAAGCCCCAGGAGGGCCCAACCCGTCCGACCGAGGATGAGGATAGGACCCAAAATACCGGATCCAACGTATTTTAGGCTGCTTGCTTCGCGGACGGCATTCGCACATAGCTTCTGCCTCCTCCTACCGGTTCCAACCAATGACCTTGATGTGAGGTTTTCTTGCTTATTGCCTGTCCTCGTCCATGCGTTTCCCACACCTTTTCCCCCACATCATTGCCCGTTGTCCTTCACATCACGCACATCCTTTGTGAGTCAAATAAGAGAAACCGATCCTCACATGATTGGTTGGTTCGTCCAGCATCAGCAAATCCGCCTTGTAAAGCATAGCACGTGCAAGCTCGAGCTTCATCTTCCAACCTCCTGACAAGCTCCCTACGGAGTGGGTTTGGCGCTCGTCATCGAACCCAACTTCCCTAAGCTGTTCGGCTATAGTCTCGCGAGGCACGCTAGCGAGTTGAGGATCTGTGAAACGTAAACTAACCGTTTAGCCGGGATATAATTTGACGAAGTTGGGGATGAAGTGAGATGAGCAGGGGATTGAACTGTCACATACCGCTCGCTATAAAATCCAAAATTGACAGGCTGGCATCTTCGCCCTGCAAAGCATGCTCTACCATCACCGCTCGCAACTCGGATTGAGGGGGGAAGTTTTCGACCTATGGAAGAGTTAGCACATCGTTCCATCCGCTGGGGATTTAAGTTCGTGTGGCGCGCGCAGGCGAAGATCACCACGTTCTCAGTGACACGAGTTAAAAAGGGTTCGCCATTCAGTGCCTCAAACGGTCGAAATATTAGGAGAGAGATCACGCTTCCACCTAAAACCCAATCAAATCAGGCGGGCCGAGTCCAGGCTCGCCCTCGAGGCGACAGTTGACCGAGTGGTGTGAAGGATCGAAGACGTGTATGTCCCAATATGAACTGGGTACGTGCAGAATTGGACACCAAATGCAAAAGTGGTAGAGGACGTAAGGCAATGATCGAAGGACCCCAACCCTTGGGGCTCGGACGTAGCCACGTCACCTGGCCGCATCGTGAGGCATATTCATTCCGCCAGCATATCCTCGTGCGCAAATCATTATGAACGGGGAGACAGAATGATAAATGAATATGCAGGATGCGAGAGCGCACCTTTCCGTCCCTGAGCGCCCTCAGCAGAGTACTCTTTCCACTTCCATTTCCAGCACAGATTCCGTATCTCCGACCACGGACAAGTCGCAACGTGGTATGTGAAAGCAAAAGAAGTGCTCCATAAGCTAGTGAGAAGAGGGCTGTGGGGTAGAAAAATCATAAGGATTGTATGGGAGAGTATGAGCAGCATGAATGGTTATGGTACGTCCCACAAAGACGTTGATACAGATTCGTATAGTGGAAAGGAAACGGAATGTTAGTGAATTCTCGACTACGGATATGTCACACTGACTATCACACAGCAGCTCTTCGGTATCATCTGTAACAGGCTGGTTTGTTCTAGCCTGGAATAGGCATGTTGTTTAGGTATAGCCGGTAGACAGTGCAAGAAAAGGGTGAAAGTAACGTCAGTCTTGAGGCGCTCGCAAAGTATCTAAGCAACCATACCCGCTCTATATTCCAATAATGGTCCCTCACGGCCTGTGCGACCTCCCAGCCTTCGCCCTTGGCGTCTTTTTTCGTACCATCATCACCGTTCGCCTCCGTCACTCCCCAAGCCCATCCTCCAACGTATACGCCCACACATCGACCCCAGACCGTTTTCTCAGCATCATATGCTCGTACCCGGCCGGTGCGGACGAGGTCCGCAGCTAGGTTAGCACCGAAAATCAAACAAGTGCGTTGAGAGGGGTGAAGTTGGATTTTTTGGCCTGCCAAGGAAAGTGAATTAGTGCTTTAAGACCGAGTCGTACAACGAAGATTATATAATGTACCAGGCAACTCGAATTTGGGTTTCAGAATCCATGGCTGGGGCATCTTATTAACTATCGTAGCCAGCACATCTTCTTCTAGCCCATCGTCCTTCTTTCCGTTAGTTGGTTTTTCGGCCCTTCGGTTCCAACATCTCCACCAGCGGCCTTCAAGACCGTGGCAGCTTCTTTGGCAAAGGCTCGAACCTCTGGGAATGCAGCGCGGTTGCGACCTTGTTGACGGCGTCGCTTAGGGGACCGAGGTATTGTGCTGCAATAGCAGGGTCTCGGACAAGTTTGACTATGTTAGTCGTAACGATTGATGCGCGGCGGAGTGTCTCAGGAGAACGATCGTTCAAAGCACGCGCCAAAAGAGGAACAAGGACCGCCAAGCTTGGGGCAGTAACCTCGGCCACGAACGTCGTATTGCTCATTGCCTATATAATGGTCCGTGGAGTGTAAAACACAGAGGTGAGCAAGACATACCTTGATCGTAGCAGGGACTTCGGTTGGTGAGGCCATGGCCTGGACGAGAGCAGGGATATGTTTGGTCAAGTCTGGGTTTGGGACAGCGCCGCATAGAGCGGTTGCACACTTCATGGCGGCGTTCGAAACCTGATCCTAAAGGTGAATCTGCCAGCCTAGTCTTGAATTGTAGCGGCTCACCTCGGACTTGGTGTCGTGCATTGCATTTTCCACTGAGGGCAGAATATTGCCGAGCTCGGCCGCGACATACTCTGCCCGCTCGGCTTTCTTGCTCTTCTCTTCGACCCAACGCTTAACCATATCAAGTGCACCTGCCTTGGTCTTCCATTTCCCACCATCCCCACCAACGACGCCGAGCAACTCGTTCAGTACCACCTTCGTTGCTTCAGGGGGAAAGAGGGCGATAATGGCACGAACAGCGGATGTTGCGGCAAGCCGTACTACATCCCCCTTGTCCGAGTACAAATCTAGTAGAACCGAGAGAGAAGGGAGTAGCAATGGCCCAGCCGGTGCCTTGAGATGGGTGGCAAGTGCATGGATACCGACAGCTGCGGATTCGCGTTCATATCCCGATTTCTTGTTTGCCGCAAAAGCGTGTAACTGGCTTAAAACCTTTTCATCTCTACATACAGATGTGGTACAGGTTAAAAAAATGTAATCTGTGTCTGAAAAGCGTATACGCACGCGAGTGACTGGAGGCCTTGTTGTTTAACTTCCTTGGCAAGGTTTTCGGCTGCTGTCTCTGCGTCGGGCGCCGTTGGGGCGTTACGGAGTGCCTCGAGGTGGGCAGCGATAAGGGAGTTAGACATGGTGGTGGGGCGGTATGGCTGACCAGGACAAATGCGTTCTCCCAATAGAAGTTTTAGTGGATGACTCAGCGCATCGCCACATGTAAAGATAGGGGCTAACACGGGGCGGGTGGAGGATGACTTGCAGGCGCTAGATTAATCCCCGCTTTCTCACGATATAGTTATGGGGAATGTTCTTAAAAGAATATCTGCGGAAATTGGAGACATAATGGATTGAGGGCATTGCTAGTGAACTTCTTGGGTAAAGACTGATCTACCTCGAAATTTCACACGTTGTACAGCTGGCACCAGTCGGTAGTCACCGACGCGCTAATTTTCCGGTCGATCATACGAACGTGCCATCTTCGAACTGCAAATTTTATAATAGTTCCGTACCCTTGGAACATCAAGATAAGCACCTCCGTTTGGATTCACGAGTCGCATGTAAAAACGTTCGTGTTGGTTGTCTTGGCAAGACACTTAACACACAGCCACGTTTTTAAGCTTTGATAAATTTCGCTTAGTCACACTCATAACTGAAACAAGAAAAATGCATTGCGCCCATCTGCTCCCTCCCACCACCATAGAGACCTCAGACCATAGACATAGATGGAGGCCCCCAGCACATTTTTGCCTCGCCTCAAGCGACTAGATGAATATACTGGCCCCGAGCTACACGCGGCCATCGCCAAGCTCGTAGTATTGTACCTGCCCGAAGTGCGGGGTACCACACCCGTCGACGAGGATGTGGAGATGTAGGTTTTTTATATCTCGATTCTGCATGCAATAGACCGTCTCTAGCCTACAGGCGGACTCTTTTGAGCGATCTTTTGCAATCCGGTGGCTCACCGGCTTCATATCAAGAGGAGCAGAATGGGCTGAATTCGCCTCTGATGAGGACGATTCAGACACCCCATCATCAACATCCGACACAGCAGTTCCCGACGAACATTCCCTCCAACCTCTGACCCTCGATACATATACCTCTCGCAACTCGGCTCTTAACCGCGCAACTGGGCTGCTTGCTGCCTGTGCTGGCACGTCTGCCTCTGGCGCCCTCTCTCGAACCTTCACATTCCCGACTTCAGTCGATTCGGCACCTATTAGCATCACGCTTCGCGACGAATCACTTAGCGGGGACCATACGGCCGTGGGGCTTCAGACCTGGGGCTCTGCTTGCGTCCTGGCCGAACGCGTCTCCAAGAGCCCCTCTTTGTTTGGCCTTGGCCCTCAGTCCAGCTCACGGGTCTTGGAACTTGGAGCCGGGACCGGTTTGCTATCCCTGCTTGCTGGGAAACTCTCGGCTATAGACCAAGAGCAAGGCGGTCCTGGACATACCGTGATTGCAACAGACTATCATCCGGCCGTCATGGAAAACCTGCGAACAAACGTAAAAAGTAATTTTCCGGAGATTCGAGCGTGTCAGTGCATGCCCTGGATTGGTCGCTATACACCACGGGCAAAGCAACCACAGGTCTCTCAAGAGCGCCCAGTACGGCGGTTACACCCATTGGCACACCTCGGGTAGATGGTGAATTCAAGGCTGATGGTGAGTCACCACGAAATCGACTATAAACTGTAGACTAATGCTGTTACGGGGCCCAGCCTTAATGTCGAGTCCAGGCCTCGAAGCACCCACTTCGGTCCTTCCTACGCCCTCCGCCTCGTTCACATCTTCACTCTCGCCTCCGTCACCTCAGACACCTCAGACCCCTAGGACGCCCCACACATCTCGGTCCCCACCTCCTAATCTCGCAAGAGCCGTCTTCTCAAGGCTTAAAGCAAAGGGCGTCAAATTTGATATGCCGGCTGAGAAAGGTACTAAAATGGTAGACTCAGAGACCGAGAAACCAAAAGGAACACTTGCCGATGATGGATCTCATAAGCCCTTTGAGCTGGCAACAAATACCGAGCCGAACAACTCGACGGTTTCTCCAACGAAGATCATGACGAACACCCACCATGGGTTGACACTTGAACCAATCACCCCGCCGCCCATCCGCCGATAGATCCCGACTCAATGCAGTCCACATCTCCGCTCCTTTGTGATAGCTCGCTCGCGCCGTGCCTGGAGCTCGACGGCCGAACGATATACCCGAACCCACGGATGGATGTGAGACAGGGGTACCTGGATACGTCCAACAGCCATACGATGCTTTCGTCAAACATGCCGACAGTCCAACGGGTACGGGTGAGTGTGGCACGTTTACTTCACCGCTCAGCGGCATGGGTATCCAACTGATGCGAACAACCACCGCCTCGATCCAGAGCCTCTCACAAGCGCTTCGCTGTCACCCACACCAATCATTGACGAAACGAAGATTTCGGCCGGCAAATCATGCGGTAATTCTGCGGAGCGAGTTGAATTGGTACGCGACGGGCACGTTATAGCCCCTCGAAAACGAGCTAATCCTTGTATCCTCGCGCGCTTTTCCAGAAGCAAGGAAATCGTATTGGGCTAGAAGAACGGATAGAGGCTGCCTCGGACAACCTCGGAGCGACCGGGGCCGGGGTGTCTCAGTCCGATATCGGAGCAGGTGAGAAGATGGTCGATTTTTCTGGGTTGTATGCGCATAGGATGTTCACTTGATTGAAAAAGTTTTGGCAGGTAAATCATTTGGGCGTAGACCCACCTACTCGCCTTGCGCACCTCCTGCCCACATGTCGGCTCCTCCGTTTGATCGGCCGTTCGATGTTATCTTTGGTGCAGACATAATCTACGAGCTCTCACATGCAACCCTTGTGAGCGATGTCGTTCAGCGCCTGCTTCGAAAACCCTCGTACGCGCGAACCTTCCACCTGCGTACTTCATCTCATCATGCCGCTTCGTCCAACCCACGCGGACGAATCAACAAGCGTGGATCAAACCTTTCCTCGTGTTGAGGACGTACATCTTCAGAAGGAGGGAGGTGAGGAGGTGCTGGCTATTGTTCACACGGAGACATACGCCCGAAGTGCTGGTGTGGGTAGAGCCGATGAAGTACAATACGTCTACTATCGGATGGCGTGGGTTTAGTAAGTGACAGGAGGGGGAAGTGACTGAGATATGGAGTGTTGGCTACGTGATTGTGGAAACGAGATCTGTCTGTTATCTTGCCTCGTTCGTTAACATAGCTTATACTAATCGACTTTTCAATACCTGGGAGCTGCAGTGCGCGGTGTGGCATGTAATAACCAGACTAGGATGTGGCATGGTCTTGAGACATCCGCTTTTAATACTTGTAGAAGAGAGAGGTTGAAAGGGGGCAAACAAACCCCATATCGCCCCTCCCCGTCGTCTACTTGAAGGCCACGGCCATTGTCAGATTCAGCCTCGTGTTTTAGATCGATAAACGATTGACTTCAGCCACAGCATGTCACCATTCTCAACCAGCTTGGCCTTGCCACTGTCCCCTACTACCCGAATGTCATATCTGCCGATACAACAGACCTAGCCTTTGTATCGAGACATCAGGATATATATGTTTGCAATAAATACATCGACGCGTTATGTGTCTTCCCTCTCCTATACCTTTGCTCGCCTGAAAATAGGCATGAAGCCCGTCAGCACGTTGTCAGCCACATCGTGGCTGCGATCCATTCGGATCTTCCCTTTGAACGATAAACTAGACATTCTCGTCAGTCCCGACATTGTGAAACCTTTGAAGCGTCACTCTTGAAAATACATAATTGCGCGCTGCCCACTCCAGCCAGAGGTTGTGTTGATTTCAGCCTCCCCCCCCCCTTCGTCCCGTCTCAGCGATTCAGCATCTGGCCACCGAATTGTTTGAAGAGGTAGATTTTATATCCGAGATTCCTACGAATACACCATCCATCCTTCCATTCAGAGGTAGCTCTGAGAACGTACCACACGATCGAACGCTGAGCAAAATCAAACACACATGATTGGATGGAACTGCGTTTCTCCCGGTTTCAACTCAGTACATCAAATACATTCGGTTCCATCCGACGGATCCCAACTGGGAGAGTTCAATTCCTGGGCGACAATACCCTATACTCGTACATCATGATCCCGCAGTCACAAGTCAGCAGGGGTCCGAACGCGTTCGAGAGGGGTACAAATATAATAGCGAATATCGAAGCAGCACCAAGTCATTCATACCGGCCATGCCCCTACCAGAGCAAGGCGAGTGGCATCCGTGCAACATAGATTGGCGCCAAACTGATGGTTCACTGGGTTTTAATCAACCAATCGATTTGATTGTAGCAGGCAGTGAACGAGGTCCACTGATGTCGCACGTTTGGTCAAGCGTGAGCTAAGCCCCCGATCCATATATGAACTTGGTGGGTTGATTTCCAAGGCATGTGCGCTCTGGCGAGACGTTCCATCAGCCAGTCCATCTTATTGTTCAAGTATAGTTTGACCAGTTCGATATAAAAGTGCATCAAGCGCCATCATACGCCACAGGAAATTCCACCGTAATTCATTTTCTTTTTTCTGGGAGATCTATCGAGCAAACTGGATATTTTGAACAGGTTTAACTCGAATTGGAGGATGAGCGAGAATGGTGAACCGGTCGGAGATGCCCTTGGAACACGGCGATCGATACTTTGGACTGTGCAGGGATCGGGCCCGAATGGCAAGTGATAGCCAAGATTCTCACTCCTCTCAAAGTTAATCAAATCCATTTTAATACGATCTAGCGTACCGCCTTTGGGCTCCACCATGCGCGATGAGTCCGCCGTAAAAGGCAATCGAAAAAGGTTCTGGAAAACCTAAACGTCTGCTGTGCGGGATATACCGAAGCAAAAAAAAAAAAAAAAAAAGCAACCACCCCAATCCAAAGCAAGTCTTTTGACCGGAATTACCTCGCGTAGACAAGCTTTCCTCCCAAAGCGGCATCGACCGAACTTGATCCTACTTTCCAACGGACTTGCTATATGCGGGCCATATACACGAACGCAACTTGTGATAGCCTAACACGCGGCTCATATGATTCACAATTCGATAGGAGAAACGGAGTAGTATAAAGCACCTTGCGTTAGAGAAAAAGAACCACACGGTTTATCGGGACAAGTGTGATCATCTCCCATCGATCAAGAAGTCAGGCATAGGGCCTAATTTATACGTCATGTTTGATTCGTTGGATGGTTTAGGACATCGGTTGGACATTTTTTACCTGCCGTTTTGCCCGCCGGTTGGTTCGATCTATCAGAAGCTCTCACTCGAATAGGACGATGGCTGTGCCATTGACCGCTACCAGAGTCTTCGAATGGTTCAGGTCATGGCATGAAGGAACTGGGGTTTCTGGATGATCACAAAATACCAATACGGCTATTCAAACGGGTATACGGCTAGTGTGAAATCCGAACAAGGTCTATCCTGTACGTCCCCATTCATTTCCATCCTAGACACTTCTCACATTCGGTATTCTCCTTTACGACGTTGATGAAAAAAGGCCTGTCGAAACTGATGCCCGACTACAAACAACCGACCACAGGCAGAGCATATCATATAGTCCGATGTCGAATCCCACATTCCAACCGAGGTCTGTTATCCATACCCGACGGCCGAAACCTTGATTGAGCGCCTCGACAAATGCTGTCAGTTTTTCTTGATGAGATGTGTCATTCATTTGTTGCCAGGCAACTCGCGCTGTTTCAGATGGCAGAAGAATTCTTTGGGGGAATAACCGCATGCGTACGGCTAGAAGAAAGACGAGATATTGGAACGAGCCGTCGTGCGATTTACGCATACAGTGCAGAACTGACGAAATGATCGGAGTGTACATCAAGCCCTGGATCATCCACAAGCTCGTCATTGCGAACACCCATAATCGAAGATCATGAACAATTGAATGAAAACGGCTTGCCTAATATGCTCTGCTCGCTATCATGATACCCATCTTTCTGCGTACCTGAACCTTATTGCCGAGGCAAAATAAATAAATAAATCGATAGGGCATCTTTCACCATACCCGACTAGATTCATCACACACCCACGTATCCGCGTTCCGCAAGTGTTCTTTCCATACTCGAGTGGGCTTACTTCATCCGGGGATTGATCGAAGCCGGTGGGAAACATGAGCGAGCCTCGGGTTTTCCTGGTGGATCGGACCAAGGGCGTAGATGGCGCTAGGTCATTTATACTACGCGACTTTGAGATAATATACATCAGAACGCTGATATGGCTCGCGTCGCTGGGTACACATGGCATATGGAACTAGACCAAGATGTGAATGATACACTGGTATGAATACAAGAATAAACAAAAGAGGAAGGGTGTCATGTATGCGAGCCTGTCGCGAGGCAGGGGCGATTGGATTACATGCAGGGCATGGAGGGGGAATTACGAAACCAAGATATCCCAAGAACATACGAAAAGAGGCATAAAGAGGGCCAAAACGAGCTATTAGTGAGAGCTGAAGGAGCCGCGTGGTAGCGAGCCGACGGGGTAGAATGTGCCAGCGACTTGCTGAGGAGAGGCAGACGATCGGGCAGAGCCAGAGGCATGGTAGCCATAGCCACCCATAGCGTCGCATCCTTTCTGGTTGCTGTGTCGTTTGAGAGCGTCCTTGCGGGTGAAGGACTAGAAAACACGATTGTCGGTCATTGAATGGATGTCGGCAGCAGAAACCGACGTACCTTGCCGCATACAACGCAGTGGTGGGGCTTTTCACCGGAAGCGTTGACCGCATGCGTTTCACGGTGGCGGCGACAGTCGTGCTGTCGAGCGAACCGAGTTTCACAGATATCACACATGTATGGCTTTTCGAGCGCAAGCGCCGAGTCGGCTGCACTCGTACTGGAACGGCGGATGGGGCCTAGTCCGTTTTGGGGGCGGTCAGTTTCTGCGAGCTCGAATGTCTTGACCGAGAAACTCACCGGGGCGAGGCACCGGTACGGGCTCGGGGTGTTGCGACGGCACGAAAGATTCTTGCGGCATGTGCCTTTCGGCGCTCAGACGGCGCGCTGGGGGATAGTGCCCGTCGACAGGGGGGCTATGAGCACCGCCCGTGGACTGGAAGCGCCGACGGACCGAGGGAGGCTCGAAAGGGACCCCATCGGGGTTGCCCGTCGCGTACGGGTGGGGGGCAAAGTGGGCGGCCGTCGGGGAAAACGACGGGGGCGGGGCCGCGTAGGGCTCGGTCTGGGGCGGGTAGAGCGCGGGTGTGGGTGGGTAGCGCATGGCAAGCTGGGGGGGCATGTCGGCGTACATGGGGCCGTACGGGGGCTGGTCGTATGCGCCAAAGTCGGGCTGCTGCGGGTAGACGGGGCGCATCGGGGGCGGGGTGCGGCTCGGGGCGGACGAGTCGAACGGAGGGAAGGACATCACGAGTGGTGGATGGGGGCCCAGACGATGCATCTCGGCTTTTATGGGTGGAGACCTGCCCGATGCCGTCCTGGGCAGCGGACTGGACGCTGGTGCTTGGCCGCATTTGGGACACGGGCGTGATGTCAAAACTATCCGAGCAGACGCAGAGAGCTAGAACAACATTCCGAACTGCCGGACGCGGGATCAGATGCCGATCGACTTGCCCAGGGAAATGGCGTGCCACGCACATGGCCCGACAGAACAATCTCCCTTGCCAATCACTCCCAAATCCACCGCGAATCCGGCGCTCCGGATCAATCTTAATAAGGCACAGGGACCCTGATCAGCCCCATCGGGGCAGATTACTCCCTGCGTGTGGCACCCCGCTCCATATCGATCGCCACCCGCCTGCCCGCCCCAATTTGGCCTAATCACCCCGCCGTCCTTTGCCCCGTCGTCGTCGCCGCCGCCGCCGCCGCCGCCGTCGCTGCTGGCTCGCGCCGGTCTGGCGATGCACACTGCCACCCTCGCAACAGTCACCCGTGCAACATCCCACCGAGGCTGTGTCTACGAGTTGCAGATCATCTACTGCGCACAAAAATACCCCGCCGAAATGATCTGCGTTTACACTCAACTCAGGGGCTACCGGGTCCCGTACTCGATCTTTCCGTTGGATAAATCGAAAAGTACGCAACTGCGGCACGTCTGACCACGAGAAACTGCGGACCAAGGAACACATTCGCAGTCACTGATGACTCTGCGAACGCAAGTAATCATACACCCGTGGATCAAATCGCTCTTCGAACAGGCTGGTCGGACCCCGAGTCTTCTAAGCTCGATACCCCCCGGATATATGCGTGCTCATCTGTCGTAGGTGAACCCGGTCTTTTGGGTGCCCCTGTTTACTCAATGAGCGGTGCACCTACAGAAAAGAAACATACACGTACCACATCACTGGCATGATCCATATCTTCTCTCGCGCGCATACTCGGCTTGCCGCATCGCGTTCAAGCGACCTCGTCCCGGATATCGCCAAAATCCAGAATGTCTCCAGGATCCAGTACATTTTGAGAAGATAGACTCGTGTCCTTGGATCTGTTATACCTTTCTTTCGCTGGTCCGTGCATGTCTAGTCTTCTTTCACTCCTCGCCCGTATGTCCCTCCCTTGCTTTTCAAAAGCATCCACTCGTCCATGGGTTGCGTTACGTATACTCTCGCTCATCTTGAACTCTTTTCCCTTTTCAATAGCGATCGCTCTCGAGTTACGTCCGAAGCGATAGAGTCGAGGGTATAGGGCTCTGATTGAGTTTGGGCTCACGACTAGCTATGGAGACCTTGCATTCCACTACCCTCCAAGTGAATGGTGGTCTCGTCAGCGAGTACACTTAATCCTCGGTTTTCTCTTCGACCCCTGGTAAGCACAATCGAGAATCGTATCGTCACGATCGGGGCTAACGCAAAGCAACCGACGGGTACGACGGTCGTAATTTTACTACATTATCCAATATTGCCCATCCATAATTGAATGGCGTACCATCCATAGTCGCACTCAATTTTTTCGAGATTCGTCGTCGATCCCAGCCTAGCACTCCCCGAGGTAGGTCCGAGCAAGTGTAACTACCAGCTTGCTCCTGTTCCAACGTCGGCTAACGTCTCTTCTAGCGCTTACCCTTCATGGGCATCCCCACCGATATCCCACGAGTAGCCTACTCTGTGCACATCCCAGATGCTCTTATCCATCAAACTATCATACCACACTGCCTGGTCTGCTCTTCCGTTGCTCATGAATGAATACAATGTCCCACAGTTCTTACTCCCGGACAGCCGTAGCCCACTCGGGAGTTCACGGTGCGGCCAGGCCCCAGTTGGCTCCCCGAGGCATCACGCTCCCAATCCTTTGTCACTTGTATCATTTTTGCTCGGCCCTCAACATTGGGCTGATGACCTACATCAGAATCCCAGGATGGATTCGAAGAGAGCCGGTCTAGACTATACCCCAAGGCTATTCATTTGTCGACTGTCATAGGCGTATTCGATCTTGAAAAACCGATTCCGAGTGGTATCCGATCCTACTTGTCGAATGTCTAGCCTTTTTGTTTGACTAGGCCATTCGGCTGACGAAATTCTACCGCCTGGGTTTGATTTCCTCATGCGGATCAATTGTCTATATGGTATAAGCGCGTACTAGACGTCCGGAACGTCCCAGCCGTGATGATTCGAGGTGACTCCAGGACAACTTGAACCAGAAACTTCCCCCTTGCCAAAAGGCATACGCCGAAGCCTATGGGGGGGGCCGATTCCTCTCTCTGGACATCCCGTGAATGTATGGATCATGTCAAAAAGGTCAATAGGGACATAGGTTTCTTTTTTTTTTTCTTCAGGATAACCCTCTCCTTCCGCCTCTCCCTGAACTACCTTGCGGATCAAATGGCCCGGAGCCGTCAAACGCGTCTAGATTTCAGGATCGCCCCGCCTCGGAACCACCGAGAGAAACTTCTTTCAACATCGCAGTACGCGCAGGGGCGGAGGTCGACCGGCCCTTCGCGAAGTCATTGATTTGAGCATTCGGTTTACGTCGCGCGGCTTACCGCTCCCCCGGCGGCTGACGGTTCAAGTCAAATCCTTCAACCGACACTCAAATCCGCCACGCTAGCTCCTTTTTTTTCATTTCCGACATTCATAATCCCCCCTTGAAAAAAAAAGGACACAAACGCCGCTTGTTCTTTTGTGTTTTTCTCTTTTTTTAGTCTCCTCGGTTCACCATCCCCGATCTTATTATGCCCCACCGCTTTTTTTGCGTGGCTAAGCTGTCGGTCTGATTTGCCCCTGGCGTGGCCACGACGTGCGCTCGCTATCGTATCTCCGCCTCCCGTGACGAGATGACAAGTGTCATCGGTAGTTCTAGCCTCTCGATTAGGGTAATTGCCGTACGAAGCAAAACTTGATCGACATCCTCGGCGGGGGGGGGGGGCGCGGAAAAACGCGTTCCGTTCGGGCACTCACTAGAACAGAATGATTTGCCGTATTCGAAAATACCCCGACCTGACCCTTCCCACTCAAAGACGCACCTCGCCCACTCCCCTCCCCACTCCCGGCTCCCTCCTGCTGTGTCCCACACTCTACCTCGAAAGACCGTTCAAACTCGAGAGGCAGGAGCAGAAAAGAAAGATGCCAAAGCAGCTGGCGCCCGAGTGGGGGGGGAGGGGGGTGAGGGGCAGAACATTCGTTTTGTCGGAAGCGAACAAAATTTCGAATTTCGCTTCACGCTCCGGAGCGACGCTGGGCTTGATTGATTATTCGGGGCTGAAATGATCCTGTTTTGGCATGTGTGGCGCCGGTGTTCTGTAGATCACTCTGTTTGGGATCGCCGCTCTGTTTGGCCCGCTTTCGTTCATCCCCACGAGAGTCTATTCCCGTTCTTCGCGCGCGCGCGAGCGAGTCTGGGCATCGACCTCGGCCGGCGCAAGTATATTTGCCGCCTGGAATGGTTAGCCTCGACGTCTATGTGCCTTCGAAGATCGACAGGAGTCTATTCAGCCATATGTATTCACCACAAAGCAAGCCATTACAAAAGCGGAAACACATCCATACAGACACGGTTCATCTCGCCACCCAAGTCTACGCGTGCGCTTGTATTTGCGGGTGTTGGGCGCTTGCGCGTTTGGAGCGCACGGGTCTCTCCCACCCCCACACCTCGCATATCCACCTCGCCATGTCCAGTTTTCGCGTCATGCTCTCCTGAATCCATGGGTGTTGAAGCATGTCGCGCGGGGGAGGTCGGGTGCTGGCGTCGATACGTAAACTACGTCTCATGTCAGCCGGAATGAAATTTTTTCGATAGAATGAACACAACTCGCCATTGTTTAATAAACGATTTCATCCCGTCACTCCACGTGATCGCGCCATTCCCGTTCTCGTCACCCGGTTCGTCATCCAGCTCGGGAACCTATGAAAGATTCCATCAGAAACAAAGTGGAAGGAAACGACACGGAGGCGAGCAGCGTACCTCTCCATTGACGATATATGTCAAAAGCTCGATCGGCCCGAGGTCAGGCGGGTACGGGAAACGGTTCTGTGCGAGTTCGAGAAATGTCAACCCGGTGGACCAAACATCCGCTCGGATCGAGTATGGGTGGCCAGTAATTCGCTCGGGCTGGGGTCGAACGTTCCAAATTTTCGGACCCGAAATGAAGATGGGAAAGGACAGATTAGTGTTTGTAAAATGTGACCGCCGAGACCGCAATCAACACCAAAACGAGGCACCGAGCCGCATACACGCCGAGAGAATATATCATCAACTCCTTCGCCATCAACCCGGCAAGAAATAATGCGTACCGCCATGTACCAGCTAGTACCCGTGAACGTACTGGCAAGACTGCCTTCGAGTACCCCACTCACTCCGAAATCACAAAGCTTTACGATTCCGCTCCGAGTAACAACAATATTGCTGGGCTTGATATCACGATGAGTGATTTTGTTGCTGTGAAGATAGTCTAGGCCCTTGAGCACGCCCTCGGCCAGGCGGGCAATCACCTTCTCCCCTATCCGCACGCCGGCATGTCGTGTCTTCAGCTGGCGAGCAATGGCATCAAGCGCGCCACCTTCACAAAACTCCATCAAGATGTGAATTTCGGCCGGGCGGTCGCTCTCTTTGGATGACGCGTCCGGGTTCGCGGATATGTATGCCCCATAAGAAGCGACCAAATTTGGATGGTTGAGTTGCGAGAATTGGAGTTCCCGTAGCAGTTGTCGCGCGGGAACGGTGCCGGTTGGAATTGTCTAACGAGAAGCGCGTCAGTTTTTGGTACGGTTTGATGGATGGTTGATTGAGGCGAATTGATGGAATATATCAAATAGTTAAATGAAAAGTAAATCTGATGGTCGCAAAGGAAGAGCGCTTAACGAAAAACGCATTGAATAGATCCATGGGGAAACGTGGCCCCTATCCCGGCTTATATTGCCCTTTTTGGCAAGGCTAGATATAACCGCCTTTCGAATATGACCGACCCAACCACCCCGCGATCTACAACACCAGTGCATGTGCGATCTGCCATCACATCGTGCATAGGCCAGAACCTTGTGCTCGAGCGCCGATGCACACGACGGCAACCAAACCCCGCCCATCGAAACCAGGGGAATTATCCAAAGAACTGGAAATTAATCTCACCTTCCTGGCCATAATCCTGCCGGTACGCTTATCCCTAACCTTACTGACAGCACCACCAGCGCCTTCACCAAGCCTCTGAAGTGACTCGAGCATCTCGTCGGACCATTCCTGTCCCGCACCTTCTCCTTCTGATTTCTTGCTATCCTCAGCACCTGTCTCGTCCGCCTCGGCTTCGGTGGTCTCGTCGTAGGCATCTCGAATCCCAGATGGTATCCGGAGCTCATTGATAGCTCGCCTGACTTCGTCCAACCCATCTCCAGCTCGTCCGGGACCAGAATGGTGCATCGTTCCCTGGGTGGGGACGGCAGTGGTCATGCTGGGAGGGCGAAGTGTCGCGGCACTACTATCGCTTGGGAACGATTCGCTGCCCGTGCCTAGGCTCAGCGAATTTTGGCGCGGGGCGGTGGGCTTGCCATAGTAGGAGTAGTCAACCTCGTCCTCCGAGTCTTGTCCTCGCATCGCTGACAGGTCGAGTTTAAGCCCAGGCTTTGGCCCTCCGTCTTGAGAAGGGAGCGATAACCCTAATTTTGGACGACCTCCGGAACTGGCCCCCGGGAGTTGGAGTTTGGGCCGAAGGCTCGTGAGACTCGCACTCGGATCAATCGGTTGTTGGAGCTGGGGAGCCGGAGCATCGTCGTCCGGAAGAGCCGAACCACTCGACGTGCGTAGGCCGAGTTTGGGTCTCCCCATCGCACCTCCACCAATCCGTCCAAGCATAGGTCCTGGACTTGGGCTGTCGAACGTCATCCCCGATCCCAAGTTCGATGCACCAGGCCCGAGATTCGATGGCCCCAAATTCGAGCGGTCGTACGAAGTTCGGTGCACCGCATTCGGCCGTCCTCTGTAGACTCTTTCGTCATCTGCATCGGCCGAGTCGAGCTCGCTCGGGGTCGGCACGCTGGGTACTTCTACCCTCGGTTTCGGTTTTAGCTTGAGTGGAGCAGTCGTCTGAGCAGGGGGAGTGCTTCCTCTCAGAGAGAGCTGAGGCCGATTCGAATTCGCATTCGAATAGAGGCCCGTTCGGCTGCTTCGCATCATCTCGGATGGCGTCAGACCTCCTAATCCTTCGTCACGGCCAGGCAGGGGAGGCGGAGGAGGGGGGGCTTGGAACGGGACGAGGCCTGGGCTGGGCATTGGGGTACCAAGAGGAGTTGCAGAGGGCGGGGCAAGGGGCGCGCCGTTTGGGGCGAGGAATGATCCCGGCTGGAATGCAGGGGGACGAGAAGGGGGGGAGAGTGCCGAGGGAGGAGGGCCCAGGGCCGCGATCATTTCTGGAGGGGGGTCGAGGAGCTCCGACTGCTGTTGGGGTTGTCGATTAGGGGGTGTCGGGAGTGCACGGCGGGGGCCCATGGGGCGAGCAGCCGGTGCTGACATCTGGCCAAAATGAAAACAGGGTAAGGCCGGGCTGATTGACGAATGAGCGCCCGTGGAGAAGTCGAGGGTTCTTTTGGCCTCGTGCTATCTAGATTTGAGCACGGGACTAGAAAGGGCCGAGACGTAGATCGGACTGTGCTTCATCATGTTAGACGTTGAGGCGTGCGTGGATTGGAGACACTTGCCGTGGGCTGGGCGCTATGCCTGTGTCTCGGGTAATAAACCCAAGTAGGGATATCTGCCGGGGAACAATAAAATCAGTTGTAACTCGAGTCTGCCAGCAAGACCCGGGTTTTACTGTGTGGAAGAGAGTCGGGCGGCGTATACTGCAAGGAGAATAACCCAGAAACTAGCATCAGCCCTATCCGGAAGATCAAAACGCCCCAGGTCGAGGACTGACAAAGTCGAGACAGCAAACGCACCCAGCCTAAAACTTTCAAGCGACACAATTTACACACGATCCGACGACACTCGGAGGAAGCTGCTGATTGTCCTTCTGGGCAACGGGTGAAGGCGCATGTCAGCAACACCGTTGTGTACAGCATCGATGGGCGGGACGGCGAAGACGAACGGACTTACGGCGACTGCAAGCGGTGGTGGGCTGTTGGGGACGAGACCAGGAGCACGGCTCTTGTCGTCGTCGTCGCGCAGTAGACTAGCCTTCAGGGTCCAGTCTAGTCCCTGACTGTGCACGTGTTTGAGCGCCACGAGCCTCGCCCCCACTGCGCGATGCCGATGCCGCTTCTAGAAATTCTTTGTCGGGGTTCGGGGCTCGCATAACTAATTGACATATTAGACTAGTGCTATTCTATCATTAATTCTGATGCGCAAGCCAAGGCACCCGCCTCGATAATGAAACCCGCCCACAATCACATCCACCCCTCGATGCGCCCCTGCCCCCATTCGTACATCATTGGCATGAGCACGATGTTATGGCGTGCCCCCCTGCCTTTCTTCGCACCTTGCCTGCATTCCCAAGCCTCGTGGCTGCCTGGTCCAAGGCAGGCTTGAACTTCTTTGGCGGTCTTTCCTTTTCGGGATTTATTGGTTTAACCGTAAATGTGAAGACACACTTTTGTTCCCCAAGATTGAAGGTCAGTCTTCGATGGTCTCTCAGGGAGATTTATCAGCCGCCGTACATTGTGTGAATGTACTCAGATGATAGTTCGCATAATGGCACGGGTGTTGCAATTGGGTACAAATCAAAATGATGTAGGGGATCCGAAATAGCCTTTGATGGAGTTCCAGCGACCAGAGAGGGCAATGAAAATCCGGGTAGTCAGTCCATCCCAGGCAGGAATATAAATGCGCATATACATCTAGAGTTTTATGCCGTAAAGCGTCAACATCGGTCGATAGCTACAGTACACTGTTATTAGTTAAAGACGACGAGTGTGGTTATTGTCTTAAGCTCCACGAAGGACAGCATATGGAGATGTGCGAGATTGGCCGTTTATGTGTCTAGGCCGTAGGGAGGCATTTGGATCCGAAACCCCAGCGGCTGAAGTACAACGAGATCAGGCCCCTCCACCTCAATCGAAACAATCTTTGGCCCGTAATACCAGAAAAATTTGGCCGCTAACAAACAGAATAGCCAACTATCAGCTATGAGCTTTCCGACGCCCTCATCATTTAGGGTGAGTTGTCGATGATTGAAAAAGACATGGGCGTTGACTTTCTTGTATTGTTTGGCGGTGTAATTTATGCTTATCTTCTAGCAGGACACACCATAGCTCCATGTTTAGATACACTATATTATTACATGTCCCTGCATGTACACTGCGATGCGGAGCCACCTGTGTCCGGTTACCGGCTCCGATCAGCACCTGCCTTTGCAGCGAGCGCCTCTAACAGCTATATAAATGCCAATCGAACTTGCAATACATAAATCAACACTCGGACCCAGCTTGACTAACGTATGTGTTTACAAACCTGGCGCGTTTACACGTACTGATAAAATCCATCAAGACCTCGACATCCAATAATGTCGACAGACTACAACATTTTCCAGCAAGTTTTCAGCCTTTCTTTTGCTTCCGATCTCGTCGGTAATTGCACAGGAAGCCCTCTAGAACTCGAAAAGAAGCTCGTACAAGCCCTGCCAGACGCTTTGAAGAAGGCGGGTCCTGGTTGGGAAGTTGCATGGGGTCCAGCAATCTGGAAAAACGACCCGTACAATAACTCTACGTCCCAGTCCAACGCGTGGTACATTGCTAAAAACGATGGCGTCAAGTTCGAGGATGGCAAGGTTCGGCCGGCGTATGTCGTTACCATCGCTGGCTCTAGCGACACGTATGACTACAGCACCGAAGATATTAGCATTTCCGACGTCGTTAGCTTGGACCAATGGTTCCATATCTACTCCACACCTCAGCCCATTCCCAACAGGAAGGCTCCAGCTGATGAGCCTCTCATTTCCCATGGATTCGCACAGGCTGTCTATCAGCTTCTTGGTACCATGCCACATGCCGAATCGGGGGCTGTTCGTCCCCAATTGAGGCTCCCTGATTTCCTTCAGATTCTCTCCAACTCACCTTGTGATCCGGCAACAAGGCTTATCTTCACCGGTCATAGTCTGGGTGGTGCTCTCGCTCCGTCGCTGGCATATATGGTGGTCAAGTCTCAGGTCTTGGGCCCGATCGCTCCGGAAAACGTCTTTGTATACCCTACGGCTGGCCCATCGCCCGGCATATGACTTTCGTGAAAAGGTTCCACGAACGATTCCCTTCGCCTCAAGGTCCGCTTACCGGCTACCAACACTGGAATGTCAATATCGTCAATCGCTCTGATATAGTACCTTGTGCTTTTTGCAACGACGATACATATACCCCTGAAGTACTTTCTCGAATTCTTACAATGTTCGGCGATCCAGGGCTCACGGTTACGCTCGTTGTCGACATTTTGAAGGCTGCAGCCGGGAATATTTACTTCCCCATCCAGACGAGTTTCTTTGATTCCGTATTCCCTATAGACGAAGACCTTGGCTGGTCTGAAGAGGCTTATATTCAACACATACCGGCTTATACATTCGAGGTCTTGAATCAATCACCTCCTCAAGGGGTATGCCAAGCCTCCAAGCAGGAACAGGCATCTAGACATCCGGTACTCGGTCGTATTGCGGCCAGTGAGCGAGCGGCCAGTCAAGTAAATTAGGATTTGGACAAGGTTGGAATGCGAATGCCGAAGGGGATTTACAATGGCTTAGTTGAATTGAATCTATGAAATGTGGTGGCTCCATGTTGTGTTATTCGGTTGAATACGGATATCATCAGTGCCCAGGTCTGCTCGCCCTCCATATGAGCATTTGTCTCGTTTGCCGAGTGCATCCAAAAATTCTTTGCTCTGTGTCTCTGCCATAGCTGCCTGAAGAAGGAAATGTCCAATGATCAAATGCGTGAGTCGAGCCCCAAGGGTCCATTCCAGGAATGAGTTAGGCGTAGAGAATGAGTCGGATGAATTAGCGCCATTTACGCCTGCAGGGCACTCACTTCTTCTATACCCAACATTATAGATCAATCGCCAAATCGATACGGCTGACCTTGGCAAGGAAACCAGAAGGACCCTACCGACCCGAGTTTCCAGCGGAACTTTCATGCAATCCGGCATAATGCCGCCTGCACAGGAATCCTATGTAGGATCGCTGTGATTGCATCGTCGGCGGATTCCGTAGGGTTAAAACAAATGGCGCATCTGTTCGGTTGCACGTGTTCGATTGTGGGCCGATGTCAGACATGCTCAGGACGGCGATGGTGCATGTGTTTTCAGGAGAGTCATCCTGGAAAAGGTTATTCCTGTGGGGCTGACTTTTTAGGACATGGTCGGCGGAATAACCGGAACAGGTGTCGAGGGCATGGCCGATGGCGAAGGCGGTGAACAATCAACCAAATGGTGTACAAGAGTATTCAATGCACCGCATGCACGCGATGTCCTATTCCATATGGCCCTGTCCGTGGTACCCATTCATTTGCTCGTGCATGTCAGCCTTTTAAATAGGCCCAAATGTGATAATTGCTACTGCTGATGCTGGATCGCAGGGGTTACACCGCCGGAACTCATCACGAGCGACTTCGAATCGTCCGCATGGTCGACTGAATGATTGCTCTAGACCAAACGATTAGAACCACGTCTTTAGCCTTCGAAGCGTCGGTATCACCGTGTTTGGCAAGCTTTTATGCCCGTTAACCGTGGATTTATGTATCGGTACTAAACAGGGAGTTCCATTGTTGATTGGTAGTAGCTTTGACCCCCGAAAGTTTATCCTTCATCAGATCAGGTAGAAGCCCTGTCGGCCCGGCGGTAGGCAACGCGAAATATGCGGTAGTTATTCGGCTAAGCGCAAATCATTAATTTTGCCAAGTAACTCTGTTTGACACTAATGACGTCTTTGGGAAATGGGTAACCGTATGTCTGATTGACCGAAACTTGTTTTAGAGCGGAATAAATGAGAGCAAAACTCATGGTTGATCAGTCAGAAACTTGTCTCCGGCAACAATAAAAAGCTTTGCTCAAGAATAAACACACGGTGGTTCGGGCAGGGGGTCCAGCGGCCGAACGAGTCAAATGAGTGACTTCTGCGGTCACTTTTGCGCTCTACGGGCCAATCCGAGTACTCGGCGACATACTTTAAACCTATGCAAACGCCTGAACATTTCAGCTGATGCTGCGGAAACGAGCGAGTCCTGTACGAGCACGAGCAAAGGAAATTTCCGAAAACGCCATTCTGGTAATACACAGCCCAGCAATTACACGCAGCCTTGGCTTCTTCACGCGAAAGTGCTGACACGGTAAGTTTAGCCGCGTTCGACCATGGCAATCAAGGCACCACAGTGATGGTATTCAACACTGACATCGGCTGATAGAGCCCTCGCACTTTTAGAATCGATGAATGATATTCGAGACGAGGGCGAGGGCGGGCTTAGTGCGATGTCGAACCCCTTGACGAAGCTACCACAGGGTGAGAGGCCCGCATTCCCATTAGGGTCATTTCCAGGATCCCAATGCCTGATTCCACAAGCAGAGCATGAGCCCCTTTTGAAAATCCACTCGAAAGGTTCGTGGAGCAGAAAGGAGAAGGACAATCCGAGAGGGTGCATTTTATTTGTCTCAGTATCAAAGTTGCGAGCCGTACGTTCAGTCTTAGTATTGAAAATGCGCAGGCACAAGACCCCTATCAGAGCTTTCTGGGTTGATTGAAAAAGTATGTTTTGGAAGCTATGCTGACACGAGGTGTTGATGGATTCTTCAATTGCCGCGGCCTCGCAGGGCAGGCGACGATTGCGGTATTGAATTACATATATCTCGTGTTTGGTTCAGGCTATCCACCTATCCGCTGATATGGTCTTGAGTTCGGACCTAGGTCCATAAGAACGGCAGAGGAAGATATCATATGCTGTCAACCCACGGTTTGGCAGGTTTATTCAAGTCCTTATGAACATAATTTCGATCACGATTCTAGATTCTTGCGAGTTTCAATGGATCAAATCGTCTAACCCTAGAAGAGCTATCAACGCACACGGGATTGAGCGTCAAATAGCGCAGAAGTCTGTACACTGAGGGAAGCTTGCTTAATCAAGAGTGTAAATTGGGTGTTTTCTGCATATATATTGACTACAAGCATCTAAAAACATTCAGCTTGATACAACGGGCGGAGATGACAGCTTCACTGGGGCGGAGAGTTACGAGCTATCTGAGGAAGAATTTTCGAGATGTCTCAGGGACAGTGAATGTGAGGGAACAAGTGACGCACGTAATCTCCAAACGACTCGAACATTAGCTTTAGCTGTCTTGCTTGAGGCTTAAGGAAGTTGGCAACTCGTGAGGAAAAATGAAAAAAAAAGAATTTACTTTCGAGATAGAAGAAAAAGAAGGTTCCAAATTAATCAATGATAGCGAAGCCTAGCGGCACTGTGGTGCAAGTAAGTTCGTAAGTTCGCAGCGTTAAGACCGTGAGGGAGACAGCTGCTGACAACGAAGTGGGCACCGATTAAAATCAAGTTCTTTGGCAAATAAAGCTTAATCGGAAAACTTCCACGCAAGTTATATCACATTACAGAAAGTTTTGCCCAACACGACGAGTTTTGTGGTGGGAAATGTGTTTCATTGGGATTCAGCTTACGTGATGACAAAGTAAACAAAGGGCGCTTGATGACAAGCAGCTGGGTCTGACCCGTACTACCGCCGTGGAGTCTTGTGGATACATCGCGCAACGGTACTATGAAAATGCAAGCTACGTGAAATGGATATATGTACATCATTTATTAAAATTTAACTTTGAAGTGACTTTGACCTTGCGCACGGGACGATCCATTGGTAATCCTGCTCAAGGCTATTAAAGTGGACATGACTGCGATGAACCGAGACGAAAATCTACCTATCCTCCCGCTTATTCTGCCAACTCGAGTTGACCTTACCACAAGAGACTTGATTATTATTACCGCCGTGGACAAGCCGAATTCTCACTGGTCCCAGAACAGGCCCGTAGACAATGATCAAGCAACCCAGTCAAATACCATCCTGTACTTTGACAATCAAACAATATCTTGAAGCCTAGACTTGTTTCCTATCTCTGGGCATCAACTTTTGGATGATACGTCCCTTCCTGAATATTCCCCGCGTGCACGACCATCGTAGGCTCGCCGTATATGATGGTTGGGTATACAATGGGTTCTTAGACGGCGGGCAGAGATTTTCCTGTAAACCCGGCATTGTTCCACATTTGATGCCGACTCAAAAGTTTGGATAACATCAGGTAGATTGGAGGATCAGCTGAATATGAATATTATGATCGTCGGAAGCCAAGGCATGTTTGAAACAGCATCTTTTGTAAGAGTCTTACTCACACAGAACGATTCTAGGCGATGTCGAACCGTACCTCGCACTTAGGCACAAATTACGGGAATATGGCCATATTTTTCGTCTATCAACACGCGAAGCGTTTCGTCAAATGGTCAAAAACGTCGGTCTCAGATTCCTTAACATAGGAGGAGACCCCCGCGGGCCCATGAGCTATATGGTTCGCACTCCTGGAGTTGTACCCGGGTTTGAGAGTTTGAGAAACGGAGATATTGGAAGGAAGTAAAAAAATGGTGGCACAGGTTCGTAGTTATGGCTGGGCTCGGGTGGATGCCCACCTGATTGAATTCGTAATTTAGATTCTCGAACGATTACGAAGAGGACGGCGCCGCGGCATTTGCGGCAGATGCAATAATCTTGAAACCACCAACGTTTGCACACATCCGTTGTGCGGAAGCAGTTGAGATTCCTCTGTTATTGTCTTTCACTATGCCCTGGTGTGCGACGGCTTCATTCCCTCATCCGTTGGCCAACATTAACCACACCAATAAAGCAGAATCTAAAATGGTGAACTATTATTCATATGACCTGGTAGATCTCACGACTTGGCAGGTAAGCCTATTTGTTTCGTTAACTCCCCTCTTGTTTGCTCATACGAGAAGGCTCGGTTGCACAATCAACAAGTTCCGAATGAAGAGTTTGAATCTTCTGTAACTGACAACCCAATCTGCAATTGGCATGTTCGAGCGATGTGGGGTTCTTTGGAAATATTGCTTTTCTCCAGCGTGGGTGCCTAAACCGCGTGATTGGATGTCTCATATTGTTACGTTTTGCTTGAATGCACCAAAAGATTTGCACGCCATCTGAGTTTAGATAAGATGTCGTTGGTTTTATTTCTTGAACCTGGCAAAGGGATACACTCCACCGGAAGACTTACAAACATTCCTTGACGCGAGTGAACCCCTATTTACGTTGGGTGGGTGCGATTCCAAGCCCTGGATCCTTAATTAACGCCGATGCAGGTTCGGATCCATTATTTTGGACGACCCTCAGCAAATAACGAGTACGTACTACAGGCATACCCTATCAACTCTGTTGATCCTTGACGCGATCGCCCAAACCGGCGCCCGGGCACTGATCCTCCTGGATGGGGCGGGCTAGACGAGAAGGTGATCAAGTCCGCTGGTCCCAATGTCTTTGCACTGGGAAACGTTCCCCACGACTGGTTGTTCGAGCGCGTGAGCGCAGTATGTCATCACGGAGGCGCTGGTATGTTTTCTTCTTTCCTTAATTTTCTAATATCCTTGAGTGAGGGATTCGCAGGCACGACAGCCATTGGTCTTCCCTGTGGCAAACCAACGATTATTGCTCCGTTTTTCGGGGACCAGCCGTGGTGGGCAGCGCAGATCGCTCCCCGAGGTGTTAGCCCAGCACTGACCCAGCCAAAGCGGCTCACACCAGAGGTGTTGGTAAGTGTAATACTCATAGCGCTTGCGGAAGAGACAAGAGAGCATGCAATGAGAGTTGGAGAGATCATTCGATCCGAGGTGAAATTTCATTCATTCTGGGAAGGGGTGTGATCTGGACCCGAAGCAAGTGGCGGTTTGGTACTCGCCTTTGCTCAGGTTACGACTGAATGCGTTTGCAGCTCAGTATTTGGTCGAGTGTGGGGAAATTGAGATGGACAAGCTCGAATTACATCGTAGCTATATTTCCTGTAGCGATTTGCGTCTATATTCAAACTTGGGTTCTAGGTCCACGCGAGTATGACACGCATGTAGCCGTGAGAGATCCTCTCACTGAGACTGTCGGCCCTGCAATGAAGATCGTGGATGATCTCGGGCGAGGCGTAGCCAAGTTGCCGAATTCAAGACCGGATAAGGGTGTTGTGAAGAATCTGGAAGCTGGAGCATTAGGTAGGCTGAACTTCTCTGATCGTGTTGACCCGAGTTGACGTTCTTCCGTTATAGGCGGGCAGAGTTTACTCCAAAGTGCGACAGAAGGATTTCATAATCCGCCTGGACTTTACGGAGGCTGTGTTCGCGACCTTGGAGTCAAGTCTGGGCTGGTTACGGGCAGCAAGGTTTGTTGGCCAATGAACTGAAAAGGGCTCTTGTTGATGAGTCACGAGCAGAGTCTGGTATATGGGATTTACGACGGGTTGACGGACATCGTTCGGCAGCCCGCAAAAGGATACTCGGAGCAGGTATGTTTACTAGGCTGGATAATAATGAACATGAATTCACGATAAAGTGGAGAGCCGTTGATGCAGTTGCTGGAGCCGCTATAGAATGTACTTGTTTCGCCCAGAATGTCGCTTGTCTGACCAAAATCATCCTCTCAGCCTCCAATTGCGTCGTGAAGCCTATTGTGGAGCTGATGGCTGTATTCTCGATGCTTATCGAAGGTGCAGTCAAAGAGGCGGAATCGTTGTTCCGAAAGCAGATAGGGAAAGAGCTACGCGCGGCGCGATACGCTGAAGGCGTTTTTGCGTCGAAACAAGCTACATGGGCAGAGCGAGATGCATTTCTCAGACCATTTAGGGAATATTGCGCGGAGTTGGGTTGGCAAGTCCAAGGGTAGTGACGAAGGGGAAGAGGAGGAAAGCAAGGATGGTTCCTGGTGAGAGTAACTTATTCTGGAGATGCTTCAATTTTAAGCCCAGCCGGGCGCTTGTAGCTGTGTAATACCACAATACAGTTGGTACAGCCTACGACACCGATATCACCGATCATCCCTGATTCCTAGGACAGTCAACTTCGTTCGGCCAACGTTTTGTGAGGCAATGCAGTGTCGATTATCATACTTACAGCTTCGTGTGGTTATAAATATTTGACCCCAACGTCCCACTATTGCTTCCAACGACCACCATGATCTTCACAACTGGGGATAAGAAACCGAACCCGGACATTCGGGAGCAACGTGATTCTCAGCTCGCGCAACCTCGACCTGCACAGGAGCAATCCGAACTTCAACCAGCGCCTGCGCATGTTTTACGCCAACATTTGGATCAAGGAGGCGATGTTCAATCAGAGGCCTTGAATCCCTATCGGCTGAATTCGATAGACCAACCTGCACCTCCACAGTATGAAGAGGTTGCGTCGATGCCAGGGTCACCCGGCCCTGGTCCTTCAAATTCAATGGCGAACAACGAGAAGGATGTGTACCGGATGTCAATTCAGTCTTATACGACTGGTACATGTATGCCGCGTTTCTCTCCTATGTTTTGTTTATTCATACTAATTGTATTGTAGCAAGTTCAAGCGGATACGATACTAGGGATTCTATGGCCTTGGCTGCCCTCGAAGCTTCACCAGCGTTCCAACTAGATGGACGATTTCAAGTCTCGATCGACGCTCAGCCTACCAAGCTTCCACCGAATTATCAGTCCCCAGTGGACGAGCCTGCTATTGATACGACCGGATTCAAGCAGGCCCCACCTATGAGTATTAATATTATGATTGTAGGAAGCAGAGGTCAGCCTTGATTCACCTAAATGTGTTCGACCTAGGATTGAATCATTTTGGCTAGGCGATGTCCAACCCTATCTGGCGCTCGGTCAGCGCCTCGTTGACTATGGGCACACCGTCCGACTCACCACGCACGACAATTTTCGTCAATCTGTCAAAGATGCTGGACTGAGGTTCTTCAACATCGGTGGAGACTCACACCAACTCATGAGCTACATGGTCCAAAATCCGGGCCTCATGCCCGGATTCGAGAGCTTGAGAAATGACGATATTCCGAGGAAGCAGATGATGGTTGGAGAGGTACGGCTAGTCGTTCACAAACTACAGACCGAGAATGACACTGAGATGGGCCTGGCGGGTTAAAGATGCTCGAGAGGTGTTGGAGGTCATGTTATGAACCCGACGAAGTAACCGAAGGAGGCAAGAGTTTTGCGGCCGACGTCATTATTTCGAACCCTCCGACATTTGCTCATATACATTGCGCCGAGGCGCTGGGTATTCCGCTCTTGATGTCATTTAGTGAGTTTGCTCCTTGTGTGGTTTTTACCATCCAAAGTCTGACTAGTATAGCCATGCCATGGACGCCTACAATCACATTTCCCCACCCGCTTGTCAACGTTAAGAGCACAGATGCCGAACCAAAGATGACCAACTATATAACCTACGGGCTGGCGGATGTAATGGCCTGGCAAGGGTACGCCCCCCTCACATTTTGATCTCTTCCAGTTCTTACCTTTGTATTTCTATTAGTTTGGGGCACACAATAAACAAGTTTCGTAGAAAACGATTGGCGCTCCCTTCCCTGTCGGTAGTATCTGGAGCTGGCATACTCCAACGATGCAATGTGCCCTGGTCGTATTGTTTCTCGCCTGCGTTGGTACCGAAACCCGAGGACTGGATGAATAATATTGGTTAGTCTCTGTCGCATAAGTTATGCCAAGATATGCACGATTAATGAGATGTGGTGAGGGCAGATGTGGTTGGTTTCTATTTCTTGGATTTAGCAAAGGATTATGTTCCACCGCGCGAGTTGGATGAGTATCTAAGGGCTGGAAAGGCGCCAATTTACATCGGGTATGGACACATAATCCCTCGATTAGCTTCATCGTTTTGATCGAAGTGTGGGTTACAAAAGGTTCGGCTCAATAGTCGTGAAAGACCGAGGAGAAATGACCCGCACGTCACCCATCTTCTATGCTAACTATCTCCTGTCTAATCCCTTTAATACAGGGACTATTCTCACCGCTGTTGCACAAACCAAGCTCCGGGCTGTCATCTCTCCTGGGTGGGGCAGCATCGATGCCGACATGATGCAAAACCCCAAGGTACTAGCCGAGTGTGGAAACCCCGATATCTTCATTCTCGGAAACGTACCCCACGATTGGCTCTTTGAGAAAGTCTGTGCTGTGATACATCATGGGGGGGCTGGAACCACTGCTGTCGGATTGAAATATGGCAAGCCGACCGTCGTTGTTCCATTTTTCGGGGACCAGGTGCGTATCAAGTGTTTCATCGGATAGGCGTTTGTTAATACAGAGTAGATGTGGTGGGGTTTGCAAGTTCATGCGCAAAATGCCGGTCCTCCTCCAGTATCCTCCAGACCCCTTTCGAATATAAAGCTTGCTGAGGCGATCGCGTATGCTCTGCAAGAGGACGTGAAAAGGGATGCGGAGAAAGTCGGGGAAATGATCCGCGCCGAGGTACGTACTCGTTTCTTTATTTAAACAATTAAGTTTTAAACATATTTGCTCCTAGGATGGAGTCGGAAACGGACTAGATTCGCTCCATCGGCATTTGCCCCTAATGAACATGCGGTATTCGTGTTCGTTTTGTTATGGCTTGGGGTGTTCACATGTTGGATTTGCAGATGTGACCTTGACGGGAACCGAGTCGCAGTTTGGTATTCTCGTTCGTTTAACCTCAAGCTGAGCGCATTTGCCGCTCAAGTTCTGGCTGAGAATGGGGTTCTTGATATTAACAAGCTGGAATTGCACCGTAAGTTTCAGACGTCGTCCAGAGTTCTCTCGAGATGCACATGTCTTCAAACAGGCCAAGGGAATATGAAACCCGAACGCAGTCTAATGATCCTATATCGGGAACACTGGTACCAATCTTTGGTATGGTCGGAGATTTGACTATGGGTGTTGGCCAATTGATGACCACACGCCCGGACAAGGGGGCAATGAAACTTGCGAAAGCTGTTCCAGACGGTGCGCAGAATGCTGAACCGACGTGATCAAACTACCAACGATGGGCTCTTCACAGGGATAAGGGGATCGTTGGAGGGTCTCCACCAGGGATTAAAAAACTCACCCAAAATATACGGGAGCACGGTTAGGGAACCAGGCAAGATTTCTGGTTTCAGGAGCGGAATGAAGGAAGGTGGAAAGGTTTGTCTCATAGGCGGGTATGGAGTGAATGTAGCTGATATGGTGTGTACTGCAGGAATTCATGTATGGACTTTACGATGGGCTGAGCGATCTTGTACGAGAACCGGTTAGAGGGTACAAGGAAGCGGTATGGTATACGAATGCGCTTGCTTTAAAATGGTTGCTGAAGCATGGTTCTAGGGAATTATAGGGGCAGTTGGTGGCGTAGTTACTGGAGGTAAGATCCTTGTATGCGTCCTTTTTGAAGCTATATGCTGGCAACTCCACTAGCGATCAATGCGGCGGTTAAACCCTCGGCTGGTGTGGTCGGACTCATCTCTCGCCCAATGGAAGGGACTGCTGCGAGTGCTCGGAATATGCTTGTTAAACCAGCCAAGGAACGGCATGTCACCAGATATGCGGAAGGATTGATTGCGTTCAAGTCGAGTACCGAGGCGCAGAGGCAGTGGGTTCTCAAGGCATTCGAAGCGAAAAAAGGAAGTTTGAAAGGGAAGGGGAAGAAGAAGGCCGTTGCTCAGGAATAAAGATAGCCATCTAACGGGTAGATCGATATGAGCGGGCCTGTTTAATTTAGTTGTGTGGTGGGCGTTCTTTCTGCCGTGTGACGTAAGCAATGTAACTACCTTTTTGTTTTGCATTTCTCCATTCCGGTATATGCTGGAGGATACTAATGTGGGGCTCTTTTATTGGCAAAGGGAAGGGACCAGATGATTTCTTGCGCTTGACTACAGCTGAATGCACGCGCCCTCCTTTGATCCCAAGAATCCCGTTCTACAAAGGAAGCCTCGCCTTATACTCTGTCTTTCATCGCGTCCTAGAACCACATTAATGCGGACAAGATTTCCGCTTCTTTGGACGCAGTCGAAGGCCCCCCCCCCCCTGTTTTTCCGGTACTGGCTTGGTACGAAACCTGCACGCCACACAGGTGCTAGAATAGGTATACGGATGCTCAATTGCAATAGTTGTTCTTGTTGGAGCGGTTAACGCTTGGAGGACGGGGTTAGGGACCGCAAGGTCGAAGAGTTGGGGAGTACCTAAAGGTGAGACCAAGTACTGGAAATCCTGTATAGCCTATGAAGGCGACTCGGTGGGTTGGGTTATGCTTCTATTCATATAAGCGGCTAGAGACCGGCTGTGTTCACATGCTTATATTACGTTGTGTTTATTGCGCCTACTTGAACGCTAGCTACTGGCTGACGGAAGCAGGGAATATGCGAGGTATGCTCAACTAGTAGAAGAGTCGAGACCGCCGTCCAACAAGCGGCAAGGCTCACTGCCACGACTACAGCCGAGAGTTTACCGGATACGGACTTCTGTATGCATTGCTCGATGGTATGAAATTTTACTCTCTCCCTGGTCTGGCGTTCGGCATAATTCGGTCTGTGCCTCCCGTTGTCATATTGGTTATTCCAATTCCTTGAGTAGACGAACATCGCGCTGCGCCAAGAAGCATTGACAAGGCTCCCGCGCAAACAAGCTGCATCAAAAACAATAACGTTGGGCGTTTTCTTGGAACAAGTATGGCATAGAGCGGGGTGGGAGGACGGGGTATCGGATGTAATGAATGCGTTGGATCTTTGGGGGTTCGGCATCCAAACTCGTCCGCCCGATCGAGCCATGATATGATTGGCGCAGAGGATGAAACAAACCGCCCATTCAACGCCAATTTCATGTGGGCGAAGATAATACGCTGATAAACGATGACCTGGTTCCAGATGAATTTTAGAGGTTTGAATAAGTGAGCAGGGAGCCGAAGAAAGTTATATTGAGTCGGTTGCCGAGGCCCTGTGGTCATGGGTGTCGCGTGAGGATGAAACACAAGAGGCTCTGGTTACTCAGGCAATTCCGCCGACGCTGATCCTAGGGAGGCTGGAATATTTGTGCGTGGTTGGCCAACGGCGATTTAGACGACACAGCCACTCCACACGAGCTGCTTGCTACGTCCACAGGCTGTCTATGCTCTGGATGCCTATCGCCACAGACCCCTAGAAAATTCCCGTCAATGAATCGTAATACTACCACTCTGCTTCCAGCTGAATCAGTTCTAGTGCTATCTTTTGGTGTTTGATCAACTGCTTGTTTATTTCGACTGTTTCGGGGATTAGTCGTTGGGCGCATTCTATTGAGCCGGGCTGGGTGGATAGAACAATGTCTTTTGAAGAAGTCGCCCAGAGGTCTTCATCTGGTTGCGGGACATGTAAGAAAAGGTCAGTAACATTGCTTTATTCTTTGGTTCAAGTCGTCGATGGTGCTGCTGGTTTAGGAAGAAGAAATGCGACGAGACCAGACCGATATGTAAACGGTGTATCGATGGCGATTTCCAATGCTTGGGATATCAAGACTCTCTGCTGCCGGGGCGAACCTGGGGGGACAGGATAGCAATACCACAGCTTCCTGCATTGCAGCAATCAAACCCACCACGGGCAAGCTCGGAAGTCTCTCCATCGGGGGTAACTTGAACGGATTACATACAATGGTGGCATCACTGACGCAGAAATCTATTCTCACGACAATATTTTCAGGAACGCCAGAAACACCAAGCTGTCACTTCTCGGAAGAAGGCCAAACGCTATCTGTCAACGATACCACAACCAGTGGTGATTCATGATGTATATTCATTTGTTGTCTCACAGCGTAAGTTCCTTTTGTTTACCCTCCTTTCTTGGTTGACATTTTTTTCTCCAGAGATTGAGCTCGGTGCGCGGCTGGTTTTCAGGCCGGCTCGGCTTTCCGTCCCAGTTGTCGTGGTGCGCGAGGCCGGAGGATCTGAATGAAGCTCTGGACGATGTTTATTGGCGCCAAGATTACCCAGGCTTTTCTTGATGGGCGTCATGAGAATTGCGGAGGACTTATCGAACGATTCCATACTCGCATACGGGGTTCTTTAGCGGCGAACAAATCAAGTGTTAGCCTTGACGAATTAGTATTGAATCTGTCATGCTTGGAACACGTAAGCCTAACCTTGCTTCATTGGTTTCTTTCGGCTGGCTGATTATTTAGCTTGTGATGTACATGAGTATGGTTGCGAATTCTCAGGCTGCTTACCGGCTACTTGAACAAACCTTGCCTGTCTTTGTCCAGCTCACCGCACGATATCCTCACTTGTGGTCTCCAAGCCGGACGATCTCGATCACACAAGTACTATATCACCCCCCGCATTACCACATCTGTAAATTTATCTTCTTCGATACATGGCGTCTTTGGCATTTGCCCGCCCACCATTGGCTCGCTACGATACTCGTCTACCTGTGTCTCGGCCCCGCAGCAAGGTCGGGAAAGTGAATTGTCGATTATGATAGAATGGGTATATGGTGTTCCGTCCCGATACTCATTATCATCGCTAGGATCAACGCCTGGCGGTTCGGGGCGGGTGTTGAACGGTGGAGCGAAGACTGGAGGCAGCTCGAAGGGGAGATCTTGGGATGGGTATTCCGAGTGGATCACATAGACGATTCTATTGGTCGGGTTTTACGACTTGCAATCCAGGAAAGCTGGAGGCATGCTATGCTGATTTACTTGTACATGGTACGTCCTTTTCGTTTGGGCTGGTGTACAGCGTTGAATCGGGGCGGATAGGGAATGTGTGGAGCAAATTCTATGGACACAAGGGTTCAGGAGTCGGCTCAGCAAGTTGCGAGCCTTGCCGGAACTATCCCAAACGGGAATATGTTGGAAAACCACTTATGCGTGCCTTCCTTGATCGTGCGTCCCTTTTCCTCTCGCTTTAATACTCCGAAATGACAGCGGATTCGTCATTCTTCCTTCGTGGCCCTCCTTGCATTCTTCGGGGCTATTGCTGAAATTGCAGGCTGGAGTCGCAGCGCGCCAAGAGTCCCATCGAAAGATCCTTCGCCGAAAGCTTTCCGTGTCTAAGAACGAAAATGTCTGGTGGTTACGCGGAGCCGATTTTGTCCCTGTGCTGGATCAGTTATGGCATGACATGGGCGAGACGGGCGAAGTGTGACGTGGGACCACTACGCGAATTTGGTCAGTCACTTCAGTCGTCATGATCGGGGCTTGGTGCGTTTGACGAGCGCACTGAGTGTATGGGGATACTAAAGCGGCGAGGCCCCGTCAGCATACTTGAAAATCACGGGTCAAGTAGGAGGACTAGGCTGATCGGGTACACACACACACACACACACACACACACACACACACACACACACACACACACATCACGACCTGGCGATCAACCGTTGACCCCGATTTGTCATCAGCTTCGTTGGTCGCGAAGCGGAGGAAGCGGGGAGGGGGGTGCTCTGGTGTGGTTTCAAAAATACAGGAACCATGGTGCAAATTTGCTACCTTTTGCTCCGTCTTTTTCTTTCAACCCGTCTTAGCCTAGTATTCAATTAAACATTTTTTTAAGTTGAGTAGTGCTTACAGCTGTACGATACATCGACTCTAGTCTCGATCCATTGTAATTAATTTAATTTCACTGTTTTCCACTGACTGCAGATTGAACCAGCTCTTTTGCCCGCTTGCTCACGTCCTCGGCCTTGACGCTCGCCCGCTCGGTCGTTTCGTAAAAGGCTTTGAGCAATTTGCCAATGACTGCTCCTGGGTTTCCGCTCACCGTTCCTTGAAGAGAGGCGAACGCCGTTTGAAGTCGTTGGTCGATTTCGGAATCGGATAGTTGGGGAGGGAGGAACGATGTGAGGATGGCCGATTCGCCGTCTTCTTTTTGAGCGAGGTCTGGGCGGGATGCGGAGCGGAATTGAGAGGATGACTCATTCTGGCACCGGCTAGGCGTGAGTCGGGAGGGAAATCATCTGGAGGCGAAACGGGTATGTACCCTGCGAGCGATGGATTTTTGAAGTAACGAGTAGATGGCATCTTGAGATACGGGTTTGTCTTTGTTGGATTTATCGGCGTTTGTTATTTCTGCGAGGACAGACTAGAGGGGTGTCGGTAGGAGAAACAAGGCGGGACGTGAATGAGCGTTACGCGGATGGTGGTTGTGCGGAAGGTATCTTTCGAACGCATTGATTGTTTGAGGTCGTCTCGAAGTCTTGTTCGAATATCTGATGACGGTGTGGATTCTTAATACGGTAAAACGAGTTAGTCGAACCAATGAGAATACGAGAGCCTGGCTCACCTGAAGACGAGAATCTGATCCAAGGTCTGGATACGAGTCTTTGGGTTGTAATTGCGGAGCCCTGGAAGCGGACAAGGCGAGGAAGATAACCCGACATATCTTGATTGTATGCAAGCGAAAAGAACGACGGTTGAGTGGAGGAAACAAACGAAACGCTTGCGATCACGTGTGACTCGAAAAGATTTAGTGTCTCATTTCGTCTGTCCCGAAAAAGGCAAAACGAGGTGCAGGACGAGCGCTTACTTCCTGACGTCATCCGACTCTTCCGTGGCCGAGCTCTGGCGACAGAGCAGCAAACAAAAAGCGAGCTTGTCAATTGGATCGCATGATATCAATAAAAGGAACATTCGTTGTAACTTGTTCGGATTGACCAAGGCAATATTCTTTTTCGTGCCTTTGAGCGCGTTGCGCTGATGCCGTTCCAAATCGGCCATCATGGCCGAAGCGCCCATTGGCTGGGGGTGGTTAAAACCGTCCATCGTGCTTGTCGGCCCATGACCACGAGATAACGAACGAGACCAAAATGAAAGCCGGGAAACTCAGTGTTGGGTAGTAAGTTTTAGGCCATCATAAACTTCGGTTGATTCGTATTGATATTTCCATAGTTATAAGAGTGGGGAAATCTATGCTCTCAAGCTCCCGCCATGGGCCATTCCAGCGCACACACTCACCCATGTTATTTACAACTCTTCCAACACATCCTCTGACGGCTCAGTTGATTTCTCCGCCTCATCATTCTTCGATATACTATATCGCTTTCCGGGTGACCCATTGTACGAGCCCGACAACGAGTATCTCTATGGGTGCTGCAGACAACTCTATCTCCTCAAAAAGAAGAATAAACATCTCAAAGTGCTGCTGGGCCTTGGCGGGTGGAAGCATGATACGGATTTCCACAAGATCATCCTGGACTCTGAAAAGAGGGAGAGGTTTGTTCAGACTTCGGTAGAGCTTTTGGAGAACGTCGGGATGGATGGGTTGAATGTAAGCTGTGAGTATGCCCGAAATGATGAGCAGGTGAATATTTCTTCGATGTGGCTATTGAGAGAAGAAAACTGAAAGCAAAATGGTCTAGGCGCAAGGATAAGTCAACCTTTTCCGTGAGCTTCGACTAGCACTGGATGCCCATGCACAAAAAAAGAATATCAACTATCACTTTGCTCTGACCGTGCGTCTCATCATCGCGTTCATCCCTCATTGAATCAAGATTCATTCATTATTTTACTTATAGACTGCTGCGCCGTGCCGCCCACCGACCTACGAGGTTGCTTTGCCCTTCCTATCATTTTCACCCTCTCACTAACGGTATGCACAGAAACTCCAAGCTGGCGAGGTGGACCAATACATCACCTTCTGGAACCTTATGTCATTTGGTGGGACCTCTTCCTTCTCTTTCCTGCTTCCTCAATCCACGATCCTTCGCAAATAGATTACACAAACGTTTCAAATATTGCATCCCACCAATCCAACCTATTTGGGGACCCAGATGAGATGAGCACTGAAAGTGCAGTCAAGTGGTATCTCGCGCAAGGAATCCCGAGGGAAAAGCTGGTCATTGGTGAGCCTTGTGAAATGTCGTTTTCGTCTGCGTCCACGAAACAAGGATAGGCATATCGCTTCATGGAACGGTATTCAGTAAGACTACCCAAATAGGCGAGTGGAATGCAGATTTACTAGAGTCGGGATCGAAGAGGAGTGGTATGTATTCTAGGTCCTTGCTTTTGTCTTCACTCACATATTATTGCAGGCCAATATGATTATAGCGCCCTTCCGCTACCGGGGGCAGTCATGCACATGGACTCGCGAAAAGTCGCAAGTTGGTCATATGACGCAAAAAAGCGAGAGATAATCACGTTTGACGATGAAAATGTTGGGAGTATGAAAGGGAGATGGATAAAAGAGGAGGGATTGGGGTATGTATTTTCATTCTCCTGCTCGTGACCTATATGTTCTTTGCTGAGTTTGCCCCTCATCGTATCCGAGATGACTGATCAATTTTATGCTGCAGTGGTGCGATGTTTTGGGAACTGTCACAAGATAAGCATCCATCAAATATGGAGCAACTGGAGATGGCATCAAGAAGGCGCGGGAACGCGGTCCCTGGACCGTCGCTTGTTCAGGTTTGTCTCCTTCCTATCCTTGAATGGTTATAGGTTGTGAACAAGCACGAGCAGGTCGTGGTAGACGCGATGGGGGGGATAAAGCAAGGAACTGAAGAGGATGGAGGATGGAACTGGCTGGATTATGAAGGCAGCCGGATAAGAACCTGAGGTACAGGATGGGGTAAGTATTCAAGCATGGCCTTGTTGCTGGAAGAGATTTGGTGTTTGTGTTGGCCTGATTGAAAATGATAGCTTTACTTTGTAACAAGCGTCTTGCTAACTTACAGCAAGCCCACACCAACTCTGTCAATCAGTCGGCAATGTGAAGGAGGGGATATGCAAGGCAAAGCGTGTCTCAGCACACTCCTCTTTTTTTTTTTAAAAAAAAAAACAGTGAAATAGTTATTTCATGGCCATACGTAAATCCAAACATGGCGGTCAGCAGGTTCGGTAGCCATTTGCAGACATAGATAGCTATTATGCTTGTTATCCGGTACCTTGGGAAAAGATTAAGAGCAATTGCACGATATGACTAGACACTAACCGACTCGGACATGAGTCCCCGAGTGATCGGTGCCGCGTGGCCCGCCCGAGCTGCCTGCAAGTGTCTCACAGAAACGATGTCTCGTCCAATCAGCTGTCTGGACATTGGGGATTCGCTGTCGCACTTGTCTCGCTCCAGTTCAGCCAACCGTAGGTCCAGCCTGAAGGGCCACATAGTAGTGCCAACAAACCGGTACATACATACACTCCCGACAGTCATGGGCCAAATAGCAGGGCCAGGATGGACGGTGATAAACTCATTGTTGGGCAGTATGTGGCGTCTTATTGCTTCCTTGCACAATATGTTCGACTATATGCAGGTGAAAAGATCGACGGTTGGGTGGAGGAACATGTGATGATGCGTTTCATAAAAATATTTAATTAATATTCATTTCTCCTGTCTCAAAAAAGGCAAAAGGAGGTGCAGGACGAGCGCCTACTGTCTGACATCGCCCTGTTAACCGCCTCTGAGGATCGATCTCGGCGACTTTCCTTTTTGTTGCCACTGGGCGCTTGAAGCCATGAATGACCCGGCATACCTATGTGTTCTTTCAGCGATATAGATGGGCAGATATCCTGTCAAGCCAAGCTCCTCTCACTAGGAAACGAATTGTGTCGATTCTCCTGCAAAGCCTAGTGGATTGTCTATTTGCGCAACAAACGCTTTCGTCGTCGGGCTTGTGTCATTTTGGGTCAGCGAATAGTTGATATGGATTGAAGCGCCCATTGACATGGGGGGCTATTACACCTGTTCATGGTGCCGTCCTGCACGTCCACCACCAGATAGCGAGCGCGACCGAGATGCCAGCTGGCAAAATTAGTGTCGGATAGTGAGTTTTATCCCATTCGTACACCCCAGTTATTCGTTATTGATATGTCCATAGTTATGAGAGTGGGAAAATCAACGGTCCCAAACTCCCACCGTTGTCTATCCCAGCGCACATGCTTACCCATGTTATCTATGACTCTTCCAACACGTCCTCCAATGGGTCGGTTGATTTCTCAGCCACTCATGGTTCGATATTCTCGATCGCTTTCCAGGTGATCCGCCGTACAAGCCCGAGCAGAAGGATCTCTATGGATGCTGCAAACAACTCTATCTCCTCAAAAAGAAGAATAGACATCTCAAAGTACTGCTGGGCCTTGGCGGGTGGAGGAAGCATGATACGGATTTCCACAAGATCATCCTGGACTCTGAAAAGAGGGAGAGGTTTGTTCAGACTTCGGTAGAGCTTTTGGAGAACGTCGGGATGGATGGGTTGAATGTAAGCTATGAGTATCCCCGAGATGATGAGCAGGTGAATATTTCTTCGATGTGGCTATTGAGGGAAGAAAATTGAAAGCAAAACGATCTAGGCGCGAGGATATGTCGACCTTTTTCGTGAACTCCGATTAGCACTTGATGCCCATGCAGAAAAAAAGAAGATAGATTATCAATTTGCTCTTACCGTGAGTCTTAATGTCCCATTTCTCTCTCGACTAGTCAAACCCCATCGGTTGTTTCGACTATAGACCTCCGCGCCGTGCCGTCCATCAAGCTGCGAGGTTAGTCTTGTCCCTACCCTAAACCGCACCTCTCACCGACAGTATTCACAGAAACTCCGAGCTAGCGAGATGGACCAATACATCACATTCTGGAATCTCATGTCCTTCAGTACGCTCCCCTCCTTCCCCTTTTTCCTTCTCCCTCGATTCAGGTTAATTGCAAACAGATTATACGAGCACCCCAGCCCCAATCCGGAACCACTATAAGTACCTGCCGGATGATGAACCCGACGCTTGCGTGGACGAACCAGATTACACAAGCTCCCCCGGTGTCGCGGGTCACCAAGCCAACCTGTTTGGGGACTTGGACGAGATGAGCACCAATCGTGCAGTCCAGTGGTATCTCAATCAAGGAATCCCGAGGGAGAAATTAGTCATCGGTGAGGCTTGCCCAGTGTCTTCCGAATGAGCTGGCTAAGGACGATAGGTATACCACTGTTCGGACGGGCATTCGGCAACACTACCCAAATGGATAAGTGCAATGCGGATTTGCCAGAATCGGACTTGAAGAGGGGTGGTATGTATTTCGGTTTCGTGTTTTAGTTTTGTGACAGAATTCCCCAGGTCATTATGATTATAGCGCCCTTCCGCTACCGGGGGCAGTCATGCACATGGACTCGCGAAAAGTCGCAAGCTGGTCGTATGATGCTAAAAAGCGAGAGATAGTCACGTTTGACGATGAAAATGTTGGAGATATAAAAGGGAGATGGATAAAAGAGGAGGGATTGGGGTACGTGTTTTTATTTTCTTGGATCTATATGCTTCTTAGCGAGTTTACTCCGGCTGGCGTACCTATATCTGATACAATTGATGGCTTTTATGGTTCAGTGGTGCGATGTTTTGGGAATTGTCACAAGACAAAGGGTTTTCCAACTCGGAGCGGCTACAGATGGAAAGCGAATCGGGCAGGGACACGGTTCCTGGACCGTCGCTTGTTCAGGTATGTCGCCTTCGTATCGTTTGAGTGCTTATAGTTTGTTAAATGCCATCGGCAGGTTGTGGTAGACGCAATGGGAGGAGTACGGAAAGGCACTGAGGAGGATGGAGGATGGAACTGGCTGGATTATGAACGCAGCCGGTATGAGAATGTGAGGAATGGGATGGAGTAGCTGTTCGAGTATAATATCGTTGCTGGGGGATTTTGGCGTTTGCGATGATCTGAATAATTCTATGATTTATTTGAATGTAAGAATGTTAACTGATATAGCAGTCTAAAGATCGGCCTACAGTATTAAACACCTGGCGATTGAATAGCTATTCCTGCCTTGCTCCAGTGCCCATCGTTTCCCTGTCTTTGTTTGAGCGCCTTATGAAAGATGAAGAACCGGTAGACGGTAGTTGGCTTCGATATGTGTGTATATGTTTTCGAGAATTCCAAATAGGACAGCGACTTGATTGAAAGCTTTATATATCTGGCGCATACACCGGTGTTTATTATCGGGAGTTGGCATTTGGGGGCGACATGAAGCCTGATTACGTGATATGACCGACACGCGGTCCGTGCCTAACGTGATCCCAGTGTTCACGTACGTGACCACAACCATGCCGTCGGCCGCCTACGCGCGTCTCCCGACCGACTCGGATGCGATCGCGCTGAGCGACAGGGTGTCGCCTGGCCCGCCCGAGCCCCCTCCAGATATCCCACAAAAACGGTCTTTTTTCCGATTGGCTGCCTGGACACTGGGCGTTCTCGCCGTTGCCTTCGTCTCGTTTCGGCTCAGCCAGTGGTCGGTCATGCCTGAAGCGCCGGGCGGTAGCCCCGGCAAGCCTGTCCATCCTCCCGCTCCCGACGGTCATCAGGCAACCAACGGGACCAAGATGCACGGCGATAAGCTCAGTGTTGGATAGTCCGTAGCGTCTAATTTCGTTCCTTCTTGGGTTTTTATAACAGATATGACTATAGTTTCGCGAATTGGGGTATTTACGGACGTAAATTCCCGCCCTCAGCCATCCAAACACATACGCTCACGCACATCCTCTACGCGTTTGCCAACACATCTCCTGACGGCTCTGTCATTCTCTCGGACAAGTGGGCGGACACCGATATCCACTATGCAGGCGACTCGTGGAACGAGGATCAATCCAAGAATCTCTACGGATGCTTCAAACAGCTTTACTTGCTCAAGAAGAAGAACAGGCATCTCAAAGTGCTGTTGAGTATCGGAGGGTGGACGTACAGTGCTGCGTTGCACCCGATTGTGGTTGATCCGCGCAAGAGAGAACGGTTTGTTCATACTGCGGTGGAGCTATTGGAGGATGTCGGACTTGACGGGTTGGATGTGGATTATGAATATCCCCAAAACGATGAGCAGGTGTGTTCTTGTGGCGGTCTGCGCCATCTTGGAAGGGAGCTGAGCGGTGATTGGGACAATGCAGGCACGAGGCTATGTTGCGCTTTTGCGTGAACTCCGACTCGCACTCGACGCGCACGCGCACAAAAAGGGGACAAATTACCACTTCGCTCTGACAGTATGTCATTTTGCCCTGTGTTGCCTGTCTTTGCTCAAAAATACCATGATCGTGCTATTTATAGATAGCCGCGCCTTGTGGTCCGTCACACTATGAGGTCAGCCACCATTCGTGACCCATTCGCGCAAATCTCACTGAAGACATACAGAAACTCCGAGCGCGCGAGATGGACCAGTATCTCACATTCTGGAATCTCATGTCATACGGTCCGCCACATGCTTCTTTCCCCCCATACTCCTTACTCATGATCTCACCAAACAGATTATGCGGGATCATGGGACTCAGTCGCGGGTCATCAAGCCAACTTGTTCGGTGGGCCCGAAGAGATTAGTACTGATCGAGCGGTCAAGTGGTACTTGGCTCAAGGAATCCGGAGGGAGAAACTTGTCATAGGTGAGTCCCCTGAAATCCATGCTGCTTTTTCGAGTTGGCGTTGATAATGGTGGGAAGGTATACCCTTGTACGGACGCTCCTTTATGAATACCAACGGGCCTGGTGATTCGTACAATGGCGTCGGACCCGGATCTTGGGAGGCTGGTGAGTTCCCTGCACCTTGCTCATTCCGCCTCGTTAACTTACACATGCTTTTGGAAAGGCTCATACGACTATCGCACACTCCCGCTCCCAGGTGCCATTATGCACCTCGATTCGAACAAAGTTGCCAGCTGGTCATATGACCCACGAAAGAAAGAAATGATCACTTTTGATGACGAAGAGGTAGGGATCGCCAAAGGAAGGTGGATAAGGAAGGAAGGGTTAGCGTACGTACTTTTACCTCCATATATTCGACTCTTCCTTGTTCCGTTACTCCTGAATTTGTACATCCACGATTGTCCCCTTGGATAACAACTGACGATGGTGGTGCATTATAGTGGTGCTATGTACTGGGAACTCTCGGGCGATAAATGCCCTTCAGACCCACAACGACTGGAGATGGAAAAGGGGCCGGGCAAGGAGGCAAGGCCAGGTCCGTCGCTTGTCGAGGTGTGTTCTTTACTTTGCTGTTTGATCTTGTCGGAAGCTGAAATGGGGCCGTGGTTAGGTCGTAGCAGACGCCATGGGCGGAATATACAAAGGTACGGGGGAAGAGTATGGAGGATGGAATTGGTTGAGGTACGAGGGGAGTCGGTATGAGAATATGAGGAACGGAATGGAATAGATCGCGAAGTGCTCGTATTATAGTTTTGGGTGTTTGGCGCGAATGGATTGCTTTCTTGCTTTGCTTCAGAAAATGCGTTAATTGTTTGACTACGCCTAGTCTTCTGGAGCCTCGAGATGACTTTGTTCCATCGGCCTACGCAACGGGGACTTGGGTTGGCGCATATAGCGACACGGTTTTGCTAGAACGATTAATACACTACAGATATGTATTCGTCTGAGGAATACTGCCAACCGTTACGCATTGCGGGTAATATGTCATCAAAAAGGCTCGATTTAACTAAAACACTTGAGCCTATCGACATATCTAGCCATGGTTCTACAAACACCTGGAGATAGCACCACCCTAGCGCATACGCAACACTTTGGATGCCTTTTCATTGATATAGCCGCCCCCTTTTCCGGATAAATACCTTATATTCGGAGGCGCTCAAGGGCGGCTGCTAACAGGAAAGCCGATCCCCTGGATTTATTTTGCGGGGCCTACCGTGAGAGAGAGCTCAATACAGTATAGTTAATAGTTGACCTCGGAAGTTGGAAATCACAAAGATTCCTGGGTGCTTCGTTTGATTCAACGATGATATACACTGGCGATCGAAAGAAATGGAGAAAAATGCGTATGATCATGACCAAACGCTAGCCAGCAAATGGGGTCACCCTTGGTGGCCACCTCTTGCTTCATAAAGTTGACAGAGGCAGTTTGAGTCAGGTAAGCAAGGTACACCACCTCGCCACGGCCACGTCCATAAGCTGATGGTAGTTTCAACTAGGGCTTCGTAAGCAACTTTTCTTACCAAACCGCGTAAGTTACGGCGTTAGTAAACCCAGGTTTCAAACTATGGTGGAGGTTTCAAACCGGTTTGCTAGCATGTTCGAGCGGTGGCTGTAATGATGAGTCATGATTTATCAATTTGAAATTGTATGCGCGAGCGGCGGGATACAAATAGACGGCGGGCGGGGCGGGGAGTCTTAAACTCATAGATCCTTTTCCTTAGCCACTTTATTGTTTGATTCATGACGAGTCCCAAATACGATCCCAGGCCGATTGCACTCCTCGAACACCTTCGTAACTTACCCAGTGAACTGTCGGACCACCCCAATATCTATCCATTCCCAAATTTCACACTCGACGCCAGCGACATCTCGTTCTACACGTCGCCCCAGAATGCTTTGAGCCATCACTTGGATTTAATCTTTGGCTCTCGGCACGACAACCAACCCGATCGATTTAAGGGAAGAGGGTCGTCGCTTGAGGCGGTCGTAGAAGTACTACACCATCATATCACGGGCGATACCGACGAGAATACAGTCCTATGGACATGGGTTCATGACCTCACTTGTGCCGCCCAAGCATATAATCAAAAGGTGAGTACCGATGATGTTATTTTAACATACATTAGTCCTGATTTGTCCGGTCACAGCTTACACCGAAGGTAGAAGAAGGAAGTGGACGGAAGCGACAGAGTTCACTAAACAAACAAAACAAGGCCCGAAAGCGGAAGAACAAGCCTTCAAAGGCACGTATTACCGCTGCCAAGGCCTGTACTGCGATCAAGGTCAGTTTCATAATTCGCCTTTCTGTTTTTGCATGTACTTATAGCATTGGATTGTAGTATCCTCATGACCCCGCAGATCTTGAAGACGACAAGCTCGTAGTCTACTCGATTGGCCACCCTCGCAACGAACTCCTTGACTGTTTGACCCTTCCATGCCACTCAATTACGAACCTGTCCAAGAATCGCTTTCGTTGCCGAGGTACTGCATGCGGATGGTCTTGTGCTGAGCCTCGCAGTATTTTGCGAGTGTTGAGGCACGCCCAAGTTTGCTCGGGCCTCGACGAAAGTCTTCGTCAAGAATCCATGCAACGGAGAGCGTTGCTCTCGCTCGCAGCCAGGTTTCGTGAGCGTGTGACTTCCGTAGCCGACAAAGACGAAATAGACGACTTGGAGGCCCGTCAACTCAGGACCGAACGGGACAATCACGCACTCCTGAAACTCATCTGTGATCGAATGATGGCGCCTTCCGTTGTTAACTGCACGAAATGGCATGAATTTGTACACACTTTAGATGAGAACATCACGACTGTGTCAGGGAGCACAGTGGTTGATAATTATGTGACAACCGAGGCAGCATATATCCGCCATCAATCGGTCAAGGCGCTTTCAGAACGTTCAAATCTTACTATAACATTTGATGGTGGGATGACGCGAGCTGGTGAATCGATATACACTATTCATATTACGGATCCCGCCACAGGAGAGGCGTACTTAATCGAAGGCAATGAAGCTTCGGGTGTCTCGCACACAGGAGAGCACATAGAGGCGATTCTAGACAAGGTACGTGTGTACATTCGAAAGTCTTTTGTAAACGATTACTGAACATAATTATTAGATTATTACCGAAGTGGGTCCGCTTCGATTCGCCTGTGCCGTATCTGATAATGCAGGTAATACAAGAGCTGCGCGTAAGATTCTTGGAACGAAGTACCCATGGATAGTTACCTTGTTCAATGCATGCCACCACCAGAACAATACAGCTAAAGACATTGGCTCTCTTCCCCATTTTCGAGCATGTATCTCTCAGCTAAAGTCGATCATCAAGTTCTTTCATTCATCCTCCTTTGCTCGAAGACACCTGGCTGCATTATGTGCCCTCAGCAATGTGCATGGCGGACTTGAGGCAGATGGCAAGACCAGATTTGTGACTATCTACTATGCTGCCCGCTCTGTGCTTCGGTGTATCGCTCAAATTCTAGAATTGTTCTCCTCGGGTGTATTGGATCCAAGCTCGGTAAGCTACTTAGAGTTATTGAGTTTGTCTACATTACTAAATGTATCTGCTTTGATAGAACTTGCTGGTCTACTGGCTACTTGATTTACCGACAGTACAGAAGTTCACTGTCGAATTACGCCAGCTTGTGGTTGTGCTAGAGCCACTTGCTCGCTCCATCAAATGTCTAGAATCCAGCCACTCGACCCCAGCAGATGTATACCACTTTTGGCTGGCAGTACTTGCTCGCTATAAAGAGATATTCAAGGGCAACACAACACTTCTTGGCTCTGCCTTACCGCAAGCTGTGATTGACGACATCACAAGCATCCTGAATGGACGATACTCAGAGATGTTCCACGGTAAAACTCAGCAGATATATGTGACTGCATTCTTCTTAGATCCTTGTGAGTTTAGCTCAACCCACTTTGTTATTTTATGAACGATATCTAACTTGATGTGCGTAGGCTTTCGAGGAGCTGATCTCCTTAGGGGAAGTGTTTCGGACCATCTTTACAACACTGATAGCAAAATCGCATCCGCTCGCTTGCCCACCCTTCCTGTGGACCATGATCTCCGACAGGCTTTCCCAGTATATGCGAAGGCTGGAGAGTATTTGTTAAGACTTTTGGCAAATATTTACAATGCGAACCCAGCATTACCACTCTTTATCTGGTACAACAACATTTGGGGCGACATAGAGTCAAATCTGCGCGAGCAGCTCATGCGCTTCACTCGATCTCTCAGCCCGTTTCATCGCTTGTCGGAGGCGGCCACAAGGCAGGAGTATTGGGAAGAAATGTCGACCGTTGCGGGTGCAGACCTTCTTTCTCATTTAGGCGTCTTGATTAGCAGTGTCGTACCAAACTCGATGGCCGAGGAACGAACAATGTCAGTGATCACGAAGATGAACTCCCCGGATCGAGCATCGCAAAAGGTTTCTACACTGTTCGACATGGCAATGATACAACAGTATTACAAGCGAGAAGAGGCTGCCTACTTAGTGAGCTCTTTAATTTTATCTAGGTCATATTTGTAGACTTACATTTCGTTGAACAGAGCCGGCACCGTGCTTGTCCAACAGTTCGTTTTGCAGACCTTTCAAAATATACACCTGCCATTAGTGCCGACCAGGCGCCTCAAATAGGTGCTGAATACAGCGCTTCTGAAGATTTTGGCTCACATAGCATCGTGTATGCAGATCCTGATGCCCTCGAATCGGAGAACGAGCCTGCAGATCGCTCAGAGCTTGGAAGCTGAGATGTATTTGAGGTGGAGGCAAAGGATGGGGTTTTGCTCACTTCCAAACTACTCACAGACATACTTATCGATATTCCTGTACCCTCTCAAGCTTCCCGCTCTGCTGATATAGCTGAGTTAGCGCCAATGCAGTCTCAAGCGCATCAGCCGGTGGATATGTCCACTCTTGTGTACTAGTGTTATGATTATGTAATAGTTCTTACTAAGAATACACGTTTGTTTACTAACCTGTTTTCTGTTTGCAAACCGTAAGCGAGCACAGGTAAGCAGACTCCTACCCATCCTCTAAGTTCACGTGATTCAGGGTGAATGGCAGGGTCCTCTTCACGCCTTGCGTGAACTAGAGACTGGCACAAAATGTTTGTTTGTTTATATTTTATTTGGTCCATCAAGGAGCAATGAACCCCAGTGAACCCCAAATCCCCACTGTGTCTGGACTGACTGCATGACTAAGCCACATCCTTGAGCAAATCCCTGATGCCTTAGACTCCTTCCCAGTCTTGTTCTCGCACATCACGTGCTTTTCTTAAACTTATGTGAGCACGAGTGTGCTTGAACGACTGGCACCACTCTTTGGCGCTTAGTTTTGTTTGGCCAATCTGAGCCCCTCTCCATCACTCCTTCGTGATCCATCAAGTCACATTCGCATGCTTCACGTGATTCGATCCTCACTCTCCTGCCACTTCGTTGTTTTTCTAAAGACTAATTTATCTTGTTTCTTATCTTTATTCAATAATATGTCAGCACCAGTCTCACCGCATGCAATTGCTATTAAGACTGAGTCTATCTTTGGTGTCCGACCATGCAAATTCCAGATCTGCATCTGCGATCTACAGCTTCAACAGCAGCACTCGGTACTTGTTTCCCCTACAGGCTCAGGGAAATCATTGTCGTTCTTAATGCCATTTATCTGGGACCCTACTGGTGTTTGCCTCTTGATTAGCCCACTTCAGTTGCTCAGTGGTCAACACACATCGCATTCAGCATTAAAAAAACTCAGAATTCAAGCTGTCAACTTGACAAAGGAAACAACTTTGGATGAACTGTTCAAGGTACACCTTGTATAAGCATTTAGAGTGATTATTCAAGTGTAGCTAGGACATCGCATGTGGGGAATACCAACTAGTCATTGCCTCCCCTGAATACGTTGATGAGGATGAGCACTTTCAGAAATATCTTTGGAACTTGCCGGTGTTCTGAAACTGTGTCACTTGAGTTGTGTTTGACAAGGCACATTGTGTGTTAGACTGGGGCAATTTTTGGCCTGCTTACCACTGACTGTGTTTTCTCCCTGCCATGCTATCCAGCGCCACATTCCTTGCTCTCTCGGCAATGCTCACTCCCTTAATGATCTCTGAACTCAAATGGTTGCTTGGGCTCCACAAAGCCAAGGTTATCTGGCAGTCAAATACTTGTTGCAATATTGCTCTAGTTGTCCAAAAAATGAAGCATATGCTCAAATCCCTCCACAACATTGCATTCCTCATCCCATCAGGCCTCACCCCAACTTCCCTGCCACCACCAAAATTCATGTTGTTCATGTGCAGTAAAAAGCTCTGTGAGAGAGCTGCTCAATTTCTTTGCTCTCGACTTCCCCCTGAGCTCCAAGAGCAAGTAGTTTGGGTCCATGCAGATATGACAAGCAGGTTTAACGAGTGTGCAATGGAAAAGCTTAAGACAGGGGAACTATTTGGTGTTGTATGCACAGATGTGGCAGGAATGGTGAGCAAACTTCATGCATATTTAGCAAGCCTTAATGGAACAAATATATTCTAGGGCATAGATATTCCGGACATAGATCTTGTGGTACAATTTCAAGTACCAGGACAGTTTTGTATTTTGTTTCAGCAGATTGGCCATGCAGTGTGAGGTCACGGCTGAACTGGCATTGTGATTGTGATAGTGGAACTGAAGTACTTTGACAAAACTACCACATCAGCACAGAACCAATTGACAGGGAAGGGAAAGAAGCAAAAAGTGGAGGAGGCCAAACCTTCCACTTGGCTGTCAAAGAGGCAATGTACCAAGGCTAAAGATCATGGCGCAGCCCCAGCACAAGAAGAGTCATCCACTACCAACATGACTGGCTCCACCACTCTGCCCTGCACCACTCAGCCTTTGGAGGGTCAAGATGGCAACAAGATTGAAATTGAGCTGGTACTGGATGCGTTCATCAATGCTGAGGTGCAAGGATCTGGCTGTCGTTGCAGGCCTGGTGATCAATATTTTTACAACCCTGATATTCCTCAAGGTGAGTACAATGGTCTTAATATATTTTATTCATCTCATGCTTGATTCATTATTCATAGTGGGTGATGAAGAGTATTGTTGCAAGTGATGTTGTCCTCTGCCGCCCTTGCCTGACCAATGCTGTGACATATGCAACAAGTTGCTGGCAGAATCTATACTTACTGTAGATGAGTTCAAGCCTCCCCTTCAAGCCCGCCCACAGAAAAAAATGCTGGAGAAAGACTTTGGGAACTGGAGTGACGTCGACCACAGTCTTCAGGAGGCCCTTTGTATTTGGTGTGACAAAGCTGCTGAGGCTCGATGGGGTCCACATCATATTGTAGGCAGTATCGGCCTCATTGGCAACAATCAAATTGATTGAGTTGTGTCTCTTGCCTGCTGTGGCTTGATTCCAACCCTTTCTGACTTTGATTGTGAGTTCAAGTGGTTATATTTTGCTCAATATGCTGTAGATGTGCTGAAGATCATCCACACCTCCTACCCCCCTCCTGATGCCTCTCAACCCCACCTTGCTGCTTCAACGACCACACAAAGCACTCCTTGTGCCTCTTGTGCTGAACCAAAGAAGGTTATGACCTGCAGTGGGTGTGGGATATCAGGTCACACATGTGAGTCTCCATACCTATTCTGATTGATGATCTAGCTAATACCTACTAGTTCAAAAGTGCCTGCAGAAGAAAGAGGTGGAGGTAAGTATAGTAAGAGGTTGTTTAATAGACAATATCAATTATTTATTTTTAATTAGGCTGCCCTTGGCCGCAATCAAAGCGCCGCAACAGCTACAATAGACAGCCACTGATATTTTTGATCACCACGCCAACTACCTCTATTCCTCAACTGCCAAATATCCAAGTTGTATCCCCTCATTATCACCATCTACCCCTTCCTCCTCTGTCCTAGGTTCCTCCTCCATTGCCCACCATAGACTCCCTGCCTCCTTGGTTGCTTCTTCAACACCAGCTGCAAATGCATTGACTGGAGGGGAAGAGAATACTTGGCCTGCTTGATGTGAGCCCATTTTTTCACCCTCTAGATATCTCCTAACAATTGCTAGACTTGTTTTCATCACAGGTGGCAGATGTAGTATAGTCCATGGCGTTAAATAAAAATTCTTCTCTATAATTCTGTGCACAGTTTGATACTCCTCGATCAATACTGATTCTTTCCTCAAGTGTTCTGGTGTTTGGTTTGAGCCAGACCCAGAATACTGGCGCTTTTGGAAGTAATTGTTGTGCTCAATGACCCAGTCAGCACCTTGAAAGCCATCTATTTTTCCAGTTGGGTTGACAAGCCAGTTTTGTTGGACCACATTGGATAGCTTGGCAGGCCACCCACCATCAAGGTACGTAAGGAATTGTGTGATGTGTCAAGCATACTTATGCTTGCCTGTCTGTCTCCAGATATAAACCCACATAGGGAGAAGGTCTTGGACTCACTGGACGTTGCCGTATTGAGCAGCTCGCGTGACACTGAGGTAGAGTAGCACATTTTGATTAAACAGTTGGACTTGGTCATGGACCATATCTGTTACGGGTCAGGGTACACTTGAATATCTAGAGCTTAAGCAAATGTAGATATGTTAGTATACACTAATTGTACTCAATACTTCTTAGACTAGAGTAAGAAGGCTCAAAGTAGTTGCAATGCGATCAAGTAACACTCAAGGTAGTCTTAATCTTTCACAGTGTAAACTGACTAATTTATAGGTATAAAGAGCAAGACTACTATGGTCAGGTTCCCTTAGATATCTTAAATGTAGTTCAGCCCTAGTCGCTTGGACTAACTGATACTAATCTTAATACTAGACTTAAGCAATAGCTTGTAGGATAGATGGTGGGCTGCCTAATGTGTGTACTTCCTCAGCTACAGGTACTTAGATTTTCCTCTAATAGCTGGTACTTAATGTCACACTCAATCAGGCAATATTGTATCCTTATATATCTCTGTATATAAGATACAATGACTCAGACAGTATATAACTAATATGGTACTTTATTCCTCAGTACTAGTTATATAAGAAATCACACACAGACAAGAGAAATAGAAAGAGAAAAAGAAACCAATAACCGGTCTGGGTTGAGTAGTGAAGGGAAGGTGGTCTGGAAGGCCTCAGAGGAGGTCCTTTTATACCCTGAGGAGGGCATTCCAGAGCCAAATAGATACATGCATGCCAGTGCATCATCAAAAGAGGGTACTGCTATACTTGGGGTACACCCTAGCCCAGTATAGGATAAAAGAGTAAAGACAGGGTGTGGATCGAAGGCATTGATGCATCTGAGACCTGCTATTGGCTTGTAGATCATATTATCATAGTATATACATGTAATGAATGGAGGCTACATCTCAGTGAGTCATAAAGTGAGTCAGAGAAGCTTCTGGATCAATTTGGGAAGCTCTCCTGACTCACTGGAGTCATTAGATCTTGATTGATGGTCCAGTAAGATTCTAATGATCTTTGGGCCATTCCGGTGTGAGGATCTGGTGGATCGCGACGATCTTTGGGCAGCAGATACCGCCGAAGATTAGCTATCGATAGAGCACAAGATCGCTTTGATAGCGTAAGCGGTTGCCGAGATATGAGCAGTGTGATGTTGTAATCAATATCTCCTGATAAGAGGAAATATTGCAACCTCTGTATCTCTCTGAGATCTTATCGTAAAAACTTAATAAAATATGCGTTGGAGAGCGGGAAATTTTTACTATTTAATGGAACGGAAAATAGTACAATTCAGAGCGCATACAAATTCAAGTATTTCACAATTTAATTACAGAGGCATCGCTTGAGGTTGGCAGAGCAGACTAAAATAATAGAAAAATTTAGTGATCCATAACAATATCGCCACTGGTTCCAGAGCAATGGGCAGGGCAATACGATAAAGCAGCAATGTGCTCACTGACTACCTGACAAGAAACATGGACCACTTGCTCCCATGTTGGTCTCCAATCCTTTAGGTCGACGCCATATATCCTCCTGACCGTCAATCGCCAGCTGTCAGCAATTGTCGCAAGTGCCAGGTGCTGTATTAGGCTGTGAGTTCATCGAAACCCTGGATTGGTACTGATTTTCCCTATCTCTCTAGGCCGTAAGAGTGTACAAAGGTGGAATAGGGAGTGTGGGTGAGTTGGATGGCCGGCGCAAGACCTCTCAGGATGGATCCATAGTCGATGCATGGCGTCGGCCAGGGCCATACGAATATGAAACCACCCGGGTAGGGAAACAACAAACTGGAGGCGGTCCCACGCTTCGTCCTCGATTGCTTGACTTTCTTGGAGGCTCAAGAATTTTTCGACTGTCCCCAAATCGGCATGCATAAGTATAATGTAGGCCTTCAGTTGTTCTTTAATTGCGCCTCCCCGCTCAAGTATTTTGTTCATCGCCCTAGCGTTGCCATCTGTCGTCGATAGGCTAATGTCCATTGTGGGTATAGGCTTCTGCGTCGTTTTTGTGCAAGGGATCCAGCTTCGTTGAGCCGGTAAGCCCAAACATTCCTGGCGAAATATTTTTTTCAGGTCCGCTGGTATTGTTTCCAGGTCCTCGCTCAGTAAAATATCGCGGACATGCCAGGCAAATAATGAGTGGATGCTCGTCTCATCGTCCGACACGAACGACGTCTTTGCAATCATCGACATCAATCGGTCATGCGAGAATACTACGGGTGGCAATGAGCGATACGGGTTAAATTCCGAGCGTGCCCATAACTCTTCGCACACCCGTAAGTCCTCCTTCATCGTCCCAGGCCGAAGCGGGAAGAATGCGGCTGAGGCCATGCTAACCAGTTGGCCTGGGTTTTCGGCTGTGGGTTGTTCTGTATCAAATCGAGCCTCGAGGTTATCTAGCCCAATCGCCGAAACTAGACCTGCCAGCTCGCTTTTCAGCGATTTGCGTGCCTCTTTGGACATTTGGTCGACCATCCGATTTATTGACGTTGGCGCCACGCTCAAGCCTGCATGTGAGAGGAACTCGATTGTTCTCTCGGAGGTATTCTCGGTGTGAGCAAACATGCCAATAATCGCCTGTAGGCTATTACAACGCGCATTGCTATTGTTCATGCAGATGCTGAACAGAGCGAGGCGCCGCTGTATTCAGACTGGTCAGTACAAATTTTATTATATTCTTTAAATAAGACTCACCACATATGTCCGCTCTATCTGTTTCCGTAACGCCTTTCCCTTGTTCTTCTGCCAAGGCGCGCCCGTTTGTACACTCTGAACGTCGCCAGACTGCCCTTGGCCAACTCCATTCGATTCCGAAGCCTCGAGCTCGTCTTCGAGTAGATCGTCATCTATATGCATCCCCCAGTCCTCATCTGGCATATCGGCACCCACATCTGACGCTACATCGGCAGCAGACAGCTCCGGCATTGAGAGGGAGGGTTTGTCGGCCCGATGACGGTATGTAATCTCCGTCAAGTAGTCGCCCTGTTCGTTGGCTGAGGCGGCCTCCCTCTGAATCGCCACAACGTTTAGAAGCGTTCCAAATAGTCTCCATACAGACGGGCAGCGCTCTTCAAAGGTGCTTGCCATTTTCATGCTTGAAAATTCAGAGAACTGCGAGGGCTTCGCATGCGCCACATTGAAGTGGAACCCGGCAGTGGGTAGAAGTAGCGAGCCCAGTTCGCATGCATAGGTACGAAGGGCGATGTTGTGAGCGATGCGATTAATGGTGGGGGCGGTTTGAGGTGCGTTCAGGAGGGTACATATAAGTGCATTTAGTGCCGGAGGGCTGCAAATTTGTTGTTGTAGTGCAAAAATCGCCTCGGTTGGCTCGGGCTCAGCAATATATGCATGTATCAAGTCAAATAATGATATATTATCATTTTGAAGTATTCTAGCAAAGACGTCTAGCTGTTCTCTGAGGATCATAACAAGTGGCGGAAAAGGAGATAGGAGGCCCGTCACGTGAAGCGTGCGAATGTGACTCGATGGATCACGAAGGAGTGACGGAGAGGGGCTCAGATCGGCCAAACAAAACTCAGCGCCGAAGAGTGGTGCCAGTCGTTCGAGCACGCTCGTGCTCACATAAGTTTAAGAAAAGCACGTGACGTGCGAGAACAAGACTGGGAAGGAGTCTATGATGCCTGCAATATGCTGATGCCTCGCGCAAACACTTGTTTGTAATCTTCTCGCAGCACTCACAATGGCCAAGCCGCGTACTCGAAGTTCAACAACACAGCTCGGTTCTTTGTAGAAAACCATATAAATATAACCGATTTCATTGTCCGGGTGGTTGGGGACACTTTCAGACCCCATGAAGTTGCATTGCCAGCGATTTCGGATTGGTTGTGCCACCCACAAAACCTCAATCGCGTCGCCTCGACCTTAATTTTGGCCCCAAAAACCTGCGAAACGATGGCGGAGATTTCACGGAACATCTCAACATGCGAATTAATCGACGAAATGACGGAGCTAATCGATAAAACTAGTGGATATCACTACAACGCGAGCCACATGAAGGCTGAAAAGATCCTCAAGTTTTCGAGAGAAGAATTGGCGACAGACCTGAAGGGCCGATGCACAAATCTCTGGCATTTGGCACAATTGCTTCTAAACACTCCAACCGCCCAATCAACCACTCGATGTCTTGACGAATATGAGGACTATCTCACAAAACTCCATTTCGATTCTCCTGCGGAATCCTTTCCCGCGCTCAACGTTTGCGACAAGGGCTCGGTTGAATCGAACCCAAGTGTCATTACACATCAAAGCCGGGGTGGAGAGCTGAATATTCGAGGATCAGAACTATCCATAGTCATGAGTAATCGAGCCACCACAAGTGAAGCGAGACTCTGAAATTTACCTCGGGCATAGAGAGGCGTTAGTTTATTCAGTATACTAATGCAGAGTAGCAACTCTCACTGTAACCGGCTACCAATGCTGATCGGCCTATTTATGCATTCGACACATGCACCTGAAAAGGTGGTGAAGCTATTTGCGCATGCTGGGTTGTCGATCTTGCCCTTGTCAGTGAATAATATGGTGCATTCAATATCAAAACACGCGATTTGCGCACTGAAAAACGGGCTGCCCAATCAAGTGAAAGGTTTCGCATTTGATAACCTAGACATAAATGTCAAAACTGAGACACCGACCGCCTTCGAGGTGATATGCACATGAAGCAGCTTGGAACAGGCGAGGAGCGATGCCTAGTTTTGCTTCTGACATCTTAATGATATCTGCACCTTTGACTTTCAGGCAGCCAATGAGTGTTTCGGAAGTCGAAGAGATGAGTTCCATCCCTTGGGGTTGTTGTGAGGTTAGCTCAGCATGGCATTAGGCATCAGGGATTTCCTCAAGGACGTGGCTTAGTCATGCAGTCGGTCCAGACACGGTAGGGATTTGGGGTTCACTGGGGTTCATCGCTCCTTGATGGACCAAATAAAATATAAACAAACAAACATTTTGTGCCAGTCTCTAGTTCACGCAAGGCGTGAAGAGGACCCTGCCATTCACCCTGAATCACGTGAACTTAGAGGATGGGTAGGAGTCTGACAGGTAAGTTACTTGCAAACCGTTTCTTACGAAGCCCTAGTTTCAACTCCCCAGCGCTTGCGTGTAAGGGTCTGTCCCACAGCCTTGGTTTAAGCCTCCCACAATGATGAGGGCGCCATCAATAGAAAGAAGTTGGGTTGGAAAGGATGCGCATAGAAAGAAGTCTAATTTCGATGGGTTGGAAAGGATGCGCATAGAAATAAGTCTAATTTCGATGGGTTGGAAAGGATGCGCATAGAAATAAGTCTAATTTCGATGGGTTGGAAAGGATGCACATTGAAAGAAGTCTAATTTCGATGGGTTGGAAAGGATGCACCCCCCAATAAGCTTAGTGTCCTTGCAAAGTACAGTGGCAGCTCCAGTTAAAAATACCTGGTCAGTATCCTCCTAACGGCATTCCTTTCTCTCTCGAGATTCTCATGGCTCGCCGCACCCCGCCAATGGCCTCAGCTGAACCTTACCGACTGAACATGTTTGCTGCGAGGCATGTGTCGCGGTGTTTGTCTCCGTATGCAGATCGCTCATCCGGTCTCTAGGCCTCCCCCTCTGTTCTACATGCGGGTTCTCGATATTTTGACCCCCCTTCCGAACTCGCTTGTGTATGTAGCATCCTGGCTGCAGATGTTACGCATTATTGGTGAGCCATTCTGTAACCGACTTTGTTTCTTTGGCCATGCTGACCGTTGTTCAAATCTCGAGCGTAGACAACGCCGAGCCTGACCTCCAGGCACTGGATGCCAACCAAAGTCCCAATCCTCTGTTACAAGCTCTGACAGGTCTTTCGCAGCTTCATTAACGAGGGGGGGGGGACATCGCGCGTTGGCAACAATTGGCCAATCTGGACTGCGGCGAACTTTTGGTGCCGACGATGGGCCTCATGCACACCCGTCTCTGTTTTGTGACACATCATCCCCTATCAGTTTGATTTCATAAATTTGTTCCTGCAACCCCATGTATTGTATATCCCATGGTTGTTTGAGTGGGATGCTGTTGGAAGATTATGTCAGCCGGAAGTTTAACCTCGAGGTCAAACAGCGGATACGAGCGAATAATCAACTCCAGCCACTCCGAAATCAGGCTCACCTTTGGCCATCCCTATTTTTTCTCCACGGATAGTGAGACTAAAAATAAGAAAAAAATGATCACATCAACTAGGCTATTGGATTCGCTCACTGTTCAACCCCGGCACGAGTTGACGATGTGGTGTGCACGCTAGAGACTATTCAAGGTGGTGGTTTGGAGCTTGGAGCGCACCCATAATCCTTCAGAGGTGCAAAGTAACACGCGAATGGGAAAGAAGTCATGATTGATGTTGAGTGTGTGAATGAGTGTTTCAGCAGCTAGTCGTTTAGGTGTATCCGAGAGGGCCTGCAAGATTGTCGGATTGTATGTACGACCATCGATTCGGTTCTTGTTCGGTATATTCAACACAAAAAATCAGGCATATGAGATGCCAAAACATATGTATTCGAAAGCCCCGTTCCAAGCGGTGTGGCGCCTGCGAAACGAAATGGTGCCGGAGGCGGGAATTCCCTAGGATGGAACAAGGACAAGCGCCACTCAGGCAAACCCGCAAAGTCCAATTTGCACAGGCTACCAGTGCTGTGAAGATGTCATGCTGGAATTCTGGCGCGCCTAGTCATTTTTGCGCCGTTCAAGACTCACCGCCCATCGATGGCTAGCCCTAATCTGTCGCTACCGATTGATGGATAGTGGGTCCCGGACAGTAGCGTTGCCGCGAGACCGAGACGTGTAAGGAGACGGGTTAGCCGGTCCCCAGAATCAGTGAAATTCTGTATCGTCAGGGCGTGCGGGACGGATGACACATCATCAGATGGCACAACAGGCATAAGGGAGGCAACAGCCAGTACTCACGTGATGGTGGCTGTTATGTAGTGATCGTCATCTTGCTCGGACGAAGGACAAAACCACCCCAACTGTACCTGGTAAGTGCGGCAATTTACTGCACCATTTATCAAAGACTGACCGTAAAGGTTCAGCTGCGACGCTGAGATGCTGTTCTGCGTGGTTACTTGCCCGACAGCGCAGGAGAAAAAATGTACATACCTAACAACAATTTCATGAACGAGTTTTCACTTGTCGGCCGAGACGAGGGCAAGTAAGGCTATAAAACGACGACCAGAAGTATACGGTACGCTGTCTAACCTCATTTTAACCCCCCCTCCTTGCAACATCTCGTCTTTATGTCCTCTACTTGTAATTGGTGTCGGGCTGGTCTTGCTTGCAAAGACCATCCCAACGCGCCGAGGCCGCCTCCGCCTCCGCACTGGCCACCTACTTCGACTGAGCCCACTGCTCCGAGCAAGCTACCAAAAGTATGTTTGACACTTCTTTCGCCGATTTTGTTAACTGACGCACGGTTTTGCAGCCGGTCCATATCTTTTTACCATCCCACCCCGTGACACTGGCGAAGCCGTTCAACGAGCACTCGGAGAGTGAGTGGGCTCGTATAGTGGCTACAGTAAGTGAATTTTAATCTTTATCTGACAACTCTGACCAGTCGTATAGCATTTATCATCGGTAGCTTCCGGTAGCGGTACTAAGCGCAAGTCCAGCGATACCCCCGCTTCCGATCCTCCCCCAACATCGAAACAGGCTCGCACTACCGCCGATGAGCAACCCCCGGCACCTAAAACACCTTCACCAGCCGCTCCGCTTCTGGTATCTGCTGCCTGGGATTTGTGGAGGTGCTTGCAAGGGTGTAGCTCTCGAGAGCCGCCCAAGCAAGCCGATTTACGGAAGATACAGGATGAGGACGTAGTCTACCAGCACTCCCAGCTTGCGAAATATTTCCGGCGCCCTATGGGTGAATATCTTCGATGTATACATTGCTTGTGAGTATTATTCTACTCGGAGGGTGGTGTATGTTCGCTTATTTCGATGTTCTCAGGGGTGACAGTGGGAGGTGGACTACTTGGACGAATCGGCAGGGTGGGATCACACGTTGAATTCGCGAACACATGGAGAAATATCATAGTGAGGTGTTTCTACCTAGGGTTACGCCTGTGTATGCACCTACGCCTGGTAGTGCAGACTATAGTGGACTTGAATACTCACCCGAGTCATTTGCCAAATGCCTGGCACAGTGGATCGCGGTCGATGATCAAGTAAGTAATTTACAAGCTACCTTCCCAGTTTTGTTATATATTTTCTAATTCCTTATTCTGATAGGCTATGAATGTTGTCGAGTCTCCGGAGTTTCGTAAACTCCTTGTGTTGGCAAGTCGTGCACCCAACCTTCAAGATGACGACATCCCGCATCGAACAAAGGCAACTAAAAGTATTGGCGAGCTCTATATTGAAGAGAAGGAGTGCATCAAGCACGATCTGCAGGTATGTAACATCTTGTGCTATTATTATCATTACTGATTCACTCTGGTATGCTCAGAATTCTCGTGGTCGGGTCTCGGTCACATCCGACCTGTGGAGTGATGGAAACCTTCGCTCATTTATGGCTGTGACCGTGCACTACATCAATCGTGAGGGTTATTTGGCTGAGCACCTAATCGCATTTCGTGGTGTGAAGGGGCATCATACCGGAGCAAATCTTGGGCGGATTCTCTTCTCTATTTTTGAAGAGTTTGGGATTGCATATAAGGTGAAGTCGTCACACCCTCTGCTACTAGTAATCTGTATTAATTGTTTGAATAGCTTGGCCATATCACACTCGACAATGCTTCAAATAACGACACATTGATGGAGGAGCTTGAGCATGTATTCCGGGAGCGTGGGCTTATTACGTTCGGCTGTACTATGAATCGCATTCGGTATGCCATATTACTTTTCTTCCAACCCTTGCTAATGTTTCTTATGCTGGTATAGATGCTTTCCTCACGTAATCAACCTATGCGTCAAGACGTTCTTAAGCGAGCTTGCTAAAGCCGCGCAATTGTTTCATGAGAAGGCAGCTAGAGATGGGTACACCCTTGATGAGGATGTTTTGGACTACCTACTTGCTCTAGAGTCTGGCACTGTAGAGTCGGTTAGAGAGTCGGTCCATGCAATGCGCAAGACCAACCTTCATCAAGATGGTTTCACTGAAAGCATCAAGCTTGGTAATTTCCACAGCTGGTTTGGGACCAAGAATGGCAAGAGTATCATTTTGCCTGTCTTGCAACTCCTTCGCAATTCAGATACATGCTGGTCATCAACTTACTATATGATCAAACGCTATCTTCAGCTGTATCCAGTGAGTATGTTTCTATAGTTTATATTTCGGTAAAATGACTTGTCTATCCTTAGGTGGTGCTCTGATATTCACTTGATCATCCAGACATGAAGATTCCCTTAGTTTCCCACCGACAATACGAGGTTCTCGAAGATATTGTCTCCATCTTATCTGATCTTGATGGTGCACAAGAGCTCCTTTCTGCTGAGTGCACGCCCACTCTTGCTCTTGCACTCCCTGTCTATGAAAACCTGATCAAAGTGCTGTGGAATTGTGCATTTGAGTTCCCAATGCTTCAGCATGCCATCGAATGTGGCATCAGCAAACTGGACACTTACATTGCTACTACACGAACAACACTGGTATACACGACTGCGATGGCTATCAACCCATGCCTCAAGTTTAGGTGGATTGACGCGCACTGGGGCCGTATTCGACGCAACGAGGCACATATCGAACTTAAGGAGCAGGTAAGTAGTACACCATCAATATTGGCTCTTCTTATGCTAATCTTCCTTTTCTCTAGATGCTAGAAGTTCGGCAGCACCAGCACAGAGCGTCTGCTGCATCGGTGGTCCATACGGAAACAAGCACTGAGCATGCTACATGAGTTCAGGCGAATGGATATATGCGCTTATTAAAACTTAGCAGTGACGACCACCGGAGGCCAGACATGCATAAGGCTTTGCAATACAGAAGGTAATTATTATCTTTATAAGTTTTTAAGAGCTTAGCTTATATTCAATGTTTGTAGGCCATCAAATAGCAATCCCGGCCTGTCAACTGTGCCATCGTCATCTCCTCCACCACCGTCACCTTCGCAGAGTGCGGACAATCTCCTTAGGCACCACATGGCAGAAGTTGATGCTGAATTACTTCGATGGGAAGCGTTTGATGAGTACAACAAGAAGAGTATGGGTACATTGAATATGGTTGACTTCTGGAAGGTCAGTAAAAACAAATTTATCGCTTTAATTATGGTTCATCTTATTAATGATTCAATTTAGGCACATCATTATGGTTTCCTGCTCATCTACCAGGTCGCAATGGACATGTTGCCTGTGCAGGCGTCCTCTGTCTCGAACTAAGCTTGAGATTAGATATTAGATGTTGTTTTCCTTAGAATTTATCTGTGTTGTATCTATTTGTGCATTGTCTCAACACTGACAGGCGGGCAACTAGGGTTTTGTAAATCAAATCCAAGCTTACATCATAAAATCTGGAGACGAGGCAAGACAAGCCGGCTGACTCATCTGTCTTGAGACGGGCTCGATACGGTCTCGCAGCAACACTACCAGACAGCATACAACTGATCGAGCTACACGCAAGGCAGAATGCCCCAGAATTCCAGGCACGAAGTCTCTCATGCTACCTGTATTCAGTGCCTCAATGACAAGAGTCGCTCATTGAAATATGAAATAAGAACATGGGACCAATAGTCTCTTAAGCCTTGGAGCCATATGTGTTCCTGATACCATTCCGATAGAAGATTGTGCTATCCAAATCATTGTGCATGCTTTTGCATCGCATGCTCCTTGCGAATCATCGCCAGAGTTGGTGCTGCGGCGAACAGTGTATATAAGGGTAAAGTCCTGCCTGGATGTTTTACCTATATCTCAGGTATCACACCTTCAATCAGTCCAGAATGGCCCCGATTTTTCTTTGGTTTATCATTTTATCAATATTGATATGCGTTACTGCGCAAGGCAGCGTGGAGGAACAAGAATGTGGAGGTTGGTATGGAGGCCGTACTTATATGTTATCATAAATATGTTACCCCACAGTTCACATTTTCTGTGCAGCCCTTGGCTATATTCCTGATGTTGCACTGGCTGTCGCATTTTGTCTGCTCTACGTGCTCACGTGACATGGATTTTTATTTTTTTTTTGCATTCAGTTTTAGTGTGCTACATGATCACAAGGTCAAACTGCACAAGACCAGGTCCAGAGAGAGAAACAAACAAGTCAGCCACAAGGGCGGGGGACATCAGCAGGAGAGAGAGAAGAAGAGCAGGCACGTGAACAGAGGGGGTTCAAAAGTAAGGCCCGGAGGCAAGGGGACAAAATGGAAACAACAAGAGAAGCTAACTAAGTAACCCAGTTGTCATTAAACGTGACTTTTACAGAAACTACGGGAGAGATGAATGAAAAGGGAAAGAGCAGTCAAGCCCTTGACATGTTATGACCCGCCTAGCAGACATAACCTAACAACCAAATATTGTACAGATTTATGGCATTTTTCCTGAAGCAGAACAAACCATAAACAGGATCACGTGACCTCGGCGCTTACCCAACGATTAAGCGCCGGTGGTTACCCTGAACTCACTCCAGCATTTCTCTCCCATGTTACTTGGAGCGAGGAGCGAGTTGTCACGTGACCTTGGCGCTTATCCAGCTATTAAGCGCCGGGTGCTTAAGTCCAAAAGTCACATGACCCTCGGACCTCACGTGGCTCTATAAGATTCAGAGCTGCACAAACTTAGGATAAACAATTACCTAAGACCTAGTACTATATAGAACCTATAACTGCTGTAGACGGCGCTTAGGGAAGGGGGGCCACTGCAGCAACCGCAGTCACATGTATATAAGGGGAGTAAAGCAAGACTGAACACCTCAGCTTGCTTTATCTTGTCAACCACCATAGACCATAGCAAACACTGTAACTAGAACGCTCAATACATACTGCATAGCACCAAACCGTCAACGCAGCCACTACTTAAGTGCTCCACAAGGGAGCCTCCAGAGGGTCATGACATGACAGAGCCGAAGAGGTCAGAGAGAAGCAAGGGTTTTGATGCCTTGCGTAGGATGAGGGACCTGTAGACATCATGCAACAGACACTCCTGGATCACGTGTGCAATTGTCTGTATGGTATGGTTATTGCATTGGCACACAGCCATGTTTTGGGCATCCGTGGTCAGATTGAAGCAAGTGTAGTACTCCCCAAAGAACCCGTGCCCAAGGATGACTTGGATGAGACAACAGTGCCTGTTCCTGTGACGTTGATGCTCTGGTGATAGGGGTGTAGTTTCCAAGTTGGTGGGCACATGATCTAGGGCTCTGTGACAAATGCAAATTTGAAAACATGTTTGACACAAACAATTATAAATGCTGTTTTCAAACAGTAACTCACCATTTGAAACCAGTCACCCTCGAAAGCTGCACGTGACATACTGCCATTAGTCAGCGTTGTGCCATTGTGGCAGAGACAACCACATTCATACTTACATTTCACCACCACCTATTCCCCAGCTTCTATCAACAGCAATGCCAGTACCTAGCGGTCAGGGCTCACCAAGCCAAGTGCCAATTGACCCCTGTCTCCTTGAACTTTTGCATCACCTTTGTACTTTGCTGGTGTCCCTCACAGATCACCTGATGTTGACAATGACAAGTCAGGCGGTGAGGAAAATAGTAAGAATAAAAAAGAACTTGTATTCAACAAGAGGTCAAGTTCTTGAGGAGTCCTCTGCAAACTTGACCTGGTTTATATACATAGTACAAGCCACATCATAACAAACAAGTCCGTACAGTGAGTCACAACTGATAAGAGATAGAAGCAGTAGAAGCGACTGCAGAGCTGCAGAATTTCACATTGGAGTTGAAATACATCTTGGTTATCGGTCTGGAACATCCCCTGAATCACATGACACAGATATACCATAAAAGGCAGGTATGTTTTGAAGATGGTCTCATAAAATATAATAAATTGAGAAAATATTGTAGAGTGGATATATGCATATCAGTTTGTGACACCTGAGCATTTACCCATTTATCAGCTTTAAACTTGAGAAGCATGATATAGAGCACTATGGGTCAGCACAGAGTGCTCTAGACCATAAGCTTAAGCTTATCTTTGGTTCTTGAGTTGAAGGCCATTTGATTGAATTCCAGGGTCATGGGCAGTTGCTTGAAGCAATTGTACATACATTTTCAAAATACATAGACAGGGAGGAGGGTGAGAACAGGAATCTATGGTCATGGGTGAAAGAACTGACAGTTGCAGCAGCTGAAGCATTGAACCCCATGAGCATATTTTTGGTGACCGACTGCTAGTGCTCTTAGTGCTAACAAAAGAAATAAAATAAAAAATAAAAAAACACTTCAGAAAGCATGAAATTCACCATCACCAGACAAGCGCAAGTTGCGCACTCCATGTTGTAGCCAGAAGTTGAGTTGATTAGTCAAACCCAAGCTTACCAAGTCAAGCATTTGGGAGGCAAAGGCAAGGAGCACTATCTGGGTGAGTACAGTATATGCATCTGGATGAGATTATGCTCACCCTCCATTTTCCTCAGCCAGTATCCTCATGATCCAGCTGACTTGGAGGACAATATGCCTGCTTCAGAATTGGGGCCAGGCTGTCAATGCAATGAGCTCCTAGACAAGCTTGTTATTCCTTGTCATTCAATTATTAATCCATTGCACCTATGAGTTCATTGTTGAGGCTCTGGCTGTTGTTGGTCTTGGGCTGAACCCAGACAATCAATAAGGGTTCTGCCACATGCAGCCAGGTGCTCTGGGTTTGATGAGGAGCTGCACTCAGAAGCAAAGCATCGAGTGGCTTCCCTGTCACTGGCAGCAAAGCTGCAAGACACTGATGAAAGCACAAGCAAGCCAGGAGCTCTAGATGAAACACAAGCACAGAAAAATAATAAGGTTAATCATGTGTTGCTCAAATGGTTGTGTGATCGCATGATACCACTGTTGTTGGTTGACTGCTTCAGGTGGAAGGAGTTTGTGAGCATAATTGATCCTGATGCAGGTACTGCATCTGGGACAACAATTGCTGAAAATTTTGTGACAACTGAAGCAGCATATATACAGGAACAGTCCATCAAAACACTATTGCAACAAGAGTGGCTGACACTTTCATTTGATGGTGGAACTACAAGGAAACATGATTCCATATATACTGTACATGTTACAACACCTATCTTACAAGAACCATATCTGATGGAGGGAAACAAGTTGTCTGGGGTGTCCCACACTGCAGAGCAGGTATGTGTTATCCTGCAAAGGGTATGTATGTGCATATTAACCCACCAGATATATTTCTGACATCTTGGAGACCCTATGTGATATTGGGCCAGAGCATTTTGCATCTGTTGTCTCTGATAATGCAGGAAACACACAAGCTGCCCATGCATTAATTGAGACCCAATACCCATGGATTATAGCTCTACAGGACACCTGTCATCTCCTCAATAACACTGCCAAGAGCATTGGTGAGCTCAAATATTTTCTCCCTTGCATTTTGAAATTCAAATCCATAATTACATATTTCCATTCATCATCCTATGCTGCTCAACACCTTGCTGCACTTCAAGTCCTCTACCCCATCACTAGAGGTCTAGCTGAGGTAGTAGTAACTTGTTTCACAACACATTACTATGCATCACTTTCCACCTTGCTTTGTTATGACCCATCAAACAGACATAACAGAATAACCAAAAATTTTTATGGATTTATGGCATTTTTCCTAAGCAGAACAAGCCATAAACAAGGTCACATGACCTCAGTGCTTAACCGGCGCTTATGGTGGTTACCCTGAACTCACTCCAGCATTTCTCTCCCTTGTTACTTGGAGCAAGGAGCAAGTTGTCACATGATCTTGGCGCTTACAGCAGGATCATGTGACCTCAGTGCTTACAGTGGTTACCCTGAACTTGCTCCAGCATTTCTCTCCATTGTTACTTGGAGTGAGGAGCAGGTTGTCATGTGATCTTGGTGCTTATGGCAGGATCATGTGACCTCAGCACCTACCCCTCAGACCTTGTGCAGCTCTATAAGATTTGGGGCTGCACAAACTTAAGACAAACAATTACCTAACCCATAGTACTGTACATAACCTGCACCTACTTGTTATGGATCACTAACATTTTTCTATTATTTTAGTCTGCTCTGCCAACCTCAAGCGATGCCTCTGTAATTAAATTGTGAAATACTTGAATTTGTATGCGCTCTGAATTGTACTATTTTCCGTTCCATTAAATAGTAAAAATTTCCCGCTCTCCAACGCATATTTTATTAAGTTTTTACGATAAGATCTCAGAGAGATACAGAGGTTGCAATATTTCCTCTTATCAGGAGATATTGATTACAACATCACACTGCTCATATCTCGGCAACCGCTTATGCTATCGAAGCGATCTTGTGCTCTATCGATAGCTAATCTTCGGCGGTATCTGCTGCCCAAAGATCGTCGCGATCCACCAGATCCTCGCACCGGAATGGCCCAAAGATCATTAGAATCTTACTGGACCATCAATCAAGATCTAATGACTCCAGTGAGTCAGGAGAGCTTCCCAAATTGATCCAGAAGCTTCTCTGACTCACTTTATGACTCACTGAGATGTAGCCTCCATTCATTACATGTATATACTATGATAATATGATCTACAAGCCAATAGCAGGTCTCAGATGCATCAATGCCTTCGATCCACACCCTGTCTTTACTCTTTTATCCTATACTGGGCTAGGGTGTACCCCAAGTATAGCAGTACCCTCTTTTGATGATTGCACTGGCATGCATGTATCTATTTGGCTCTGGAATGCCCTCCTCAGGGTATAAAAGGACCTCCTCTGAGGCTCTTCCAGACCACCTTCCCTTCACTACTCAACCCAGACCGGTTATTGGTTTCTTTTCTCTTTCTATTTCTCTTGTCTGTGTGTGATTTCTTATATAACTAGTACTGAGGAATAAAGTACCATATTAGTTATATACTGTCTGAGTCATTGTATCTTATATACAGAGATATATAAGGATACAATATTGCCTGATTGAGTGTGACATTAAGTACCAGCTATTAGAGGAAAATCTAAGTACCTGTAGCTGAGGAAGTACACACATTAGGCAGCCCACCATCTATCCTACAAGCTATTGCTTAAGTCTAGTATTAAGATTAGTATCAGTTAGTCCAAGCGACTAGGGCTGAACTACATTTAAGATATCTAAGGGAACCTGACCATAGTAGTCTTGCTCTTTATACCTATAAATTAGTCAGTTTACACTGTGAAAGATTAAGACTACCTTGAGTGTTACTTGATCGCATTGCAACTACTTTGAGCCTTCTTACTCTAGTCTAAGAAGTATTGAGTACAATTAGTGTATACTAACATATCTACATTTGCTTAAGCTCTAGATATTCAAGTGTACCCTGACCTGTAACACTACTGCAGATTGTGTTTAGATAATACATCTGCAGCCACCACAGCCACAGGCATATATAAGAAGGATAAAGCAAGACTGGACACCTCAGCTTGCTTTATCTTGTCAACCACCATAGACCATAGCAAACACTGTAACTAGAACACTCAATACATACTGCATAGCACCAAACCATCAACGCAGCCACTACTTAAGTGCTTTGCAAGGAAGCATCCAGAGGGTCACAACGCTAAGGGTGGGGGACATCAACAAGGCAGAAGAAGTAACAGGGGCATGAACAGGGGGTGTAAAGAGCAGGGCCCAAAGGTGAGAGAAGAAATGGAGAGCATAGACTAAATATCAAAGGGGTTGTTATAAGTGACCTTGCAAAAAGCAGAGGTAAACTTCAAGAAAGTGCCCATGACCTGAAGGCCCAGAACAGTGCCAAACAGGTTGGAAAGGAGCAAAGGCTTGGAGGCCTTGTGTAGAATGTGTTGGTGCATGTCCCACAGCATGCACTCCCTGAGCATGTGTGAGATTGTTTGCCTAGTTTGGAAATCTCATGTGACATGGATGTTGTGTAGAATCCACAGGAGGTATATGACAACAATGGTACCCAGTGGATATTTCTATGGTCTGGGACTTATTCTCTGTGTTCGTAGGTCTCTTTTTTTGTGCAGTCATGTGAATTGAGAGGCTAATAGGGGTTGCAGGACAGCTTATCAACACAATTCCCATAGTCTAGGGCTCTACATTATCATGAATCTATTTGTTGTACTTTCACCCCATGGATTCATCAGATGGTGAATTGGATCATCTTTGTTAATATTGGTATAGGTTTATGTATCTGCTTTGGGTAAACTAGGTGTCAGAGCTACGACCAGAAGGGATAACCCAAACATCTAAGGGGACAATGGGAGACCTATAGGCAACAGTGCTGGAGGTCTAAGTCACAACGTCAAGGAGAAGATGTGCAACAAGGAGTGAGGGTGTGATAAGACACAGAGGTTGAAGTAAGTGCACTTGTCCTTAAGAGGACTGGGCAGGGACTATGGACTAAGAGTCACACAGGTAGTAGACAGGATATGACAGGAGGTCAAGTTCTGAGGCTTAAGGCTCTCAGACTCTCCCTTATATATTCATACAACAAGCTATATCAAATACACATATGGTGCAAGACAACTATTGTACAATGTAAGAATGGTGCCATGTAACAGAATATTCCAGAAGGTACAAACAGAACGTAAACAACAACAAGGTCACATGATCATGTAAGTAATTCTATGCATATATCCAATTAAACAGGACTTGTCCAAAAATATGAAAAAGAGATAGAGGTGCTGTGCCAGGCTCCTGCAGCCAGAACTTGCCAGAATTCTGGCTAAAATTCCAGCGAATTCTGGCGTGCCAGTTGCCAGTGCAGGTGCCAGAATAGCCTCAAGGGTGCCAGAGTCCTAGGCGGAGTCCTGCAGTACTGGCATACCTGCATACCTGCATACCTGAATACTGGCACATTGTCACCTGTACACGACCACCACGGATTGCATATATTAAGCACTCATAAAATGCGCAAAATTCAGCGGATCAAATTGTACTTTACTTGATTACAAACGGTTAAGAAATGAGCAGTATCGGCGCAGAATCGTCTAAGAAAAATATTCAGGGGGATGCGCAGATGTTCAAGCTCGCTATCCTGAGCTCTAATTGGGGCGATATACATACTAATCGACTCGTCTCACTGAGAGGAATCGAATGCACATATTTTCATAATAAACGAACGCTTTTATCGAAAGTTATCAGCGATATAAAGGGGGAAACCCCTGAACAGCGCCACAAGCGCTAGTGAAACCAGCTGTGCAAACCTCGCTCCCTTGCGCGGAGTCGATGCGCATTATCATAAGGACTCTATATACCAAAAACCAGCCTGATTGAAGGTGTTTTAGCTGGTGAAACTGGGGGAACAGCGCCCCTGATGCTGAAAACCCCCTGAAATGCGCCATGGACACCCACACAGTGCTATTCTGGCTTTCTTAGTATCACAGACAGATTCAGGGATGCTTATTGCCCTATCTCAGGTACCTGAAACATCTGGAACAAGCTTATAACATAAATTTCCGACCATGTGCAGTGATTCTGCTGGGTTGACAGTGAGGTTGCCTGCACACACCCCGGTTCATAGTTATCCAGTCAATGTATTTACTAGATATAATGTCAGTAGGGGTTTTTCAAGCTCAGGAGAAAGGCTAGCTGGTCGGATAAGCTTCAAACAGCTTTCTTTGTGGTGAAATAGCATGTGCGCATTTCCCAGAATATTTCCTGAGCATCAATTTGGAGCGAACTATGCGTTATCGAATTTTTTGCGCGGAGCAAATGACATATCTGTGATCTCCTGATTTTTGCGCATTTAATGAGCTACTTTGCGAGAGATTGTGGTGAGGTTTATGGCCCTGGAAATGTTGGCCACAAAGACCCGAACAAAAGAACTGCGTAAAATTTGCCAGAATGAATTTCGTATGAAACGTGCTCTATATCATTGGAATGCTCTCTCTTCTGCGCATCTAATGAGCTATTACACAACTTGATGTGGTGAGTTCTGACCATAGCCAGTTGCAGGAGTCCCGGGATTCTGGCATGCTCCTGCACCTGCCAGAATTCTGGCACGGACTCTGGCAACTGGCGAGCCAGTGCCAGTGCCAGTGCCAGAATGGCCAAAAAGCGCAGGAGTCCTGCTGCAGGTGCCGGAGTCCTGCAAAATTCTGGCACAGCTTCTCTAAAAAGAGAGATTTATAAAATATACAAAAATCATAATAAAATCCACATCATGGTCTAGGCCATGACACTAGGTATATATCCTACTGGGTCATTTGGCACATCATCTTTGAATAGAGGAGCTTATGCTTATTCAGCTGAAATTTATAACAAAAATAGATGCTGTAGGTTCGATTTCATGGTAAATGTTGGGTAAATGCTGATACATGGCTGTCTTTCAGACTTCCAATATAGGTAAACACTCACTGGAGTAACAAGGTTAGCAAAAATGTACTAAAGTTGTGCATGCTATTAGTTACTTTATTTATCCAAGCTGCAGTTGGATCAGTAGCTGTAGCAAAGTTGGAAACTTTGACCAAACTATCAACCAAGGTATTTCAGGTCAGATCTTTCCTGTTAATGGCTTCATCCTAATCATGTGTTTCTAGATCTTCTTGGCTGGTCTTACACTGCCACACAAAATGATTGACCCATGTGACAGAAAATTGATGTCCTCACTCTGTGCCCCTAACAATTATGATTCATGTACATACAAGAGCACAAATACAATGTAGACTACTATAGAGTCTGAATGCAAAAATAAATAGAAAGATCAATAAGCAGAGTGTTGAGAAATAAATGAAAAAGGTTTGGGTCTGGGTCAATCATTTTGCATGATGTAATCAAAAGCCAATCCCTATGTCACAAACTGACACACATATATCCACTCTATAATATTTTCTTGATTTATTACATTTTATGAGATCATTTTCAAACATACTTGCCTTTTATGGTATATCTGTGTCATGTGACTCAAGGGATGTTCCAGACCAATAACCAAGATGTATTTCAACTCTGATGTGAAATTCTGCAGTTCCACAGTTGCTTCTATTGCTTCTATCTCTTATCAGTCATGACTCACTGTATGGACTTGTTTGTTATGATGTGGCTTGTATCATGTATATAAACCAGGTCAAGTTCACAGAGGACTCCTCAAGAACTTGACCTCTCATTGAATACAAGCTCTTTTCTTACTATTTTCCTTGTCACCTGACTTGTCGTTGTCAACACCCTACTTCTCTCCTCAACTCCTTGCCACTTACCAGCATGTATTTCTTTGATTTTTCTGTATCATGGTGGCTGCAATTTCTCCCTCAAAACATGGATATATTGTTCATCTCAAACAAAAGGGCCTTACCAACCAGGATGTAGCTAGCAGGTTGTCACCCATAGGCTATAGAACAGTTGGGCATATCTGGTCTAGCTACCTATGCAGTGATGATATTTTTACTCCTGGGCATTCTACTGGTTGGCCATGTAAAATGGATGAGTTGGCAGGTTGATGGGCTGCACTACTGATTTCTCATGGTGTTGTCAAAACAGCTGCTGAGCTACAACGCAACTTTCCCCCCAATCTTAGCATCGATACAGTCAGACAGCAATTGATAGAGCTGGGATTTCACATTTACCATTGACACTGACAACCCCTGCTTGATCGAAAGAAGCACTGGTGCTGTTTGCAATGGGGATGCGACCATTTAACATGGGACAAGATAGATTGGGCAAGGGTGATATTTTCTGATGAGTCAAAATTCTTTGTTTTTGGCTCTGGAGGCCCAGATATCTACTACAAGAAGGTTGGAGCCCCTGCAAAGCCAGAGCATGTGAAACCAGTGGTCAAACATGGTGGTGGCCATGTCATGGTATGGGGGTACATAACTGCAAGTGGTGTTGGGCAACTGCACATTATTGACAGTATGCTGACTGCTGTCAAATACACTGAAATACTGTCTACCAAGTTCCTCCACCCCCTGATCAAATCCCACACTCACCCATCTTCCATCATCTTTCAGCATGACAACAATCCGAAGCACACCACTTGGTTGACCAAGAAATGGCTGCTTGATCATCACATCAAAGTTCTTCCATGGCCTGCTAGCAGCCTGGATATGAACCCAATCGAGCACATGTGGGCATACCTTGATGCCACTGTTTGTGCTACACTGCTGCTTCCCACAAATCACACTGAAATGGCTGAGGTGCTGAGGAGGGAGTGGAAGAAGATACCACCAAGCTATATCCAAAAGCTCTATAGGTCAATGCCCCACCAAGTAGCTGCAGTTGTAAAGGCCAAGGGAGAGAATACTAGGTATTAGAAAATATTGAACAAAGTGAGTCTTTCTACTGTGTCCAGCAGAGGGGGAGTACTATTTGCTTACATCATGCAAAATGATTGACCCAGACCCAAACCTTTTTCATTTATTTCTCAACACTCCACTTATCAATTTTTCTATTTCTTTTTGCATTTGGACTCTATAGTAGTCTACATTGTATTTGCACTCTTGTATGTACATGAATCATAATTGTTAGGGGCGCAGAGCAAGGACATTGATTTTCTGTCACATGGGTCAATCATTTTGCATGGCAGTGTATCCTCCAGCTCATCTCATTCTTGAACTATTGCACCATATTTGGTGTCCTTTTATGTGGCCTCAAGGCATGGGGCTCCCCTGTTTGGGAGGAGCCAGTCCATCAGGTTCTACACTCACACTGGAAGAGACTAGTGGGTGTGATGGTTATCAGCTGCCTTGGCATTATTGTGAGTACACCAATGTAAACTTCATGAGAACTTGGCCAAGCTTCAGGCACATAGACTCACTGCATGTACCATACTGTTGAAGGTTCTGAAGTGTTCAGTGGATATTTGCTTACACATGAAGTCTAATTTTTTGCACAGGATACCTTACCTTTACTCATTGCTGTCTTGCAAGTAACCTTCTTGGGTTTATTGTAACCTTGTGAACAAGGTCCCATTTTTTATATAATTGTCTGTCCGCCAGCCATCTTGACCAATCTGTACAACTCTCAAGGACACGAGATGGTGAACAAGGAGCCAATCAATAGCATTTAAAGTCAGGGGCCTTAAACGCAGATCAATAGATACTTTTTTGAGAAATTTCCTGTTTGGCTTCAAGGCCGAATGATAAATGCGCATCTCTCTTGGTTAGACTTGTCTATGTATACGCTTCATAGATCTCCCTGGTAGTAAATCTAAATCGACTTGTTGACACACCATATCGAGTGCTTGCTCTATCCAGTACGATACGACTGGTGTGAAAGTTTACGAGGCTTTTGCTGATCCCTCGATGAGAGATCGAACTCAATCCGTTAAGCTCATCTCTCAAATAATTTCATTCAAAATCCCTATTCTCTAGGTATCAAGTTATTCCATTTGTATTCTACAAGAGTCCAGGTCCAACCACAATGGGCTTGATCTTCTGGAGTTTGCTGATGGTATCATCGCTTAGCTGCAGGTGAGCCTAAGGAAATAGATCATTAGCGTTGGCTTTGCCTGTGCTCAATGTCATCGATTCGTACCTTGACAACATCAGGCGGTGTGAGTGCCAGCCACTGATTGAGCGAGATGTCTTCGTATTTGTCAGAGTTGAAAATCTCCAGGAACTTGAGAGTCCCGTTGCCGATGTTCTCAACATAGTGTCCGAAGCTTGGGGGAACATAGCCTATTCAACAATATCATGTAAGGGATATATCATTTTAGGGGAATAGGCAGTCTCACCAATGTCACCCGGCTGATAATTGAAGGTACGGGCGTTGGCCGAGGAAGCGAAAACAGTAATTCGCGCCCGGCCCTCGCTACACTCGGGTCAACAACAAATAATCAGTCTATAATGAGAAATGCGCATACATGAAGTAGGTCCACTCGGGCTCGGTAGGATGCCACTATAAAACAAGGCTCATATAGTTAGTTGCTCGATCTAAGAAACATATCCAAGGACAAGACACACGTGAAGCTCGCGCATGCCACCCTCCTCCACTGTAACTTCCGCCATCGCAATGGTCTTCGAAACCTTGAAGGTGCGGGAATCAACTACCTTGACCGTGCCTCCTGGAACCTATGAACCCAAAATATTTAGCCATTCTTCAGAGGATAGGTTGGCCTGGCGTACCTTGGTAGAATTAGCCTTGCTGGCAGCAAACGTGTAAGCGAGGGTGGACACTCCCTGCGGACTCTCAACAGCATCGTCCTTGGGGGGAACTGCAGACGGAATCATATATAATTCACGTCCAGGAATGTGGTCGAACGCGGAGGCATTGACTTTGAAGTTTTTGGCCAGTACCTCTTTGGGAACATGGGCCATCCAATCGGTTACAGAAAATGTCGAGTCCTCGCTGAATTCGCCACTATCGAAGACCTGAGGCAAGATTAGATTGATTAAATGAGACTGCAACGCTTGGCTCACCAGGAGGAACTCGCAACCATCAGCCACGTCGTCTAGTCCCTGGAGAACGTGCGGAATGCCTGGAGGGAAGTACCACAAATCTCCTGGATACTACAGAGCGGTTTGAGTATGCGAAGAAGTTGGCAGGGGGCGACTTACTACTTTCCCATTGTAGTTTTGACCATCCGAATTCACAACCACCACACGGCAACTTCCCTTGGTTTTATAGTCAGTTAATTGTTTGAGTATTCAGGACACAGACAAACATCACTTACTTCAAGGACGTATGCCCACTAGACGTAGAAATGATCATTAGCGCGGAAGATAAACAAGAGTAAAGCCCTACCTCTGCAGTGACATGCCAGTGAAGTTCGCTATTCGTTGATTAGCCCAAGTGCTTTTGAGATAATATATGCGATAGACACACCGAAGAGCCCCAGCCTTCAAGCGCATGTTGACTCCTGCCATTGTCGTGGCGATAGGCATCGAATGAACTAGTGAACTTGTGCTCAGCACGCAGCTAATATAACCGATAAGCCACGCAAATACCATTCTGCTGGCGCGCCCAACCCCCATCCTGAATCCTGTTATGCGATAAGCTGAATGGCCATTTGACGTTCTGACTGTATGCCGGTAAATTTCAGACACAATCAACCCAATAATGATCATCACACTGACACTGAACCACTATCCGTGCTCGGGGGTGCCAAGATATCGGGATTCTGGCGATCGAGTGGTACATTCTGAGGGCCGAGTATGTTCGCACCAGTGGAGCCCCGGATAGGCTCTGGAATCTCAAACTGGAACTTGTCAAGGAAAGACTCGTTTAGATCGTCCGAGGCATAAGCAACGGTCTGAGTCGGAGCCGAAGAGCCTGTCGTTCCAGACGGAGAACGACTCGTCGATAAGGTCGCAGAGCGAGTATGAGTCGGCGAACTGGAGGCAGCTGGGGCTCCCAGAACGCAGGAGGAAAGTGCGAGAGCAGCGAAGATGGGCGTAAACATGGCCAATATCAATGGTTGTCTGGAGTGAACCCAAAGATCTCGAATGGATGCTGGAGAGTCAACACCGTCGAGAGACCGTCTTTATACGTTATGGGTTAACGAGAGCTCGGGTATTGGCAATATTGTGCGTAGCCATGACGCAACAGCGGCTTGCACACCGTCGAATAGTAATTGAAAGGATTACTGCAAAGTATCACAAGCCGGAGTAACGCAGCACACCGAATACAATATCCGCAGATTGAATGCGGCCATGTCGGGCAGAACAACTGCAAGGAGTCTATTTATGCATGCATTTGACTATTTTGTACAGTCAGGCTCGGCGCCGACGAGCCGTGGCGCCGTGGAATGTGAGGGGCATGACCGGAATCCATCCGGATTACCAAAGGCCCCCATTTTCAAAACTGCGCCATCTTGGCTCAAGAACCTAAGTTTAGAGCGCACGGCATAGTTTTGATAGCGCTGAACATCCCCGGAGACTACCTCCTGACGGCGCGGGGTTCGGCGAGTCAAGTGGCAGGTTTACGGAATGAATGCGCCCAATGTTCAGCACGGATGTGGGGACCTCGGGCATACTGCGCCGCTATTTTTACAACTATCCATTGTATGACCCCAATCATGTGCTATGGAGTGGTACTCTCCGGCTCTACCGGACGGGTATGAAACCAACTTGCCACTGGGATAAACCTTTGAGGTAGAGATATCTATTTGTATGTCCCAATCCTCACGAGTGAGAGTTGGAGAGGGCGGGGCCTAATTGAAGCACAGCTGAACAAGCTTGTCAGAAGTGGAGTGAGAAGCCGCTTTTCTCGGCGGTGGCTTATCAACGGTCTCTCAATCACAGCGCCACCTTGCATACCTAATCAAATGATGGTGGCGTACGTTGTTAGTCACCTTTCACCAGCCCGGATGTCATTTCCGGCTCGTTTTGTCAATGGCTATTCCTTTTGGTGTGGCAAATTGGGCTGAGACGCCTAAAAACCCTCCCGTAATTCTCACCCAATCATCGCCTCAACATCCCATTCGTGAGAGCTCATTCAAACTATAACACACATAATCGAAAAATGCCAAAGTTTTATACTAGTTGAAAATCGAGTCCCACCGTCCGAGATTGCATGCATATAAAAGAACAAAATTACATAATTTGTGAGACGAAACGAGAGCAAGACGGAGGAGATTCCAGTTAAAAAAAGGGAGGAGGTAACAACATACTAGCGCGGAGATAGATAAAGAAAAGAAAAAAACGAAGCAACTGTAGCGTAGGTAAGAGCGAAAAAACCACAGATCCAGATAATTTTTTCAATCAAGAAATAGGAATTAACGCCGACCGAGGCTTGCGCTTGCAGCATCCAGAACGCCTTTACTCCATCCCATTTCATCCGCTTCGCCTTCTCCCTTGGCATCGCGGAATGGCAGTCCAAGGCGCGGAGGCAACGTCGCGCTACCAGTCGCAGTAACAGACGAAGGCGCAATAGTCGGCAGAGCAGCACTCAACGGAGACTTGAACAGGTCTGCAATCGGCGTTTGGGCTCCCTTGGATGCAGGAGAATCCTTGGCAGGAGACGGCTCGCGATGAGCCGGCGATGGTTCCCGCTTCACCGTGAGCGGTGTTTGCCCCATATCTTGCATCGGCGTCGCCGCCTTGGGCGGGCTGAGCGAGGGGGCGAATGTGCCATCCGGAATATTCAACGAGACCCTAGGAGGGCGCGTCGCACGTTTTGGGTTCACGTACAACATATCCCCTGTCGCGTCTTCACACTCCAAACTGTCCTCTTCGCTACTCGCGCTCATCGACTGACGGGGTGTAGCATCCTTCGAGTTTCGGTTCGGGTTGTTCCCGCCGAAGAGCATCGTGATCGACGGGCGACGCGGGCCGAGGTTAGGGAAAAACATGGACGCCCGGCTAGGCGGGGCCGATCCAGCCCCAGTCGTCGTCTGAGAACGGGCACGAGGAATGACCTGGCCGAGCTCGGTAGCAATGTTCAACGGCGACTTGAGCGAGCGAACAGAAGCAGGCGCGACAGAGACTGAAGGCGTATGATTCGGCATATTAGAAGCCGACGTAGAGATGGCAGCCTTGCGAGGCGGCAAGGCGGGCGGAACAGGAGGCTGGGCAAATGTCGAGACTTGGGCGGCGGGCTGGACAAACGTCGACGCCTGAGCCGCCTGACTCGAACCTGGGGATCCAGAAGCTGGTGCATTCACTGGCCCCTCACGTCCCCACTCGAACAGCTTTTCCTGACCCTCGACCAAACATCTCAAAAAGCCCGCACTGAAACCCAAAGTCGGACAAAATAGCAGCAAGAGGTTCCCGAGCGGCATCTTGGTCGTCACAGATCGATCGGCGGTGTAGCGCAAGAGATGACAGAGCTCGTGCAACAAGACATAGTTGACCTGAGGCAACTGGTTAACCAGCTTTTTGATATCAGCCAAGAGCGAGTCGTCCAAGGGACGCATGTTCTCGGCAGACTCCCCAAACGAGGTCATGCTCGTCGGGAGTTTGCTGAGGTCAAAGGAAGACGTGTCCGAGGCCACGGTCATCGCCAGGTCGAACTGCTGCTTTAGAGCACGAGTGAGGATCGGGTCGGGCACTAGAGTAAACAAGGTAACGATCACATCCAGAGTCAAATGGCTTCCACTCACGTTCACGCAAATACGCCTTGAACAAGGACGACACCGCATGAGGGTCCAAGTCACTCGGACTAATCTCGCTCAATTCGTAATCGGCACCAGCGTCAAACTCGGTGCGTAATTTCGAAACGTGCGAAGGTCGACCGGATATCCTACACATGCCCCAATCAGGATCCGCATTCAACACCACAAAGCATAACCCGACACTCACCTAAACAGACCCTCCTCGTCTCCGCCCCATTTCTCCAAATACCGCACACACCGACTGACAAACACCGGCAAACCAACGCACCGCTTGATACCCAATGTATCATCCATCCAGCCCTCCATATCCCTGAGCATACTAGGATCGTCGATCGGTCGACCAAAAACCAGACCGGAAGCACCAGGAATGGATGGCCGAATCGGAGGAGGAAGCGTCGGCTCAGCACCGACAGCCACGCCGGACCCAGGCGAAGCCACGCGCATGCCCTGCGAACCCCCACGGATCATCGGGTGAGATTCCCCGTTATGTCCGGCCCCGCTCGCGCTCCTTCCGCGATAAAACTTTTCGACGCGTTTGCCGACGCCAAGCGCAAGATCACGCGCGGCGGGAGCCAGGGCAGCAATCGACATCAGAGGCGTCTGGGCGTGGGATTGCGCATGCGAGGGGAGATGGAGGTGGGTATGAACCTGCAGCGTCGGAGCCGAAGCGGGCGAATGAGAGTACGGGTAGCCCTGGGCTTGCGCCTGTGCTTGATGTGGGCTGTCTGAACGCCGAGGTTCCATATCCAAATGACCGCCGCTGCTTCCTGCTGCCCGCGGGTGATGTTTTCTACGCCCGTTGCCCTCTGCCGCTGCGGTCCAGGCCGCAATCTTGCCCTTGATTCCTCCCTGACCCCATTTGCGTCCCGCACCTCCAGGTCCAGACGGAGACGAGTAGCCTCCAGCATTGGACGCGCTAGACAGATACCCCTCCGAATCCGTCACAGCTCCGTCGGTGGGCGTAATCTTCCTAGGCGCAGGCTGATCCCGTCGAGGTGGCAACGGCGGGGGGACCTCGAGCGCACTCGAGTCCGACAAATCGCCACTCCGAATCAAGATACTCATCGACGCGCTCCGTCGCTTCAAACTACCTGCCAACGAGCCCAACCTCGCCGGACGGGGTATCGGCCTCGAACCCGAGCCCGTATCCGATTCGGGTAGAGACACACTTTCCAACGTGGGCGAAACCCCATCCGTCGTATGCACGCGAGTCAAGGGTGCACCATGCTCCGTCGACGGGAAGACAAAGACGCCGCTTTCCCGTTTGTTGTTTGTCCAGGCCATGAGCGTTCGTTGACTCGACGCAGTCGACACGCGTTTGTCCGGATCCTGCATCCCCGGCGGCTGCGGGCGCGCCTGGGGGTTGAACGGGTTTGGATTCGAGAACAACGGAGGCGTAGAACCGGGGCTAGGCGATCCCCCCAGCATCTGAGCTGGTGCCAAAGGCGTATTCACATTCGACACATCCGCATCGTACGCCAGACCTTGGCATCCACCACCTCACTCGCGGTCGTGCCCGTCCCAGTTCCCTGAAGACAGCAACGACGCGACGCTCGACGACGGGCCGGACATGTACGACGACGGCGGGCCCGAGATGTCCGACGCAGATTCCGAATGTCGCCCTTCTTCGCTGGCGTTGGTCCCTATCGCTCGACGCGCGGAAAAACTGCCGCGTGGATCTCGCTCTTGTTCGTGCCGCATGTATTCGATCGCTGCTGCGATGCTCCTGCGAAACAAAGCCAGCGTGGGTTAGTTTTTTTTTTACGTCCGGAAAAAAGTCGTAGCCGGTTAAGATCAAAACGGAAAAGAGTCAAAGTAAAACGAGAGTAGATATGTAAGGTGTGACGCAAAGGTGGAATTGGGTCAATGTGCAGGGTCGCAGGCGCAGAAAAACGACGAAGCAACGCAGATGGGCGTCAAGGGCAGAACAAGACCAACTAGGCACAACTCTGGTCACCCCACGTTTCCAGGCAGGACCCTGAGCCGATACACCGAGCCGGCGGCTTCATTAAAGACGAACCATCGGGGGCGCAAGGTGGATGACCAAAATTGCGCAGACGGTCGAGAAGGCAAACGGCGCAAGGACGAAACGACTTACGGGCTATTGGGCATGACACTTCCCCGGGTGACACCGCTCGCGACGGTCATGCCGAGTCCGAGCGCGCCGCCAAGGATACCCGTCGACTTGAGCTTGGCCGGCTTGGGGGGCGGGCTAGGCGGCGCGGGTTTCTTGCCAGACGGCGAACCGCTAAAGAGCGCACCGAGCGCAGACGAACTTCCGCGCTTCCGAACACCACCAGCGCTGTTCCTCCTGCCCTCCTTTCCTTCGCTCATGGGCGTAAACCCAAGCCCAGCAGCCGAACCCGGTGTGCTCGGCCGTCTCGAGCCACTCCCACCCTGCTGGGACTCTTTTCTCGCCCGCGACGAAAACACGTTGGACAACCCCAGGTTGAGCTTCGGCGGCCGGTTGGCCTGTGTCGGAGACGATGGTGGTTGAGGCTGACCCGCCCGATTGCGGTCCTGCGCTAGCTCGGGGTTCCTTTGATGTTGCAGCCCCATGGTCTGCATATGATGTTGTGGAATCATTCGCAATATCTCTCCTTCACCTCCTTCTGCGTCCGCAATATGAATCGTGAGATCCTCGCAACTCGTCCCACCGCGTTTCAGCAAGTCCCGACTGAATTGCCGCTTCTTTTTGCCAAGCCGGGCCGCGAGTCCGCTGGTGCTGCCACTGCCGGGTGTGGGCGAATGAGGCGGGGGTGTCCCGCCGGTGTAGCTCGGTGAGAGCGAGTTTGGGCTGGGCCCTCGGGGCTCGGCTGTGGGCTGATTCCGCCGGTGGAGTGAGGGCTGACCCCGCCACTTGATTGAGGGCTCAGTGGTATTGCGGGACCCGTCGGAGTCGGTGCGTTTTGGACCGGACCCGCGAGGAACGGAGAGGCAGGGTGAGGTTGGGTTTGGATGCCTGCTGGCAATAATGATGACACAGTGGGATGAGGCTCAGAAGGTCCAATCGGCGTGTTCGAACGACCTTCCGAGCTCGACCCGGTCGGAATCCCAGCAGCAGCGTGTACCATCACCTGCGGTACCTGCACTGCTGCACTGCTCTCTTTTTGAGCGACCAAGGGGCTCGTGCTCGCGCTTGGCTTGTTCATCAGATCCGACGCGGGCATCGGGGGCGCTCCATGCCCCGATGTTGCAACGGACTCTGATACTGCGGACAACGGCGTTGTCGGCGTTGGCGCTAGCGTAGTCAGGGTGGATGTTGATGCAGAACCAGACGAAAACGAGACGGTGGATGGGTTGTCCAGCGTCGGCCGCGGGGGGAGCGGTCGCAACGGGTTGGGAGCGGTAGGCGGCCTGGGCACCGACCCGGTCGTCGGAACAGGTCCGGCCGTCGACTGGGATGGAGTGGGCGACGCCGACCTGGACGTCTGCCTCGAGAGCGACTGGCTTTCCAGCGGCAGCGAGAACTGGGATTGCGAGCGTGAAGGCAGCAAGGGCAGCGGACGTGGCGTGGCAGTCGTGGTCGCAAGTGAAGATCCCGAACCGAGACTAGAACCCGAGTTGGAAGCTTGGGAACTCGAGCCACTCACAGGCGTCGGCAACGCGCGTATTTGCCCAATCGCCATGTCGTCCTCGTCGTCTGTCTGGGAGTGTAGTCGGTCGTATAGCGGTGTGCCTGCGGGCGAGAGGGTCGTATCCGAACGTACACTAGCGTATGATTGTCGTTAGCCCACGCCTGTCGCCAGCTCACGAAAAACAGAGACACGTACGATAGGTCGCTGCGCCTGCCAGACGGGACCCACACTACCTTTTCCCAGCAGTCCTTTTCCTTGTCCCACCTCGATGGCTGGGCGAACGCAGACACGGGAAGGTGTCGTCCTGGGACAAGGCTTGCGCGCCAGCTCAGTCGCGAGCTCTTGGATGTCTTGGGCGCTGCTGAAGACGCAGAAAATATCAGCATCCTAGTCCATGCAGAGCGCAGCAGCTGGCGAGGCAGAAAAGGACGCACCGGAGGGTGATGTTGGACGAGGAGCGAACAAGTAATTCGCCTTTGCAAATACGCTGTCAAACACGGGCCTCCCGAGCAATCGAAACGAGGTAAGCGGGCAAGATTACAGACGTCACACCCCGCTCCGTTGTCGTCGTCGTCGTCGTTGTCTGCAAGCGCAAATCAGTCCGACCACATCGGATCTCACTTTCGGCCCAAGCAACGCGCCCTATCTCTATACGGTCTGTATCTATGCGGCCACGTCGTCACTCACAGCTCTCCAGGCACCGGATCGCTGTCGTCCACCACGCGTTTCGCCGTGGGGAACTTATTCTGCACGTGATTTTGACGCTTCACGACGTTTGGGTATGTCTCGGTGGGTCTCGATCAGGCAAGTTATACAAAACAAGGCGACCATACGCCCTCGTCGTCTGGCTCGGTGAGTGTAATAGATTCGTATGCCGCAACGATAGGACTTGTCGCCTGATCTTTACGCTTCATGCATGATTCTCGGCTCCGAATTTGCTTCCGCGCATATAACCACGACTTGGCAGCGCCTTGGACCAATTCTGACTAGCTTGTTTTGAGGCACTTGATTCGAATGTCGTCTCTACGCACATGTGTTGGAACCGTTCGCGGCAGCCAACTATATAAAACTTATATACTCGCTCCATCACTCCCGGGTATTCATTGTCCAAAACTGACTATCCCGATAATAATTATACAGTGTTCGGTAGCCATTAAAAATAACCCACTTGTGCTAACTTCACTCCCAGGTACCTCGTTATTTATATCCACAAGGTACGTGCGAAATTTTGATTACGCAGCCTGACCTGATGTCCACTCCTCGCCGTGAACAAAATGAGTAAAGGCAGTCCATGCGTCCTCTCTTACCGCCCGCTGAAACGGAGGCAGTCCGTGTCGAAGCCCCTAAATTCATGGGGAAGCGACGCCGGTGGCGTATCATCTTCAGACTTCACCCAGCCTTCCGCCCCACTAAGGAGATCAGCAACGAGTGCACCGTTTGATATCCGTGTTTTTTTTTTTCTTTCGAAATATGCATCGAAACGGTTGGGATACGGGTTCCTGGTTCAAAGAGTCAGCAATCGATGAGAGTTGTTCCTCAGGCTACCCTGCCTGGGAACAGCTCTGGGGCAAGCACGTTCCGCCCGATAAATCAATCTTCTTTCGTCCGATATGTCCAAATCGTAGCCGCCCGTCACTGCCATCCAGGGACCATTAAGAGAAACTCAGATAGAGTTAGGTCCTTTATCGGAGCACCACGAACCTCTCTGTCGTAGAGCATATTTCTCAATATAGTGTGAAATGTCATCAGTGGGGAATGCTACCAAATTCACAAGCGTTTCATTTGTGTATTGTGTATCCGTTCTGGGTATTCCAGACACGAAACTGCCTGGCCAGAAGGCCAGACTTGCACATTAATCCCGAGCTGTTCCGGGAAAATGCCATGTAAGCACCTGCCAGGGGTCCCGCCAGTGATGGACCTGTCACTGTATCCTATGCATGTATATTATCGCCTCCCGATAGAAAAGGAACGTGGCGGATGTTGTGAGAGAGCGCCGCATAGCTCCATGACATGGAGCTATCAAACCCGGGTAGTTCAACAATAGCCATTTCATCTGTAACTACGATCCATCGGCGGGCTTTGTTTTCACACGAGCTAGTGGCCAACAAACCGCTCTCGGGGGAAAAGCATACAGCATGTACAGGCCTAGAGTGACCACGTAGAGGCCCAGCCACTAGTTCGCCAGACTTGGCATTCCATATGCACGCTGTCGAGTCCGCTGACCCAGAAGCAATGAGAGACCGTCAAATCCAGAATCTCGCCCAAGTAACCTTTTAGTAGTCCAAGCATCATGCACCCTGTTTCAACTTCCCATACGTATACTGCCTCGCCTACGCCAAAAACGATATGCCCGCTGTCACCAGAGAATGACACGGACCGTGCCATCCCACGAATTGCTTTGACTTGTTTGACGCTTGCGTCAGTAGCGTCCTACCAGCACGCACACGAGCATCCCAGACACGGATCGTCTTGCCAGATCCAGAAATAGCACGACCGCCGTTCGGTAACCACACGAACGCGGCTTCCCATAATGGAACATCTGAATGAGCTCGAAATACTATAGCACCATTGTTTGCGTGCCATACGGCTCCTGGCTCGTACGGCAATATATTTGTCATCAGGCGAGAACACCAATGCCTTCATGGCTCCGCCTTTGTTCTGGTAGGGACCGCTGTCATTCTATGCCAGTTATCGTACGCCATATGCCCGGTGTGTCACGAGGCAGCCAGCAGACATATTGCTCGCCGTCGTGTGAGAACGCTACGCAGCCTAAGCCCTCGCTGAGGGGGTCGCGCCAAAGGAGACCCTTGTCGCTTTCCGATATCACGAAAGGGGGTGTCGTAAACTGTTGTATTCCATACTTGAATGCCCTAACCCCCTAGATAGCGATGCAAGATGCCGAGTACTAGGGAAACATGACGCATGCACGATCTCAGTTGGGTCACTTTGTGGCTGACATGCTGTCTCCCCCTGGACACGGGTTGTGCCGTAAATTAATCGATAAGCGATGAGCCAACCTCGCATAGAGTACGCAGCTGAAAGCACGTCGCCTGCGTAGTGGACAGGGCCAAGCAGCGTATCACCTGTGTTTCTGTATCCCAAACTTGTACCGTATGCCCGGATACGGCGATAATACCTCGACTATCGGAAACAAATGCAACACGCCTGACCTTTTCGTCGTGAATTTTGAGGAGTTCGAGAACGACTTCGCCTATCTCGTCGTCCTATATCTGCACCATTCCACCCCAGGCCCCGGATGCAATGTGAGTTGCATCGGGTGAGATTCCCAGCGAGTCGACATAGTCCCCGACATCTGTGCTTCGTGTGCATAGTGTCCCCAGTCTGTATCGCCCCCTTACGTGACTCCAAGTAGGTTGGGATAGTGACGCATTCGCCTTGATATATGAGAACTTGGTGGTGTAAATGCAAGCGCAGAAATGTACAGACGAAGTGTGTTAGTTGAGATCCCGTCTTAGAATGCTAGCACAAACCGGTATGCATCATGTGTAACCGCCTTGGTGTCTTCTGTATCATTCTACTCGATTGCATTAGGTTGAAATCTGCGGCGGGAGAATTAGAGTCCGCTTACAGTCAAACCAGTCGAGGACACGCAATAGGCTCGTCAGTGCTGCATTGAGCTTGCCGAGCAAACTAAGCGCCTCTAGCCAGTACAGCAGCTGCGGATCGGTGATACAAGGGTCACAGTGGATGTTTCAACGAGATGGCTTGACCAGTATATGCAAATGTAGCTTAGATGGACCGTACTAGCGTTTCTCACTCGTGATTATTGATCAGGAACATCCCGATTCAGCCTATCCGAGGTTTCTAGTCCGCATACGTTGAACTTTAGGAAGTTCATCATATCTTTTAGACATGGCTCAGAGAGCATCGCGTCCTATGAATCCATGTCCACGTATAGTTTCTTGGAGCTATCTGGATCAGTGAGGTAGCCCATGAACGACGGATGTCCAATTCTTATGGCTCCCCCAAGGTTGGTATCCAAGTACGATACTGATGACAGCCTTTCCACAGCGGTTTCCAGGGCGCGCGGAGATGTATGCTGTCCCAATAGCAGCACGAGCACAGAAATGGGTAACGGGCGATGCATCACCGTCACCACAATCGCTCCGAGACACTGACACTTCCGCATATGTACCACGTCGTTCGGGGCGAGTTCAGCTTCGATCGGTCGCATATAAAAGGCCAATGCCGCTCATGTGAGTACCATTCAACGCAAGCCGTAGTTGTTCGTAGCTATCGAGTGCATGCATAACGTATATGCATGTGTTCCGCGCCCAAATGAACAGACCGTCGGCACGAGCGGAAGCCAATATCCTCGGGCCACCTATCATCCACCCTTAGGTCACACAATGATTTCCGTACATATAAACGAATTTCTGAAGCAGCATTGTAGTCCATGAGATCAAAACCTATGAACCAACCCCCTTCAGCGCTGTTTCGGAAATAGTTAAGGATGTCTTGATCCGGACGGCTTGCCACTATGACCTTCAAGCGAGGTACAAACTGGACCATAGTTCGCAAGCACGCGAGAAGTTGCTTTCTGGTTGTGACATCCCCACACTCATCCAAGACATCCGCTATTACAACTATTAGACAAGGTAACTGCTGGGAATCCTTGATACTTTTCAACGGCCCGCCAGAGAGTACCGAAAAGTGGCTGTATGTGCTTGGAATGCAGTCCAACCTCTTTACGGATCACATCGACTACCGGGTCTCCATATAATCCCAGCACTTGGCGAGCCCATAAGCAATTTTCATGAGCACACGACGTGGATCGCGTTGCTCCATGTCATAAGTCAATCGATTGGTTCTTGGATGGAGCTGGGTGACGAGTGCGTTAAATCATGCAGGTTCAAATGTATCGGCAATCCGTATGTGGAGGACACTAGGACGATACAACGGAACCGAACCTAATTTTAAAGAAAACTAAATTTAGATCCTGCGGGAAAATCATAGGTCATACTGACAATAAGGAAGTTGAGCACCCTGAACTCGAGGCAGCGAGCACGATCAACTTTGGGGATTCAGAGAGCCGCGCCAAGACATGTGAAAATTCCGATTATCTTCGAGCCAAACTCTTTACCCAAACTAACATACACACAGTATGTAATGTATCTCATTAAACTCATTTTATCACTGATTTCAGCTAGCAATTGCTCACAATAGGCGCGCAATCTTGTTAGCTAGCGCCTGCTTGGTTTGTGCTCTGCTGTACCTAAAATCAGCAATATTCCCAGGAATACTCGAAGCTAGGAATGCGAGCTCGAAGATTATGCAAAATAATCGGAACCACAAATGTATGCGTCGGCGGTCTCGAGACCCGCCCTTTTCAGGCAAGGTTGTCTTGGCGATCCCACAGCGAAGGAGTCTTTTTGGGTTGCTTGAATCTAATGGAAATTATTGATCGAATTGCTGCCTCGATTTTAATGCTGCCTTTCTCTCATGCCCGGTTCGACCTTGTGTTCGTCTAGGACGTTGAATATGTACACAAAAAACTTACCCACGTGATATAGATGTATCCAAGCGATACTTGGTCACGGTTTCTTCGGTGCTACTACCTAAGTTTCGTCCTTGGGGAAGACCCGCCATGCCAATGCGACCAAAACGCGCTACAAGGGGTAGCTGATGTCATCCTATGATGCCCCCTTCGCGATGAACATCGTGGCGTCCCTCAGCCAAACCCCGGATATCTAGTTTGCGTGAACTAGTTCCACAGGTCTAACGATGCTTCCGAGCGCTTGTGAGACCCGAAGTAGCACGCACTGCCAGCGCTACTGGGATCTAGTAAGCGTGCAAAAGCATTGTTAGACCTTGCGGCGTTACTGCGCGCTAGCTAGATATTCGGGTTTTGGCCGAGCCTGCGGAAGGCATCCAAACCACTGCTCCCCTCGGACCTGTTTGCCACCTTCAAGAGCCTTCAGGCTGTGGCCGTGTCCTTGTTCCATTCTCAAAATTTCGCTGAAAGCTAGACGCCTCTTTATTGTCTCGGTTTCCCCCTCGACCTAGACTCTCCGCACCCTGCGCTATTTCTTTCCCACTTGTATGCGCGTCCACCTTCGGGCGGACTTATTTATATTCTCTAGTTGTGTTACCCGTGTGGATTGACCTTTTGTTCATGTAGTACGTTAAAATTATATGCGACAAAAGGACTACCCATGTGTCTTAGGGTACATATCGGTAGGCGCTACGCACCATCTGCCATCACTTCTACGCAGCAAGTAACGCGTATAAGTCAAAGACATATCTAGAAATAAATAGAGAAATCTAATACTCCTCTAAGTCAACTAATCATGCGAAGCATCATATGGGGGGAGAGTGAGCAACACACCCACAGATGACTTCGAGACTCTCATCAAAATCCCTTGAAAGGTTGACCCAGTGGGCTCCCAGCTACGATATGCCAGACAATCTTATCTTACTGGTAGCCGGTTACCATTAATCACAGAGTCACCCCGGAGAAGCGCCATCCGGAATTGATAAGATTGATGGCATGGCGCTGATTGCTCGACGAGCCACCTGAGGATGACCACAGCTCCGCTAGATTTTTGTCCTTGAAAACTTGTCTCATATTACGACCCCACAGCCAATTAGTCATTTCAAAAAATTTTGTTAGGAGATTATCTAGCGTCATGGCATAAAAAGAAAGACGAGAGAAGCAGTAGTGAGATGAATACATATGTTCCTTTCATTCCTCTCCAGTAGTGAGTGGCTCTCCGGGAACAGCTTCGAGATTGCGAGCCCACTCGACCACCCTGTTACATTTTATGGACGTTTAGCTTGTTCTCATGGTGAATTCTGAAACGACAGGGTTACCTTGGATGTGTGAACACTACTGCCGGAGAAAAGCCTTGTACTTGCAGCCCTTCTAAAGTTGTGCAACGTGATAAGGCAACATAAGCTGTACACAGAGTAGCATTTGAATAACGATAGTGACAAAAGACCAAGCAGAATCATACCTTGCCCCTTTTCAAACGTTCCCTCAAGATCAACTTTCACACGTGCCAGAGTTTGCCCTTGGGCTTTATGAACCTAGACAAAGATTTACTGGGGTTTTGATATGATTGTATGTGGATATACCGTTAATGCCCAGGCCAAGCTGAGAGGGACCTGGTATCTCGAAGCCTCCACACCACCCTCTGCATTTTGATGGGTAAAGCAGTGTGGACCCATCAAGACGGTAACACCGTTCTGATACTTCACTACCGGCCACCTCATCTCTTCCCACAAACTTAGTTTCGGATCAATGACATTTTCACCAGGACGCCAATCAGGATCTATATTGGGGATAGGGATAACGAACTCCAAATTTCGAGCCTCTCCCGGTTTGGCGAAACGAGTAATGATCCCAACCGAACCATTGGCGATGCCAGAGTCTCGAAAATTCTGTTTCAGATTTAGCAACTTATGTTATCATAGTAACAGCGATGGATGATCTACCTGAAGGCACATCACTTGGGCGCCAACCTAAGTACATCTACGTGAGACATCAGGACGACACTTGTAGTTTAGATTGGCTCACTTTCAACTCGATTTCTGGAGCAATCATTTTATCTAACAACAACATGCCTCGTTGGTGGGTGATGGGTTTCCCATATATATCCAAACCAAGCTCATCAGTGCTGTAAAACACCTCAGATTTACTGTCAAGGATATCCATACGTCGTTTATTTGCAGCATCAGCTAAGCGACGAAGGGGGAATATTTCTGTCGGCTCAATCCCGTCAGCATATTCAATATTTCGAGCCAAATTATACAAGAGCTTCTCTGAGGCCTCAGAGACGACTCCAACACGCATATCATTGAGCAATTTGATGAGCTCTAAAAACGCAGGTCACAGTCACAGGAACTCGAAGGGGCCTGGGGCCACGTACCAGGTTGCTTCTGACGGAACACCTTGGTCAGCTTGATCGTATTCGGAACCGCCTCGTTCCAACATTGAGCTTCGAATGCGAATGAGGCGGGGACACGAGCATCCGCATATGACTGTGGCGGTACCGGTGGCAATTGAAAAAAATCGCCACATATGACCAGCTAGATGATCAAACATAAGTCTAATAATAGTGAATACAAAACATCTCGATACCTGTATACCTCCAAACGGATCATCGTTCTCTCTAATAAGCTTTCCAATCTCGTTCAAAACATCGAACCATCGAGCTTCGATCATCGATACTACACTATATGAGTAGGCGCCATCGACTACCATTAGCCTTGTTACCTTCGTCGATAATCAGTATATCTGTATTCCTCCAGCGTTGAGCGGTGCGTGGTCCTTGGGCTTTATGGATGAGACGATAAGCATGTTCGTTTCCAATTCCAACTCCTAATGCTAGCTGAATTCACTCCGAAACGCATGCACAACACGAAACTGTCACCTGCAAATGAATGCAATGTCGTGCCTCCAATGTTCATCGCGGCTATCCCTGTACTTGCAGTCACCGCGACGCTATTGTATGCATTTCGAAGCCTTAGTTCTTTGATGATTGCGCGCAGAACGACAGATTTCCCCGTCCCTGGAGGAGCATCAGCCATAAAAATGGGGCGGATGACAGCGGATGCATGTACCTGCGGAACCAGTAAAGAACACACTTTCCCCTGCGAGTGCCATGTTCAGGATGTGTTTTTGCTCGGATGACAAGTTAATCGACTGGCTGAATGATTCATTTGGGTTGTGAGGCCTCTTGAAAAGCCCATGGTTGATATTGTTGAATCTCTCTAGAAATCTCAGCTGAAATGACTTTTTATCACTGTAGATACGCGAGAGAACAGAAGCGCGGGGATGGGATCGAAAATGGATGGGTGGATTATTGAACACTTTTGAAGTACGTTGAAGTCTCAGTAACATTATCGAAAATTTCGTGGCCCTGCGAACGGGTTATTGACACGAATATAGGGGGCAATACTCGTTCAAGCAACTAGCTGGCAGGGTGATCAAGTGGCGAGGTGAATGACAGCCACCCTGGGAAATCGTTTATGACATAATCAATACTGCCACAGGCCCGGATGCAGACCCTTTTTAGGCGCTGGTATGCACTTTATTTGCAACGTTTAGTTTGAGTTCATCTACACATCCTGTCCGCCTTTCAATCTATGCGACAGCATCAGCCATCTCTTTCCTCCATCTACGCTGAATGTCAATGGCCTCCAAAAAGATGGCATACTTCGCATCCAACAAGCGACCCTCCCTATCCGAACGTGCTGGGCGAACCTCAGTGCCTGGTGGAGTCATTTCAACCTACACGAGACAATGTCGGATGGCAAAATGGTCAAAACGGCTCGAAATCGTGGCGCATACACCCACCATGATCTTCCATAGATCCTCTTTGGTTTTCTCGCTGGCTATATCTGCATCCTTTTGACTCGCCGCCCCATTATTACCTATTACATGGCCCACAATTAATCGAATATCGAACAAAATCAACGCCATCAGCTACCTTGCGCCGAAACCTCTGCAGCGAAACGGCCGAGCATAGCAGCACCCAGAACGACAGCCGCCGAGTGACTCTGAGGAAGTACAACAGGGACCCCGCATACATCGGCGAATCTAGATCACGGGTCAACATCTGTGAGCTCTAAATTGCATAGAGTCCTACAATTGCATGAGTTTAGCATTCGCCGCCTGTCCACCCGACATGAAAATCGATCGAACGGTGTGGCCGCGGGCGTTCATGGTCTCAATGATATGACGCGTCTGCAGAGCAATAGCCTGTAGAATAACGAAGCTTGGGTGTTCTTAATTATTGATGGAAACGCATAATACTGACCTCCAGCGTGACATTAAACTTTAGGGCCAAATCACTCAATCCGGAGTCCAGCTTCAGACCAACAATGGAGCCCCGCATCTGAGGATCAGCCAGTGGAGAGCGGTTTCCTGTGTCGATTTCCGGGATCAATAGTGATGTCTTGAACTTAAACGATGGCGCCAACCATGGAAGTCAGGATAAAAGTGAATATCCTTGGTAAGCTCCACCAAACTCTCTACGCCTGCTTCTTGTCGAAGGGACTCGAGCTGCTCTGCTAGTAAAACATGTACACTCCTTTTCTGTTCCTTTGCAAGGGATTGTAGTCGAGAATAGGCGGGATGTGTGGTGAGGACAAAATCAATCAACTGTGGCCAGTAGGTCATCTCAATATCAGCCTAAATGAATTTGGAGAACACGTACCTGGCCAGTGCTCGATTGCCCGCCCTCGTTCATCCACCAACCGGGAAATACCGCATTCTGTGACACCATAGTCCATGACATGATGGCTAAAGCATGGGTTATAGCAAACTCACCTTATACGGGCCCCAGACGCCAGGGACGAATATTCCTTTTGGGCTCTGAGTTTAAAACGTCAATCGGCACCACAAATTCACCAAGAGATGACGAACCTACCTGAATAACGTGACAGGTACTCGTCCCGGCCACAGCTGCAAGCCTCTCTCCTGACGCGTCAAGTGTAGGAGGCGCACTAAGCGCGTCAGCGTCTGAAGCGCCCTGGGCCTTATACCGCGCAGCAACCGTGCCAATCCACCCCGCGTATCTGCACATAGTGGATCAGACCGCATATTAACCAGGACGGGGTTGTCATACGCATCGATAACCGCACTACCCACGGGTGTTCCTTCAACTAAGCCCAGCTCTTCAGCTGCCTGCTTGCTCAACCCTCGACCCACGGGTTGGCCTGCGGTTAGTACCAAACCGGGATCCTTGAATTTGCCGTTTAGGATCAGTTTGTGAATAACTTCGCCGAACATACCGCCTTGGTGTTTTGGCCATCGGGCTCGACAACACCCCAACCTCCCAACGCCGCAAACCCATCCTGGACGAGGGACCCGAGCCCTATGTGGTGCAAAAAATCCGGCACCCAACCGTGCGCAGCAGGAGATGCCCCGGGAGGGACAAAAGCACATTTGCAGACCAAGGAGCAAGACGACCGCGCGAGCGAATCAGTCGCCTTGTATGAAACTAGATAGGATCTGGAATGAAACGACCATTGCAAATGACAAACGAAGGGCACGCACGCCAATCGGGAAGATCAAAGAACTGGCATTTTTTAAACTTTTCCGGACTCATGTGCCGGCTCAGCCAGAGGATCTTCGGAATCTCCATTTCGAGCTGGATGTCCGCAGACTCCGTTAGTGGTTTCGTTGGCATCGCATCAAACAGGACTTGCACTCATCGTCCCTCCTACGTAGTCCAATACGACCGCTCCACTCTTGTTTATGATCTCTGCCTCTTCCTCGGCTCGATGATCCGCCCAAAGGATGATATTTCGCTCGCCTGCATCTCCGAGTCCGTCGCCAGAAGTGACACAGATGGGCGCACCACCTCGGTCCGTCACAGCCAAGGAGCACGTCGCGTCAAACCCAATACCAGCGACCTTTGAAGGCGAGACAGAAGCAGAAGCGAGACATTCGCGGGTGGCGGTGCAAATGGCGCGCCAGATCTCAGTGGTTGACTGTTCGAATATCCGCGCGTCGGTATCGGAGCGCCATGTCGTCGTTTCTTGAGTGGACGATGCAAGAAGAGTCCCGGTGCCCGACACAAGGGCAGTACGAGCAGACCCGGTTCCTCTGCGAATTGGCGTCATATAAAAGCTAGCTCAACCGCAATAACAGGCGAACGCACACATCGACGCCCAAGTAGTATTTCTCGCTGTCAGAGGCGGGGGTTGTCATGGTGGAAGATGAGAGAGATACGGCTGCTCTTGGTAGCTTGGTTTATAAAATATCAGCTGCATCATAAATCAGCTCCAATCAGGAAACGAGAAGCGCCACAGATCCCGGTGTCTGGTCCGAAGCTGTTTGTCCATATTTGTACCAATTTGCCACATGCATCGATTCACGTTTCTACAATACTAACGAAAATAGCCATCAAATAAAAGGCGAGGGATCGGCCAAAAAATGCAAATCCCGCGACTCCTCAACCGTCACATCATCTCGTCCGCGCTCCCGAATGAACCAGTTTGCTATCGCTTTTGAATCCAGTCGCATTCCATCGCTGAACTGGTCGAAACCATTGTGTTTGATCCTTCGAAGGGATGGCAATCTGCAAATCGTCTGCAGGCCGTCCTGCAATGCGTTAGTCGCAGTTGCGCACGATTGAATCTCGAAAGTATGTAAATGAGGTAACAAGCCAGGCATCTCTCGTATTCCAGCAAAGGTAGCGTCAACCAGCATTTGAGACGATAACCTTAAAACTTGAAGATGAGGGAGACAGTGGACGATGCTTGAGAACAATATTCCAGACTTTGACAGATGAAGAGATGTAATGCGGGCTCGATTAGAAAAACTGACAAAAGTGCTGATAATATCGGTCGCCCCTCCCCTGACCAGGTGACTATGGTCAGACTAAGATCGTGCGCCCCCGGATTGATGAGCTGGAGGGCTTGTTTAACGAACTTTGGATTCAGATCAAGATAGAGGCTTTGTAAATCGACTAATGGTATTGAATCGAGTTCGACTTCGGACGTGGGTTCGAGGTAAAACCCACAAAGCTTGATAGCCCTCAAGCGAGGATTATTTTTTAGAATCTTCGCGAGCTGGTGCATGTTGGGAAATCCATTCAGTGGAAGCTCGATCATTTGAAGCTCGACGAGGTTTTCGCAGGGGAAACGATCCCAGTCGGGAGAAACGGAATCGAGGTATATGCTTTCTAGGTTGATACATAGTTGATCCAGTTTCTGCAGCGATAAAACCTCAGGCATCGCAATCATCCGTCCATCGCCCGAGTGTGCATGCAATGCTAACTCTGTAATCGGAGGTGTCTCTTCTTGAGCAAACAGCGTGGATATGACCTCTTGGGCAAAGGTTGAATGGTAGTAGCTGATAGCCAGAGATTCTATGTACGAAGAAGCCGAACAAAGAAGCGATGAGATAGCCTGATCGACCCGTGTTGGCAGACATCCGTTCACAGCGGTCCCGAAGCGAATTTGTAGGGGACTGTTCTGAGCACGATCAAGGTAGTATTTCACGCGTCCCAAATTGTGGAGCGTATTCCCCGCAGTAGCAAAGTCTATGTGGCGCCAAAGGTATGGAGAATGGAGGACGACATGACGCCAGCGCGAACAAACGCTTGACAGGATGATGGGGTAATCGATTGTGCCATAGCTGTCGTCGCCAGTCGAGCGCGCATAATGGCAGCGTTCGTTGAGAGTCACGAATATCACAGCAAGAATCTCGGAGGGTAAACCGTCGACAGGGCAACTGTACATAGTCAAGAGTAATCGGACTTTAAGAGATACTCAAAGGTGAGCGGACTATCAGAGGGGGGGGGTCTAACCAGCAAGCCCGGCAATGAGTTCTATTTACGCCCTTGAAGCTCCGGCTGTGGGCAGTCCTGGGTTGCTTGTCTATTCTGCGCGTGCGCTGTTTGAACAACAGGCGAATCAAGTTGTGGAAAAGATAATTCGACTCACGTGATTGTCGGGCCATCGTTAAATTCGACCGGAAATGCGTAGGTTTGTCAATGTCATTATCACCGAGCTTTCCCCATTTATCTTACTAGTGTGTTCTTACGAGAACGATGGTGAAATGATTTGCATATTTTGGACTATTATGCTGATATCAAATCACTCAAGTTTTGATATGTCAATGGGAGATATCATACGGTGATGCTGATGAAGTCACATCACCCTTTTTGAAGCAATTTAAGACTCTGATACCAACTAATTTACGTTTTTGCACCCCGGAAATTGTCTCGTTAGCAGTGCCACAGACATCCACCCTATTGCTCTGTACAATTTAACCCTTTTTCTAGCTTCGAAAACTCGCATTCTTTGAAGCTAACATTCCTCAATGGGCTTATCACCCAAAGTATGTGTCGTGCTTGGAGTTAGATTCCGCCCTTGATTGAACTTAATCTAAAATGCTCTCTGGAGTATACTCTCACGCAGGGAGGTTTCGGGGGAGCTAGTCATGAATGTACTACAGGGACAGTAAGAACGAGAAATACACGATAAAATGAAAGAAAAACTTTAAATTAGCTCAACTACGAAGGTAGAGAAATTTTCACAAGGGGGACGCATGATATCAGACGTGAGTATACAAACACAAATACACCGCATAAATGAACGGATATGATTGTAAATTCAACATATACATGATATGAGATATTTCGTCGACTCTTGCCTAAAGATCCGGAGTTCATGTGCACGCGGAAGGTGGCTACAGATCTGGGGAGGGGTAGCCATGGCCCTGAGATGCAAAGAGATGCGATACATGTACGCTTCGCAAATGATGACTCTGTTTAGCAGGTTTGATGGTGGCGACCAATATAGAGCCCACTGCTAGACAGCCAGTTCAAGTGAGCCTAGCATCGGTTGACTGGTAAGCCCCTCGATCGCCTTGGAATTTGCCACTAGATCTATCTGCTCGATTCGGAGCATCAAACTGAACCCTAGTCGAGCCCTGCTGAACGAAGATGCAAGTACTCTAATGAATGATAAAGCCGATCCTGGGGGCCCTCATCGAGGGCATGGAACACATTGCTATCCCCCGTTCCACGTCGTATAGCTAATGAAGTAGTTGGTGCAGATATACGGAGCGAGAGGAGCGTGTTCAGTGTATCACTCACAAAGCTGGTGTCAAAATAATGATTGCCAGGACATTCACACGCCGACTGTGGGGCAAAGAATCGGATTCAAGTCATCTTCACAAAGTTTTCCGTGGCTACCAGAAAACATTTAACCAAATGTTATAGTAAGGGGCACACTTTTTTTTGCTCTTTGTGAGTATATCTGTAGTCGCTCCAACCAATTCCGTGAATTCCTGATACAGGGAGAATCCGGGCGACCCCATAGACGGTGTATATCAACCGTGATCTTCTGTTTTTTCAGGACTGGAGCGGAATTAGAGTCGCCAATATCGAAATGAGCCCAAACGCGACGCACAAATATGCGTTCGGCACCGAGGCTGCATGACCTAAATGGGATCGTGATCAACTCCAGGCCGCCTGGTCGACTTTTGACTGTAAATACTACAGCTAAACTATAACTATGATGGCAAAAGGGGCCACCCACGTGCTCCCCAAAAATGGGACATCACGGGCATGCAGGGGGCTTCGGGCTAAATATATTGACATCGTAATGAAAGCACTCCTCCTGATTACACTACTTGCTTTCGTTTATCCTGAACCTCTAGATCCATCGGGAGGACCGTCGCGTCGCCTAGAAAGGGCTCAGAGAGCATAACATTATCAATCGGCTATAGCTCCAACAGCCGTACCATTCGCTGCATATATGTTATGTTAATACCATGCATCAGCCTGTGCTTGGTATTCGTTGATCTATCTTACAATACCAGGCTCTCGCGCGTGAGTCCGAAACCACAAGACTGGATTCTCTCTGGGTTGGAACCTACGACAAGAATATACCGAAAGTCAACAACATCATCAAACAAAGTCTGACTGAGCTTAAAAACCTTAGAGACTCCTGATTTGATGGTCAGCCCCCGCGGTTGAGACCTCCGCTCAGTCTTGGTATGCACAAGTACAGCCGCGAGTCCACATGAATCAATTCGGTCTGTACTCGTGACAACGGATGCCCCCAGTCAAGTGACCAGCCTGGTTATACCAGTGCTGCGAGCCAGAAGCCGGCCAGGAATTGAGGTAGGTCTGCACGCCCCCCATCCCCAGAGTGAGTCTATCGTCAGCCGGGTACTGGTCCCAACCGGCTGGTGAACCGGATATGCAGCATATCATTAGCTCAACAAAAGTGAACGGTTTCGTACGACACATACATTTCTGTGGGGAAGGTCTTGGCCTTGACGGGAATGCCATCTTTCGATGTTTATTTGATTTTGAAGAAACCGTGAGAATCCAGACGTGATCGGGGTGCGTCATTGCCCTGAACGAATTGGCCGGAATTGGATCGTGTGAAACTTGGGAGGTCGATCATCACCTGACCGTCGAGGGCAAGTTTTAGTCTCGACTCGAACGCGCAACTCTAGCCTCAACGACGACCTACCCCTAGGCCCGTCTCTGCTGCGCTCTCTGTCGCCGACCACGATGTCTGCAGCGAAGAAGATACAGAACCGCATATTTAGCCAGTCGTCGACAGGCAGCTCGGAGCCCGGTGCCCAATCGACCTCCGAGCAGGGACTCACAATCGACATCCCAAAGCCCCAGAACGCTCCAGCTGCACCCCAACCCTTGCCCAAATCCAAGACTGGCGCAAAGGACGACGTCTGCGACCCCGAGGACGAGGATACGCGCACGTACCGCCAGAAGATTCTCGACTTGCTCGGGACGTCGTATACGAGCGTCGAAAACTACCGCCTCGAACAGGACGCACGCAAGGAACGCCACTGGAAGCGTTGGGGACCGTATCTTGCCGAGAGGCAATGGGTTAGTATTTCATATCCCCGGCTTGGTCCTTTGCTAACCAAAAGAATTAGGCGACTGTCCGCGAGGACTATTCCGGAAATGGCGACGCTTGGGCTGCATTTCCCCACTCTGCCGCTCGCTCGCGTGCTTATCGTTGGGGCGAAGACGGATTGGGCGGTATTAGCGATAACCACCAACGCTTGTGTTGGGCACTCGCTCTCTGGAACGGCGAAGATCCTTTCCTCAAGGAGCGTCTCTTTGGCGTCACTGGCCATGAAGGCAACCATGGTGAAGATTGCAAGGAACTTTATTATTATCTCGACTCGACCCCGACCCATTCGTACATGAAGTTCTTGTACAAGTATCCTCAGCGACGATTCCCGTACGAGCAGCTCGTTCGCGAGAGCGTCAGTCGTGGTCGGGACGTGCCTGAATATGAGCTCAACCATACTGGTATCTTGGACGACGACCGCTATTGGGATGTCTTCGTGGAGTACGCCAAGGATGCTGATGATCCAGAAGGCCTCTCCATTCGCATTACTGCCTATAACCGTGGACCCGACCCCGCCGACCTGCACATTATTCCTCAGGTCTGGTTCCCGAATACCTGGTCGTGGACGCTCGACCCGCCTCCTCGTCCTAATATCAGCCTTGTTGCGCCCGGAACCGTCAAAATGACTGGCGGCAAGCTTCCGACGACTCCTTATATGTACTGCATGCCTTCTCCACCACCCGTTGGTCCTACCGCAGATGGCGAAGATATCATCGAAGTCGAGGGCGATGGTGTTGTCCCAGAAATGCTCTTCACCGAGAACGATACCAACTATCAGCGTCTCTATGGGGGCGTGAACCCTAGCCCGTACGTCAAGGACGCCTTCCACGACCATATTGTTCCTGAGCATCGCCCACCCATTGAGGCGGAGACTGGACTCGAGAAGAGCGAGGCTGAGATCCGCGCGGAACGTGGCGATTGTGAGGAGGACTTTGTGCGCGAGCCGATGACGCCAACCTGCCGTCCTCCCCCGCGCCCATTCGACGATGATGGCGAGCGCGTGTTCGTCAACCCCAAGAATGAGGGTACCAAGGCGGGCGCCCACTATGTCTTCAAGGCTGTCCCGCCTCGAGGAGGTTGCGCGGTCGTGCGCCTCAAGCTCACCCCAAATACCCCTAATCAAGACCCCTCGATCTGGGACGAAGAGCTCTTTGACGATAACATCGATGCGCGGCGCGAGGACGCGGACGAATTCTATTTGAGGCTTGCTTCTGGTTCTGGTGGTATCACAGATGATTTGAGGGCGATCATGCGTCAAGCTCTCGGGGGTATGATGTGGAGCAAACAGTTTTACAAATTCATTCATAAGGAATGGGCTCAAGGTGATCCGGCCCAGCCTCCCCCGCCCCCTGAGCGTAAATACGTTCGGAACCGGGGATGGAAGCATTTGCATATCGCAGACGTTCTTTCGTGAGTCGGCCCTATCCTTTTGTTCTGCTTGATGCTGACGCCAAAGCCGATCGCAGTATGCCTGACAAGTGGGAGTACCCATTCTTCGCGGCATGGGATACCGCCTTCCATTGTATTCCATTGGCGATGATCGACCCGGCATTTGCCAAGAAGCAACTCGATCTGTTAACACGCGAGTGGTACATGAAACCGGATGGTGCTCTCCCGGCGTATGAATGGAACTTTTCCGACGTAAATCCGCCGGTTCACGCCTGGTATGTGCTAATTAACGCGTGTATGCGGGGTAACTCACGAGCCCTTATCTCGCCCTTTACCACTTACCCCTCAATTGTTCCCCTCAAACTTTTTTAAACTTGCCCCCAACCCAAATCGACACCGCATTCCACTCTAACTCCACAACCCCAACCTCACAGGGCGACCTTCCGAGTCTTCAAAATCGAACGTAAACTAACCGGCAACGAAGATCTCCAGTTCCTTGAACGTGTTTTCCAGAAACTGTTGCTCAACTTCACGTGGTGGGTTAACCGAAAAGATACCGAAGGAAACAACGTGTTCGAGGGTGGGTTTTTGGGGCTCGATAACATCGGCGCTTTCAACCGGAGTGAGCCACTGCCGACTGGCGGAGTGTTACGGCAAGCGGACGGCACAGCATGGATGGCGTTTTACTGTTTGAACATGTGAGCCTAGGTACCGCATGATCCAGAGAGGTATGGTGCCTGATCAGAGCCTAGGTTGAACATGGCACTTGAGCTGGCCAAGCACAACAACGTGTACGAAGATATCGCAAGCAAGTTCTTCGAGGTATGTTCCTGATATAGCATGTATCACCATCAAGATCTGATGCTCGATCAGCATTTTATCTTCATTGCAGATGCGATGACTTACCGCGAGGGAGACAATGAGCTTTCGCTCTGGAACGAAGAAGAAGGCCTCTACTTTGACGCTATCCAATGGGGCGAGTCTCACTCCCAGCAGATGCCTATCCGTTCGCTCGTCGGCTTGATCCCGTTGTATGCGACTCTTGTACTCGAGCCGAGCGTGATTAATCGTTTCCCTGGTTTCAAGAAACGCATGGAGTGGTTTATTGACAACCGCCCCGAGATCTCGCAGCGCAACATGGCAAACATGAAGGGTGAGCGAAAAAAAAACTCGCGTCGAGTGAACCTAACACCACTATACTATATAGCACGTGGAAAGGGCGAGCGAAGGCTATTGGCCTTGGCGAGCAAGGAGCGTCTCGTCAAGATCCTTGAGAAGATGTTGGACGAGTCCGAGTTCTTCAGCGATTACGGTATCCGCTCGTAAGTTGCCGAATATGATGTAAGCGATATGATACTTACCATTAACATAGGATGTCTTTGTATCACAAGGAGCACCCCTGGTCCATTCACGTCAATGGTCAAGACTTTGGCGTCGAGTACTGGCCTGGAGACTCGAGGTCTGGTATGTTTGGCGGCAATTCGAACTGGCGTGGTCCGATCTGGGTAAGCTATATGACGGTGCTCCATAACGATAGCTAATTCAGGTATAGCTTGCTGTCAACTTCCTCCTGGTCGAGTCTCTCCAACGTTTCCACCAATACTACGGAAACGACCTTCAAGTTGAATGCCCAACCGGCAGCGGTGACTATATGGATCTCGCCAAGGTTGCAGATGAAATCCAGCACCGTCTCATCCACATCTTCGGACGCGACATGGATGGTCGTCGTGCAACCAACGGAGGCGAGGACAAGCTTGACTTTGACCCGCACTTTAGGGACTATGTTTGGTTCCACGAGTTCTTCCATGGTGACGACGGGCGTGGCTTGGGAGCATCACATCAGACTGGATGGTAGGTCCTGTTTGAATTATATGCAGATGCTCGTATTGATTCTGGATGAAAAGGACCGGTTTGGTGGCGTTCTCTATTATGCAGAGCGGGTTATCATGCCGCTTGCCCCGCACGCCGAAGAGTATGTTGTATGCGCATTTTCATTCAATCCGTGCCTAACTTTTGAGCTTTTTCAGCGCCTCGCAGCGTGGCTCGTCACTACTTCGACGTGAGCACCTTCTCTCTGTCGATCTCGATTAAATTTATGCTGATCCGAAAAAAACTACCCTAGGAACACATTGACACTGCATCCGAAGCAGGCGACGCTCCGTTCTCAGCCTATAGTGCCATGGACGCCAATGCTCTTGGTGACGTCTCACCCGAGGCCCTCTAGGTCACCCTTGGACATTAGAAAAATTATCATTGCAACTGAATCGAACGATGTTTTAGATGATGTGCTAGATAGTGCGTTATTTGTGCTCTGTTTTATCTTGGCGTTTTTTATACATGTGCTGGTCTGTACTTATGAGATGAATATTGAACTGTGTCTCCAAGAAATGACGGCGGCCGTCGAGGACGTATGACCTAGTTTATACCCCGGCTATCCCAATATAGAATAGAGATATCATATCCCACCATAAGCAAATTTCTAAGCAACAATGTCAGAGTTAGTTGGCGTTGTTAAATTGACATAAAGACAGGTGCTAGTAAGCGACCCGCCATCTGACTCGCATCCTGCATAAGTTTGCGACCACTTACTCCGATAACCTACTTCCTGTCCGAAAGACCGGAGAGAAATGCAAACCTTCCACGGTTGCATTCATCGGTCGATCTATCAGCTTCAGGGAATAGGGATACACAACCGACCTATTACCTGAGTTCCGATCTATTACCTGACTTGAACCGGGCCCATCGACAGGACCAATGAACACGAGTAGCTTGGGTCCCTCCGCTCGGGTGGTGAAATTGGCACGGCCTACGAGATCGTAGTTGTTACCGTACTGGAACGTCCCATGTTACGATTGTTCAGCAGCAAATGGAGATGGTATAATGCTGTAAGCACCCTAGTGCTAACGCATATACGCAATAAAACTCACAGGAAGTACCTTCAGGGCAGAAAGCCTGAGTGATTCCATCGATCTGGAGTCAATGCAGGGCCCTGTCGCGGGTCGTATGGACAGTGCAGGGGGTTGCCTCGGGGAGGAATCATCTGAGACATCATGGACCAGGAGGGGTCTCAATAAGGAGCTAGTGCATGAATCTTTGGGTTTGATATATGCGAGTGGACCCGAGAACGCTTCAATTGGCGATTGAGAAGGTACTAGACCCTCAAGGTGTATGGGCGCCAAAAGGGCAGTGGACACGCTTGTACAGTGCCCTCAAAACGCCCGAGTTTCCAAACCACCCGAGGCTGGTGATGCGCGAGAATCCAGAGAGCAGTAGCCGAAGACATAGTGTGACTAGCCAGATATACTTAAGCACAATTTCAATCGCCCACTCGTGTTGTATCTGCGGCTACTCTTCTGCAGATTCACATATCACGAGTTCTTTTTTTCAGCCCCAAGCAGCCCAAGAACTAGCGCGTTTTAAGTGAACTATACGAGACCAGCCGCCCTCTTGTTGACGCTGGGGACGGGGAGAAGGGTTGGTTCTACAGGTGGTTGATCAGAAGGAATTGGCGAAACCAAGGCGCCCCCAGAGCCCCCCCCCCCCCAGACCCTATGAAACCCAAGAAACCTACAAGCTTCCCATGTAAGTACGTCAAATTTTCACCCGAACAATTTGTGCGGTTTTTTGACTATTCCCAATAGAAAGGTGCAAAATCGATCGATTGAATTCACGTGGAGATTCCCACTTAAGGTGAGGATTTTCACAACTATCCGCCACTTGAGCTGGACGCACGCATCAATGCCGTATTTTATTTCCTATTCCTGGCTTTTAACTATCATTTGAGACCCTGTTTATGCCATTGAATATACATCGCTCGGCCAAGCTCCTACTGCTATAAAACGTATACTGTCTATGAGATACCTATTCGACAGTCAGCAGGTATACTAAACGCCCTATATCAATCAAGTGCTTTTTTTTTTCAGCGTGGTGTGGAATTTCTAGATTAAATGGGCTCACAGTGGCGCCAGACCACATGATAGGAGCGCGAATATAGGAGTTGGGCGCTTAACACCGACATCGAGCAGCACTGGCACTCTACAACATCTCAAAAGGCAGTGGTTCAATACCCGTCCCTAGTTTAAGGTGAACTACTAGCACCTAGAGAAATTCAGACATCAATAGAGGTTAGAGGAACTTCATTGAGCGTGTGACACACTCGTGCTTCTTCCAGGACGAGCCCAGAATGACTTCGTTATCCACCATAGGCCGATTACGTCGTATCGATCCAGTGAGTTGCAGCACAGGCAGCCATCAAATCAATTTATATTATATATGCATGGGAAAGTACAACCCTACTCCGCTTGTCATGTATCCTTCAAGAAATAAGCTCAGCAGTAGAAGACTATCTAAATCCTGGATTTATCTTATTCTGATTCCAAACTTGACTCAGTTGTCCGAGTAAGATCCCGCCTTGCGCGAGTTTTCTTGACCGCGCAGCCCCTATTGAAAGTCTCGCTCCCAGTAGGTATCTCATCAAGGATTCAAACGTCATCAGAACCGCTCGTTAAGGGATAACCACACCTGCGAACATAAGATCAGGGGCCTTAATACAGGAAGGGTCTCTTCTATATATGGTAGCCAGCAGGCAGTAAAACTTAAAAGTCAAAAAAGAACGAAAAGAACTCCGGTACAGGGAATCGAACCCTGAGCCGTCGCGTACTCATCTATTTCTAGAGATGAAAGGCGACAATGTTAGCCGTTACACCATACCGGACTGATGAATCAGCGTAACCTAGATTACACGAAAACATGTTGATATGGTCACTTTATCTATTCCACTGCGGAAGCCACTTATGACAGCTCCATCATGAGAACTACGTTACTACGAGGGATATATTATATCTAGGCTGCTTCACCAGCTTCGCGAATGTCAATCACATTCTACGCACTCAGTTTGCAGTCGACATCAGGCTGGACAAGAAATGAGCGCCGAATGAGCTTGAGCTGGGCACAAACGACTGAAAAATATAAAGGCAACCACCATGCATATACTCCAGTATTGCAAAAGATTACCCCAGCGTGGGCCCCCTGTAGCAGAATATATGAAACTAAGTATTTTCGGTTGGAACGCTGAACATCAGTCAAAGAATTAGGATCGAAATGTCAATTTATTCGATGCATCATGGACGGCTAAACTCGCATTCCGACCTGGATTCCTATCTCCGCTAGGAGTGGTCTAGTGGAAAGCAGAACTTAGACCAGGCCAAGGAGTCGGTGGATCCCAAGGGCAGAGCGTGCCAGTCTATTCCTATTCCATTCCGTAACCCTTGTACGCTGATCTCTGAGAGAGGGGTGCGCAACCAAAAGGAGCTGTTCGAACCAAATTAACGGCACTAGGCTCAGATATCGACTCACGAAAAGCGACTCGGATGAGCAGGTTTCTGTCGGAGGATCAGGCGAGAGGCCGTTAATAGCATTTCCGCCCCCAGAATCGGAACTAGGGCGAAAATAGAACTTACGGCAGCTAACAACCCAATATCGGAACCATAACGGAGAGGTATACATTTCAGCAGAACGACAAAAAAGTACCAAGGAAAGACGCCAAACTGCTGTTTAGGTTTCTCTAGTCAGTCGTATAGCCGAGAGAACGGCAGAAGATCTCGGATCACCAGATTGGGTGCCCCAGTCATGTTATACAGGGATATATTTGTACGCTTCACCAACTCACAGTCCAAATACCTTCCACTCGTGTGAGTGATGCAAAGAACGATCTCCGCGAATCAAGCCGTTCGTAAAGCTAGACCGTAGATCTTGTGTGGATACCCACACTGCCCCAGACGCTGTGGCCTCTAAACTCCGCTCTAGACTTTTGGTCCAGGAGCCACCCAAGAATGACATGTTCGGCGAGCATACCAAGAGTTCCCGTCTCGTTTGATCCCTACGATCCATAGTGAACAGCGCGCTGTGGGAAGAAAGCATTTCCCTCCGATTTTCAGGGCTAGGCAGCTGCTGTTTTCGAATCGTCTCCCATATAGTTAGAACCAAGGGTGGCGAATTGAAAAATCCAATAAACATCCAAACTAGTCAAACTACCCGACTGCCGATAGCAGAAATCAAACCGCATAAGCAAATACATTTCAACCGCCTATCGGCCGTCAGAGATCACCTGGCGGTGTAAGCTCACAAATGGCCTACCGGACATCCGTAAGTGATCACATGGCTTGAAGCTAACCTCCCCCCCCCCGCAATCGCACGTGTGACGCAAGGACGATCGACGATGAGCAGAAGAATGTGGCAACGCCGGTTCTCGGCCTTGCCTTTGATCATTTCTCGCCGGATCATCTCAATTGCCACTGATGGCCATTTGAGCAGACCCGTTTTGTGCGAGAGGTCTGAGGATGTACGTACTGCAGCCGACACACGCATGAATGAGCTACTTCGAAGCTGCATGCATCAGGAACCATCCTAGATCTGCTTTATTTCGGGTACCTAGAGAAATACCATCGGCTGACTGACCAATCGCTTGAGCTCGATGTGGGGGCAACTAGATGCCGGAGTCAGGAGCATGGGGTGGCGGAGAAAACCTGCCGTGGAAATTTAATCTCTTTCAGAAAAGCGCACATTTAGACTACCCGATGGCCGAAGAAACACTGGATGTGTATATCGGCTAATGATCAAGGCGACTGGGCACCCGGCCAATAACCAGAGTTTTCGCAAAAACGCCTTCAAGAAGCAGGAGATCAACTATGCTCGCCAGGGCAAGCGAGCGTAGGCCTCTGATGAGTTCGACCACCGAGCGGCTACTGTTAAATATTTTTTTTCTTATCCTTTCACATTAACGCCCGTTCATTTTCGGTGAGAAACGCAGATCCGGGTATATGCACTAATTCCAACATTCGAGAAACCCGTACCAAGCCCTAATACTCCATCATGAACAATTCTGGTACTCCCCGTATACCCCCAAGTAGCTTTCCTTCTCCCTCGTGAAATGCAAAAAGCGGACCAGACGGCGCATGTTCAATCAACGCTTCCCCATACTGTCCCAGATCCAGCTCGGCCCGATTCAGTTGTGCCTGATAAGAGAGTACCGGATCGCCATTATCGATACAGAACCGCCCCAGGGCAATGCCAAAGGGCCGTCCCTGGGCAGAGGTTATCCAAACGAGACGAGAATGTCCTCCATTTATGGTGCCGAGAGAAAAGGGCTTCATCCAAGGTACGAGGAGGTACGAAGCCGAACGACGATGAGAAAGTCCATAGTCGCCGTCTGAATCACTCGTGTCGTCATCAGGCGCCACACGAAGATCAAAATGGGTAACTTCGGCGCCGTTGCTGCCGAGTGCCAATAGAGGCACACTCATGTAGTCGGATACGTATGGAACATTTGAGGACCGACGCTGCGTCAGGAGACCAAAGAAATGGGTCGAAGGCAGTTTTGTGGTATATTTACTCCGCATATCCGTTGAATCAGGTGAGATCGGTTTGTAGACGGCTATGAAGCTATCGGACTGGAACAGCAATTGGTTGTTGGGCAAGAATTGAATGGATATTGTCTGCAGAGCGAATACCGTAAGATTTTTTGTCCCTATGATAGAAAAGGTGACTTGCTTTACGAGATGACCTGTATTGTCCTTGAAACTCGTGACGATTCTGGCTATCGGTTGGTTCACCGTTAGGCGCCCTATGCATAAACACCTGGATGATATGCGCAGCGTCGACTACAGCGCAATACCGGTCCCCTAGCGTGATATCCATAATCTCCGAAGCCGGATTACGCAGCTGGATCATTGAAGACAATACGAAATCCGAAGTACTGAGCACGATTCTCCCTGGAGCACGGCCTTGCGCAGCAACCAAGTCTTCAGCCAAAGCGACGACCAGCCCACACTGATACCTATCGTACGACAAAGTCAACGTACGATCCACGCGCAACGATAATGGTGAAGAAAAGAAAAAAACACAAACTCTAAACCCACAAACAGACGCCCAGCCCACATCACAGCCACATATTCGCGCCCAGATGAATGCCATACAGCCACCGAGAGCTTATTTATCTCGACAGGCACGGACAGCATCCGAACCCACTTGGTGCTTCGGCCAATGTGCCAGCCAAACGGAGCGCAAACGTATACGCCGCCCAGATCAGACGCAACTGCCACCCACGAATCCATGGAGGACATGGCTGTGAGGGACTCGTTGTTTGGCATGGGGAGCCGATAGGAACGATGAACAGCAATGGGTGACGTGACGCTTCTTTTGGGTGACCAGGTGCGAGAGAGTTCGAATTGGCGACGAACGAGTTGTTCGAGCTCCTGAGTGGACACGGCGTCCGTTGCAAAGGCTGAAGCGGGAGAAGGAAAGTAAGGGTGTGAGACAAATTTAATCCATATTTGCCGGTTCTCTGTCAAATGCTTGAACCACTTGCTGCACTGTCACCAACAAATTAAGATCATTGGCGCGCGACAATCGACATACACAGACACACCCGCCGAACGACCAAAAGATCCGCAACGTGCAGATGTCCGAGTATGATGACTACCACATCTTCCGGCAAGGCTCCATTCTCGTTCGGCTGTCCATCAGGAGGCTGAGTGTGGGGCATTTTTGACGCAGCCCGCCGAGACAAAGTAGCCGATGTGGAGCCAGAAGGTTTAGGATTATAAGACGACCCGATTTGACCATGATGGCGCGCGAGACCAAGCGGGAAATCTCTGTTCAGCATGGTCGTCAAGCGTGAGCGCGTCCGAAGCGCTCGTTCGAGTCAGCTCGACCAACGTGTTGATCAGGCCCCGGTTGATCAAAAGAGGCGTGTGTAATGTGTCGTGATTTTTGTTTTTGTTTCATTTAGACGAGTGGATGACATGGTTTAGCTGTGAGCGAATCGGCTGTTCGTTGCTTGGTTGGCTGTGCGTCAGATAAAAGGCTCATTTGGCAAGTGGTAGTACATCGAACCATTCGCGATTGCTGCAAGGCAACCCTGGGACGAGCGACTTGAGGCTGTGTGTATACGCCTGGCGACCAAAGCTGACGTCAGAACAAAGGGCTCATCCATCCACGTGACACGAGGATCCGGCGATAGTAAATACATCTAAACAATACCCGCCTCGGCTGTTCTCCGCAGCCGATTGGAATTTCCTCCGGCAGCCGGAAGCCTCCGCTGCGCAGAACATTCACATGGGCATCGCCGATGTGTGTGTGGGCTGCAGCGACCATCTGCTCAAGGCTGTTCACGTCTAACCAAGCGGTGGAACCTTTTTTTTTTTTAAATCCAGCCGCATATGACTGATACCACGGTTGCACATGATCAGCCTTTCTTCTCAATAACCGCACCCAAGCCATTCCGAGGGAGGTACCATCAGTTTACCCCGTCACGTCCTGAACACTTGGCTATATACAGAAAGGTAAACAACACCCATACCGAGTCACAACTCTCTATCTCCACGCTCCTCCACGCTCCGACCGAACACAATCCGGAACCGAGACGCGTAAATGGGCGGCAACGGGTCCAACTCAGCCGACTAACCCGGCTAACCGAGTTCCGTATCTTCGCGTGGTGTGGTGGGCGCTCCATCTAGGATGGATATAGTTGGCCCGTGACGAACCCATCGTGACGTTGAAACAGATCCGCGCAGGATCGCATGACAGAAAGGAGTACAAAATGGAGGCAGGTTGTACGGGATTGATGTGCAATGATGGATCTCTTTCTTCCTATGCTTTGCGAAAAGGACGGTGGCATTTAGACTTTAGTTGCCTCGAGGGTGGGCTTGTCACATGAGGCATGTCACATGAACGAAAGCCGGTGCATCACGAGAGGTGTCCTAGTTCTGCCTTCCGAGGCACGGTTCGCTGTTGAAAAGATGGGATGGACAGCCATGACGCGGTGCTTTGTCGTACATCGGAAGGTTGATTCGATGTGCAACGTATGTATATAGTTTAGCTACGGTAATAGATTATGCAAACGTGGAATCGACAGTACAAATATCGAGTGTGATAAACCTAATAGAGTATTTTTTTTTATTTGGGTGATGTTCAATCCCCGAGAACGACCCGACGCATTGCACGCACGTTGCGTCAAAACCGTACAATATTCAACGTCCCGCACCCTGATACGAAAAAGAATAACAAACATCAGATAGTGCCGCCCCGTCACCTGAGAAGTCCACTCGATGCGCAACGTGTGGATATGATGATAGGGGCTCGACAGTGGCTAGCCTCGGCCGAACCCACCCTCCCGCCTCGAGTCGGGTTTTTATGTGGTAATAATTTGTACGATCCTCTGAGCGTGCGAGGGCGGCCGGCTATGATTGATCTGCTCTTCGGTGAGCCATAGCTTGATTGCACCGCATTCACGAGCGAAATATTAAGTAGGATTTTCTTTTGTCATGATCGAGCGATTGGCAGCCTAGAATGAATATGTTGAGGAATCTCGTCTCAATCATGTATTCCCACACACCTCGGTTCAGGACCTCTCATCGATGACGCACGGGGAGGATGACCGTCGAGATTGTGACAGGTCGTTGACGGGGATAATGTCCGAAATGTCCATCACGAGCGTGACTACCTCGGGGTGATGGATTTAAATTGATGTGAGCGCCCGACGCCAAGATTGTATTAATCGCCGAGCGCAGTGAGGATCAACTTCAAGAGCGCTTGGGGCTTGTTGTGAGGCTTGGTTGCTTAGCGCCTTTGCAACTGACCAACCATTCTGCTCGATTCGATCAACGAATAGCGAATTTATTTAGATTCTTGACGAGCAAGATGGGCGCAAAGCGGCCGATCTTGCTGCACTTGCACACTCCACAAAAGAATGCAGAGATCGCTGGATATGGGGGTGTGGGAACGAAAGGACGTAAAGTGGGAGAAGGCAAAGGTGAGGCATTATTGGTTTCAACAGGAAAAGGAAGCTGGTGATTATGTGCGGTTGTCCTTCGTTACACGTTGTTAAAAGGAACCTGGCGATAAGAATAAAGTTCCAAAGGGAGAAAGGTGAGGAATTCGGCTCCATCAAACATGTCCGAGAACTCGACAATAAGCTGGATCAGGAAGTCCAACATGCACCGGTGCATGGCAGCCGCGCGATGCAGGAGACGCATCAGAGCGATGAGTATTCGGTCACCGAACTTCTCTGGCTACGTGTCAAAGCCATGCAATGACTTGTCCAACGCGGAGCGCCTCTTGGTGTATGTATGATTTTTGTGTAGTTGACTTGTGTGGAGATGTTTTCACAGCTCGGGCGAAGAGCACCCAGCTCGCCCCAGTTGAAACTGGAGCCCCATGCCGGGGGACAAGGACGGAATTTTCGAACGACGGCTTCTGCCACTCCAAGGGCCAATCAGGCCAAATCGTGAATCACCCGGGGCTCTGCCTAAATATTTCGTGCTCTCGGGACAATCTGAACTCGCGAGCCCAGGCTATTTTGACGTCAGTGTGTATTTCGCTGGTACAGGATGGAATAGGGATGTGCTCGGATCGGACGAGGCAGGGTGGGCTGATAGCGCCTAGCTCGCTGTGCCACTCGGGGCGGGGGCCGCGGACCAAGCTGGCTGGTGGCGAGCGCAGTCGTCTGGTGGTGCGCCATATGGATGGCGAGCCGTGTGTATGCGAGCGGGCGTCGCTAAAAGGTCCGGCCGTCGGTGGGGTGTATGCACCAACCGAGACGAGCTGTTGTGTGGGAAGCGCACGCTGATTGGCTGGAGCGCACGGTCGAGTCATGGAGATGCGGGTGGCATGTGTCTGGGCCCTGACTCGTGGCAGCCCCCGGGACACCGTGACAGGGTGACCTGGAGAACGGGAGGCGCGCGAAGCTGGAGACAACCTTGCACATAGAAAAGGCGTTGGTGAGTGCGTTGGCGTCGTGCAGACCGGCTGTTAATTAAGCGGTGGATAGTTCCGACCGAGACCCAGACCCTCTCGCGCGGTGTACCGCCCCCTCCAGTCGATGCCAACACCCCCCGCAGAGCCCACCCACCTCGTCTCCGACGCCCGTTCTTTTTCTCGCTGCGAGCGCCTCGACATCATGTCGTTCACCACCTCTGTCTCTGCCACCTATGGCGCTGACTTTTGAATCGCCCGCCAGCCCCGTACACTACGCCTGCGACAACCCGCTAATACGCTCGACAATCGCCTTTTCAAGTGTCCCCGTTATCCGAAACCCATCTGCCAGCGTGCCCACCACGTATTCATATTCTCTGCCCTCTGCACCGCCCACCGGCGTATGCCCACACCCTCGACCGCATATCCAGTAGCAGAACCCGCACTCCCGTTTCTGGCACCCTGTCCGATTCCATTTCCGCCTCCTCGCAATCTCAACTCGAAGCCCCGAATCCCGCCGCATCCTCTGCCGATTTCGACTATCCAACCCCACTAGACATATTGTCCGCCATACAACATGCTGCAACACCCCCTCCCCCATCCAGCCGCATGGCCGTATCATCCCCATCCCCCCTCGCGCGGTGCGAGCCCGGCCGCTCGGGCCCGGGCCGCGCGATGGCATCCGTACGAGAGTAGTGGGACCGTAGGAAATTCAAATCACGTTTTGGTTGTTGGGAACGAAGGTCGAGAGTTGGGTAGCGAGCGAACCGTATCCCCCGGCGTCAAGCGACGCCTCCACATATCCATCCCCAAGGTCCCGTGTGCGGTATGTGAATTCTCTCGTCTGCCTGTATGCGCTTGCTCATCATGTGCACATCTGTATTTTCCGTCGATTCATCTGGTCACTGTCACGGCGCGTCACGCTCGTCGGGCTGTGTTATGACTCGTCTCGTGAATTTGCAAACCAATTTGCAACATGTTCTGATGGAACATTGCGGCGGCGTCTGTTGTGTCGGGCGTCTGGTGACTTTCCGCGTTTGTTTCGGCCCTCTGGTAACGCGGTGTGTCATTCCCGGATCGGCGGTTGGCATCGCCCTTGTTTGCCTCCGCACCTGGACTCGTGGCTATTTCCGCCCTATAAATCGTCCTGACTCGGCAATCCGGATTTCTCCTTCCCCTCATTCGTCTCTGCACACCCACTCCGTTGTCCTTCGGGTGGCGCGATATTTTCTCGTGGCTTGCCGTTTTCACTGGGCCTCTCTGTGCTATTTATCTTTCTACTGGTCAACCCGGAATTGATTGACGCCACACCCTCGGTTCCTTCCTCCCGCTTTCGGTCATGCTTACGGCAATGACATATGGCGAACTCACCCGTGGCTTGCACCACCAATCCACATTGGACCTCCATCGTCTATCGCTCGACTCTAACGAAAATTATTGTTATTTGACCGAATCACCTATCATTATTCCGGCCCCTGTTATGCACGACCTCGACTTCTTCCCTCACCGCGTCCTCATCCTCGGCCGCAAATGTACTGGCTGTCTCCGTTCGCGCACGATGCCCGTGTGTGGCTGTACCTTTGGATCCGATTGCACCCATGCCTCGTGCTCGCTCCGCGGTCCTGGCTCTGCTCTTATTCGTCGCTCCAACACTCACCCTCGATCTAAAACTCCCTATACCCGTCGCTCCAAACATTACCATACCCATTCGACCATCCAGCGCTCGCGCTCGCTCACGGATATGCACGCCCTTGCGCCGTCTCCACTCAGGAACTGTGCAACACTCGATGAACCCACCGCTCAAATAGATAGTCACATCATGGCACGTGGTGCCGGACCGGTAAGTCGCATTCATTTTCAATTAGGCGTGGTGATTAATTGTTCGTATAGATGTATGAGTCTTCGCATGCAAGTGCGGAGGTGGTACTTCGGCCGGGCATCAAGCCGGCTCGTACATATCAGTATCCCCAGAGAACCCCCTCCACCGCCCGCGTCGGCTATCTCCAGACGCCGCCGACTGTCACTACCCGCTCAATCCACTCCCCCGCCGTTGCAACGCCTGCCACAGCCATCATGGTCACACCCGCCTCGACCATTTCCCCCGTTTCGCCTATTCGATCTCGTTTTGGATATCCGATGACCCACTACCCACTTGGGGAGGCCAGAGATCACGAAATGAAGGCCGGCGAGGACGACGACGATGCCAAGACAGAAGTGGGGTCCCCCGAGCTCGAGCTCGGGCTCGAACCAGACCACGGCCTCGAGCCCGAGCTCGAGCTCGGGGGACTTGGGGAAGAACAAGTCCGCCTGCCGCCGATACGAACTCTCGCGCCCGTGTCGCGCGATATGCTCCGAACCAGCGCCGTGTCGCGCGATGTATTGCTATACGGACCTGCGGGCGTGACGCCCGCACCGGCCGAGCTCGCACGCGCGAACATGCAGGAAAAGTTCCCCCCAATCCCCACTCAGATTCCAGGCCGCCAAGCCACATTCTTCGGCATTCAAAACGTCCCCGTCGCTGATGGATCTGGTCGGTTCGCGACCATGTGCGCCCCCTCCCGCTCCGTTATCCCCACCTCGAGCCGCGCCGTCTACCCTCCGGCCGGAATCGCGCCCTTGATTGCCGGACATCAAGGATTGCCGCACGGGGGACTGACCGCGCCAATCGAGCGCGAAGCTGAAGTGACACAGTGGAAGGAAATGCAACGCGCCAAGGAGAGAGCTGATATTGTTGTCAAGGATGGTGAACTGAGCATAGCTGAAAAGGCCGAGATGGAAAAGCGAGTCTGTGAGTGGATACGCTGGTACGTGGTCTGCGAGGGTATACATGTGGCATCGCACGGTCTCGATCGGCGAGGGAACGCGATCGAGGGTTCGGCGCCCCATGTATGCCCTCGCTGGGCGCCGTTTCGATTACTCGTCGCCGATTTTTGCGCAATTACTGACAAGGATAATTGTAGCAATGTCGGTGAAAGTTATCAATCATATATACTATGGCTCGGATGACGTGCCGAAAGCTCGATCCCCGACGCAGTCCACACGTCGGCTTCCTGAAGAACCCGCCGAGAACGACGATGCGCATGTTGGGCGCGCCGAGGCGTCACACGGTCAGTCTAGCTCTGCATATTGGCCGCCGACGCCTGCTTCCATGCCCAACTCGCCCGAGAGCCCCAAGACGAGACGCGAACGTCAACGCGCGTCGATGCGCAAAGATGTCCTGGGCGAAACAGTCGCACCAAAACCTGCCGTTCAAGAAGAGCACGATCCGAGTCGCGAGCCCCCCGCGCGAACACTTACATGGTTCGTCACCGAGGTCCTCCGGAGGAGCCGAACGAGTATCAACGTCCTACAGGTCGCATTGGCGTATTTGGCTGGAGCAAAGCGTAAGTGGCCGCGCTCGACCCTTGACTCGTGCTGATAGACTGCTTATTGTAGCCGAAATCCACAATCAGCTCCGAATCGCGGCCGATCGACAGGCCGAGTTGGCCATCCAGATTGCGGGTTCGTTATCCTGGTGTTGGGTCAAGCGCAACAACTCACGACTATTTTCGGCTTTTTTCGTTTTATTTTCATTTGGAATACAGGAATACCACAGCACGTTCGCGATGCGTTGCCAGATATGGATTGGCTCGGCTCCGAGTTCACCCCTTCCCCACTGATTGATCCCCGTCGTACTTTCCTCGCGTCCCTTGTGTTAGCGTCCAAGTTCCTTCTGGACAAGGCTTTTTCAAACAAGGCCTGGGCCAAGTACGTGTCGCTTCAGTGCGGCTTTTGTTCGTTTGACCACACGCTGATGAAATCTGTTTTAGACTTAGCGGTCTCGAAGCACTCGAGGTCGGAAAATGCGAGCGTGCGCTCGGATCTGCTCTCAACTGGCGTCTCTGGGTCGGAAGAGAAGCGTCGCGCGAGTACCCGGCGCCTCCCTCGCAGCCATCGTATCCTTCGCCCACCCGCTCGGCCCTCAGCATGTCTCCTCCGTCGACCTTTGCGCGTGCGCACACTGGCACCTGGGACAATCCGACCCTTGCGAGCCTCCGTGATAATACTAGCCCGACCCACTCCATCTCCCCTATGTCGACGATCTATACGCGCGGATCGACCCCATCCCTCGCGTTTTATTCTGAGTCCGAACCAGGCTCCGATGCCGGAGCCCCCCATGGTTTCAACGACCTCAGCCAATGGACCCAAACGCCCGAATTTGTCAGTGAACCAGAGGACGTGCTGCACGGAAGCCCGGTTGGGTACCCGAGCGCCGCGATTGGAAGCTCGACCCGTATGGGATCTGAGCCCGTCGCGCCCACCGTTCGCCCTGTTTTGCCACCCTGCAAGTCGTTTGATCGTCCTGTCCTTCGTCACGGCCCGTCAGAGATGGTTACGCCCCAGACGGACAGCAACATGGGATGCGTCCATATGCCGGCGATGTGTTTCGAGCGCGCGTCCAACGAGAGCCCGTTGGCGTATACAGATTTCGCGAAGCCTTGGGAAGCAGTCGCTGGCCAGGCCCATTGGGACTTTGTACAAGATGGTGTAGTAAACGCTTGATTATATTCTGAAATCCTTGCGCACAGTTCTCCATCATTATCCCGCTCAGCCAATTCTTCTTTTTCTACTCCTATTCAACTATTCCATTGTATACTTCTCCAAACCTGATCGATTTTTGTGTCTGCAAGCGCTGACTGATATATTGGATTTGTCGTATAAAAAGAAAAACAGAAAAGAAATAGCATATGAATGATTGTTTGTCTTGTCCCATCTCGTCGTTATGCTCTCCCGTTTATGCTTCCTTTTATTCTTTGTTTGTGGATCTTTACCTACCGACTATGCCATGACCTATGATCTCAACCACGATCGCGACAAGCCCGAAATTAACTCTCGCACACGCGAGCAATTCATTTCCGACGACTTCCGATTTCCACCGACCAAACGATATTTTGTTCGGCACCATTCCCATCTACCCGTGACGTTCAGGTGTCCGCAACGACGCGCGCGTGAACGATTACCTCCATCTCGACACGGACTCCTAGCCGATGATGATCTTCCCCGTTCCTTCATTCACGCGGCAATCGTGTCCATGCATATTTAACTAATTTGCATGCCGGTGGAGGATCAATGTACAGGTGCAGTCAAATCACACCTTCGCACGTTGCGACGTGACACATGCTAGGCCGTGATTAGGTGTGCGAAGGTCTGGCCGGCTGGCAGAGAGGGTCGGCATATTTATTTTCCTTCCAGGGCCGTCGGTGTTGATGGGCTGAGCGTTGAAATTCGGTCCCGGGCAGTACATCTGCTCGTCTTGAGCTGCTCCTTGGCCTATATATATGTGTGTGTATGCATGCGTGGCGCGTGCATGCGTATAAAGACGGGTACGTTTGAGATTTTACATTTCCATTTCCACGATACAAACAGTTGATGATGCATGGTTACAAACACATTGCGGCTGGGTGTACATGTGCCGAGAGAGAAGAAAAAGAGACGAGAAGGATGAGAAGATATTCATGAGAAAATTAAGAGGCCGGAAACAGGATAAACATAATACCCGAGGGAGAGGGGAAACCGAAAAGAGGAGAATGAAGGACGATTAGTTGAGTGGCTTTCGCGCGCATACAACCACATATCCACATTCGCCACCCTCCTCCTCCCACTCACGACCCATGTCTTCGATCACCTGATCAAACTCGACCTCGGAGCGCACGTAGCCCAGGCCGCCGGCGTTGAGCATCGGTGTCTTGAGGCCTTTGAAGGCGAGGTACTGGTTCGTCCATGCGTCCAATCCAATCTGTCCGTTGCGCGAGCTCATGACAATGTTGCGAGCGTCTTCATTGACATCGACGAACCCGGCCGAGCGGACCATGTCAGCCAGGTGGTCGGTCACATTGAGCACGAGCCCACGTCGGCGACAGAGCTCCGCGAGCATGGCGTTCTGGATGCGGTTCGCAGGGCCGACGTTGCGTGCGCGTGAGAGGTTACCGTCGAGAAGCTGGATGTACCCGCCTGGTTTGGTGACACGGTAGAGCTGCGCGAGCGCGACTGGCCACTCTTCACGCCGGAGGCCGAGTACAAACCCACGCTGGTGTACAAGATCGAATCGGTTCGTCCATGAGAGAGGAATGTCGAGGACAGACATGCGATCCAACTTGACGTTTTCCGGAAGATTCTTGGGGAACAAGTTGTCCTCGATGTCGATACCTTGGACAGAAATGCCGGGAATCTCCTCAACGAGAGCTGTGATCCAAGCACCTGTAGAGCCGCACGCGGGTTGCGTCATCATCGATCAGGGGAAGGGTTCCGGCATTCAAACCAAGGCTCAACTCACCCGACCCCACACCAGAGTCTAGAACCTTGGAGTTCTTGTTCAGGCGCGCGCGTGAGAGTAGAATCTTGTTATCATATAGCGTTTTAAACATGTTGTGCTGAAGCTGGAGTCTATATTTGTCTGTCAGAACTTGGAGTTTCTAGGGATAAATCACGGGTTGGACTAACCGGTCAGCTTCGAGTTTATCGGAGGGGAGAATGTACTGCGCCCCTGGAGCAGCCTGGTGTTTTCGAATCTCATGAGGAATGGACCTGGGAGCAGTGGGTGTACCGGTCGGGACCGTGCTGTGAGGGATCGGCGGCGGCGAAGGGCGAGGAACCGATGAGCTGAAACCAGACTGTTAGTATTTGTATTCCGACATCGTGCTGCGCGATGCTCACAGGCTGACGAGAGCTCGCGTGGCCGGAGCCAGCGAAACTGGTGCGCGACGGAGAGCAGGAGTAAAGAGTCGGGCGGCGTTGAGAGAGTTCATGGCGAAGGGCACGCGACTAGAACTGGAAGAGGTCTTGAAAGGCGAGGGGCGGATCGGCCGGGTGGTGGTGGTGAAGAATGGAGGCTGAGCCCGCGCTTTAGTACTCGGGGTGACCTATTGTGCGTGTCCATCTTCCGGCGAGTCGTCAACATCGGGCTGTAGAGTGCGCTATCCTCTTTTGCAAAGTGGCTCCTCAATTCCATCTCAGACCGCATACGGCACCCATGCCCAACCGTGATGCAGATCGTGGTATTATTGGCGGGGAATTTGCCGCTCCTTGTCAGAAAAGCGACACTTGCCCGTGGGGCGGGCGCGACAATACCTCGGGCTGAACACTGGCGGGACGGGGGAAAAGCCATGCTTACGACGAGAGTCCGCTGTTTCTGCGATCACACCCGAAAAGAAAAAGCTGGTCATCGCATCGATGAAAACGTGTTTTGAAGTGGAAAGACGTAACCGAGGCAGGTGCGCGCGTCGAGTTTGTGGATATACGACCAGAATCATGGATGTGCTGGCCTATCGGGGTTGGCGCTCATAGATCAAATTCCGTACCTGCCTGATTCAGCCTGGTTTCATTCATTTGATCGTGCATCTCTACGCGCCTATAAACATATCGAGCCACTGGATCTAGACCACTCTCCCGATTGCATTCGGGTCAGATACCGATGGTTATGAATTAGCGCACAACAAGAACCCGTCTTCGACTCAAATAACAGGCCACATTTAAGGAATGGGCTGATCAATCCACATACAACTTGTAGCTGGACGGGTCAATGGAAGTAAAAGCAGTGGCAACATATCGTTTGCGGTTCGGTACGATTCGCGGGCGGCACCCATAACTCATCATAAGAATTGCTAGTTTAGGCTTCGCGCGTATTACCATGCGGCTCATGGCCCGGTGAGATAAACAAGGCTGGAGTCAATAACATCACATGGCCTCAGAAGAAGCCCAGCCGAAACACGACCACCAGCTCGAGATCGACCCTCACGCCATTCTCCTGGGGGCAGTTCGGGCAGCCGGGCAGACCTTGAGCACGTAATAGCAGCGACTACTGGGGAGTGATACTTAATTGACATGAGGATTAAAACGCCGAGATTGGGTAAAAAAAAAAAAGGGAGGGGGGCTCGTAGAGGACTCCATAAGTGATCGTAGCTGCTCGCGGCGCGCGTATCGCGTAAAATCTGCAATCTATTCCTGAAAAATCAAACTGGAGCACGGGCATGAGCCGGCGGACATCTCTGCATCAGGATCGCTTGGTTGAAGACACATAGGGGCGCATACATGTATCAAGAAGGTAGGGGCTGAAGTTTAATGATCTAGGTCTTCTGTGCTTCCGGCGGCGCAGACCGCAACAAGCACAGATCGAGTACTTGGGACAATGAGGCGAAGATGCTAAATGCGGGTGCTGTTCAACCTCTCTCCGATTCGATACCTGAAGATTCGAGAAGCATAAGCGAGGTACGGGGAAACACATTAGGGCCTGTGGCAACGAATATCGCATTGAAATTCGTACGTATGGTCTATTGTCCGAGAATTGACTTCAACTTTCTTCTTTTTCCGTAACCTACGAACCAAATGGGAGTGAATCGACTCCCGCAACTCCGCTATCACAATGCTTATCCTCATCACCGTAAGACAGAACAAAGCAAGTTCAGACCTAGCTCGAGCCAGATTTACGTATCGCTTTTGGGTTGGTTGCGCACACGTTGGTGCAATCCAAAGTGCCACGAAAAGGACACGCGCACTCTCATCATATGTCAACAGATCATCGCCTGTCATGCTCGACTTACCCGTTAGAGTATGTAATCAGCCAAAACGTGGTAGGATGCGCGAGAAAGACTCAGCGGGGTGTGGGACCGAAAAATATGGCCCGAATGCGCCATGGAGTGTCTAACCCAATGGTAGGGCGGGCGTGTCTGAAACTTTACCAGTGTGCTTGTGCCAATTTGGGACCCACGAAACTATCGAGCAGTGGCAAATTATTCTACGGGACTTTTCGGAACCGAAAGGGGTGTTATCGATGAGGAGAAGGGAGAGTCGTGCGCAGATCTCTCTGCGCAACACAATGGAGGACGACCAATATCGGGTAAAGTCGAGGGATAAACGAAATTCAATTGAGTAAAGCGTGAACAAGGGGGTGACAGAAAGAAGATGATTCCCTGTATGACCTAAATCGACTACGTTCTGTGATGGTCATGACTGCGATGGAAAGTTCCGCCCAATTCTTGGCACCTTCATCATGCCTCTTCGGCCTTTGCCACCTCCTCAGGCGTCTTAGTCTGTAGAGACAATGCATGCAAACCTTGAGCGAGTTCCTCCGATAGGGCTCCATAGATCATGCGATGCCTTTGTATCGTACTCTAGCCAGCTCGACGACATGAGCTATGTCGGTACGCGAATCCGCATCGACTAGCGCACCTTTCCTTTGAAAGCATCTGATACGATACGAAGCGTAAAATCTTTACGTGGAACGATGAGTTGAAAATGGGCGATGTATGAATAATAACCTACGGGTTTCACCGTCCCCACCACCGCTTTCCCTCATCGCCGCATGGTGCCGATGCTGCCAGGAATCATTTTGGATCTCGAGAGCTGTCGGTTTGAGTAATTCTGTAAGCTATGGACGGGCGAAAAGGGTTGGATTGGCTTCGAATTCAAATCGCTGAGTGAAGGATACGTACTTTACTCTGGATGGAGTGGTAAACCGGCCCGGGTGCGGTTAGTGGGGGATTAGACATGAGCGCTTGAAGAAGACGTCGTGTTGCGATCATTTAATTTCCAGTACAAGAATTTTCTCGAATTTAACCCAGCAGTTTGCAGAGGTTTGGTTGTAGAATCAAGCCCAGCTGACGGGAGACGTGTCTTGTCGTGGTTAGAACGAAGATCAGAGGTGGACCCTGAACCAAACATGAGTTCCGCCAGCTCCTGAACCTGACCTCGACCTCTGGAACGTGAACCTCACCTCCTAAATCCTCGCGCCACCCATATCTTATACCATCTTGTTAGGAGACACATGCGGCTATGGCCGTAGAAAGTTCGGAATTTACTGCTACAAACTCAGCGTTCGAAAATCAAACTCAAATATCAAGAGACCAGGTTGATGTTGTGAATAATTGTTGGTCCGAAGGGGATTGTACGTTGATTCTTCGCGTTTTATCAACACGTGCCCGAATGAAAATATTTTGGATATTTAGATCGTTTAGGAATTGAAGCTCTTAATTCGTTCAGAGCGGTGAACAAAAGGTACCCCACTGCGTAAGCCACGGCTCAACTATCCACCCGCTATGCCAACTAACTTTATGCTAATATCATTAGGTCACACATGCGCCACCTCTTAGCTCTTGCTTTGTACCCTCCACTTTCACCTACCTCCAATAAACTGAAACCCAACGACAAATCCAAATCGCGACATCACCCCAGACTGTCAGCCTCCAATCTTTCCCCAAGGAAGCCAAATCTTCACCAAGCAGCGACAGAGGTTCCTTCTCAAGATGAATCACGCTTAGCCCTTGAACTTTTGACAGTTCTTGCGTTCAATACCAGGCCGGATCATCTAGTTGTCGGCCTAGGCTCATGTGTTTCTAGGCCCTCGTTGGACGAAGAGGGGCAGGGAAGGAAGAATCCTTTGATGGACGAAGTGGTGAAGATTGGGAAGGCGAGAGATTGCTGGAGTTTGTTGAGAGAAGGCGTTTTGGTTCGTCGAGATCAGGTTCAAGTGCAAGGGTCAGACTCGGACTTGGACGACACCGAAAGGAACCAAGGGTGCGTTGTTGCCCCCCATGCGTGGGGAATATTAAGCTGGTGGATCACTTTGTTTGAATCGGACCAACGCTTATGCGGAGGTGTGTTCTACCCCTTTTTGAGCTCGCCAGACTCGATTGATTTGATGCGCAGACTTTTACTAAGGGCCGTCTAAACTCTTGTTGACACACATTCCTGCAGCATTGCGGCCTGGGGCTCCACAATGGGACGTGAAAGCACCATTGAATGTTATTGCTTACTCGTATAAAATTGGAGGGCAGGGCGAGAAAGCGATGGGAGCAAGACTCCTGCGATTGGTATGTCTCAACATGGCATGAATTTTCCATAGATAGTAAAACTGTGGTCTTACAGCTGATCAACGCAACTTCTACATTCGCCATCGCTCCCGCGATCCTTGTCCGTGCAACAACGGACCAAATCCAAACTCTCCCAAGCTCGGCATTCCATTCCCTTTTTCAAGATGCACTGAGAACCTCGCGTGGGCTGTTCCCTGTCTCATTATACACGCGGTTCTGCTTCTGCGTTGCTGCGTTGTACCTCGCTCGATCTGGGTCCGGGACGACGGAGCGTGGTGTGTTTGGTGCTGTCAGCTCTGGAAAGAAAGGTCCCAGAGCAAGGCCGAGGGTTTCGATGGGCGGCACAGTTGAACACATAGAGTATCAAAGCGAGAGTCAGAGCCAAGGGGAAAGTCAGATGGAGTCACAGTCAATGTTGGGTCCAGCCGTGACGGAGGCCAAATATCCCTATCCGACCCCATCCCTACAGATAGTGCAGGGGCTACTGAATAGCATACCTAAAGAGGCGACCGAGGAGAATTTTGGTATGCGCGCTATCACCCGGTGGATCATTCTTAGCTCTGTCTTATCTGAAGCCGGGTGGGGGTCGGTCGAGACTTGGATTTTGGCCGGTCAGATGCACGATTGGGTTGCGGGTGTCGAAGAGAGTGTCAAAGCCGGGTTCGAGGCAGATGAGGGCGCAGGCGCGACCGGTACGCTGTGGTCGGCGATGCGAGACCAGTGCAAGATGTTGTTGCTATAGCCGGACACGAGGTGTTGTCTCAATAGTTTATTTACCTATGACTTAATCTAACTGAAAGTGTGCGGTTACATAATACGGCGATCCATGAACCGAACACGCGTCAAGCATCCTTCACTCGAACTCGCACACGACCACCACATCACAACATGGCCACCGCAACAATGTCCATTCCCCCTCAGCCCCAGTCCACTATCGCGCCGGACGCAAGACTCGCCCTGTCGCACGAGTCTCGCTTGCAAGCCTCACTCCAAACAATCTCGGGACGTTGCGCAAGCTCAACTCGGTGTTGTTCCCTATCCGATACTCGGAGAAGTTTTATAAGCAAGTGCTGGAGCCCGAGCTCGAAGAGTTTTGTAAGCTCAGTAAGCGTTATTTCCGTGCTATTCTGGTGAATCGCGGAATTGCGGGGTTAACATCGCTCGGCTCATTTCAGTCTATTACAATGATATACCAGTCGGAGCCGTATGCAGCCGAATCGAAAAGGGCCAACGACCGGACGAGGCGTGTGTGTATATCATGACGATGGGTGTGCTCGCCGTGCGTATCTTTCTCAGACCATCTCAGACCCCTTCGCCCCATCGATACGCGTTTCCCATGTGTGTGTTGTCTGGAATGTTACAAAGAACTGTACATTGCTACGACGCTCAAAGTGTGCACGGATGGCTCTACATGAAAAGTCCGAATGGAATACCGCGCCTGAAGCATAAACCAATGGCACTTACGTCGATCAAACTAAAAGCATCCCATAAACGCATACTGACCCTTTGACTTTCGTAGCCGTACCGTTCACTCGGCCTCGGCTCCATGGCATTGCGCCAAGTCTTCGCGGCCGCAGCCAAATACAATAACAGCTCGGCCTCCGCGTCATCCCCCGCGGTCAACTCGACGACGTCCACGTTCAACCCATCGCAGCGCAAGATTACGTCGTTTTATTTGCATGTCCATGTCCCAAATACCGATGCCCGCACGTTTTACGAGCGATTCGGGTTCGTAGAGAAGGAGCGCATCACCGGGTATTATCGCAAGCTCGGCTCGAGCGATGGAGCTGACCGGGATGCGTGGGTGCTCGAACGGCCCGTGGATGAAGAGACCAAGTAAAGCGAAGCAAGCGAGGATGAGTAAATAATAATGTTGATTCATTTCCTTATGGCGAGGTAATTTCTTGGGTACCGAGCTGTCTTCCATCTTGTATGATCTCTGGGTTGTCTGGCCTCGTCTAGTCTTATTAATCACTCCAATCACTAGCATGTCGTATCGTCTGCTGTGTATAACTAAATAACCGCTGTAAATCTACTCCCGACTCTACACTCAAACTCCCATTGTACAACACTCTCAAACGCCCCACCCGCAAGCCCTCGATCCAAGTTTCAATGGAACATTCGCGAGGAAGTGTTCGACAAGCCCTGACCAATCTTCGGCCCTTTCAAATTAGCTTTCCACTCAACCGGACATAACTGAACAATAAATCCGAGATACATTTATCTGTGATATTATACAAGCAAGCTACTACCATCCACCAGGGACGGCCTGGCCACCAAGTCCAGCTTTCTGTGGCCGAATATTCTTCCCTGGTAATCCTACAGGTCCGCGAGCGGTGGGAGGGAGTGATACGCGCCCAGCGGGAGAAGTTTGGGCAGCAGTCGGCATTGGTGCCCGAGTTTGAACAGTTGGCATCGGAAGACGGTAGGAAGCGGTGTACGATCATCTCCAGCAGCCCAGGACGCTCCGCCAGCACTAATATGCGTACCCACACTCGCTCGATACAGCTCCCGAGCATCGATTTGAACCCATCGTCCGTCTCGGAGAACCTCAAACTTTCCGGTCGAAGAGGTATACACAGACGAGTTGTCTGCCTGATACTGGTGTGACTCATACGAGAGCTCAGGCTGAGGGGGAAGAGGTGGCTGAACAACGGGCGTGGTGATCTGAGGGTACGTAAAGCTTGACGGAAGCTGGGATCTCCGTACTTCTTCCCATTGAGGGAGCTCTCGCCTGTATGATTCGGGCTGGGGCTCGAGCGTGTAGGCCGGAACGTCAAGGTCCGACGCCTCGGCCGTCCGGAACGTATCGTACGTGGATGCGTCGGTGCTAGATTTGGTGTTTCCCTCTTCGCCCCAGAAGTGAGCGCTCCCGTTCGAGTACGGGTTCGCGGCGTATCGAGAAGGCAATGTCCCTTGTTCCTGAGTACGAGCAGACACCATGGTGCGAGCCGAAGCGTCCCGAGTGAGGGCCTGGGCAGGTGCGGCGATCTGTGAAGGATGAACGGGCTGACCCCCTTGGCCGTAGGCGAATGAGAATGTAGGTAGCTCGTCTCCTGGGCGGTGGGTCGGGAACTCGACTTTCTCGGGATCTGCTCTAGGGAGAGCATCGGAGAACTCTGCGCCAGGAAGGATCTGCTGCGATTTCACTACAAGCACAATGGTTTAGACTAAATAAGTGAGGCCCAGTGACCGAAGAAAGGGGCTTACAAAATAAAGCAAGACCTAACCAAAACCAGATGAAAGAAAACTCAATACAATGGGGTCCCCGCAAAAGCATTCAGTTCACTTACCCTTTTTGAAATTGTATCGGCACACGATGGCCAAACCCGTGGTGGCAACCAACACAACATACGAAACAACCGTCATCGCCGCAAAGAATGGCCACGTTGTGAACGTCCAACGGTAGACTTCCGAGGCGAACATTCCGGCCCAAACCATGATGTACAATAAGCTGACAAAGAGGAAAACGTGCATCATCGTCTTGTTCTCCCGTCGGACGCCGATCCATCCGAGCACAAGCCAGGGAAGGAGCAGCTAGAAGAATCCGAGTGAGTTTCAGCCTTTGTTCTGTGAAAGGTGGAGCGAGGCTAACCAGAACACTTGTGATGAAAATTCCCTCATAGAGCGAGCGATGCTCGGCAAAACAAGCAATAGGACCGTTCAAAAGCGCATCAACCCACAGAGCAGTCGAAGTCACAAAGAAGAAAACGGCGAGCTGGAGGTGAATGCTGAATGCGAGGACGAGTTGATACGCCCGGTTCATGACGCGCGATGCTCCGATTCGCTTGAACGTTTGCCATCCATAAACCTATTTCAATGACATCAATCAATCGAGAAACGCAATTGAAGCCAAAAAGCTAACCCGGCATATCTTCCATGATAACCCAATCATCGTCACGAGGAAAATCCCGTTGAGAACAACGATCGGAATCTGCACGAGGGGATTATTCAGCCTAACTTGGATTCGAAGCATAATTGCCCACGCACTTCATCTTCGGTTCGATGACTGAAATAGTCTGGCAGCACGTCAACTCCCGCGCACGCTCCACGCACGATCGTCGCCTCGTATTTCTCCCTGAAGGAGGACGACCGAACCATTTGGAATGCGGACCAGCCGGTGGAAAGTGCTTGAGTGATAAGCCCGGTAACCCTGGATATGATTGAAATAAGTTTAGATGAAAATAGCTGTGACAGGTGACTAACATGTGTGGGACGCTCTCGTTTAAAATCTCCGGGTGAAAGCGTGAGTATAGGTTCACACGATAACGGGCTCTAGACTCACAGCAACCACGGTCATACCCAGCAGCCATAATTGAAAGCCGATCATCGCCAGATCCTCATGAGCAAAATCGCGCAACACCTGGGCTGGCCAAGCAAGGGCCAGCGCACATCCAGGGGAGAGCTCTACCTCTCCAAAAGTTGCTAGGATTGATGTTTTAGCTGGTAGATTTCAATTGTCGACGGGTTCAACTTACCCGCTGAAGTGTTCGTAGATGCCAGATTCGTAGCATTCCCCATTCCAGGACCGATCAATCCCGAAACCCGAACAGCAACGAGCCTCTCGTTTGGTTGGCCTAGATAATACGCTCAGCTGAGCTGACTATTAGTAAAACTCATGTGCGCACCTGCTCCAGCCAAGTTTACAGCTCCACTTTCCTTCTTGTTCTCATTTTCGAAATCTAACTTGGGCTGGAATATGGGTGTAACGGTCACATTTTGACGTTCCTGATGTGACGTCCCACGCCGTACAGAGAGAGTCATACCTCGCTTCGCGCGAGCATGAATGAAGCGCTTGGGGTCGTAGGCCGGCTTTGGAACAATCGGCAGAAATTCGACCGTGGACCTATCTAGTAGGCGAACATGGCGGAGACGCTCAGAAGTCATAGGCGCAACACGTGCTCGTCGACGATGCGCACTCAGATCGGGATGAGTCTCGTCAATGTCGGCGGGTTCATTGCCTTGAGGCGACTGAGAGGGGGTGCGAGGTTGAGAAGAAACAGGCTATGCGACCACAGAGGTGAGAGGGGGCAGGATGCATGCGCATGACTCAAACTTACTCGGAGCCTTTCGCGGTCAAACACCTTGCGCTCTCCCTCTCTCTTCACTGCACCGATGGCAGCCCTAGGCCTCCTCCTGACCCCAACGCGGGATAATACCAGCCCTTCATCATCGCTTGACGGAGAATCGTGGTCGTTGGAATCCGAATGAGAATCAGGCTGAACCAGGTTGTCCACGGTTGTTGGAAGAGGCCGAAGTGGTGCCGTCGAGGTTGATGAAATCGACGCCGAGGTCGACGAGGAAGGGGTCGCACGGGGAAAAGTGAACGTGAACGGAGATGGCGAGGAAGGAGAGGCTGAGGTTACTGCAACAGCTGAAGAAGTCGAAGCAGATCCACGTGCAGGCAATGCCGTAGCTACGAAGGACGACGTCGAAGTTTGGTCACGGTCTGACTTCGTTTTCGTCTTGTCGTTTTCCGATTCGGATTTGGGTTCCTCTTCCTCATCCTCCGAGCTCGGCGAAAGGAAGTCGTCGAGCTGATTCGCACGCCACATGTTAGCACTCCGTTGTCACGATGTTCCATTATGTTGGCATTACTCACAGTATCTTGGTTGAGCCCCTTCGATTGACTCCACAGGACATTGCACACATCTTTGCCCGACAGGCCGAACTGACCCGGGATACCCTTGCAAAGGGTAAGAGTTAAATCCGTCGTTCGGTTGGGTGGCAGAGTGCGCTTGGTTTCGACGAGTGCGAATTTCTGCGATTATAATCAGTACCAAGAACTTGCGGGATATTATTGTGAGGCGAGTATGATCCGTCGGTGAGTTACGTGAACACAGCCGCGGAGTGACACACCACAACACAAAGGACGGTAACACTCACGTCCATTGTCAGCCTCGCCTGGGTTAAAATGTTGGACATGAGGTGGCGAGCATTGACGTTGATTGCATGTGCCGCGAGCTGGAGGACTACCTGGAGTACGCAGTTTGCGATGGCGATCACAAAGTAGATGGTGGTGAGCTTGTTCAGCGTCAAGCGGGCGTACTGTAGAGCATTATCCATCCTGTCTTTAGCTGCACATCGTCAATTATGACTGTTGTTATACTCACGACAAGCTTGACCTTGTCCGGGACAGGAATTCTTGAAAGAAGTTGCTTGGCACGCATGACGATGCGGGGGCGAGTGACAAATAAGAAACAGAGAAAAGTAGAAATATAACGAGAGCAGCGATACAGACAGCGGTGACCAGCAGCGAGCAGTGGCCGGCGTCGAGCCGGTCGGGAGGAAAGGATGGAAAGGAGGGAAGGACTACAATTCAGGAGACAGTCAGTCGCCGCCGGGAACAGAGTTACCGCACCCTGACCGAAGCCCCAACTGGATACTGCACGTGATTAGTCTGTCGCCAAGAACTTGAAAATGCTTCCTAAAAATACAAGCAGCAACCAATGCTGGATGGGTAAAAATCCGACCATTGTATCCAATAGAATTGACTGAGTTGCCATGTTGTTCTGTCGCTTCCTGTTGTGACCGGCTTTCTACGCCCACTTGACAGTCTTCAAAGGAACCGATGTGTAGACTATATGTACGAGTGTAAGTTCCTTGACAACGACGCATTGTATGAAACAATACACCCTCAATAAGCCTCGCATATTAATCGGAAATAATAGGCAGCATGTTGAAAGCTTGCGAACCGCCATTGCTATTCAAAATACTCGAAACCACGAGTATATGGTACTGAGGTCATCCACTTGTAGCACATGGATAGACACTTCTTGCTGACTGCCGCTCAGCCAAACCCCGAAAATCTAGCTAGCATGTACTAGCTCCACAGGTCTAAGTATTCTTTCGAGCACTCGCTAGATCCGAAGTAGCACGGGCTACCGGCGCTATCAGCATCTGGTTAGCGCTCAGAAACATACTTAGACAGCGGGGCGTTATCACGTGCTAACTAGATTTTCAGGGATTGGCCGAGCGGTCGCAACGGTTCCACCAACTTCTAGATGGGGTGATGCGCTTAGTAAGCGAATATACAAGTGCTTGACCAGGATCTCATTCTAGTCATAACCGCGATGGTAACCCAACAACCCATCGAGACCAAAAGTTGATTCTGTGATCGTAAACAAGCTATTCTCCCTAAATATCTGAGTAAAAATATATGCTGTGACACGAGAGCGTCCCTAGAGACTAAGCTCGAGCCGCAAACATCAGCGCACGATATTACCATCGAAATACAGGTAGAGGGCACCCGGGCACACAAATTGACACCCATCAAACGAGGCAATGTATTATGCTGGAACGAGCTCTGTACATCACGGTGAGAAACTCGACTTGGTACTAGCGCTGAGCAGAGTCTATACTTATGTGTGGTGATGCCAACGAGGACTCGACAGTTTTGCTGCGAATTACAGAAGCACACACAACCCGAGATCGAACACATCATAGTATCTCGGCTAAAGGATTGAAACATGATAACAATTGGTATGGGCTGTCAAATATCAAACGTAGCTTGCTCACTGACCGACGAATCACAGAGTGCAACAGTAAGACGCCCAAAGTGTACGTCAAGCCTCCAGACCAAGAAGCGGTACGTGTAAAGTTTATCAACATCATAATGATCATGTACAAGTTGGGCGAACCAACCAAGCATATGGTCAAACGCTGAAAAAGGTTCAAAAAGGAACAAAAAGAAATAGGATCTGATCCAACATACTCGTTAGCTTGAGAAGTATCCCGTTAAGTTAACAGGCATAAATCATCGCTAACCCTATTATCCAGTTGGGTGCTTCCGGCGGCGCCAAAATTGCAGTATCAATTTCCGCCAAAACATGTGAGGTATCAACATCTCTTTCTGCGCTTTCCCATCCTGTTTTGTCTAACACACGAACACGCTTTTTACAGCACCTAGATCCAAAAGGAAACGCAGACGCAGATATTGACTAGCTGGTAAACTACCTGCCGCGAATAGCCCCATCGATTGAATCTGTAAAGGGGCTGGCACACAATGATCTTCAGGGGACAACTATAGAAATGACGGCCCTTATCGAGGATCTGTCGTTGCACATGCTGCCTACAAGCCGCCCCAGTCCATTCAGTGGGTTGCGATCAACTAGTATATTTTCATATGAGCCGACATGACCATGCCTCTTTAACTCTAGGGAGGGCGTTGCCTACCCAATAAATTTAGAAACCCACGGTCTTGTCATGGTTTGAGGAGTTACCTAACGAGTTTGACAAGTGAACACTAGGAAGAAATGGTCAGTTCCACACACGGAAAATATGAACGTTCGTTCTGGTCGATGTATCGATTTACAAGGCGTTCGCGACGAACTAAAGGTGCTGAAACCCGGTCGACTTGGCGAGCTACGATCCGACCCAGCAGTGCATCGGAGGAACTCGGATCGAAATATTACTGACGGTGTACCCTGGACTCAAGGTTCAAACAATTACCCCCCTTGCTTCGCCTGGACACATGGTCTAGCTGGACTTGGAAAGAGTTTAATCGCTACATGTGTGTCGGAAATCAGACGAGGGACAAGCGTTGGCATGGAGTTTCTTCTGCAAGAGAGATGCCTCTGACCTGCGGGACACGAGACTGTTTTTGACGACAATTGTTCATGGACAGGCATTGCGGGATACTGGACATGGCAAGGCAGTGGTAGCTATGATACGCGAAGATCTAGAGCTGCACTCGCGTCACATTTGACCCATCTACGATCCCTTGGTCAGTAAGGCATTGGGAAAAGAGCCGATAGACGAAGCCAAGTAACCCGGTTGCAGATATCCGGGATTATTTTCGTTGTGGAGGCACTGACTGGTATGCTGAACTTAATACGATCTACGACACATCAGCAGACATTTGAGCATTCGTGCAGGGCGCTTTGGCCAACGTGACACGCGATGAAAACTGACCAAACGATGCTATCGATTGTATTCGTACGCCACCCAGTAGACTATTCATCTGGGCACGAACGGCGCGCAAGTTCATCGTCGACGGGTTTGACGAGCGGAAGTGGTTACACACGGTGCTGGCTGGCGGTCGCCTATCTAGCATTGACGCACTGTGTGATAATGCAATCCAGGTTGGCATAGAAGGAGACGAAGAGCATAACGTGGATTATATGCGTATACGCATTGGGGCTGTCGTTGTGCCCTCGACACGTACTTTGGCACCTATAAGCCTCCTGCATATGACGGAGAAATGGCCTTCGGTCAGTCACTGTATGCGATGCCTGCTGAATTCAAACAGCCTCTATTTTCTATAGGAGGATACAGAAGTCAGCTACGTACTAGCAAACGACGCCTATAGGCTTGTGCTGGCGTTCTAGACCAAATTTCGACTAGCACACCCCGCTTGTGCACATCTATGTTATCACTCGCATCGCACGGCTCGTGCTCGGTCAGGCTAACGCGCAAACCGTCTCCCTGAGCCCTTATCATTCAATCCGCTGAGGACGCGGAATAGACGCAATATATGCGAAGCATATCGGCGGGAAGCAGGATCTACGCGGTGGGAGCCTCACATAGCGGACATCGCATTGCATCCGGGCCTAATAATGGAAATAACGGGATGATCCACATCTGGGACGCTGAGACGAGAGAAGCCGCCCCCGCGCCACCCGAGGGTCACGTTCAACGGGTGACCCTGTGTTGCGTTCTCCCCTGATAATCGTCGTATTTTCTCTGGGTCCGATTATGCAGCCGTGCAAATCTGGGAAAGAGAAACATCGGTTCAATCCTCGTTATGTACCAGTGTTGTACCTGAAGCATATACAGCCACTAACTCATCAAAATCCATCATGGGACATAAGTTCATGGCGTCAACTGGACAGCTTGATCACCATATCAACTCCAGCATGAACGATTGGGTGAATACAGCGGATGGCAGGCCACTAATTTGGCCCCCACATGAATTCTGAAGCCACGAAGGCCGTTATATGTGCATATCATCTGGTGGAGGGTTGATTCACTTGAGTTGATTGGTTCACGGCGAAGAGTGGGTATCGATTAGGGATGGTTGATTCTTAGTTGAATTGATTGCGCATACACATTGAAAAATTTGCTTGATAAAAATGTACATACCCACAGCTCGTAAAGTATCCTAATCCATATGCTCGATTCTCTTCTTCTCGGCGACTGAACGGAGTGAATCCTTCTCCGCATCAACCCCCGTAAACAAACTGGTTATCGGGTGTCAGGTGCTGGAGGTTTAATGGAATGTGGTAGGACAAGGATTTTCATTCACGTGTAGTGAGCTCAGGCGGCACAGCTGCTATTGGTCTGGGCATATGGCTTATCTTCTGCTAAAAGAAAACTGGACCAGATCCAGCTTGGGATTTGGTCAAAAAGGACCCAGTCCTCTGATAACGTAACACGGCATATTCCAGACTATTAATCAAGGTAAACTACACCAAAAATATCCAAAGCCGTTGCTATGATAGGCTTGGAATTGTTGCTCAAAGTGTCACGGTTGCATTCTTGTACATGTCTAGCGGTATTCTCCCAATATAATGTTCACTGGCCGACGGCGTCAAAATATAGCTCGTACAAATCTAGAAAATACTCACTCTCCGAATCCACCGACATAGTATACGGCCTACCAACGTAACGGTTTAGGCGGGGTGTAACTCTGGAGTCCAAACCGTACACATACCTCCGGGTCAAAACGAGCCCACCACGCCACGTGTGGCGCACCTTTCCGTCCAGGAACCCACCACTTGGCGTCAGGATGACGAGCCAAGAAACAAGTAGACATCTGGCGGGCCTCTTCGTCCACTACAATAAACAAAGATTAAGCGCCGGTCCGGTAAGGGATGCGTTTAGAATAATGGACAACGAAGTTCGAATAACTCATGTGGACAAAATAACTTGTTGCTCACCTTCAGTCTCCCCCCCTCCCGTCACACCATACATCACATTGACGCGGCCCATCAGTGCAACTCTCGCCGACGCAGCTGGTCCTCGTCCGAGACTACGCCAGCTCCGGTTCCACCAGCTCTTCGGCTTAGCCATTGATATTGGAACTTGGACGTCGCCCAATTCTGGCGAGAATCCACCCTCATAACCACCCGATTCACCCGCACGCACGGTAAAACTCGCAGTCTTCAAAGGTGCGCTCGCGACATTACGTGCGTTTTGGGAGATAGGGAAAAATAGGTATGTGAGCGAACCGTTTTGATGACAGCTATCGAAACGATGAGAAAGTAAGATCACCAGGTCTAAGTTGAAGAAGTACTGAATCATACTCAGCATAGTACTCCATGAGTGCAAATGGATGATCTAGTGGAATAGTTATGTCATTCGAACGCTCCACAGGAGGCGCAACAAACGAATGACTCACTGGCGAGTCCTTCATCCCGAAAATTAGAGGGATAAACCGTTGCAAGCGTGGCAATCGACTCGCGCCTTATGAGCTCCCGAGAAAGTCGAGCTGCTCGGTGTTTTGAATGGACAACAAGATGGTTGTACGGCCAAGGCGATCAAAGGTAAAAGTAGAACGCATTGGTTTGATTCATTTTACGGTTTAAATTCGAGTGTGTAAAGGTAGTCCAGATTGAAAGAGCACGGCGAGCCAAGCCATATTATTGAGTTCCCACCCGTGGCAATCCTACCGATTAAAACGGACTAACCAGCATCTTCAACGGTTTCCCATCCCCAAGAAATGCCCAGGAGAGAGCTCAAAATTCCAAGATACAAGAAATGCATGAGTAAAGTGGTTTAATCTCAAAGTGCTGGCGACGGAGGTGTGGAAGCCCAACTGGGCAGTTGGATCAACACATCCTGGATAAGGTAAGCCCCAGGAACAAATATCACGTGCATGCTTGGCAGGTTCTCGCCACCGTTCCGACCACCCGCCACCATCCGTGTTCTCAGTCCGATTGTCCAAACCCAATGGTCAAGCTCTTATATCGCTACCTCTCGTGGAGACTGATGGTATAATAGGCGCCTCGTGGACTGTCTGCTGAAGAAAAACGCGTCAAGCTTGTGGAGATTTTCCATGAAACACGCGACTTTTATCAGGTTCGCCCGGATGCCTCGCCTGATTGCATATCTAATACTACTTTCGTACGCCAACTGCATACACGCTATTCCCCCTTTTCTCGCCTCCTTATCGACGGCTACGAATCGACCTGTCTCTCTCAGCTTAAGGAGCTCGAAAAACTAGGACCGAAAATGAAGGGTATCGGTATGTCCAGTTTATTGCTGATTTCAATCTTGCAGTTCTCGTTTGGTCTGGGTTAACCAGGGCCTGAATTTCGTGCGCATACATTCATCCGAACTTTGTTTTGAAGACAAATTCACCACGTTACTAACACTGCGTCTTGTTCCAGTCTCTCAAAGCGTGAAGGAAGTGCTTCAAAGTCTAGTGGACGACAGTATTGTCCAATCGGACAAGATTGGAAGCTCGAACTGTAAGTCGCTAGAATGCGGTTTCCCTGTAATATACGCTGATCTACCAGCAAACCCGATAGTTTTCTGGTGTTTTCCAAGTGCAGAGGGAGCGTAGGTGATTCTCATTTAACTATTTTGAGCTACTTAGAAAGGCGCATACACTCTGTGTTGTTAGTAAGGTAGGGCCTTTGTTTATTAGGCCCAAACATTCTCCAGTCGGCTCAATCCTCCATAGATAAAAAATGAACTCGCTGGTGCACAAGAGGAAATCACGTACCTGGAATCCAAGATCTCATCGATTCAATCGGAAATCGAAAGCGAACTCGCCATTCGGCAGGATAATGTATGCCCAATTCACTCGCCCTGCACCACCTACTTCCAGACTGATTCTGCCCCCGTCAAAGCCAACGCGCCGAACGTCCCTGGCACTCCTCGAGGCGAAACGTGAGGTGCTCGCGGCAAGCAAAGCCGAGCTTGCTCAATATGGGCTCGCCGATCCCGCCGTGTTGGAGCATAAGCGGCGTGCCGTTTTTTTGGCAAGGGAGGCGGCGCTGCGCCATACCGGTGAGTCCTAGTGGTTTGGGATAGCATTAAGTTGGGCTTGTGTTTATGCTGTGTTTGCGTCAAGACAACTACAGCGCGGTGTTCTACCAGCTCGTACAGCTCCTCGGATGCGATCCGGTGGAGCTAAGAAGTCACCTGGGAGTCACAGAGGCTATGAGGACTTGGAGTAGCCAGGGGCGAGACATGTTGTGATATCACCCGTCAGGGATATTCTAATTGGCAGGTGCATCGCCTTCTTGATGATGTGATCAAACCTTGTGGCTGCGTTGGCTGCGCCGGAGTTGCGCGCTTGCTGCGAACATGCACAGAACAGATCGCAACCGACGCTGTGAGCCCGCCCTGTGAGACGCGCCTGAAAATAATTTCCCGGACTGTGCAATGTTCGAGCCAGTCACCAAATGGCACTGGCACCGTTCACTTCCAGATTTAGCGCTCCCTCTTTCGAGTTGCCGATCACCGCTCGGCGATGGTGGATCGGCTCATGGCAAATGCACCATATAAAACCAGCCAACGTGCCTGGCTCATGCCTCCTTATCTTACCACCACTCTCCTTCGTCTGAGTATACCTAACCCCCAATAATGTCTGAAACGCAAACCGCGCTCGTCTCTCGAGCGGTTGGCGGCATCCCCGTTCACGCTGACATTGCCCCGTCCATCGTGTTCGCCGTGATGTACGCCTTTCTCCTACCGAACATCATCAACAACTTTTTCATCCGAAAGCCACGTGCATGGAACGCCATTCAGATATCTACCGTTATCTTTGCGGTCGAACGAATTGCGTGGTGCATCATTCGAGCCGTCCAGGCTGCGAATCCCGACAAGCGATCGTCCGGTGGGTTGATGAACTACATGCAGTTGACAGTTGGGCTTGGATTTGTGGGCGTAAGTGCAACATTTGTGTCTACTATGCATTTTAAGCTAAGGTGGGCATCCTCTGTTAGATCTTAAGTGAAGCGACAAAGCTTCTCCGCTGCGTAATTGTCAAGACAACCCTGCCTGAGAAGGGCGCATCAAAAGACCGCCCGCGGGCGCGTCTCTGGTTCCGTATCTTTTGTACCATATTCGAACTTGCGTTTATGGCGTCGACTGTCCCCGGAGGCATCGCAGGTGCCAAGTATAGCGCAGCACGCACGGATCAGGCATTAGCTGACAAGAACATGCGCCTTTTGTACGTGTCATCCGCTCGACCTGCCAACCGGATTCTGATTAGTTGCTTCTTATAGAAATATAAGCTCGGGTGTCGCACTTGGACTCGAACTAGTCACTATCCTCTTGTGCCTTGGCTCAGCCCTTTGGATCCCGGAAGTTGATCGTGCACGTTGTTTCGAGCTTGCTGCGCTCAACGTGCTAATTGTGAGTCAAGCCATATCACTTCTCCTGATGTCCAGAACTAACATCGAATAAAGCTACCCGTTCCGATCTACCGTCTCTGCGTTCTCCACATCCGAACCGCCAACATATTTGACCCCCTCTCGCCTTCTGCTCGTGCGGTATTCTACGTCTTTCATTTGCTGCCGGAATGGATCTGCGTGTGCGTCCTACTCGGGACAAACGTCCGTGCACGGTTCGATACGGGCAGGTGGGGCGACTACGAGCTGACAGATTACAACCGAAATAAGCGATTGGAAAAGGCTAAGCGTGAGGCCGAGGAAGAGCAGGGGAGGATGAACGGCGATGTGTAAAACGTGTTGGGTCTGTTTATTTATTTTCATCTTTCACCCTTTATTTCGCGCCAAATCCACCTGGGCGTTCTTTATACTGTTGCGAACCGCGAGTTCTGTGATTTTGATACACTATATATGCTATTTCGAGGGCGTTTCATGCTCCGGGGCTACCCAGACTGGGTAACCAGGGGTGCTAAGGATACTTAACAAGTAGGCCGAAGGGACCTGAAAGGTACCCTTTAAGCACATGTTCGCAACCATCGCCACAATTTGAACCCTTTCACGAGATACAGACTCTGCTCAATAACATCATTGCATCTCCGAGAATAATCCGGCCGGTCATCAGTCATTCAGGCGGAAATAATTGGAGAGATCGTTTCGATGGCGCCTGCTACAACTTGATGAAGTGCAAAGGTTGTAGTGATGTGTTATTCAACGTATTTGTATAGTGGGCTAGGGCAACGAATATTGCCAGCATACATGAGGCCGAAACGCAGCGCGGCCGAAAATACTGATGCAAAGCAAGCTTGATAGCCTCCTAGCGTTGTCCAAGTACACAGGGAGCGGAAAAAACGCCCTCGCTCGTGAATTATGGTAAACTATTAGAGCTTGCGGATTCATATGTCTTTGGCGAGATGGGCTCAGCGTCGATTGATTTGCCCGTCCTGGAGCTGACAATATTCTAGGGGAATAAAACGAATCGACGTTGCTAGAGGCAATCACGAGCTTGGCTTCGAACCGTGTCATAAATCGAAACTGAATTCGGCATACGTCCAAGTGTCAGATACACAAGTCATTTTTCTCACTACTTCGGCCCAAGAACGCTTGCCCTACCCAAGCCAGCTGTCGGACGTCCCAAATGATCCAAGCCAAACGCGATACGCTCGTGGTATAGCAGAGTCGGACCGATACGCGCGTGTCGATCTTGTCATATTGAGACAGTATGCTGTGCATTTGCCTTGGCATGGGAGACACCCAATGATTCTCAATGTGTTCGAGATAGCATGAATAGAGCAAGTTTATATACTGTAATGATGGCTTTAATATGATATATCGCGGCTTGTATATCTCCTAGGCGTGATTTGAGGGACATGGTGGGTTACTTAAGGGTTACGGAAGTTTACGAATGTGGTGTGAGATCAGGCTTGGTGGCTTCTCTAGCTGCGAAGAAGCTTCCCCCGCGCTCCGAACGCAATTGTAGAGCGGACCGCGACCAAGGCTATGCGCCCCTATGTGCAGTGTTGTGGTCTCCAAAACGCCAATAGTGGCTTCCTATCCCAGTTTTGGAGCTATCTCTCTTCGACGTATTGGCTGCGACTTGGTGATGGGCCCGTCAATCATACGGCATGGGGTCCACATATAAAGCCGGCATGTCCGATTCCATTCCAGCATTGTACTAGCCATCCCACCCGGTCACAACTCTATTTGTCTCTTAAAATGTCTGAAGCACAAACTGCCCTGGTCTCCCGAGCTATTGGTGGCATTCCCGTTCGCGCAGACGTTGCCCCGTCCATCGTGTTTGCGGTGATGTATGCCTTGCTGCTACTCAACATTATCTACAATTTCTTCATCCGAAACCACGAGCATGGAACGGCATCCAGATCTCCACGGTCATCTTTGCAATCGAGCGGATTGCGTGGTGCATCATTCGAGCTGTTCAGGGTGCTCATCCTAACAAACGTTCGTCAGGTGGATTGATGAACTATGTGCAGTTGACAGTCGGAGTTGGGTTCGTGGGTGTAAGTGGGTTGTCTGGTTCCCCCGCGGCGCTTCAATCGCTGAGATCCATCTATGGTTTAGATCCTGAGTGATACGACTAACCTTCTCCGCTGCCTACTCGCCAATACCACCCTACCTGAAAGGGGTGCATCAAAAGATCGCCCAGAAGCACGTTGCAAAGTTCCGAAAGCTTTGCACAACCCTTGAGCTTGTCTTCTTGGCGTCAAGCATTCCCGGAGATGTGGCAGGCGCCAAGTACACGCAGCACGCACTGACCAGGAGTTGGCAGATAACAATATGAGGCTTCTGTGAGTACCATTCAGGTCAAATAATGGTCGAGGTATATGGTGTTAATTTCCCTTTACACAGATATGCAAGCTCCATTGTTGCACTTGTGCTGAGCTAATCATGATTGTCGAGTGTGTCCGTGCGGCATTGTTTGTGGCTGAAATTAATCGCAGACGTTGCTTTGAGCTTGTGGCTCTCAACATTCTCATCGTAAGCCATCCATTACGGTTACTCTTTCCCGAAGGCTCACACTGACCCTGAGTGAAGCTCCCCGTTCCAATCTATCGCCTATGTGTTCTACGCATCCGAACTGGCGATATATTTGAACCTCTCTCTGATTCGGCTCGTGCGGTGTTTTACATCATTCATTTGATGCCCGAATGGATATGTGCTTGCATCCTGTTAGGCACAAGCGTCCGTGCACGGTTCAACACGGGTTGGTGGGGTGACTATGAAATGTCCGACAAGAAACGGAACAAGCGACTGGAAAAGCCAAGCAAGAAGCCGAGGAAGATGAGTGGAAAGCGAACGAGCAGGTATAGAGGTTCAGTTTAGGTTTTTTATATGGTTTCTATTCTGGAGAAATATTTGGAGCTATTTACGCTCAACTCGTGCTAAGACTGCTGTGCCTTTGATGTATCATATATGCTAGTTTAACTAATAGGTAGTTCGTTATTAATGCTGGGCACCCGATCTGAAACTGGACGTGAAGCCGGAGACTTACGCAGGATGCGATCTATTGGTCGCTATCTACTTCCGGCAAGTTTTGGGGACGCAAGGACTTCCACAGCCGACCTGAGTATGGTCTGGTCCACGAACCGTGAATGCAACTCGTGGATTGCCCAGGCCCTATTATCGCGATGAATAGCACTGAAAATGGGAAGATGGCTGAGAAAAAACCCAAATGTACACTCTGAAACAGTAGACGCAAAGTGCTGGGCCGATCACAGAGACCACTTGATTGGATGTGCCTATGTTCTCTTGGCGTTCCCAATCTACCTCTGCAGGTTTTACCTCATAATTCCAGTCAGGTATAGCATAATGGCATATAAAATATTGGTTTCACCTGAATTCTCCGGTTTTGAGGGCATCGAAAGCTCCGAAATTAACCAGAGAAGAGAGCGCAGAAAATAAACTAGGCGGGCAGACAAAGTACAAGGGCTGTTCAACCCTATAATCCACTCTGGACCTGAATAACTGAATAATTCTATGACGAGCTAAGCTTCGATCATGACCGGCTGCCTGTTGTTCAATTAGGCCTATCGAAAATTCTGTAAACTGAAACTGCAAAAAATACATGCTGCGCGTTGGTGAGCTCATCGGACCATGCAACATTACATATCGCAGCCTCGGCAGGACCGAGGACATGTAAAGAAAGCTGTCGGTTTGGTACGAGTGACTTGAAGAACGCTATCATGTTGGCTCGTATGCTACAGATCCTAATCGTACCTACTAGAAATTTCTACCATCAAAAGATTTTCGGGCTACAGGTCTCCGTTACCGGAGCTAAGAAACTCGAATGAATAAAAGTATGTAACACGATTCGAAAATGGGGAAGTCCATTAGAGACAGAGGGAGATTGCAAAAAAATTGTATTTGCTACTAAAATTCTAAAAATAAGAGTGTGAAGGTGATGTGTGCAAGCAATGGAAGGAGGTAAACGACAATTTAGTCAAGGAAGCTGAGATGACAGCCTTTCAAGAACCCAGAGCTTACAAAAGCAATGCTAGAATTCTGGAGTTTGAATGCGCTCTGGGTAGCCCTTTTGCCACTATATTTTGACTTTCGCCAGAGCGCCAGTGCTATAATGTTACAGGCTGGGTTGATATTTTCAAAAAAGGGTTATAGCTGACGGCGTTGCGGGGGCTGGATCTCATGCTGGTGCAACAGCGGGTTGTCTGAATCCCAAGATCCCTATCAGGTCGAGCTCGGCTGGTTCAAGCCCGTCGTGGTGCTTATAGGCAACGTAGGAGCAAACAACATCACATAATTGGAGCACAGTTCTATATTCTATTTATTTTTCGTATTATCACGTGAGCCTCGCCCATATCATTTCTCGGGCTCCGTCGCCGTCTCACCCAACTGACCAACCAGGCGGAATACGGATAACATCGGTGGATTTCTCTCCTTCTCGCTCTATCTTGCCGCTTATATTTTGAGCTAGGGGACAAACAAGTAACAGGTTGGGTTGAATTCGACTCCTTTTTTTAAGCACACAAGAACGCTAACTCCCAATTCTTTCACCCCAGACCGTTCCGTGCAGCATGTTACCGTATCCTGTTTCACAAATATGACTCAACTTCTCGCCGACTCCCTTGCCCTACCCAACTTAAGTACCTGAGGTATTCACTCCTTTGCGATATATCATACCTCCCGTTCTCTTCTCTTTCACCCTGCAACAAAAACAGTTAGCTTCTTGATTTGGATCGTCGCAAAAACTGCTGCCACATCTATGTTTTCTCTTGACATCCATTCGATGAGGCCGCGTCATTTTGGATTTTCACCGCGACTTCCGAATGCCCCCTGTTTCAAAAATTCTCCCTCTCGTGGCGATTCTTCCATTTCGCCTCGTTGACGACGTAGGCAGCTACATTGGGACCCCGGATTGGATTCGATATTAGTCGACTATAGCGTAAAACTACTTGGCCCTTCGAAGAACAAATTTACTCGTGGATCGGGTATAAACGCGCATATACTTGGAAGCCCTTTGCATTCATTACCAGAGCCAGCCGAGACTCGAGGTCGTGTGAAGACTCATTATAATAAGGCATTCAACATATATGCACAGCAGGAAACCATAAACATACGACAAGCACGCACAGTACCTAAACAAGTCCGGTGATTCCCCAAATGTTAAACAACTCAATCAATCCCAGCAAAAAGAATTCATCGCCTGCTACCAAAAAGAATGTCCCGGGTACTCCTAGTGGTGTCCAACCGCCCAACACGTTACCGGTCGTTCGTCTTCTGATGAGCTCGGCCCTTCTCGTTCTTGACTGGAAAACGGATTTACGGGGACCATGGAGTCCCGTACGCTCGACCTCCTTGCGATTCGGGCACGAGTCCTCGACGCTGACCGTTTCATCTCTTTCAGGGCCTCTTCAGTTTCTTTCAGGTCACCATGCTCTTGATAGACGTCCGCGACCACCTCGGTGGTGAAGCCGTGGGCTTGACTTAGGCGCTTGAGTGTCGGTTTGAGCCCTGCTTCTTGCAAGATGCGTGCATCACGCTCGCTCGCCTCCTCGATGATAGGACCAGACCTGCCACCCAAAGACAGTCGCGTACGAGAAGCCCGAGGTCCTGGCGTGAACTGCAGCCCTGATTGCTCTGACCTGCGCTTTGAGCGACTAGTTCGAGGGCGCGTGCTAGCAAAAGAGATAAACGGCGATGCTCGTGATTGCTCACGAGATGGAACAACAGGTATTTGGGACATATCCTGGGAAGCAGGAGTGGGACGTTCGACCTCGACAGGAGGAGCTCCAGCCAGGAGAGGCTTGGAAGGACCAGCAACAGGCCAATAAAGTTCGGAATGGGGCTCCAAGTTTCGCACAGGACCAACTTGAGGAGTTTCTGGGATTTCCGTAAAATCATCCTCAACGAGCCCTTGAGGCGGCTCGGCTCCTTGAATTTGCTGCATCGCGACGCCCTCTATGACTGTGTCTTGTTGATCTGTCAGGGCCTCCGGTAGCGCCTCGTTCCTGTCCTCCCTTTCTGACCCGCTGCTCTCGGCCTCTACGCCCTTCCGGACCGGTTGGGTAATTTTCCTCGAGCCTGGTGCTCCAGGCGCACGCTGCATAGCCGGTCGGGGAGGAACCCAGACTCTGTTCCCCGCCTCGTCGAACTTGTCCTCGTGAGCTCGCATATCACGGGCCATAGCGCTGGACTCGACCGTATCGTATTCCCGCCGGAATTTCTTGGAAGGAGGTTGTGGGACAACCGATTCGCGGCGGCGCTTGCCAAGTGCCACGAGGGACTTCGGTCGATCTGGGGATGGCTCGAGATTAGGACGGTGAACTTCAGGTGCCTTACGAGGACGGGGAGGGCTATCGATGTGGAGAATGGGAACGGTAGATGGGGGGAGCTTGGCCTTGAATTGTGGGGTACTCGCATGACTGGGCTCTAACGTCCAACACTCAGGACGAGGAGGTGACGAGGAGATAGTAATATGGGTAGGTGGGTTTGACTCGGGTTCAGATATTGCTGGAGGTACCGACCCGTACTCGGCGTCGTAATCCGTATCTACAGCGCTCTTAGCCACTGCACTTTCACCGCGGGACTTCGAGCTGGGACTACGAATTCGAGCATCGGAAGCTCTGAGGGGGCGTAGTCGCCTTCGGCCTCTGGCATTCCGGTGGGGTCCTGGTCCTCTACCTCTCTTTCATTAATGGGCTCTTCCTCGGGAATACCTGGAAGTTCGTCTGTTCGAGGGATCGAGCCAAGCCTCTTTGGGGAACCACTGATTTCTTCCTCGATATCTCGAGCTCGGGCTAGGGAGTGAGACGTAGAAGCTTCAGGTTGGGACGCTGAAGGAAGAGGTTGCCCTTCGGACGAAAGTCGATGGTGGGGCGTATATGGCTGGGGTTGCGACTCTGAAACTGGGCGGGATGTTTTGGACACGGAACCCGTCCGTGGTTTCCCGGTGGCCTGGGGAGGGGGAGAAGGGGAAGGAGAGGCTAGTTGTGGACGACCCGACTCGTGGAAAGGGTTCTCTTCCTCGACATCGTCTATCAAAGCTATTTTGGGTGTTTCATTTGTTTTTGCCTCGTTTGCAGCGCCGTTTTTGGCAGGTAAATCCCAATCCATCGAGCGACCAAGAGTCGGAGCAGCCCTCAGAGCTGGCTACTTTCTGTCTCTTTCTTGCCTTCCACCTTGTTACCTCCCAAGTTGAGCTCGTCATACAAACTCCGGCCCAAGGTTGGGGCGGCTCGAAGAGGCTGGCTCGGCGTGGGCATCGGGGTATACATCCGTGAACGAGAACGAGCCGGCTGGGACTGAGTCGTGCGCGTTGAAGTGCCCTCGGGTCGAAGGTTGAAGTGATACGGCACAGCTTCTGGATTAACCGGTTGAGACCTCGAAGCTTGACGTGGGTCTTCTGTTTGGGTTTTTGAGCCCGTAGGTAGGGTAGCGTTTTCGCTGGGCTGCAGCACATCCTCCGTCATTCCAGCATAGTGATCAAAACTGACGGGATCCGGTGAGCTACGAGCCGACTGGGGTTGATCTGGAACAGGAATAGGCTCGGGTGAAGACGAATTACGCCTCGCGCGCGAGTTTTGTTCTAGAATGGGAACTCCGCTCGGTCGTGTGTTGTCGGTCATGACCTCCTGGCTCACACCCTCGACGGCGTCTGAAAACGGCCCAACAGATTCGGCTCTCGGAGCCGCATCATGCTCGGGTTCTTCCCTAGATCGAGGACCTTCAAACTCTTCCAAGAAGCTTGTTCCCATCGGCTCGCCCTCGTCCTCTCTTGCGACAAAATCGCCTGCGATTGCTCCCCCAGCTTGACTTCGTGCAGGGGAGCTCGCCCCTACCCAAACCCTTGAGACGTCGATGGCGGACATGGACTCGTCAATCTGCATATCCCCCAACCAGTCAACCTCACGCTCGGGCACAGTCTGAATACCCACGGAAGACCGACGGCGTTTCTGACGGCTTGGACCAGCGTTGGGAGGTGGGGACTGTGTGTTGGGTGTAGGAACGGCTGAAGCACGAGCGTGAGATGAGGTTGACGGAATAACAATCGGTGTATCCACTGCCCCGTCCATCGCAGGCCTGGGCGACCTTGGAGGGCTAGGTGCAAGAGCCGGTTCATCTGGAGGTGGAGATGGTGGCGCTGCGGCGCCCAGATCGGGTGAGGAGGGAGGCGAAGAGCGGGATGCAGATGCATGAGGAGCCAAGGTGGATCGTGTGAGCGGGCTGTTATCTTCTCTGGCATCGCGTTCGTCATCAGAGCCGGGATTGAACAAAGGACGACGGGGGCTTGGCACGACGGGCTCTGCTTGATTTGCCGTAGGCACCGCAAGGTTTTCATCCACCGCTTCGTCGTCTTCAATTATTATGGTTTCTGGATGAACGCGAGCGGACCTAGTTTCAGCGCTGTCCAGTTGCTGAGTCTCGTTGGAGGCCGAGTCGGTATCCGTAATCGCCCTCCTAGCAGCAGGCGTCGACTTCTTCGGTAACCCTGCGTTGGATCGTTCAAAGCGCTTGGATGGAGAATGCATGGTGGCTTACTTGGAGCAGGCCTCGCTGAGGGACCAGGTGTCGAAGGTTGGACGTCTGGGGCTCGAAGAACTACTTCTTTCTTCACTGACGGCAGCAGGCGGGACTGTGAACCAACCAATCCAATCCGGGAACTATTTGAGGACTTGAGGGCGGAAGGAAGCGGCCGGCCAGCAGGAGTAGGTGTGTAGGATTTATCGGAAAGACCTGGTGTCTGGGAAGTTGAAACCCGAGCACCCTTCGCGGTTTCACTTAGGTCATCCCATGTAATTGTCTTTTTAATGGAAGCGTGGTTCCCGTTGAAGACATATTGCTCAGCTAAAAACGCTTTTCTCCTGGCCACATGCCCCGGGTCTGCTTTTGGTCTGAAAATAACGTATGTATGAGCTATGTAGTCAGCAATCCAATCCATGATGTACTTACATGGAGCGGCGCCTCATCCGAATCCGGAGGCTGGACGTGGGGTGGTGGAAAACAAACAGCGCCTCTGCCACACGTGACTCGCTCCCTGAAACGGGACTGATCTTCACCCCACCGGAGTCAATGTGGCTCTGAAATGGATCCAAACTAAACTCCAAGCCTCAACTTCAACCGTACGTTCATGAGCAAATCAAACAAGTTACAAATCGAAAATGCGACCTAAGCATTCAGATGGGCTCCACAGCGCTACTTCCTGCTCGTATTTCATGTCGCAGTACCATGCCTTGTTGTGGTGCTTCTCAGTGCCGAACTGGCGAACGGAGAGCAGCCAAGGCAAATGGAGAATGCTTGATTAGACCATCATATCATTGGCCAGCAGTTTATGCGGAGGAGTTAGCTTGACATTTCAAGAGGCTTTGCGTCTTTAGCCTGAGATAATTAGCCACGATAATGTAACGCAGTGCTCCTATCGTTGTTTCAATCTACATTACTACCCGATTGTATTCTGAGAACGTATCAATTTATGTGTCGAGCTGATCCGTGATGGTCAAAAAGAAAACGCTAGAGCAAGAAATAGATACGCCATTGTTTTCATAAGAGATAAGATACAACGCATTTTATAGTACAATTAGTTCCTTGCATTTATCCAGAATCCTCTCTAGCGGCGCTCGATGCTCGACGATACAGTATTTCATCAATATGACCCTTCATCTCCTTCAAAACCTCCTCGGTCGCCTGAATGCCCTCCTCGGCATTATACACCCGCTCCACAACATCCGGGTGGAGTCCATATTTAGTCCCAAGCGCCTCTAACACAACCCCCAACCCAATCCGAGAGATAAATGCCATATCGGACGATTTAGGCAGGGCTCGAGCGATCCTGGTGCGTCGTGGTGTTTGGGGCATCTGCGAAAGATCCGCTTCGAACTCGGCGAACCATTCGTTGGCATCCGCCCCACGGGATCCACTCGCGCTCCGCAAGCTTGCGACGTCCCTACGAACGCTCAGAGGCCGCCGGTCGGAAGGTGCGGTTATATATCGAGCGGAGAGGACGGAGTTCGGGCTGGAATTAGGAGGCATTCGAGATGAGCTGGAGGGTTCGGGTTCGGGGCTATCTCTTCAGCTGCAAACATGACCTGTTTACCTGGATCGTTCGATTGCGTGCGCTCGGAGGGGACCGAGGTTGATGTCGAATATTTATGGCCCCTCGCCGTGTGCCATGACATTGTGCCTGGACCTCTGGACGAGCCGCCTTGTTGCGAAGCGCCACGTCTTGGGTAGACATAAGAGTTCCTAAACTGTACTTGAATGGGAAGCTCTGGGATTGGAGAGGTCTCGCGCGACGATCTAGGCACTTTGGAGCTCTCGGAATAGCGGTCGACGTCCATCATGGTTTCAATGCGCCTGTCGTCCTCGTCCTCGTCTTCATCTCCATTGTTGCTGAAAATTTGTTCGCATTCATCTTTATATTCTTCTCCTTCATCTTGATATTCTCCTCCTTCATCTTGATATTCTTCTCTTTCATCTTGATGTTCTTCTCCTTCATCTTGATACTTTTCTCCTTCATCCTCATCCTCATTCTTGGCCTCGTGTGAGGATATGGATTCAGAGTATGCTGGCCCCCACGCTTCATGGTAGTTCTCATACTCCACAGGTTCGTCCCAGCCCTTCTTTTCATCCTCCTCGGGAGCAAGAGCAGAAGAAGTATCGGCCGAGTCTGAAACGTAACCAGAGTCTTCATAGTCGTTTATTAAAGGAAATTCTGATTGGGCGAGAGGCGCTGGAGCGTCGTCTCGTACAGGGCTCGGAGAGCAGCGCGCTCTCCCCTTTCCTTTCTTCGCCGCCGAACGCGGCTGGGTCTCGTGTCGTACCTCCCCAAGTGATACAGAAGATCTCGAAGGCGAAGGACTTGCCCGGAGCCGGTCAATCTTCCGTCGTGCTTGAAGGGGAAGCGCGGCCTTGTAGGTTTTCACTATGAGTTCTTGATCGGGCGAATAATCCAAATCGCTCCAGTGACCATCCGTTGGATCAAAAGTTGCATGCCCTTTCGGACGCTCACGGGGCTGGGGTTTGATTACCCGTGACATAGGAACCATGCACCCTAATCGGTTTTAAATATCCAATCGCGCCATAATTCAATAGACAACGCACCATCTATGCCGAATGCTCGTTGAGTCACGATATAATGTTCTATCGAGAAAGGGCCGGGTCGCTCAAAAGTTCAAACCAAAGCAAAATTGGACTTGCCTGGTGGAAATTTGGTCTTGGGTTTGTTTGGCTTGATAGGATTCTTGCGGCGAGTCGGAATTACGACCTCCATCTTCATTCGTCGTTTAATTCGTGGAACATCGCGGGCCTGTCGCGCAGAAGTGCGTCGGCCGTGCTTCATTGAAGCAGCAATAATGGCAGAGATGTGGGCCCCAGCTACAGCACGCGACGTTGTGGCAAGCCGCAAGTGATCAATATCCATTAGTGCTTTTCCCTCTTGGGAAAAACGGGGGGCTGTGTCGATTCGATTTTGAGCTTATGTCAGCATTGTATGCATTCGAAAAAGCTCAATTGGAGCCAATAAATTAAATACACATCTGGGGTACAGTTCAAATAACACGTTTGTTTTAATCAGCTCACATCATACTCCATCCGCAGACCACACAAGCTCAGTTTTCTCGTAATTCACCGCCCTAGGTTCATGGGCCTCACGTACGAGCTCCCTACGACGGCTCACCCAGGTCGAGATCACAATCACGAGACTAGATAATCCCATCCACGCAACCAGAACCCCTGCGTTGCGTCCTAGAATATTCTTGGTGTCGAACAGAATTGTGCGAACCGCCGTGGCGTGGTTGCTAAAACGACAGTTAGGGAGTAACAACGTGTCTTGAGGATGTGTACATACTAGAACGGCATTCCGTATCCATACTTGTACCACCATGATTGCATCTCCTGAGGCTCGACTGGCGTACTGACGTTTATGATCAACTGGGATGAGAGCTGTTTTAGCCGCGTATTTCAGCACCCAAAGACTAGACGTACCCAAGACACCAAGAAAAATGTCATAAAGCGAGGCTGAAGTATCAATACAGCAGCCTCGCACGCGAGCCCAAGTGCGCTCATATCCATATAGACATACGCCACGTACAGGAAGAACCCACCTCCAAAGTTGTACCTGCAGAAAAGTGAGATAGGTATAAGATCGCAACGTGTACCGCAACGATCGCTTACTTTGTACCGAAAGGAGCGTGGAACGATAAGCTAAGCATAGCATAGGAAATGCTCAAAGGGAGATATGCCAGTAAAGGCAGGAAAAGTCGAAGAGAAATCACAGAGATCCAGCCGAGTTGCACCTCCAATTTTCGACGCGCCTGGAATGTTGCCATTGTCTATACGAACGTTGATCATACCGCTATTCCGTCAAACGATATCACCCACCAGAATGAACCTGAAATCATGGAAAACTTGAGCTCATCATCAATGCAATAAAACCAAGGCGACTCACGTAAACACAGTCAAGTAGATTTGACCAACAACCGTCATAGGGGTTGCCACAGAAGAACTGGGTGCATTGAGTGAGCTGATAGTTGAGCCTGAGGATGGAACCCAAACTCACGTCCAGGGGCGTAAATTCTGGAGTTCCCACCATGCACCCGCTAGGGCGACTGGGGACTTTAGAACCATTTCAATGGCAGAGTGATCCCCTTGTATAGTTTCGATATAAGTAGCCATATCGCGCGTATTGAATTGACGAAGTATCTGATATTCGATCAACCTTTACAATTTGATGATAAGTACGCATTGACTCACGTTATCCATGAGTTCAGTAGAAATGGGATAAATCAACTGGCCATATGCATTTTCGTTCCTTGCTTGTACGACATAGAGGGTTACCGCCTTTGTGGGATCATATTCGCTGTTTCCAGACGATCGGGCCTGGGATAAACCGGCTGAGGCTCCAGGATTGACTGTACGTGGATCAGCAACAAAGGATGCCAAAGGATGTTGTGCATCTCACTAGAAATAGCTACCCATGCTTTCTCTCAACAAGTTGGTGCGCCAGTTCAGCTGGAGAACCGAATTGTGCCGCCGAGCGAACCTCCCAACCAAGATGACGCTTCGTTCCAATCTGTCTAAAGTTAAGCCCAACCTTGTGCGTCATAAAACAACGACATACCTGAGTCGATTTCATTACGCTTTGTGTAACAAAGTCTCCCAGTCGACCCCCATCGAAATCGACGACCCATGCCTTGAAACTCGGCGCGTGAGTGGTTCCAGGAGCCAACGAACCCCAGTAGAGAGGTAGCGCGGCCCACATGAGGATAACGAGCATAATACCAACAATAAGCACTTCTCGGGTGTAGTCCCATGTAATATGAGTGATAGCCGAGTCGAATACTAGGCATTTCTAAGTAATGGATCAGAACTTCTGGGCTGCACTTACGAGAATAGGAGTATTTCCTTGTACTCGATGGCCTTGGGGATGAGGACGCTGGTGCACTTGCTCCACTGCCTTCAGTCTTGGGGCTTAGGCACGGCTTGAGATCTAGGATGGAAACGCCCGAGGACTCAGACATCTTCTCCGAGTCGTCCGACCCCATCGGCACATCGTAGAGCGTTGATACGCTAGGAGTTGGCGAGCTCGTTGGTGGGGATCCGGCCTTGCTCATAGCTTCGAAGGGGGACAAGAGTCGTTAAGCAGCAGAGCAAAGATGGTAGAAATTTATATGTGAACGGAGTCGTTAGCGAAGCGAAAATATGCCCCGCTAACTTGATATTTCTGCTCGGAGCAATTCGAAAAGAGCTCGGTAAAGTACTATCCGGAATGGCTCCGGTGGATGGCTTGAATAAATCCAAGTTGATATCCGGCTTTGTTGCCGGTGCTTGATTGGAATCTTCAACCACGATGCACTGGTTTTATGCATTTGAATACAGAACCCCCAATAAATATAGGCCAGTAGATTGTGCTAGATCGCCCCCAGCATAGAGTAACCAGCATTGTAGAACTTGAAGTGATTTAAATTAGGCTTAACCAGCCAAGCACACATCTCAACTGAGGAAGGGTAGTTTAAACTCTAGAGTGCTATGCAACGTCGAACGATGACAAGTCCGACAGCCGGAACCTCGTGATGTCAAGACGTAAATAGGTGGGCTGTATAATTTCGAGGTGTCTAGATGCGGCCATGGCAATGTATAGCTTGACATGACCAAGGAAGACCCGTTAGTCGTGATTCGTTCCAATTGTTGGGGAGATGTGGTTGCGCAAAACTGATCCCTGTGTATCACGTGTTGTCGTTGTGTGTAGTGAGATGGAATCGAGTCATGCGCTCATTCGCAAACGTCTGGTAGAGCCAATCACAACTCAAGCACACCATCTCTTCTGGCTGGATCTTCCCTCTGATAATTTTGTCTGATTCAGCTTGGAAACTTTGAGACTGAGTGACTCGACTTGTAATTCTTCATATAATCCACTCTCATCGAGCCTCGGCTATCTCACCCGTAGAACGTACCTCAGTCACCCCTCCCAATGTCCAATGTACAGAATCCGCCTCTCCCGAAGCCTGGAAACTACATCGAGAGCGTTAGGAACACTTGCCATGCGCTTCGTTTGAAATCGGGGATTGATGTCCCGTTGTCGGCTGTCGAAAGGCTTCTCCACTCCCCAGCTCTAGCCAGCTCGTTCACTCGTCTCGGGAGCGTCCACGGGTTGAAATTTCCACTGGCTTTCCCCTCCGTCAAATCAGAACTCAATTTCCTCGGGACGCTCGCTCTATTGAATTTTGCCTCTGGATATCGGGCACCCTTGCACGCAGCTACTAAGAGAGGCGCCTATGACAATATCCGCACCCTGGTTATGGGGATGTATATCGACAGTGACTCTGGCATCATGAGTGCTCGAGGCTGGGATCAATTCACCGCTCCTCAAATAGCCAGTCTGATGAACATTTCGCTGCATCAAGAAAAGGTTCACCCCACTATCCCCGGACTAGTCGTGGGGGAACTGGGTGGCCCCTTGAACGAGCTTGTTGAAATAGTCGTTACTACGCTCAAAGAGGCGGGACAGGTTCTCGTCAAAGGGGGATACGATGACCTTGGAGCATTCATTGTCGAGGCATTAGAAGACGCCAAGCGGACCGGGTCAGCACAGGGTACGGGTCCTTCGCCCGACGTACTCGTCGAGAGGTTGGTCAAAGCGATTCCAGGGTTCCGAGACATGACCATGATCAATGGGGAACGTAAGTTATTTCTTCAAAATTTTGCCCGAGCTATTGCTCACACGACACTCATATAGCCGTATACCTATTCAAAAAGGCATTGTTCCTCGTCCACGCCATTGCTCTGCGTTTCGGTGGTGCAGCAACAGGACCCGTACCAGTTCCGTTGACGGATAATCTGCCCGTATTTTCCGACAACGTCCTTCCCTCTATGCTTGTTCACTTGGGTGTTTTAGACTTGTCTAAGGGTCCTCCCTCACTTTGCGCCGCCTTTCCCAACGCCGGCTCGGCCGAGTTACTCGAGACTCTTCTTCAAGAGCCCACACCCGAGAATGCTTCTACCGAGGCTGGCCGCCCCATGCAGGGAGCGTCTTCACTCGATGGACCTGCCCTAAATGCGCAAGAAGCGTATATACTTCGCGCAGCAGCCGTCGATGCCTGTGAGATTATCGTACGAGTGGCTCGTGATGACGCAAAGGAAGATGATCCAAGCTGGAGAAAGGAGATGACGCTGCCGGAGCTGGATGGATGGCTTTGGGCCGTTGCCAAGGATAGGAGGGACTATCGCCATTTACCACGTTTCGCCGAAAGAGGGACAGGTTTTTACTGATCATCAGCATGAATCCGTAGGTGAAACCGCGTAAAAGTATCGACAGTACTTCTGGGCCAGAATTTGATGTATTATAATACTCTATGATTAGACAAAGGCCTGAATTGGTTGAGTGAAGTTTAGCTGCTTTTCTCTTGGTTCGTGCCTGGGAGTGCCTACTGGTGTGTATATGCGTTGCGGCTCGTGAATGGCGAAACAGACGCGTTGGTCAATTATTACGGCCTAAATTACATATGTCATCGGATTTTCATTAGTGGCACGGTTACGCAAAAACATATCGATCGCAACTCGTTCACACCTATCGAGTGTCCCCTCGCAAGATGCTGGACGCTCGTTGATACAAGATATTATTGATCTGCCCCTTCATCTCCTTCAAAACCTGCTCTGTCGCCTGGATCCCATCCTCAACAGCATAGACCTCCTCCACCACCTCAGGGGACAGTCCGTACTTCTTTCCAAGCATCTCTAACACCATTCCTAGTCCAATTCGAGAGATAAATGCTATTTCAGACGACTTGACTGGAGCTTGGGCGATCATTGCACGTCGGGGCGTTTGAGGGGTTCGGGACAAGTCTGCTTCTAGTTCAGAAAACCATCGATTTGCGTCTGATATTTGGGACATTCGTGAACTTTGGGACCTTTCAGTGCTCTCCCGAGTGCTCTTAGTCTGTTGGCGGGAATATGGGGTCTCGGGTCGGGTCGACAAGGCAGAGTTTGTCGTGGGACTGGGGGGAAGTCGAGATGAACTAGAGTGCTCCGGGCGACGTGTTTTGACCGCGAACATGACTTGCTTGCCTGAGCGGATTGAGTGGGTGGGTTTAGGAGGGACAAGGCTCGAAGAGGGATGAAAAGAACCCCTATCTGTGTCATATAATTGCCTAGATCCCGAACCAGCCGACAAGCGACCTCGGTCGAAGGCGCGGCGCCTTGGTGCTCGGGGGGTGCTCTCAATCATAACCTCAAGAGGAAGTTCTGGAATTGTAGATTCATCGGATGACAGTTCTATCACTTCAGGACTTTCAGAATGGCGCTTGGCGGCAATAGTAGTTTCAACATGTCTGTCCTTCTTGTGCTGCATCGAACTCTTGGCTTGAAAGGTTTTCTGCCTTTTGTATTGTTGGAAAAGCGCAGCCTCATCTACAGAGTCGACACGGGGTTCCTCTTCATCTTCCATGCAAGAAACACCTTCCCGCGAGTCGAAGATCGAGCTCGAGTCGGCATAGCCAGCCTCAAGAAACCCCGGTTCCTGTTGAAACGCGGGAGCATCGTCGGACGCAAGGATAGGAGATCGACCATTCGCGCTTTTCCTTTCTTGTTCGTTGCACGCCTTGGAGGCTCGTACTGTACCGTCCCTAGCGAAATAGAAGACCCCGAGGACCCGGCGAAACTTGACTCTCTTCGACATTTGGTGTCAGATTGACGTGCGCGCTTGAATCTCGGGGCGCGATAATTCCGGTTGGGTGAGCCATCCGAGCCGCTATTGTTGCCGTCGAGCGGATCATGAGTCAAGTGTGTTGCATTGCTTTGCGGACGACGAGGTCGAGATCGTTTCGTGCGTGACTTTGGAAGGAAAGGACCTGAGGGGTATGAGACATAATGTATCAAGGACGTAAATTATGTAGCCAGCGTACCGGTAACTGGGTCGTGTGCCCGACGGTTTTTAGAAGGCCCCGCACGGTATTCCGAGTCGCTCGGCTCGCCGTCGAGAATACCACCCTTTCTCTGATTTATTCGCATACGAACGGGCTCGGAAGCTATTGTGCTTGACGGATAGATGAATCGCCCTAGCAAATGTCAGAAATACAACAAGGGACAAGTTGCGTATCTAGCGTACCCGTCACCGGGTCGCGCGTTCGGTAGATCGTAATATACGTTCCTGGGGACGGAGAGCCTAGGCGTCATTTGAGGATTTAGTCTACAGCAGCGTTGCACAAACCTGATGCATCCCCATGCCTCGTTTCATTTGCCTCAGCACGGCGCTTATGGTGTCTCGGGGCGACCACATCCTTGGCCGTTTGGGAAATGTTGTCAGTGCCTCGCATCGAGATACCCCTTGAAAACAGCGGAACCAAATGTCTATCAGAGATGAAGTTTGGAAGAGCTGGTGGTCAAAGAATAAGATGACATGGCATGCTGCAATCCACAATCGATTGATGAGGTGTATACTTGATTTATCGGGCAAGTGGAACGGTTATTTACACTTGTTGATCCCTTGTGCTGTTTGCATACACTCTGAATAGCAAATACATTTGATTTTGTGTCGCATGCTTTAGTTGTCAGAAAGGCTCCTGGTATCCTACTTATACTCTTCTCGAGGAAGTAATCAGACGCGCGTGCCCATTTGTAGTATGGGATTCCACCTGAGAATGCTCTAGCTGGGGGGCTATTTCTGAACATATCCGCCAAGACGTGGCTGGTGGGACAAGTACAGTGCATGTATTCGAATCGAGCTGGTGCAGCGCGCGTCGGCGACACGTGTGTTTGGCAGATGGTGCTTGGCGACATCGACTACGAGCCGGGATCACATGACGTTGTTGTGGCAAGCGCCGGGGTTAGTCATCTTCTCAGCAACGACCACGATGAGCGAGGACATGTTTGGCGGTGGGATTAACCCCGGACTCAACTCGGGGCTGGGCCCTTCTGGCATGAACGGCGACATCGCCCGCCAAATGTCCCTCCTCGGTGCTGCGAGCCGTCTTCGCGCGACATCGGCCGCCGGCCAGCAGCAACAGAGCCTCCAACAGCAGCGCCCGATGGGCATGGTCCCGCCCGTGCCCCCCAACGTCCCCGACAAGCAGCGCGCCCAGTTCATCGGCATGCTCTCCCAGGTCCTGGCAGCCCGCGGCGTCGTCCTGCCGCCCTTTGTCACCGGCCAGCCCAACCCAGCGTGGATTCCGGACACGGGCCCGCTCAAGGCCCTCCAGCCCGCGACCGACAACCGGCCCGGGGCGCTGAGGATGCCCAACGCCGTCCCCGGCCGCGCCGGAGACATCGATCTCTTCAGGCTCTGGAGTGCGGTGACGGGTGCTGGTGGGATGCAGCGGGTACGTGTTGGCGCGCTTCCATGCTTTGTTTTTCAAGCTCATCGCCCGCGCAGATCACGCAATCTGGCCAATGGGATAATGTCGCTGCTCATATCGGGCTCCAGCTCCCCCCTCCTATGCCTGGCTCGACCCACCCTCCCGCCACTCAGCTCGCCCAGCTCTATTACACGCTCTTGGTTCCCCTCGAAGAACACATGAAGGTTCGACCCGCTTTCTTCCTTTGCCCTTGATCCTACGCTTATTGCCTGATCGTTAGCGCTCAGCCCAAGCCAAGGCCCAAATGCTCGCCCAGCAGCAGCAGCAGCAGCAGCAACAACAACAAAACCAAAACCCTCAGCAGCCCTTGACGCCGGCCCAGATGCACCAGCAGCAGCAACACCAATCCAACCCGATGCAAGGAATGCAGAACTCTGCTCTCGGCATGCAGAACGCCGGCATGGCAGGCATGCAAAATCCTGCGCTGGGCGGTATGCAAAACCCCACCCTGGGAGGAATGCAAAACTCAGCTCTGGGTGTTGCAGGGATGCAGAACTCTGGCTTGGGTGGCGCACTTGGAGGAATGCAGAATTCCGCCCTCGGAGTAGGAGGTATGCAGAACCCGGGGCTGGGTGGGATGCAGAATTCGACGTTGGGCGGGATGCAAAACGCTGCTCTCGGCGGGATGCAAAATCCCAGTCTTGGAGGAATGCAGAACCCGGCCCTTGGGGGTATGCAGAATCCTTCACTTGGAGGCATGCAAAATCCTGGCATGGCGGGCATGCAGAACGCAGGTTTGGGCGGAATGCAGGCTCCTACGTTGGGTGGCATGCAGAACCCCGCTTTGGGGGGTATGCAAAATCCTGCGCTGGCGGGAATGCAGAATTCCGCACTCGGCGTCGGGACGCAGAATCCTGGGCTCGGTGGAGTCCCGAACTTGGCAATGCAAAACGTGAATATGACTCCCGCCCAGCTTCACCAGCAACAGCAACAACAGCAGCAGCATCAACAGCCAGGAGGAGCAGGGACCATGCCGCCACCTGCTCCGGCCGACGGGCTAGGAAAACGAAAGAGCGAGCCGGACGAGGACGAAAAGAGGGCAAAAGTCAAAGTCGGTGGTACGTCTTTAGGTTGGTGGGCGATCTCAGAATGACCGATGGTTGCGTAGATCCCGCGCTACCGACTCCTACCACGGCTGGACCAAATCGGCGGACCAAGATTGAATATGTGCCACTGCGATTAGATGTCGAGACATACGGCGGACGTGCGTTGGATAGCATGCTTGCTTCTGGTGGCACGATGGATCGGCCTGTCAAGGAAATTTCAGATCTTGGTAGGTGCACCCTCTCCGGCTCGAGCGCTTTTATGTTATTTTATTCCATTTTTTTTTACTTACAAATTCGTGGGACAGGTGTCGTGGATATTCAATCTCTCACATTTTCACTGCGTGCTCGGACGAACGCTGCTCTTTCCTATGCTCTCGGAACATTGGCTGTTTTAAGCGCTCATTCTCAACAATCGTTCCCCCTGGTTCGATGCGATGATCTATTGGACGAACTAGTCGATGTGTTGGAAAGTGCCGCATGGGACGGAGAAGACTGGACTGGCGGTATCCTAGGCCAGGAGAGCGAATCTAAGCCTGCCACAAAAGCGGAAGACGACGAATGGGATCCAGACGAGGAAGTGCCCGTCCGGACGCACCGAGAACTTGTCCGAATGGCCGCCGAGATGGGACTTGGGATGCGAGTTCGCGGAAAAGCATGGGACGGCAGCGACATTGTTGGGAAAGCCGTCAAGGTCGAGGAAGAAGATGTCGAAATGGAAGGGGACGATAGCCGACAACGAAAGCCCTCGTACACAGACGTTCCGCCGCCTGGGATGGCCCGGTCTGACGTGATCCTCACAATCGTTCGGCTGTTGCGCAATTTTAGTATTGGGCAGGAGAATTGTGGGTTTATGACGCGCGAGGGCTCCAAGGTGTTGGACGTTTTGGCTGGCCTTGTCGGGTTCAAGGAAGGCAAGCGAAAAGAGGTGGTTGGGTGGCAATGGGAAGATGGGGTCGAGGTGGAGATTACGCCCCTAACGAGTGCGTTGACGTTGCCACAGCTGTTGCGCGTGCGCAAAGATGTGTTGCACACGATCTCGAATATGGCTCCGTTCGTTCGGCTCTCTGGAGTTTCGACGGCGCGACACCTGTTTACGCTCATTGCGTCGTTTATGCTCGACCCGGCCGATACTCGGACCCCTATTCAGTTGTACCAGCACCTCCCCCATCGGCGGTTCTCGCTTACGACGGACCTCGCACTGGATGCGCTCACCAAAATTGCCCACCTTGATCTGAACCGATCAGTCTTTCAACGGGCCGTTCCGCCCCAAATCCTCAAAGCTACGTTTGGGGCTCTCATCAAGATGCTTCCAGGCGAGACAAACGACATGCTCTTGATCATCCGCGCTGAAGCATGGATTGCATACGCTGAGCGCGTCGCACTGGCCCTATACGCCGTCGCATGCTGCTGTCCAGGAAACGTCCGAAGAGACATCCGAACCCAACGAGCCACCGGCGCGGCGGTCCTCCATGCCATGTGCCGCATGGCCCAATACGAAGACGCGACCAAGCCGGCCGTGGGGAACGGATGGCAGCAACGAAATCCATTTGCGTGTATCGTCCGACGTGTGGTCGAGGCTCTGCGCATTATCGACGAGCCCGAGGACGGTGCGGGTGCGGAAGTGATCGGGTGGCCGGTTCGGGGTGGAAAAGTCGAGGGCGCCAAGGGCGCGGGGTGGTTGGCCGGTGTCGGTTCGGATGATGCCTTGTTGATGATGGTGATTGACGGGGTGGATCCGGTGATATTGGAGGATTTGGATGTGATTACGAGGGTGGGGGAGGTTGGTGCGTAGATATGACGAGGCGTGGATAGTGTCTATTTTAGTAGTTTTTTTTTTTGTTCGTTTGGTCATAGTTGCTTTTTTTTTTTTTGTGCCTCGTCCTTTTTGTTGTATGCTTATGCGAATAGTTGAGCTGTTTCGTCGTACGTATTTTGCGTGGCGGGTAAAGGATCCGGTGTGTCGTGTGCTAGCCGGTAATGTGGCTATGATTTCGTAAGCATGAGCACTGAAAGTTGTATTGCATACACAACATACGGGATTCCGGATGCCTTGACCATATTTCGTGCTACCCTGAACCCCAAGCATCAAGGGAATCTGGGGAGTCCTAATGTGCAACCTTGTCAATGGCTAACTAGCCTTTCAAGCCGCCACCGGCGTATCGAGTTATATAAAGAGAGCAGGGAGAAACAGATCCTCAATGAGCTCAAAATGACCGGTTTTGTGTCCGCTTCCGCATGTGTTTTGTCTAATAATTATTTGACAAGTTGGTCTTGCACAAGTGTCAACAAGGCTGAAATCCGATTTGACTGGGGCGCTTAGGACTGCGAGTCCGGTTGTATCCGACCACCACCACCACAGCCGCTCTGACTTCACGGACGTGGTGGATATATTACCACTGGTTCGCTCGTAGCTTCATCGATGCAAAGGCGCGCAAACGACCTGGGCCGGTAGGAAAAAGCTGCTTGACCTGCAGAGCAAGGTACGAACGAGTTCGTTCGGCGTGTATGGCTTTATCTTACAGACACAAGCGTATCGCTTCAGGTCGAAAAAATGTGACAGGACTCGGCCCATATGCGAGACATGCAGAAAAGGGAAATTTAACTGCCAAGGGTATGATCAACCCGAAAGCTCGGATTCCGATGCGTGCCGTGGTGGCCCAGCCGTCCCACTATCAGACGTCATCTCATCCCCCAAGAGGGCTAAGCAGACGAGGGATAAACGTGGCGCTCGAGTTACAGGTTCACGAAACAACGAGCAGGTACGCAATGTTTGAATTCCCTCGTTAATTATGCTTGGTAACCTATGAGATCCAACTAGCCCGAGAAACGAGCGCCTGTTTCAGCGGTCGCAGAGCTTAATGCTCTCACCAGATCTCCCAAATCAAGTGGCCCTGCCACCGTGTCTTTTACCAGTGCTATGCTTTCTCCCCGTACCAACGTCTTCGATGATCCATCGACGCATCATCAATCGAGCTCAGTGTTCCCATCAACGGATCTTGCTCCTATCGACCAGCTTCGTAATTTAAGTGGACAATTCGCGCTCTTCCCATTTGAGTGTTACATATCGGATGGCGACTCCGTACTTTTTCGTCCTTCCTCTCCGCGAAATATGCCGCCCGCCCCCTTCTATATAAGAGAAATCGTGACGTCGGCCGCGTCAGCCTGTGAGTGTCATCTTCTTACCTTAGATGTCCATCCAATTCAATAAGGATCTATAGATGAACGATTGGTAAACACCTCGTTTTTCCGACCCGAGTATGGTCAAGTAGCCCGTGTTCACGAATTGATGAGCTGGCGAATACAATTATCCCCTACTGCTCGTTGGCCAATGCTTCTTGGAGCAAAAATATTCGAGGGCATGGCCGAGAGCCCAGAAATTCGGGCCGTAATATTTGATAGATACGCCGGCTGGATAGAACGGTTTGAGCGACTGCTCAATGCGGCATCTCTAGGCGAATTCGGGCCCGCTCAAGTTGAGGACCAACTGGGAGAACGTTTAGAGGTACTGCCCGTTCGGTTTGACGTTCATGGTGTTGAGTGTCAAGACGGCTGACTTGTCGATAGATGATGCTTTTTAAACTTCGAGTGACGAACAACATCAACGCTTACCAGCTGCTCCAAGATCAAGCCCCAAATTTTCTCAAACTTGTTTCCTTGGACTCCTCCATTTCGTCGGACACTTGTGGCCCATCAAAAATTTCTTTGGCGCGGGTGTTCGCATCAGGCCGATACGAGCTCAGTCACTTTGTTCTACTTGATATGATGTGCTCTCTGTTGTACGGCCTACCCCAGGTTATCGAATACGATACCTCATCGACCTCCTTCTCTGCTCCAGTTCATCCCGTAGAGTGGGTGCATGGGTGTCCTGTTGAGCTGCAGGTGCTCATTGTGAAGATCAACGCATTGTGCGCCTGGAACGGGATAGGGCCTCTGCCGGGCTGGCGACCTATTGAGCGGGAACTTGTGGAGTGGGCACCGTCTGTTCGATGCGTTCCAGGAGAGGAATCGTGGAAGCCTATTGCCAGGCTAGCAGTCCAGGAGAGCTGGAGGCATGCACTGCTGATCTATTTGTATATGGTGAGTGAGCTGAGCCACGATGCTTATCGAGATAACTGATGGTGTGGTATGGACCATAGAGAGTATGCAGTGTGGAGTCTGATGATCCGCGAGTAAGCTCCTCGGTGAAGCAGGTGTTCCGGATCATCGATACGGTCAGAGGAAAGCCGCAGCCTATTACTCGCTTACACTATTCGACCCAATACCTCATTGTAAGCGATTTGGACTTTTCTTGGCCCAGTTCTCATGGATTCTTCTCTCAATCCATAGGCTGGCGCATATACCCCGAATGAAAGGCAGCGTGCTATAGCAAGGCAGGAGTTGGCAACATCAGTGAAGACATACACTTGGCTCCTGAGCGGTTCGGACTTTGTGCCAGTGCTCGATCATCTATGGCACGGTGCTGGAGCCAATGGTCGACCGGTCCGATGGGTTGATTATGTGCAGTCCAGGCGGGCTGCATTACCTGTTCCAATCCAATCCTATGATTTTTCGAATAAATAATCTACATATTGAATTGCTTGAAACACTGTTAATAGCGCTACTTGACGATGTTCTACTCCCCCGCTTCAGCTCCTTAAGAATTGCACAGAAGCGCACCCTAGTTCATCTATCCAAGCTCCCTAATCATTGCCATCACGGCCTTGAAGCTTTCAACGCCGAATAATGTGAACACGGATTTCTTTAAAATAATACTAAATTCTCGCACGTTGCATTTTCAGACTGCGACCTCTGATCATACTTGCGCAACACATTCAAAGTTTTGCTTGCTCGTGAACTCCGCCCAATGAAACGAGTCGCGCTTCGCTCGCTTACATTAAACAGGCAGACGCATATGCTTTGACCGGCAAACAGTGTGCTATCGTGAAACAAGGTACTTTGTTCACGAGTAGGAATTAGATTATGTATGCTCGAGCACTCTCACTTAATAGTAATTGTGCTTAATTATCCCCGACATAACGCGAGCGGAATCGGCTGGTGGTTGCATCGGGTGATTGTGTATAAGGTTACTCCTGGTGGCCGTGCGGCCTGTAACAGGCACCGTCATACTATCGCGTGATTATTGAGTGGGGATCTTCGCGGGTTTTCCCGACGAACCTCGCTGGGGAAGTACCACTCTAATCTCACGCAACTCTGTGTCTTTATGATATCGGTCCCACAGAAGCGCAGAAAGCCTGGACCTTTAGGCAAGAGCTGCCTGACTTGCCGCGCAAGGTTAGGAATGTGGACGTTTGTGGCTCGCTTCATCCAAAACTGAGTCGTGTTCCTTCATTAGGGCCAAGAAATGCGACAGGACTCAACCTTTGTGCGAAAGATGTCGAAAGGGTGGATTCGACTGCTTGGGATACGACCCGTCTATAATTCTCGACGCAGCGCCGGATTCCGGGTCGGGCATGATTTGGTCAAGGCGCCCCCCTTTGCCGACCAAGAGCCCCAGATCCTTTCAGATGAATCCTCTACACCCTCTGTGACTCAAATGGGTTTGGGGGTTGGTCTTTCGCGATCCCACGCTCATATCACTGAAGTAGCGAGCCAAACTTGGGTTGATCGAACGCCTTCATATCTATACCCGAAGAAACCAACTGTGTTGGCGAATCATTCAAACCCACCTCCGCAGATATTTTCAATACACGTGATAATGCAACGGACTCCATTGTTGGGTTTGTTTCCTCTGGTCAGTATTTCAACATGGCCAGTCAAGTGCAACGTGTCCGCCAATGGATCTAGCACTGCCCAGCTGTCTACCATATTCCGGAAGCTCAGGAAGGCAACCTGCGTCTCAACTAAACCAGGGTGTTCCTCTACACAACCTCTCCCTTTCGCAAAGACTACCTATGATATCGAATCAGCTGAGAGTGATACTAGAGCTAGTCGTTGGCTCCTGTGAGTACCGTGGTGTTGCGTCAAATACTTGGTCGTGCAGTCTAATTCTCTTCAGATGAAAGGTTGGCCGACAGTTCGACATTTAAACCCCCTCACAATGAAATAACGACTATTCGTGCATCATTGATCTACCGTTTACGAAATTCTCCCACCGCACGCTGGAGTATGTTTCTAGGTGCCAAAGTCTTTGAAGCTATGGTGAAGGACGCTGAAATCCGGGAGACCGAGCTTATGAACTATCGAGGTTGGATTGAGCGTTTTGAACTACATGTTAACACTGCTTTTTCGAATGGACTCGTTCCACCTGAAGTCCTCGGTGAGCGTCTTTCGGTACGGTTCTAATATCGTAATTGCTATTGCAGGCATAACTCTGACGATGTAGTTGATTAGCTTACACTTCTAAAACTTGGTACAACCACTAGCATCAACACATATCGGCTACTACAAGAGGAGGCGCCGACCTTCCTCCAAGTCGTATTTTCAGATTCTAGCTTCTGGCCGGAGTCCTACAGTTCGACGAAGGTCTCCCTCTCGCATGTACTTGCTTCAAGTCGCTACGAAATCGCATATTTCGCTCTGCTCGACATGATATGTTCGATGGTATATGGACTCCCTCAAGTCATTGAATATAATACCTCCGTCCCTCCACTGAAAAACTACGTTTATGCCGTAGAATGGGTACACGGATGTCCCTTCCAACTTCAAAGAATAATTGTCAGACTGAATACTCTCTGTGCCTGGAATCGAATTGGCCCTATCCCTGACTGGTTACCCATCGAACAGGAGATTCTGGGATGGAAGCCGCCAATAGAGACCGCAGTAGAAGATGAGTCCTGGAAACCGATTGCAAGGTTAGCCATTCGTGAGAGTTGGAGGCATGCACTCTTAATTTATCTATATATGGTGAGTTTATTCGGAATAATAGGACGAATCCTATGCCTTGACCTGCTATAACAGGGGGTTTGCGGTGCGGCTTCCGATGATCTGAGGGTCGTGTCATCTGTCAAACAGGTATTTCGCATCGTTGAGGCTGTCAAAGTAAATTACCCCCAATCGCCCATTTGAATTTTGCCATTCAATATCTTATTGTGAGGATTCCCTTTTGTCCCGCTCCAACCATCCCCGTATTGACACAGACCCGATAGGCTGGGGCATTCACTCCAAACGAGAAAGAGCGGACTATTGTGAGGCGAGATCTCCTTGCACTGATCAGAAATCGGACGTGGTTGCTTGGCGGATCCAACTTTGTGCTGGTACTCGACCATCTTTGGCACGGTGCAGGAGCAAATGGTCGGGCAATTCGATGGAGTAACTATATACAATCCAGGCAAGCCGTATTGCCTGTTCCATTGTAGTCGATGTTACATCGACACATTGACCTGTTGATACATAGTACCGTAATGATCCGCAAATAATTGCAGCTTTGACCTATGCGACCTTTATCGCCCTTGCAATGGGTCGATATACTGCTGCTAACTACTTACCGACCCAAAGCTTGCGTCGCTGAGACTTAGAACCTTATGAATAATTTTACGCCGATGGTTTGTTATCATTACCCAGTGATATTTTGAACAAAGACAAAGCTATCAAGTCCGACTCTCAAGCCTTCCGGAATCCAGTTGGCATGTAAGGTCAAGGAATAATAGTCACCTGAATTTAATTGTGGGGGCGGGGGGTTTGATCGATGCTCGATCGAAACGCTGGCATTCGGCTAGAGCGTCTATCGCCGACCGGTCTTACCTGACAACCACCCTCTACCTCAGACGCAGCCACTGCAGCCAGCAGATATATTTATCCAAAGCTATTAGATCTATTTTGATGGTCGCTCAAAAGAAGCAGACAAAACCTGGGCCAGTAGGCAGGAGTTGCCTGACTTGCAAGGCAAAGTAAAACACTATCCATGTGTCGTATTCCCTCGTTTTGACTAAAATTTTCGAAAATTTCAGAGCAAGAAAATGCGATAGGGTCCGACCAGTATGCGAGAGATGCAAAAAAAGCAACTTAGATTGTCTGGGATATGACCAACCCGAGAGTTCTGAAACTGGCATTCGGGTCCTCAGGCTATCCGATTTAGCTCCGCTCTCTCAAAGGCCGCATCTTCGAACTAAAACTAAAGCCATAAATACATCTACAGGAGGCGACTTAGGGGTAATTCGATCTCGCGATCTCTTAACTACCCAACTGATGGATTCCTGCTCCGGCCAGCGTGTTGACCAGTCTGTAACTCCAGTGGGTTTACAGCCTCGTGAATTTGCCGATTCAGTTGCGACAAGTTCTCGTAATGTCATAAATTCCGCCGAAATGATACCTACCTGTCATGCCTACGGCTTCAGCGCTTCGTCTTCAGTAACTCAGCCAACTTTGGGACTCCCACCGGTAGACCTTGACTGTGCCGATAATCTCTACGCATTGCATTCAAGTATTTCAGCTAAAACGAACAAGGTCGCTTTACGGCACGACTCTATTACTTTGCGGCATTTCTCACCAGTCCCTTTCCACATAAGAGAAATCTCAACGTATGTTGTTTCCTCTCGTGAGTACATCAGGCGCCTCTGTATTTTCGAGTGTCAGTAACCATGTTACAGATCAGAGACTACTGAGCGCAACGTGCTTTCAGATCGACCACAGACAGCTGTCAGGCTTTCAAGGGTCAATGAACTACCGACTAGAGTCATCTCCCGCTGCTCGCCGATGCGTATCCCTCTCTATGAAAATATTTGAACTCTACGCTACCAGTCCACAAACCTATACTGTTAAACTTTCCGGATACAACCAATGGATTGAACGCTATGAGAAGCTATTCCATGCATCCCCTTTAGATGGCCTCAGTCCCACCCGCTTACAATCGGAGCTCAAGGAGCGCTTAGAGGTATGATCCACGGCTCATGTCTGTCGGATGGATTGACTATAGCTTTATTCGATAGCTGGCTTTATTTAAACTCCGGTCCGGAAAAAGTGTCAATACTTATCGGCTGCTTCAACATTACGGTCCGGTAGTCTGCAGCATTGCCTTCTCCAATTCCTCATGGTCGGCAGCTTCAGACTGCCCAAAGCTCTCTCTCGCCCATGTACTCGCCTCGAACCAATACGCGCTCAAGTATTTTATCTTACTTGATATGATGTGCTCCCTGCTGTATGGTCTACCCCAGGTTATCAATTTCGACACTTCACTACGTACCGTACTTGATCCAGCTCGTTCTGTAGACTGGGTGTATGGATGTCCACCCGAGATGCAGGTCCTCATTGTGAAGATCAATAAAATGTGCAACTGGGATCAGATAGGACCTCTGCCGGATTGGAGACCTATAGAGCGAGAACTCCTAGAACGAGAGCCGTCTTTGCAACACGTCGTAGGAGAGGATTCTTGGAAACCGATTGCTCGGCTAGCTATTTGGGAGAGTTGGAGGCATGCCCTCCTGATCTATTTGTATATGGTGAGTGGTCTGAGGAGCACTTCTGACGGGAACGGCTGATGGCGATTATTAACGACAGGGAGTGTGCGGCGTCGCGTCCAACCACCCACGAGTGTGCTCATCGGTGAAGCAGGTGTTTAAGATCAACGACACAATTAGAGAAAAGCCACAGCCTATAACTCGCTTGTTCCTCTCGACTCAGTACCTCATTGTAAGTCGCACAGCCTATCCCTCACCTTGACTATTACGCGCTAAGCTACAATTTGACAGGCTGGCGCATGCACGCCAAACGAAAAGCAACGTGCTGTAGCAAGGGAGGAGTTGGCGATGTCGATAAAGACATGCACTTGGCCGCTGAGCGGGTCGCACCTTGTGCCGGTGCTCGATCACCTATGGCATGGTGCTGGGGCCAACGGCCGACCTATTCGATGGGTTGACTACGTGAAGTCCAGGCAGGCCGTATTGCCTATTCTGACCTAATCCATTTGTCATACATATATTTCCCCTTATTGAATCTATTGAATAATTAACCGTAGTTCATCAGGGCAATTTGGGGGGGGGGGGCTGGATGGCCCATTAAGTGACGAGGGGTACGAGAGCTAGCCTCCTGTTCACGTCAGCTCCTGGAGACTCTGGGAGCTGAGTGAAGGAAATTTGCCTGCATATAAACCCAATATGGTCAAAAAAACAGGCTACACTTGCCATACATCCTAACTGAGAATTGGATAGTTAATTTTGTCTAACCACTGCATAAAACAAATTAAATGCCATAATTTGCTCACCACCCTGACAGACATACTGCAAGGTGCTGAAGACACACATGCCACTCCTGCAATACCAGCAGCCAAGGTCATTTGCAATGCTACATATGCACAACTACATGTATGAGTACTACTCAGGTGATAAACCATTGGCCAATACATAGGGCTCTTGCAAGTTTAACTGCATCATTGGACTTCAATTCAGATAATACATGGCTCATATAAATGTGAAATCATTGCAAAAATGAGCATGTTTCTGAGACTGACACATATCTAAAATATGTTGTCTTACAAATATGTGTCTTTGATTTCCTCAGCTCCCAGAGTCTCCAGCAACCAATATGGACAGGAGGCTGGGCCTAGAGATGTCTTGCCAGCATGCTGTGTTATGGATCACTAACATTTTTCTATTATTTTAGTCTGCTCTGCCAACCTCAAGCAATGCCTCTGTAATTTTTTTGAAATTAAATGAATTTGTATGTGTCTGAATTTGTACTATTTGTGTTCCATTAAACAGTACAAAATCTCCTCTTTCCAACACATATTTTATCATGATTTTATCTTAAGAACTCAGGGAGATATAGAGGTTGCAATATTTCCTCTTATCAGGAGATATTGATTACAACATCACACTGCTCATATCTTGGCAACTGCTTATGCTATCAAAGCAATCTTATGCTCTATCAATAGCTAATCTTCAGCAGTATCTGCTGCCCAAAGATCATTGCAATCCACCAGATCCTTGCACCAGAATGGCCCAAAGATCATTAGAATCTTACTGGACCATCAATCAAGATCTAATGACTCCAGTGAGTCAGGAGAGCCTTCCAAATTGATCCGGAAGCTTCTCTGACTCACTTTATGACTCACTGAGATGTAGCCTCTGTTCATTACATGTATATACTATGATAATATGATCTACAAGCCAATAGCAGGTCTCAGATGCATCAATGCCTTCAATCCACACCCTGTCTTTACTCTCTTATCCTATACTGGGCTAGGGTGTACCCCAAGTATAGCAGTACCCTCTTTTGATGATTGCACTGGCATGCATGTATCTATTTGGCTCTGGAATGCCCTCCTCAGGGTATAAAAGGACCTCCTCTGAGGCCCTTCCAGACCACCACCTGTTACTCAACCCAGACCAGTTATTGGTTTATTTTCTCTTTCTATTTCTCTTGTCTGTGTGTGATGTCTTATATAACTAGTACTGAGGAATATAGTACCATATTAGTTATATACTGTCTGATTCATTGTATCTTATATACTGAGATATATAAGGATACAATATTGCCTGATTGAGCATGACATTAAGTACCAGCTATTAGAGGAAATCTAAGTACCTGTAGCTGAGGAAGTACATGCATTAGGCAGCCCACCATCTATCCTATAAGCTATTGCTTAAGTCTAGTATTAAGATTAGTATCAGTTAGTCCAAGCAACTAGGTGTTATGGGTCAGGGTACACTAGAATATCTAGAGCTTAAGAAAAAGTAGATATGTTAGTATACACTAATCATACTCAATACTTCTTAGACTAGAGTAAGAAGGCTCAAAGTAGTTGCAATGCAATCAAGTAACACTCAAGGTAGTCTTAATCTTTCACAGTGTAAACTGACTAATTTATAGGTATAAAGAGCAAGACTACTATGGTCAGGTTCCCTTAAATATCTTAAATGTAGTTCAGCCCTAGTTGCTTGGACTAACTGATACTAATCTTAATACTAGACTTAAGCAATAGCTTATAGGATAGATGGTGGGCTGCCTAATGCATGTACTTCCTCAGCTACAGGTACTTAGATTTCCTCTAATAGCTGGTACTTAATGTCATGCTCAATCAGGCAATATTGTATCCTTATATATCTCTGTATATAAGATACAATGAATCAGACAGTATATAACTAATATGGTACTTTATTCCTCAGTACTAGTTATATAAGAAATCACACACAGACAAGAGAAATAGAAAGAGAAAAGAAACCAATAACTGGTCTGGGTTGAGTAGAGGAGGTAGTCTGGAAGGGCCTCAGAGGAGGTCCTTTTATACCCTGAGGAGGGCATTCCAGAGCCAAATAGATACATGCATGCCAGTGTGCAATCATCAAAAGAGGGTACTGCTATACTTGGGGTACACCCTAGCCCAGTATAGGATAAGAGAGTAAAGACAGGGTGTGGTGGATGAAGGCATTGATGCATCTGAGACCTGCTATTGGCTTGTAGATCATATTATCATAGTATATACATGTAATGAACAGAGGCTACATCTCAGTGAGTCATAAAGTGAGTCAGAGAAGCTTCCGGATCAATTTGGAAGGCTCTCCTGACTCACTGGAGTCATTAGATCTTGATTGATGGTCCAGTAAGATTCTAATGATCTTTGGACCATTCTGGTGCAAGGATCTGGTGGATTGCAATGATCTTTGGGCAGCAGATACTGCTGAAGATTAGCTATTGATAGAGCATAAGATTGCTTTGATAGTGTAAGCAGTTGCCAAGATATGAGCAGTGTGATGTTGTAATCAATATCTCCTGATAAGAGGAAATATTGCAACCTCTATATCTCCCTGAGTTCTTAAGATAAAATCACAATAAAATATGCGTTGGAAAAAGGAGAATTTATACTGTTTAATGGAACACCAATAGTACAAATTCAGATGCATACAAATTCATTTAATTTCAAGAAAATTACAGAGGCATTGCTTGAGGTTGGCAGAGCAGACTAAAATAATAGAAAAATGTTAGTGATCCATAACACTAGGGCTGAACTACATTTAAGATATCTAAGGGAACCTGACTGTAGTAGTCTTGCTCTTTATACCTATAAATTAGTCAGTTTACACTGTGAAAGATTAAGACTACCTTGAGTGTTACTTGATTGCATTGCAGCTACTTTGAGCCTTCTTACTCTAGTCTAAGAAGTATTGAGTACAATTAGTGTATACTAACATATCTACATTTGCTTAAGCTCTAGATATTCAAGTATACCCTGACCTGTAACATGCTGCCACACTGGCATCAAGGGAAACTGAATTGATTTATCAGCTGATGCAATTCAGTTTCCCTTGACACCAGTGTGCCAGCATGCTGGCAAGATATCTCTAGCTGGGCCCACTTTATTGATGCACCTAGTAACATCTGAGTGGCTGCTACTCAGATTTTGGACTGAGAATACACCAGCAGTCAGCATACATGGTATTAGAATTTAACACCTGTAGAAGCACTGTCATGACCTACTCAGCAGTCATAACAGAACTAGGGAGTCAATCTACTATGAGTAGCATTACCTCCCAAGGCAAACAGGTGGTAAACAAGATCACATGACCTTGGTGCTTATCTCAGTGCTTACTAAGTTGCTCCTCTTAAATCTCTCCCTTGTAATGAGGAGCAAGGAGTGAGTTATCATGTGACCTTGGTGCTTATCTTGGTGCTTACCAAGTCACTCCTCTTAAATCTCTCCTTTGTAATGAGGAGCAAGGAGTGAGTTATCACATGACCTCAGTGCTTAAATCATGTGACCCTGGGACCTTGTGCAGCTCTATAAGATTTGGAGCTGCAACAACCCTAAGACCAACTTACATAAGGGTTATAGACAATCATGTGAGGTATCAACACTGTTTACTCATGACCAAACCACTCATGTGACCTGTAAACACTGTGGACTGCAGAAAGGTCTGACTCATGTCTTGTGGAGTATATAAGAAATAGGGAGCAAGCTGGAGGACCTCAGCTTGCTTTATCTTGTCCACCACAGGGACCTCAACCATACACTGTAGAATAGAGACACACAATAGATAGAAATAGACAACACAACTGACATAGCCACTACTTAAGGAAGACCAAAGGATAGTAACAGGGGGTCTTGACAAGCACTAAGTGGTGTAGATAGACCAGTGTTGCTCTTTCTGCAGAGGATCACAACCATGTAAATTTTGATTGACACCATCAAAGGGATTGTTAAAAGTCAGGGTGCACTTGAATATCTAGAGCTTAAGCAAATGTAGATATGTTAGTATACACTAATTGTACTCAATACTTCTTAGACTAGATGTCATGAGCCACCTTGGCTCATGACTGGAACTGGTGGCTATGACTATAAATCTTACTAATATTGTATTTTGGATGAGTAATGGGGCTGACTGATGTGATCAGTCAGCCACTGATGGTGCGTTAGTCATGTGGCTAGAGGGATTAGTAACTGCCAATCACCTGCTTACTGATGCACCATTCATGCTGACTCACTCCCTCCACTTTGTTTACTGATCTGCCATTCATGCTGACTGATACCAAATCATGTATGCTTATGTGATCATGTACATAGAGGAGTGTAAATACAGCCATGAAGCTGCTCTGGGTCCCCCAGATTGCTTCGTCTTGACATCCCCCCCACTGTACTAGGGGGCAGGCTGGTTTCACCAGCCTGTCCCCATCACCCCTACTACACACACACCCAGGTATGCAGTGGGTTGTGACACTAGAGTAAGAAGGCTCAAAGTAGTTGCAATGTGATCAAGTAACACTTGAGGTAGTCTTAATCTTTCACAGTGTAAACTGACTAATTTATAGGTATAAAGAGCAAGACTTCTGTGGTCAGGTTCCCTTAGATATCTTAAATGTAGTTTGGCCCTAGTTGCTTGGACTAACTGATACTAATCTTAATACTAGACTTAAGCAATAGTTTATTGGATAGATGGTGGGCTGTCTAATGCATGTACTTCCTCAGCTACAGGTACTTAGATTTCCTCTAATTGTTGAGACCCCTCTGTCTCCTTGTCTCTGTTGATTCCTTAAGTAGTGGCTATGTCATCAGTGGTAATTTGCAGTATATATTGATAGTATTTAGGTAGTATGTATGGACAATCCCTGTGGTTGACAAGATAAAGCAAGCTGGAGCCTACAGGCTTGCTTTCAATGAGTTATATACCCTTCAAGGTATGAGTCAGACTGTTCTGCAGTCCACAGTAGGTTATGGGTCATGTGCGGTGTGAACAAGTATTAAGTAAGTTGCTCTTAGGGTTGTTGCAGCTCCAAATCTTATAGAGCTGCACAAGGTCTGAGGTTCATGTGATTTAAGTGCTGAGGTCACATGATAACTTGCTCCTTGCTCCAAGTTACAATGGAGAGAATTGCAGGAGCAAGTTAGATAACCACTGTAAGCACCAGGATAAGCACCAAGGTCACATGACCATGTTTATAGCTTGTTTGACTTAGGAGAAAATGCTATAAACTATAGGCTAATTCTCTTGTTATGTTATGGCTGTCTGTGCAGGTCATAACACTAATAGCTGGTACTTAATGTCATGCTCAATCAGGCAATATTGTATCCTTATTAGAGATATTGTGCCAGAATTCCTGCATTCTGGCATCAAGGGTAACTCTATTCCATCAGCTTACCAATCAGCACTTCTGAGCTGCTTCTACAATTGAGTTACATCAGCAAAAACATGGGAGTCTACAGAACTTTACGTATCAGTCTGTAGATTCTGTAGCTTGCGCCCTAAATGTAGACAATAGAATTCTACGGTAGATCTACCGTAGACTCTCTGCCTATACCGTAGATGATTGCGTACAGTCAATTCTATGGTATGAGCCCATGTCTACCATATCCAGTAGACTCTACAAGTATCTACGTAGAGGTTGCGTAGCTACATAGACACAGAATGCACTTGTGTTCTTGTGTTTGATTCACCAGCTCACAATTACATATTGGAGGATCAATAAAGCATCATTATTAAGAAAGAAAGAACCAAGAAATGTGATGACAGGATGCTTATAGATAACATGGCAGTACAATCAAGATTAGGCAGAATCGTGTAGACACCTCACCGCGCATTCACTTTCGTAACTTTGAGGCGGCCCGACTCAAACGCTGCACATGGACCTAACAACTGTTGAGTGCTAAACTCGGTTCAGGCAGGACAATTACCTTTCAGATCCATGGGCTTGGCCGACTTCGACTTCGCTGGAAGCACAATCTCCAACTTCCTCGTTGATTTGACCGCCGACTTCGGGCCTGTGGCACCACTAGCTGAGTCTAAGATTATCCGAAAGTCAGCGTAATGTCGTGTGGGGAACACGACTCACCTGCTGAAGGTTTCGCGCTCGACGAACGGTTCGGGGCAGTGGACTTGCTCGACGAACCCTCCGGCGCAGTGGCACGAGCAGGGGAAGTGGCACAAGCAGACACCGCAGGACGCAGTGATGCCACACGTGGGGATCCGCCGCAAGGACGAGCAGCAGGTGAGCCTTCCATTTCCGTGTCGTCGCCATCACCCAAGTCACCTAGTCCAATTCCTTCGAGGTCGTCGCCATCCGGAAGATCCTCTCTGTCATCCAACGTGTCACCCTTGCCAGCAAGGTTGGTAGGGCCCGCATCCAGTATTGACTCATCAGTGTGTCTAAGCTCATCATCGCTAATACTCTTATGTCGACGAACGCGCGATAGCTCCTCTTTTGTTGGGATGTCCATGGCAAAATCGTCCTCCTTGTTTTCGCTGTCGTCACCGCATGTCGAGTCAGCCTCAGGGTCTAGTCGCTTTTTGTTGGCGGTGGTACTAAAGCGTGCAAAAGACATAAGCAATAAACTGAAAATAATATGATTACTCACAGACACGAGTTGTACATATTGGAGAGGAGAACGTCGCGCCGGCCCGGTTGATTGGGGGAAGCTCCGAATCTCTTCATAAATGTCCATTGCTTGCAATAAAACGGCTCGACATTGTAGAAGTTCATTCGCTTGACGCGAAGCTTCCCCTTCAAGTTGATTACCTGCTTACCACCTTTTTCGAACTTGCTGGTCTTCCACTTGTTGAGAAAATACATCATCTGCACAGGAAGGTCAGTTGTCATTCTTTCAGGTAGATGGGACTCACGAATCCACACATCACTGCCATGGCCCTGGGCGGCACTGGGTCCCACTCACTGGGAAACTTGACGGCGACTGGATCGCATCCCATGAAGAACATCTTGCAGACCGCACGCTCAACCCACTCATGCGCAAACCAACCGGTTCCGGGCAGGGACTCAGGCTGCAAGATGGTTAAACCAGGTAAATAGTAGTGTCAGAATCGTACCTTTTGGTGCATCTTGTTTGGGAGCAATGAGGCGACCTTATTGGCAATCTCTTGCTCAGTCATTTTGCCCATATGGTACGGGAAAAACACTTCGCAAAGGTCTTTTGCAACGTCCTGTACGCGACTGCGAAAGCTGCTGATTTGGTTGGTAATCTGTAATCGAACAGTTAGGCAACCAACAGCAAAGAAGAAAATACGTACTGATTGCTGATGACACTTTTGGATGAGGTTTCTGCTCCGACTCAAGTTAAGCTGAAGGCACGCATCGCTCCACGAGGCAAGGAGGCATTGTGTATATTGCTGTGTGGTCAGGAAAGGTACTTTGCTGAACAAGTGTGATAGCGTGAGCAGAAACGTGAGATCGACCAATTCAAGTTCAATGCCGGTAAAGTTGCTGCGCCGTCCACGCTCGGTCTTGCGCTTTTGCGACGCCTACAGAAACCAGAAATATGAGCATAGGCAATCCTTACTTATGTCTAGACACTAACCTTGGTAGCGTGATCCACGTTGTCTTCCAAATCGGTTGTGAGTATGTCATCGTCTTCGTCCTCATCGGTAAGATTGTCTGGGTCTTCAAGAGCCGACTGTGGGGGAGCAGCTGAATTGGACTGGGACTGGGATCGCAAGGAAACGGATCGACCCCAACTCTTCTGTTGGAGAGCGCGCGCAGGCGGTTCCGACCGAGCCACGCCCAAGCGCGAACTCGAACTACGCTTGGATCAGGCGGGACTCGGATATTGAGATACGCACCGATTTTGTGCTACAAGAATCAAAGTCAACACCGCATAGCGACGAGGCGCGCAATGTACCGTTAGGAGGTGGGCGCGCAACCTGTGCATCCTGTGAAGGAGATTGGCTGCGTTTACGCACAGGCGCACCTGACAAGGCTTTCGGTAAAGTCGCCTTTGGAGGTGGTACCACCTCCCTTGCTGGACCGTTCGGCACGACCTGACCTGAGAATAAGTTACCTAGGCCCAGACTAGGCCCACTGCATACCTTTGCGCTATTGTCGAAGAACCTCTTCAGCTCGGGCCTGGGCTGTTTTGGAGCTTTCGAACCCAAAGCCAAAAGCTTCTCGAGCTCGTCGGTATCCCAGTTGGCAAGGTCGTTGCGTCCCTTGCGTTTTGACAACGTCTTGATGAGACCTTGATGATGCGCCTCATCCGCGTTCAGCTCATCCTCTAGCAGGTCTATTGTACTGGTTATCCCAACTCAATCGGACTGAAGAAGACATGAAACTCGCCTGTTGCCCCATCCTCTGCGTTCACATTGTTCTTGCCACCATCCTCCCCCTCATCATCTGTGTAAACAGGTGATGATTCACCATTTCGGACATTCTTGTTGTAGTGTATTGACGCACAACGTTTTTTGCTTTTCTGCACACGTTCGACTAAAGATACGGCGTGAGTCATAGCAACTCAACACTCAAACAAATCGGGTACTACTCACCATGAGCCCTGTGAACATCTGTCAGTTTGTGTGTACGCTGGGTACGCACCAGGTTAGTGACTGGAAGCGTGCGTGACATTGGTCGAACAGGGTTGAGTTGCTGGTCAAAGTTGTCATGTGAGCTGCTATGACCTGATCAGGGTCCTGTAACTTGCTGTATTTGTCAGATTTGCAGATTTTTATCGCACAGCTTGATTTCTCACCCAACTGCAATGCCTGGCACAAGAACTTATGAGTGTAGTCGGTGCTTACGAACTTTCACATCTAGGGCGGCTTTAAAGGTGCATAAATTAGAACATGGTGATGTACAGGAAGGCCGCACACAATACGACACGGGTGGCACAGATATATGCCCCTATTGCTCCACCCACTACACAGGTCACAATGGAGTTGGGAAACATATACGCACCGATCTGAGATGCAGTCTACGACAAGAGGCTTGGGAGAAAGAGGTATCGTCCGCCCCCCCAAGCGTGTTCGCCTCCGATTCCTCCAGCAGCGATTCCGACGCATTCGATGCAGCGAAATTGATACCTCTAGGTTCAGACGAAGATGTTCAGTCAGCGCATGCAAGTGGATCAGAACGAATGGATGTGGACATACCAGATGACCAACAGAGTGCCGCTAGGAGCCAACAGCCCAGTGAAGATGCAAGCATCGAGAATGACAAGTGTCTCATCGAAATCATCAATGTCAATGGCAACACTGTATACGTGGAGGAATACCCTAATCCACACGCCGGTCAACCTATTTGCCAGGCCACCATGGAAGACTTACCTGAGAAGGTCCGAAAATACCCCGATGTCAGTAAACTTACAGACCCGGAATTGTTTGAAATTGTGCAATTGTTGATGGAATCTGGGGTCAGCGGTTCATTTCGAAACCGATATTGCACGCTCAAATGAGTGAGTTATTCTGCTACACTGACAGAAACAACGCATAGACGCACATATATCTAGTTAAAAGATCGCATGCCATATAAGAATAACAAGGTCATGCTGGTCGATGTTGATAAACTGCTGCATGGGCCAACCTGGAAGGTTAGAACGTGGACGCTGCATGGAAACCGAGGCAGCAAGATTGTCGAATTCTGGGGGTGCGACTCACTAGCTGCGGTGAAACAATTGATTCTTGATTGAACCCTTGGATGCCACATGTGCTGGCGTCCGGCGCGTCACTTCACGTTGCGGTCAAAGAAGCAGCGACAGCAGGATGAGATGTGGACTGCCGACTGGTGGTGGGAGATACAAGTGAGTAATGAGCCTATGCGGCGACAAGCGACTCACTGTTGTACAGGACAAAATTAAGGACGAATACGGGACCATGATTCCCTATATTGTCTCCTCCGATGAGACAAAACTCACGAACTTTTCCGGTAACAAGAAGGCTCACCCTGTGTACCTAACCGTGGGTAACTTGCCAAAACGGCTACGTCGCTGGGTGTCCAAACGCTTGTCGATTTTGATCGGCTATTTACCAGTCCCGAAACTCGACTGTGAGACGCGCGATGAAGAAAAACGAAGAATTAAGCGCGAGATGTTCCACCAATGTATGGAGGACTTACTACAACCGCTAGTAGATGCATGCAAGGAAGGCGGCATACTCACACCATGCGCAGACAGCAACGTTAGGCGCATTCATCTGGTGATAGCCGCTTATGTTGCCGATTTCCCCGAACAGTGCAAGGTCGCATGCATTAAACAAACGCATTGCCCAACATGCACAGTCCATCCAAAGAGCCGAGGAGATGCGGATGGTGCGCCACTGCGAGAGACGAAGAATGTGATCAGTACAATGAAACAGAGAGTTTCGAAGGGAGCTAGGCGGTTCGAGAGACAAGGACTCTTACCAATTCAACCGTTCTGGGCGTTGCATCCCCATGTTGATATCGGGATGTTCATAACGCCCAACCTCTTGCACCAGCTGCACAAGGGTGTGATCAAGGATCACCTCATACGATGGGTGACAACAATCCTCAGCAAACCCTTGATGGACGAGCGCTACACGTCGATGCCTGACTACCAAGGGATGCGCTATTTCAAAAACGGAATATTGTCAGTTTCGCAATGGACTGGCTGGGAGCTGAAGGAGATGGCCAAGGTTCTCTTACTGGCAATCAGTCATACGAACGAACAAGTCGTCAAAGCCGCACGAGCGCTTCTTGATTTCGTATATCTGGCGCATTCGTCGTCCATGACCAATGACAAGATTGATGACCTAGAAAATGCGTTAGTGACGTTCCATGAACACAAAGACGTGTTTGAAGTGCTCGGGGTGGTCGCGACTGATGCAGGGTTTCACGGCATCCCAAAAATCCACATGATTTCACATTATCCTCACCTTATTTGTCGACTTGGGACCCCCGACAGATACAATACCGAAACCTCCGAGCGTTTGCACATTGATTTCGCAAAGCTCGGCTACAAGGCATCCAATAAGGTGAACGTGACAAAGCAAATGGCGATATACATTCAGCGCACGGAAGCTATCGCAATGCATGCCACTCACCTGAAAGCGATTGGTGCTTTGATCCCTTTGGCCGCCGAGAAATTGGACCAGGCACGACGAATGCGCCAAGAGATTGAGGACAGGGCTGCTGATGGCGAGGACAAGGACAAGGACAAGGATGAAGACGAAGATAAGGAAGAGGACAAGTGGGAAGTGTGGTTCTACGATGAGGAAGATGACCCCGAGGAGCTTCGACAGGCGGGTGTTGTTGTTGAGGCCAACTTGGAGATGTTCTGCCAGGCGTGGGAGACTTGTATGGCCCACTATTCAGATCTGGACAGCCAGCCTCAGGGTGATGTGGACCAGTTCTATCCGAACCCCAACCAAGTCGTCGCCAAGATTCCCACGCTACGTGTCACCGCAAAGGAACTGACCGACGACTATGGTGCTACCTGCCTGTTTCCCGCCATCGACGTATTCCTGAAGTCACTACATCCCACATACCAGAGCTTGCCACCGAATGACGACCAACGATTCAATATCTGGACCCGGGCTCGACTTTTCCACTTGCCGCCGCCGTTCAATGTGGCCAAGGGCTCCTGGATCGACGTGATCTGTGCTCACCCAACCAAAAAAGACGAGTACAACCGGGTGATACGTCGCACCCGCTTCGATGTGGTATTCATCAGGAATGTTCCAGGGCGCAACGAAAAAGTGGGGATCCATCGTAAGTCTTATGTCTTGTCTGCAATATGGAATATTGCTTACCTCGTTTATAGGCTACCGTGCTGGGCGCATTCGAATGGTATTCAAATTGCCAGGTTACTTGAGCCACCTGTTCAACAAACCCCTTGTCTACGTCGATCTATACGGAAACTGGAGCACCCAGGCCTCCAGCCCGACCGGACTCTTCACGGTCCAGCCGAAGATTACCACCAGGGGCATGCTGCGTGTGCCGTTGTGCCCCTCTCTCCGACATTCGGATGACATGCCACCTGGCCCCCAAATACAACAGCATCTCCCTCAGTCGGTTCCTTGACACCGACTCTGATGTCCTCGAGATTTTCCCCACCCTCTTCCTCAACATCTTTGCCAGCCACCCGATATACAACCTTGTTCGTCACTGGGAACAAGATTGCATGAAGTGCTATGAGAGGGATGCGCAACCCCCACCTAGTGATCATGACCCGGACGGTGACGAATACAAGGCGGAACCCGAACCCGACTCCAACTCTGACGAGGGGTGGGAGGGGGAAGACAAGGAGGAGGGGTCTCCTGCCAAAGAGGCAATGGACGTTGATGTTAGCGATCGGTCCAGTTCCGACAGCAATAGACCTGCTCCGGCGCGGGCGGTAGTTCGTGGTGCTGGTGTGCGAATACGATGACCTCAGTGGAGGTCCCAGGCACGAGGTCGCAGGCAAGGGCCCTCAGTTGAGCCATTGGGCAGTTCAACAGACCCACCTGCCCGAGGCTGCGCTAGCAACATTCAGCGCGCACGCCGACCAGCAGGTTTTAAAAGGGGTAGACGCGGTTGAGGCGGTACTACTATCGGTATGTGTAATATCATTCCAACAAGCAGTGTACTAACTCGGTGTAATATAGCTGTTCTCGCCACATGGTCTCCGGTTAACGTCGCGAATCCAGTCAGGATTCAGACAGTCAAGCTCCACTTCGCGTCTTGTTTACCTGTCCACTGGGCTTTTCACCATACTCGGATGCCTTGTGTTCATCGATTGACTCCATTCTGATACGACGAACTCGCCTATGGCTCATACCACCCCCAAGTCGACCTCCACTGACTTTCCCTTGACTCTAACGACACGAACAAAAATTATCATTATTTCACCGAATCCCTATCATTATTCCTGCTCTCGCCATGCACAACCTCAACTTTTTTCCTCATTGCGTTCTGGTTTGGGGTGATAAATGTACAGGTTTCTTGCGTTCGCGGACGATGCCCGCATGTGGTTGTAAGCTCAGATCGGTTTGTACGCATCCTTCGTGTGCGTCTTGTGGTGTGTGCGGTTCCCCTGTTCAACGCTCGAACACTCACCCTTGGTTGGAAAATCCGTACTTGGGCTGTCGTCCAAAACATTATCCACAACCATTCGAAAATACAGCACTCCCGTTCGCTCACAGACATGTAAGCCTTGGCGCCATCTCCCCTAGGAACTGTCCCGTACTTGATGTTTCCCATACAATGAGTGCAGACAACGGACCGGTAAGCTTGATCCATTCCAACACCTTAAATAAATTTCCTGATTGTGGCTCGATTGATAGGTGTATGAGTCGTCGCATGCGAGTGCAGGGGCAGTACCTTGGCCGGGCATGAAGCATACTCATACCTATAGCGGACAATCTATTCAAACTCCCTCGACCGCGCGCATCAGGTATCTTCAGATCCCGCTGACTGTGACGACTTGATCGAGTCACTCCCCTGCCGTTGCGACCCCTGCCACGGCCATCATGGTCACGCCCGTGTCAGCCATTTCACTGGTTTCTCCTATCTGAACTTGTTTTATGGTCCTGGTGACCCATGCGTCAACCATGCTTAGGGAGGCCAGAGATCTCCTGTGATGCTCTCCAGACCGGCTCAATGTTACGCAATGTCCTTGTGTACGGACCTGCCGGCGCCACTCTTGCGTCTGCCAAGCTTGCTCGCGCACTCCCTCAAGACAAAATTCCTATCCTTGCTGATCAAATCCCCGGCCGCTGGGCAACCTTTTTCGGCATCCAGAACTTGCCTGTTGCCAATGGCTCAGGCTGTCTCGCCACCATATGCGCCACCTCTGGCCTGTTGTGCCCACCTCGACCAGGGCTGTTTATCCCTCGGCCAGGATTGCGCCGCTTATCGTGGGTCACTGACGCTTGCCGCATGGAGACTGAGATTGCCGACCGGTGCCAGGATTGGGTTGTATGCTGCTGGGTATCTTTCTTTCTACGAATGTTCGCATGTAACCGAGATTTGAGTCTTGCCGTACGCGCATGATTATGTTATTTTTTTATTGCTACCCACGGTTGTACTACGTTTTGTGCTTAATACATGACTAGATTATATACTTACTATTCTCTCACCTATTCGTGTGTTGTTGGTCCTCCCAGTGCATGTTAGAAGCCTTGGGTAATCAGCCAGTGACTGCAGCAAGTATTCCTAGTCTTTCTTGTAGAGAACTGGTAGTGCATTGTAGATATATGTTATGTCTTGTAGAACTGTTGTCCCTCCGGTAGAGAGTTGTTATGGGTCAGGGTACACTTGAATATCTAGAGCTTAAGCAAATGTAGATATGTTAGTATACACTAATCGTACTCAATACTTCTTAGACTAGAGTAAGAAGGCTCAAAATAGTTGCAATGCGATCAAGTAACACTCAAGGTAGTCTTAATCTTTCACAGTGTAAACTGACTAATTTATAGGTATAAAGAGCAAGACTACTATGGTCAGGTTCCCTTAGATATCTTAAATGTAGTTCAGCCCTAGTCGCTTGGACTAACTGATACTAATCTTAATACTAGGCTTAAGCGATAGCTTATAGGATAGATGGTGGGCTGCCTAATGCGTGTACTTCCTCAGCTACAGGTACTTAGATTTCCTCTAATAGCTGGTACTTAATGTCATGCTCAATCAGGCAATATTGTATCCTTATATATCTCTGTATATAAGATACAATGTCTCAGACAGTATATAACTAATATGGTACTTTATTCCTCAGTACTAGTTATATAAGAAATCACACACAGACAAGAGAAATAGAAAGAGAAAAGAAACCAATAACCAGTCTGGGTTGAGTAGAGGGAGGAAGGTGGTCTGGAAGGGCCTCAGAGGAGGTCCTTTTATACCCTGAGGAGGGCATTCCAGAGCCAAATAGATACATGCATGCCAGTGCAATCATCAAAAGAGGGTACTGCTATACTTGGGGTACACCCTAGCCCAGTATAGGATAAAAGAGTAAAGACAGGGTGTGGATCGAAGGCATTGATGTATCTGAGACCTGCTATTGGCTTGTAGATCATATTATCATAGTATATACATGTAATGAATGGAGGCTACATCTCAGTGAGTCATAAAGTGAGTCAGAGAAGCTTCTGGATCAATTTGGGAAGCTCTCCTGACTCACTGGAGTCATTAGATCTTGATTGATGGTCCAGTAAGATTCTAATGATCTTCGGGCCATTCCGGCGCGAGGATCCGGTGGATCGCTACGATCTTCGGGCAGCAGATACCGCCGAAGATTGGCTATCGATAGAGCACAAGATCGCTTTGATAGCGTAAGCGGTTGCCAAGATATGAGCGGTGCGATGTTGTAATCAATATCTCCTGATAAGAGGAAATATCGCAACCTCTGTATCTCTCTGAGATCTTATCGTAAAAACTTAATAAAATATGCGTTGGAGAGCGGGAAATTTGTACTATTTAATGAAACAGAAAATAGTACAATTCAGAGCGCATACAAATTCGAGTATTTCACAATTTAATTACAGAGGCATCGCTTGTTGGCAGAGCAGACTAAAATAATAGAAAATGTTAGTGATCCATAACAAGAGTACGTAGAACAGCTTTTGTCCATAGCAATCCATAGATTCTTGTAGATGCAGGAAGTCTACCGTATATCTACTGTAGACTATAAATCTACGTAGACTGGGACCTTTTTGCTGATGTACCCTTGATGCCAGAATGCAGGAATTCTGGCACAACATCTCTAATCCTTATATATATCTGTATATATGATACAATGAATCAGACAGTATATAGCTAATATGGTACTTTATTCCTCAATACTAGTTATATAAGAAATCACACACAGACAAGAGAGAAATAGAAAGAGAGAAGAAGTGTCAGAGCTGACAACCTGAACAACAAGGCCTAACACTGGTGAGGCAAAGGCAGACCTATGGGCTTGATGGACTAAGGTCAAACCACAACACCTAAGGGTGGATGCACAATGAGAGGAAGGGGTGCAACAATATGCAGAGGGGTTCAGAGGTGCACTTGTGCTGAAGAGCACTGGGCAGGAACTAAGTGGCTTGGTGACCAACTCAGGTAGAAGGGATAGTTCAACAGGAGGTCAAGTTCTGAGGCTTGAGGCTCTCAGACTCTCCCTTATATATTCAATAGTGAGGCAGTACATATGAAATAGGAAGCCTATGTAAATCATACAATAACAGAAATGGTGCCACATCATCAGAATATTCTGGAACACATCAACAATGGTCAACAACAACAAGGTCACATGACTCAGTCAATTATTCTACACATATATCTGAATAAATAGGACTTGTCCATAAAGCAGAAAAATAGAGGTAAAATAAACCATATTAAATTTGGATAAATTTGTGCTCATGGTCTAGGCCATGACAAGAAGCCAATAACCAGTCTGGGTTGTAAGGAGGAGTGGTGTCTGGAAGGCCCTCAGAGGAGGTCCTTTTATACCCTGAAGAGGACATTCTGTTATGACCCGCCTAGCAGACATAACCTAACAACTGAATATTGTACAGATTTATGGCATTTTTCCTGAAGCGGAACAAACCATAAACAGGATCACGTGATCTCGGCGCTTACCCAACGATTAAGCACTGGTGGTTACCCTGAACTCGCTCCAGCATTTCTCTCCCATGTTACTTGGAGCGAGGAGCAAGTTGTCACGTGACCTCGGCGCTTACCCAACGATTAAGCGCCAGTGGTTACCCTGAACTCGCTCCAGCATTTCTCTCCCATGTTACTTGGAGCGAGGAGCGAGTTGTCACGTGACCTCGGCGCTTACTCAGTGATCAAGCGCTGGTGGTTACCCTGAACTCGCTCCAGCGTTTCTCTCCCATGTTACTTGGAGTGAGGAGCAAGTTGTCACATGACCTTGGCGCTTATCCAGCGATTAAGCGCTGGGTGCTTAAGTCCAAAAGTCACATGACCCTCAGACCTCGCGCAGCTCTATAAGATTTGGAGCCGCACAAACTTAAGACAAACAATTACCTAACCCATAGTACTGTACATAACCTACACCTTCTGTGGAGTGTGCTTAGATAATACGTCCGCAGCCACCGCAGCCACAGGTATATATAAGGAGGATAAAGCAAGACTGGACGCCTCAGCTTGCTTTATCTTGTCAACCACCACAAACCATAGCAAAACACTGTAACTAGAATGCTCAATACATACTGCATAGCACCAAACTGTCAACGCAGCCACTACTTAAGTGCTCCACAAGGGAGCCTCCAGAGGGTCACGACACATTCCAGAGCCAAATAGATACATGCATGCCAGTGCAATCATCAAAAGAGGGTACTGCTACACTTGGGGTACACCCTAGCCCAGTATAGGATAAGAGAGTAAAGACAGGGTGTGGATCAAAGGCATTGATGCATCTGAGACCTGTTACGGGTCAGGGTACACTTGAATATCTAGAGCTTAAGCAAATGTAGATATGTTAGTATACACTAATTGTACTCAATACTTCTTAGACTAGAGTAAGAAGGCTCAAAGTAGTTGCAATGCAATCAAGTAACACTCAAGGTAGTCTTAATCTTTCACAGTGTAAACTGACTAATTTATAGGTATAAAGAGCAAGACTACTATGGTCAGGTTCCCTTAGATATCTTAAATGTAGTTCAGCCCTAGTTGCTTGGACTAACTGATACTAATCTTAATACTAGGCTTAAGCAATAGCTTATAGGATAGATGGTGGGCTGCCTAATGCATGTACTTCCTCAGCTACAGGTACTTAGATTTCCTCTAATAGCTGGTACTTAATGTCACACTCAATCAGGCAATATTGTATCCTTATATATCTCTGTATATAAGATACAATGACTCAGACAGTATATAACTAATATGGTACTTTATTCCTCAGTACTAGTTATATAAGAAATCACACACAGACAAGAGAAATAGAAAGAGAAAAGAAACCAATAACCAGTCTGGGTTGAGTAGAGGGAGGAAGGTGGTCTGGAAGGGCCTCAGAGGAGGTCCTTTTATACCCTGAGGAGGGCATTCCAGAGCCAAATAGATACATGCATGCCAGTGCAATCATCAAAAGAGGGTACTGCTATACTTGGGGTACACCCTAGCCCAGTATAGGATAAAAGAGTAAAGACAGGGTGTGGATCAAAGGCATTGATGCATCTGAGACCTGCTATTGGCTTGTAGATCATATTATCATAGTATATACATGTAATGAATGGAGGCTACATCTCAGTGAGTCATAAAGTGAGTCAGAGAAGCTTCTGGATCAATTTGGGAAGCTCTCCTGACTCACTGGAGTCATTAGATCTTGATTGATGGTCCAGTAAGATTCTAATGATCTTCGGGCCGTTCTGGCGCAAGGATCCGGTGGATCGCGACGATCTTCGGGCAGCAGATACCGCCGAAGATTAGCTATCGATAGAGCACAAGATCGCTTTGATAGCGTAAGCGGTTGCCAAGATATGAGCAGTGTGATGTTGTAATCAATATCTCCTGATAAGAGGAAATATCGCAACCTCTGTATCTCTCTGAGATCTTATCATAAAAACTTAATAAAATATGCGTTGGAGAGCGGGAAATTTGTACTATTTAATGAAACAGAAAATAGTACAATTCAGAGTGCATACAAATTCGAGTATTTCACAATTTAATTACAGAGGCATTGCTTGAGGTTGGCAGAGCAGACTAAAATAATAGAAAATGTTAGTGATCCATAACAAGACCTGCTATTGGCTTGTAGATCATCTTATCATAGTATATATGTCATGAGCCATGATCAAAGGTCTTGTGGCTAACCATAATTTTTTCTTTTGCTCACTGTTCTTGTCTCATGGCTTGACCATTTTCCTTTCATGAGTAAGCACCTCCACCTGTTTACTGAGCCACACACTATTTTTAGTCACTCACTTACTGATCACTGCCATTCACCCTTACTCATCTTACTATCTTGCTGACTGATGGACATACTATTACTAGTAACTGGCTGACTGATCACTGTCATGAGCCACAATCAAAGGTCTCATGGCTAACCATCTTTTTTCCTTTGTTTCCACCTTTGTCTTGTGGCTTGACCACTTCCCCTTCATGAGTAAGCACCTCCACCTGCTTACTGATCCTCACCCTATTTTTAGTCACTTGCTTACTGATCACTGCCATTCACCTTACTCATCTTACTATTATTAGTAACTGGCTGACTGATCACTACCACTCATTCTTACTCATCCTGCATGTACACTTAGTCACTCCCTTGGTTAGAATAGTGTAAAAAGCAAGGAGAGCAAGCTGGTCTACCCCAGCTTGCTCTACCTTGTCAATTCCCCCCTAAAGCATCCAGTGTGAAGAACAGTCCCTAGCTGACTTATTAGCTTAAGTAACAGCTAGAAGGGCCTTGAGTCAAGGCCAAATTGCAAGCCCCAGCCCTAAGCACCTGACTTAGCCACTGTCCACAGTTGCTTACTCAGCAATGGGTGTCCATCAGCCACAAGCACATAAGTGCATATGGTGTCAAGCCACAAGACAGTAGACACACACAAAGGTATCAAGCCTACACAAGCCACACATCAGCAGTAGTTGGGACATAGTCCAGACCCCTTAAGGGCATTAGACACTTGTGAAGCAAAGTCCAACACCCACTTTCAGAGGTTGTGACAATATACATATAAAGAATGGAGGCTACATCTCAGTGAGTCATAAAGTGAGTCAGAGAAGTGTTATGACCTGCCTAGCAGACATAACCTAACAACCGAATATTGTACAGATTTATGGCATTTTTCCTGAAGCGGAACAAACCATAAACAGGATCACGTGATCTCGGCGCTTACCCAACGATTAAGCGCCGGTGGTTACCCTGAACTCGCTCCAGCATTTCTCTCCCATGTTACCTGGAGCGAGGAGCGAGTTGTCACGTGATCTTGGCGCTTACCAATGATTAAGCGCCGGTGGTTACCCTGAACTTGCTCCAGCGTTTCTCTCCCATGTTACCTGGAGCGAGGAGCGAGTTGTCACGTGATCTCGGTGCTTACCAACGATTAAGCGCCGGTGGTTACCCTGAACTCGCTCCAGCGTTTCTCTCCCATGTTACCTGGAGCGAGGAGCGAGTTGTCACGTGATCTCGGCGCTTACCAACGATTAAGCGCCGGTGGTTACCCTGAACTCGCTCCAGCATTTCTCTCCCATGTTACCTGGAGCGAGGAGCGAGTTGTCACGTGATCTCGGCGCTTACCCAACGATTAAGCGCCGGGTGCTTAAGTCCAAAGGTCACATGACCCTCGGACCTTGCGCGGCTCTATAAGATTCGGAGCTGCACAAACTTAAGACAAACAATTACCTAACCCATAGTACTGTACATAACCTACACCTACTGCAGAGTGTGCTTAGATAATACGTCCGCAGCCACCGCAGCCACAGGCATATATAAGGAGGATAAAACAAGACTGGACGCCTCAGCTTGCTTTATCTCGTCAACCACCATAGACCATAGCAAACACTGTAACTAGAACGCTAAATACATACTGCATAGCACCAAACCGTAAATGCAGCCACTACTTAAGTGCTCCACAAGGGAGCCTCCAGAGGGTCACAACATTATAAAGCAAGCTCTTAACTTAACTAGTGGCGAACATAAGTATACTGCACAGATACTAAGGGCTGAGTACACGAGAAAACCAGCTAACTCCTGTGATACATAAGAGAACATAAAGAAACTATGTCACAGAGACCACAAACTCGATCTCAAAGCAGAGTGGCAAATAGTAGGCCACAATCACCCAAACCCATTGCTTCCCCAGAGGCTGAAGGTAACCCAGATGAGACCCTCCAAGGAATGCCAGGGGGGTTGCCACAAAACCCACAACCAGTGGCTCAACCCAACCCCACTCGGGCCCCCATCCTGGGAGGGGAAATAGGGGGAATACCACTCCGCAGCCCTCAACCGCCAATTCACCTGATAAATCCAGACCCAGAAGATATCTCAAATCCAGAGAGGGATGAGGTAGAAGATATGACCCGAACCATATACGAACAAGGCACGGCCTTGGCGGAAGAGGCAAGGACACAACCCCAGCCAGGTCCCGGAACCATAGCCACTGCCAACCCTATTCACACCATTGCCACAGCCATCAGGGCGGGGCTCAAGGAACTTAGAGACAATAATCATAGGGAACTAGAAAAGGCAATCACGGTATAAATCAGTGTCAAATATCACTAACCCACAAGAAGGAAACGTGGACTGGATGGTAAGGTCATGGAAACATCCAACAAAAATGTCCTCTATGTGGCAAAGAACCAGGACGACCTAAAAGCAGAAATGGGGAACCTGATAAAAGAATTAAAGGACATCTCCATGGAAATAAACCGGGTACTGGGAATGCAAGAGCGAAAGCTCGAAAGCTTAGAGAAGAAAACTGAAAACACAGGGGAGATCCTAATCGCACTAGAACAACGGGTAACCGATCTAGGAAATGAGCTCCGGAACAACTGAAGCAGGAAGGCCAAGGGAAAGGACAGAAGAAACCAGGGGAAGAACTAGGGTGGTCATAGGAAGCCCCTCACGATCCCCCTCAGCCTCCCCAGTACGAACACCCTTTCTGGGAAGAACCTTCCAGGCTGAGTCCACAATAAGACCCCGAACAGAACCTCCATCCCAAGCAAACCAACCTACCCTTGCTGCAAACCACACTCCTAAGGAGGCAAGACTAGGGAGACCCAGCAAATTTAATGGGAAAAAGGGGAAGGAAGCAGAGAACTTCATAATCAGCATGGAACTTTTCTTTGCTGACTATGACGAATCAGCCTTTGATGACCGAAAAAAGATATCTGCTGTGCTAATGAACATGGAGGATGGGGAAGCAGCAAACTGGGCACAACCTTACCGCCGGAAACTACTAGCAGGCGAACACACAGGTATTCTTGCATCCTGGAAGGATTTCAGGAAGGGATTCCTGGATGCTTTTAATGACCCAGTCATAAAGGAAAAGACCATCCGGAAACTAAGGAAATTAACACAGACCAAGAGTGCATTGGATTATGCTACCCAATTCCGGATCCTGATCCAAGAGGTAGACTGGAACCAGGAAGCCTCAAGGACCAATTCAGGGAAGGGTTAAAACCCGAAGTACGACAAGAGATCTTAAGGATTGAAGTACTGGCAAATGAGGCTGAAGGTCCATCATATACCTTAGATCAATTAATTGACTTTGCCTGCAAAATGGATGACATGCAGTTTGCAAACCAGAAAATGAATACAAGGACCAGCAACTCATCAAATTCAACCTGGGCACCAGCGAAATACAAACAAGGGGGAACAAGCCTTTAGGGACCAGCGGCAAACAGGGGAATACCCAAACCAACAACATGGTAAGGATACCAAACAGTGAAAAGGACAGGCGAAGGAAAGAAGGACTCTGTATCAAATGCGGTAAATCAGGGCATGTCCTGAAGGAGTGCCGAGGCCAGTGGACCTACGACAAAGCTAAGATACAAGGGAAGGCCAGCAGACAAGTTGAGGAAGAAAGCAGCTCTGAGTCGGAAAACTAATTGGTCCTACCACTTCCATGTTGGAGGACCCCAATATAACCCCTACCGCAGATGTATGTTACCTCAAGAAGTCTAGTAATCAATCAATAATATACACTACGGTAGAGGGAATCATGGAACCAGCTAAACGCTGATTGACTCAGGATCTTCAACCAACTTCATCGATAAGGCCTATTCAAGGGAAAAAGGGATTCCAACCACTCCCCTCAAACACAAGAAATCAATTGTGGCCATTGATGGAAATGAAATCAAGGATGCCATAGAAGAAAGGGCAGAACTAAACATCGAAGTGGAAGGGAAGACACTAAAATGCTCCCTTTATGTAATGACCCTAGGTGACACAGACATAGTCCTAGGGAAAGAATGGCTTGAAGAAGCAGAACCTATCATAGATTGGAAAGACCTTACCATCTCATACCCAGACGAAATCAAGGCAAGGGCAGCAAGTGAAAGCCTACAAATCCCAGAAGAATTTAGGGATTTTGAAGACCTATTTGGGGAAGGTTTCCGAGAACTTCCACCCCACCGAGGTAACCTAGACTTCAAAATGGACCTGATCGAGGGAGCGGAGCTGCCAAAGCCTGCAAAGAGGTACAGTATGTCCAGCAGAAACAAAGGCGCTCAGGGAGTACCTAGAGGAGGAACTAAGAAACGGGAAAATAAGGCCCAGCCAGTCAGTTGTAGCTGCACCCTGTTTCTATGTGAACAAAGCAGATGGAGGGCTTAGGTTGGTAGTCGACTACCGTAAGATGAATGACATCACCAAGCCAGACAGGTTTCCACTTCCAATCCAAATAGAATTGATTGAGAGACTGAAGGATGCAACCATCTATTCAAAAATGGATGTTCGATGGGGGTTCAACAACATCAGGGTAAAAGAGGGAGACGAATGGAAAACAGCTTTCAGGACAGGAGAAGGCCAGTTTGAATGCTTGGTCATGCCATTCGGAGTAAAAGAAGGACCAAGAACCTTTACCAGGTTCATGATGGAAAAGTTCCGTGATATAATAGACGATTATGTGGTAATCTACATGGACGATGTACTAGTGTTTTCCAGAAACAGGGAAGAACACGTACAACATGTCAGGGAAGTGTTAAGAAGAATGAGGGAAAACCACCTCTTCCTCAAACCACACAAGTGTCAGTTCTTTGTGAAGGAGGTAAGCTTCATTGGAATTGTCATATCCCCAGAAGGGATATCGATGGAAAAGGAAAAGGTAAAGGCAGTTCTAGAATGGCCAGAACCTAACACAGTAAAAGAAGTCCAAGCCTTCCTAGGCTTCGTGGGGTTCTATAGAAGGTGGATAGAGAAGTTTAGTACCTTAGCCAAACCCCTCACAGATCTCACCCAAAAAGATGTCAAATTCCTGTGGGAAAGAAAACAACAGGAAGCATTTGAAGCTATCAAAGAAGCAGTAGCAAGAGAACCGGTCCTGATCCACCCAAACCCAAACAGGCCATACATACTGGAAACAGACGCCTCAGGAGTGGCCATGGGGGCGGTACTAAGCCAAAAGGGTGATGACAACCGATTGCATCCAATTGCCTTCCTATCGAAGAGCTTCACCCCACCAGAGAAAAATTATGACACCTACGACAAGGAGTTGCTTGCAATTGTTAGGTCCTTAGAGCACTGGAGGTTATACTTAGAAGGGACAGAGGAACCTATTGTGATATACACTGACCATAGGAACCTCCAGTACTGGCAAAATGCCCAGATGTGGAATAGAAGGCATGCCAGATGGTATCTCACTCTGGCACCCTTCAATTTTCAGATTGTGTATAGACCAGGGAAACTCTCACAGAAGCCAGATGCCCTTTCCAGAAGGAGCGACCATGGGGATACCCCTATGGAACCACAGATCATGATTCCAGAAGAAAGGTTCATAGGTTTCATGGCAGAAGTACAGGGGAATTTCTGGGAAGAGCTTAAAGAAGCTCAGGAAGAAGACGAATCTATCAGATCCTTAAGGCTGAGTGTGGCAAATAAGAACAACTACCGCCCTCAGTACAGAAGGAATTTAGACGGTATGAAATGAAGGAGGGCCTATTAAGGTATGACGATAGGCTCTACATCCCAGATGACAAGGACTTGAGGTTGAGTCTCCTTGAGGAGTGCCATGACGCCCCAGTGGCAGGTCATCAGGGACAAGCCCGAACACTAGAATTACTATCAAGGGATTACTATTGGCCAGGAATGAAGGCCCAAGTAAACCGATACGTGGAATCTTGTGAAACGTGTCAAAGAAGCAAAGGACACAAACAAGGCACTCCCCTGAAGTCCTTACCAATCCCATGGAAACCATGGGCAGATGTCGCATATGATTTCATCGTCAAATTACCTGTCTCAAAGGGGTACGACAGTATCTTGACAGTTGTAGATCGCTTCTCCCGGCAGGCCCATTTTGTACCATGTCTGGAGAGCACCAATGCAGAAGAACTGGCAGAAATATTCATAAGGGAAGTATGGAGACATCACGGGACCCCAGAAACCACTGTCTCAGACCGAGGGCCAACCTTTAACAGCCAATTCCTAAAGCCCTATACAAAGGAATTGGGACAAAGCCCAGATTCTCCACTGCTTTCCATCCAGAAACAGATGGTCTGTCGGAAAGGACAAATCAATGGGTAGAAGGGTTCTTAAGAACCTTCTGCAATTATAGACAAGATGATTGGGTAAAATGGTTACCCATTGCCGAATTCTGCCATAACAACCACGTAAATGCTACAACAGGACAAACCCCATTTGAAACAGTATATGGAAAAAACCCAAGATGGGTTGTCCGAGAGGGAGAAGAACCATCTGAGGCACCCGCTGCAGACAACATGCGTAATCAAATGGAAAAGGTATGGGATGAGGCAAGAGCCTCAATGGAATTACACCAACAAATGGAAAAGAAAGGGAGGGAATTCAAGGTAGGAGACAAGGTTTGGCTGCTCCTAACAAACCTCTCGTCCAAGAGACCCTCCAAGAAACTGGACAACCGAAAAGGGGGGCCCTTTGAAATCACAGAAAAGATCTCATCCCATGCATATCGCCTGGACCTACCTAAAACTATACGTGTACACAATGTATTCCATGTAAATCTCCTCTCGCCATTCACAGAAGATAAAGACTTCCGAAGAAGGCAGGCCAAGCCACCACCAATCATAACGGAAAAAGGAGAGGAGGAATACGAGGTGGACCACATTGCAAATTATGAATGGCGGAATGGCGAGCTGTTTTACCAAATCAGATGGAAGGGCTACGACCCAATAGAAGACACAATGGAACGTGCCAGCAAGTTTGCTGACATGAAAGAGGTTCTAAATGACTTGCAAAGGCGCTTACCAGACGCACCAATGCCAGTCAAGACAAGTCAGCACTCAGGTGACTCGAAAGGCAGGCCAAAGAGAACCAAACGAGGATCTGGAAAGCTTTAAAAGGAGCCATCCAGGATACCCAAGAAAGGCCAGAGCCCTCTACTACCTCACTTCACAACACACCTGCGAAACCCCAAAAGCATGCCTTTCGTCACTCACCCAATCGCACATCCCAACCGTTACACCCCACTTGCCGAAAATCAGGTGGCCCCACTTCGGCAGCCACCCACCACCAGGCGGCCAGCACCCTACCCTGGCAGGGAAAATCGTCCTAAACCAGGGATGTACTGCTCCAGTGTGGAAGACGCCCAGAGGTACGCCGAACGACTGTTGCCAGGGGCTAACCTAGTGTACATCCCAAAGAAGTTAAGGGATGAAAGGAACTGGATTGATGATGACAAGTACCTGGATCCCAGGTTAGGGGTCCTGACATGGCATGGGAGCCAGAAGCCAACGACGAGAAACGCCTTGTTAAGAACACCGATGTATGTTGTCAACAATATCGTGGGACCAACAGTCGACGTGGTGACCAAGGCAGCAAGGCAACAGAGGAAGGCCACAGGCCAAATGGCAGACGGAGGGGACTGGGAGGTGGAGCGCCGGGCAAAGGCACTGTTGGAGCAGTGGAAGCTGGCACCGGCGGCACCGTATGTGGGACTGCTTGAGGCCACTACCACTGATGAAATGTTTACTGCCATCAGGTTGAAGGAAGCAAACTTGGCCGACTTCCGTAACTGGGTGAAGGTACGCCCAAACCTGCACGGTTACGACACAGATATGTCGAGCCTCACGGCAAGCCTGGAGTCCCTGGTGGTGAAGGAGGAGGAGCCGAGAGTAACGATAAAGGAACCAACCCCGGACCCGGCCCAAGAGGGAGTCCAAACGGATTGGGCCAAATGGGAGGATGAGCTGGCGGGTGCCTTGGAGGAAGTGCCTCTGCTGGCCCCGGAGCCCCTGTGATTATTGGGCCTATCACACGTTTTTTGGAATGTCTTAAGAATAATTTTCATAATCATATAATAATACATTTCAAAATGTTTCTATTTTTTCTTGCCCTTGAGGGGCCGGGTATAGGGTTTTTTTGCCTTCTTATCCTTCCTAATAGTACGGGCCGCAGAACCACCGGCCCGGTTCTCAGGCAACAGCCAGGGGGCCTCCCCCCCTGGGAGATCAGCCATATAGTTCTGGAAACATCCAGAACCAGAAGCCGCAAAGGGTGAGGCCTCATCGAACAAAGGGGCTGAGCCCTCCTCAAAAAACTCAGCAAGGGCAGCCTGGTGTTGCCGCTCCTCAAATAACCGGCAGTCCTGATCAACGAGCGCCCAGACACGCTCAAGGGTGGCCTCATGGGCCCGACCATCAAGGAGGATGCGCTCTTCTACAGAACAAGTTAGCTACGTGAGAACGACGAAGAACGAACACACATACCGGCACCCCACAGAAGAACCAGTCCCCAACACCTTGATAGAAGTCTTCAAGGGAGGCGTCGCACACGGCATCACAGTAGGCGCAGTACTCCCCCTCAGGGAGAGACCAGCAGGTGCAGTCAAGGGGATTGTAGTTAAGGGAAATAACGCATAGTAAAGACGGGATGAGGAAGGAAAACAACAAAACCACGAACATTAAAAAATCACGGTGCAACACAATAACGTGCACAAACATCAAAACAAGGTCTGGTCAGGTGACACCAACAGACATGTGACCATCTGCCAGAAAACAAACAACAAAGCACAGGAATCACATGACCTAGCCTAGTCACGTGACCACCTGCCAGAAAACAAACAACAAAGCACAGGAATCACATGACCTAGCCTAGTCACGTGAATATACGCTATCCCCTAACTACCGGAGGGGTCGGAGAGGGGGCACCGACCGAAGTGGGGGAGCGGAGGCCCCGAGCGTAGCGAGGATCAAGGCCGACGCAGGAACGGATGGGAGGGCACCCCTCGGAGATGCGTCATCACCAAAATAAGGTCATGTGATCACAACAAATGCAAGACGGAGTCATGTGACAATTAAAACGGACCTTGCAGCTTATATAGACAAGCACAAGGCCCGAGATAACCCACTCTCATGCTCTCTTCCCAGTCCCCAAATACCTCTAAAACTGTAAACGATGCTAAGCGGAAATGGATCGAACGCGGCAACACCCCAGCCAAGCGGATCAAGCGAAGGGAGGGCGGAGGTCGGCGTCGCCATCGCCAGCGCCCTCGGTATCAAGCCGAGCCCCCTCACCCGCTTCTATGCGGCCTACGCCGACGGATCGAGGGTCCGAAGAGCCGACCGAAACCGCGCCGGCCCCTCGGTTCCGCGTCCAGACCAGGGCGGTGCTGCTGACCTGGTCGAAGCTACGATCAGCCCTCAAGTGGGCTCGTCGCCCGATACGAGGCGTTCTGCCGCCAACGGCCAAATCATTGGGCGACTTTGGCGGTGGTGGAACGCCACAACCCCGAGGAACCAACTACGACCCGGCCCGGCCCCTCCATGTCCACGCCCTCTCCATCAGTCAGGAGCGGAAGGGCGGCTGGAACACCCAGAACACCCGGTTCTGGGACTTCGAGGGGCAACACCCCAACATCCTGCCAAAGGACCTCAAGGATGGACCAGGAGGCAACCCTGCAAGGGAGGCTTTCAACTACCTCTGGAAGGACGTCGGAGCTAACGGCGAGGAGGTAGAGGAGCTGATGGCGGGGGACCTGACCTTGGAAAGGTTGGAGGAAATCCTGGTGAAGGGAAAGGGCAGGAAAAGGTCGAGGGCGGAGGCGGACCTGGAGGACGGGGCAGAGATTGTTGCCTCGGCGACAAAAAAAGAGTACTACCAGGCATTCAAGTGCCTGCGCCCCCTCCAGATGGTGACAACGTGGAACTCGGTACGAGCATATGCTGAGTACACGTATAAGGAGGACCGGGGATGCATGCCTGCAATCCCGGTGGAGTTGGAAGCCCCAGAAGACCGGGCACACATCGACAGGGCGGACCGATGGTTCGCGGAAGAGGCTGAGAAGAGAGGGAGGGGCATGCGCCATCGCATCCTGGTGATCGAAGGCGAAACAGGAACTGGGAAGACAGCGTATGCGCGATCCAAGGGCTCCCATAGCCAGATGTGCAACGTCTGGAACGTGGGGAATCTGTCGGAGGACGCCGACATCTGGATCCTGGATGACATGGTCCAGTCAAACGGGAAGTACTCGCTCAAAGCCCTGAGCCAGTACGAGGCAGACTTCACAGGCAGATATGCTCATGTGAAGTCAATGAAGGTACGGCCGACGGTGATCCTGGGGAATAGCCGGTCGGCCATAATGAAGTGTTGGACAGACATAGAGGGGGAAGAAGGGGACTTATGGGTATCCAAAAACGTAGACTGGGTATACTCAGGAGGGAAGCCATTTTTTATTTTTCCTTAAAAATAAAAATAAATTATCTTTGTATAAGCTGTTTTATTCACAGACCATGTGTCGAGAAGTAAGCTTAAACAAGGAAATAAGCAAGGAGAAAGTAATCTCATGTAGCGTAGAGGTTAAGGGGTCTAGCCTGACTCATCATCTCCTAGCTAATCAATTACACATCGAACGGAAGGTCATTGGTTCGAGTCCAGCGCCCTTAACCTCCTCGATATATGAGATACCTTTTAGAAACTTTTTAGAACCCAGAAAAGAAACATGCCTCAAGATCCCCCAAGACATGTCCAAAGGGGGGGATAATGTTATGACCTGCCTAGCAGACATAACCTAACAACCGAATATTGTACAGATTTATGGCATTTTTCCTGAAGTGGAACAAACCATAAACAGTATCACGTGATCTCGGCGCTTACCTAACGATTAAGCACCGGTGGTTACCCTGAACTCGCTCCAGCGTTTCTCTCCCATGTTACCTGGAGCGAGGAGCGAGTTGTCACGTGATCTCGGCGCTTACCAACGATTAAGCGCCGGTGGTTACCCTGAACTCGCTCCAGCGTTTCTCTCCCATGTTACCTGGAGCGAGGAGCGAGTTGTCACGTGATCTTGGCGCTTACCAACGATTAAGCGCCGGTGGTTACCCTGAACTCGCTCCAGCGTTTCTCTCCCATGTTACCTGGAGCGAGGAGCGAGTTGTCACGTGATCTCAGCACTTACCAACGATTAAGCGCCAGTGGTTACCCTGAACTCGCTCCAGCGTTTCTCTCCCATGTTACCTGGAGCGAGGAGCAAGTTGTCACGTGATCTCGGCGCTTACCCAACGATTAAGCGCCGGGTGCTTAAGTCCAAAGGTCACATGACCCTCGGACCTTGCGCGGCTCTATAAGATTCGGAGCCACACAAACTTAAGACAAACAATTACCTAACCCATAGTACTGTACATAACCTACACCTACTGCGGAGTGTGCTTAGATAATACGTCCGCAGCCACCGCAGCCACAGGCATATATAAGGAGGATAAAACAAGACTGGACGCCTCAGCTTGCTTTATCTCGTCAACCACCATAGACCATAGCAAACACTGTAACTAGAACGCTAAATACATACTGCATAGCACCAAACCGTAAACGCAGCCACTACTTAAGTGCTCCACAAGGGAGCCTCCAGAGGGTCACGACAAGAAGCTTCTGGATTAATTTGGAAGGCTCTCCTGACTCACTGGAGTCATTAGATCTTCAGACCATTCTGGTGTGAGGATCTGGTGGATTGTGATGATCTATGGGCAGGAGATACTGCTGAAGATTAGCTATTGATAGAGCCTAACATCACATTGATAGCATAAGTGGTTGCCAAGATACAAGCAGTGTGATCTTGTAATCAATATCTCCTGAATGGAGGAAATATTGCAACCTCTATATCTCTCTGAGATCTTATTGTAAAATCTTAAGAAAATATGCATTGGAAATTGAGGAATTTGTACTATTTAAAGGGACACAATAAGGAAAGTGTGCCAGTTTTTTTACTAAATTCCAGCATTTGCAGGAATTTACAAATTGTATATGCAGGAATGAAGACTATTACCAGTGCCAGAATCTGGCACAGCTTCTCTAGGACACAATATAGTACAATTTGGAGTGCATACAAGTTTAAGTATTTCACAATTTAATTACAGAGGCATTGATTGAGGTTGGCAGAGCAGGCTAAAATAATAGAAAATGTTAGTGATCCATAACAGGTTTGACCTTTGACCATCATAGCCTTTAGGTCTGCCTTTACCTTACCAGCATTAGGCCTAAGTTGTTCAGGTTGTTGGCTCTGACAAGGAGCTTGCTTGTGAGCTTAATTCAGGTTAAGGGCTCAGAATTCACCAGGTGTGGTCTTGTCTGGCAATCAGTGGTTCCTCTTTGTTTCTCTCTACAATTATGTGTTCTCTATGTAAACTTCTGGATCCACACACATATAAACTTGGCCCAAAAATAATCAGTAGCTCCTGGCATGTATTCAATCCAATCTTGATGTAACAATTCGATCACTTTTTTTATTTATTGTTGAGACCACCCACCCAAATCCCAAGCAATTTTGATGTTGCAGTATGAAATGGTGGGGAATCCTATACTTGGCAGATAACATGGATTACGAGGTTTAAACCAGATGGTGAGGCAGGAATGCTGATGACATAATCCAATCATTGAACCTGATTCCGCAAGGCGATCACCGACTACCGCCACCAGCTGCTGCATGTGTTGTCCCCCGAACTCAACACACGGATACGCTGTCCTCGCTCTGTCGGATGTACTGGCGCGCTGAATCCTCCTCCAGCCTATTTCCCCTGACAAAACGGAAAACTGGCCCAGCTGGAAAAACCTGTTTAACATGTAGACACAGGTACTGAATTCATGATACTACTTGATTTTCGGGGTAGCGCTCAAAAAGTGAACACCTGCTAGGCATAAGAAATGCGATCAGACTCGGCCAAGTTGTGAGAGATGTAGAGTTAGCGGGATTGATTGTCTGGGCTACGATACCTCACCTGAAACGCAAGTCGAGAGGTCATTTACTGGATGGGAAGCCGCTTGGATTTCCGACGAGTGGGTTGAGGCGAGTCTTGTTTCCCGGATGATAATGACTTCCTGTATGAATTTGCTGGCGTTTGAGCAGGGTTACAGCCTCGGGGCTGATCTCGTGGCGGCGACTGGTGAGGCAGACTTGTCTTGGTCAGCTTCGAATATCAAGTGAGTCACTTGTGCTTTGTTTCCCAGATAAACACTCAGCCATGGAACTGCTATTCGGATTAGCGGTTGCGATAGTTCGCGACACCTTCTCCCAACAGTCCGCGCACCCATGGCCCTAAACACATCCTCCACAAGACCAACATTTGGACCTTCCCTGCATAATCCAATTGGGTCGACGCTGCCCATGATTCCACGACGATCCTCAATCATGACCTTAAATATTGAGAATTTATTCAATAGTTTTATGTCTCGGTGTGAGTCAGTTCAGTATATTTTCATCTAATGCATCCAATGACAAGTGATAAAATCTGGCAGACCAACAAATGGTTGATGCATCGTTTTATCCAGATCGACGGAAAATAGATCGCGCCCGCAAAATCTTTGGTCGGCGATTGCAGTCCTGCTTGGCCTTTCGTTGGACATTATTGATATGCCTCAAATTGTTGGATGATATGTTCGAGGGCATCCAACCTAGTGACGCAAGTTCTGCCATGTTCCACCGATGGATCGAGGAATACGATGAGATAATGGCCACACCTTCCAAATACCTTACCGCAAGTGAAGCTCAAGACAACTTGAGTGGCACTCTAGAAGTATGCACCGCTACATATCTCCACTGATAACGCTCGTCAACCTTGACCAACCACTCGTTTCATATAGATTAGACTGCTTTCACTAAGGACAACAAACAACATTAGCCCGGTCCGTCTTCTCAACGACTACGCACAAGATTTTGTACGGCTTGTTCAGTCGAACCCTAATCTACGCCCGACGTCGAATGATTCAATGTCTATACCACTCACCCGCGTCCTGGCCGCCAAACACTATGAACTTTCCCATTTTGTCATGCTCGACTTAACATGCTCGATGACCTACGGCGTCCCTCCTGCGGTGGACTACGACACATCCACCTCGTTCCTGAATCACGACAGCTGTGCTGGTGATTTGGCTCATGGATGTCCACTAGGGTTAAAAATCGTACTCGCCAAGATCAACAAGTGTGTAGCTCAGAGCCGTGCCTTGCCTTGCCCTGATTGGGAAAATCTTGAGCAACAAATATTGTCTTGGAGACCATTGATAGCTTCTGTCGAGGAGGAGGAAGCGTGGAAAAAGGTAGCCCGTTTAGTTCTTCAAGAAAGCTGGCGGCAGACTCTCCTGATATACCTGTATATGGTAAGCCGCGCTCATTTCTTTTCCGTGTGCATCCTGGCCGATTCTCTTTGATCAGGCTGTCTGCTGTGTCGCGTCTGATGATGCACGAGTAGTTTCATCAGTCCGCCAGATTTTTCAAATCATCGATACGGTCAAGCATCAACTGCAGCCGTTCACCAGCGGACAATTTTTCGTACAACAGTTAATGGTAGGTAGTTACAGAATCGATGTGTGTATGTTTAACACGCGTTGGTCTCTCTAGGCAGGTATATGCACACCTTACGAAAAGCAGCGGGCCTTCGTAAGATCAAAACTTTCGAACGGGGTTGGAACCATGATGTTGTTACTTCCCATCTCGCAATTTGTGCCTGTTCTCGACCACCTTTGGCAAGGCGCTGCGGCAAATGGCCGCCCTATTCGGTGGTCTGATTATATGCATTCCAGGCAGACCATGCTTCAAGTAACATGATCCTCTTGAGTATTCATTTGATAGAATTGGGGCAACATGATTCTACTGCTATCACTACGTGCAGTATATAATTTAACTAGATAGTTTCTTGAAACCCTAAGCCAATGATTCTGCTGAAACAAGTAGACTGAGGTCGTCGGCTTCTAGTAGCCAATGGACCAACGTATGGGCCATGCATTACACACTGGAATTATGGAACCGCAGGCACATGTTGCAGCTCGCGCTGTCGTTCTATTGGAGCAACGTTTTCTCTTTTAGCAACTATCATAACCCATACCGCCAAATACCATCCATCGTGCCGCATAGGACCATGAGACGCCGAATTCCCATCCATGGGCCACCATGTATAAAATCATTAGAGTCTACCACTGAAGGCCCTTGAATGGCAGTCGAAGACAGACACAACGAGGTTTGGTTGGCAAGTCGAAGTTCTGGGGAACCCGGAGCATGGGGTTCCCTTCGAGAGAATTGATCCAGCCATCTTCCTCTATAGACCAATAAAGCTGGCTATCCCATAGCAGCAGCTGGGTTTGTTGAGAGCCGAATGGGTGATTTGGCGTTCAAGGAGTAGCTAAACAATGGTGTTGGGTGAATACAATTACCAACTTAGACAATTAGGCACACCAAGCAATGCATCATTGAAGGAGTATGCCTTGGTACCACATACACTGGGTGACAAAAGTCTTGCAGCACTCGTGTTACAGCTCTGGGCAGTCAGGAGCAAAGGCAAAACACAACTTTTTGTATGACATATATAGGGTACCGTCTAATACATATATTGCAACACTTTGTGAGAATCTGGAGTGCATACACGGGGCATGAGGGGAGATGTGGCACAGGGGTGGTTTTTAATGTCATTGTTCCAGGCGTCCCTGAGCTTAGCTGTAGTAGTAGGCATGATAGTGCTGAGCTTTGAGATTTCAACAAGTATCTGAGCTTTTGTGTGTGTGCCCCCGTTATTGAGCAATGGTGGCTCAAAGTCGGCAATTTTGGTGCTTTTTGGCCAAAAACACCCAAAAACAGTACTTTCAGTTGCCCATATCTCTGCAATGGTGGCACGCACACAAAAGCCCAGATGCCCGTTGCAGTCGCGAGGCTCAGCACTATAATACCTACTACTACAGCTAAGCTCAGGGACGCCTAGAACAATGACATTAAAAACCACCCCTGTGCCACATCTCCCCTCATGCACTGTGTATGCACTCCAGATGCTCACAAAGTGTTGCAATATATGTATTAGACAGTACCCTACATATGTCATACAAAAGGTTGTGCTTTGCCTTCACTCCTGACTGCCCAGAGCCATAACACAAGTGCTGCAAGACTTTTGTCACCCAGTGTAGCTCTAGATCCCATATTCAACCCGTGCTGTCAATTGAACCTGAGAAGAGGCAGCGATCATCATGAGAGAATCTACAAATTCTTATAGCGTCAGGCTGCCTGCGCAGAGGTTCAATTATCTCGGCACCTATTCCAGCATCCAAAATATGGGTAGCGCTACCAAAACAGCCCGCAGATCGCACGTTGGCAATCGTCGGAAAACGAAACAGAGCACCACATCTTCCCACCTTCGAGTGAATTTTGGACTAAACCTCCTGTTCTCAATTTCCAAATACGAACAGTATGATCCTCGTACTTCCAGGCAATCAGAATGTTGTTAAGCGAGAATGGTTCGGATATGATGCGTGCTGAGTGGCCGAGAGGTGGTGGGCACATGGCTTTGGCGGCCGTGATATCCCATACACGGACTGTCTTATCTACAGACTCTGATGCAACCTGATGACTATCGAACGAAAACTGAATGGCTTTCACTCTTTCTCAGTGACTCTGCAATGGTTCCAGAATAATGTGTTGGGAAACCACGGCCAACCCGCGGTGCGAACTCAACTTGAAGATCGTGTCCCCCAGCATTTTGATTCCGGGGATCAGCACATTCAATGTTGACGGAATCTTCGGCCCCCTTCCCTACCCATTGCTGCCCACCTTATGTTATTTATAGCCTTTACCTTCTCCGTCTGTGGAGCCCTCGTGGTCGCGCTCACTTCCTTTGCCGTGCGGCTGTTTGGCCTCTGCCGCCGTTCCACCCCTTTTGTGTTTCCGCTACAACCTGTTATGTGTGTTTTCTCCCGAGGGATTTGACTCTGCGTTCATGTAGCTCGTTAAACATGTATGCAAATAAATAAAAATTGGGAATAACGTGAGCTGTTTGTAAATTCCAGATGAATGAGTTTCAGGGAATGAGCTCGTGACAACGAGACAACCGTTAGGTGAAAATGCCATGAATGAGACGTAGCCAATTCCAGAGCCGCATTTGAGTTGAACGAGTGGAACACCGGTTTGTATGTCTCGGCCATGGACAGTGTTTTTAGAGCAAACGCAAACAAGACCACGCCCATCGAGATTAAATTTAAGACAGCAAACCCCATTATTGTTATCTTCGGTCGTAGGAGGAACCACGAGACTGTTAGGCTTGGTTTCCCAAAGGTTTATTACGCCACTAGTAACCCCAGAAGCAATGCATTGTCCTTCGGGAGACGGAGCAATAACTTCAAGTCAATTAGAACGGCTATGTATGGACTCTGCTCCCTCGAGTCTTGAGATGGATTCGTGCGCATTCACTCTGTCCTAGATATGCACCATATGGTCTAACGAAGCAGAAATAGCGTTCAAATCACCGTTCGAGAATAGGACCGTTTGAACGACCATACAAAGGCCGAAAAATGGCCCACAAGCTTGTTGACCTATGCTCATGTGCCAGATACGCACCGATTTATCCGCAAATACTGAGACGAGGTTTGTATTGTCGTGCGAATGCATCATTGAGCACATAAATTAGAATATCGCCTCGGCGGGTCAAACAGTAAACAAGCCGCCTCAAGATCCCAGTTGCATACCGCGCCGTCTGCAGAGCCAAAAGCAATGAGATGATCATCGTGAGAGGAACCCAGACAGTTTACACAAGCTCCCATTGATCCTTCAGTGAGGTGACCACTGGACTAGGAGTTCCAATACCCGAGATACGAACGACTCTTTCAAGCAAGCCTGAGGCACTATGCTGACCCCTTGAAGATAATATAATGCCGCATACATAATTTAAGTTCGTCCAGATGGGTTCGAGCATCGCCTAACCCATGACCACATCGTAAAAGCTAATTGTATCTTCCTCAGATCATAAAGCAAAGCGACGGCCATCGGGGGAGAAAACAGTGCATGGCTCAGCGTCTGGTGAAATTGAATGGGCGTATAGTTCCCTCCCTACAGCCTGAAGCAAACCCCCCGGCCATTAGTGGAGAATGAAATGCAACCCCGCCCTTCCCGAACCTAGATGGTTTGCACACATCGCTTCCATGATTCCTCGGTATCCTCCACCGCTTTGACTAGCCTGGGAAAAGGTTATCGTAGACGCCACGATATGCCGGACCGCCCAGGTGAAAACGCATGTAGAGATGCGATGTGCTCGTTAATGTTGGGTCGTAGGATGCAAGCACGGAGCTATAGTCGTCCTCCAAAAGGGGTTGGGCTTCCATATGTTCCTGGAAAGCTCCATGGAATCTGGTTGATATTGCCGTTGTTACACAGTACTTACGAGAACATGACTTTCTGTCAGCTGAAGCAAACCAGAGAAACCACAACCAAGCCTTCCTAGTAACCTGAGAGCATCTAGCCAGTATACTAGCTGGGCTTCGAATAAGAAATCATCCAGGATAGCGATGGCCTTTCCCCTTTGAGGTCGGTGAGGTGATTAGCCCAATATGTACAGCTAGATACGATATATATCCCGACGGTAGCTTGTGCTCGTGCTTCCAAGTTTGGCACATTGCTACTCAGGGCTTCCACCCGAATATATTGAACCACAATTCCTTTGTCATTGTTTCTAGCCTAAAAACCCTAGTTAAAAAAAACGAGAATCCGAAGTAACCTACACAAACTTACCGCGCCCTTGCCCATTAGCTTTACGCTAGGCTTGCACAAATAACGATCACGCTCTACGTCGGGTAAGCAATTGAAGCGCCGGCGAAAGCAAGGCAACCCATACCAAGCGAAATTTTACATTTATCTTTTACTCGAGCGACTCGACACACAACTCGTCCAACTTGACCTTGGAACGTGTGGACCTCGGTGGCTTGAAGGACTATTTTGGAGTCGCCGTTGATATAGCTGTTGGAAAACCAGGCAGTCAACGTCTCGAAGCGTCCTCCAAACCCATCCAGCCCAACTGACCACGGCAAAAACTGATCTATCCAACAGAGCAGCTTTACTTTATTCACAATTGATAATTGATGTGCGTTGACGCTACCGACTACGGTCTCGATAAAAACGTTGCGCGTCGATTTAGTTGGATGTCTAGAAATTGATCAGACTTGGGTAGGAAACGACAAAACCGTGTAGCCGTTTACTCTTGATAGGATGTCTAAAATTCTGTTGAGCCGAGCTGCGCTACCTAGCGGCATTTTTGATTGCCAGTAGGGCAAGGGTAGGGATGGAACTGTCTGGTTCCAGGACATAAATCTAGCATACATAAGCGCTTACAAACCCGGCACGGTCGTGTTTAGCCGTTCAAGGAGAAAATAGGCATCTACGCATGTTCAGAACATGAGAGTTTGAACGAATTGTACGAATGTGCCAACATCTTTGCAAGTACCACAAAAGATTCGACTCCCACAGACTACATTAGACCAATTTGCATAATATTCCACGCGGAGCTGTGTGAAGGCCTCTACCAAGGACTTTGATTGACGATATTCATAGACGAGGGCTCAGCCGTTGGGACTTCACCAGTCAGGTCTACTCTTATGCAAACAAATTAATACGTCACGAAAAGTAGATTCCGTCTCAAATAAACAATGCTGTATCGTTAGGTATCTAATAATAATGCTCCTCCGAAAAAAAAAGAAAACACCGGTACACGACCAAATCCAAGAAAGAGCGTCAAAGCAATGTTTAATCGTGGCACACAGCCAAATTATTGTATGTTCCGAGCCCAGAGCCGTAGGCGTCAAGGCCGACTAGCCAGCCGTTGAAGAACTGTTGGAGGCTGGAAAATCGGTCGGTTTCAGCGTGTAACAAGGACGGGTTGATTGGGGAAACACGTACTAGTCTAGGTTGTTCTGGCACCTGCAGCAGTCGCTGTTGGCTGCGGCCGTTGCTTTACCATGAGTGAGGCCAGGGAACCAGCCGTTCTGTTGCAGAGGTTAAGCACTAGTGGCAGTAATAAGCTGTAGGACATACATAGCTACCGACAGCCTGGAGGACATTGCCTCCGCATCCGTCAATCTGGCCCTTGAGGTAATTGGCACCAGTGTGGATGTTAAACCACTAGCAAGTTCATGAGCACTCAAGACGTTCACAGAGTATCGGCAAAACCTACAGGGTCCTTGCAGTTACCACCTGGAGCACCACCGCATTTATCCTTCGTGATTTGCATCAAACCTTGCTCCCCTCCCCCACCGACAGTATCCTTGTTGCAAGTAGATTCTTGCATCATGATGGATGCGATCATAATGGGAGGAACTGGACAACAATCAATACGCAATCATGTGAGTGATAGAATGGACATACGACCGTTAGAATTGGCCGCATCGTAAATAATGTCACGATACTGCTTGCAGGGTTTGAAAATGGTGTTAGGGTTCGAGAACTCATCATCGAGGTCCTTGGTGATCAAGTCTATCTATACGGTAAGCGCATGCTCATCGAAAGGGCAATGTCAAACATGCCTCCGACGCGAACCATAGGTGGTTTCCATCCTCCACTTTCAATGCCGCAATTGAGCCAGTCCTCAGAGCCATTGGGACCCGCATCCTTGACAGTTTTAGCTAAAATGAGAATGAATTAGCAACTATACACGTCTCCCCACCCAATGATCAGCCTCGACAAACTTACCGACGGCACCAATGTCTCCGCAACCGCTGGTCTTGACTTTGATTACTCCACCAGTGTTTCCGCCATTGCCGCCGGAGGGAGGGGCAGGCGGGTCGTTCTTCGGGGGAGCCGGGGCGGGCGCCGGAGGTGACGGGGCGGGAGCGGGGGCAGGAGCAGGGGCTGGGTTCGGCGAAGGGGCAGTGTTCTTGGGCTTGCAACGCTTGAAGACCTTGCCGCCAGCCTCGCGACGGGCCTTGGCGTGGGACACATGCATACGGGCGAGGACGGGCGAGACGCCCCCGTTGGACCTGGAGTTGAACTCGGAGGCGACGACGGCAGAAGACGCAACGAGCGCAATGAGCGAGACAGCGGTCTTCATGGTTATGGTGATGGGGGTAGCGAGCGGTAGTAACGAGCGACGAGTGGGGGAGAGAGCCTGAAAAGGGTCGGTGTATCTATCTTGGGCCAGCCCCCGCGCGGTTTTATTTATTCCTGGGCGGCCTGTTTGGCCCCACGTGGATGCTGAGTTTCGATCGACCATGGGGCAATTGGCATCCGCTTGGCGCCGTTTTGCCAGAGTTCCAGCCTTTATCCCTCCACAACTACCTTTGCCCCGCCATCGACCACAACGACGAGCCCACCATCTGCGACTGCCAGCGCATAAGTGCCAGCTGCGCACAGTCTCTTGCCGTTCTCGTCCGCATAACCCGAGCCGTCCACGAGAACGCACGGTTCGCGCGGCATCACGTGCCAGGCCCAGTGCCTTCGAATGGCCTTCTAGCGCTTGGCGCTACTGACAGCGAAGGTCGTGGGGCCCTTCAAATTACGGGTTCCTTTTACGTTCTCCCTGAGCTGTATGCGTCTGTGGATGTCATGGACGACAGATCTCCCGGTGCTAAGCTTGAAATCCGACGTCTTTTCTCGGCTTGGCGTACGGAATACGTTCAAACTTGCGCCAACCGTGCCGAGAAGGCGTGTATTTTTACGCATTTGAACAATGCAGTCGGCACCACGAGGCTGAAGAAACGAACGATGAAATGAACTCTCGTGGAGCAGCGCGTCGGTGGAACATGCTTGGCTCGAGCAACGAACTAGCATACTTAATGAAGAAGGCTCGACGACCAGATATGACGGCCAACTGAAAAAACTGTCGAGGCAGCCGAGTAATACATTGGGCATTTCGTGATCTCCAACGCGATTGATCCGTAAAAAAAACAATAGGTCTCGTTCATATGCATTATCGTGTCGGCAGAGGCTGGGATAAATCTATTCGCAATGTCGTTGGAATAAGTATCGAATATGATACAGCTCGTTTCATTCAGAACCCGTCCCCTGATTTTCATGATTTACATGGATGAAAATGACCAGAAGAGTATTTTTGACACCAGGTGCCTGGATCGAGCAATTCAGGACAGGTGGAATAATGTTAGATGAAGAGTGTCAACCCAGAAGCATCACCCGATCCGAGCTATAGACGTAACGCGAAGACCTAACGCATTTCTGAATGGTAAAGTCATAGGACCGTCGCTCGACCTCGTTACCATATCATTCATCCAATATACTATATTAACTTCATGTACAACTTATCACCTTCATCAAAAGCATGGCAAGTACATAAACAACAAAAAGCTATCAGGCACGCGCAGAGCGCCCATGAATATAAATCAAAAGTCATTTCAGAGTTCCATAAAGTGTCGTTGTATAAATAACCCCCAGGGCCCCAATAATCAACCAAATAGACCGCTCAAGACAAGGGTAGTTCATCGTGCCGACGGCGCTGGTGCAGCTGTTGAAGATGGCGGCGGTTGGTCGCATACTTTCAGGTTAAAGTAGGACCCCATCCCCGTTGCGTACACGTCAACGTTTTGCAACCAGCCATTCAGCAGTTGATGGACGCTGTTTTCAACATTGTCAGAAGCGAACAATAAAAGGACACGGAGGGGACTCACTAGTCAAGGTTCTGTTGACAATGACAGCATGATGTGTTGGCAGCGGCCGTGGCAGCCTGGACCGTCATCCCTTGGTACCATCCATTCTGTTTACGAACGTGAGTCGCCCCGCTTTATACTATGAAAAACTAAACCCAACACACGTATTCGCCAATGGCCTGCAGCAGGTTCCCATTATTCGCGGCAATACGACCCGCAAAGTACGCAGTTGCGGTATGAATATTGAAATCCTATCAAACCCGTTCGCATCAGAGTTGGACGCCACCCCACAAAGTACACGCACCGGATCAAAGCAATTGCCACCGGGCGCCCTCCACATTTATCTGGGGTAATCTGCATGAGCCCGATCTCTCCTGCACCTCCATGAGTTTGTGAATCGCAACCAGACTCTTGATTCGCAAACGAGGCGATTAAGATTGGAGGAACTGCGCACACGAGGGTACCCGCTTTAGGTAAACAAAGCAATGCGGGAACAGCGATTAGCACAAACGTACCATTATACATTTGCCCATATTTGTAAAAGTATGGAAAGAACGGCTGGCATCGTGCAAAAGGCGAGTTGGGGGTCTGAAGAGTCGAATTGAGGTCCTTGACGATGATATCTAGAGGTTGCCTCGCTCAGTCGGACGAAACGATAGACAATTAAAATCACATGAAATGCACCTTTGACCGAAAACTTTGGCGGAGACCAGCCAGTCGAGTTCAATCCGCAGCTCAACCAGCTTTGGGATCCATTCGGACCCGAAATTTTCGTTGCGTTGACTACACTCCAACCCCCCACATCAGTTTTCCGCTTCTTCTTGGCTCGTGGAGTGAGAACGTACTCGTGGCCCCGATTGGCCCACACCGAGCATCCGCCACCACCGTCAGAACCACAGTAGGGAAATCTCGTGCAGACAGGTCGATTCGTCCGTTGGTGATTGGGAGCACAAGAGCACTAGCTCCAGTCACCAGTGTCGCTGCCCACGCATAAAACGAGACCATCGTAACCAGAGAAAATCTATAACCAGTTCGAAAAAAGTCTAATTTCCAAGAACCCGGGGATAGAAAAAAAAACAAGCTAGAGGGGATCGTTGTGCGTTCTGTCGATCTCGCTCTGCGACGCACTTTATCAAGTCGTCCACAACGTGGTCGGGGCGTGAGGATCAATCATGCATGTGACAGCTTATATCCTGCTGTGCTGTTCCAGGGACGGGATGGCGGGAAAATTCGCTTGGTTTTCGCCTCGTGTCGAAGTCCTCCGGGGTGGGGCGTCGGCCGGGGCGCGCATCTTCTCCACATGGGAAATCGGGCAGATCGATCACGTGCCGTGGCGACCCTGGGAATTGAGGTGGAGTCCAGTGGAAATTTCCCGAGCGCGCGAGGGCTGCTGCAAGCCAAGACATGCGAGCACTGCTCTCTGCTCTTGCCAAGTTCGGATCGATATGCATGGTGATCGTAAACGGCAGTCCACCCGTCCTAGATAAGTGGGCCGCGCGGAGCCTCGAGGCGGTCGTTTGACAAATTGGGAAAGCATAGGACCCCTCCACGGAAGAAGTTCCGAGGAGCATTTGGGGAGCTCGCTCAACATGGCAAGAGTAATAATAAAATAGAATTTGCGGTCTATATATACATATATAATATCAGCACAACGACGACACCACATGTTGATGAAAGTGTATCAGAAACGATCTTACAGCAACACGTTTGCCGTCGCACGCCCTCGGGTTGAATTCCCACAGGTTCCTACCTTCATAAGGACGGGGAATGGCATAGTGACCTTGGAAGGACCGCCAAATGGACCGAGTCCCAGCAAGCTTCAAAGGCACTGGCATCTGGCCTTGATCCATTGGCTGCGTGAGCTCACTACCGGTCAAGCCAGGATAGCAAAATGTGCGAGATCGTGGATGGACATCGGGCAGCCCATCCGCGTGAGGTTCATCTTGATATGGGTGAACCAGGTTCCTGTGGGCAGGCTTGGGTCCGTGCTTCGATTACAGTCGAGAGGCTCCGGGAATAGCTTCTCGCCAGTCCCTAGTGCTCACTCTTTTTCTGGACCCCAAACTAAATTTGCCTAGAAATCATGTTCCTTGACTGGTCCGTACTCCTATTCTTCACCATGTTGCACCGTTCCTGAACATCCGTTGGCACCAGTGCTTTGCCAAGCGAGACTGCGATCGAACCTGTCACCCCGAGCTCAATTCCATTGTCAATGCACTGCCAATATCTCAACATTCGGTGAAGCCCGTATGGAGCATGTTGCCAATCCATGAGCCGGTGACTCCACCTTGTGCTGGAGGTCCTGCAGCAACCTCGCGGAAGTACCTGCTACGGGTCTCGAGGGGTGGAGCGTTGGCAGGCTTGGGTGACCTGGGTGAAAGCGGCGAATCAACGGAGAGATGGGAAGTGTTGGAACTCAAAGATGTGTTTGAGAATTCGAACAGAGCATCAGAGGATGACCTGGAAGAAGTGCAGCAACCATCAGAATTGACATATTCGTCGAATCTGTCGGTGTACTTTCAAATGAGTCCAGTCAGAGGAAATCATCGCGGCAAAGCAGTGGGTCTAGATACGCCGAGCCTAGAGTCGGCGTCGGTTGAGGCGTCGGTCCACCGCAACTGCGGGCTCGGCGGATTTAAGGTTAGGATCACCGCCCCACCCCCTGGCATTTCGTCGTAGAATGGCTACGGAGCTCGCTCCTCTGTTCACCCTGTCGCCATTCCGTATTATCCATGACACGTTCGTCATGAACCGTGCTAAGTCAGAATTGGCCGCATAACGTCTGCACCTATCATGGCAGATACACAGCCCCTCTAGGCGCTCGCCAAAGCATAGATGCGCCAAGTATGTCGTGGGCCGAAGGGAGCCACGACACCTATCCGCCGTTATCAGGTTCGTCATAACAAGATTCCCCATGAAACTCCGCCACGCCGGAGTTGGCATGTCATGCGTGTTGTTTCGGACGTGTACGAATCTCGCGTGATACGGTTTGTCAGATGAGTTTGCGGGGCCTTGGTTGGGGGGAATAGAGTGTTTCGGCTCGTCTGTGGTTTGGCCTGGATTAGCGAGGTTCGATTTTGGCGAGCTGATCTCTCGCCTAGGATAATAGAGTGTGCAGTGTTACTCCATGCCGGGCTTGAATGTCTAATTGCTTATCGTCATCAACGTGATCGTCGGGGGTTACTCTATCTCCTGATTGCACGGTGCATTGGGGTGAAGCAGTCGCCTAGCCGTTGGGAATCTTGCGCCTGAAGACTCGAGGCCGCCAGGAACGGCTCGTTGGGGCCTGAGAAGCGCCCCGCGTAGCTGTAGACGGGTGACTGACACATTCTGGTCATCTCTCTGGCGGGATGGCGGGATTTGGGTGGCTGTACTTAGGCATGATATGCAAGTGGTGAAGAGAGGTGGGATAGGCGATAGAAGATATTGTCCACATGACACGGGTAGTTATGCAAGCACAGATAATGGAGGCGGATAGAACCCTGCAAGACCTTTCATCTGGGGGAATACGATCGGAATGAGCGCTTTGATTTGTTTGCGAATTCTTTGGCTCAGTATCTTGTCGGGTCGAAGCGAGAATTGTCCCCGCGACCCAGAACCATGCTACGGCACCCTCCGCGGATAGAGGTCGCCCGCACTGACAGCGGTCGATGTTGCTGAGTAAACCAGTTTACTTTCGGGATATTACGGGTGGAGGCGAACAAAAAATCGAGTCGTCGATCAAATACCCCTGATCAACAAAAGTCACGTGTAATGGAGTCACATATTTGCTCATATTTAGTCATTCCTATCAGTGTCGGCGTTCAGTCGCTGAATGCTCGGAAACTGAAACCTCGGACGTTTTGTGTGCGGGCTGCTTGCTGTACTTGAATTCTCTGCAGGATCTACGGCTTTGAATTTATGAAATGGTTGCGGCGATGGCTGGACAGAATCACATTAGCCATCGGATTAGGTTTGTTCTTGGTAGAAACGATGATCGCTACGTAGTCACTATTCACGCAAGGTGCAATCCTACTGCACATGCAATCCAGCCAATTCCGATGTGCCGCGTATTGCACCCCCAGGTTCAGCTACTGTCACATGACTGGACACAATTCATGCCCCCCGTGCTACACAGGTTCTTCCCAGGAAGCGACATGCGATAGTTCAGTTGCACACCATATCCAAAGAATTCGGCAACACCAAGCCGGTCGTTTGAAGAGCCCCGATATATTAAAATTGAAATTTTCAGCCAGCCTTGTACACATTCGCAGGATTTCAATGTCGTTTAAAGTTACGGTGGCCCACAGCCGCGGTTAATACACGTTTGTCGGCGGGAGGTGGGACGCCGCCGAGACACATCTCTGGGCACGCCATTCCGCAAAATTCCCTACGAGCCGAACATCTTCGCCCATTTGTTCTGTCTCTGAATCAAATCGCCGATCGAGATATTCTCAGCGGATGCTACAGCTTTGAGCGGTCCAACGCCGCAGGTCTTCCTGTCGGCCTCCGCGCACCGTCCCCGAGTCGTCGAACAAAGCTGACTGGATGTTACATGCGGGGAGAGGATGCCGCTTTTCTTGATTAAATGATCTTCTCGGATAAGCTTATCGTAAATCTACCAGTCATGCACTGTCGCTGATTCCATAGATGCACAAGGCTAGACGCCTGAGCATTATATGGTTCTCCTACATATCTCGGCATGCCGTGTGTCACTGCATATGGCGGCTTACCACCTGGAGTAACCTGAGTATGGCAAGCGCGGGTGTATTCTTGGTGCTCGGGAGTCGGTGTACCCGCGCCGAGCATCTCGGAGATCAAGTGACTATCGACCTCTGTACAGCTTTGTTCCTGCCCGCTGGCCCGCACTACTGTGTTCTGGCCACTTCTTTTGCCAGCGTGTAGCGTCTGCCTCGAACCAAACGCCTCGGGCAGAAATTCGCTCACCCGTACTAGCCTAGAACACATACGTTCGGGCCTCACGGTGACGGCGTACAGCACTCTCAGATAACCCACGACATCGAATATACACATCGAATCCGTGACATACAATACATGACAGTACCAACTGCTATACAGAACCTCGTTGGAATGATAGTGATGCAGACTCTGATTTAGGAAGCACGATTTGTAGCCCAAGCTACAAAATACAATCATAATTCTATCCGCCGAGGCCGACGACCACCCAACCCATTCACGGTCCGATTCTCTACGCGAAGCCGTCTAAGCGCGGCGGACAGAGGTCTGAAATGGACCATTGGTGCCGTCCCCCCCGCTCGGGCGTGCCGACCGATGATCAACATCCGAGAACGAGAAAGCGCGAGCCAGTACGCGAACGGGGACGGCTTGTACCGGATCCAGCAATTGCATCCATTCAACATCAAGCCACAATCTCTGCTCGCATCACGAGCTTTCGAAGTTGTGGTGCCTCGCTCGCTCGAGAGCGTGGACTCCCCATCAAACTTCTTTCGGCTTCGTCGGGCATTGTTTAGCTTCCCTTTTAGGTACGGGTTTCGTTAGGTAGTATCTAAGCGAGGGGGCACAACCTAAGTTACTGGGACCTGTATTACTGGAACATCAGCTCGCGTAAGTGCGACGGTCGGAAGAGGAATCCAGTTACTCTTGATCAATAGAACTGAGCCAATAATCTTTAAGCGAAATCACACGAGATGAGATTATATTGTTGCGCGTCATGTGGGTGTTAATGATTAATCCTATAGCGTTAGACTCGTACAAAACGTGCGCATATACGTCGAACCCATCTCGAAGTCCCGCGTTCTGGTCTGTCGGGCACGATCAGCCATTCGATAGGCGAGCACGAATGGATCAAACGGGCAACTCGCTCAGTACAGCGAGCATCCAGGTCGAGAATAGCTGCCAGTTGTCTTGAGCTGTGCCGCGATGCTGATGGTCACTCTAATCGACATTTATCGTTCAACCTACAGCGAGAGCCCCGACCCCGGACCTCGGCGGACTTTACAGAATTGAATCCGCTTTATACCGATGACCCTTTAAATCCTAGTGTTGATAGAATATGATATACATAAACCTCCGCTTGATACAAATAAACGTGAGGCCTCAGGGACAAGGTCTATTATTAAAACTGGCACAAGTCCGCCTTGACATGTCAAATTAAGACGATACCAATGCCTAAACCAGCACTTCTCGTGGCAGGACACTAAACTAACTTCACTGTCCCCAGTCAGAGCGTGCCCGAGAAATGTATTCGATCTCCAGGGCGCTTATCGAAGTATGAGCTAATATATCCAACAGATATCGGGGAGGGCTCGACCATATGCACCCCTGAGTGTTCTGGCCACCCAGTCTCGGTGTGGCCACCGTATCCAAGTTCTCGCCATGTGTGACCATCCGGGACGATCCTACCTCACCTTGTGGCTCTTGATACGTGGATGATTGGAAGCTTCGATGGAGATTTCATTTACGTTGGCCGTCAGCCTCGATTTGATGATGATATCCTAAGCACAGGTACAATTCGAACAGGGCGACGTCTGGACTAGACTGATGAAATGCACACTTATCAATGTGTACGGGTGCTGTACAAAGGTTACTGATGCTGAGCGAGACACAATTTGCGCTGGGTTGCCATGTGCAAATGATTTAGATTCAGGATTGGTGGATCAGACCGAAGCAATGCGGACCCGTGTGGTCGTTGGTCAGCTATCACGCGCCGCTCGGATCAATTATTCAAGCTACATAGACAAAACACTGAAAATAGGTTTTAGCGTCCTGGCAGTCTCGGGCAGAGTAGACGAGTATGCGAATGGGTAGAGCAGTTTCTTTTTTTCTCCAGCCAAAAACGGTGGGACTAGTTCCGCCGACGGACGGGCGCTCATCAGGTTCGTTGCTCATGAGCCACACGGTCAGAAGGATGAGTGGGTGCTCCCGATGGAGTTACTGCAACGAGGCAAGTCTACTTGACGTAAGCTTGCCTGTCTAAATTTTTGTGCTGTCGGGACCTTCTTTTTGATCCCGTGGCGCGCTTTGTTCAATGAGTGGGGGGGATGAATGCTGAGCCGTGGGCAGTACGGTTTGTGATGGGGGGGGAATGGTGAAGCAGGATTGTTCATCGGGGCTGAACATTCTGACATTCCACCGGTAAGAATCCTGCATCCGGCTTCGCAGTGATCTTGGGGGGAGGAGCGTAGCTCATAGACAGCTGTTCTGCGCATGCCTGTTTGACGAGAGGCGAAATGACACATGTGACAGTGGTGACGTTGAGCAGCACGATGAGGATCGTCAGGCCCCGCTGCGCCCCGAACTCGGGTGTGCTGAGATGGGGCGGCTGCTGGTACGGCATAATTTACGGCAGAATCGCTCGTAGGTTTGCGAGCCGTCACGATATCTGAATGAAAAAAGAATAGGGGACAGACCATTCTGGGTAGAAAGTTCCAAAATGAAGCACCCAGGTGTTTCAACCGGCGGAAAGAGGCAACTGGAGCGGTGGAATGCTGGATCCCGAGTGGGCACGGCTTGGGGACAGTGATGTGTCGCTCTGGACTCGGACTCTAGACTGCATGAAAGCCAGTGGTGAGCGCCCTCGTTGGTTGGTGTGGATTCCGTTGTATTTCAGCAAACACCGGAGGACCGGAGCGGGCCAGCCGGAATGGAAGCTTCGCAAAACGTCATCGCTTTTGATCAGGGTCGGGCGAGCATATATCATACGCATTTCGTCCGAAACCCCGATCTGTGTGTTGGTCGTTGGGGGGGTGGCGAATGTCAGCACGGACAGTCTGAATAAAAGCTCTGTCATGCGCTGACAAGTGATGCGCGGGGGCGAAATTTTTTTCCAGACCGGTGGCGATTGGGTGGAAAATCGCGGAACGATGGGATGCGGCTGACTAAGGCGATTGGCAATGCTCCATCGTCGGTGGAGACGACCCTTGCGAGAGCGACAACGACGACGACGACGACGGCGAGCGGCCTGTGTAGATTATCGTTGGCTAGGTGTGATCCGGGGCTGTGAGCTGAGATTGAGGCGCTGGAGGTAGGTCCGTGACTGTTTCGTGGATTGGCAATGGGCGATGGTCTCGAATGTGTTTTACATGATCCTGGTTGTGCTGATCTGGTGTCCAGCGCAATTGGATTCGGAGCTTGGCAATCCCTACACTTGCTGTCGACCATCATCACAGACTGTGTTCTGTGCATAAAACACTGTGCCCGCCTGCTGTACCTCCATCCGCTGACCGATCCCACTAGCCGACGCACGTATCCCGCCATGGCCCACGACGACGCCCGCACCGCCCGCCCCGACGCCAAACCGTAAGTGCCTGTTCTCGCTTTCCCCCCCCCTCTGTTCCCCCCCGTCGATGGCCCGCCTGATCGTGGCGGCCAAATCGGGATCGCCGGCGCGCCCGACGACTCAATCTCGTTTGCGTCGCTTGGCGCGATCATCTCGCTTGCCTGCTGCACATGCCCGTGCTGCCACAACATCGGCCGCCCTCCCCACCGCCTCCCCGTTCTGGGCTGTTGTGCTTCCGGACGAGCCCGGGCCTGGTCCCGCTCGCTCGGGCTCGCAGACCCACATGATCGTTGTGCGTCCTTCGCGCGTTCGTATGTAACCTTATTGGTTTCGTCCATGTTTCTCCGGCAGCGACCTTCGCGGCCTATCCCCGTCCTGTTCTGTCTGTCTGTATAAATCAGATCCACTGACTTGCGCTTGCTCCATCCCCCTCACATTACCCAATCGCCCGTGCCAATTTCGTCCCGGACACTCGCGGCGCTTCTCGCCTGGCCCTGGATTCGATCTACTCCTCTTTCGTGTCTTTCATCCACACGCCCGATGTACTCGTCGCCTGGCTCGTCCTCTTCTTCACCCGCCCGCTCGACCTCCGACTCGCCCTCACCTCTCCCCCCCACACCTCCCTCTGCCTCGACGGCCTCGCTCCCACCGCTCCCACCGCCGCTCCTCGCCTCTGCCAAACCACACCGCAAACGCGACTGTGCGCCGTTTCCGCCCATGACCGTCCTCGATCACTGCGTATCCCCCATGGACCAACGCCCGTACCTCTCTCGCCGCGTCTCGTTCCCGTCGGTCCCTCCCCCGCCCCCGCGCATCGACCCGTACCTGCTTCCGTCGATCTCCTCGCTTATGCTCGCCGGCCCCTCCCCCTGGGACTACAGTTCACAACTCCAGTTTGCCCTCAACACCTCCCAGGCCGGCCCTTACCTCCACCCCTTTGGCCGTGGCCACCAGCACTACCAGTCCCACTTGCAGCCCGGTGGCCACATTATCCCAGGTGTCGGTGCTAGCATCGGCCGCGAGCTCGAGCACCACCACCCTGGCGAGCACGGTCTCGCTGGCCTGCTCGGCGGCAACCGCAAGCGCCCGAAATACACCAGGAGCAAGACCGGCTGTTTAACGTGCCGAGTTAAAAAGATCAAAGTACGCATTTAGGCAACCGAGCCCAATCCGGAAATGCTCATATACGTTCCTTCTAGTGTGACGAAACCAAGCCAATCTGCTCTAAATGCGTCCACGGTCAACGCGAGGTAAGACTTCAGAACCGCTTGATGACGTTTTCCCGCATCCAAGCGCTGATCACTATCCACAGTGCACCTGGCCCAAAGATGTCCAGGTCAACTCGTATCCGACCCAGACGCCGTCGGCGCCAAATTCTCGGCCATCGACTGCCGTTGGTACCCCTCAGCGTTCGCCGTCGCGGCCAGGCCCCAGCTCGGGTCTCTCCCGCTCAAATTCGGCCAATGGCCGTGCTGGCAGCAACTTTCTCTCCAGCTCGGAACACGGCAGCAGTAGTGCTGGCACTCCATCAAGAGAGGCCAGCCCGCAGGACAGGATAGATCCTCGTCGGACCGCGAGCGAGTCTCGCGCACCAGGGTGAGTCGTCATCCGTCCTCGCCCTTGCACCACGGCTGACCATGACATTAGACTTGTCGTGCCTCATGCGGGTTCGACGCTCTCGGGTCTAGCCTCGGACGCTGACCACCTGGCTTTTCCCCAGTCACTGGACATGCCGTCATTTGGCAGTTCAGAGGCCGACTCGTTCCCGCTCTCGTCTCAGTTCGGAAACCTTCCGATGTATAACGACCAAATGGCGATGATGAGCTCGCCTTTGGATGGCTCGACTTCATATTCACCGTGGGGTACCTCTTCACCCTACAACGGATCGTCAATCGATACTTCGACTGCCAACGGACAATGGAGCGCAACTTCCAATCAGCTTCTCGCCAACCCGGATCCGATCGCCCCCTTCTTTAGGAGTGTGCAAGAGAGAAACTTGGTGCTTGTCTCCCCTTCTTCTTACTATTAATTTTTCTTCCATCACTTCTCACCCACACACACACGCACACTCGTTTGAAACATTACTCTATTGCGTACAATAATTGGATGGATGGATGGATTATAGAGGGGGTGTAGATTGAATATGAACCGAACCGAAACGCCTGCAAAGCAGACGAGTTCACGCACCACCATTTGTTTTATCATATTTATATTTATTCTGTGAATTCATGGTTGAAAACGGACGCTGACGAAGGCATTCTGTTTGCTTTCGCGCACGCTCTCGGCACCTCGTTTTGCACAAATACGGGGGAAACTATGCCAAAAATTTCAGATTCGACACTATTGCAACACTTCCACCATGCTCACGATGGCTGTTCCGACCCAAGTGAACCCCATCCTAGCCGTGAATTTGCCGCTGGTGTTGTCCACCCCGCCACCGCTCCCCGGTCGGTCGGTAGTAGATCCTGCCGCAGGCGGTAGTCCGTCAACTGAGGCCCTGCGGTTATCCCTGCTCGGGGTCGGAGCAATTCATCAGGCGTATTTGCTCGTGCGGTCCGCAGGTACGGACTCGAACGCGCTGCTCAAGATGTCCAACGGCGGCGCGGCGGACGACCTGATGAATCTGGCCATCTCGTACCGGTTGCAGGCGACCAAATGTTTGGCCCTAGCGTGCCAGACGATCGAGGGGACACGTAGCGATGCGGCGTTGGGTGCGAGCGTCACCATTGCGCTTATTGATGTGAGCACCCGAATACACGCATCTCGCTTATGGTTATTAACTTGTTGATCCTCTTTGCAGATCTTTGCCGGCGGCCATTCTTGGCAATCCAATATGACCTTGGCGAAAACGTTGGTCTCGCTCCGGGGAGGTCCGGGCGCAATTGTCGCGAGCAATCGGCCGTCGCGCAAGACGAACCGCAGCGGGGTGACAGTTAGCCCTGCTCGATTGCTTCTCGAAATCCTAACAGTCTATGAAGTGTGTGGTGAGTAGGGAGTGGCATTGCGAGGGGCTCCATGTGCGAGATCGGTCTTGTGACTGCTGATCGATGATCGTAGGATCGTTTACGTCCAACGAACCGCCGCAGCTTTTGGGACCGGGAAATTCTGATTGGTGGTGGGTGTTGTTGCTATATCAAATATGGCCGCAGCACGCTAAACCTGGCGGCTAGGCTGTCAGAAGACTCGGACAACTACCATTCGTTTTCGATCGAAAATGTGTTTGGCATGTCGCGCCGCATGGTCGAGTTGATGGCACGGGTGAGTGGGTTTTATGATACGTGCCGACAGATGAAATGAAATGAATGGGTGTATTAATTGATGATGTTTTCTCCGTCTCTAGGTCAGCACGTTGGTGATTCGCCATTCGCAATGTCTAGCCTCGATCTCCGAGGTCCCGGTTGAATCTGTAATGTCGCCTGCAGCAGCGGTGGGAGAAGAAGCCCAGCGATTGTACCACGAGGTCGAGAGTTGGACTGAACCTCAAGTTCCACCGTTGATTCAGCGCAGGGTTGAGAACGGAAACACTGCGCATAAGCTTGCGATGCAGGTGCGTTGCTGTCGAACCTCGTCCGAAGAGGCTTTTGTTTTTGTTTTTGCTTGTGCTGACAACGATGATAGATCATGCTCCTGCGAGACGTATTCCATGTACCTCGCAACGACTATCGCGTCCAGAAGGCTGCTCAGGATATCATCGAGCGATGCTTCGAGAGCACGAAACAAATGGGGATGTCTGTCGAGTGAGTGTTTTGGCCTGTTTCACGTGGGATCAAAGAAACGTGATCTGATGGTTTCTTTTTCTTTACCCCGCTAGCTTGACTTGGCCAGTGATCATCGCCGGTTGCCAGATAACCGGTCAGCAGCGAGTGTGGGTCACGGAGACGTTTGAGGGATTCCGCAAACAATGTAAGTTTGAACCGTGCCTGGTCGATTCTCTTCGTTTTATTCATGTGGTTCGTGACAGGTTGTTTCGAGATCGACACGGCTGAGCAAATCGTGTGCGAAGTATGGCGTCGAGAGGATGAGGGGCTTCCGAACGCCTCTTGGCGCTCGGTGATTGCTGACCTCAACCTTCGTTGTTTGCTCATCTAAGCCGTTGCTCATGAGCGTGGTGCGAGGATAATCACCCAAGCGAGGCTACTACTCTATTCTATCGTTAATAATGGTTCTTCCGGAATGAATTTACGATCGAGTTTCCTTTTTCTCTTGCTTTGAGGCTATCAAATATTTCGAAATATCTGTTTGTGTTACGCCTGGTTGTACACTAATTGTAGAAGAAAAAACAGTATACACCCCGTTGCTTTCGGGACGACATCAAGGGTTTGGTTGGGTTATGTGTTGATCAATGTAATATCTACCAGTAGGAAATATACAGCACTGTTTTCTTTCAAGTATGTGTTGGGCTGGACTCTTTTTTTCACCTGATGGGGCCGTGAATGATTTGCACATTGTCGAGTTCTCGGAGGTTCGATTCTCCGACGCAGCCAAGTTGATTAGACTTGGTTCAATCTTCGAAATTACGTTGGGGTGCGAATGACTAAGCAGCGACCAGGGCATTCAATAGGAGCTAAGGAGCTCGATGGTTGTCGAGCATATGTGCACTATTATATAGTACTATGATGCAGGGCTGTGTGATTCACAAACAGGGTGAAATTTATTCAATGATCCCCTCGTGAACATGAACAAAGCAATCATGGGATTGGCCCCTATTGGTCGGCGAGGCAGTGCGGCGCTTGTGAATGTCGATGTGGGATTGGACTGCATCCTGCATCCATGAGCTCTATCTCGAGGGTTGTAATCCCAGATAGAGATGAGGAGCGTGTCGGCCTTTGCCACTGGGCACAGCCCGAGATCGCCTTTTCGGAGGCACAGCCCCGGGTGTTTACACCTTCGCAGTCTACTTATGGGTCCACGCCCGGGTTGTTGCAACCCAGCGCCGCTATGCGTTGACGGTTCTCACCTGTTTACCTATTCTCGACTCAAACAGAAAAAAAGAAAGAAAAGCATCTGCTAGTTCAGGTAAGCTGGATGCATACACATGGAATCAAGAATGGTCATCTGAGCGACCTACAACTCAGCTCTCGAGCAGCTGCGAAGGCAACTGAGCCAAGAAAAAACAAGGCCAGGATGGTTCTTTGTGTAGTCAACCCTTCACTCGAAGAGGACGATGCACGCTCATCGGCCCTGCATCCTCTCTCGTTCCCACCGACTCGTGCGACTTTTCAAGTCTCGTTTCCACCGGACGTCCTTTGCACGATCGCTTTCCAAGTCACCCGGATACCAGACCTTGCGAGCCTTGCGTTGGTGTCTCGGTACCTCAATAACGTGGTTACACCCCTGCTATACTCGAATCTTGCTTTTGGTCCTACAGCGTTTGTTCGAAGCAACACGCGCCATCATGGGTCGCGCAGCTATGTGTCTACCTTGGCCGAGTCCCCCTCGATGCACACGGATGTGGGAGCCGAGGATAACTATTTCGACAATCGTTCGTCCTTGTGTGCCGAGACGCTTGCTACGAGCCCCCATCTTCTCATCCATGCTCGCTCGCTTTCGACCCATCTCACGGTTCCAAACTATGGGACGGCGGTTCGGGCATGTCGGGGCCAACGTTCGAGCGAAGAACAGGCGTTTAGCGAGTGGACCGGCCTACTTGCGCTCCCGGAGGCGTCCAATGTGCGCCACCTCGCCCTCGGCGGCGTACTCGACCAACACCTGCGCCAATTGAGTCTGGCGAGACATATCAAGTTGATCGCCCTCGAGCTGAGCACTCCTCCTGCAGCGTTACCCGAACTCCCACGGCTTGCGACTCTCCTCCAGCGACAGAGGCTGGTCACTCACTTTGCCAGCCGAAACCTGACCGAAATCAAGGGTTTGTCTGGAGAGTTCATCCCGCGCCTGACGAGCATAGACGTACCGGCCGCTCTTGCCCGCCAGCTGGCCCCCGGTCGACCTATTTCTTGTGCTCGGATTTTCCCTGTTACCACTCGGCGAGGGGCTGGTATGAACTCGGCAGATGAGGTGTTGGCGGCTATCAACGCTCTTTCCCGGTCAACGAACCCGATTGGGTTGACATCGTTGGATGTCTCTGTGCTCTGGCACAGCGATTCGCGAATGAGCGATGATTGTTCTTCCTTCTTTGCGGCCGTCCGGGATTCGCTACGTGGCTTGCGTCGGTTAACGGTCACGCTCTGGTCGGATCTCGCGCCCAATAACGTGGATATTCTATTTGATTGCGTGAGTTTTGAATCTGATTCCGCTGGGTGTATGCTAATTCTGTCGTTCACATCACGCATATACAGATCATGAACACACTCCCTGCGCTCAAATTCCTGGAAAGCTTCGAGGTCCGAACGTGGGCTGAATACGGGATCAATCATCCTTCTCATGTATCACAGCCGACCCGACGTGCGCTCTTTGAGCTTTGGAAAGCTCTCTGTCCGTCCCTTGTCCGGGTCTCGGCGATCGAGCGACATAGTTGGGTATGGCACGTTCCTCGAACGCACCAGCCGGGTCCTCTCCCCACCCCGCCCCCGTCCGCACAGCGGTCCAACTCGGATCCTGATAGTGTCTCGACTGTCCAGCAGCGCCCACTGCCCCCACGGCCACGGCCGGCTTCGGGGGATTGGGTGCGAAACAGTGGTCGGTGGAATTGGCGCCCGGCGGGATCACCGTTGGCACAAACGTCTTTTTCGATCGAGAGCCCTGCCCCTTTGACGTCTCGGGTAGTTCCGACCATCAATGCAGAATATGTTTCTAGGGGGACTACGCCAGACACTCATCATTCATCTCGTGCTAGCGGAAGCTGGGTACGGGAAAGAGAAAAGAGTAGCCTCGAAGAGGGCGAGGCTCCCACTTGGAAGTCAGACCTTCAAGTTTTAGGATCCACCTATCAACGCAACTGGCAAGACGAGCACTATGTCAACGTTGCTCGCTCGTCTGAGCAAATCGTTTTTGCGAACCCCCCGAGATGAAATTATACCAATCGTATTTCTTTCTTATCTACACTGTACAATCACCACTGATATTCTTTACCCTTTATTTAATCCGCCTTGGACTTACAAGTCGCGCGGCCTGATATTGTGAACCTAATGTCCCTGGATAGATGTTGTTATATACTATGTAATGGAATGATTGTTTAAAAAAGCGCCAAGCGCCTAGCTATCTCGTTCCTGCCTTCTTCGTCCATCAAATCCGAAGGGCGGACTTTTTTGCATGCATCTCCGGCGTGCTAACTTCTTACTGCCGTCGGGCCGCACATCCATATTACGGCAATGCTTCCTGCGCTCTGTAATCCTAAATGGAGACTTTCGAAGCTCTTGGTCCCACTTTCACATTTTCTTCATTCGCATTTTTAAGGCCGATTTTGTATGCAATGCGAACTCACACCCTTCATCAGACACTACGCAAATAACTTGAGCCTGTGCGAAAGATGCTTTTTTCTTCGTTAGGCTGCTTGATCTTCGGAGGTCTTCTCGGAATTCTGATGACTGGCGCGAACTCTCAGGCCAATTCGAGCTATCCTCTGCCGATGACATTGACTGGGTCAGGTGTATACACACACGATCCAAGCATAATTTACAATGAAAAGTCTGGATATTACTATGTTTTTAGCACCCACGGGGGCGTTTCTCGCAGTAAAGCACTCAAGGGGTAGGGCACCGACTCGTGATTTGGCCTTGGTATGAAATGTTTAACAGAATGTAGACCGTGGACAGCTATCGGGTCATATCTACCTACGGGCTGCTCGATTGTTTCATCGGTATGTTGTGCTTGGCCAGATTTGTTCGGGATGCCTTTTTGACCTGATTCTTGGGCAGAACGCCGGCATTGCGGTATGCGCGAACAGCTTCTGTAGAGGCATGATTTAACAATGGCGAGTCTATAGATACATGGGCTCCGGATGTTGTTAACATCAATGGTAAGATGACGACTTGACAGCCTGCGCGGAGCAGATAGCTGACTTGGGTCATGGCAGGAACTTACTTCTTGTACTACTCTATTTCTCAGTTCGGTACCCAGAATAGCGTGATCGGCGTAGCCACAAGCACAACGATGGAGTATGGTACGCCTCATCTGGTTTAATCCGCCTATTACCGTATCAAACAAAGTATTGCTTTTAGGTTCCTGGACTGACCATGGCACTGTGTTTTCATCCAAGTCTGGGGATAATTATAACGCGATTGATGCGAATGTCATTCAAGCCAACGGAAAGCTGCTATTTACTTTTGGTTCGTTGCTATTCTCAGGGAGCTTAAAAAATGGTAGAGAGTTAACGAATCAGACGAGTAGGGTCATATTGGGCTGATATTTTCCAGTTTGAGCTTGCGCCGTCTGGATTAGCCCCACTGACACCCTCGACGCCTCAACTGACTCACCTTGTTTTGAATCAAACGTCGCCACAGTCGGCCGAGGGTGGGTTCATTTACAAACCAAAAAAGTCCGGTGAGTGGATCATTTCATTGATCGTTTCATTTATTTATGTATTGTTCTAGATTACTACTATTTGTTTTACTCTTCTGGATCGTGCTGCGCGTTTGACCCAGCCGCGCTTCCCGCGCCCGGAGACGAGTACAAAGTCTATGTTGGGAGGAGCAAAAGCACTTCCGGTCCCTTCGTTGGTGCAACCGGAAAGGCGTTGACGGAAACCGGGGGCACCTTGGTGCTAGCAAGTCACGGAAACATCTATGCACCTGGAGGCAACTCGGTGTTCTGGTACGACCCTGACCTATTTTTGCGACAAGGCAAACCTGATATCTGCTGCTCCCAGGGATCCTAGATCGAAGAGGGACGTTATTGCGTATCACTATCGACCACGCGATGACATTCGTGGAGATGCAAACTCTATGTTAGGCCTGAATTATTTGGATTTCTCATCGGTGGGCATATTGGCTCAGTTCCGTCAAGACTGCTCATGACTGAAATTTAACAGGGTTGGCCCGTTCTGGTGACTTAAACTTGATGGAATTAGAGTTCGATGTGAAGATTCCAGATAAGATGAATACAAATATTATTCGGAATCATGTTTTACTTTCTAGTTATCGAGATGCGCAGTCCTAGCGAAGCTATGTGGTGGCAACCACCACCAACCTAATCACTCCGATGATTCGTAGGTCCATACGGTCGAGGCTCTAAAATTACGTCCGCTAAGCGCATAAGTTTTCCCACTACCTCAGCTTCAAGCTAGTGAGTGAGGTAGCCCTGCCGTGAACATTTATCGTGCTACAGTTTCCAATTGTCAGATAGATCATTACCTGGGTGATTTGTCTAAAATATACGAACTATTTGGCCTGGTTTACTGTAAATAAGTGTGATCGAAATAGGAGCGCACAAACTAAGTGGCCTGATGCGCCTCCGCAAGCTGCGGCGCAGGAGGGTACTCGGGCGCAGCGAGAGGCGCCAGCCACATACGGTTAGTCACTTGTCCATACTACTCCCTCTCTTGCCTCTTCCAACACAGCGCCCGGTGGACATCGGGAGACTATGGTGAGAGCCTGTTTATTTCCCACCCACCCCTCAGGGTGTCGCCGCTCAACTTGCGAGCCCCGCTTGCGGGGTAGGCGGTCCACAAACCCCCTACATCACTGCGATCCTCGCACTACCTGTACCTTCACTACTCATCTACACAATATATCTCTTATCTATTCACATACACTCGCGGCGCTAGGTGCAGGTGAAGATCGAGTATGAAGACTGTTGTAGGCGAAATATAGCTCGATAAGCCCCGGAGTTATCTTGAATACAACAAGGGCGGATTTGACCGGTTTCGCTGTAAAGCAACATCTCGATCCCAAGTGGAGGCATCGTTGTGTGTAGCAGAGCGCATACATTCACCTGTAGGCTCTATCGCTTAATGAAGATATTGGGGCTGGATTCTATCCGTCAGACCCAAGGTGCTCTCCCACGCACTGGGTGTTTCTTACTCCGAGCACTCCATATAAAATCTAAAAATAGGTATCTCTCGCAGGGCCATGAGGTCCTCTTCAGCACGGGCGGATCTACCAGTGAATAGGAGAGCAGTCGGTCTAGTGTGATGGCCAGGAAGCAGTGTTATTCTAAATCGCACGAAATTTCAAGATTGCACCGATATCAGTACGTTATTCATGCCTTGAGTCTGGCTATCTGGATAAAACGGTAATAGCATGGTGCCGCAATGGAGAACTCGAGACTCAAATCCCTGACTGAGTGCATTTCACCTTTGATATTGTGATATGGTCTCGCCCTCTACTTATCGCACACTTTCGGGTCCGAACAGCTGAAGAACACGCGCTCTTTGAGCTTAATCATTGCTCGGTATGTCACCATGTGGGCAGCACTGCCTGGTCGTGCAGTAACCAGCATACAACGTAGTCGGGAGTCGTTGTTGGCTATATATATTGCTTGTGCTACCCGTGGCCACCCATCCCCGAAAACATGAACGGCTTGAATGCAGCGTCACCGCTGCGCCATGCACACGATTTCGACGGCGGCCCGGGTCGTACACTCGCCGCACCAGAGTCTGGAATTTCTCCTCAGACTATATCTTCCTCAAGCTTAGCTCTACCTAATTCCTTCAAGATCGGAAGTAAGGACCTTGGTCCATTTGAACTCGTCACCATCCCAGAGATACGTGCACATCTAGCTTTCCTTGGTGCATTTGCCCAACTCAAGGCGTCAGTTAAGTCTCAGACGGGACCCGACGTGCGCGGTTCTCCAGACGAGCTATGGGCAGTCTATCTTGCGCGTGCCGTGGATCGCTTCGCAAAGTGGATCGAGCGAGGTTTAAACGATATGAAGAATGAAATACGAGACATGAAAGAGACGAAGTACCACCTGTGGATGTTCTAATGGTATGGCATACCTACCTGCTGAATCCAAGAGTATACTACGAAGACGGGGAGAGGGACATGTCGAAATTGTTCTACATACGGTATGGCGTATCGTGTAGAGCTAAAGTAAGCTCTCACTAATATCACATCTAAAGTGCTTTCCCACTTCACCTTGCTGACGCTATAATCGATATGAAAACATCAATACCTATTAATCCCACCCACGAACGAAAGAGCCGGTTCGAGAGTGCCACCAGCCTGCCCTGGGCAGCGCCCTGGAATACGATTGATTCGGATACGGCCGCGGTGCCATGTCCGCGCTGCAAAGAAAAGACAATCAACGAAGTGCACTGGATTACGTCTGAAGGCACTGGATTTGCTCAGCAGAAGTTCAACGCACGGTGCCAGGTCTGCAACTCCTCCTTTGACAGGAATGTGAGTGAAAGTATATTTCATGTTTTTGGATGGTAGTTGATTTGGAGTAAGGCTATGATGGCCCGTGCGATATGCGACGATGTCATCAAAGCGCGAAACAGCCTAAAGGATAATTCTCTTACACGAAAAACATTCATTTCGTAAGTTGATAAACATAATCACGATGTTGGAGCATTGAATGGTATGCATAGTGGCACCCTTCTCGATCGTAAGACGGGAGAACCAAACCGAGTGAATGCGATCAGTAACAATGATATCTTGCTCAAGGCAGTATTTACTCCAGTATCCCTTCACAAGCGCTGACTGGCGTTTCTTACTGCAGGAATTCCTTACTCCTGAATCGATGAGGTTTAAGAATGGGGATCAGTTAGCAAAGCATTTGAATTACTCGATCCAGGAAATAGAGACAAAACTAGGAGCGGGTATCGACACATCCTGTCGACTGCAGCAGTATGCCACCTTACTTGTTCACCCCCCTGGTGATAAAATTCATGCTTTTCTACGCTTAGAATCACTCATATACTTAGTCGTTATCGCGCCCCCATTTACCCCTTTTCTATTGAGCTATGCGGAGCGGTAAGCGACTATATTCCGGGGGAAGCTGCTTCATCTGAGCCACCCTGTTTCATATAGATTCTCAGACAGGGGGCATTTATTGATAAAATGGTCGGCTTGGGATGGACAAACCCGGGGGTATTTGACGACAACGTTGCCCAACTTGCACGATCTATTGCTCGATATAACGCTTGGCTCAACCTTATGAGTCAATTTACTAGTCCGATATTCGTTCCTACGCTTGTAAGTCGAACCAGCTGGTATATTTAAGCACTCGTTTTTGATGACATCCATTAGGACATTGTGTGTATCATTTTCAATCGTGGCCAACAGACGGGTTAAACTTTGTATAGGACCTTGTTTGGCATACGCATCAGCTCAAACATAACGCATACAGGTACAAGACTCTTTAATGCGTGGCGCGCATATGATTTATGGACATCAAACAATAGAACTCAAACCTTAGCGATTCTCGGACGGTTCGTGGATCATGATGACAAGATTGAGGAGAATACGCTATCCGATGCATACGACCAGACAGCGAAGTATTGGGAGGTGTGTAAAGTTGATCGTTGGTGAGCTTCGCTTGGACTAAAACCGCACCTATAGGAAAAATATGGAGTTCCGTACCACGTCTGTGGATGTATACACCCGCCTACTCGTGGGATTACAGCACCCGACCCTAAACCTATTCGCCCCCCTCGGAAGAATAAAATTACACGTCCAAAACCCATTGCAACCGAGGTGAAGCCGGATTCTTCTCTTCCGTCTCGTCGCAGGTCTATGCGTACTATGATCACTATCGTATCGAGGTTTCTTACAGGGCGGTCCAAGGGATCTCCGGCCTCTAACCTCGTACCGAAGGGTGCAGCAGCAACGGGAGCTCCTCTAACGGGCACTGATACTCCGGCACCTGCGAATACTTCGATACATACAAACACTCTCACCTTCACCAACCCCTTCCCGCATCTTGTATCAATTGATGACCGAGACGCACCCGCTACCCACCCGTCCGAGCACAACGCCGTTGTCGTGACCGGGCCAAATACCCAATCACGTCGAGCTACGCGAAGTAATAAACATGCAAAGTGGAATGATCAGGCGCAGGCGGCTGTGAAGCAGGCCAAGGTATCACCAGACGGATGGGAGGCTATGAATGTACGAAGGGGACAGGACCATGAGCAAGCGTTTGCGCGGCCTATTCCCGATCTGAGTCTGTGAGTAGATGTGAACAAGCCACAAGACCGCAAATTGGACTCACATATGTTAAAGAACGCCGTTGGTAGCTTTGGGGGCTGAGACATGTGCATCATATGATGGAGGATTGTTAGATGGACGCACGCTGCCTCAGCACTCGGGAGACACTAATTACTCTGCTGGGGTGTGTGCCACTGGCATGCGACACTCAGATACACTCCCGCTTGGAGAGCTGAAGCGCGCTCCACCGATCATTACGTATACACAAAGTGCAAACGGGACGAGTAGTTATACAGAAACTAGAAGTCTACCAGCTAGGGTGAGTATTTGCCATGGACTTTCTTGAACAGTATGGTTTTTTTAAAATAAAAAAACTTGGCAACACTACTCCAGAGTTGGGATACGGGAAGCGTAAGTGCTACTCTCTGCGATCTGTGATTCGTGTCCTGAGATGTTTTCAGTCGACTATTTCAAGAGCACCAACCAGGCCAGTTGCAACCAGCACATACAGATCAACATATTATCAAGAACGGACCGATGATTATCAATTCTCAGCAACTCCCGCCGAGGAAAGGGACGCCGCGCGCTCGCACCCGCAGGTGCAGAGTGTGATTGTATCAACTACAGAAACCAGTCATGAAAATACCACTACTGGCGATGCGCCTGGTTGCTCCGGAGGTTGTGGAGGGACCAGCGGATCTGTGAGTAAAAGCAATCAATTCTAAGTTACCTTCGGTCGTTCATCTGGGTAAAAATTACAGGGTGGATGTGGCGGTGGTGTGAGTTTCACAATATGCTTACTGTACAACAAACGCCAAATTGTTTAATGCAGGGATGAAGAAACCACAAGGGCCGCGATCGCGTACTGAAAACACAAATTTTCCAGCGTATGGTTTAAATATCAACACATCTGGGTATTCTATTGCATTGGGACGGTTGGTGTGAGTTCTACACATCACTTATGAACTTGGTTCTACTGTGCATTACACGTGTGATTTGCATTTTACTTGTCACTCGTGTATGGCATTTACACGAACCGCTATCATTTGGTGCCTGTTTACCTATTTAATTGATATATTCGCACCCATAACTGGCACACCATAGCCCAAAGTCGCCTAGCCAGCATCACTATATGTCAGATATATCTTTAGGACACCCAAGACTCGTGCATATAAATAATGGTCTACACAGGTATATCTCGGCAAAACCTTGAAAAGTAAACTAGCGCTCAGTAACTCACGTTTGCACGGGAGGCGCAGAATTAAGACAGCCCCCTAGATGGTGCTAGCGAGTGCTACCTAGACTGCCCTACTAGCCCTCATGAATCTAGTGCTGCGGTTTTCTCCCGGGAATTATATGCGTGCCATCAATCGCTAGGCGGGCGTCGAAGGATATGAACTGAACATTCAGATATGCTGATAAGTGGCCTAAATACAAACCAAGCCCCTATGTACCATGAGTGAACAAGTGTTCTTTCCTTGGGTACTGATTTCAGATTTTGTTGAAATATACGCTTGCAAGACTGCTTGGCGCATGTGTTTGGTAGAGCTCGTGACCTTTGGCCACGCATTCATCCCGAATCCTGGGACGCTCTGGGTAGTAAGCGCCGAAGAGTGACATAAGCACTCCCAGCAACCGAGCTGTGGACAAAAATACCACCAGTTTAATTGCAGCTGGTCACGGGGATTCTTATTATCTACCACTGCCTCGCCAAATCGGCACATGTGGTCCCCACTGCTGTCCAAAGTTGGCTCGGATTCATGATCCCATCAACCACAGCGTTGGCGCTGTGGCCATGAGATGACTGCGTTCCTAGCTGCGATCAGGCCGCCGTCCAGCGCTCTATTACCAACCATCATTGCCTGACACTCCACCCGTCGTGGGGCTGCACCGCTTAAACCACAGGTGCATCGGCGTGGTGCGTACTAGTTGCCTATATATAACCTTTGGGTTTTCTGTCTTGGCCATCCACGAGCCTTTCTTGCCATGAGCGACTCGGCCGCATCACCTCCAGTTTATTCTTCATCTGGTTCCGCGAATGGCCGGGGCGACGCGCCGCCTGCCTTTGAACCTGGGCCTTCCGCACCGGCCGTTTTAATCGACGAGAAGCCGCCTCTAGATACCAAGGAAGATACCAGTGCGGGCTCGAGCCTACCTCGACGTTTTAACACACCGTCCGCTCCTAGCCTGCCTCTGCCAGAGTCCTTCATGATTGGGGGTAAGGCCGTCGGACCGTTTGAACTCGTCACCATTCCAGAGATACGCGCGCATCTGGCGTTTCTCGGTGCGTTTGCCCGTCTCAAGGCGTCAGTCAAATCGCAAAAGGGACCTGACGTGCGTAGCTCCGTCGATGAGCTCTGGGCGATCTACCTTGCGCGTGCGGTAGATCGATTTGCAAAGTGGGCCGACCGGGGTCTAAGTAATTCCATGGAGAAATTGCGAGACATAAAAGAAGAAGAAGTGCCGCCGCTGGACGTGCTCATGGCATGGCACGCGTATCTACTGAATCCCAGGGTGTATTACGAAGACGGAATGAGGGGCAAGTCCAAGCTATTTTATATCCGGTGCGAGACTGCGATTCCTTGTCTCGCGATCAGCATTTAACTTGAATATATCTAGAGCCTTTCCGCTCAACCTCGTCGATCGCATCATCGACATTGACACACTATTGCCCCTGGACCCGTCTCCTGAACGCCGAAATCAGTTCGAGCTTGCGACCGGTCAGCCGTGGACTGCCCCTTTGAACACAACGCTCTCGGATACAACCTTGGTGCCCTGCCCACGATGCGAGAACAAAACCATGAACGAAGTATGTTGGATTACCAACGAAGATACTGGATTCGCGCAGCACGCGTTCAAGGCGCGGTGCCACGCGTGTATGGGCGTATTCGATAGGAATGTATGTGCAAGAATACCAATTTTCCCGTATTTAGCTCAAAGATTGCATTCAGGCTATGATGGTTCGCGCGTTGTGTGACGACGTCATCAAAGTGCGACTGAGTTTAGAGGGTGAGGCTAGCGCACCCCAAATTTTCATTGCGTGTGTTCCATTGCCGGCATGCATACGAGCGGCAGTACTGACACTAAGGACAGGGGTACTCTACTAGATTGGCAGACGGGAGAGCCTAGCGTAGTCAAAGCAATCCGAAATAATCGGATTTTGCTCAAGGTTGGCAAAGTCGGTGTTTTCAAATTAACACCTTCTGACCTTGGATATTCAGGATTTCCTCAGCCCCGCAATGATGAAGTTTACACGAGGCGATTGGCTTGCAGGAGCATACAACTACTCGATTCAGAAAGTGGAAACTGCGCTCAAGGCGGGCTTGGCGTCTCGTGGCGGTCAACAACAGTATGCTAGAGTTCAAACATCCTTGAAGTATGGTACTGATCGTTTGTTATAGGGTTACACGGATCTTGAGCTACTATCGTGCCTCCAATTATCCTTTTTCCATTGAACTGTGCGGGGCGGTAAGTGAACTGGCCTCCTAGGGACTAACGAATCTCAACGAGCGGGCCTAGATTCTTCGCCAAGGTTCCTTTATCGACAAGATGGTCGGCTTTGGCTGGGCCGAGCCCCGAACCTTCGACGAGGAACCCACGCTGCTTTTTCGATGTATCGCGCGATACAACGCTTGGCTGGATGTTATGAGCCAGCTTAACCGCCAAATGCTTGTCCCCACGTTGGTAAGCTCATCCATGTTCTCACCATCGTTTTGATATTTAATTCATCTCTTTTAGGATATTGTTAGTCCTTGCTGGGGTTCTGGTCGTTCCATTCGGCTAATATTTTATTAGGATCTTGCTTGGCACACTCACCAACTGAAGCACGAAGATTATAGGTACGTTAATCACCCTTGTGTACAACAGGCCAGCCGATTCATTCTGTGTAGAACGCAAACACTATCCATTCTTGCAAAGTTTATCGACCACGATGACAAAATTGAAGACAACAAATTGTCCGATGCATTCGACCAGACAGCAAAGTACTGGGAGGTAGGAAAACTAGCCAGGTTGATGAAAAATATGAACTCAAATCGCGCATGTAGCAACGTTTTGGAGTGCCTTACCACGTTTGTGGATGTATTCACCCGCTTCCTCGCAAGTCGGCCGACCCTATGGCTGCCTTGTCAAAGATATTCAAGGGGAAAAGCAAAGCTCCCCCAGAATTCACAAACACTCGCCCGCAGCTCGTACCCACGCACGACTGTGATGCGCCTGTCACCCACCCATCCGAGCACAACGCCGTTCTCGTCGCCGGCCAGGCTATCAGCCAGAATCGTCGAGACGTCCGAGTACGAGAGCACGACAAGTGGGACAAGCAAGCTCGGGCAGCGCTAGACAAGGGTAAAGTGTCGTTGGATGGATGGGAGGCTATGAGGATTCGGCGGGCCAAGGGACACCAGCAAGGGTTTATGCGTCCTTTCCCCGATCCGAATCTGTCGGTATTTCACCAAAACAAACGAGACCGTAGCTGAGGCCAAACCTTTTTTGCAGGATGCCGGTTGTACCTTTTGGTGCTGAGACATGTGCTGCATACGATGGGGGAGTTTTGTACGGCCACAAACTTACTCAGCTGCCCACAGACGGTAAATATACTGCTGGCATGTGTGCAGCCGGTATGGGGTACTATGGTATAGCTCCGTTGGGGGGGATGTACATCGGGGCCTCGGGTGCATGTACCGGGGGAGTTGGTGGGGGTTGCGGTGGTGGGGGTTGCGGTGGTGGGGGTTGCGGTGGTGGTGGTGGCGGATGTGGAGGGGTAAGCACTCGAACAATCAAGATAGCCATACCTTTTACTGACCAATCGATCACATTAAAGGGCGGTTGTGGCGGAGTAAGCTCTTCTTCTCTGCTGATCGATATTCAAACGCTAATATATTGTCTGTCTTCAGGGCGGTAGTTGAACGTATCATTCTCGAGGTGTTTGCGGGGTCGGGGGTGTTTGAACATAATCTTGCTCAACAAATTACTGTCACAATGAAACCACATTGCCCAGTCTCACATCCAGGCTTCTTGTGGTCGCATAGTTATGCATATCCCCTTGAACAAACTTTCGTTTAGCATCAAGTCCACTCATAAATTTCTGTTCAGGATTGAAGAGGGGGGCAACCGATATATTCCAATCTCTTCTACCCAGCCGTGGTCGTTACCCTGTTAAATATGACTCATACCTAGCGTCCCCAAACATTAACTCACGCTAGAGCGGTGCGAGCTAAAATGCCATCGAACTGACAGTATAAGGATTCATCATCCGGAACGTTGCCGGGGCTTCACTCCGACACAAATAGGGAGCGTGATTCGCCTCGCACTGATCTAATCACTCCATATAATAGGCCTTCCATCCGTTGCTGTATTCTGCCAAATATAATCGAGTATCTGCACAAAATCAGGTGCTTGTGAGAACCACAGGTTCATGCTGGATACATTTACGAGCTGTTCTTGTGCGGCAGGGCGTTGCTTTTCGCTTCTTGGACACACCACCCTGCGTGTGCAGTTTGGTTTTTAGTCATTTGCATATCTACACAAAGTTATAGGCCATGTGGGCTGTCCGAACTTCTGCCGATCAAGTGTGCATGGTGGTTCCTTCGCCCACTATGCCCCACCGTGCCGTAACACTAAAAGATTGACATCTAAATACGGGGTCATACCAAATATTTATTCACATAGAAACGGGAAGCACAGCTTGTCTTGCAGTAATGTAGTCACTCCACATGATCGGATGGCCATTCGCTGCTGCGCCATGCCATAGATAATCGAGTACGGGTACAAACTCAGACCCCCGAAGAACCCAGAAACCATTATCGAATGCATCTATGAGCCGCGCTCGAGTCATGGCGCGGTGCTTTTCATCTGCTGCACATATGCCAGCCTGGATTGAGTTGCGTTATGAGTGGCTGTCAAGATAGCAATGTGTTTGGCTTGGCACGTACAATCAGGTATTGAGCAAGGAGATGCACGTTAATTAGTGTATCTTCAGAAGGCTTGATGATAGTCACGAGCTTAAGTATCTGCTGCACAGAAGACTGGACACGGGGTTCATCAGACGTTGCATTACTGATCGCCTTAAATTTATTCTCAAACATTAAGCAAGAGTCTGGAAGTTGGCAAGAATGACTGACCAGGTATAGGTAAATGAGTAAGGTATGACGCCAACTCTCCTGGATGGCTGCGCGAGCAATGGTTTTGTATGAGCTAGCGTCATCAGAGTGGGATGGCAATGACGGCTGCCATTCTATGAGGCGTTGTTCGATGGGTCGCCAGTCCACTCTAAGCCCAGCCCTAGTCTGATGAAAGACGGTATTGACGTGAACAAGGTTTACAATTAATGCTGCTGGGCAACCGTACGCCCATTCGAGAGGGTGGATGTTCGATTGGGGTGTCGGGATTGAAGTGTCGTAATCAATCACTTGAGGGAGAGCATAGCACATGGAATAGATCGAATCAAAAAGCACAAACAGACCTAGCTCGCAGCAGGAGGACATAAGTACATGTGCGACAGAAATTGGTTTCAAGGGTTGTTGGGGTGGCTGCCATGTCGTTTGCACTAGCGCTAGTTGAATAAAAATATGCGTCGACTCTTTGAGTGTCTGGTATGCTTTTGAGTTGGAGAATAACATGAGTTTCAGAAAAGTAACCTATGTTCTCTGTGAATTAATTGTATCCGAAAGATATTGAGGAAAGCGTACCTCTAAGCTGATGATGAGTTGATCTGACAGCTTGCCAGGAGCAAGAGCCCGGTCTGTGGAGTGCAGCTGATAGTCCAGCCGGGTCAACCAATCAGTAAACACAGGAAATTGCTGTGAAGAAGTGCCATCCAAAATGGCTTTGAAGATTTGGGATGCCAAGAACCTTGTCAGACGCGCTGCATGAGACTTTTGCAGCCTGATAGTTAAGCTGCCGCGAATAACTTCCATCTGACGTGGAATCGGTTTGAAGTAAGTAAGCTCCGCAAGCTTTTCACCTGTTTTGCAGCACTTAGTACATTTAGTTTTGGGACGGATTACAGATAAGGCGCTAAAACGTACGATGTGCTAGAACAAAATCGATCATGGGCCCCGAATAATCGGGTAGCAAACGTACGGTTTGTGGGCTGAGTGCCAATAGGGAAGCGCCAGTCAAACGGGTTCGGTATCGAGAAGCATTGGGATATGATGGTAGATCATTAAAATTCAAGGTTGGGGGGTAAGCACGTATTGTTTCTGCAGGATTTTGTTCATGAGAGTTCAAGCTAGTTAGACTTGGCTCGGGCAAAAGGCCCGGTTGGGGGCTTGGAAGTCCCAAGCCAAATAACGTAGTGGCACCTTCAGACCACCAACCAGTATCCTCAGCACTGGAGAGACCAGGGTTTGCTCGAGGTGAAAACAAGCTTGATGTGTTGATGTTGCTACAATAGTCAATGCTCTTCCCCGACTTTGAACCCGACAGAGCGTGGTGCAGATGCTCATATCCTAAACAGACGAATCCACCATTCAAACAGCTATGGCAAAGTGGTCGGGTCCTATCACACTTTTTGCGTCTGTTCGATTGAGGAACTAGACTTCTCGAAAAGTGAACGTGCGAACAGTTCGCTACTCACCTATTTTTACAGGTCAAACAGCTGGTACCGGCTGGGCCAGGTCGGAGGGATTTGGTTTCATTGCGGTTGAAATCACTCAAAGGATAGCGCCGGCGCAAATTTATCTCGGTGGTCACAATAGCCTGATCACGGGATAGTTGGATAGATCATGTACTCATCGGGGTAAGTAGAAAACAAGTGAGGCAGTTGTCTTACGTCAGCATATCCGAGTCAACTTATACGAGATGCGGGGCCGAGACATCAGCAAATATACAAGTCATCATTGCCATATCATGCATCATGAGATGATGACGCGCAGCGAAAATCAAAGTAGTCATCCCACGTCGTTGGGAAACCCTTCGCAGCGACCTCATGCCAAAGGTGGTCGAGAGCAGGCACAAAATCAGCGCCACGCAGAATCCGAATTCGTCGACCGAAGGACCTGGATACTATACCACGCACAGAGGTTCGGCGTTTCTCTTTGTGAACGACAACGCCTGCCTTGATTCGGAAACCATGATGCAATGCACTCAACACAATGCGTTAGATACTCACGATCAAGATTGGCAGTAACAGGCTTTCCCAAAAACTTGATCCAAATTCAAAAGTATTTGCGAGCCGCATCGTTTGATGCGCAGCTAACTCCACATGTGGATCAGCTGGATTTACACCACACACACATAGGTGATACCGTGATTAACGAATGACCGGTGCCCGCAGTTCTAGACTACTGTACACAGGTATATAAGGGCCGCCTGCCTCCAACTTTCGTAGACGGTAAGTCTAGCTACCATGGTAGCCGACTCATCCGCAGAATCAACACCTGCGTTCCACTCCTGGAGCCGACCTTCTATTTCTTGCCACTCATAATGATTGTGGGATAGGTTGGCAAAAGCCTGGGTCAGTTGCCTAGAAGCCCGAGCCGAGTTGATTCGAGGCAATAAAATTACAACTTTCGCCTACAGGGAGATGGATATGAGATCATGCAAAGAAGAGCTCTGAGCACCTACGAACATCGTGATATAATAAAGGGAGTTATATCCCCCGTAGATAGGAGGTTAATCTGTGCGCTGGGGATAAGAGGTTCATAATTTCTCCGGAGGACTACCGCTTGCACTTCCAAGTTTCTCGTCACACTTGACCCAGCCCCGGCACGCAAGGTAGATGAAGTCGAGCTTCTAACATATCCTAAGTACTTGAACCTCCCCCCCCCCACCCCATGATTACAAAGTAGGTAAATTGGCTTTGACGCGTCGCACTTCTTTCTCTTAATGTTATTCATGAAATTAGTAAAATATAAAAGTTCCCGGAAAGCAAAGGCCCAACCATCGTTCGCAAGTTACGCATACCCTGGATGATCGAGTGGCACACAGGCACGAAAAGCACGCCACCGTTCTCGGGTGACATAGCTTTCAGAGATTTGCGACAGAAGACTAGATCACTTTAAAGTGATTATCGTGAGTGCGGATACCGCTATAACAGTAGTAGCGTCATTGATTGAACACAAATTTTATAAAGGAGCGTCGAGAAAACAGACCGATGCATAGCCCCAATGGTTGACGAGATGCGGTCGACTCGCAGCACTAACAGGCGCCAAACCAGCTCACACTATCCGAGCTCGTCCATCAAAAAGTGCCACATCGGTACGGTGTAATATGGACTTGAAGGTACGCATATACCGATGAATCTCGACAAATATCTGAAATTGGATGTTCGTATAATACAGTATGGCACATGATAAGGCAAAATCTCTCCCAACATTCGTTCCGATTCCAGCGGGCGTGGTTTCGTATTATTCACTCCTCGAAGAGAGTAGCAGTGGTTAAAGCATAACTCCACCGCGTCGGATTAACCAGATCTGTGTCACTTTCTGGGTTGGATATATCAAGAGAACGAGCTTGTAGCAATGCAGAGGTGGTCGTTAAAGTGGGAGAGGAGTTTGAATTAGCCGAGTCCGACAACGTTGGTTGATTGAGGTGTCTCAGACCACTTCCGAACGTATTTTGTGGTTCCAGTAGGGCAGACCCATTTGGACACTGAGCATCATCGCTTTGTGTATCTGGTGTTGAGGCGCCCGGCTGCCCTCCCGAAGAAGGGTCTAACGCTTGCGAGGAAAATTCGTAGACCGGAGCAGTTGGAGAATAATACGAGGCGGGGTTATCGTTTGTGGGGCTTGTGGTTAAGGATGGAACGCGGGAGGTCGCTGGAGACATAGATGCTTGTATCTCTTCGGTATCACCTCTGAGTGTCCTCCCGTTCCATGTGAATGGGCAACCGGCCGCTGCGGAGTTTTGGTACTCCAAAATATACTGGCAAAATTCAGGTATTTCACGCAAGGTGGGTAAGTAAGGTTCCCCATCTTCATCAATGGCTGCCGGAATGCGAGGATTAGAGTAATTCCGGATGATAAGAGTACGGCTTGATTCTCCGTTAGACACCCTAGGAAGAACTAAAAATTAATTGACGCTAGTCCTTAAGGACACTTTCGATACGCACCTTTGGGCAGACTCACGATAAGACTCTGATGGAAAATCAGGGCTAACCTCCTCTTCGACCCAAATTACTTGATTCGCCGATTGAAAAGTCGACAATACCAACCTTAGGAGAAGATGGTCGAGTCGAACGAGTCACATAAGGTAATCGAGAGCCACGAACCTTCTGCAAAGTCCCTGAGAGGGGCCAATGTATACTAAAACGGACCGGAGCCATTCAGGAGGATCGGCCTCAAAATCATCGGGGACGAAGTTAGATTCGATCGATACAGGCCTTCGACCAGCGCTGGGGGGAAACCGTTAGTTTTTTCTGCTTCTAGGGAAACCTGCACTCACTTTCGGTAAGGATGGGTTGCACGAGAGGGGCGAACTGGTATCACACACTGGGGCTCAGAGTTAGATCCTGCACCACGTTCAGCCCGATGAGCAACACGTGAGCTAGCTCGACTGGTGTGCTCTGACTGTGCGACGGCGGGAGCACTACCCAGAGTATGAATTCCCTCGACTCCCGCTCTTTTATGGACAGAATTCAGATCAGCATCTATCTCATGCGAGCTCAAGTATGTGGAACATACAAGTTTGACACCGGGTTTCCTTTGAACCACTTGGCCAGAGAAAGAAGTCCTTCCCATTCTTCGTGTGGATAGGCAATCCTTGTTGCTATGCGAACAGCAGCAGCAAGCCAAAATTCCTTCCTCTTGTGCGAGCTCATCTGTGACCAGATATACCTCTCTTCTGCGTTCAACGGCCGGTATTGGTAGTCAGGGAAGAGTTGGAGGAGCTCAGAGCTTTTGAGCTTGGCGCGTTCCTTCAGTTTCTCTCGTTGTTCGGGGGTGGTCTGATTCCAAGCGCTCTTGGACCTTGCGGTAACTTCGGTCTGGGTGACTCCCACATCGTCAATCGTAGCGAGTACGTCGGATCGGAAGAGAAGCCATACGTTGGGAGGTCGTTTCAAGCAGCCGTATTCGTTCAGGCGGTTATCTTGGACAAGCTGGCGAAGGATGTTTTGCACCGCATGGTCCAGATTCTGGTAAGCGGGGAGACAAGAAAGGGTGTCGATGCTGGGCGTCATTGCGCTGAACCAACACGAATGTTGGGGTTATGGAGCTGAGTAAGTCGTGAGGATCACCCAAAGATGAGAGTGTCAACCGGCGTCCTATATACTTCGATGCAGCCCCATAAAGGGAAATCGGTAAGCCCCCGAAGCAGAACACGCGACGGGCCGAGGGTACAAGCGCGGTCAGTGCATACACGAAGCAACAATGGGGCGGTGCCCGGATCGGGAAGCAAGAATGTCTCACCGACCCGCCCCTGACGACGAAGTTCTTGGTCGGGCCCAAGCATCTATCCTTAGCAGCATGTTAGACTCTGAGGCTCTAATATGGATCCTGAACCCAACCGAAAACGACAAACGACACCGGTCACAGCTGTACGGACAGGAGGCGATTCTAGATCCTGTACCGGTAGTGGCCACACAGCCTCGACCTCCGATAGGGCTCGGGTGGTATCATAGTAAAAAAAAAAACGGGTAGGCATTGAGACCATAAAATGCTCGCTGTGGTTGAACGTGCTCTATCGTGGACTCGGCGGCTAGTCTAAAACCCGATTGAGGTCCGCTCCCTGTGTAACAAGACAGCCTGTCAGGTGTTCGTATTCTAGAAACTTCCATGATTCACTACGATCCATTGTGCATACCAACAGGACTTGGGTAGGACATCTCACTCACATTATTTTTCGAGTCAGAGTAAGGTTATCGATCAGAAATGACTAAACCAGCGAATGACATCAGTGCCACATCGCTGTGTTCCTCCGTGGGGGATGTGAAACCCCACAGCAAGTGTTCAAAGGCCCAAGGGACATATTGCACGGCAAACTCAGACTCGCAGATTGGTAGCTTGCTAAGCAAACCTTGCATTCGTGTTGGGGCTCGTGAACATAATTTCGGCCGAGTATGTCTCGTGCAAAGGTCATCGACCAGCGCCATAAAGAGAAATTCATTCATAGCAGCACATACAAAAGCTTTCACGTTTCAGATAACGTACATACTTTAAATCATAGTATACCAATCCCCCAAAGACGCATTTTATAGCAATCCAGCGCCAACAACAACCGGTTTGACCTTCTGGAGCTTGCTGATAGTGTCGTCACTGAGCTGCAAATGGGCCTAGATAGGAACACCTCAGAAACCTGTTCGCGTAGAGCCAAAGCAAGATGAAATACCTTGACCATCGCTGGAGGAGTAAGCGCTAGCCATTGGTTGAGCGAGATATCCTCATATTTATCTGCGTTGAAGATTTCGAGGAACTTGAGAGTTGTGTTTCCGATGTTCTCAACGTAATGGCCAAAGCTCGGTGGAACGTATCCTAAATTGACACAAGTTGATCGAGTGTCCAGGAAACCCGGAAACCCACGGCCTTACCAATATCACCAGCTTGATAGTTGAACGTACGGGCATTAGCTTGAGCCGCGAAGACTGTGATGCGTGCTTGGCCCTCGCTAGTTAAACACCATTAGTACTGAAACGTAAGCAAAAGAGGGCATTAGGTACGTACATGAAATAACTCCATTCGGGTTGCGTGGGATGCCACTGTCAGTAGACAAAATTGCACCAGATGAGTAACGGGATTAAGGCTGAAGATAATTATGCTCACGTGGAGCTCGCGCATTCCGCCAACCTCGACTGTGACCTCAGCCATCGCAATTGTCTTGGATATCGTGAAGGTCCGTGAGTCAACAACCTTAACACTCCCTCCGGCAACCTGAAGGCCGCCGCTCGGTTATGGGCTTTGCATATTAAATCCACGGATAACCATACCTTAGTAGAGTTGGCCTTGCTAGCAGCGAAAGTATAAGGCAGGGTTGATACACCTTGTGGGCTCTTGACTGCATCCTGATTGACATCTTTCGGCGGGACCGCAGATGGAAGCATCCACAGCTGACGATCAGGGATGTGATCAAATGCAGAGGCATTGACCTTGAAGTTCTTAGCAAGCACTTCCTTCGGAACGTGAGCCATCCAATCGGTTACAGAAAAGGTCGAATCTTCGCTAAACTCGCCGTCATCGAAGACCTATAAGCAAGGTGAGCAAAGACTACGCAAAGAAGATAAGCGCACACACAAGAAGGAATTCACAGCCATCGGCAATGTCGCTGAGTCCCTGAATAATGTGAGGAATACCCGGAGGGAAATACCACAGATCGCCAGGATACTAGCCCCAAATTGTCAGCATGAGCTCAGAATGATTCCAGAGATGATTGCATACGACATCTGCATTGTAATTCTGGCCATCTGCATTGACGACTACAACACGGCAGCTTCCCTTGGTTTCAAAAATAATTAGCCTCGCCAATAATTGGGGTCGAGAAAGGGGTTTACTCACCGCAAGCACGTAGGCCCACTTCAAATGACACAATATCAGTATGAGGTATGGAGGTAATAGGTGATAGTTAATCTATTACCTCTGCAGTAATATGCCAGTGAAGCTCACTAGAAAATGTGAGTTTAATCGCTTGAAAGTGCCTTTGATACATACCGAATACCGCCAGCCTTCAAGCGCATGTTTACCCCGGCCATAGTTGTCGCGACAGGCATCGCGTGCACTAAACCAAGGTTATTATTTGCCAAAGAAAAAAGAGTGGATTTACCATTCTGTTGGCGAGCCCATCCTCCGTCCTGCACTCGGTTGTGGGATAGACTGAACGGCCACTTGACATTTGCGCTAAGCAAAACCAGAAAGACGTCAGGGCTGCACAAGGCACTCAAACTATTTCTCCTACACCGCGCCGTTGTCTGTAGTTGGGGGAGCCAACAAATCAGGGTTCTGACGGTCAATTGGAACGTTTTGGGGGCCAAGTATGCTAGTGCCTCGAGAGCCTCGAATTGGCTCCGGGTTTTCAACTTGAAATTTGTCCAAGAAGGACTCATTCAAATCATCAGAGGCATACGGGACAGTCGGGACTGGTAGTGAGGTGTCGATAGTCGAAGACGCGACAGCGGATGAAGGCAAAGCCGTGCTGGTTGATGCCTGACTCGTAGTCGACGGCTTGGCAGGAGCGCCAAGGGCGAAAGACGAGAAAGCAAGAGCAGCGACAATAGGAGCAAGCATATTAGAACGTGAACGTGAATGATCAGGAGTAGAGGTGGCCTCTGAACTTCCGGATGAATTGAGTCCACTTTTATATGTTAGGAGGTGCACGTAAGCTGTTCAGCTGGCGGTTTGTTTGCGCAGGAAGGGTGCTTACCTTACGACGAGATAGGCTGTTCATCGCAGCAAACGACAAATCGGAACGTATACTAAGGGGAAGACACAAAACAAAATGGTTGGCTCAGTGCAATATCCGCAATGTCACAAGGCTGAACGTTTAAGGAACGTGTTAGACGGGGTTGGTTCGAAGCGCAAAGCTGCCTAATTTGTGAATTGAGGGGAAAGATTCATCCAGGAAAGATTAAACATCGGTACATTAGGATCACAAATTTGCAACGTAAGCTACGATCGCGCATGCCAAGAGGTGGCTTATCCTTTGCCAATGATACGCTTGTGTCCCTTTCACCGAGTGGTAGTCCGGCATTGGGCAGCATATTAATATCATAGCCCATACCGACAATGATAACAAAGAAACACCTACAGTTAAAGTGGGGAGGAAGAGTAATTTTAAAACAGTTCAATGGTAAATCTAATCGGAGTCATAACGAATATGTCGCATCGGATATGTGAAAAGCCGGGTGAGCTATTACAGATGGACGGAATGGGCGGAACAACTGGTCAGCCCCGATAGCATAAACCCACAGTGACCAATCAAGTATGTGATAAAAATAGAGACAGCCTAGGTTGAGATTCCATATGATCGAACGGAAGAATCAGCTACACAGTGCGCAATTGGTGCACACTTCTATTGAGGGGAATAGAACACATGGTCTACCCCCGAAGCTAGATGTCCTCACATCTTCCCGGATCATGGTAGAAAGGAGAATGTAATGTATGCGAGAATGGAAGTAACAGGTAGGATACGGAGCCTTTTTGCACCGAAGCGACCAATTGATACCGAAATTGTTCTGTTCTTAGGACACTGAGCACTCTAGGCATAGAACAAGGCGGGTATCGCATTTCCGTGAATCGCTATTCGATTCCTGTATTGAACTTGGTTGGCCTTGGCTCATCAGAAGAGTGGGGACAAAGGGCTGCTTCACGTTAAAGGCTGGAGCAGAGGGCGTTGAGTCACGTGAGATATTACTTGGCACATGATCTATCTTTAGTGCATCCTCTTTATTGGTAGAAGGGGATCAAACAAGGACGCCATGTGGTTGCACCAGCACATCCATAGGAAAGTACAGAAGATTACCAAGACCCAAGTGTGTACTGTCATATCGCCTCACCTCAGCAGCTCAGATGCACCCGCCAAAGTGCGGATTTGCTGCGGCAGGATGACTAAACATTCTCGAATTAATGCTCCAAACATGGATGGGCACCAAGCTAGGCGGAATGGGGGGTGAGCTGATGGGAAGGGCAGGGTGCTGATCCGGTATCGCGAATAGAAACCATGACAGCAGCCGAAAAGTGGGCCGTTATCGCAACCCCTGTAGAAAGTGTCACAGAATGAGACTTTTCACTAAGATCAATGGTGCGTACTTGCGGACCATCCTAACAGCTCATATTTTGTTCCAGTTCGAACTTTTTAATGCGAGAAAGTGCTCACATATACCAATGTGTCTTCAGCAGAGGTTATTGGGGACGATGAATCTACCAGTACTTCGAGTGCATTTGATATGTTATACAGGATTAATCCTAGCCACGACTAATTTGAGCTATCCTTACTAAAGAATAGCTGGCTTCTCGATTGGGAATACCGTGCACGAGTCGTGAGCTTATCTTACCCCCTGTGTGACTCAATGCCGGGCTGCCCGTTCGCCCAATGGGTTCTATAAGTTCCGAATGGTTCAAATCAAAAGTAGGTTCTCCACGCATGGAAATTTCCTTCCCGAATCACATGGACGTTGATGGTTCGCATGTATCCACCTCGTCCGACTTGTTCAATCAATAGCAAAGCCGATCGCCAAGCGCTCTCGATATTTTTGGATTGCCACGGTACTCTTGGCACGGCACGTTAGGCCAGAAATCAGGGGAGCTTATGGTCGGAATTGAAAAACTTGTCGTATATGTAAGCAATCAATTGCAGCCCGTTATAGAAATACAAGTGTATCAATTAGCTGCTGGCGATGGTGACCTCGACCTCAACTCCAGGCTCCAAGGAGATAGAAGTCTATAATCACGTTAATAAATTATTCATAGGTGCTCGTGAATCACTTACGATCTGCTTGACGATCTCGGAAGACGAATGAAGGTCAATGAGGCGCTTGTGGATCTTAAGCTCATAACGGTCCCAAGTCTTGGAACCTTCACCGCAAGGCTAGGCAATCAGAAATTAGTGAAGCTGTTTCGGACAGAGCTGGCTTGCACTGACAGTCTTGCGGGTGGTGATCTTCAAAACCTTGGTTGGGAGACGCACAGGTCCCTTGACACGGAGATCCTTATCCTTGGCGCGGTTCACGAGGTCGCGCGAGACTTGAGAGCATTTAAGTGAAAAATTAATCATGATAAATCTTCAGGCTCACATTTTTCGAGGTTTGCAACATTCCCGCTTGTGAGAGTGATACGGATCTTGTGCAGCTTGGTCTGGACGGGCGCGCCAGTCGCATCATAATCTTTGTCCTTCGCGACGTAGCTCATCTTTCTTTTATGTAAGGGGAGAAAGTGGCAGCAAGGTGACTATTGTTTTCTAGGTTAGCAGCGCCTTCATGGGCGTTGAGCAGAATAAATTACCGAAGGTCGTTTGTCGTTTGTGGATTTTGCTAATCTGTATCCGGGGAGTTAAAGCGGAGGCTCGGGAAATACTGTATAGGACCACCCGGGTGGCGTAAGCGCTTATTTAGAAGCCTTGAGCTGATTGGTAGGTAGACGTAATACAGTCAAGCTCGTTAATTTGCACCTTGCTCATTTGCACAAACCGTCCAGAAGCACAAGCTTTTGACGCTGACTCAGCCCTGCACTCGGCGTGAGGCTGAGCCGAAGGACTGTAAGCGCTCGACGTAGACACCTCCACTGAGGGAATTCAACTCTATAACTGTTTGTGTAAGCAGTGTATTTCCAAAATACCTTGCCTGGTCATCGCCCTTGAATTTTTTTGCATTTCTTTTCTTTATCATACTTATCAGTTTTCGAGTGAGCTCACTGTAAACGAGCACGAAAGCGCACGTTGCGTGTGTTAGGTGGAAGCCACTCGCTTAGAATTTGAATTGTACGCGCCACCGTGCAAATGAACAAGCTTGACTGTATTTTTAAGCACACGCCACTCACTGGATAAAGACATATATCTCGAAGTGGATTAGTTGGACGCGCCTCGATGAAAGTGATAGCTCTAATTTTAACCATTTCCGTCGCAAAAATCCACTCGTGATCGGGAGCACTCATAACCAACTATGTCGCTTATGAGTGCAAAATATTATCAGGAGTACTCATGAGATCGTCCTTGTGACCACTAGTGATCATGGGTATCGCTCATGAGCGCCTAGGACGCTCGTAATCACGGATCTATTTGGCTGAGTCCATTCTGCCGCGTTTCAATGGTGACGTCGCTTCCCCACTGCTAGCTGCAAGCGAGTTCAACAAATCAACGCAACTTTCATATACACCCAAAACAACTAAGCGCAGAATTCAATCACTGTCCCCTATTGCAACCTTAGCAAGCACTGGGTATCGTAATCTTATATTTAGGTGCCTGTCAAAAATTGGCTGCTGTAGTATCGTAAACGTAAGCTACATGTTTGGACCTTATTCTATGGACCAAATAAACGCAGTTGAGATTATATCATGTTACCCTAGATTCTAAGCATAAATATCTAAAATCCTAAATATCTAAATCTCCGGCCTTGTAACGCACATTTACGGCCCACATCCGACCATTCCACCGTGCTATAGTCTTTTTGGAGTATGCTGTATAGCTAATCCCCTTTGATCTACAAGAAGCCACGTACTGTTTCCGAATATAATGTGGCCGGGCGTGGTCCTCGGGGGTTACGGGGCTGGGGGATTCTGGCGGAGAGATTTCTGTCTCACCACTCGCAGGATATGCCCGTGCAGCGCCGACGTCTATTGAGGGAAGTATGGGAAGCCCGCGACGTTCATGCAGGCAGTTTTCCCTCTTGGATACAGTGACTGGTAAGCGTTCGGGCAAGAACGTCTGGACGAGGACGAGCGCGAGGTTATTGTACACTGCTTGCTTCAAGAGTCCATGTTTCTGTGGATGCTTCTCTAGTATACGCTCTGCAACCTGCAGTTGTGTTTCCTTGAGTCTTATTGGATCAAATTCCGAGTCGAGCGACAGTTTCTCGTGCCAGTTGCGTTCGTGCTTCACGGGGAGAACTTTCAGACCAATTGTTAGAACTCGTAACTATTTACTGGTGGATCAACTTACCGGCACCGACAATGTCGTCTCCGATGCAGAGTAAAGCCAGTCTGTCTGACGCAGGTCTGTGAAGTTTCGGTATGTCCATACGGCTGTATCGAATACCAGCCTTGCCTTGACCTCGCATGTATTCATGAGCCCACCGAGGCTGAGGGGTCTGCATATCAAGTCGTTGGACTGTCACGCTATACTTTGGGTGTGAGATGCTACATTTAGGAGAGACTATTCGTGAATGAGCAACACGCCATGACGCAAATCAAACAGGCATACTCACTTTGTGCTCGGGCCGTAGCCATTGTGATGCTTGCTGTATCAAGACGGTTGGCAGTGCTCATGGTCAAGAGTTTGGGAGTTTTTTTGGTACCAATAGAGAAGGGGGCGTAGCGGCGCTGGATATTTCCCTTGCTAGTGCTAGCGTGGTTGAACGAGGTGGTGGCAATACTAGACATTGTGGCCAAGGTCGAGTTGAAGTGGAGGAGAAGATGACGAAGTGTTGTGAGGAATAGGTAGCTTCATGTCTAGATATTATACTACGAGCACTGAGTCCTATGACCTCGAATGAATGGACGAGGAATGCGCAGGGTCGATGAGGGTGATCCGTGAGTGTGGGGAATTGACAATAGAATATTGATTTGTGCCGATCTATTTGGCTGCAACTCTAGACTTGTGGCAGTGCCATTCATATTTTAGGTTTTCGTGGCGGTCGATTGGAGTCAGTTTTAGGCATGTAATACACTTGAAATGACGTAGCGAGTGGTGCATTAGTAGGACTGTGGGATAAAAAGTCGATGCGGACAAACATGCGTGTGAAAGCTATGTACCATGTCATACTGAACATACATTGCGGTCTAGGAATCCCATAGATCAAAACACCATTCCTACATAATCCAACTCATATCCATCACCCTCGGATGGGCTCAAGGAATCGTATCATTCATATTATCATGATGCCTGTCCAGTGGCCTGTTGTCCAGAAGAAGTTCCCGCACGCTGGAATACTTGTTGCCCGAGACTCCCAGACGTGGCGGCAGCCGCTTTTCGCATTGCTCTCGCGGCCGGTCCATCTTCCTCATCGCTGACACTCCCACGAACGCTCTCCAGCTCGTCCGCATCGTTCAACGCCGCCGCTCGCACACATCGATAATGCTTCTTGCCTTGGAAATGCTCCAAGTCGCCCTTGTGCAAAAACACCGCACAAACATCGCAAAACGCATACTCGCTCGATCGAGCTGGACGAGGCTTGATACGTGTGGCCTCTACCCAACGTTCACGAGTGTCGCTGTTCGATTCGGCTGGGGTTTGTTTAAATACAATCTGCGAGTATCGGGCAGCGTTTTTGCGATGTGTTGACTTTTCGATATGTTCGGCCCATTTGGAAAGAGCCATTGGCGCGTGGCACGCCTCGCATATAACCGGCTTGAGAGCCAAAACTTCTTCAGGCATAGTCTGTTCTCCTTCAATTGACCGAAGGACGGCTGGGTCGGCGGTCGGCATAAGTTGAGGAGAGACGGTGAGCGGCTGATCCACAACGTCGCTAGCTAAATCTCCTGGTTGCTCGGGAAAGACCATTTTCTCCTTTCCTTTAGATTCTCGAGATTGGTGCAAACCGGGGTTCGGCAGTTCGGACTCGGGTTGCTCCTCAACAACGAGTGGCTGTTCGGGCTCAGGATCGGCCTGGGCAACAACGGGCTCGTCGATACTCTCGGTAAGGTGGTCCAAGCCGTCGTCGTCGGCCGTAGCAGTCTTGGTCTCCGAATCTTCGTCATCATCATCGTCTTCTTCCTCCTCACTCGAGGTCAGTCCACCATCGAAATCATCGCTAATTGGCACGGATGCTTTCCGTGTTTTCTTCGGTATTCTACCAGACTTTGACGAGCCATCCTGGCTCGCATTGGTAGCCGACTTGCTTCCTGCAGCTTTCAACCGGCTCTGGGGGTCCCAAATATAGTTAGTAAAGCCCCAGTCGAACGCAACAACATTTAGCTCACCAAAAGTCCCAAAGCCGGCTTTGGTGCACTGCTAGAAGTAACCGAACCCGGTCCCCGAGAAAACACACTCTTGGTCCTCGACATGGGCATCTGCATCGGATCGGCGGAACGACGCATATTGGCCCCCGACGAGAAGACGCTTTCCGGCTTGACTTCAGGAGCAATGGACATGAGAGGCAAGGCAGTTGCAGTAGGCTCCGGTCGTCTACGAGCCCGAAAAGAGGATCCTGCGGCAACAGCGCTCGACTTGGCGGGTGTCGAGGAAGGCGTGGTTACGCGCACAGCGCCCAACCGTGCTCTCGCCGCAGTCGGTTTGGGCGATCCAACGCGCGAAAATAGCGAACCAACATCCGAGGGCGCCCCGGGAGGTACGACGGGTGAGGTGAGCGTCGAATTCGAGTCGAGAGGCTGTAGTCCCATTGGGAGCTCGTCCATTGTCATCCCAGCCAACCTGTGCACAACCGCATCGACTTCACCCGCCGTCGGTGCCCTTTCAGGGTCAACGTGCATTCCGACCGCTTCGAGTTGAGCGACTATTTCAGGTGAGAGGGGAGAAACGACTGACGAAGGGGCCTCGCTCGTGCTGTCCGTGATAATCGACTGGGGACCACGAACACGACGTCGGAGGGCCGTAACAGAAGCCGGACTATCAATCACACTCCCAGACGTCGGACGGTCAAATACACTGCCAGAAGCTGGTCGATTACCAGCTGGCTGAGGAATCAGAGATCCAAACTCGTCGACCGGGCTTTCAGTCACTTGTTCTCGAGTCGACACAATAGGGCTCGCCTCGTCTCTGGACAACGGGGGCTGAGAAACGACCGACTCGTTCTCCGCCACAGATGCTTCTTCCGTTCTCGTACTCTCGGCCCGACCGCCGGCCTCGGAAACACCCACGACCGACTCTCTCGTGCTCCAACCACACTCTCACCATCTCCCACAACACTCCCCCCACCACCAACCACACTTCCAGTCCCCATCGGCCTAGCACGTCTTCTCGTTCGTCCAGCGACTGAAATATCAGACACGCCGGAGCGCAAGGCGGGCGAAATCGGCCGAGCCGGCGGCCCAGTCTTGATCGCAAGCGGAGAAGACACGCGAGGCGGGCGCATTGGAGGTCGATTCGGCGTGGGGGTGAATCTGCCATGGCTTGGTAAAACGTCATACAGGGGCGAAGCAGGAGTCGTTGACCTGACATGCGGGGGGGAAGTCGAAGTCGATTTACCTGGAGGGGAGCTAGATGCTATCTTTTGGCGCGGCGGAGAGGTAAAAGTAGATTTGCCAAGAGGCGATGGAGTAGAAGCAGACTTGACCTGCGAAGGAGTAGGCGTTGACCTTCCGGGGGCGTGCGAAGGACCTGGTCGTTCAGGAGAGGGAGTTGATACTCGAGCCAACGGTGAACTCGCCCTCTTGACCAACGGCGGAGTCGACCTTCCGCCCGGTGGGGGCGTAGATCTGCCGCCCAGAGGCGTGGTAGACCTTTCACCCAAGGGCGGAATCGGTCTCTCAGAGAATTCAAAATCAAACGAACTAGACTTCGCATGTGGGGGAGGACTGGACCTGGATCTTCCAAGCGCCGGCATGCTCGAACTCCCAAACGTTGCCCCGCTGGAACCTCCCAGGACGACTCCACCGGAACCCGAACCGACCACCGGTGTTGAAGGTCCCGACGAAATCCGGCTTTCAATCGCCTGCGTCATCTTATGCCGAATATCGTTAATAAACGCTTCGCCGTCAAACGATCTTGACGTTAGATCTTGTTCTTGTTGTTGCTCTTGCTCGTGTCCCTCTACGCGAAAAAAGCCAAACAGAAAAAGGATACATATATTTAAAACCTGATTACATAGATACAACAAATTCTAACGCAACGTACCAAACTCTCCCATACTACTGCGCGAAGACGAACGCGAGCTGTTGCTCGCCGGGGTCAGACCGTTCCAGGCTTGACTTGGACTGAATGGGCGCGTGGCCTTTGGGCCAGGAGCGGTACGAAGGGGGGCGGGAGCACGAACAGGAATAGAGGCGGAAGTACGGATCGGAGGGACCGGAGACGAAGCGCTTGAATGAGAAACTGGGGATGCAGTCGATTGACGACCAGGCGTGCTGATACTCGCTTTCTTCGTATGCCCTTTCACGCTCTCCTCGGGACTCGAAGGTTCAGGGCTGGGCTTCGCTCCCGCCTGGGGGGTTTCGGACTCAACATATCAGGCGTCCCGAGGTTCAAATCGAGGGGAGGGGAATCAAATCCTCGAATCAGCTGCGATGCCTCACTCGCACTCGAACCTGGGCGGCTGGTGTCAAACAGCGGAGAAGGCGGTCGGTCGAACTGTAAAACAAATGTCAGTCATCGTGTTCAAGAAAGTGACGAGATTGCCAACTCACCAAACCGCTTGACCACGACTCGCTAGGACGCGCGCCAAGACTAGCCACTTGCCTGCTACTAAAGCTCGTACTCGGAGCCAGGCGCGACCCAAATTCATCAAATCCCTTGTTGGAATCGGCAAGAACGGACCATTCGCCTGTCGAAGTACGAGGCGCGACCGGTCGCGTAGCCGCCGTCGTCGTGAGAGCTGCACCACCTGTACGGTTAGGACCAAGAGTTGACGCACGCGTCTGGTCAAGCGAAGACCGAGCAGGGGAAGCACGTAGGGGCAGCTGAGTTGATGATCTCGCCGGGGCTTGGACAGATCGCGTGGGCACAACGGTAGATGAGCGCACCGGACCCCCAGTCGTATTCCTCACAGAACCAGAGATAGACCCTGATATCGAGCGAGTCAACCCAAGTGGATCGCGCGCGGGCTCACGCTCGAGTGCGTAGCGTTGAACCTGGACCGATTTAACACTTCCGCTCACCACGCTCTTCTCCTTGGCCGGCTCCTTCTCTTGTTCTGAATCAGATCCTGAATCGGTACGTGGGGCAGGGGTTGATCCAGACACCGATGCTGGCTGAGAAACCGACCTCTGAGTCGCGGTCTGGGAGGCCGGTCGCTGAACGGGTGGTGGGGATGGTGGGGGCGAGGGAGTTGACCCGCGAGGGGATAGCCCCAAGCCAAGTAACGGGATCTGGGGCGCAGCTGCACTCGTAGTTCTCTTTGGTCGCTCACGCTCAGGTTCGTCATCGTACATAGGCCCGGTCTGACGCTCCCATCCAAGCGTACCCAACTTGATGACATTGCCACGATCGTCAAATGCTAAACGAGGGGGCGGGGATGGGCTAGGCTCGTATGGCCGAGACCGAATAGAGGATGCAGTGGGCGAGAGTTGAACCGACTCGGCCGGGGTAGGTTGTTCAGGAATTGGCTGAAGGGCCCTTTCGGGCGTGGCGCTGCTGTCCGAGACGGAGGCTGAGGAAGACGTTTGGGGTTGCCCGGCCGGAAGTTGGTACATAAACGCCGTGCGGATGGGTGTTTCCATCGTTTCAATGGGCAGCGCGCGGAAATACTCGGACGTGGGCGATCGACCATATTGCTCCAACTCTTCCTCTGGAGTCACAGTCGACGGCGTGATAGGTGACAAGAAAGGAAGGAGATGCTCGGGGACCGTGATGGGCAAGTTGTGCTCCCGCACGTACGCAGGAGGGTCGATCCCTGTGGTAGTAGCCTTGGGCTGAGGTTGAGTTTGTGTCTTGGTGTTGATTCGAGGAGCGGAGGGTCCAACAGTGGCGCGCTCAGACGATCCATTAGAGGATGTTTCGTAGCGCGATTTTGAGCGTTGACGTTGCATCACAAAGTCTTCATCGCGCGAGAATCTGTACTTTGGCTGAGGCTCGCGCTCGCTGTCTTGAGAGGCGGCACGCCGGTGGCGGTAATGTTGATGGAAGAACAAAGACCCTCCGGAGCCGCCAGAGGGACCAGCAGGGGGTGAGGGGTCAAGACCGGCAACCCCAACGCTAGGAGATGAGCTTAGGGACGAAAGCGAGACCTGGTCTGGAGAACGAGTCATCGGAACAGGTGTCTCAGTCAGACGAGTTGCGAATTCCACCACAGGCGGGCGGGCTCTTCCGCTTGCTCCTCCTCGCCCTTGTACTTCCTCTCCCTAGCTATGCGTTTTTCGTACGCTGCGCGAAACTTGGGAAACTTTACGCGTCGAGCGTGTTCACCATCGGTAGACATGTGGTTGGCGAGTACTAACGACTTGCGAACGTCGTTGTCGTTCTCGGTGGTGGTAATGACCGATCCGACATCGTCGTCGTCGTTGGGGCGTACAGTCGCGTCGGATCCACCCGAGACGTTGCGCAGTCTGAGGTCCGAGGTCGGCGCCACGTCGATCGATGGTACAGGCAGGACCGTATGGCAGAGCGCGCAGATCACGTAGTCGTTGGGTTCGAGCGAGACAGGCGCGGGGCCTGGCGGGATCTCGCCAAACTGGTGGCTGGACGAGCTAAAGGACATGCTCGACCCAGGACGCGAGGTGCCCGGGGTGGGCGTAACGTTGCGCGACGTGGGCGGCGAATACGGGTTTCCTGCCGAGCTAGAGCGGGTATAGGCAAATGGACGCGCATCGCCCGGGCGTCCGAGGCCGAGTCCAAAGTCCGGCTTTGTCTTGGAACGGGCTGCGGGAGGAAGCTGGGCGAGTTTGGCGCGATGAGCAGAGGTACGAGCATGGGCAGCATAGTGTTCGGGACCGATAAATAGAAACTGGGCAGCAGCAGGGCCCGGGAGAGGTGCACATACGATGCATCGGACAGGGGCGACTGGCCCGTCGACGCGTAGCCTGTGGCCGATGCTGGCCCCGTGGATCCCGGCGTGGACAGCGGCGTGGACGGCCTTGCAGGGGTCACAGAACGCGGGCTCGTGGGTGTGGGACGCCCGGCAGCTGACGCTGTTGCATACGGAGGGATCGAGCGCGACGAGGCGCGGGCAGAGCACCGTCGACATGGCAGTGAGGGGTCGTGAAGATTCGTGATGTTGTGGTTCTGTCAGAAACTCTTTCTTTTATCCAACCTTTTGTGATTGCCTCAAGGCTCAGGGCGTCAGGGATCGAGCAAACATTGGCAAACAATAAACAGGAGTCTCCTGTCATGTGACAGTTCAGGGGTCACGTTCATCCACCACTATGTTTTGCGCCCGTCTCTCACAACGTGGCTACCTCGTTTTCGCGGAATGGAGGTGCGGTGACAATCCCTCCATGTTTCTTGAATAATTCGATATGGACTCTTAGTATCACCCCCTCGGATGGTTACGCATGCTACAACGGAACCACCAAAATGAAAATGCCCTCGTAAGCCATCCTGGCAATACACCTCTGATATTATGATCGAACTCAGCCCAATAAAAAATGTACCGATAGTATTGGTATGAACCTCCAAAACACGCATACACCCTATGCGTGCCGTTGTTGATCTAATTTATCCAGCGCGTTGTCGGAAACACTAGTACGCATTAGTGTCTGAGTGAGCCGCCTGCCACATCCGACTCAACCAAAATGCCGGGAGCGGAAATATGTTTGCTGTCATACATACAAACCCAGATACGGTGTTCGGCTCAATCAGGCAGCTGCATATCGGCACTGCTTCAAATCCCGTTGATCGCTCAGCCGAAGCATAGACGGCTTCAAGCAGCGCACTTTGCGTGGACGGCTCAGGCAGCGCGCTTTGCGCCCTCTATCGATCACCAACGTTATTCCGCATTGGCACGAGCTTGGCTGTGTTTGAATATCCGCCAACCGTTCAAGCACCCAGATCGTGATGTGGTCAACTATTAAGCAACCTTTACACGTATTGAACAAGAAACGGAACAAATGACGTTGCGGCTCTACCCGTCGCCGGCACCAAACGCTCGACCGAGCCAAGATCGACCAGTTGGTGACGACGCGCGGGGTTTCCCATTCGTCAGTGAAGCCGCGGGGAGCCGGTCAGAGACTGCAACAACGGACTAGGGTCCTGGTCAGCATCAGGCGTCCCAAGGACCGACTCTGCCTCATCTGTGTTCGAGAGTCGAAAAACGGTCAGCGTGCCTAAATGAAACAAACTCGGCTACGGATACGCTCACCAACAACGTCCGACGCTTGGGGGCAAGGGAACACATACAAAAATACAATTAGAAGGGCGACCAAAAAGTTAAGAGCGCGCATATAGAGCAGGGGTGAGGAACTATAGATCCACGTGAGGGCGTCGCATACAGAAACGAACACCGTGACACGTACCTGGCACCAAGTGTGTTCGGTCGATGAGGTCCAGCGGAGGCCACAGGCAGCGTACTGCAAGCCATGAGGAAGTTGATACGAAAGGTATACTAGTAAGAGGATAGCGACCAGTCGTTTTTAACTGAGAGGGGGTAGCAATGCAAGCAAGTCAAATGAATGAATGAATGAATGACAACCGATACCGAATCGGGGTGAAAGGTAAGGTCGAGCGCTCACACATGTTGATGATGATGATGAAATCTATTATTTGTATACCGCTAGCAGGCTCAACTAGAGCCAAGGCGCGGTCCGGAAACAGCCACAGAAGTGAAAGAACCGGGCAACACCCTGCACCGGGGAACAGGGAGCGAGCATATACGGCGATAGAGCGCTCACACATGGCTCGAACCGGATAACGAGGCTGCGGTGTCCGTGTTAGTAGTAAGAATGGGAATGCTTACCCGCCTGAGGAACCCTGAAAGCCACCTGCAAATGCCTTTTTGGCCAACCGGAGCCCGAGAATCAGTCGTTTCAGGTACCCTGTTTCTCCAGGGTTTTTGGGGCGCTCACACGGGTGAGCATTTGCCTTTCTTGGAATACTATGACCGGTTCGTCCCAGATGAAATCAAGGCATGCCCCTGCGGCGAACGCCTCCAAACTCGAGAACACATACTCCTAGAGTGCCCAAACTACGCTGACTTCCACCACCTCTTTGTTACAGAACGCGGAGACGCTCTCACGCTCCCCGAGATCCTCGGTTCGACCCAAGGCATCGAGAAACTTATTGTTTTCCTCGAACATACAAATGCCTTCACCAAGCAAAACAACCCTTTCGGTTAAATACTCGCTCCAGGCGTCTACTTTCTCATTTCTCCTTCTCGTCTTGTGCCTCGGACGCCGCGCTCTCTGTGCCTTGCCATAATGTTACACCTCCCCCACGTGACTCGCCTCAGGCGTCTTGCTCGGACTTGCTTTACTCTTTGCACTACAATCTCCTTCCCTGTACCCCCGGTGCAGGGTGTTGCCCGGTTTTTTCTTTCGTGATTCTGCCGGGACCGCGCCTTGGCTCTTTGTGAGACTGCTAGCGGTATACAAATAATAGATTTCATCATCATCATCATCATTTGCCTTTCTTGGAATATTGGACACCGCAGCCTCATTATCCAGTTCAAGCCATGTGTGGGCGCTTGACCTTGCCTTTCAGCCAGCCCGATTCGGTATCGGTTGTCATTCGTTGGACTTGCTTGCATTGCTACCCCCTCTCACTTAAAAACGATTGGTCGCTACCCTCTTACTAGTATACCTTTCGTCTCAGCTTTCTCATGGCTTGCAGTACGCTGCTTGTAGCCTCCGCTGGACCCCATCGACTAAACGCACTTGGCGCCAGGTACGTTTCACGGTGTTCGTTTCTGTATGCAGCGCACTCACATGGACCTATAGTCCTCCATCCCCGCTCTATATGCGCGCTCTCAACTTTTTGGTCGCCCTTCTAATTGTATTTTTGTATATGTTCCCTTGCCCCCAAGCGCCGGACGTTGTTGGTGAGCGTATCCGTAGCTGACTTTGTTTCATTTAGGTGCGCTGACCGTTTTTCGACTCCCGAGCACAGATGACGCAGAGTCGGTCCTTGGGACGCCTGATGCTGACCAGGACCCTAGTCCGTTGTTGCAGTCTCTGACCGGCTCCCGTGGCTTCACTGACGAATGGGAAACCCCACGCGTCGTCACCGACTGGCAGGTCTCAGCTGGGTGGAATGTTTGGTACTGGCGATTGCTGCCTGGGCCCTATAACCGTTCTGTAGCTCGTTATCCTCTTGTCGGCGTGATATGCGGAGTTGCTCGTCTGATTTTATGTATTGCATATCCCGTGGTCGCCCGAATTGTATGCTTTCAATATAATAGTGATGAGCTGATGTATGCTGAATAAAATTTGAGTGCGGACGCTGAATTAGCAAAGCGTGAGGCGTCTGAATAATCATGTCAGGTCTCGTAAAGAAGGCCGTGTACAGGATGATTTTGCCAGTTGAGAGTTCACCCCTAAGCACTAGGTAACCCGTTGACCAATTTTGTGTGCTTAAGCTGTGCTTTGGTGTAAAATACGTACGAGTAACGCACAATTAAGGGCTGGCTTCAGGACACCAGCATGGCCGCAACTACCCATCAAAACAGGTGCTGACCATTGTGGGTCGGGCCAGACGCTGATCGGCTGTTGCGGCGCCTCAGCCCAGGTATGCATAAGCATCACATGAAGGCCTCCAGATCTTCCACACAACCCTCGCACATGTCTGAAACTAACGAGAAAGGCCTGAACCTGTTGGCTATAGGTATGTTAATGAGAGCTCGCGATCGTGCATGTAGATCAATCTCTTATCAATAGATGGTGGTGGTGCTCGTGGCTTGTCAGCACTGATCACCCTCAGTGCTATAATGGATCAGCTTCAGAAAACATCCAACCTTCCAACGTCACCTCGCCCTTATGATTATTTCGATCTTATGGCCGGAACCGGGACAGGCGGGATTCAAGTTATTTTGCTCGGCCGTCTTGGTATGTCCGTCGAGGACGCGAAATCATGTTATAGCCAGCTTGCATCCAAGGTTTTTGCCGAAAGGAGGCTACTTAGTCAAGGTGGTCCGGCCTTCAAGGCGAGCAAACTTGAACAAACCTTGCACACTATTATCGAGAAGGTGACTGGCGATCCACATACACCAATGATCCATTCGCTTGATGGTTCTAATCAGTGTAAAGTGTGAGTTGGTCGTGATATAGCCTCGGATCATACCCTCGTGATACCTCAGAATGGTTTGTGCTATGTCGATGCACAACATGACTGCTGGAATCCCTTGTTTGATGCGAACGTATATTGCCCCCGAAAACCAAATGCCTAACTATACCATCTGCGAGGTACTCCGAGCGACTACAGCACATCCTGAACTATTAAAACCCGTTGAACTTGGAGAATCATGTATCAAAGAGTCATTCGTGGACGGGGGGTTAGGCTGTAACAACCCAATCGAACAACTTATCGCTGAAGCTAAACTCGTGTTTCCTGGACGGCACATCTCCAGCATTATCAGTATTGGCGCTGGACATACCCGCACAATTCAGATACCCAAACCAGGGCTGTTTAGACAGATACTTCCGATAAACGCTCTCATTGCTGCCAAGCATATCGCTACCGACTGTGAACAAGCCGCTCAAGAAATTGCTCGCCGATTCGTGGAGGTCCCCAACGTTTATTTTCGGTTCAACGTAGACCAAGGTTTACAAGCCGTCGGACAGAGCGAATGGGAGCGATTGGGCGAAGTGACAGCTCATACAAGGGCTTATTTACAGCTGGTAGAAACAATCAAGGCATTGGAGGCCGCAGGAGAAGCAATCAAAACTAGGAAGTGCGTGGTCGAAACCAAGGATCTAGGCAAGGCGTTTTAAATTCCCTATTATTGCCATACTCATGTTCGAGGTTTAGATGGGCGAATTAAAGCTCCGGCAACAAGCATTGCGCCAGTCAAAGCGTGTCCTCCGCCTTCCCCCGTCTTCACTGGACGAGACAAAGAGATCCAAAAAATAGCCTCCAGTTTTTTCAACAGCCCTTCAGGGCGGCCTGTCTTTGTTCTACATGGACTCGGTGGCACGGGAAAAACACAGATTGCCCTCCGGTTTATTGAACTCACTCAGGATCGGTTAGCAGCTAATTGTGACTCTGAGACTCTGGATGTTTCTGATACCTATTTATCTTGATAGATTCACAGACATCATATATGCCGATGCTACCTCACATGAAACAATTGTTGCTTCACTGAATATCTTTGCAACCGCAAAAAAGCTGGGCGATCAGACCTATAAGCACAGCCTTGAATATCTTTCTAAAAATCAACAAGCATGGCTTCTGGTATTTAACAACGCCGACAGCCCGGACCTTGATTTACGAGCCTTTTTCCCGACGGGATCCCACGGACATATTTTGGTCACTACCCGGAATCGCGACTTGGCCTTACTTGCTCAGGGTGACCACTCGTCTTGCCAGGTATCTGGGCATCCTCCAAACGAGGCATTGCAACTATTGTTAAAGACGTCGAAGCTACTGGACGCTGATATTGCTGATGATGAGGAACAAGCTGGACTGATGCTGGTCGAAGTAAGTTGCCCACGTTCAAGAATTCTTTGAAATGACATGGATGCCTTTGCAGTGCATAGAGTTTCGGGTATCTCCCTTTGGCGATTGTTCAAGCTGGTGCATATATTTGGCGAACGAATTGCAGCATCGTCGACTATCAGCGAATCTATGAACAGAAGCGTCGAGTGCTTCTTGAAGAGTACGCCAAGATGCCCGTCAAAGTTGATGACTACCAGAACACCGTTTATACTACCTGGGCAATGAGCTATGAGCGACTCGGGCCTGGCGCTTCCCAATTATTGCACTTGATTTCATTCACCCACCACGAGTTCTTGAAGCTCGAAGACATGTTCCAAAGGGCTCGAGAAAATCTTGTCGATTACGTTACTGTGCTGCCCTTTAGCGAGCATGAGACCGAAATTGAAACCTGGGTCAAAGAGTACCTTGGCTCGTTCATCGATGCAGGGGGAGCTTGGGATAGTCAAATATTTTTATCTATTATAGCGGAAATCACGTCCTATTCCTTGATCGACTATGATCGACTCAATCGAGCTTATTCGTTGCATCCTCTGGTTCACGATTGGGCGCGGACGGTGACCCGGGAGCCGCTCTTGACGCTCGAACGAACCGCACGCATTGTTGCATTGTCGGTTGGTCTAGGCAGAAGCTCCAGCGACATGGTCTTCCGGCAATCGCTTGCTGCACACATCGACGAGATTCTTCGGCAAACTCCTGACATCAATGTCAACAACTGTGCACGTTACGTCATTGTGTACCAAGAAGGTAGCCGCCCGGAAGTTACGGAAAAGTTGCAGCTACTAATGCTAGATGCCGTTCGCCCAAAACTTGGCGAAAACAACATCAGTACTCTGGGTCTCTTGACAAACTTGGCCGGTACCTACAAGGATTTAGGAGGCTGGAACGAAGCAGAAGCACTGTTTGAAAATACTCTCAAATCCATGAAGCAATTGCTTGGAGAAGAAGACATGGGCGTTTTGGTTACAATGAACAGCCTGGCGTCCATATATTTGTTACAGGGTCGATTGGAAGATGCGGAGAAGCTGGAGGCACGTGTTCTTGACCTATTCCAGAAAAACACGACTTCAGATGGGGTCGGTAACGTCGGCCTCGGGTGCTTGCAGAACCTAGCCACAATATACCATGCCCAAGGCCGCTGGCGAGAGGCACAAGGAGTTCAGTTAGAGCTTCTAGAAATATGTAAAGCAGGGCTTGGGGAAGATCACCCCGGAACTCTCAAATGTATGGCCAGCCTCGCAGAAACGTATGTCCTCCAGTATCGGTGGGATGAAGCAGAGGCTTTGCAGGAGCGAGTGCTCGAGGCACTGATGCAATCCTTGGGGCCCAGGAATCCAGCTACCACGGCCGCTATGCATAGTTTGGCCATAACATATTCTGGCCAACGCCGTGTGGAGGAGGCGGAGCATTTGCAGGATTCCCTAGTTATATTGAGCCAGGAAGTGCTAGGAATGGCGCACGCCGACACTTTGACAACCTTGGACACTTTGGCAAGTACCTATGGGGCCCAAGGACGCTGGGATGACGCGGAGCGACTCTTTTCTTTAGGGCTTGTCGGCAGGAAGGCCTTGCATGGTGATGAACATCCGCACACACTATCCAACATGAACAATCTCGCTGCTACCTATGTCCACCTGGGTCGGTGGAACGAGGCAAAGGAGCTGCTCGAGCATGTAGTTCTTCATAGAAAACGCATCTACGGAGAGGGCCATCCCAATGTGCTCACCAGCATAAACGGGCTCTCGGCCGTCTATCTTGAACTTGACGAGCTCGAAAACGCCGAGGAGCTTCAAGTGCAAGCCGTCGAGGGCAGAATAAAGGCACTGGGGGAGGATCATCCGCGCACATTGACGTGCATACACAATCTGGGGCAAATATACCTGAAGCAAGGTCGCTTTTTAGAGGCTGCCGAGCGGGAACTTCGAGTGTCGAATGCGATGAAGCGCATATATGGGTTCTGCAGCGCCGACACAATTTCTAGTATGATGGCTGTTGTCGGAATCTACATAGGCCATGGGCTGGTGGAGGAGGCCGAGTTGGTACGTCGAGAATTGATAGAGGGGGTCTGTGACGAGCATAGAGAGCCTCACCAGGCTGTGCCTGTCGTTATGGAGTTGTTGGCGGAGGTCTACAAGAAGCACGGTCGTCAGCAAGAGTTCGAAGTGCTGGAAGTATGGGTCAGTCAGTTTGTGTCGGACATCAAGAAGAAAGAGGAATCTGGTGAACAGATCGTAGAACAGAGTTGATCTGTTTCGATGGTGCGACAACTGCATACAATTATTTCTTCCACATTCTATTTGTAGGTGGTTGAAAGGTTTTTGCGCATGTTACCGCCGTCACTCGATAGCTTTGTTTAATTAGATTCAACATAGTACACTTTATGAGGGTCGGATCGTCTAAGTATTATTCGATCGCTGTTGATGCAAGTAGACTTTATTCGATCGGGGGGTGGCGCCAAGATGTCCCAACCACGCCAAGCGAGGTTCTAACGAAAACGTGCTAATGTCACTTTCTGCCCCTTTGAACTCCACTCCGAATTATCGAATGACTTGACGAATTGTAAATGATCGAAAGTAGCACTCCAGGCGCTCCAAAAATAGGCAGTTTGACCCGGATGGTGTGCATCCGGGTGCTGTTTCCTGGAACTGGCTCTTTAACTAGCTCCAGCAAGACAAACAGGCTTTGGCCCGGGCAGGGTCTGCCGGCCAGTGCACACGAACCGCGAGTTCGGCAATGCAATCGTTGCGTGCCCGAACTCAAGATACCAATACACTTTGGAACAAACCCCCGGGTTGCCGGTGACGCTTCCTTAGCCACCTGACGATTCACATGATAACCGCATATATTCACAATCACGTGTTGATCAACCTCATGGGGCCGATGCTTCCAGATTCGACCTTGGCCTAGGTTACTCATTCGATCGAAAGGTATAAACAGCAGAGGTTGGCCGATTGCTCGCTTTGCGTGCTACCATCCACGGCCTCGACTCTCACTAAATCCCCACTTTACATACAAACATGACTGGCGTCGAAGTTCCCTCTGATCCTGCACCCAACGGCTATGTGCCCAACCCGTACTCGTCCGAGATTGATGCTGCGCTGGCGTACCTTCATGCGGAAAAGGATAGCAAGGACGGGTGGCAGGATATTGGTGAGATAGCATGACCTTTGGCGCGTCCATCTCATTTTGATATCGGACTATAGACACGAAAGATGGGATCATCATGGAGAAAAAGTATATCCCGGGGGACAGTTCTGCGATCCCCGTCGTGCGTGGACACGGTCTGGTGAAATCCATCTCCCCCGCTGCACTCTTATCGGCCATCTGCCAGCCGTCGTCGCGGCACCACTGGGACTCTCGGTTCGCGTCGGGTAACTTGCTCGAGCGATACACCCGCCGAACGTACAAGTTCTATTCTGTCCAAAAGGGCGTCGGGTTTTTCGTCAGCGAGCGAGACATTGTGGGGGTGCAGAGTGTGATTTTCCCGAATGGCGATGTGGAAAACGGGTACGAGGTTATCCAGACGAGTGTGCAGGGTGATCCAGAGAATTCGGGACGGGTGAGGGCGACGTTGACGTGTGCCGGGTGGATCGTCACCCCACGCGGGGAGGATTTGGAGGTTACGTATGTTGTCAAGAGTAAGTGCGTTTGCCATGGTTGGTAGCGTAGGACCAACGGGAGGCCAGTCAATCCGAATGGGTCGATCCCGTCGGCTATTGCTGCCAAGGTTATCCAGGACATTCCGCTGGCGATTGTGAATATTTCCAACTTTATCCGCACGTCGGGGTATCCGCCGTACGTCTCGAGCCCGTCGATCACCTCGCAGCTTCGGGTCGAGACATTTAGCCTGGAGAACAAGTCGCACAACATCAAGTTTATCGGCGGCGACAACGAAGAAGAGATTGCGATCGCGGTTGACCCGAAGCCGTTTGGAGGGAGCTGGAAGGCAGAGGTGCTTGGCAACGGCGCATCGGCAGAGAAGAAGAGAACAGTGTCGTTCTCCGTGTTCCTGCGGGATCGGGCAAGTTTGAGGTGAACATCACCAAGGCATGAGGGACAGGAATGTTGTTTGTAAACACAGTAAAAGCTTGAATGAATGGATGAATGGGTTGTGGAGACTAATCTAGGGCAAAGATGGTAGCTGGGAGCCTGGTGGCAGGGGCACGCGTCCCTGTGTTGTTCTAGAGCGGTGATGGCGATACACAACGCGGTGTTGCAGCCGGTGTTCGACCATGTGGAGACAATAAACAGCATCGACAAAGCAGTCCAAAAGGGGGAAAAAGTGTTTGTTGTTTGGATGACATAGGGTCACGTGGAGTGTTGGATGCCTCGCCTCTTCCTCGCGCACCACCCCGACGAGTGATCAACCCTTGCACCAGAGTCGAGCCGTTCTGCGATGGCGACGCCGTTTATGGACTCGGAGGGCCCGTCTGTGCAATACTACCACCTGCAGTCCCACACCCCACGTAAGTGCATCCACCCTCTGCTCCACCACCGCGACTGACGCGCCCCCCCCAGCCCCTGCGGAAAAGAGTACGTGCTGCCTGCTGTGGTGAACACCCGCTAACCGTCCCCCAGCGCTGCTCTGGCTCCAGGGCGTCAACGAGGCCGGCCCGCCGCTCCACCCCTCGATCGACTCGACGTCCGAGTATGCGCAGGAGACACCGGGCAAGACCATCCAGATGCTCCCGGGCGACCTGCCCCCCGAGCGCCACCCGCTGTCCCCCCCGCCGCCCGCTGTCCCGCTCCACGCGTCGCCCCGCAAGCCTGCGCGGCGCGAGGAGCCCCCGTCCGACTGGGTCCCGCCGTCGTACTTTGCCCCCCGTGCAGACGACGCCCAGCCGCCCCCGTCCGAGAGCAAGATCGGCGGCCTCGATCTCGAGTATGCGGTGAGTCGCCGCGCGCCTGCCCCTTGCGCCGATCCGTGCCACGCGCGACGCGCTTGTTCGACGCGCTGACTTGTTCGCACAGGTGTTTGGAGACCATGGCGGAGCATCTGAAGCCTCGTACCAAAGAACCTTGCAGCAAGCCGCGGGCGGATATCCCCCCGTCGACGCCGAGCACGATGACCTCGGCGAGCTCGATGATCTATACGAAGATGACGTAGACAGCAATGAACAAGAACGACCCCAGAGCATGATGAGCCCTCGCGCCGAGAGCCGTACGGTAAGTCGGGTTCCCCATGTCGTTTGCCCAGCACCCATGCCGCGATATCTCGCTCATCCACGCTATCGCGCGCATATCTTCGCATGCTGACCCATCTCTCGCCCTCCCAGGTTCCAATTGAAGACACAAACCCTCGCTCACCCCGCTACCTATCTCAATCCACCGGTCCATCTTTTGGAAATATCAACCGCCCCGGATCTTTCGCTCCCATCTCAATCGCTCCCAAACATGCCGAAAGTGGCATCAATATCCAAATCCAGCCTCCCACCGACCCAGCTCACTCTCGAGAGGCACGTCTCGTTTTTCATGCAAAATTGTATCCAACGAATACTGATGACATAAATCCCACGTTTTGTCCTTGTCCGCTTACTTGCCGGTCCCCTTATTCTGCTACACGTTTTTGTCCTCGCTTAGGTCTCGCGCTCTGGCGCCCAGTCCGAGGCCACAGTCGATCCCGTTGCAGAAATCACCGACGAAGTTCAAAACTTGTGGGGTCCTCCAGGTAGCGCACTGCCGCCAATCAAGACACAGGGCACTGGCACTAGTGCACGATGGAAGGTGAGCTGGAATTCCGCTGATTTTTTTTGTTTTTATTGGCTCGTCGCCTTTGCACGTCGTGAATAACTGGCACTCGGTCATTTGCCTGGCGATGGCGGGTTCCGCCCGAGTTCCCTCATCGGGTTCGGTTTCCTGGGCTGCGCCTGTCGGGGGATTTTCATTTCTAGGATGGCGTAACTCGGGTTTCGACGGTGGCTTCTGTTAGATCATCGTTGATTATGGCTAGCTTTTCTTACATACTTGGTGTTTCTGCTTTTTCGCACACTGCCCAATCGGGCTTTACTCCCCACATCTTGCCTAGTTTTAGCCACACCAGAAGCTGACCTCCCTATTTCGTCCTTCTCTAGCCTCCCCCAGAATCCGCCCATACCGAAACCTCATTCTTCAAGCCCGCAGGACAAGCTGGATCTGTCCACGCCAGTGCAGTTCCACTACCACCCTCTGCCCCAATCACCGCACAAGTCACCGGCAGTCGCGTCGTCCCTCAGTCCACGGGACAGACTGGTAGCCGTATCGTACCTCAATCAACTGGAATGACGGGCAAACAATCCACCGCCCGCGGGGCTCCTGCTCCTGCTCCCAGCCCGCCACCCGTCGCGCCCCAAATGACAGGCCAAACTGGCAGACAATCGACGCGCGCTCCAATCGCTCCTCAAACCACTGGTAAACATTCGACTCGTGGTCCTATAGCGCCCCAGACGACAGGCAGACAATCGACCCGTGGTCCGATTCAGACTCAGGTGACGGGCAGTCGCACAGGCGGCGGCGCCAAAGTCGTCCCTCAGATGACCGGCCGTACCTCAAAGACTGGTACGACGCGCACGCAGGTAATCCAGCCTACGCCTCGTCATCCTGGCTCGGCCGTCGGGGGCACCTCGACAGTAGGTCGCGCCAAGAGCCCGCTTGGAAAGGGTTCGGTGGCGGACAGTCAGATCACTGGCCAATACCCTGGAGCGTACCAGTCGTTTGGAGGTGCGATGGATGATGGAAGTTATGCGGGCGAAGGGGATATCCCAATCACGGATACGAAAACGATCATTATCCCGGCGAAGACGGAAACAGCTTTGCAGGCGAAGGCATGGCTTACACAGGCGAAGAACTCGGTCGTGCGCCGAGCGTGGCCGAGAGCGTGCACACTGCGCGCAATGAACCCAAGCTTCACCCGCTCGGCGGGAGTGTTGTTGCACCAAGCGAAGGTGGCGGTATGCATCCGTTCCGGTCGATGGCACCGAGCGAGGGCGGAAGCGCCGCTCATCAGTATAGGACTTCGAGCCCAGCTGGGAGTCGCGTCAGCCACCATCGGTCGACGAGCGGAGCCAACGGCCACGGCGATCGTGTTCCTACCCCGACGCGTTCGCACCATCAGTCCATGAGCGGCGGATACGCGCCCGAAAACGACTATGGCTATCGTCAAGGTCGGGAGGACGTCACGCCCACTCCATCCGAAGGTGGCATTATCGATCGCGTACCGGAAATGTCGGAGCGCGAGTTGTTGGAAGTCTTGAAAACCCCACGCACGTCGTACTCGGTTTCGCCCTCGGTGTTGGCTGAGAAGTCAAGCGCTCGCACTACCACGATGAAGATTTGTGCATCTTGTTGCACGCTGCGGAGGATCCGAATCAGCATGAAGTTATTCGCAAGGCAGTGCGAAAGGCGGCCAAGATGAGGATCAAGCGATTGGGTGTGGAGGAAGAGGTATGAGTTTATATTTTTGAACAAGATTGAGAGTCGGTGTTGATTCAAATTTGATCTCTAGCGTCGCAAGGAACCGCTACCGATTGCTCCTCCACCGCGAGATGTACGTGTTGGCTGACAGAGTCCAAGGTTGGGTGCTGATGGCTATTTGCAGTCGAGTGTTGCCCCCGAGTGGGCTCAGCCACTTTTCCACATGCTCCAGGATGCACAGACCCGCTTGGATAGTCTTGAAGGGGGCCGGAACAGGATCGAAGCCCCGCCTTCCCGTATGAGTGGATCTCAGAGGCCCGAGTCTGAGGGTATGTGGCATATCGAGTTGACACCGGTGGACCTAATCCCGACCTTGCAGCCCATTATGATCTTAATGTTGGTCGCACACCCGCTACTGTTCACGCAAACTTCAACCGCGTGTCGACCGTTCCTTCGGGCACCAACGTTGCCGAATCAGTACTCGGAAGTAAGACCAACGATTACCAGCAAGGTCCCGTATACGACGACCATCATACGCGTGAGCATTCACCAGACCCAGAAGCTGTCCGCAAGGCGCTGAGGGACTTTTTGTATCCGGCAGATGAACGTGAACCCTCAGTCATGGGCGGACAGTCGTATATGGGTCACCCACGCGATGATCAAGAGCGGTCCATGTACGGCAACGACCAGTCGATGTTTGGAAACGAGCATGAGCCGTCGATCGCTGGCGTGAACGGCGAGTTGGAAGAAGAGTTGTACAAGCTCCGCATGAAGAATCCTGAAAAGTCGGACAAGAACTGGGGCAACGACGAGGTTCCGGATATTCCGGGCGAGCAGGAGCCGCAGAGTGCGGTGAGTGCTCCAAATACGGGTGCGCTCCAGGCGTATGTTGCTCCCCCCGCCTGGCAACGCATCCATCAGCGTTTGCTCAACTGGGCGATGGTCTGGCCGTTGACCGAGCTGGACAAGGCTCTGGGGAGCACCGAGCGTGGTCATCAAGTCGAGGAGATCGCATTGAGCATTTGGTGCACCCAAGTCTACAAGCGATACGTGCGCGCGCGCATGTCCGAGGGTGGTGTGAGCGCGAGTGGCGAGGGGGGAACTCAAAAGGTCGATCGCATGTTTGTCCCGCCCAACATGGCCGACGCGATTTCTACTGCCGTGTACAATGGTCGACATGGGGACGCTTGTCAGATGCTCAAGGACATGTGGGCGCCGTTTGGGCTCGAGGGTATGCCTCGGTTGATCATCGTGTTGGCGAGGCATAGGCGAGATGAGCATCACTGGGTTACGCATCGGTGAGTCTGGCTGGGTTTGGTGGTGGTGGTGGTAGCTGGAGCTGACTGGGTTCTTGGTATAGGTTCTCGTTGCCTGATGGACAGTTGTCGACGTATGATACATACCCCGAGCGGTCCTTGCCCGACGGACGGGTAAGTGTTAGGTTCAACTGTGAAAAGTGTCTGGAACTCATATTCTGTCTAGCCTCTGGGATGGTGGTTCGCTATTCGTAACGCGTGGCCCCATGCTTCGTACCCGCCGGCTGACGCCCTCGTGCAAAAGATGGTGCGGATCAATAGGCCAATGCAGCTCTTGGTGGATTGTTCCGTCGCGGCCGCTGCAATCTGGCGCAACTTGTTAATGGGAAGCAAGGCGGAGCGAAGCGTCGACTTGGAGCGTCTTCGGGACCTCATCAGTACCGAAGTCAAGTCGCTGAAGCAACGCAAGGAAATGGGTCGCTTGACAGTATCGAACAGCAAGTGGGAGGAATAAGCGTGCTATCGCAGGCGAGAGATCTAGACAGATGGTGACTTTTTGAACGATTTTCGGAGTTGATGATTTTACGCTACACTTTAACGACATGTTCCTTTACTGTCTGTTTCGCTTACGAGCACGCACCTGTTGTTCTTCTTGGTCGTACAGAGGCCCTCGGTCGCTTTGTTATTTCTCTCCTTTTTTTTTTGTAGTCGGATCGGTTTTCTTCTTTTTGTTTGCGTTTGGTAGCCTCCGCTCTTAGTCCTAACTCCTGTACGTAGTCGGATTGTGTGATGATGCCAAAATTATATATACCTTTTTGAATCACCCAACTAATGTGTCGTGAGTGTCGGGTAACCTAATAGCGGACACTGGAACCACTTTCACTCATACGGTGAATACGTTATCCTGAAGCGGTCTATCCCATGTTTGAGCACGCCCTGCGTTGACTCACGTGCGGCTGGCCTGAATCCCCCCATTCAATCAAGGGCAAACCTGGTTGTGTCCGACCCTATCCGACCTTATCCCATACCAATAGCTATGGGCGACTCGGAACGCACTGGGTCTTCGACCCACGCATCTAGTAATGGATTTCATGGTACTACGCGAAACAGAGTTGACCCTTACATCTGGGCCTCCTTGCAAAAGACTGAAACTTGCGCACTTGATACACTCCTCGAGGTACTACTCTCCCGCTGTTGCTCTGGCACAAGCCAATCACCCCTTGAATCTCCCTGCGCCCCATCTGCGTTGAATACCTCACAGTCCGATGGGGAAGCTATGTCGGAGGGCTCTCCCAGACCAGGTAAAACGGAGAAAGTTCACGCCCTCCCAGCGACTGCAACAGCTTCCCAACGGTTGTTCGAGCAATGTTTATTAAAGGTCCTTCCGATCTGCGATGACAGCAAATTTCGTAGCTTGATTCAGAAATTGTGAGCGATTTTATTTTATTTTTGCCACGCTTGAGTGATCAACCTGAAATACCGCATGTCAGCTCCGATACAGCTGGTCCCGAAACACAACGATACGCCGTTTTTGTCGAAGCCTGTAACTTTGCCCTTTCGAAACTCAAGGCGGTTGAAGTCTCCGGACTCGACTCTTCCAATTCCGACGTCTTATTTCACGTCAACCATGGCAGGCAGATTCATAGCTCCAGAGAATCCCTTTGCATACCCGATGCTGTGGTTGTGGATCTCCGCGCCGCTCGGAGAGTTCAAAACTCGTTTGATGCCAATTGGACCACCCTCGTAGGCGATAGCTGCCAAAAACCTCCTCCCTCAAAATTTCGATGGCCCGAAGTCTTACCGTTTATCGAGTTTAAGCGGTCGGGCAGCATCAAAGTCAAATTGCGTGATGAATACGACCACCTTGCCCAAACCACATTTCCTCCTCAGGTTATAGCCGAGCAGACTCGATCCACCAGCACCATTTCCGGGACCCCGACCAACAGCAGCATCTGGAGTGCTGCACGCTCAAACTCGAGTGATTCTCAAAACGACAACGCCACTGGTGATCAATCAGCTGAAGGGCTGCCAATGGCCGAAAACGGTGACCCGCCACCTGATGATCCAGCCAACACACATTCAGTCATTCAACCTGACAAACAGCCCAGTTCGCAGGATGCGTTGGAGTTAAATCGATCTCAGGAGCGCGCAGTGAGCCGGAAAATTCTAGAGGGTCTAAAGCAGTGTGGCAGTTATGCCTCTGAAATGCTTAGTGCAACGATTGGTAGGCTTCATGCATTTGGTCTGTTTATCGATGGTAAGTACTAGATTCTACAGGTTGGAACCGAGTTCTCACACCTCGACGAGCAGATCAAAAACTTTGGCTGTGGAGATACGACCGACAGAGTCCAATCCAAACCAGTGGGATCAATCTCGTGTCGGACTTGCCCCGTTTCTTGGTTCTGCTGCTTGTATTTCAACGTTTCAGCCCTGTGGACTGGGGATATCACCCACTGCTTCATTCGGACTCTGGGTCCCTGGATCTCAAGTTTGATGAACTGGATGTCTCTGTCGATCCGCAAGATGTTGTTCACCAAACGTTCAGTCTGAATGGACGCGGGACGAGTGTTCTTGGCGCAGGAAGTGCTCACCGGGATGCCGCCAACATACCTCTAGTTGTCGAATTCAGCTGGCCAAACAAAGCGAGGGCATCGGAAAGGTTCATCATTCGGGAAGCCATCAAGGGAGCCCCTGGTGCAGAAAACCATCTCCCCAAGGTATTCGCCTCATGCGACATTCACGACACGGAGGAGATCAGGATCCAACTTGGGATTAACGAGAATTCACAGAATCCGTTCCGTGTGCTTCGAATGACAGTCTCTGAGCGATTACTCAAAATTACCGTGTTATCCGGTCTCCCCCGCATCAGCGCCTGCATGCAGTGTGTGAAATGTGAGTCGAGTCTCTCGTCCATCACCACCGAGCCAATAACTGTTCTTAGGCCACTACTTGGTGTGGTGCGGCGGTGTACAACATCGCGATCTGAGCCTGTCAAACATGATGGTTCGAAAACAAGCAGACGGTTATATGGGCGTGTTGAACGATTGGGATCTTTCTCATGTCGAGCACTTGGGTATAGAAGTCAACGAACGCACTGGAACTCTGCCTTTTCTATCCATTGATCTGCTCCGGAGTAGCTGGCCAAAAGGAAGCGTGGTTGTAGAGTATCAACATGAACTAGAATCCTTCGTTTGGATCATGTTCTGGCTCGCTATGTGTTGCGAGAGCGACAGCGGCATAGTGCCAGAAGAGCTGCGTACCTGGACTACTGGGGCAATGGAATGTCGTCGCCGGAAACTGGAATATCTAGAGTCCTTTAAACTCAAGGACTCACCGACTCATACGCTCGACTGGAAGGTCGCCACTCCACTCATCTTCCAGCTCAAACAATTACGCTTGGACAGGGGTATCTTTGAAACGCAGCTATCAGCGGGCAAGCACCCCAGTGTTCAGCCGCCCACGAATAAGGAGCTACTCGATATGTTTTTGCAGGAGGTCCCAAAACATTTGCCTCAGAGTTATCAAATGCCCAAGGAACCTGTTGTAGATTAGGTGCTCTATCGTAGTAACTCTCACTGTGTTGAACCAGAGCAACTCATCATCTCTTGCATACATTTGGAATGCCCAATGGCGATATCCAGTCGGTGGCTTCGTTGTGCGATCGGAAATTGAGGTGCAACCCAGAGGACTGGTACTAACATCGCGTCTCGCCCGGGAAAGCCACGGTTATCTCGATGCGAAGGCAGAGCACATCTCATAAATCTCTATTCACAAGCGTCTTTGACTCAGATTTGATACTTCTCTAGCGATCTCTTGGGGTCGGATGGCTCCAAAATTAGACGCAACGGCGTGGGATCGGTCGGTCTTTACCGGAAGCGAGCGTGCCTGGAGTGGAGCCTGGACTGGCTTGGCGCAGAAATTGAGCGCCATCCTGTCAATCTGTACGCTGGTGGAATTAGACTTAATTAAATATATTGAAATGAGAAAAATACGTCCAACGTACGCGTCAAGTGTGGGGATGTTGTTGAACGCCAAGCGTTCTCGCTCGAACTGTCAAGGCCGGCTGATTAGGCCAACCCTTTGATCGGGGATCAAAACCCTCCGTGCTTCGGGCGCTTAATTTGCTCGTTCTGGGAGCAAAACTAGCGCACATGTGCCTCACTTGTTTCCATTTCAGCAATTTGCCCAAACCATTCAGAGCGAGGGCAGTGCTCCAGGCTATATGATGTGTGCCTCGCTTTGTTGGTCTGGCTGGGTTCCCCTTCCCTCCCCCCTCACCACTCGACCATGCTTCCAGCGATTGCAGGCGCTCTCTTTGGATTCGCCCCCCTGGCGATGGTCTTGGCCCCCTCTGCGTCGGCCCAGATCCAGTGGCCGACGCTGCCCAACAACTTGACCGAGGACGTGCTCCAGGTGGCGAACGCCATCTCCCCGCCGTGCGCGGCCAACAACACCTTTTGCCAGCAGCTCACCACCTCTGTGGTACGTACTTGTAGCTGTGGCTCAGATGTGGGCGGCTGGCTAATTAACTGGGTCGGGGTGACAGATCCCAAGGTGTGGACGTTTGCGTGGAGGTCCGTCCACTCTAGCCTTGGTGCTGCTCTCGGGTCACTGATTAGACTTTTAGATCCTGGCTGTTGGTGCGGAAACCACGACCCGCTTCACGTATGTTTCCAGTTTCTGTCACAATAACAGCCTGCGACTAATGGCTACCCCTTATCCAGTATTGTGCGATCTGCATGTCAAATCCTACTGACAACCAGACGACCCCAGACCAGACTCAAGCTGCGACCGCTGGCCACAATGGTCAGTAAATTTTAGGTTGTATGATGGGCGCCAGAAGCTCACGATGCCCCGGATGCTTCCAGCCTTCCATGTTGCTTGCAATGCCTATGAGCAGTTGATCAACGGGACCGCGACAGTCTCCACGACATCCGCCATGAGCTCTTCGTCTGCGCCAACGGTATCGGCGACGGCCGCAGCTTCATCAAGTCAAAATAACAAGGCTCCGACCACCGCGATCATTGGTGGAGGTGAGCGGATTATATGCGCCTATGGGATGGTACAATACAGATGCTGAGTTCCACATTTGCAGTCGTTGGAGGCGTGGTTGCGCTTGGAATCATCGGACTGATCGCTCTCTGGATCCACAAACATAGCCAGCGTGATAACGGCAGTCGTGTAAGTGAAATTTCATTTTTCCGGGGGCTAGGGATATCAATATATCGACATATTGGCAGGATATTGCACCCTCGAGCATGTCATACATGTCAAGCGAGGCGCACAAAGCTCCCATGGCTTTGGCCGCGCCGTATCCTCATACGTCAATGAATCATTATGGCTCGCCTGGCCATGTGTCTCCCCGTAAGTTCCAGTTGATTTCTCATGAAACGCAATGCCAGTAACATTGGCTATTAGTACCTCATATTGGATACAGTAACAACCCCGAGCCGATGAATCCGGGTGTCCCTGTGGGTCCTAACCCACAGCAAGGTGTTTAACTCGCTACAGAGGGGGCAGGTGAATTAAAATATGTGAAGTTTATTCATCGAGGTCATATTTTGGGTTGTTTTCTGTGCCTTAGCGTATTACTGGGCAATGGTGATGTTGATTTTAATGGCTATATAAAAGAGGCGCGATCTATTGTGCACTATTTGACTCGGACCCTTGTCTCCAATTCGAGTTTCTCACGGCGTGATCTGAGTCGACAATCAGCGCTCCACATATGCTATATAAGAGCTCGACAGTTTCCCCACACTGTCCTACACAAACGACATGATGAAGGTTGATTATTCGCTCTATTTGGTGACTGGACGCGAGTTTTTGCCGGCTGGCAAGGTAAGTGTGTGAGGGTCGGGCCTGGCCAACTGGATAGGATTGAAATTTTGCTGCTCTAGGATTATTATGAGTCGGTCGAGGAGGTGAATCCTATCTCTACGCCGGAATTTATTTTGTTACCTACATATATTTAATTGCCCAGAGCATACAAGGGGGTGTGACGGTTGTACAAGTACGAGAGAAAAAGGCTGATACAGGCGAAGTATGTGTCGCTCAAACTCCCCACGTTTGTCCTCCTACTCATTCGACCTCACCTAGTTCCTCGAAATCGCACGCAGGACAAAACAAATATGTGACAAATACAACGTCCCACTCTTTATCAACGATCGCGTGGATATTGCTCTCGCTGTGGGTGCTACTGGTGTCCATATCGGCCAGAGCGATATGCCTGTGGCGGTTGCAAGACGACTAATGGATTTGGGTCACCCGGGTATGTTCGTTGTGGCTTTAATAAGAGACTGAATGAATGAGGAGTGTAGATGCTCGACCTGTGATTGGTGTTTCCGTCGGGAACATCGAGGAGGCTAAACGGGCCGTCTCGGACGGTGCGGATTATGTTGGAATCGGTGCCATTTGGTGAGTTTTCGACAATATCACAAGGAAAGGGGTTGGTTTTGACTCGGTATTAGGGCTACGACGACAAAGGACATTGTGAAGCCCTTGGTCGGTGTGCGAGGACTCGGTGATATCCTAGATGTGGTCGGGGACGCTGGGATCCCAGCCGTGGCTATTGGTACGTACAAGTCCATTTTGAGCATACAGTAAACTTTGACGGTACCTCTTAGGCGGTATTAAAATCCATAACGCACTTCACACGCTCCACGGTGGCGTCGGTCCTCTAACTGGAACCGCGCTCTCCGGCTTGGCGGTCGTCACCGAGCTCATGGGAGCACCAGACGCATCCATCCCGGCCCGTGCTCTTACCAAGATTATCAATTCGCGGAATCGACATGCGCACTGGCCTGCTCTTTGTCTCTCTCCAAACACCCCTCCATCTGCGGCTTTGCTCGCCGAGAATGCGGGTTCGTTGTTGACCGCGTTGAGAAGGCATTCGCCCTTGGTGCACCAGATTACGAATCATGTGGTGGTCGCCCAGAGCGCAAATGCAACGCTTGCACTCGGCGCAAGTCCGATTATGGCCACTGCGCCCGAGGAGATGGAAGATTTGGGAGCTATCGTCGGCGGGTTGCTGATCAATTTTGGGACGATTACGAGTAAGGCTGGGATGCTGCTCGCTGGTGAGTTGTTGTTTTTTTTTTTGTTCGAAATAGGTGTTGTTTCTTTTTGTCCTTTTCGCTCATCTTGGTGATGTCGGTTTAGGAAAAGCAGCGAATGCGAACAAGAAGCCAGGTAATAGGTCATTGTCTCTTGGGGTTTCAATTTTTTTTTATTCTTCCGTTTTTTTATAGTTGTTTTTGATCCAGTAGGAGTTGGGGCGACTCCATTTAGGCGAGAAACTGCGAGCGGTTTGTTATGACGGTTGTCTATTTGCTTGTCGCTGAGATTTTCTATTTAGAGCTCCTGAACACCTGGCAGGCTAGTGTCATCAAGGGGAACGCTGGAGAGATTGGTGCAATTTTGGGCAGCTCAGAGGTCAGTCGGGTTTATTGTATTCTGTGCGATTGTTGAGCATGTATGTCCTAGGTTGCTTCACGTGGAGTGGACAGTGTTGGCCCAGGTTTCTCGGATCCAGCGAACGTTGTCAGGACTCTTGCGAAGCGAGAACGCAAGCATTCAACGAGTTTTCGTCTTTTGCTGATACTGATGTTTGGCACAGGCTGCATTGTAGTCATGACCGGCAAAACTGACTATGTCTCTGACGGATACACAGCCGTCGCTTTATCCAACGGGCATTCTCTTTTAGGCGACGTAACCGGGAGTGGGTGCATCGTCGGTACTGCTATCGCAGCGTTTGCTGCTGCAGCCCGATTGGAGATGCCTCAATGCTCAGAAGACGAAGGAAGACTTGTGAGAGGGGACATGTTCCAGGCAGCTGTGGCTGGGTGAGTTGCATATATGAGGGTCGAATGTCCGGAGCGGTAATGAAAATTGCATTTCAGCGTTCTTGCAGTTACTATCGCAGCCGAGTTGGCGGCTGAGAGGTCGGACGTCAAGGGCTCGGGCACTTTCTTCAATGCACTAATCGACGAGCTGTACAACTTGAAGCCGGAAACCATTGCAAATAAAGCAATGATTGAGGTATTGTGATCGGGTCTATACCACTTGTTTTGTATTGTTATAAGACAAATCATATGAATAAACAGAATTCTGAGAAACAGTGGCTGGTGAGTGTGTTGGACTCTACAAATATATTTCATAAAAACTAGTAAGGATTTTATTTTTACACTTGGGTCATGAGCAATCACTTGGATGATTTAACAAATGAATCATGAATCTGTGGGGTGCCAACATCTGAATTTTTTGGATGTCTGGGAGGGTCACCATCAGCAAAATCAGCAAAACCCTGTAGTTCCCCTTTTGCGAGTCCGCCAGAAAACCGGGTAAGCAAGTGGATAAAACGAACGAGAGCACGATACACGAAAAATTTACCGACGCATATAAGCGATCGGTACTGTACAGCTAAGCCACTCATGAGCGCCGTAAGCGTCGCAGAACACCGAAACCCAACATCCCCTTCTCAGGAAAAACCTGAGGGATTGTGCCACAACTTCAATGCAGTGCCACATGCTGGAGTTGTGTGGACAAATTAGGAAGGCGCCAGACCGAACGTAAATATCACGTGATGACAGACACAAACCGCCTGCCACAAGTCAACCATCATGGCTGATGCCGATTCGCCTATCCTCTCGCTTACAATGCTCGGCGCAGGCCAAGAAGTGGGCCGTTCATGCTGCGTGATCAAGTACCGAGGCAAGACTGTCGTATGCGATGCCGGCGTTCACCCTGCGCATTCTGGTATGGCGTCACTCCCGTTCGTAGACGAGCTGGATTGGAGTACTGTCGATGCCATCCTTGTTACCCAGTAGGAATCAAACATATTTTGCATACTTGAATATTTCTCACAGCTTCTGGCTAGCTTCCATCTTGACCATGCCGCATCGTTGACATATGTCATGGAAAAAGTATGCATCTTGTGGCAATTTTTAAACGGCGAAACTAAATGGACTTTCAGACAAACTTTAAAGAGGGCAAGGGCAAAGTATACATGACCCATCCGACGAAAGCAGTGTACAAATACATCATGCAAGACTTTTTGCGCATGTCGTCAGTCCTGAACCCTTCGTAGCCCTCAACTCGACATTGATTGTTTTTATTTCCAGATCTTCTGGAGCCGATCCCCTGTACACCCCTGTCGACGTATCGCTCTCTCTTCCACTAATTACCCCTATCTCAGTCCACCAGCTAATATCCCCAACACCCGGCCTGTCATTTACACCCTATCACGCAGGACACGTTCTTGGGGCATGCATGTTTCTCATCGATATTGCTGGTCTTCAAATACTCTACACTGGCGATTACTCGCGCGAAGAAGACCGTCACCTCGTCCGAGCCGAGCTTCCACCTCTACGCCCGGACGTCTTGATCGTCGAAAGTACATATGGGGTGCAAGGTCATGAAGCGCGCGAAAGTCGCGAAGCCAGGTTCACCACAAGCGTGCATACGATCGTCAAACGTGGCGGCCACGTGTTGCTGCCAGTGTTCGCTCTTGGACGCGCACAGGAACTCTTGCTAATTTTGGACGAGTATTGGGCAGCCCATTCCGAGCTCCAGGGCATTCCGATTTATTACGCGTCCAGTTTGGCGAGGAAATGTATGGCAGTTTATCAGACATACATCCACACGATGAATTCGCACATTCGGTCGAGGTTTGCACGCAAGGACAATCCATTTGTCTTCAAGTCGGTTGATTTTCTATGCTGTGCTCCAATATGCTAATGACCAACCTCAGGCATATTTCGCACCTACCTGCGACTCGTGGTTGGGAACGAAAAATCGCCGAAGCAGGACCTTGTGTGATTCTAGCATCTCCTGGTTTTATGAATAGTGGACCAAGTCGGGAGCTACTGGAGTTATGGGCGCCGGACGCTAGGAATGGGGTTATCATTACCGGGTATTCAGTGGAAGGAACTTTGGCAAGGGTGAGCATCATTCTGTTTATCTTCGTATGTTGTTACTCTCAAAACCCTGCTCGCGGTGGGATCACGCTCCTCCGTTTGAGCTGTATAGAGTTGGTCATGCAATATAATGTTGTTTTCTCACTCTTTGGAGTATTCCTTGGTTGATGTACTGCAAGACTCGGCCGGGATCCGTTTCCGCTTCCTTCTCTATGCGTTTATGACAGGATCTGACGACTATTATTCGCCTTGCCGCTTCGTTTTTGCGTTAGGATATTATTTTGGAACCCGATGAAATAAAACCTTACCGCACGGATGGACCCAATGGCGACAAGCCAATTCCACGTCGGCTTTCGGTGGAATACATTTCCTTCAGTGCTCATGTTGATGGACCGCAAAATACGGAGTTTATCGAAGCAGTCGGAGCACGCCACGTCGTAAGTAGTTCAAGGCGCTATTAGAACCTGTTGTTGTTGAGTATAGTATTCAGATTCTAGTTCATGGTGAACAGACAGCGATGGGTCGTTTGCGAGGGTCGCTGCAAGCTCGTTACAAGGAACGGGATGAAGATGTGAAGGTTCACACTCCAAAAAACTTGGAAACACTCAGGTTGAGCTTTAGAGGTGAGCGTGTGGCAAAGGTAAATCGAGCTTCATTATTCCAGATATTCTCGCAGATTGATGTATTTCCATAGGCGATCGGAAGCCTTGCTACTCCGACTCCCGCTCTTGGATCCACGCTTTCCGGCCTGCTCATCTCAAAAGACTATTCCTACACCCTCTTGTCTACCAAGGACTTGCGTGACTTTACCGGGCTGTCTCTCAGTACTGTCACTCAGCGACAACGCGTTCCCTTGTCTGTCGGATGGGCGCTCGTGCGATGGCATCTGGAGGGCATGTTCGGAAGCGTGAAGGAGGGTGTGGATGACGATGGGTTACAAACATTTAGAGTGAGTAATTCCATAATTCACCGAGTCAGATACTAAACAGCGAACGTTTGTCAGGTCATGAATGCTGTGGATGTCAAACTCGCCTCCGAACAAGAGCTGGTACTTGAGTGGGTCGCTGGGTCCAGCAGCGATATGATCGCGGATGCTGCTGCGGCTTTAATCCTTGGAATTGATCGCAGCCCCGCGTCTGTTAAGCGTTAGTAAAAACATTTCTGCTTACATTACCCGTATATCTACAGAGATACAATTCCTAGTGACAACTCATGCTCATTCGCATGCCCACCCTCACTCACACGACCCCTCGACCACGGACCCCGATAAACACGCTGCTGAACGTCTCCAGCATATCGTCGAGTTCCTGGAAGCACATTTCGGCGATGTCGAGTTTGTGGACCCGAGCTTGCACTCTGCGATTGACGAACCAAAGCCCCAGGTTGAAGACGCGATGGAAGAAGAAAGAAAGAGCATCAACCCGAAGCGGAAGAAACTACCAAGCCGGAACAAGATGGAGACGATACCAAGATGGACCAAGGTGACGAACAGGGTGACGAAAAAGGGGACAGTAGTAGGACTCGACATGATATGCCCGTTGGCCCACATCTGTTGATCAAGGTGGACAGGCATGAAGCTCGTGTGACGGTTCCGGGAATGGTGCGTGGCCAAGGCTTCGTCGTGCGAATTGGCTGCTGAGCCTACTTGTTAGGCGGTGACGTGCAAGCACGATCCGCTCCGCCGTCGGGTAAACGCTGTGCTCGAGATGGCGATCGCCACGGTGGACACTCTGGCCGACTCTTATGAGGTCACTGTGCAAAACTCGGAAGGATCTGCTTTACCGGAGACTAAGGAGGAGGCGAAAGATATGATGGTGGAGACTGCGGCTTAGCTTCATTAGTGAGGTCTACTCGAGGGATCAAATAAAATCTGTTGGCCGCGTAGCGAGTTCTCAAATACATTTTTTTGCGGAACACTACCAATCATAAATGAGCATACTTATCATTCAGCACAGAAATCGGGTAAATTTATATATTAGTATTCTCGATTAACGACGACATGGGTATATGCGCAAGCATGCTCTAGAATTTGGAAACGGATTGAGTCATAGCTATGCTAAAAACGTAAAGCATATGTTTCTTGAATAATCTGCCATTTCTAGTTGCCTCTTTGGTAACCGGGGTGAAGCATCACCGCGTTGAGCCCCACTATAGTCGGGTCAACGGCGGCTCCCAGAGGGGCCGCAAATAACAGCGAGAGAGAATGTTCTTGAGTCAGAAACCCACCACAAGTTTATAGTAATAAGGCAAAACTCACAGGTTGGGAGGGACAGAAGGTGAGCGTGCCGCTCGCGCTCACCCCCTGTCCCCGGTTAGTAACTACCTGCCTTGGGGCGAACGAACCTTGTATGAAAGATGATAGCTAATAATCCCTACCATTATGTGACCTACCGTCGTATCTTACCGGCACTTATCGATGTTGTCTACCTGCCTACCTTTATGGATGTACTTACTTATCAGGCCAGTGTTCACCGTTTCGGTTGTGGTGATTTCTGGTGGTTGAAAAATCAGTGCTTGTTATTCAGATTTGACTAAATTACGTTACACACCTGCGTGTTTTTTCTTGTATGTTTTTATCTTCTGTCCAAAAAGGTGTTGAGGAGGAGAGGGGGCCGAAGTAGGGGGCAGGGGGGGGGGCGTGATGCAAGAAGGGGGAGGCGGAGAGGGATAAGTGGACCTAGAGCATCGAGCTTTCAAACATTCTGTCATCTGCTATATCATTTCACTTACCCTCGCTCTAGCGACGAAACACCTTGATCCAGCCCCATCGCTCGAACTGGCCCATCTCGGCCAGCACGAAGACCTCCGGGCTGACCTCGTACTTGTTCACTCTCGGGCTTCGTGCCATCACACGATGGTATGCTCGATGGTCGACCTGTAGTTGGTCGATTGGGCCCGAGAGGTAGGCCAGCCCGGCGTTCGCTGTGGCGCGCAATTCGAGCTGGTGGTCGACGTTGCGCCGTAGGTTGTTCCACAGCGACTCGATGACTGAGCGGTATAGGAGGGGGGCGGCGTTTGGACACTTGAACGGCATTGAGCACAGAAGGGCCGAAGAATAAAGAAGGAGTAATGTACTCACCGCCAGAGGCTGGATGGAGATGCCGAGGGGCCCTGCGATGAGGGCCAATGTACCGAAGTGTTCGTACGCCCACTTGGCTCGGGTACGACTGCACTTCATCGCCGCCACTGGCAGGGGCTCATGTGCATGAGCGGCTAGCATCTTGATGAGCCGGCGAATCACTGGAATGTGGCTAGGGTCGAAGGTAGGGGAATCGGGGTTACTGGGGAGAAGATCGAGGATGCGGTGGACAAGTAGTATAGTGTGCATGATACTGTAGTGCGCGTACGATGTGCAAAGAGCAGGAAGAGGGTCAAAGACCGTGGTCTAGCAGCTATGTATGGGTCACGGAGCTGTATGCGCATGTTTTGGGCTACTGGGCGTACCAAAAGGCCACGATGAAGCGCTATGAGAAATCAAAGACCCAAAGTGTTATTAGAGATTGAATGCAGAAGGTCACGCGGAAGGTTAGCCCTAAGCGACTGAATCTCGACAGAGCCTTGGCGATGAGTAGTTTGAAAAATTATCAGTATAGACGTTAATCCTCGGCTATGAGGATTGAAGAGTTTCTACTGAGGTGGGGTAATCGACACGCTGGATCGACTATCAAGTGGCTGTTACAGGTAACGTTTGATCGAACTAAACGGATACCAGCAGAAACTGAGGGTTCCTGGCTGCTAGTTGACCCGGTTTTCAGAATCCAGAAAAGATTATTGAAAACCCCCTCATGTAGCACGGTGATATCAAGCATTCCCTCGGTGTACAATCATATTATTACATCTATGTTAAACTTAAGGTAGCCGTTCGGGCATATGGCAGCATACAGTGCTTAGTTATTCCGAGCTCATTCACAATAACTATGTTATTCAAGCACCCGAGGTTTGATAAATTCGCAACTATTGCAAAACCTTACACCATCGCCCAATAAGGCTCGGTTAACTAACAGGCAGTGGCGCAAAAAGCTTCGAGAACGGCATAGATTCTGTTGGCTGCAACCAGTTCCGATCGTCATACTGCGCATGAGGCGGACTTTCGATCATGTGGAACGTATACGCAAACCGAGTCCTCTGCGACGTGTTCCGCTCTGACTTGTGCAAGACCGAGCCGTGAATGAGCACCAATGTGCCTAGAATTCACAACACCCGGGGCTAATCAATATAATCAACATCGCTGTCTTGATCCACGTACCTGCATCGCAAGTCTCTAGTACGTAATCAGTTGCAGAAGGTTCTGTGGCACCGCGGGATGTTGATTTTTGAAGGTCCAAAGGTGTCACAGGCTCTTTGATTTCTTCAAAACCGGTGCCTCCACCAGGCATGCGCACAAAGCGCTTGCTGACTGGTGAGTGCCGATGAGAACCTGGGAGGAACGACAGTGCGCCATTCGATTCGGTGCACTGCTCTAGCGCGAACCAAAAGCCGAGAGCAGAGGGAGGGTTAGTGTACAAGAAAGTTCTGATCAGCCATGTGAGCTATGAAAACATCAACTAAAAACGAGATTTTACGAGTCGTTGTGTTCTGGGACCTTGCCGCCGATTTCGGGCTGCTTACAAATGACCATACTCTGCAGCACTAAATGATGCCAAATTACTAAACGATCCACTCCGATTGTTCGATAGCCCACCTTCCGGATCTTGGTGGAATGTTAAATCCCGAGCTAATTGCCTTAGTTTCTCATTCTCCATCGTGAATTTCCGAAACACCGGATCGAGTTCGTGTAGACCTATGGATTGTCGGTGTCTTGATTCTATTAGATCTCCTGACTAACCATGTCCAATTTTGTTCACACTCTTCTCTTTGGGCTTAGTTAGTTTACCCTGCGCGTCAAATGCATCATCTTCAAGGAAGAACCGGATCTTATCACCGCTCGATAAGAAATATTCATCTCCAACATGTTTCTTGTTGCTGCTTGGGTCATCCTCCTCACCAGTTGTGAACCGAGTCTGCGAATAATAAAATATTTAAACTATACATCCTATCCGAGGGTACGGAACATACCATAGGATGTCCCTCCAGCGGAAACTCCGCAATCAACTCCTTTGCTCGATTCAATAGCGCTGCTGTATCTTCAGGTGAGATAAACGAGGGCAGGATTAAATATCTAATATATTTTCAGTATATTGAGAGGACCCAGGGTTTGAAGGGCAGGCCACTTGCCCGTCCTGATAAAACTAGCAGATACACCCCCTACGTCAGAATTTAGGTATAACATTGTCACCAACACACCCACTTTCGCCACCTGCTCAGGCGAGAGTATCCTCGATTCAAGATGATCATGGCCCATGATTAATCAGTTACACCGTTTTTTCTGCACTAGCAACGATAAAGCTCAAGAGTTGTGGTTGACGTTGGATGATAGCTGGCCGAGCGGGGAGCGGAAAGAACCGACGATTTTGCACGTGATTGACACACCCCAGGTCGAGCCGCATACATTCGAAGAATCAAGCAAGTCGGGCTGAGGCTCGCAGCCAGGCTTGCGGAATGACGTTCTCCGCTCCAATAAGTTCGCTTCTCTTTTTTTCATTGTGTTCCACGGTATATAGTTGCAGTCAAAACGGATATAGTAACCCTCAAGCCAAACGAGAAACAGGTCTAAAACGGGATCCCCCCCGCTGCAGCACACATCATTAGTATATGTCTGAATACGTGGTTTCGTGAGTATTGGGAAAGACGTTTCAAATGTTTGAATAGTACCCACCTGTGTCGTTCCTCGGCGTCGGTTAGCAAGACATGGGTTGGTGTAGTTCGCCCCGTTTCCTTGTCATATACATAATCGGCACTAGTTCTGAAATTATTATTAGCTGCCTTAGAGTTAAAAACCGAACTAAAGAGAGAGGGGGCTCACTTTGTTAAGCCCTTTTGTTCTCCGATAGTGGATGCAGTCGAGGTGTAAGATATATCAGAGTAACGCCGATCCCTCTTCGACTTCCCAAGGCGCGAGCTGAATACATATATCTGCATTTCGTTTTCAAACGATGCGGGGGCAAACATACCCCCGGCTGAATATCTCAGTGAATTTGGCCATCGTGCGCAATCGAGTGTAGACTAATGCGAGGGGCGGAGTTGAGTAGTGTTCTCGCTCAGCTTCGCCCATGGTATTTATAGGAGGCTGACCCATCAAAAGCTACGCCAAAATTACCAAGGTTTCCACGCCTTGGGAACATCAGAACCGTAACTGGATGAAGTTCAAAACTAGGCGGAGCGGGGCGCGAACAAAAGTGCGATGTGATCTGCGCACAGCAAGCGGAACTGAGACGAAGCCCGGGCCCGGATGCACACGGGCGCTCACCTGCGTTTATCAGATCCCGTATCGTGTTTGCGCTAGCGCGGGGTGTCAAGCCGATAGACAGGTATCCCAGTCCGGTGGTTCGGCATTATGCGGACAGAGCGCTATCCTGTACCTTTTCGGTTCCGCTCCCAGTTCCCGAGAGCTTCGTGATGTCAGACATGTTAAGGCCTAGGACATGCGTTTGATAGCATCCAGCCCAGAACAAAGTAATTGGACTTCTAGCCAGGAGCCACTGATATATAAATTCACTAAAATTACAGTATTGATGCATGGTTCATAACCATTCCTGGTTCAGCAGGATATGGAATAGATAAATATATAAATATGGCATGGCAACCGAGCAAATCCGAAACGATCACATAGGAAGCCCATATGCGAAACACAGCCACATATAGCTAGCTTGCAGAGCGGTTAGTCCGGGTTGTCTTCGGGGCGGAGAGAGAAACAAACCTTTGCGTCGCCTGTTCGTCTCTTAACCGATAGATACTCATCTTCGATGTCATGTTTGGCATCAACATACTTTCCTCCTCTGAAGTTTTGATCAGGCTATGCAAGCTGGATCAATAAAAATCTTGGAGACGGACGGTGTAGGCCGAGGCGTACCTCTCCGGGCGCTTTCCAGCAGGTCGTTTACGTCTCAAGCGGGACGAATGAGCTGGTTTCTCTTCACCAAGACGAGAATACGGGTGGGGGCTTGACAGGCGTCAGCGTGTGTGTCGAGAGCGTGGGGTCGCATTCGGCCTTACCTCCGAGTGAACAGCGAGGACAGACGAGCCATGGTTGGGTATGAAAGGAAAGGAGGGCGGGAGTCTTTTATGCCGCCTAAGCTTGGTGTGGGGTCTAATATAGCTGAGGGCTGTCCGGCTAATCATGTAAATCTGAACACGATACAGGCGCTGATTTACATATTACACCCCGGAGTGGTGTTGCGCCCGTGTAGGGTCTTGACGAGATCAAGGGAACTGAGGCAAGAGGCTATGTGTCTAGTTTGCTACAGAACAATTGCGCATTTTTGCGATGGTTCTCATGAGAGCGATGTGAACGCGAGACAAATTACTCGTGTGTTGACCTCTCAGGAGATGTTGCCAGTCTCACAGGTGGTGGTAAGAGCCAGCGCTAAGCGACAATTAATCTGTCCTGTTATGGAATGATCTGCGTGTGGTTTGTATAATTGCGAATTTTGGGCCTTGAACCCGATCGCAACCACAGCAGGCAGACTGAGCTCGGCGCTCCGGTGTATGCAACTGCGGGAAGACTGGGCCTGTGTTCATTTGCATAGCCTTGTAGCCTTGACCTACCATGGCGACCACCGAAGGCGAAGCACCGTTCTCCGCCGATACATACTTTGCGACCCAGCCGCCGCCTGCAGGACTCGAAGAAGCCGTCCAAGGCGTCAACGGCTTTCTCGAACGGAATGTTCAGGCTGGCAGAAACGTGGTGTTGATTACCGTGAGCGTCTTTCGCGCTGGTCTCATCCGTTCACACGCATTGATGGCGTGGTTTGTCTAGAGCGGGGGGACGACTGTACCTCTTGAGTTACATGTGTGAGATACTCCGTCTGTCCTGTTCGTGCGTTGTTGTTTTGCCGTGGTGCTTTTTGGGTTAGAGTGAGCAGCGGGGAATATGATGTTCTAATCCTGGTTTATTTGTCGGGCAGGGTTCGATTTTTGGACAACTTTAGTGCAGGTGCGGTATATCTGGACTCGAATTTCACGGTGAGGGTATTAACAGACCGGCTTAGGAACTCGTGGTGCAACCTCTGCAGAGTATTTCTTGAAAGCCGGCTACGCCGTTATCTTTCTGCATCGACAGTTCAGCCTACAGCCCTTCAGCCGACACTATTCACATACAACAAATCCATTCCTTGATTTCCTCCAGTTGACCCCGAGCTCGGATGGAGATCAGCCGAATATCAGTGTTGCACCTGCTGAACGAGCGAGGCTTGCAGAGGTTTTAGCGGCGTACCAGGAGGTCCACCATGCTGGCACGCTTCATTCGCTCACGTTTGTAACCGTGAATGACTATCTCTACTTGTTGAGGGCCATTAGTGGGGCCATGCGATCGATCGGCCGAAGAGGGATGTATTATTTGGCAGCGGCAGTCAGTGACTTTTTCATTCCGAGGAAACGTTTGGTATGTATGTCTGCTACGCTGGACTAATTCAACGCAACTAAATAGCCTTTAGTCCGAGCACAAAATCCAATCAAGAAAGGGGAGCCTGATCATTGAGATGGATCAAGTTCCCAAAATTCTCAAGCCCCTGGTCTCTGAGTGGACGTCGGAAGGCTTTTTTGTGTCGTTCAAGGTATAGACTACGTATTTTCACATTCCTGCATGGATAACAATTTGCCCAGCTGGAAACAGATAAGGATTTGCTCATCCCTAAAGCTCGGGCCGCCTTGGAGAGGTATGGTCACCAGGTGGTGATCGCCAATCGACTCGACAATCGCAAGTTCGAGGTCGTGTTTGTCACGCGTGCGGAAGATGGCCCGGATAAAGGAGCACCCGTTTTCAAGGAGGAATTGGTCAGGCTCAGAGATGGTGGCGTTGAGATTGAGGAGGATATCATCGCGAGGCTGGTCGAGGCTCACGAGCGTTGGATTCAGGCTGGCTTGACTCGGAGCGGCAAGAGCTGAGAAACCTGTGAGATCATGTTCGGTAAACTTGCATTGAAATAAACCCTCCCAAATCATGCATTTACCTACCGCGGTAATTCGACTAAATCGAGCACCAATTTGAAACCCATACGTGGAGCCTGATGTAACGACAGTGGTATTTGGCAAGCGCTTGGCTGACACGTCATGCGGCGCGTCACAACCACGACTTGTCTAGCGATCCCAAATTGAACGACATTTGCGAGTGTCTTGCCTCTCAGCTTGTCGTCTGCACTTGGGCTGGTTGGCCATGCCTGGGGCGACTCTTACTACCAATCGACTGTTGGTCTATGGCGCGGTCTCGACTGGTCTGGCCGTGATGGCCGTCTATACCACCCTCAGCACGCACAGCAACTTCTACTCGGCCGTAGTCCATCTGTCCAAAAGTAATGGTATTATCTTGGTGAGTGTTTAACATTCCTGTCGATGACCCTGGCTGAATGCGCCGCAGGCACTTGCCAACTTCCTGCTGTTTGTCTCTGTCCTTGTGGCCAAAGTCATGCAGCTCATATTCTTCGGACCTCTGAGAGCGAGTGAGGTCGAGGCAAGTGTCTCTTGGACACCACATATATTCTAAAGGCTTACATAGCTAAACAGCGGCTCTACGACCGAACGTGGTATTTCCTAACGGAATCCCTCCTTGCTTTCACTATATTCCGAGACGATTTTGATGCTGGGTTCGTATGTCTGTTTGGAGGGCTACTGTTTGTCAAGTCGTTTCATTGGATCCTTGCCGACCGTGTCGAAGCCGTGAGTACACTTGTACGACACATCAATGCATCTTATCTTAGGGTAACCTGTAGATGGACCAACAACCATATCCTGGCCCACCTAAGCTATTCCATATTCGCACTATATCCCTGTTCAATCTCCTTGCGCTCATAGACATTTTCATGATGTTCTCGATTGCTGAAGTCATTCTCCACGAAGGTGTTGATGGTCTTGTGTTGTTCCTGAGCGAGGTAGGTCACACGATGCCGGTGTATCTCGGTTGAAACTCACGTTTACGCAAAGTATACGATTCTCCTAGCATCGTTACTCAACTCGTGGCTCAAATACGTCATTTCTGTGTACGACATCTATCGTGCCTCTAGCCGAGGCGGCGAAGAAGCACCACCATGGGAGAACAAATCGATGTACATCTTCTACGTCGAACTTCTTACAGACTTTCTCAAACTCACCACGTATCTCGCGTTCTTCCTCACCGTTCTCACTTACTATGGTCTCCCGCTCAACATTGTACGCGACGTGTTCCTCACTGCGCGGTCGTTCGTTGGTCGCGTGCGGGATTTGCTGCGTTATCGGGCTGCGACGAGGGATATGGATCACCGGTACCCGGATGCACGCCCGGCCGAGATGGAGGCATTGGGAGATCGAACGTGTATTATTTGTCGAGAAGAGATGGTCTCGGGTGGTACAGGTGCTACTGTCGCCGGTGGACCGAACACAACCCCGAAAAAGCTGCCTTGCGGACATATTTTCCATTTCCACTGTCTTCGATCGTGGCTTGAGAGGCAGCAGAGTTGTCCTACGTGGTAAGTGCGTTTACAAACACCCGAATAGCGAAAACTGAGATTCTGCCAGCCGACGCACGGTTCTAGAGAGCGGACGTCCGGCTGCGAATACAGCGAATGCAAATGCAAATGGAAACGCCAACCCTGCTGGTGCACCAAATCAGCAAGGTGCGATTGCGCTCTTCAACCGGGTGTGGAACGGTCCTGGACAAGCACAACCAGCAGGCCCTCCACCAGCCAACGGTATCCCGCCTCAAGGGCCTCCTGCGCCAGGCGCACCTCCACTTTTTGCCCCAGCAGCCCCAGCAGCTCCAGTCAATCCAGCTTTCCCTTGGGGACATATGGCCGGACAAGCGAATCAGAACCATTGGATGCAGATGCCTCCGCAGCAGTTCCAGGGCTTCAACGCTGGTGGACAATGGTATCCCTGGGGTGCACCTCCTCCTGCTGGAAACGAGCGTGATCGTGAACAGCGCCAGGGAGTTGACCCGACAACGCCAACTGGCCCGGTTGGTACGGTCTCTGGGGCTGGATTGGTTGCGTCCCCAGCTGCTATCGACCGTGATGCGACACCGATCCAATTAAATCGCCCGATATCGGGCCTATCCCGCCTGTGCCTACACCTGTTCAAAAGGTCATTCCCGTCCCTAATAAAACGCCTCCGGAGGCCAAGGGAGAATCAACAGGTACCTCTGGTGCAGGCACCTCGGCGGGAACAACGCCCAGAGAGGCGCCGCACTGGCTGCATTACGGAGGTTCCAGGCCGGACGAAGCACCGAGTCATTGAAATCTCCGCCTGCCACGAGCCCGAAGGCCCCTTCTACATCAGCACCCGGAACACCTACACCTACGACTTTGGGCAGTGGAGACCAGCGTCTGGGGCCCCGTTCGCCGTGTCTGAATCGCACCGGGACCAATTTCGCCTACTCGAACAACGGGGGGTGGACCAGGAGCTGCAAACGGGGCAGTGGGAGGATTTGTCCCAAACCTCATCCCGCTGTACAACCCGGCTTCGGTTCCAGCCGCGAACGGAGCGAGCGCGTCGACTCCCTCGCCGTATTTTGTAGACGCTACCCCCACCCCAGTTACTCCGTTGATCAACCCAACGGCTCCGACCCAGCCTCAGCCGGCGGCACGGCTTCAACCTGCCGGGTTCAGCTCCGCATTTGGTGGTGCACAAGCACATGCCCAGCCGCACCCGCAACTCAACAGCCTCCCTCGGTCCGGTCAACTCCCAGCCAACCTGACCGATTCCCAGCTTGTGAACCTGGATCGACTGACGCGCGAAGCGATCGACGAACGATTGCGCGTGCTCGAGGGTGTCCAGAGCACAGTTTGGCGGTGTGTGGAAGAATTGACACGGTTGAGGAGTGTGTTGCCGGAGGCTGCTCCCGACGGAGCACGACACGGGAGCGTTGAGTCTGCTGGGAGCGGGAGTATGGGGTCGAGTTTCGGGGTTGAGATTGAGAGAAGTATTGGGTTCGGTTCGGTTGCGAGTGGAAGTGGAAGTGGGGGTGTGCCAGAGATTAACGTCGAGAGCGGCGCCGACGCTGCTGAGAACGAGGGCGAGGGCTTTGGGAAGGGGAAAGGAAAGGAGAGGGCCGAGAGTGAAGATTTGGACGTTCGGTAGCTTTTTAGCATGTATTCAGTGTCTTTGTTAGACTAAGTATATTTGTCAAGGCTTGAAGCGTCCATCCGATCATCATCTGGTCAGTGAATCAAGTGTTGATAGATGTGACCCATCAGAGGAAGTGCTTGAGAATGTTAGGGGGCGCATCTGTAAGCCACAAACCCTACTTGGCCGGCGACTTTGGCCGTCTTGGTCATGCCTATTGTAGTTTGTCCACGCACGAGAACTATCGACCCCAATTTTGACTCGTGTAATAAACGGCAGGGGTATTATAGCTGTACTGATTGACGTGCAAGAAACATAATGAACACATGTTCGGCAAGTTGTTTGAACTAGAAGAACAGAGACAACATGTGTTTTTGGTCATCAAGGTCGGGCATAGCCACGAGCCTTGGGGGCACGATTGCCCCCCGATTGCCCCAATTTCACGATAAGGTTACAATCATTGAAGTAGTTACTCAGCAACACCATATCGTATCAACTACGCTACAAAAGCCTGGTCGCGCAGCTGAGGTATTGCCTGGGATGTTGTGTGTCGGCATAGCGTTAGCCTAAACTCCGATTCATCGCAACGCTATGTGCACGCGTCTTGATGGTTTAGCGACAATCGAGCGTCCTTAAATCGCGTTTAGCGCCAAACTGGCGTAACGTGTGTCGGCCTGAGCGTTGCTATCTCACCCAAGCAGACTCTTATCATTTGCAGGATCGACCCCACTATGCGCTCGACATACTGTTTCCTAAAATTATTCAAGAAGAATACACAAACAAAACAGGCTGTCCTATGACCCTTTCTCCTTTTCGTCCTTTTTATCCTCTGCGCCATCTTCCCAGGCCCAGACATATTCCAATTGGTTGCGCTTGTATGCGTTGAAAACGAGCGACAGACAGCACGCCGGGCTATTTTGGGTTGATCTAATTACTTTCGAGAGTCCACCGAGAAGGGGGGACTCACCTGAGGTAGAGCAGAGCTGGTTGGGCCGCTTTGAATATATGCATTGCCGCAAACGCCATACTTAGACCGATAGCATAGGCGACGAGCGTCGCGCCAAGGTACGTCGATCCCTTGTTTGCCATTCCCTTGGACTCGAGGTGCTTATCTAGCCGATGAGCGAGCGCGACGAGTGTTCCTGGAATGACCACATCGCCGAGGCCCAGCAGCATGTTTGGCTTTTCGGGCGTGGGGACCAGGTAGAGGCAGGAGAGGAGCGACCGAGGAAAGAGGAGCTTGATGGGGACGTCGAGGGAGGTTGCGACTGTGACCATGACGGATGTGCCAAATACCCACCTGGTTTTTCGCGTCGTGTCAGTGTGTCTATTTTTTTTAATCAATCAAAGAAGATGTACCAGATGTCATAGAAGAACAATCCCCCGAGCAAAATGCATCCTGTTTGAACGCTGTCGAGTTTGAGTGTGCTTAGCGCCGTGTGGGCAAAAGAAAGCGCCAAGACGTCGGTGGTGAGTGCTGATTTGGATTTTGAAAAGAAGAACGAGAGTGAAGGAAGTGTGGAGATTGGGAAGAGCAGGAGGGTGAATAACCGTGGTTTGGATGGGAGCCGGAGTAGGCGCGGGTTGTGGCGCCGAGGAATGAGATGTTTGGAGAACGATGCTAGGCACTGGGCACGAAAAAGTTGATATGAGAGGCGATGAGAAACCAATGGAGACGTACGTTCCACACACAGAGCACCCCAGTGAAAAGGAAATAGTAGCCCATGAGTTTGTTTATCCAATCCTTTACGCCACCGTCAAATCTCACTCTGGGGGAGCGAACAAGAAACGGACACGTACATCCCCGAGATACTTGAACGCCAAATAAAATCCGCCCAAGACGACCGAGCCGATGACGGGAAACCAGAGAGCGTCCGAGGACGAGAGTCGTTCAGAGAGCTGTTCATCGTCGTCGGAATCCGAGTCTGATTTGTCCGTCTTTTTCTTCGATTTCTTCGAAGGCTGGAGCGAGTGGAGTTGGATTAAGCGAAAACGAGGGATGGGCAAATATCAGACGGGAGATCGGAGGGAGATAATGAAAAAGGATAAGGAATAGGGGCTCATGTGGGGCCGTACCTTGAAGGACGACAAAGCACCGAGATAAACAGAAGCCGTGGCAAGGGAGACTAGGCCCGCGTAGGAAACGAGGGCGTCGAGGGTGTGAAGAGACATATGGTTGAAGGTCCGAGGGTGACTGAAACGGTGGCCGGGTGCATATACCGCAGGTGACGATGGTCCGGACAACGTGGCGCCGACTGACACGAGCGTCTTTTGTGTCTGTGTCCGGGGTTACGTCACATTTACATTGGGCGGAATTAATTGGGACAAAATGGGCTGGCTTTATCGTGCAACTCGCTGGGAGAACCAGGCCAATTGGGGTGGGCGAGTCCGATTGTGACGGTGGGACAAGGGCATCGTCGGTATCAGACGGAAGCCCCTGTATGGATGGCAAATAGGGGCTCGGACCGGTCACGCGGACCCAAGTGAGATGGGCGGACCCGCATATATGCCCGTTGTGGTAAGCACAGCGGGAAGATCACCCTCCATCGACATGCGGCGTCCGCGTGTCTGGGGAGCCGGCGCGGCGGGCGCTTACGTGATCCCAGCAGCCTATAACTTTTGGACATCCACTGAGCTCCCGCACGCCAGTTACGACCGACCACGACCACGACCGCGATGCCCCCGCTCGACGTGTCGCCTGATGCGCTCGTCGCCCTGCGCGTCGGCGAGGCCGCCGCCCTCCTCGGCCTCCTCTGTCTCTCCCCGCTCATCAAGGCCGCCCCGCCGCCCGAGTCCAACGGCCACTCGCCGATCGTGTCTGTCGTGCGCGCCGTCAAGGTCCCGCGTCGTCAGCTCATCATCTCCCTCCTCTCGCTCGCCGCCTTTACCGCTTTCCTCGACGGCACCGTCACCGTTGCCAACGCGATCTTCAGGCATGTCCTCGAGACCAACCACGCGCCGTGGCGCGGGATCGAGTACTATGCCGTTGCCCTTCTCGTCGCCCACGCCGGCTTCGCGCTCGTCGGATCGTACAAGGACGCTCATGGCGCATCCGTCTGGCAATCGCCCATTCTCAAGACGTTTGTCTTTGTCGGACTAGCGTGCGATATCGCCATGGCCGCGCTCATCCCGCTTATCGTGCCCATTTGGAAAAGTTTGTCCACCCCCACAGTCCACTTATCTCGAGCTAACAGTTTTACGTCCACCAGTCCACGACGAAATCCGGATCCCTGAAGTCCCAGAACAGGGCTATGCCCCCGCAGTCCATTTTGGAATCACTGTTCTGCGTGCACTAGTCCTCTCGGTTTTGTTTGGCGTGCTCCTCTTCCCGCGCACCGCGTACGAGCCCGCCCAGTCCCAGGGTCCCCAGACCGCCGAGACCTCGTTGCTCATTCCTAACGCTGCTACCACCAGCGCAGGTCTCTCGGTCCCCAAGGCCAAGTACGGTACTTTCCAACCAGGCCCAGGCTCCGCTCCCCCGAGCCGCGCTCAGACCCCTGCTCCTTCCATCAGTGGACCCTCAACTTCGGCCGCCGCCGCCGACAAGCCCCGCACTGAACCTTTGACATGGTCCGAAACCGGCTCGAAGCTCAAGCGTCTCCTGCCCTACCTCTGGCCTCAGAACAGCTTCGGTCTCCAGCTCCTTGCCGTTCTCAGCTTGTTGATTGTTGTCGTCGGACGTGCGGTGACTGTTGCTGTCCCTTTACGCTCGCTTGGATCGTCAAGTCGCTGACCGAGGGCGAGAACGTCATGACCCCGGTGATTGCATACGTCGTGTTGCGTTTCTTGCAAGGAAATGGTGGCCTTGCCGCTCTCCGAGACGTGAGTTTCATCATTTTATCTTATTCTCGCGCTCACACCTCGTGCAGATCCTCTGGGCACCAGTCATGCAATACTCTGACCGCTCCATGTCTCAACTCTCATTTGACCACTTGCTCAACCTCTCTCTCGCATGGCACCTCCGCCGCAAGACCGGCGAAGTTCTCCGCATTCTGGATCGCGGAGCAGCTGTCAACCACATCTTCGAGCTTCTCTTATTCAATATTCTCCCCACGATTGCCGATATTGGTATCGCGCTCTGGATCTTCTTCTGGTTCTTCGGCCCAGTCCTCAGTGTCGTTATCGCCACGGTCATGGTGACGTACATTGCACTCAGCATTTCGCTCACAACGTGGAGGACCAAGCTTCGGCGCCAGATGAACGAGGCCGATATCAGCACCCGTGGAATTCACACCGATTGCCTGCTGAATTACGAAACGGTCAAATACTTTGGCGGCGAGCAGCACGAAGGTGACCGCTATCGCGATGCAATTGCCAAGTATCAGTCGATGGAGTTCAGGGTTATGGGTAAGTCTCTTCCTTTCTTGCCGGGTGTCACTATCGAAATCGCTCCATCCTTCCCGACGTTGCCATTCCGGTTTGGTTCCTATCATGACGTACATGCTGATCATTTTTGCGTTTGACAGCTTCGTTGAACGTTTTGAATTTGAGCCAGAACTTTATTATCGTGAGTCGAGGCTGTTCCGTTTTTAGTATATAAGCTAATATGTGCGGGGAAATTAGAGTGTCGGCCTCCTCGTCGGTTCGTTGATAGTCGCGCTCGATGAGACTCGTCCCAGGCAGGATGTTGTTGCTCGATTTGTCTTGTTTATTACGTACTTGGCCCAGGTGAGTTTGTACTGTTGTTTTGCTTTACCTAGCGACTGATTCGTCCCCTTGGCATTATAGTTGTATCAACCTCTGAACAGCCTTGGATACGTCTACCGCTCGATCAACCAGAACTTGGTCGACACTGAGAAGCTGATCGAGCTCTTGGATGAACCCAGCGAGGTCCGAGACAAGCCTGATGCGAAGGAATTGGTTGTCACTGATGGTGTTATTGAGTTTGGTGAGTTTGTTTCCTTTTATGTATCGTAGTCCCGTGATGCTTTTGTGATTGATCGCATCACGGCGTTCCTGATACGGCGCGTTATTGAGGATCGCGCTTTGGAATTTCTTTCAATCACAAAATGAACTCGGGATATAAAAGCAAAAAAAAAAGGAAACACGTTTACTGACTTCTGTTGATCGACAGACAATGTCACATTCTCCTACGATGGCCGCACGACTGCACTCAATGGTGTTTCATTTACCATTCCTAAGGGTGGTTCGATTGCGCTCGTGGGCGAGTCTGGTTCCGGCAAGAGCACAATTTTGCGTCTTCTATACCGATTCTACGACCTTGCTCCTGGAAACGGTGCTATTCGTATTGACGGTCAGGACATCCGAGACGTGACTCAGGTAAGCGAAGCAAGTGACTGTTTGCGGCGTGACTCATCTTGGTTATAGGCCAGTCTCCGCAAAGCCATTGGTGTCGTTCCCCAGGACAGCGTGCTTTTCAACAACACGATTGCTTACAACATTGGCTATGGCAAGCTCGGCGCTTCCGCTGAGGAGATTGAGAACGCGGCCCGCGCTGCACAGATGCATGAGCGTATCACATCCTTCCCCGATGGCTACGAGACCAAGGTTGGCGAGCGTGGCGTGCGTCTGAGTGGTGGTGAGAAGCAACGTGTGGCTATTGCGCGCACGATCCTCAAGGCTCCCCATATCATTTTGCTCGACGAGGCTACGTCTGCACTGGACACTACGACCGAACGCGACATTCAAAAGGCACTCCAGAACTTGGTCGACGGTCGTTCGTCGCTTTCGATTGCGCATCGGTTGTCGACCATTGTCAATTCGGACGTGTGAGTCTTGGTTGCATCTTTCATAGGAGCTCGAGGCTGATGATAGGTCTTAGGATCCTGGTACTGCAGAACGGCGAGATTATCGAGTCTGGTAGTCACCGCGAACTCATTGAGCGCGATGGTCGTTTCGCTGCCATGTGGGCTGACCAGATTTCCACCGCCGATGACACTCGTTCGGTTCGTGATCACGATGAGCATGCCCCGGTTCCTGGCTATGCTGTCGACGCTCCCGAGCATCAGCATGATGATAACGAAGTCCACATCCTCCCTGTCCCGGCTGTTGAAACCCCTGACCTTGTCCCCACTGATGCTGGCGCGGTCGCTTTCGGCCCCGGCCCTGCGATCGTCCCTGTTGAACACCTCCCCCCGGCTGAGACGTCTGAGGATCTTGCAGCCAAGCAGCTGGCGCTGAACAGCGAAGTTCAACCTGATGTTTCGTTTGCGGATGCTGTTGCTGGTACTTCAACCCAGGACGCGCCTGTCCCAGCCGATGAGCCCAAGGTTGAGGAGACATCCAAGACTGAGGAACCTGTCGTCGCTGCTGCTGCACCCCTTAGGTTCCCCCAGGTTGATCCTCCCGCGCCGATTACGTTCCCCAAGGGTGATGACGAGGCCTCGGTCACTAGTTCCGCTCGCCCTCACGCCAAGGAGACTACGTCTAGCGGCTCGAATCCCGGGGTAACTTTTGCGGCTGGCGTCGATACTGAACGTGTCAAGGCGGTTGCTCAGCGATGGCGCAAGATGTCTCAGGGTGCGGCCGCCAAGAGCGGACAGAGTCTGGCTCGCCTCGCTCGTCGTGTGTCTCAAGGCCCGAACCGACACTCTCATGATGGTACCCATGCCGATCACACTCCAGCTGCTGACGGCCACGAGGAGCCTCACGCGTCCAACGGCGAGGTCCACCCTGATGTTTCGGTCGATCCTGTGAAGCCCGAGGACATTGAGGCTGCCCCGGCCGGCGAGGAGCAGAAGACCGAGGAGGCTGCCCCTGTTTCGTTCCCCAAGGCCGATGATGATGCGTCCGTGTCAGGCTCAACCCGCCCACCCCTCAAGGAGGCGACCTCGAGTGGCTCGAACCCTGGTGTGACCTTTGCGCCCGGTGTCGACGGCGAGCGTATCAAGCAGGTTGCTCAGCGATGGCGCAAGGTCTCGCAAGGTGCCGCTGCCAAGAGTGGACAGGGTCTTGCTCGGCTTGCACGCAGGATGTCTCAAACCCCGAGTCGTCAGCCGAGCGGCAGCTCGAGTGTTCCCAACAGCCCTGGCCTCCCCGGAAGTGCACGACAGTCCACAGACGTTGATTCTGGCAGCGTGGCGGACAGCGATAAGAAGAAGAAGGATAAGCGCAAGAGCACTGATAACTAATGATTTTCCATTGCAAGTGATGATATTGATTGATGATTCCCCTCCATCCGCTCTCACGAACCTCTCGCCGCTTTTTTGATTTTACCCAACCTATCCCCCGTGTGTTTGTGTTGCATACCTCGGATTGTACTTTTTCCTCCCTCATCGTCCATCTCGGTTGGTCTTTTTTTTTTTCACACCCAAGTCTCTCTGTGTTCCTATCCCTTGTTTCTTGTTTAAGATTGTTGAGTCGAGGAGAATTTGATTGTGATTGATAACTTTGGTTGTGTGCTTTTTCACCGCGAGATTTAAATGGGTGGCCACACGCTTCGCGACAGTTTTAGTGGGGTTGTTTTAGGCTTTGTTTTCGAAGCTCTCAGTGGCTGAAATCGGACTCGTGCTAGCAGTTCGTGAGGCTATACTTTTGCGGCGTGATTCCGGCACCCGGGTTCTTGGTTTGTCAACGGACAACAGAAAAGCCCCCGGTCCCCCTGGCTTGATTTATCCCAGCGGTTTTAAGCCGTATCAGGACTCAATATCCGACATTCAGACCCAAATGAACCTCACATATGGAATCATCCCGACCGATTTTCGAGAGGCAGATCGCTGGTGCCTCAGGGTTACATCGTTTTTTTGAGGGTTGCGCCCAGTCCATTGATGGTGAAAGCCAGCTTAAACTCCCGAAGACTGAAATTAGCTCCGAAAGCTAACCGAGTACTATACAGAGCATGTGGTAGACCGGGCATACATCCAGGCCGTCTGTGTTGTTTGAGGGGCCGGGCCATGTAAAAATACGGCTGGACTGCCTCCCCTCTTCTGCACAAGCCTGCTCCCGTTCACGATGACCCCCTCTCCGCTGATACTTGGTTTTGTCTGTGCCGCGATATGGCTTGTTGTTCAGTTTGTGCGAATGGTCATACGTGGCGTGCAAGTCAAGGCTGATAGATGGATACTCATTGGTGAAGCGTATGCGTGGTCGCTTTTCTCTCGTGTTTGACTAGTTGGTTGAACTGGGGTTTTCTCTCTCTCTCTCTCCTTTGGTTTCGCAGGTCACCTATTCGAGTGTTTTTCCCAGGCAGGATTGATATTCGAGGGGTTATACAGGGGTTTTGTCAACCTGGGATTGCCAGGTACTCTGGTCCGTATCGACCCGCTGTCTGCCTGGACGCTGGTCCTGACTGTTCTTGCAGAGTTTCAGCGACTTGGAAAGGACGGATACGTCGAGGTATCCATGACGAACCCGCGGAAATGCGTGATTTTCCTCGCCGATCCTCAAACGTACAAGGCAAGTCCCGCCACGTCTTTTCCTATTATCAACAAGTGTCTCGAGCTGATGGGTCACCTCACTTTAGGAAGTAGGCCGAGCAGCAAGCGCGTGGGTTCGCGATGTCAAATCAAACAAGGGAGTATTCGGTCTATTCGGGAATAACCTGATGGTGCTTGATGGCGCTGAATGGAAACACCAGCGCCAGGTTGTCCAGCGGGCGTTTAACGAGGTGAGTGTAGATTAAGCGTTGTTTGCGCCACATGACAACATCTCTTCTTTTTTTCTTTTTTCTTCCTCTTTCGCTGACTCTCGGCTCGTTACGTGTAGCAAACTCCGAGACTGGTTTGGGCAGAGACGACATGTGCTCTTGACCAGCTTTTCGAAGTTTGGGAAGTAGATCATGGGCGGACAGTGTGCCTTGCTCACGTTAAGGACATGACGACACGTGTGAGTCGAGTATATGCATTGCTTTTTGGAATTATTCAATGACGCGTATGGTTTGTCAGCTTACGCTCATGGTGATCTCTGCCGCCGTACTCGGCCAACGCTTATCTTGGAGGGAGGAAGACCAGAAACCTTGGTCAGGGTATACTCTGTCGTTCCAGAAAGCAGTGGAGATTGCGTCTAGCACACTTTTGGAGAGGTGCTGCGGTTGGGTTTAGCATTGAAGCTATTAAGCTGACGGGGCTAATAGGGCTCTCACACCGAAATGGGCTACGGGATGGACTCAAAAATCCCGTCGGATGTGCGTTGCACATGCTGAGTTCGAGGTGTGTTTTATCCCTCTCTTCATCACGGAGAGGTGCGATATTGACGTTGCTTTTTAGCGATATCTTCGCCAGATGATGGATATCCAGCGAAGAAAGGGCAGTTATATTCCAGAGATGAAGCTGGATGGCCAAGAGCGAGTGGGGCAGGCTCTTTTCGATGCTCTTGTTGCTGCGAGCGATGATGAACTAGCATCACAAGGCAAAGGACTGACTGACGACGAGGTCATTGGTAGGCACTCGGTTGGTAATCCTTGATATAAGTGAATCTCATTGGATGTCCTACATGACTTAGGGAATACTTTTCTGTTTCTATTTGCTGGTCACGAGGTAAGAGAGCGATTTGTTCAAATTCAAAAGGAAGGCCTACATTTTTATCCAGACCACTGCTACTGCACTCGCAAGCACCCTCGGGCTGCTAGCGTTACATCCGCACATTCAACAAGAGCTGTACTTGCAGATCAAGCAGGTCATGGGCTCTCGTTCATGTTTAGTAAGTATTCTCACCACTTTTTTTTCCCTCCATTGTGACCGTGCGCCTTGCAGGATTATAGTGACATTGACGGGCTAAAACTGGTATCTGGTGCATTTTTGGAGACGCTGCGCATGTACCCTCCGGCGAGCAGCTCTTCTCTTGTTCAGACGAGACGCGCTTAACTGTCCTATATGCACAGGCGGTTCAAAACGTAAGACTCGCGGGGCAGGACACGGTTGTCAGTGTCGCGCGACACGGCGCAGATTTAGGCGACATTCAACGCGAGAATATTGTTATACCTTCCGGTACTTATATGACGATCTCGCATGCTGCAATTCACTATAATCGTAAGTGGGAAGCTATTTCGTGCGGTACTTATGCTGAAAACGTATCCTTCATTAGCAACCCACTGGCCCGAGCCTGACGAGTTCCGACCAGCCCGCTTTAGTGGCATGTACAACCGGGACGCATTTGTTGCTTTCTCGACTGGCTCAAAAGTTTGTCTTGGTCAAAAGTATGTTTGTCTCTTTACATACGTTGATGCGAAATGCTAAGGTTTGCTTCTTCAAGGTTCAGTGAAACAGAGGGCGTCGCGGCGCTTGCTGCTATCTTGACACGATACGAGGTCACAATTGATACTACTCGTTTTCCAGATATACCTGGGGAGAGTATTCAGGTACTCGATTTTCGCGTCTTTTCCAACGCAGTCACTAACCCGAGTCAAATAATGGTAGGCTCGCCGAATGCGCCTACTCGAACCAGAACATTCTGTGACTATAACGCCGCGAAGTTTGCCGCTTGTGTTTACGCGTCGCCCATAGATACTACGCATATACGTATTCATTTATTTATTATACCATTATACGAACTGCTCGCTGGCCACAAATATCGCCGTTCAGAAATGACTCTATGGAGCCGATAACATCACTGTTGTGCAACGCTTTTTGGCGTTTCTGGGAGGCTGTGGTGATGTTAGGGCACCTCCGCAATCCGGTCCTTTACGATGCCCGCGTAACTTCTTTTCTTCTGTCCAGCTGCACGCGGGGCTGAACGTGAGGCGGTGCATCAGCTTAAGCTGGTTATAAACCAACAGCACCCCCCGCTCTTCCGACCCAGCGATTAGGTTAACATGATATCGCCTCTGGTCCTTGGAAGTCTAACTGTAGGATCGTGGCTCCTAGTGCAACTCTTGCGAATGGTCAAGAGGAGCCGTGAGGTGAAGGTTGATCGATGGATGCTCATTGGGCGATCGTACGCGATCCATTCAGTTTCAGTTGGCGTGAACTCATGAAACCTACAGATGGCCGTTCCGAGTTTTGTTCCCCTCTTCAACCGATATTCCTGGTGTTTTACATGGCCTCTGCCAGACACTTAATTCTAACTACTCAGGTCTAGAGCTTTTGGTTTTGGATCCGTGTGGATAGTAACTCTTGTTTCAGATTTTAAACGTTTTGGGAGGGACGCGTTTTTGGAACTTTCAATAACCAATCCCAAGCAATGTGTGGTGTTTATTGCTGATCCACAAGCATACAAGGCGAGTTTTTTCGGCTATCCTCCTGTTTTGCTAATATGATATTTGATTGTGCAGGAGATCTCTCGAAACTACGCTCCTTTTGTTCGAGACCTCGAAGGCATTGGGCCATTTTTTAGCATATTCGGACCGAATCTACTCACTCTGGAAGGGGAAGAGTGGAAGCACCACCGCCGGATCGCTCAAAAGGCTTTCACAGAAGTACGTCATGCAAAAATCCTATGAATGGAACAGTGATGGGGTACACATCCAGAAAACTCCGAGCCTCGCGTGGACCGAAACTACTGCGGCACTCGAGGACCTCTTTGAACTTTGGGATGCAAACCAGGGGGCGAAAGTGCATATCCCACAAATGAGAGACATAACTGGCAACGTGAGCGGGGCAGATTCGTAAACGGTGTTGATTTCACTGGCGCTAAGATATCTCTAACTTGCAGTTGGCTCTCATGGTGATTTCATCCGTCGCAATGGGCCACCGTATGTCTTGGATCGAGGACAGCGAGAGGCCTTGGCCAGGATATACCATGTCTTTTCAAAAAGCACTGAGGATTGTATCCCGCTCGCTTATTCAGCTGTAGGTCAGCTTATTTTATTGTGGGATCATGAGGCTCACATTCGTAGAGTAATGACTCCGACATGGGCCCAAGGGTTAACTGAGAATACACGTTCAACCAGCACCGCGTTCAACGAGCTAAAGGCATGGCATGTTAGATTTATGGCCGCGCGAAATGCACTGACAAATGCCTTAGAAATATCTTCGTGAAATGATAGATCTTCGGCGAAAGAGTGGTACCCACACAGGAGACATGCGCGGAAGTTCATCAAACGCAAAGCAAATTAGCGATAATATATTTGATGTTCTAGTCGCTGCTAGCGATGAAGCCGTTGTTGCTGAGGGTAAGGGATTGGCGGATGACGAGGTGATTGGTGGGTGCATCGACAGTTTCACATGGTGAAACCCAGTTGAATGTACGAGTCCCTAGGCAACACCTTGTTCCTTTTCGCTGGTCACGAGGTAAGCATGATAAGGAGATCCCCTTTAGCCACATCGAATAATGATACTAATATTATCAAGACAACGGCTGGCTCGATTGCCTTCGCCCTTGGGCTTTTGGCGTTGTACCCTCGTATACAACAAGATTTGTACAAGGAGATCAAGCATGTCCTGGGATCGCGCCCTCGTTTAGTAAGCGAACTAAGGGCTGTGGCGTGATGGTTTTCTCAATTCTTCCAGGACTACACCGACGCCAAACATCTGAAACTCGTGCTCGGCGCCTTTCTCGAAACGTTGCGTTTATATCCCCCAGTTTGTGTCTGCCTCAGTGGTTCATAATATTGGCTGATGTGCTATTACATTTTAGGCACCACAAAATGTTAGACTAGCCAAGCAGGATACAGTCATCAGCGTCGCACGAAACGGCCCAGGGGTAGACAGGCACCAGCGCGTTGACATCGTCGTTCCAGAGAACTCTTACATGTTCATATCTCATGCGGGGATCCATCATAACCGTACGTCGACGGTTGGCTTTGGGCTGTATTGTGTTTGACTAATCCCTTTGGGCTCTAGCCAACTACTGGCCGGAGCCCGATGAATTTCGACCTTCTCGATTCACAGGTGCATACAACAGGGATGCATTCGTACCTTTCTCAACTGGTGGAAAGATATGCATTGGGCAAAAGTAGGTTCAACTTGTTTCATATATCTATGCACTGCTAACATTTGGCCCCAAAGATTCGCGGAGGCGGAAGGCACCGCGGCGCTCGCAGCTATTCTGTCACAATATGAGGTATCCGTTGATACCGGGTTGTTCCCAGACGTGCCGGATGAGACTCCTCGGGTGAGTGATTATTTGCAGTAGCTGGCTCAACGTATCTCAAGCCTCGCGACTACGGATTAGGCTCGTCGATTGCGCTTGCTGGAGGCAGACCATTTCATAGCAATCACCCCTCGCAAACTGCCTCTGGTGTTTACCCGCCGTGCCTGATCATCGCACAAACACACCTTGTCTATTCTGGATCGATTGACAAAAATTAAAGAATAAAATGTATCTCGGAGGTGTCTTAACGGACGCCAATCATGTTCCTATATGTATACATAGTTGAACGAATATCTTGACTGCACATCAGCCTTTGCCCGAGTCGGGATTAGTTCAGGCGAGATCTGAGGCTGGCCTCCTTGACAAGACATGGGTAGAAGCGCTATTAGGGAGCCATCGTTATGGAAGTTACGTGTTGAGGGATGAACAACCTCTCGTGTTAGGGTATCTGCGCGTGGTCAAGCTCAATCGGGCCCGTGCGGATGGAATAAAATCAGCACCAGTTGACAGGGGGTCCGGGGTCTTAAATCCACTAGTCTTGATATATCATCCGGCTGCCGAGACCACTTCGCGCTCAAGGAGTTATCGACCACTCAAAAAGGAGCTAAAAACCGACAATTCAACAAGCTTCTGGCTGGGTAGAAGTCAGTGTCAGGATGCAGCTTTGGCTTGATCTAGACCGTCTTAGTGGCATTAGTGGCACGCCAGGTTCTGATCATCGGTAGTGTGATCCTATGCCTCGTGGGGCGTGGTGGCAATTTAGTTCGCTGGCTGCGTTACCCTGAATCAACGGTTCGGTTATATAGGAGCCGGTCAAGTTTCCCTGGTTTTCGTTTCTTCCTCCTCCTCGCTGAGCCCATGTACGACATCCATATGGCTTCCTCTCTGGCCATCGGCCTTGCGTCCATTGGATTTTGGATTTTGGTTCAGTTTGCGCGCATGGTGCATCAAGGACGGAGGCTTGGGGCAGACAGTTGGACTATTATCGGAAACCAGTACGTCGATTCTGTCCACGGTTTTGCCAGGCATTTAAGCTCTGCGTTAGATCAATGCTCCGTTTCATGTTTCCTTCCTGGATTGATATCCCAGGAGTGCTCCAGGGAACTGCTCACAACGTGAACGCTAGGTATTCGGGTGCACATACGATTTAATGCCATGGTGGTTGGGCGGGTGCTCATCCTTGACTCTCAGATTATCAGCGTCTTGGGAAAGATGCATGCGTTCAAGTATCGATGACAAGCCCCGAATCATGTGTTGTATTTGTCGCGGACCCTCAAACGTATAAAGCGAGCACCTTTCATCCTCTCTTCGACACTGGACTAATTGAAGAGTTGGCGCTATAGGAAGTCACTAGAATGCGTTCGCCGTTTGTTCGTGACCTCGAAACTATGAAGCCCATTGGCATATTTGGCGACAATTTGCTCACTCTCGAGGGTGAGGACTGGAAGCATCATCGCAAAATCGCGCAGCGTGCTTTCACAGAGGTTAGAATATAGCTTGGGCATATCTACTCCTTGTCTTACAGAAAGTTCTATAGAAAACCCCTCTCCTTGTTTGGACGGAAACTTTTGCCGCACTCGAGCAACTTTTCGACCTCTGGGATCAAGAGCACGGTTCGCAAGTACGCGTCCCTCAGGTATTGGACATGACCAAGACTGTAAGCTGCAAATCTGGAAGATATTCGGTGAAATTGACTCAAGGCCTCTAGCTAACGCTCATGGTGATCTCGTCTGCTGCTCTCGGTTATCGTCTTTCATGGCTCGAGAAAGATGAGGAACCATGGCCGAGTTTTCAATTCTCGTTTCAGAAGGCGCTGAGGATTGTATCCGAATCAGTTTTAGCAAAGTCGGGTCCTCATATGTCTATTCTTCTATACCGATGCTAACAAGATAGCCGACAATCACAGGGCCATGCTACCGGAATGGACCGGCAGGTTGACCGAAAAGACTCGCTCTATTTTTACTGCCCACACCGAATTTAATGTGAGCGCTTTCTCCTCTCCTAGGATGTGCCTAACGGGTGTGGTAGAGGTATCTTCACCAAATGGTAGAAGCCAACCAGAAGGGGATTGGCCACATACAGAGCGATTCAAAGATCGAAGCAAATCCGAGTCGTGCTGCCGGCAATGTATTCGACGTGCTAGTCGCTGCAAGCGATGAAGATATTGTTGCCAAGGGCAGAGGCCTTGCAAGCAGTGAGTTATCGGTACATGGAAGTTTCATATGGGGATGTGTACTATGCTGACGTGTGACGTGTACGATTAGGAAATGCGTTCCTTTTCCTTTTTGCTGGCCATGAGGTGAGCATCGGTTATATTTCCTCTATTTTGAGCAAACCTGACGTAAGCTTTTTCGTAGACAACTGCGAGTGCCGTCGCTTTCGCGCTTGGGTTCATGGCATTGTACCCACATATACAAAAGGAGGTGTACGCACAGATCAAGGAGGTGACGGGCCCACGATCACGTTTGGTAACGCCAGTATGTATGGCTCATGACACTCCACTCACTAGGTTCCTTTTATATAGGAATATAACGATGTTAATAAACTGAGTCTTGTGGCAGGCGTTTTCTTAGAAACCATGCGCATATATCCATCCGTTCGTCTTGCGCTTCAGAAATCTACTGAAAGGGTCCGGCTAACTCACCTGTTTTGCAGGTATCCCAAATATTCCGAATTGCGGCTGAAGACACGGTATTAACCGTTGCGCGGAATGGGCCTGGCTCGAACGGAACCCAACGCGAAACGATTTTTGTCCCAGCAGGCTCGCAGGTCGTTGCTCATATTGCTGCAATTCATTTCAATCGTACGTTTCTGGGGATAATTTTGTTATTTTACCCTCCCTCAGCGGCTTACTGTGTCTCTAGCGACTTACTGGGCTGAGCCTGAAGAATTCAGGCCTTCCCGTTTCACTGGAGCGTTCGACCGGGATGCCTACTTACCCTTTTCAGTTGGTGGCAAAGCATGCATCGGCCAAAAGTAAGCACACGTAACCCAGACTTCATTCAAGATCGCTTATTTCATCTTTATTAGGTTCGCCGAGACAGAAGGCATTGCAGCGCTCGCCTGTATCCTTGCGCAATATGAGGTCTCGGTCGACACAACACAGTTCCCCGATATTCCGGGTGAAAGTATCCAGGTAAGGAAGACCGATAACTTAAAGTACAATTCTAACCTGACCTTGGCCTAGGCACGACAAGCTCGACTGATGCAACCAATACATTACTTGAGCGTGCTACCGCGAAAGCTACCCCTAGTCTTCACCCGTCGCAAATAATTGGCATTTATTTCTGATATGTGATCAATGCACTTTAATAGCTAATGTGTTTAAATCGGTTGGCTCGTCTCAGCGTTGTCTCGTATCAGAAAGATCAAAGCCGCTCTTACCCAATGAAACCTAATTGACTCAGTTCCGAGCCGGAAACCAGGAGAAATACTATTTAAGCACATCGGAGATGTCCAAAAACACTCAAATGTATCCATTTAGGCTTTATAGTGGGATGTCTCCCAGAAACATGCCCAGAAGTTTAATTGGCAGCAATCTTGAGCGCTTACATGGTCGGATTTCTCTTGGCACCTTGTCACATCGGTTACACATCTGCTACGACGACCACCGCCATATAACCAACCAGAGGAGCGCCCTTGTATAAATTTTATAGTACCGTCGTTTCGTGCACTAATATCGGGATACAGTGTTGTTACGTCCATTATCTCTAAGTACGTAGACAAAAATGAAGCGGAAACATGCTCGGCCTGGACCCATTGGCACGAGTTGTCTAACTTGCAGGCGCAGGTATGTAACCCAGTTTTTTTCATAAATAGTTCTGAGAATTTAAAGATTTGGAAACATAGGCGCAAAAAGTGCGATAAGGCTCGGCCAACATGTCAGAGATGTATAGTTGGCGGTTTTGAATGCCTAGGATACGACAAATCAGGCCAAGAAGATAATGAATCTTGCGGAGAGGATTGGGGCTTAGACTCGAATAGGCTACGGGATACTTGTGATTATTCTGCCTCTCGTCAACTACGGCCACTTTTGCCCAAGCCAGGCATTCAATCCCCGACCCTTCCTGGAAGCCATTCGACGAGCTCTGCTTGCGATCCAACAAAGATCCCTTCTGAGCCATCCGACCAGCCGCACCATAATACTTCCGATCCACCAACGCCCTCGGGGTCCAGCGATCTAGTAGGCATGGAATTTTCAGAATATGATCCGGACGGTGGCATGAGCCAATGCTATCAGACACAAGGTTCATACCTTGTTCGGGCCTTTGAGTCTCGTAACTCGCTGAACCCCGATAGGTGTTTGCTCGGTCTCCGACATATTATGTCTCTAGCCCATCTATCCCCCTACGACTTGTCTCCTCTACCCAATGACGCGAAGAGCGCTATCAGTTTCGTAGTATCGCAGTGTAAGTCAGCTCAGGCTCTCTGCAACTTGCAATTTCTGAAGCAGGAAGACAGACGAACGATTGTTCAATCTTTCGTTTCTTACGCCAACACATCGGCTCTCTTCGCATGTTCGTGGAGCTCTAACATGGGGCCTCCAGCATTTTGATACAACTCGCAGGACAAAGTTCTTAGGATGCAAAATCTTTGAATGTATAGTCGACGGGACGAGTCAACGAAAGCTTGGATTTTACCTTCGATGGCTAGAGGGATTTCAACGTCAGCTTGAATCAACTACCGACGAGCAGCTTGCTCTAGCGAGCTCATACAACCGCCTCGCGGGTTTGCTAGACGTGGGTTCTTATATGTTTCTACGATGGTGCTCTTCTTATGTTGATTCTGAATAGATTGCATACTTGAATATCATGTTCGCTAATACTATGAACATATACCGAATTCTGCAGGAAGCAGCTCCAATATTTCTACAGATTACCTTCATGGATTCCTCACTTTGGCTAGACCCTACCAATATAACTTCGCTATCTCTAGCGCATGTGCTAAATTCGACAAACTATGAACTTGGGCGATTCGTCCTTCTTGATGCACTGTATTCTATGGCATATGGTTTGCCTCAGGTTATCGAGTACGACACGTCTTTTCCCCCATTCTTTTCCGAGATTCAGCCAGTGGAATGGATCCACGGCTGTCCAGTAGGACTCAACATGGCCCTTGTAGAGATCAACCAATACCTTAATCTCAACATGCGGCCTGATCCACGACCAGACTGGCGATCGATCGAAGAGCGCATCAAATCGTGGAAATCTGAATCACAAACTGCCCCCAACCACGAATCCTGGAAGACGGTGGCTAGGATTGCTGTTCATGAGAGTTGGCGGCACAGTTTATTGGTTTACTTGTATATGGTGAGCTTATGCAGAATTTGCATGTAATAGCTTCTATATTGTGAACCTGTCGTGCAGAGTGTATGCAGAGTCAGGTCTGATGACTCTCGAGTTCAGTCGTCTGTCCGACAAGTATTCCAGCTTATTGACTCCGTGAAGGAATTTGAGATACCTTCTATTGGCATACATTTTCTAGCCCAATATCTGATTGTGAGTGGTACTCCTGAGCTGAGCGATCTATTTGACATCCTCCTAACGCCTATGCCGGATTAACTAGGTTGGTATCTGTGCACGCAGTGAAAAGCACCGCGATGTGGCCCGGGCAAAGCTTTCCGCGACCTCCCGTGACGGGCTGTGGCTTTTGCGAGGGTCAGATTTTGTGCCAGTACTGGATCATCTCTGGCATGGCCCGGCAATCGACGGGCGGCCGATTTATTGGAGCGATTATGTCCACTCAAGAGAAATTTATCTCCCCGTCCCTTCACGGCTAGCTTCAAGTTCATAGTGGATTCGCTTTCCAATGCGATTTTTTGACTTTCGCGCACGCGGTATACATGAGTGGGCTGCATCCATGGATAGATGCGCGCTCTGAAGCTTTCGCCAATATGTTACGTGATTATAGCACGGATTCCAACACTTAAGTTTACCGCAGTCAACGGATCGTGATACTTGAGTCAGTCATTGATCACACGGCCTCACTGAACTCCGTCGTATGTCTACCATCACTGCGCCCTCATGAGTGCCAGCCAGAGAGTCACTCGGCCTGGCCCTATTGCGACTGGCTCTTTCAATTGCAGGGGCAGGTAAACAAATACAATCGCTCCCCCAGCAAGCACACAGATTTTGACAAGGTATTGATAGGTGCAAAAAAATGTGATAAAATTCGACCAGCCTGCAAACGACACAAGGCTGGCGGATTTCTGTCAAGCATATGACCACCCTCATGCAGGTGCAGATATTAACAACTCGAATTCGCCATGCGCTCCGTTGGGAAGACCCGCGACTACCCCGGGTTGTTGTACGGGTTCTGAGATTGTTCGGCAATTATGCGTGTTGATTCCGATTTGTTGTACTTACTCCGATGTTGAATGTGCTTGCTCGGTGAATGGTTTCAATACACACACTGCGATCGCACTTACAGCGAGTCGAATGGCCCCAGAACCAATTCCCTTTGAGTACTGGCCTTCTCTGCCGCGAAGCTTACCCCCGTCGTCAAGGAGCATAGGCCAATTAATAACTTACTTTCTGAACCAACGTGAGCCTTCTTCCTGTCGTTTTTTCGGCCAGCTTGTTTAGATTCTTCACTATTCCGCAAGTGGGTGTATAGCCGTTTGCAGAGCACCGATGCTGTTCTCTGGGCAAAATATTTGGCATGCCAGATGTTTGAATCTGCCGTAGATAGTAGCGCCCAGCAAAGAATCGATATGCTCAGCTGCTTGCTTTGGAAGATCGAACTAACTCTGAACCGGCTCATAACTCTTGCTGAGCATCACAGCCAGCTTCTGGGCATGCTCAAGGCATATGTCATTATATTTATCAACTGCGGCTCTGATTAACACCAGCTTTTTTCGTCAGCTCCTTTTTATGAAAATGATGTTTTCTGGAGAGAGAAATTCGTATCTGCTACTTCACTCCGCAGCACACCAGCATACCTAGATTTAGCCTTTATGGACTCGTGTTTATGGCCAGACCACACAAAATTTACATTGGTTTCTCTGGCCCACTTGCTCGGCTCGACTAACTGGGAGCTCTCCTATTTAGTTTTCCTGGACGCTCTGCATTCCATGGCTTACGGTTTGACCCAAGTTATTGAATACGATATGTCCACCCCGCCATTAAGGCCAGGGTACCTGGCCGAAAGAATGGGTTCACAGGCGTCTCGCTCAACTGTAGTTTGCTCTCGTTGATATCAGCAAATGCTGCAGCATTCGAATGCCAATTGGACCTGAACCATATTGGCAACCTATCGAACTCCAGATTAAACATTTGAGGCCAATTGGCGAAGTGATGTCTGATAATGAGTCGTGTAAGGTTGTCGCAACCATTGCAGCTGATGAAATTTGGCGACACGTTCTGCTGGCCAATCTTTACATGGCGAGTGGAGCCCCTCGGATATGTTCAATACCAAAATTTAATGACTTTCTACCTAGAGTTTCTGCGGGGTTGAGCCTGATGATAAACGCGTGCAGGAGTCAGTGGATCAAATCTTCGAGCTCGCTAACTCTGTTGGTTCCGTTCCCTCGCTCGGGGTACAATTCTTACCGCGCTATCTAATTGTAAGAGCATTTGTCATAAACCTGAAACCACACTTCTCATTGCCTGCCGTTACAGGGTGGCATATGGGTACGTAGCAAAAAATACCAAAGGATAGCCCATGAGAAACTAGCCAGTATGGCTTGTAAAGCATATACCTGCTCCACAGGTCCAATTTTGTTCCAGTACTAGATCACCTCTGGCATAGTGCCGGTGATAATGGTCGGCCAACTCGGTGGCACGATTATATTCTCTCGAGGCAAGCCATGCTTCCGGCAGTGCTAGTTCCTTAGAATGATAGTAGTACCACACCCTGCTTAGGAACTATATCACTAAACATGACTGTATGCTCAGAGTCTATGAAACCCCTTGTCTCTTTCCTTTGGGGGACTGGACTGTGGGATGTAGTAATACAATCCTGATCGTGAACAAACGACACAAACCCACGTCGCTAGCACAGGCGTCACATCTGACCACCCTCTCGAGCCCCTCGTAACGTACGCGACCAACCCGCCATACCGACAAACCACATAGCCCAATCTGGCACACAAGCGTGAATGCACGTGCAATTCAACATCCAGCAATCATTGGGCGCCCCCCTCTCGCACCGTGTCCGCCTTCGCAAAGCGTCGGCTCGTCATCTGGCGCACCAAAACCGACCTCGATCTCAAAGGAATCGGCTCTCCTTGATCTGAAATCAGGGAGGACCGCGGGCGGGGTCCTGGCGCGCAGTGTCAGGATCCGTAAAAAGCTCCGGACCACCCGCTTTTCAGCAACAATAGCGATGATTGTCTGTTTTGGAAGTCGAGTGATCAAAAATGGCGGGTGGCACACCGGATGGGTTCCTCGTCTGTGGTGTTCATATGTGGTGCGGGTGGGCGCTACGTTCTCCGACCTCGGGGTGGCAAATTAAGATGTTGTCTCTTGCGAGTCCGGGTGACAAATTCGTGTAGAAAGTCTTGGGGCGGAAGCTTTCGGATATGGCGCGGGTGGCGCTAGCGATTCGGGCACATATATGTCTATACGTCCTTGATTATTACGTCTTGATAAAATTCAGTTACTATCGATCATCTCGGAGCACAAAAAGTGACATCACATGGGCACGGCGGATGGACGCTCCGGCTGACACATAGGCGTACTCACTTTACCGAAGCGCCAACGATTCTGATCATCGACACCCCAAGCCTCCTATCACCATACCCTCGCCGCTAGGTCACCGCAATGATGTAGATTACGCCGCGAATCCCGGGCAGCTATGTTATTATTCAAATTTATTTCAATCGCTTCCCTACCAGTGAACGTGATACACACCATTTTGACCCTACGTAAATTATTAGCCTTTTCTATTTGTTCATCGTACTCACACCTCGGCCGCTGCTTTCCGTTCTCCTTTACCACGTATCATAAAAGCTACGTATCAGCCGTAGGTCAAGTCGTCTATTTGACATAAAACACAGCCGTCAGCATACGCGAGACCTTTCGATCACATTCTTGCTCCTTGATCCATCCACAACGTAATTAGCACGGAATGCGTTCCGCGCCGACGCCATACCCTGCACGCCCATACATGTTTCCAATGCTCAAGCTTGATGGCTTGAACTAGAACCCATCAGTTAAATAGTTATCATGGACGACTCGAAGGGTACTCAAGCGAGATAATGTTTACGTCGATCGTTTTCCTGTTTCTAGCAACATTGTTGACAACCACGATCGGCTTTATAATCCATCCTCAGCCGGCACAAACCTGCCCCCGACCTATCCTAATCGAGTCAAGAGCCAAAATGACTCCAACCATGTCCAAACTCTCTCCGCCCCTTCCACGCTGAAAGGAATTACCGACCCCGCATAAACTTGCCGAACTCTTCCTATAACGCACCCCTGGACCTGTTCGCACATGCCCATCCGAGGTAACAGCGGCCCAGGACCATAAAGCCGAGGACCCCAATCCATGTCTTTCCTCCCAACACTTCCAAAAGCAACACATGGTTTCGATACTCCCACTCCACCCTCTGATCTCGTTCCGTCCGAAGGAAGGAGGAGAGCATCCAAGATGCGGGACGTCGGACCGAGTGCTTGAGAAAACCAGGGTGCTCGAACTCTGTTGCCTTGTCGGTCGAACGGGAAGGATGTACAAGACGTGCGGAGAGACTTTTGCCAAGGGGCAGCAGCTCGAACCCGGCGTATTGAGCGCAACTTTCCACAGAGAGCGATGACGGAACCAAGCCTAGGAGGACCTTGAGAACGAGGGAGTCCGAGTTGCGTAGGATCAGACCAAGTTATAATGGGGACATGTCGATCGAAGCTGTCCATAACGCGTTGGGCGCCAGAATTGGCCTAGCCAAGACGCGAACGCGCTCCATGTAGATCAGACGCGTGAAGAACAACAAGGGCGTGCGACAATTCAGTCTAGGCCTTCGACGTCATGTCATTCTCGAGTATTGGCATCCAAGACGACGCCATTTACAAAACGAGTCACAAGCACATGCGCCGGCCGGACGAAGGTCTATACACAGTCATCGAGGGTGTTTCGTAGGATCACACGCTCATAAAGGGGGGCAGTAGGATGGATGTAAAGGGGCGTTCGGATCGTGGTTCCTAGGCGAAAAGGGCAGCATAGGGTAGCAACGTAGGGATGTGCTAGCGACCCCGATTCCTCGACTGAGCCTATATGGGCATATTTGATCCTAGGACCTGGACTACTGTGAGCAATTTATGAGCGCAAAAGGAAACTGGGGTGAGCTCGAGAGGAGCCTCCCCCGATCCCCCGAGCAAAGCGGGAAAAAAAAAAAAGCAGGAACCCGGGGGTCTTGCGCAGGCCTAGACACTGGGCAATGTTGGTCCGACCGTTCATGTGTGATGCACCTTGGTACCGCGCAATATACACTCACGCGAATCATCTCGGTTGGCGAAGGAGGGTGCGCCTGAGGTCATCCGCTGGTGGTGGCCGACAGACGGTTCCACTCGTGACCCTCAGGGCTGGATGGGGTGCAGAGGATGAAGGCTCCCGTCCGAGGACCAGGACCTGCCATAGATGGTCTAGTGTGATCCGGTCCGGAGCGCTGAGATAGGGGCGGGTAGTCCACGTTGAGCAGTTCATTCCCTAGGAAACGGAAAGCTGATGAGGGACCGTACCCCGAATACGAGGGACCGAAAGGCCGAGTTGAAAACTTTCATAGAAAGCATAGCCCCTGTCGAGGGCAAGGCTGTATGCAACCTCTGTGTCGCGGGGATAGACTAAGGAAATGCCGTTCGAGGGAGGAAGATACGCTAGAGAAGATGAAGAGCACCGTTGTGCTGATGAAACTCATGCTTCGCGTCGATGGGACGAGACTGATGGGGTCTCGTGCAAGCACCTGGGCTATTCAGCACGCTTTTCCCGCATTAAACCGAGCGGCATCTTGGTTCCTTTGGGGGGGTGCCACATCAAGCCCGACGCCGCATAGCAGCACGCTCGCAAAAAATACGCAAATCAAAACCAGGTCAGCTGCAATCAATCAAAACAGAAAAAAGTCTTGCCTTTTTGCCCACTCGCTCATCTTGTGCCGTGAATATCAATACGGTAGCTCGGATCCCATAATCGTCGAGCCTAATGATCAGTTGGTGGCGGTAGGTGTCACGACTGCACCATGTCGGGAGCTCGTACCGTGCCCCGGCCCATTCGCCGGTGTCGAGCGTCCGGCGCTGTCCAACTTCCGGGGTCCGCTGGACGATCCCTGTACGAAGGAGCGTGCAGGGCCTGATCCCAATATCATGGGCTTTTCCTCCCGCTTTTGGCTGCGAGATGCGCGCTCCTTTGTGGGCCCAAGCGGCTCCAAACCTGGACTCACATCCTCCGCCCCGCACGTGACTTGTCGGTCTCTCGGGGTGGACATGGCTTAATGACAAGGTGCGGAGCGTCAACGTGAAATACGCATATCACAATGCGGTCCAAGCGCTAGACTTTTGGGGGGGGGGGGCCTTGTCGAACGCTCGTATACATAACCGCGATTCCCGACACACCACCGGTCGCGGAGGTCGAATTTCGTGCGCCTGAAATAGTTCTGGAACCTTTGTACTGATCAAACGTGTTGTTTGAGCGAGGGCGAGGCCATGGTCGACGCGTGGGGTGCGGAGTGGAATAATAATGAGCGTGCAATTCGCGATGAGCCAAATCACGTACAAAAGTGGTCGACGATCATTGGATAGTGTCGTGGGGGCTCGGACCCTTGGTTGGATGTGTGTCTTGGGATCGAATGTATCGCGAGACTTGACGTACTGGATCAGGTGTCGCGATGAGCAGAGAAACAGACGACACAAAGCGGAGCTGGAGATGGTGTAATGCTGCTCTGCAACTGTCAAATAGCAGCAGCAACGGTCGACTCTAGCGTAAAGCCAAGTAAGAATGTGGGCTATCGCACACCTGCCTGAGAAATTGCGAGCTGATTTTGGAGTAGTCTAGTTGAATAACCGCCGTTGTCGAGTCGCTGGTTGCGAGGCGTATGCACGGTGGGAAGCAATGTACTCGTTTGAGCGGGTCGGTTTGAATTTTGACGATCCGCTCGTCATCGCTGATTCGGCCGTTTTGCGCATCCCATCGAGGCGGTCGAGTGGCGTCGTACACGGCTTCTGATGGCTAGAAACTTCTGCAATGTTACTTGGACTAGAACCGTTTGCATATACCAACTTGTTCATCTGTAGAGATCCGCCGGTCCGCCATGCCAAGTTGTGGCGTCGCCGAACTTGCAAATCTGTTCGGAGAAAATCGTGGAAGAGTACGAGCCCCCCTGGGAAGAGGCATGCGCTTTTTGTCGATTTGAAGTTTGAATGGCGCATACGGGTAGTCCAGATTGGGTCTGGTTGTGCACAGCCAGCATATAGTGAAACGCGCGTATGTCGAGGATTCGCCGTTGGGTTGAAATGCATCAAGGATGTTATTCGAGAAGGACAAAGCGCATGTATCCGCGTAGACTAGTGTGCGGTACATCGTGTGCTTGGTAAGTACAAGCAAGGCGCAGTCTAAACATTGGATACCATCAAACCGATGGCGGCCGTATTTGACCATGCGCCATGCGAACCGCCGGGCCGAATACGGAATAAGGCCAACGCACGCGCTCTGTCCTGGGAAATCCCGCACTTGTTTGAGTGCGTCACGGTTTTAGTTCTTCGTGGATCGAGCGAGTGGGCTGCTTCGTTTGCGAGGGGGGGTGGCGTGTGACCCTTGGAGGCTAACTGTTCGAGGGGGGGGGGGGGGTGTAAGCAGAGCGCTATCTGTTCTGCCGTTGGCAATATCGATCGTGTTTAGTGTTTTAGTCTAGAATCGATAATATATGAGAGGACTTGCCGAATCCAATCTCCGCCGGGTCCAAGTACGGGTTGAAAGGACGGGCGAGACGGGATGGCGTCACCGCTCGAGTCGAAATGAAAGTGGGTGAGACCGATACCTTTCTGCGAGCTGGGCGAGTGACTCAGGTACGAGGCACGGTTTCAAACATCTCGCGCCTGGGCGGTCGGAGTGGGAGTGGGGGTGGGTGACGCGCCCTTGGACGGATAGAGTTCTCGGATGGACCCATCGCGGCGATGAGGAATGAAACCCCGCCCCGGGGCCGGGGGGCCGTGGGAGGGGGAGAAAGGGAGGAGCGAGGATAAATAGGCTCTGAGCTGGGCCTGTCGTTGGCCAGAGCTCTCGACACAGGTGAGTACGGGGGGCCAAACAGAGCGCGCCGGCTGAGACGCGGGGCAGATCTGAAACGGATGGTGAGCACGGCACTGCGTCCGATCTGCCTGGACGGCGAGGTAAGCGCGGTGGCTGGACCGGGGGTGTGTGATTCTGAGTTGCTGATAGGAGACGCGCTACATCCCGTATCAACGGCGCAGGGGCGGCCGGGCAGAAGCTGGTGAGTCGCTTTTTGGCGGGGGCGGTGTCCGGGGTGCGTGTGGTGGCGTGTTTGGGGCCCAGTGCGCCGGGTCCAAACAGCGCGCACACACGGGTCCACAGGCAGCCCATATAACGAGCGCGGTGCTGACGGTCCCAGGCCATCCGCCGACGATGCCCCCCACTCGCCCCGACCGCTCCGCCCGCCCTGCACAACCCCCGCGCCCGCCCAACGCATGGATCCTGTACCGCTCCGACAAGCTGCGCGAGCTCGCCTCGTCGCAGCCCCCGGGCCCGCGCAAGCCCCAGGCGGAGATCTCGAAGATCATCTCCCAGCTCTGGTCGTCCGAGGGCCCCGACACCAAGGCCCGCTACGAGGCCCGCGCAGAGGAGAAAAAGGCCGAGCACGCCGCGCTCTACCCCGACTACAAGTTTGCCCCGATGAAGAAGGAAGACAAGGCTCTCCTCCGCAAGGCCCAGCGCCAGGAGAAGGAGGAGCTCAAGCTGCTCGAGCGCACCCGCAGGAAGCGCAAGGGCAAGGGCCGCGACGGCGACGGCGACGACGACGACGATGGTGCGTGCCTTCCTTTCTTCCCTGGGCCCGTGCTGACGTCGGTTGCAGAAGCGCCCCCCCGTCCGTTTGTGTCGGCCTCCGCCCAGCTGCCCTACCCGCTCTCGGCCAACACGACGCCCACCCAGCGCGTCCAGCAGCCCCGCTCCGCCCAGAGCTGGTACCCGCCCTCGACGTACGGCCCCCAGCCGCACGACCAGCACTACCAACACGTAAACAACTCCCCACAGCCACAGTCCCGCATCCCCCCGCCGCCCCTGCCCGCCCACCTCCAGTCCAACGCATACGCTGCCGCCGGCTGGTCCGCCCCCGTCGACCCCAGCGCAGAGCAGCCGTTTAGCGTCCATGCGTACCGCCAGTCGGACGACCAGGACGAGGATGACACTGCCGCATGGGGAGGCGAAGAAGCCGAGCTCGGCGCTGAAGAGGCCTGGCACGACCGAACGCGTCGCAACGCCGTCTGGGCCGACGACCAGCCCGAGAGCCAGCCCCAGTACCAGTCGTACGACTATCCCCCGAACGAGTACCAGCACGAATATGCCCAACAGGTTCGTCACACGTCTTGTCCATAGACCCGGGCTAACATCCCATTCTAGCAACAGGACTGGGTCCAATCCTCTACCCCACCGCCTCCAGCCCAGCCCGCGCCTCAGCCCCAGTCGTTGTCGATCATCATCCCTGCCACGCTCAACCCGTCCGATACCGACTCGTACACGTTCAACCTCGACTTTGACATGCCGATGGCAGCCTATACCACCGACCCAGATGCACATGTCGCGCTCTCGTTTGCCAACGTCAACCTCGATGAACAACAGAACCCAGCGCCAGTCGGGACTGGCCTCCTGGGCGATGTGCCTGGGCTCAACGAGTTGCTCACTGCGCCCTTGCCAGACATCGATGTCTCCTTCCCCGATCTTGGAGAGGGCCACTCGAATGGGTTCGATGTCCTCAGCCAAGACAACCAGGATTGGTGGCAGGCTCTCATGAGCGCCGCGATCCCCAACTCGGTACCCCAGGAACAAGAGGACCCAGAGCCGTACGGCGTGGCCGGGCCGTCTAGCCCCGAGCGGGCGTTCAAGGGGCAGGATTCCGACGTGATGCTATCGGGCTCAAGGCGACCAGCACCGGTTCATGCGAATACCATGCCTGTCCAGCCGCCTCTGTCTCAACCTTTGTCCTCGTCTTCGCATCCTCAGCCGTCTTCCATTTCTCATGGTCTTCCGAGCCCCGAACCGTTTGTCCCTGTCGAGACCTTTGACGACCAGCAGCAGAGGGGTCGGCCGAGGGCGACCTCGAGCGCGTATCCGTATGCTTCGACGTCTGGGTCCGAGTATGCCCGCCAACAGCAGTACGAGCAGCCATATGTTCCGCCTCAGGAGGAACCAGTGCACCCGTCGCCATTTGCGCTAATTGCGGCTCGTGCACCTGCTCCGGCTCCGGCTCGACGAGGAGGTTGGGCACCCCCACCTGCTCCTGCCCCGGTTCCTGCACCAAGGAAACATCAACCCGCCCGAGCTCAATTCCCAAGCCCGTCTGGTGCAGGCGCATTCCCGAGCCCAACAGGCGCAGCAGCGTTCCCGAGCCCATCAGGCGCTATGCCTCACCACCAACAACCCCGCGGTTTCCCGTACCCGACTCCGACCTCGGCTCCTCCCCCTCGATACCCTCCTCCACCGTTCTTCCCATCCAAGAAGCCGGGTGAAAAGGAAAAGGAAAAGGACAATGAGGCGTTTGACTTTTCAGGTTGGGGCAATCAGTATGGTGCCCAGCCTCCTACGCCTGCCGAGGATACGGTCAGGAAGGGATGTATGCCTGCTGTTACGAACTAGTTTCTTGTGAGCCGCATCTTTGGGTTCGATCTCATCGACTCGAAGCTGACTCGGACTTGCAGATGATCTCTCTCATGGCATTTCTTTCTATCTCCACGATCTCTGTACATCGACTGGTTCATGTCTTTATGGTTTCCTCTTGTCTTTTATCCAGTTGTAAACGCCTCGGAGCTCACAGTACCCCACGTTGTATCCACCACATTGCTTCAGTATCTTATTTCTATCTCCTCACTCTCGTATATTGACTCAAACACCCTCTCGTGCCCTCGTCTCGATCCTTCGTTCATACCGTTGGACCGTTCATTGCACATGAAAAAATTATTCCAAACGAGTGTTTGCTTGGTTCTTTTTTTGTTATCGTTTATTTTATTCATTACTTGGGTGACCCTAGTTGTACGTTTTTTTACTCTGCGGTGTTTGAATATACGACTTCAGGAGATGAAATTTTTGGGTGACCATGTTTGGACGACCCAGTCCGAGCTACGTACAGCTGCGGTTCTGATTGTCATATTACAAGTTTGGAGAGTCATACTATAATGCTCTGCAAAGGCGTGGAGTCTTTTACAACGCCTGCAGGTAGAAGAAGAGTTTCGTGCTGCGCCGTTTCAGTTCGCTTCACGCGGGAAGGGGAGGTTTCTGGCCTACACGGGTTTCAAGAGTCGCAAGTGCTGCTCTGTTTGAGTGATCGCCGAGGAACTTCGTGAGACGATCTTCCGGGAAGGGGGAGAGGAGCATAGGGTGGGGATTGTCGGCTTTTAGGATCAGCGGGACCGTGTGCCGTACCCATACCCCTATGCGGTACACCCATTCTCTCGAGGCAAACTGTTCCAGTCAGCAGAACAGAGGGGCAAGGGGCAAAGGAAAATAGGCACACTGAATCCTTCCCAGAGCAGGAATGCTAGTTTGAGTGATTAGAACAAGACTTCCCGCCGTCAGACTGTGATTCGTCGGTCGTTGTCGGCAGTAAAAAAAAAAACAACGTCCAGGGTAAAGGAGTATAGGAACCACCGCTATAGGGGTAACATACCATGATTGGGGAGTTTAATAGTTGAAGACGTCGCATGTACACACGCGTGCGCTCCTATCAAGCCGCCTGCGTCTCAACTAATTCGCCTCTCTGAATGAGCATACTATAGTCATTCGATTTTCCGCCGGGTACACGTGCTATACCGCTTTAAGCACCTTCGCCAGTTTTCGGCGCGGGATCAAAATATGTTTATGACTGAACAGAGGCGGGCGGAAGGGGAAGACGGGTTAGGGGGGGTGCGAGACTCCAATGGAAGATGGCGTAGGGAATTTGGTATTTTACGAGATGCGCAAGACGGGGAGGACAATGCCCCAGCGCCACAAATATTGTGTTGGTTGATGATGATGGTGATGACCCTCTCTCTCTAGTGCTTGGGTTTTGGGTGATATAGGGGGGGGGAGCGCGGTCATCTTGTCCTTGATTTGGAAACGAGAAACACGTTGTGCAGCTTGCTCGAGTGATCATCTTCCGACCTCGGGCGGCTTTTAGGATCAATTTCAGAAACTCCGAGTTTTTTGACCCCTGCTTTCATTCTTTTTTTTCTTTTTACTTTCTACTTGGAACCCCCGATGTATGTGATGATAGGTCTTTAGATGATTGCGCCGACGACCCCTCGGATGGATTATCTCGATATATGTGAAGGGCGTGATTTGTTGGGCGTATCGTGTGAATCAGACCGGCTCATTTCCTACACACCATCCTCTCGATCGATTCTGTACATGCGATTGTACTGTATTGTTTCATTTCGCATGCACACCGGCGAGGCGAGGCGAGGTGAACCCAAATGACGGACAAATGTCCCCTACACGCGCCCACGTGATAGGCATTCGTCCGCATTCGGCGATCCGGGAGTGGAGCATATGCAGCGCTGAGCGAGGGGACGTACTCCGGGTGTGCCGGAGATAGCATCAGTTTGCCCAACTAGAGGAAAGTTTCCCAGAAGCGGCGACGACCACCGAGGTGGGCGCGCTTGTCCATTTGTAGGAGGGTGATGGGCTTTGAGCTCGTGTGCATGCGTCACTCTTCCCCCCCCCCTCCCCATCCTTTGCGTTGGAATGGGATGACGAAAGGCTGCGCTTTGTTTATCGTTTCTTTCTTTCTCTTGCATGTGCGATGAACTCACCCCTGGTGCTTCCTCGAGCCGAGTTTCTCCCTGGTTTCCCCAGTAGACAGTCGCCTTCTGATGAACCCAACTTCTGTTGGGTGCTTGCCCAATTATACAGCGCGGTTCTGTGTGGACACATATGGTCTTGGTTGTCGTTCTGTCCAACGATTTTAGGAAGTACGCCCTCGCTGCTCGTATATTGGGCGCTTTTTTCTTTTTCTTTCTGGGATGCTTTCGTACATCCCTATGTGCACCGGGTTCCCACGATCATTCATTCCCGTGCTTTGCTCAAGCCGATGATGATCTGCTTGATTCGGGCCTATACCTTTCTTCGAGTCGTGCGGCAGACGTTGCCAACACCGCCGCTCTCGTCAGACCACGGGTTGAAAAATTTTGTGCAGAGTTCCGAGCGACGACCGTGGTGGTCGACCCGGGCATAGAAAGCAAGGGATGTCAACCCTTTTTCGTACAGGCCTGAAACTGACGTCAGGTCGATCGATGCAAGTTCTCTATTGTGTCGGGATCTGTTTGGGACTAATTGGGCAACCTGCTCATTTAGGACCAACCAGGCACAAATAGCTCCAACTTGGACGCACCTAAATACTTGAAATATGCAATTTTTATGATTCTTCGGGAGAGGAGCGTTCCCCACAAGTGTACGGCCCCCTCCCCACACACAGCCCGCGCAGGCTATCTCACGGAGAATCTTGCTCGCACTACAATAGAACATATGGGTAGGACACCGGCACCACCGGTCCTTGACGTCTCATTTTGACTGCGCACGGAATGATCTCCAGGCAACACATCCTCCTGAACCGGGATTGACTCGTCCTCGGGCCAATTCCCGTGTTTTCAAAGCCCGACCTTAATCCAGTAGACTCGACGATTGGCAATTGGCGGCGAGCCATGTTTACCCGCCCCGCTCAAATGAATCGCAACTCCTATCATGGATCATGTGGCATCTTAGGCTTAAGTGTGGGTACCTATTGCAGCGATGCAGGAGTGTGTTCTGTGCTTGCCTCGTGCTGCGATGAGCGCGAGGGTGTAACAAAGGAACGCAGCCGCCACGAACTGATGTGGCTGATGTTAAACAAATGTCACTCGCTCGAAAGCCGACTCGTGAAATCGCAGCCGGCGACAACTCTAACAACGTTCACGTATGGATGCCACATATATAAGGTGCTGGTGTTCTTACGCGTGGCGTTGTGGAGGAATAACGGGGATCACGTCTCTCGACCAGGGAAATCCATATATAACCACGCCTGGTCTGATCACCGCAAGGGGTCCGAAACGCCACGAGCTCGCCACGCGCGTGTGCTACTCGGGCGTGACATATATCAGCATGCATTCTGCACCATCGGCCCCTGCACGACGCCCCGGGGCAGGGCTTGGCCGGGCGTGTGTGTGAAGAGATCATGTGAGTCCCGGCCAGCTTCGGCTGTGGCGGGGGTGTCAGGACTCTCCCCCCCGTGTGTTTCTCCCGCTTTTCTCGCCGTTACGTCTTGGACAGCACCGGCTTGCGGAGAGCGACCATCTCTCGTCCCGTCCAAATTACGTTCTGCGGGTCGTCTCGCGACTCATTTGTCTCTCTGCCACGGTTCTCATCAGCGCGGGCAATGGGTTTTCCCAACTCGATTAGCAGCCCTAGGGGGGTGTCTGTGTCCCATTCGGCTGCTGAGCACTCGAAGCAAGGTTTAGTGAAAGACGTGGCCGTGCTCCCGCGTACTCGATGCGTACTGGTTTTCCACGGCTCGTGCCGCTCTACGATCCTTGGGCTCTGAACTGCCCCGTGGATATACGGGATACGCCCAATGAGCCTATAGTCAATCTAATTGCTAAGCCTTGGGGCGTAGGCCTTCAACTGCACGCTTGCATCGGGAATTATCTCCAGGTACGCCATTTGTTTTATGCTTATGTCCTGTATTTACGCTCTTTATTGTCTATGCAGTGTAACGCTACACGGTTACACAGGCAGCCCCTGTCCTGAGATCCTTCGAATCTCGAAAGATTTCGTTCACATCGCAGATGGTGTTTGGTTGCGTGGTACCCGGATATTACGTACTCGAGCACCCATACCTCTCATGACAACGAGTCCTGTCCTGGAAGATGCGCCTGTATGTTCGTCTTAATGCATTTTAGCTCCTGATCAACTTGCCTGGCGGCCATCGCATATTGGACACATTAAAAATCATTGGACAAGCCGGATTTCGAAGCCGGATTTCTTATATCCAACTGCAACACTCCTCCCCACGCAATTACTTCGAGCAGTCTTCAATCCCCTGTTCTTCTGCTGGCGGCTCTACTGGGATCAATACACATGGCTCTACGGAGTGAGTGCTCCGCGTATAGGGGCCTGCGGGCGTCGAAAACGCATTGAGTTCTGTCGGACATGGTCCGTACCCTGTACCCCTCCGGTCGGCTGCCCCACCAGATCTCGGGCCGGTCCAACGGAGTGCTCTCGACACTTTCCGTCGGTCCGGCCGAATACAAACTCAAAACTTCCTCGCCATGCCCCATTCTTTTGTATCAAGCATACTTTGGCATATCTTTCTTGGCTCTGTCAAAATCTCCTCTTCAACTATGGCCGCAACCAACTCGGAACACGCGCCAGAAGCTATTCGCTACTACTCCCGGAATAGGCTCCCCGTCATCCGACGGTTGTTCGTATCATACGTTAATCCCATCAGCGTCCCGCGTTGATCTCTTTACGAAAAGGTAACCAACGGACACAATTTAGGGCCATGTTGGAAACACACGTTGCTTTTGCTTAATTTTCCGACTTGGACGAGTACAATGCGACAAAGTGGATCCACTCGCGATCAATGTCAAAACATCATCGGTCGCGTACAGCGAAAATCGCGCCAGTAGTGCGTACTGCCCGTTCTACTTTATTATTATTATTATTAGAGTCGAACCTTCAATGTTTCGAATTGTTCGGGTTCCTTTATGTCGTAGCATCAACCAATGACCCGATTGTAAACATTTTCGGGTCATCGAGAATGTCCGAGCTGTCCAATTGATTCGGTGCCTTGCTGGAGCGTGTGCCAGCTTGTACTATCTCGTGCAAGTATGCTCTGAAGGCTATTTCAAGCCCCGCTCGTCTTGTCGGTCAGAGCCGTCAATCAACCTTATTCTCGAATGAGCAAAAACTAGCTATATGGGGTTTGTTGTGGCGGTTCTCTCTTCAAAGGTATTAGTTGCCGGTTCTTCCTTATGGAGGATAAAATCGTTACATCTGGGCACTGAAAATCGGAACCGTGACAAACCCACAGGGTAAGCCATTTTGCCACTGGGGCCAAGAAAGGCATGTCTCCTAAGTTATTGTACATATAATTAGTTAAAGGACTTAGCCGCAGCGCATATAGATAAGATTAACATGCCGGCGGTTAACTCCATGCAGCCTGGAAAAGGTTTAGCTCGGATGTGCTTTTTGTTCATCTCATCGGCCGTCGCAGAGGTAGGACCCCGCTCCTCGCCCAGAGCGCGACGTGCTCATCCCCCACATGGAATTGGCACACATGTCGAGGGAAACTTAGTCTACCTTAGTTCTGACCTTCGAGTATAGCTGAAATTTGGGCCTATCGGGAGTGGGATCACCATGGGCGATCGCCAGATCTCGTGGTTGGCTCGGAAGGAGCAGATGATAGTCGGACATCTCTTTTATCATTTCCAAAAAGAGCTCTGATGGTGCTCTGCTCCAACTCGAGAGGCGGGTTGTGTATCCGCTGTCGGTTCCTGTTTGGCACGCATACCGCTCACTTTCAGGTCGAGCCTAGAGTGGCAAATATCATAGTTCTAGTTCATATTGACATCATCTATCCGCTTTGGAGGGTACGTATGTGTCTATTCAGTAACGGGAAGCATGATGGCCCTCGAGCGGGCGTAATCACTCCATCGAATAGGCTGTCCGTTGGCAGCCGCGCCATGCCAAAGGTGGTCCAATACTGGCACAAAATCCGATCCCTTCAGAATCCAAAGTGCGTCATCAAACGTACCGATCAACCCTTCTCTGGCAATCGCACGTTGTTTCTCGTTTCGGGCACAAGCCCCAGCCTGTGACAAAGTCCCAGGGTGAGCATGGCCATCATATGCAAGCTGATACAATCCAAGTACTGACGATGAGGTATTGGATGAGAACGTAGACATTAATCAAGGGGATGTAGGTCTCCCTTAGAGTCTCAATCAGCCGAAAAATCTGTCGTACGGATGCTTGGACACGTTCTTCATCTGACTTGTCGTCACATACGCCCTAATTCAACGAGTCAGTCGGGCAACCATAATAGAGGTAACTAGAGAACGCTACCATGTATAGGTATATGAGTAATGTATGCCGCCAGCTTTCCTGCACGGCCATCCTGCATATAGGTTTCCACGACTCCTGTTCGGATATGGACCACGCCTTTGGCTCCCACGATTTAAGGCGTTGCTCAATAGATCGCCAATCAGTGTCGGGTCTCACTCGCCCTGGGTTATTACATCGTGCATTGATTTCGACAAGTGCAAACTGAAATTCAATTGGACAGCCATGAACCCACTCGATGGGGTGGATGCCCGTGTCGAATAACCAAGCAGACGTATCATACTCGATTGCCTGAGGGAGTGCATAGGCCATGGAGCAGAACGAGTCTAGTAGGATAAAGTGCCTTAGCTCGTAACGGTTCGAGGCCATGATATGTGCTAGAGAAATCGATGTCGAAGTCCAACACTCTGGCCACAATGATGAATCAGCAAAGGCCACTTGCAGAAACACAGGGGCCAAATCATGAACATCTTGGTAGGGACTTGAACCGTGGACGAATTTCAGTTTCAGGTGAGCGAGCTGGCTCATAAATGTCAATACTCGATGAGCCACGTCAGCGACTTGTTGAAGTGTACCTCTAGTGTGCCAACAAGACTGTTGGGGTTATTGGATGCAAGGCTCTGCTTAGGGTTGAAACCCAGTTGGCGCTCAAATCGTGTGATCCACTGGATATAGCCGTCAGTCTTGCGGTTTTCGGTGCCATCAAGAACAGATTGAAATATTTTCGCCGACAAAAACATCACCCAACGAATGGGGTCGGAGCCTTGTAATCGAGCGCCGACCGATTCGCGAACGCCAGCCATTTGCCATCCGGCGGGTTTGAAAAACGACAGTTCAATGAGGCGTTCATCTATTCAAAAGCTCGCAACCAAAACTAAGAAATCGGAAAAGCACGGTTGGCTTACATTGCGATAGGATAAACCCATTCATTTCCCTTGTATTTAGAGGTATATCGCACAGATTCCGAGGGCGAGCACAATACTGGGGGAAACAAGGGCCCGTGGGATTTGGCGTACTTAACACGAAGGAAAGCATAGTAGACTGGGGCAAACCAGTTTTCACTCTGCGAAGAAATAAGTCACTAGGGTTCCGCGAGGACGACACCCGTTGCGTGCGCCTGTGTGTCGGTTGATTGCCTGAGACACTAGCAGTTGATCCAAATGGAGGGACAAGATTATCAATGGGATCCACACTGAGGTAACTGGATTTTCAAAGTCAAGGGAATTGTGTGGTTTGCCAAAAGGTGCTATGCCTGAGAGCCCCGAACCAACCGAGGGAGGTCCACGTGTAGTATCAATAGTCACAGAGCATAAAAAAGTAGATTGATCGCTTCGTGAACCATGTTCATTTTCTGGTTGTCTTGGTGGTTGCTCCCGACTTGTACTCGCAGAGTCCGAACTCGGGCTGTCATAACCTAAGCATACAAAATCTCCAATTACACATCTTTCGCATTCCGGCCTAGCCTTGTCACATTTCTTGCGCCTAAGGGAGTATCAGAGCACATGTTCCGCGTGCTTTGTATGCTGGTGTGGTATGACACTGACCTCTGACGGCAAGTCAGGCAACTGTAACCGAAGGGACGGGAGCGAGGGATCTTGGTCTTGACATTCATACGGACTCTAGCGGTGTACTTAATAATCATGATAGGTTATAATGGTAGAACAGGTTCTGGCGGAGCTACCTACTACTTGAAAGCGCCAATTTGGTCGCCGTGGTTGTAGATTACGCTCTAGCGTGTTGTGGCTGAGTAATCAACTCCGGTTGCGATGCAACTACGATCTGGGTCACGGCTGGACTCTTGGATCGAGTCTTTCGGTCCCGTCCGATATCACCGCTCAAAAGGTCCTGGTACAAACTCCGCTTGGAGCTTGCCTGTTTTAATTAATTCACGAATAGATGTGAATTTCAATGTAAAGACCCTCCTTGATAAGACAAGGATAGCGAAGCCAGCAGTCTTATGACTCGGGACACTTACTGGCGTGTGGTTTGTCTGTTGAGTACCCCAAGAATCATAGGCTCTCCGAAAGTCTCAGACCGTTGGCTTGTGCATCCCGCACATGCAAAGCGTAGTGTTTACCGTACGAGTTCGCGCTATTAGGTACATTCCAACCGGTCCCAGTGTTCAGAAAATGTCGCTTCTTTTAACAAAAGCCAAGGGGCCTAATTGTACAATGAAGCCACAGACCTGGTTGCGATTACTCCACGCCAACCCCTCATCAATTTGAGGCAAGCGGATGAAATTTAGGCACAAGGTAATCATAGTTATATGCACAGGTCAAGGTGAGCAGCAGGATTTCCATCTTCACGCAGCGTCGATAGCCCTGCAATTTCAGCTGCATCCACCCATCCCATCAATGGGGAATAATAAATTAGATTGTACACATTGATGCAAAACTGATAAGGAGATGACCAAAAGCACAAAGCCTTAACAATACACAGGTAGCATAGTTTGTCTCGAATGGACGTAGTCACTCCAGTAAACGGGCTGCCCGTTCGCGCCAGCACCGTGCCATAGGTGCTCCAGTACTGGGGCGAAATCAGAACCACGAAAAAGCGAGATAGCACTATCAGCGGCGTTGTCGATTTTTTCATAGACTGTGTCGCGCTGCTTTTCACTACGGGCGCATATGCCTACCTAGTATATAGTATAAGGCAAGAACCCATAAGTATCGTTGGCCCAGGGACTTACGACAAGATACTGGAACAAGAAATGAATCAGGAGTGAGGGTGTCGGGAAACAGCTGACAGAGTCAAATAGCTGGAAAATTTGTTGCACGGACGCTTGAACTCGTTCATCGTGTGAATCAACACTGCACACCGCCTATCATACCAGTGTTTAGTCCTTGATAATCTGAGTGAAAAACAGAGTTGTCTCACCATGTATAAGTAGAGCAGCAAACCATGCCGCCAGCTTTCCTGAACAACTAGCGTCGCGACAGCCTTCCAAGCCTCACCACCACGAGAATCCAAAACCGTCGGCTTCCAAGACTTGATATGTTCTTCAATAGGCCGCCAGTCTGGCTGGGGCAAAACTCGGGCTCCAGCACCGCGTCGCTGGTTGATTTCAATGAGGGCAAACTGCAACTCTACTGGGCAGCCATGGATCCATTCGGACGGCCAGTTGCCTGTCCTAATCGGCGGAGTAGACGTATCGTATTCAATAATTTGAGGCAATCCATATGCGAAGGAATGCAGAGCGTCCAGAAAGATGAACCTAGAGAGCTCGAAGCTGGTAGAACTTAACACATGTGCCAGAGAGACCGATGTAAATTTCGTTGAATCCGGCCATAACATGGGGTTCGCACAGGCGAGCTGGAGAAAAAACGGAGCTGTATATCGAAGAAGGTGGTATGCCCTCACGCCTGAGGAGAACATGAGCTTTGTGTGAGTAACCTGTAGTATACGGTCAAAAGTTATAGTCGCATCGCGTTTTCAAGGCGTACCTCGAGTATGCCTGCAAGGCGATTGTACGATTCGACGGCGCTTATGCCTTCAGGTGGAGTTGCGTAAAGAAATTGTTCAATCCTTTGTAGTGAATGTCCGTAAAGAGTGACGTTCCGACGAGCAGCACCAGTCCGGCTGCCCTCGAATATCCTGCACGCCAAGTATTTAGTCCAGAGTGCGGCATCAGAGCGTTGAAAATGTTGGACCATTATATCACGGAAAAATGAAAAATGTTGATAGGCTGGTTGAAATAATGAAAGGCGGACGAGCTGTTCGGCTGTAGCGGGACATCATCACTAATCTCCTCAAGAGAAATTTGGTCCTGTTTGACTTACTTTCGCCTAATACGTAGCGTATTACTTCTTTCTTATTGTGTGGTATTGGCGACGGATTTTTCGTCACAGAGAACAGATAAGCTGATGTATGGGTCATCGAACGTGCTCGGATATTGACTAATGGTGATGATTGGTGGGTGGTATGCTGACAACAGGTCTCCTGACCACAGAAGGGTCGATCGCAAGATTCACCACCGCGCCGAAAGCGCAAATCAGAGGTTCGATGAAGCACAGGAGTTTCCCGATATAGAGTTCCAGAGCGGCTGTTTGTCCATTCGTTTGCACGATAATCCGTGACAGCACCGAGCGAATCCAAGTCGAGTGAAGGACGCAAGTTTGATGCTTCGTCCGGTAGAGAAACGGGTTCAATAGATCTATCGGAGTTGGCAAAAGACTCGATTCGGATGCCGGGGCCAGCGGTTGAGCTCAATGGATCCGCTTCAGGAAAAGTATAGCCTTCACAAGTAAAGTCGCCGTTCGCACACCTTTGGCAAACTGGTCGAGTTCTGTCACACTTTTTTCGCCTATACAAGCGGATGTAGATTTAAAACAGTGTTATGTTGGCAGAAGCGAATTGCTCACCTGCGCCGACAGGTTATACAGTTAGCACTGAGTGGACCGGGTCGGCCAGGTTTTCGCTTAACGTTCATTGTGGAGCGAGAAGTGGTATATCCTTATCGTCAATTTGCATTAGCTTAATATAGTGGATTGCAAAATTTATCAATCACCTGTTAGCTCTATTGGGTTTCAAGTAATATCTTCTCAAGTGGTGGCCGGCAGTACCAAAACAAACCAAGATAACAATGATGTAAGCAAACCTATTTGCGAAACACTACAGCGTAAAATGACCAAACGCTCAAGTACAAGACAAAGAAAAACACCGTATTAGCGCATAAATATACAGAATCGAAAAGAGCATACAATATTACAAGGAAATTGGTAATATGGCTTGCCTCGAATTTACATAATCACTCCACTGAATTGCCCGACCGTTTGCAGCAGCACCATGCCACAGATGATCGAGTACAGGCACGAAGTTATTAACGTTTAACAACCAAAATTTAGTCGCAACACCATCTAGGAGTTTATTCCGTGCAATGGCACGATATTTCTCATTCGGGGTGAATGCCCCGCCCTGCCAATAAACGTCAGTTTGGAGTTCAGTGGAGAGAAACGTGATACTAACAATAACATATTGCATGTAAAAGTGGGCATCGGCAACGGGTTGTAGCTCATATTTCACAGTGCTCGTGGTTCGGAATATTTGTCGAACAGAAGTTGCAACTCGTGCGTCGTCAGATGCAGCACCACAGACAGCCTAACCATTAGTCGGTTCAAAATAGACATGAAGATGGCACTGGTATGCTCACCATGTATAAGTAGATTAGAATCGTATGGCGCCAACTCTCTTGAACGGCTAGTCGAGCCACCGCTTTCCACGAATCCTCCTCACCGGGTGGCCGCACACTTGGTTTCCAGTCTCGAAGCTTTTGTTCAATTATTTTCCAGTTTGCTATTGGCCCGATTTGTTTCCATGCACATAGCCTGTTGATTTCAGACATTATAAACTGCATTTCTACTGGGCATCCGTGAACGATTTCCGCAGGATGAACCTCCCCAATGGTAGGTGGTGTGGTAGTATCGTACTCGATCACCGGAGGGAGACCATATGCCATCGAGCACATCATGTCGAGCATAACGAAGTGAGATATCTCGTAATTGGTAGACTCAAGTACATGAGCCAGGGAGACCAACGTAGATTGTGAGTTGGCAGGCCAGAGAGCCGGATCGGAGAAAACCAGTTGAATAAAAGTTGGGGCAAAATTCCTGAGTAGATCGTATGTATCAGTACCATTCGCCCGAAGTTTGAATAGCGCGAGCTAAGTGCAATTAGGGTGTCAACTATCGGTTCCAGCGATGGAAACAATTTGAGCCCACCTCTAGAGAACCACTTAGCCGGCCCCGGGCTTCAGCTGGGGTAAGTTGTTGTATTGGTGTCGAATAAAGAAGCTTTTCTATTTGGGCCATCGCGCGATCTAGCGCCGCGTTTTCTGCATCGGATAACGGGGTACCAGAAAGGATAGAATCGAACAGTTTCGTGCACATGAACATTGACCAACGGGTAGAAGAGAAATGTTGTAGTCGCCACGTTACTACGCTACGGATTTTTACGATTTGCTCATAACTTGGTGTGAAGAAAGATAGGCCAATCAATTTCTCAACTGCTCGAAAAGTAAGCCACAGCAATGTACCCAATAAATCATTATACTCACATCGAGCCATGAAGAAATTCGACATGTCCAGGACATCCATGGGCAACCATGACACGTCCGCTGGTCGAGATAGCAGTAGAAACAAGGTTCGAGCACTTAGATGATACATTGGCTTGGGTTGTGAACTGGATGCGTTAACCAAGGCCTGAAGCTGGAGTGCTTGGGAAGAGACAGACGAGTCGAAGCGTGGGCTCGAGGTTGTTTGCTCAGGAGAGAACAGAGAAGTACAGGGTAACAAGGACTGGTTGGGTACATCGGAGTATGTACTAGAGGGTGTGTTGTCCGAGTCAAGAAACCGATCAGGGCTGTATCGGGTTGTAATTGGAGAAATGAAAGCTATCGTTGGGCCTGTACTTTTGCTCTGGTAAACGGTCATTATAGTGAGCGATCTCCGGGGGCGGGCGAAAAACTCACCCTACTACTTTGAGCATGCTCTACTCGAACGAATTCGGTACTGTCTTCGGGGCTGGTGCCCTCAGAACTCTTGTCGTCAGGAAAATCATATCCTCGGCACTCAAATTTGCCCTTTTTGCATCTCTCGCACGCTGGTCGCGCCCGATCACACTTTTTGCGTCTAGGAACGGAAGACTATTCAATTGAATCGGACTTGCAGATCAAAAATTAGTCACGCACCTCTGGCGACAAGTCAGACAGCTCTTCCCAATCGGCCCAGGTCGAGATTTATCCTTCATGAGAGGTGAGCGTGAAACGACGGTTTCGGACTACGATGCAGCCGGAACCGAACCATTAGACACACACATTTTATCGTGGCGTTACAAAGAAGATCGCGTACCGGCTTGCCTCAACGTAATTAGGTTTGAACACTGAACAGAAATCGCTCGCCACTGGCGGGGGCTGTAGCTGGAAGATGCCGGGCACGACGTCACTCTCGGCGCTTAGCTTCGGCACATTGATCTGCTCCTTTTCGGATAATGTTGGGAAACCCAACTTGCAAATTCGCACACACGTTGCTATCAGACACAAGGTCCAACTAGACTTTCTGTCCCTTGCCCAAGGCGCTCTTCAGTTCGCCTTTTGGGTGGTGCCAAGTGGCTTTGGCCCCAGTTCTGATGTGTCATTCACACAGCCCCACCCCAAGTTTAATAAAACTTAAAAATAAACCGGCCAGGTAAAACGACCACCCTCGAATCCAGGTGGGACGGGATCTTAGCTGCTGGATCCCAATGACCGCTTCAGAAAAAGGTATGTTACTCAGCTTGGACAGTCCGACAACAGGATGCCAATGACTTGGACTGAAGCAGCGGGGTTGCTTCAGACCTTGCAGCCCAGAGCAAGCGTTGATTCTGACATAGAGAACGACGGCGATGTAAAAAACTGGAAGAGCATTCTCACGTTGATCGTCTTCTTAGTCGCCAGTGAGCCTCTTTCTTTTTTAAAAATAATTTATAATCGGCGACTCTGTATTAACTTGGATCAGATGTTCTTGTTATAGCACCTTTTCGGATCCCCCTGCCCCGCCTCGTTAGCAAACCGCTCTATCGTATAGTCTACCGCGGGCTCCTAAAGGATTCTCAGTCCGATATCAATAAAAGGCTATACTTCCCAGTAAACTACGTCTCAGCTCCTGTTTTCGGGGTGTTCTTTCTGTGGGCCGCACAATGTATAGGCGGGACGATAGTACGAAACGGCATAATGGGGACAGAAGGCATCAAACCTCTCGATATTATGGCTCTGTTTATTTCCTTGGTTCGTTTTCTGTTCCCGGATTATTGGGTTGAACTAACCTAGCTCCCATTAGGCGTATATTGCAATAGCGTTGGATGCCACTGGCCTCCTTCGCTTTCTCGCTTTCTGGGTCGTGCGAAAAGGTGGCTCCTCGGGCCCCAGGCTTTATCTTTTTCTCTATCTCTTCTTCTTTGGGTTTGGTGTCCTCGTTGGCAATGTAAGCTGCGCAGTGCTCCGCTGGTCCTCTATTCTAACCAGGCTACTAGGATCCGATCATATTGTCGGGGACAGCTTTTCTTGCGTACCTCACTCGTGTGGCCGGGATTGTTCCTCCAACTGCCTGGATTTTTGCTCAATTTTGCTCGTGCAACATCGGTTAGATCCATTCATATCGCCTCATACGCTTCGGCTGATTTTTGTCTGACAGCTTCTGCCGTGCTTGTGTCATCCAATCCCACAAACCTCGTGGTAGCCGGCGGCTTCTCCATCTCGTTTTTGGTCTTTACGGCGAATCTTGTGCTTCCCGTTATTGCGTCTGCTGCTGCCGTCTATCCACTGTTACGCTGGTGGTTATTCCGATCAGATACGTACATCCCACCGTCGATCTCGGCATCTGGACTTGATCCCAAAGCTGCACTAGTCGACAGCCATGGCGCGATATTCGGATCTGGTCTCATGGTTACAACCCTCATGGTACTCGTTGGAACGAGCGCTGGTGGATTACACGTCGAAGTCTGGATGATCACTGTGCCAGCGGCGATCATCATGTTTATTCGCGACGTCTTGCACGATATCAACGCGCACCGACAAAAGAGCGATGATAAATCCAAATCAGAACCCGGCTCGCCCTTGAAAGAGCATAATTCAGGTGAACCTGTAGCCCTTGAAGTCGGCGAAACGCCCAGAGAATTCGACAATATTGAACTCAGCACCTTCCCGACGGCGGCAGTTGCCCGCAAAACGTCTCAAAATTCGGTGCAGACACTTTCGCCTCGACCGCACACCAAGGAAAAGCTACCGCCACTCCTTGCGTTAGCGAAGAAATTCCCCACCCCGATTACGACCCTCCGCCGGCTCCCCTATCCCCTACTCCCATTTGCGTTTTCCATGTTTATTCTGGTTCAGGGCCTTGCTTCTACCGGTTGGATTGCAGTGTTCGCGAGATGGTGGGCTGCATGGGCTCGTGTATCCGGCCTGCTAGGCGTAGTTGGAGGAATGGGATTCGTCTCTGTCTGCTTGTGCAATGTGAGTGGCGAGGTGTAACACACCGACAAGTCATTAACATGTGCGTATCATAGGTCTGTGGGACCAATATTGGAGCAACGATCCTGCTCGCTCGGGTTATTCAAAACTGGGAACACATTTATCAGCCTTCAGCTAGAGATCGTCATGGGGCAATATATGCACTCGCGATTGGTTCCAACTATGGTGCCTTTTCAACGGTATTCTCTGCATCGTTGGCCGGTCTTCTCTGGCGAGATATCCTACACCAGAAGGGGATCGAGGTCAAACGCTCAGAGTTTGCCCGATTGAATCTGCCGCTTGTGTTTGTAGCCATGTTGGTTGGGTGTTCGGTCTTGGTCGCGCAGATTTACGTGCGCCCGCCCACGTAGTTGATGAACGGGTCACCTTGGCCTTTAGCCAATCGATTGTAGGAGAGAGAGAGGTATTTATCATGACTGTACATATCCCTGCGAACCATTTTAGAATACCGCCCATTTCTCCAATATCATAACACTAAATTCGCACACTTAGTCTCGACAGAGCTCCTGTCGCCCGACCGATGACAATGCCAGTCCGAAACCTTCGTGTAATTGGAAACCAAGCCGACTGCCCCCAAAGCCCTTGTAATCATCCATATATTGACCCTGAAAATACCTACAGCTTATCCCAGATCGTCTGGATTGCATCAAACCAAAGGCGCGGTTTGTTGGTTCGCCCGACGCGGTACACGGGGTCTGACGGTCAATTATGACAAAACCTTACATGAAAATTTCATCACAGCCGTTTGATGATACAACCAACAAAATCAATGGCGGATTTGGCTCCTCATTTCGCGCAAGCATATACTCAAGTCTAACAATTGGTACTAAATGCAATTATTTCATTTGTGGCACAGGTGCTCAAACATGTGCAGTTGGCGAGAGATTTAGGCGTAAACCAACAAGTTGTAAGGGTTGACAATCTGATTTAGCGCAGTCAGTTAGTTGATATAGATAGCTTTGCAAACCTATCACTAACCTTCTCCTTCCCTCCATACGTGATATCGGCCCCGGAGCTTCTCACTTGTCTTACCAGGATGAACACCATCTTTGTAAGGAGCCTGAACGATGTACAATGGCGTTCCATCGGCCTCACGGCCACCCTCGACGGGCCGAGCTCCAAGGCTCTGGATGTTGAGCGGGTGAGAAGTTTGGACCCAGCGCACGGCTCGCGGATCAGCCACCAGGACTTCATAATGCTCGACCTTGCCCCCGCATTAATGTCAGCGATCGACGATCCTCAGCGCACAGGCGATTCGGATTCGTACCGAGATTTCATCTCCGTCGTACCCAATTAATCCACCGTACTGGTTGACCTTGCCGGGGTCTAAGATGCGATTTGAGCAAACCAACACGATGGATATAAAAGATATACTCACGGACGCCATCTTCAAAGTAGGTGCGCGCAACGTAGAGCGGGGTACCATCCTTTTCCTGTCCGGCCTGGAATGCACCTTGTGGGATATTTTTACCTGATGTCAGCAACCATGTCACTGGTCCCCTATATCACGTACAATCAGTTACTGTTTGGACGTATATGCGGGGTAAGCGAGCTAACCTTGCGCCATTCTGGTGGTGATCTCGAGCACGGTTCTGAGCATCCGTCATCCAATTCTATTAATTTTATGATTGGTTGGATTAGATCAGGCTAGATATAGACATGCACACGGTACACACCTGCAAGGCCCAGGCCTGAGCCTTCTTCTCCTCCTCATTCTCCTTGTGCTTCTTGTACGCAAGGAACCCGCCGCCGAGGAGGGCTGCTCCAGCAAGCAATCCACCTCCAATCTGCCGAGCGGCAAATTAAGCGCCTTCGGACAATCAGAAACAAAAGTAGGACTCACTTCAAGCTGCTTGCGGCGCTCCGGATCGATATCATACCAATTCTTTTGCTTCTCTTCATGTCCAAACTCGACTGTGGTTTGGTCGTGTTTGTCCCAAGGGCGCTGGTCTTGACTACTGTAATCTTGCTGAGCTTGAGGCTGGGTCGGGGCTATAGATAGGCTATAAGCGAACTATTAATAGGATGTAGGCGATGCCCACCGCTGCCGTATTGGCGGCCCCACAAGGCCGGAGTCACGTCCGGAGTCCAATCGCCCTGCGAGAAATGGGGCTGGATGATGTTGTAGAGTACACCTAAGCCTCTGTGAGCAAGCAGCAATCAATAGGCCGCTGGGAATACGTACCGTTGTACTCGACTTCATCGCCGATGTTGTATTGATGGCCTGCTCCCCAAGGTTGGACCTGCACCTCAAGCGTATTTTAGTGAACGCGTCAACGCATGACACCGCTAGCTCATACCATCTACGCGAATGTACATCAGAGACAGTCACCAGGTAGAAAAGGGCCACTCACTGTGTCGATTTTAAAGGTAGTTGGGTCTGATTTCGAAGTCGGATGGCATCTGGTCCACCACTTGACCTGCTTTTATATTCGGCGCAACGTGGGAGCTGGAGATCTCCGAATGGCGACATGGCGCACCCCCAATGTCTCCGATGGGATGCAGTGCCGCGACGCAGTAAAGTGACGTAACATATGAGGAAATCCGAGCGCAAGAACACGCAGTGACCAAGGCACAGGCTACGTGCTCACCAAACATGGTGGATGGAGAATCACGTTGCTTACGTGAGGGTCTAAAGTATGCATAAATATGGGATAAACGAATCGCGACAATTGAGACTGGCAGATCGCACTGATAGGCTCAAGCATGGTCAACGTAATGATGCTTAGGGGCGACGGGTCACAGCAAACACATGCTATGACATAGGCAAAGCGAGGTTTCCCAACCCTACGTGCGGAACTCCCAAGACCCCTATCGCATTTCCGACCTGGAATGCATGCAGCTGGTCGCATGGAATCTCCTCAGCGCGGAGCGTGAAACGAGTGATAGGGCAGACCAACATGACTCTTTTGGAAGATCGAATGCGCGGTTTCGAACGACCGATTGTCTCAGTCGGAACAAATATGGACATCAGCCCCATCAGTGGCAAGGACGACGTCGCATCCCGAACGATGGGCGCCGTCGCAACGCAACCAGCGGCGGATGACGACAAAAGAGTGGGTCAGCACTCACGTGATGTACTCTGGGTGGCGCTCATCGGCTGGCTGTGTTTGGCCAGGGGGAACGGACAGGAGGCGCACGTGACGGCAAACCCCAGAATTCTGCCCGGCGTGGTGGACTGAATGGTGTGAAATCCGAACCGAATACTGGGGATAAACGTCCCGGATTGTGCGCAAATCACGGAGGAATCGTGGATATCTGCACACCACGGAACGTGCTGTGGGCCAATCAGCGTGTAACGTGAGAGCGCCAGGGATCCCCATAAAAACCGGGCGCCCAACAAGGCGGGGTTGTATATTCTTGAACCTCCCCACCACATCCCTCGTCTACCCATACGCATATATTCATCCGTCCCACCGGCTCCCTATTGCTGCCTCGTCGCTGCCTACTCTCACGTTCTAGACACCCGCCACCTCTTCGACATGGCCGCCGGACTCACCAAGCGAAAGTTCGATGACTGCGAGGAGCCTTCATACGAGGCGTTTGCACCTGCCAAGGTACGCTGGGCCCCTCACCGGTGTGGGGTTGTACAGATGTTGATTTAATTTCGACATTTCAGCATACCAAAGTTGCACCAGTCACCGAAGCTATTATCACCGAGGACGTCGACATGGGTGGAATGGACGATGCTCCTCACCTGCACCATCGCTGGCCTCGTTGGCAACGACCGCCTCGTCTCAGGGTTCCCGTAAGTGCCATCTGAGATGTTCCAGGAACATTTGTTCATGCCCAAGCACACGTTCAGCCGCCTACCCGAACTTCGACCTCTACCCGTTCCCTTCATTTGGAGGCGATGCCGACATGATGGATTCGACTGCCGACCCCAGAAAGGCATTCGCCAGCTCTCACAGCCGCTCCGACTCCAGCATCGGCCTACTTCAGCCTCAGTCTGTCTCTGGCGACTTTGTTCATCACGGGTGGGTTGGATGTTCACTGACTGGGATCTTTCAGCGAGGGTTTATGCCACGCACACCACGTCGTCCTGTACACTAACATCTTGCTTTTATCTTATAGAGCCAACTGTTCTCAAATCCCTCGTCTCCGAATGGCCTCACATCCCGGGCTCGACGGTCGCCGCAGCCTCTGGAGCCACTGCGTTCAGTGCGGTGCTGTCGAAATGGTCTCTACACAATGATCTAGTCGGTCGCTACCACATTACTTCGACATGCATATCTCTCAGCAATTAGCCTCTTCGACTTCAGCCTTTCTGTTCCGACATAGACCTCTACTCCTCATCAGCTTTTTACGACCTGGTCCAGTCTATCGGCAACTATTCGACATGGTTGCTTCAGTTTGTCGACTTGACTGTATGGTTTGTTAGATTCGACTTTCTACTTATTTCTCCGGAGTATTTTCTTTATCTTCAAGTTCTTTCTGTGTTTTTGAGTGCCGACAATACGACCACCCGACACCACAAAACAGCTCAAAAACACGGCTTTTTGCTGTCCAAGAACGCTTTGCGGTAATGTAACGTGCCAGTCTTTCGTGCTAGTCTCCAGGCATGTTGGAGTCGACCTGTTGGCTGTCACGCATGTTCTCTTTATCCGGTGTATTCTCTCTGCTGTTACTCGAAGTGTATTAGTATGAATGGAACTGCTTTGTCAGCAAGAGTGATAAAGTTTAGCCACGCCAGAACAGACGCCTTGCGAGGCGCATACATGGACCGTGCGGGGAAGTGCCTCATTTCAAATCACGGAAGGGCTGGATGCATATATGTAAGTCGCGCGTCTATTCCGTGGTGGTAAACATGACCATCATGATCAACCTGAAAGCAGATGCCCGGAGTTGAGGCGGGTCTGGAGCCCGGTCATCCCGGATTGACATGTGACACGAAATACAAACTCCGAATAGAATAGCCATAGCTGGATTTTACGAAGAGAATACATAAACGCACGTGCACCCATCAAACCGAACTAACCACCGCCAGCCATGGAATTTAACTAGCCGCCATCGGCTCAGGATATTTCGAATAGCTCGTGTTGCCAGTCAGCGGAGGAGAGTAGACACCGGTCCCGTTATATGGCATAGCTGGTGCCGCGTAGCCGGCACTATACCTCATCTGTGGTGGTGGGGAATGTGTTTGAGAATGACCTTTACTCGAGAACGGATGGCCCGACGACGCAGGTGCGGAAAACAACGAGACGCTCGACGGCCGAATCTTGTTGTCCGCCCTCCTCGACCTGAGCCAGCACAGAAACACGAGCACGCTGATCAGGAGAACCGCAACCCCGCCTACCGCTAGAAGAGTGGCGCACGTCAGTTTGGCCGTATTGGCGGGGATCTACAACTACGCACCGCCACCCACAATGGCACCAATCGGGGCTTTGCTGCCCCCACTCGATGTGCCTGTCGAGCTAGATTGGCCGCTGGTCGCGCTTGCCGTGCTGGACGGCCCCGCGGAATTCGTCGCGTTGAGGGCGCTCTCGAATGCGTTGCACAGCTGGTGATATTCTATCCGACAAGGAGTTAGAGCTGTTGGCTGGTCTCTGTTGGGGTGATGGGACTGACTTGTGTGTCCGCCCAGTGCGGCAGCGGTCTGATCCGGTGTGGTCTGGTTGTCAGCTGGATTGGACATGCATATTGCGCAGTACTGAGCAATTCAGGTGTTAATAATGGGCAAGCATTCGAACGACAGATAGGACATACGTGCAGCGGATCGTGGTTCCCACACCAACACCCGGCGTCGCCCTGCAACTTTTGGCATCGCGGGATCTGTACAAAGCATATTTAGCATCGGATGCCGGGAACGGCAAAGTTGGGTTTCGGACATACCACCGAATTCACAAACGTCTGGCAAGGGGGAGTGCTATTGCATGGAGGAGAAATCGCATTTTCAATCTCTAATGCGGCGGCGGTGAGCTGGGTTCCAAATTCTGTCGTGGATTGGGCAAAGGCCCGGATGGGGAGGAGGCACAGGAGGATTATCGGAAGTGAAATCATATTTATGAACCCCGTTGAGTGCAGGTAATTGTGATGCACTCTAATCAATCAGGGAGAGAAGCAGCTCTCGAATTAGGCAGTTGGCAGCCTTGATAGCGCACGCAAAAAAATAGTAGGTGAGAGCAGAGTGAGGGGAGGGGGGCCGGCAGCGCGAACCCGCGCAGAGTGTCCGAAAGGTCCTTTTGAGCGCGCATAATCTAGCTCACAGCTTCTTTCCTAATTCGTGATCGGCCATAAGGCTCACACCGCTTATAGCATGGTTGTACAGCCAATCACCGTGGTGGAACAGGGCTGGGCGTTAATAAAGGCAAGCAAGTGCGGTTAAGCGGAATCTTGGCTGACGCCTGACCAGGTGGTGCGAGTCGAGTCAACCGGTGTGGGAATACGCCTATCTGTCGATGATGCCTGTGAGCCTCGAGTTCAGCCTGTTCGAGGCAGTTTCAGGCACCGGCTCCCAGTTGAGCTTTGCGCTGTTGTCTTGATTATACTAGTCATCAAGCTGACGTCCATCAATTTGACACAGCATATATCCACGTTCACCCACGATCCTGGCTGTTCAGTTTTTGATGGTGTCCGCTCGAGTTACTAAGAGGCGTCCTTGGAGCGATCACAATACCCCCTTTGTCGAATCGTTCCACCTCGCAAAAATTAATAATTACCCACAGCGATGCCAGGATATTCGCACCTAGTCGAAAGGTTGGATAAATATGTGTCGAGAAATGAAGGTGAAATGGACATAGGTTTTAACTCGTGAAGACTACTTGTCGTAGTCTAGCACAATGTATATCATATGGTATTCGTAAAAATCGTCCTTAGCTAAGAGTACGGTACTCTTGTTTTGGATATTCTCAGTGCTCCTGGTGAAGATGAGAAGGCAGTCGCCTGCTGATAGTTTGGAAGTCCGCCGCTAGGGGCGTTTTTGTGTTATGGTCCGGCTCTTAGTATAGGGGATACGCAGAGCAGCTTTCATAACTATACTTGTTATTATGCTATATTTCTTGGTATTAAATAATCAGGTTCGTGACTAGCCGCATGCTGATGGTGTATGATAGCACAGACGGATATTAAATCGTGCCTCCAGTGTATGCGCTCCAAACACGTATGCCTCTCCCATTTAGCGGCCAGAATTCATATAATGTGTTTCTCGGAGTGAGGGGAATTTTATAGTACGAATTATATTGTATCACGATGCCATACACACTCTTGTGCGCCAAGCTGGCGAAATGGTGCATGGTGGTCACGTGGGATTCGATGCAGTGGACTCGAGTAGGCCAGAGAATCGCCAGCATTACAAGCAAGAGCGAGAGTAGGTCGAGCCGCTCTCTACTATTGCTTCGAAGTCCAGAAATAGATGTATTAGATCGAGTCGGTTCCTTTGCAGGACCAACATAGATAAGCAAATATATCGTTTCCTATGGCGTTCGGTCTTGTAAGTCTGGGCTTTTGGCCCAACAGCTTCGCCACAATCCCACAATCCCGCAACCCCACAACTCTACAGTGTCCACTCCGCATTAAACATACTTAAACCTTTGAAGGCTAGGCGTGTACTCTATGTAGCAGAATTTTAAGCTACCAAAGAGCCTATATGCGCCTCTATTCCACAACTCCGTGCCTCCTGTTTGGTATGATCAGCTTGTTGGGAGTCTACTATACTAGGGCTTGTCATAGTATATATTTTAATTTTAGCTACAAGACCACACGTATCCACTGAGCCCTTATCCTTCAACACTAGATCATCAGCCCTATGGGACACCGAACACGGGTCTGGAATACAAGAGAATCGATGGTGCGGCGTGTAGCGCCCACCTATATCTACTCCAGGTCACGTGTAGCCACGTCTGTGCGGTTAAGTATTCGATCCGCGACCTGTGTGGGCCATGGTCCAGATCGACATGGTTCATGTCCAAAGAGCATACGAGAACGATATAAGCTAGGTTGCAATAGTGCGCGACTGTGGGGACGTGGTTCAATAGTGCCACATTTCCACACTTGTTAAAGTTAGTCACCACCCAGTCACAAAACTTACGGCTCACGCGCAAAATTAGATCATACTACGAGTCCCGCATTCCCACATCCCCACAATGCCGCAATCTATGAAATGTGACATTGTGGCGTAAAGAAATTGTGAATATGTACTTGTGGAATATTATTTTTACAATCCGAACGCGATAGATTGCTCGGCAGCAAGCTTCAGGTCGGACACAAGTCTCGGCGTAGAGCAAACCCTGGCGATGAAACGATCCATTCAAGACAGCTTTTTCGCAGTTATTTGCGACGACTCAACGAGACCCTAGAGGCGCGTTGAGTGATCTGGATTTGCACGCATGCCGTTATATGCGTCGTCAAAGCGAAGCTCCTCTAGTGATATACAGACTGATGACAGCGCCTCGAATCAGCAAGTACCTACGAGGCCGGCTAGTGTGTTTGCCTCGCCCACTCAGACTCAAACCTTGGGGAGCAGAAAACCTGTAAAAATATTGATTTTCGGATTGTAAGACTTCGTTTCCCGAGTTCAATTGATTCTCTGTCATTGACGATTTTTTTTTTTACGAATCTAGGGCACTCCCACGTTTATGTCCCATCGAGTCATGCGCATTTCTATTGGGCAGCCTTACAATTGCCACTTCCTAGACGACCTCGAATCTTTCTTCTGGGTCCTTTTGTAGTCATATCGATCCTGGTCAAGTTCATGGGACTCGAATGGCTCACAACCTCATCAACCGCCTCGATCAACACTCCCTGAGATCATCTACGCTCATAAATCGGTATTCCTAGTTGATACCATGTTCGAGAGCCTGGATATGAAGGAAAGTCTCGAAAAATCTGGAATTCCTGGACCAAAGATCCAGTCATTCAGAAGATGGTTGTTGCGATGGGCTCGTACTTTCATGGAATTAGTCTCCAAACTTATCCTCGGAGCTACCCTCCACAGCGAGTATTCCCGACCATCGTTGACATCATCTGGGACGCGCTTGGCTTACCAAAGGATAGTGCCTCACTAGCGAACCAGTCGTGGTGATTATGTTTGTTATTTAAGCCCGAATTTCTGTCGTATGTCCTGTCTCGGTAGTTCCATGAATAATTTGCGCCTGTTGCGTGTTAGCAAACTCTCGTTCAGAGATCAACGCCCCCTCTCAGGAGATGGTTTGTCGAGGTCCATAGAGCTGACCGGATATTCTTATTAGTCAGCTTGTGCTTATTGGACTGTTGAAGCATTCGTGAGCGCGAGAATCGAAGCGAGGACGAGTGGTTCAACCACTGGAATTGTAACGAAGCGACTGGATTAACTCGCGTATTACATTCTCCGGGCATATAACGAGGTCATGTTCGGGTCGGGAGTCCAGAGTCGAACTACTTCTAGTTTGTTTAAGAATTTGATGCTTGTTTGTAAGGATAGCTTTATCAGCTCACGATAGAGACGCGCGTACCTACTTGAGCGGGTCTTGAGCCAAGGTCTCTGTTACGTATAGTTGAAATTCAGCCTTTGGGTTGAGATGCAGAGTATGATGCGACAACCGTACATAACGGGCCACGGAAAGTGGATGCAACAAGGATCATGAGAAACCATTGCCATGAACCACTGGCCACCCACCACCATGCGAGGATTTATCACATGGTTGGAAGATCAGTGTTGCCGACGGGATCTCTTGGCTGACGACGGCGATTTCAATCATGGTGTTTAGATTCGACTGAGGTACGCGACTGAGACGCACTGGTGTGGGCGACCCGACGAAAAAATAATGTAATTCTCAAGCCGCACATTCCTTGTTGAGGGTCGGTTGTTATGCATACAAGGAGTACGGGCAACAGTCGCCTAGGCCGGACTGTGAGATCTATACTTGGATTCTCGCCAAGGAACGCGGGTAATTTGCGTGCTTATCGAGCGGGGGGAAAGAGAGGAGCGCGACTGCCGTAGAAGAAAAGGCAGTATCTGGGCAACGGAACTGCGCTCAAAAGTCAAGCGCGGCCTTCGACCGTTCCCATCTGTCCGCCTCTCTCGATCACTATGAAGTCACCAAACGACAACGAGACGTTTGCCACTCCACCCTCGACTCCTTCGGCCTTTGCCCACTCACAACCCCAGCCGATGCCGAGTCCACCTCCGACCACCACCACCGCTGCGGCGAGACCGAGCACCTCGCGGCGACCGAGCACACTCCAGCTCTCCGACGACAGCAGCGTCGCCTGGGTCGACGACGTCGAGCTCGTGCGCGACACCAGCGACACCAACAGCACCACCCCGCGTCATACACCCGACCCGCGTAGTCAACCTCAGCCATTACCCAACATCGCCAAGCAGGTCCTCTCCCCGCTCGCCAAGTTCCACGCGGCGCAGAACCCACACGGCGCGAACGTCGCCCACGCACTCAAGTCGCCGTGTTTTGTCCATTCGCTTTTGGACAAGGGCGCATCGCTCTCTGACTGGCTGCGCAACACCCAGCCGAGACAGCCCAATCGGATGCAGCCGTCTCCACCATCGACCCAGATGTCATCCACATCGGGCAGCGAGCCCGACTTTGACGAAGACGACGACGAGTATGCTGGGAGTCTCACCCGACAGTTGGCCGAGACCGCGGTCGGCGTGCGAGAGATGAGCAAACAGCTCGGTGCGTTCCTCGAACCCTATCCGAGGTTGACGTTTCGCTGATGCTCCAGCAGGCCGCGCTCGGGTCCGCTCCAAGATCAACAATGTGCTCATTATCACCAAGGCGAGGGACAATCGACTCATCAAGCTCACACGTGAGCTTGCGCTCATGCTCATGAAAAAGGAGCGGGAGGACGGTCGTGGTCTTGTGGTGTACGTTCGACTTGCTTGCAATCATTTCAATGCTAACCATGCTCCCAGTTATGTCGACGCCCAGCTACGCCATTCCAAACGCTTCGATGCCGCCGGGCTTGAGCGCGAGTATCCAGAATTATTCGTCCCCCTCCCACGTCGACGCTCATCCTCCTCCACCTCCGTCGCCTCGACCGGTGGAGGAGCGGCCCTCTCCAGTCTTCGCATGTCATCCATCTCATCCGCAGCCTCGTCGTCCGACCACCTCCCACTCCCCGACGAGGGTCAACTCCGATACTGGACATCCGAAATGTGCGTTCGCACACCCCAGCTCTTTGATTTCGTCGTCACGCTCGGCGGAGACGGAACCGTGCTCTTTGCCTCTTGGCTCTTTCAACGGATCGTCCCGCCCATTCTGCCCTTTGCGCTCGGCTCGCTCGGGTTTTTGACCAATTTCGATTTCGCGGATCACCGTGCGGTCATGGACGGCGCGATCGACAACGGGATTCGGGTGAACCTCCGCATGCGATTCAGCTGCACAGTCTATCGCGCGGTCAACCCGGACGAGTGCAAGAGTCGCAAAGCAGTCAAGCGGGCCGACACGGGCGAGATTCTGATGCGCAGCCTCGAAAAGGGTGGGGGATGGGAAGCGCTCGAAGCTGGGTATGCGGGTGTCGGCCCGTCGGGCACGGGAGGCAAGGACAAGGAGATTATGTGTCTGACCACCCGGCCGGTCGAGACGTTTGAAGTCTTGAACGATCTGGTTATTGACCGTGGTCCGAGTCCGTACGTGAGCATGCTCGAGTTGTTCGGTGAGTCTAGTCCGAGTCTTGGCGCGCCTTTTCCGGTTATTGACTGGGAGACATAGGTGACGAGCATCATATGACGACTGTTCAAGGAGATGGATTGACAGTGTCTACTCCGACTGGATCGACAGCCTATTCTGTCCGTCCTTACCCGCTTCTCTGCTACTCTCTGCTGACTTGTGTGTAATCATAGCTCTCAGCAGGCGGCTCTCTGGTCCACCCAGAAATCCCCGCCATATTGATCACACCTATCTGCCCGCACACCCTCTCGTTCCGACCGATGCTGCTACCGGACAGTATGGAACTCCGAGTGTGTGTACCGTACAACTCTCGCAGTACCGCCTGGGCGAGCTTCGACGGTCGAGGCCGAGTCGAGTTGAAACGTACGTCTCACTTGCGCATTGATCTCTCCGTCTTGGACTGATCGTGATTTAGCTGGCGACCATATCAAGGTGACGGCCTCGAAGTTCCCGTTCCCGACGGTGTGCAACGACAAGCAGTCGACCGACTGGTTCCACTCGATCTCGAGAACGTTCAAATGGAACGAACGCGAGCGCCAAAAGTCGTTTGTCATGGTCGAAGAAGACGCCCCGCCCAAGGCAAACGGGAAACCCAAGAGCAGCCCGCTCGCCCAATCGACGACAAACCAAGCCGAGGCCGAGGAGGAAGAGGAAGAAGAAGAAGAGGAGAAATACGATATCGACGATTCGAGCCCCGAAGCGGCGACCAACGCCACGACGGCCAACGCTCCGTCGGGCTCGAGCCCGCCTCCCGCTTCGGCGGGCCCAGCTCTGGGTGGAGCACCCGCGGTGGTGGCGGCCCGCGCGATCAACCGGGACGGGATCGTCGAGTCGCATTTCACGCACAAGTCGGGCTACGACTCGCCCGACCGGTTCCGCGTGCCGCATCCACACCCGCCCAAGGTGCATTTTAGACATATCGTCGGCCCGACGGATCAGGGCGATTCGAGCGCCGGTGAAGGTCCCGCTTGGGGCACCGAGAGCCAAAAGACGCCCAGGCCCGGAGATAGTCGTGAACGCGGAGAAGTTCACCCCGGCGTGAGGGAAGGTGCAAACGAGGATGGGCGACCGCATAGTGCGGGCGTTCAGCAACACCATCACCACTCGCCGCATTATCCTCATCATCATCATCATCATCACCATCATCGTGACGGGAACAAGCCCAGCACGGCACCACCCGATCGACGGGCGTTTGCGGTGTGGGGACAGGACGAGAGCGATAGCAATACGAGCGACGGAGAGGTTTAGAATCATTATAGAGGCTTAATGTTTTTGGATGCAATCGCTTCTTTCCACTTGTATGTCTATGCACAGTTTGTTGAAATGAACGATAAATACACTGGTATATCTATTCAATCCCGCGCAAAGCTCGACCGAGAAAATAACCGCATTTGATTGCCAGCCCGTAATAAGACAGATACCCATACAAGTACAGACAGGGCACACGCGAACAGACAAGGAGCGGCGATACACAGAGAGGCGCAAGACAAGAGACACGAGCATGGTTATACAGTGGGGTAAGGGGAACACTTATAGACAGGACTGTTCGTGTGGGGAGAAATGTGGGGAAATCGATATAACCGAACACTGGGGTAAGCTTGGTCTAGTATCCGCCACCGTACCCACCGCCTTGGTTGGGCGGGAATTGGCCGGGTGCGCCGCCATAGGCTGGTCCTTGAGGATTGAAGCCTGTAGCGAATCACAAAAGTCAGCACAAAAGCCAAGACACAAGAGAATCAAAAACGTGCCTCCAAAGCCAGGAGCGTTATTCGGCGGAGGTTGGTATCCACCGAATCCACCGCCGTATGGAGCTATGAGCATGCCACATCAGCACTACTGCCGTCATCAAGCGAGGCAACTGGCAACATACCTCCTCCGCCGTACCCCCCAGGGAAGGCAGGCGGATAACCGCCGCCCATTCCTCCGCCACCGAACGGGGTCTGCATGCCAAAGGGCTGGGGAGCATTTCCACCGGTTCCACGGGCGTTGGCGAGGTTGACTTTGATCTGCCGGCCATCGAGTTCTTGGTTATTGGCCCTGGAGAGCAATCTAGATTCAGGACATGGAAATGAGGGCAATGGGAGGTGCCACGTACGTGTTGATTGCACCCGAGGCTTCCGCCTCGGTGGCATAGGTGACAAACCCGAACCCGCGCGAACGACCGGTCTCGCGGTCGCGCATCACAATGCTCTGTTGTGGTAAACGAGATAAATGTCAACGGCATAAATCGATCGACAGGGACAATGGAACTGACGTCGAGCACATTGCCGTACTGGCTAAACACCTAATCGAGATGCGGCGCTGATCAGATCGGGCGGGGGCGACGACAGACAAGGAAAGTTGCGACGCACCTGGCGGAGAGTATCGTCGTTGGTGTTCCACGACAGATTGCCTATCGCAATCTGGGTCAACACAGCGCGCGTACGGTACGGAAGACGGGGTGGCCGCCACGTTATGTGGCTCGATTCGGCGGGGGTGATGTGCAGATCTGGTACTGACCGACGTAGATTTTGGCACCGTTCATATTCTAGTTACAACAAGACAGAGTATAGACAGAGGAAACAAAAATGGGACCGAAACAACACAGACACAATCCAGAGACGCAGCAGCGTGGTTAAGTGCAAGTGAGATCCGGCTGAACCGAACTTCTAATATGCGATGGGTCCGAGATTGCGCACGGACCATGCGAGTCACACAGGCCATCGACACAAATCACAAAATTCAATTCACCAGTCTGGACACGATATGCAGTACAGTATGAGTTACAGATAAATCACATTGGACACTCGCAAGAACCGAAGCGCACACGAACACATTCAGACTGGACCGGCGACGCCTAGTATCCGCCTTGGCCTCCCCAGCCGCCCTGCTGGCCACCCTGTTGGTAGCCTTTGGACCGGGTATCAGCACTGGCGACCGACTGCGGCGACTATTACTTACCTTGTTGGTAGCCTCCGGGCTGTTGCTGGTATCCGCCGCCGTACCGCCACCGGCATTGTAGCCTTGATCACATCGGGTCAATCAATGGCACAATCTCGGCAACAGCAATTTACTCACCTCCCTGCTGATACCCTCCACCTCCGTATCCTCCTCCACCCTGGTATCCACCTCCTCCGCCGCCCTGGTATCCGCCGCTTCCGCCCTGGTACCCGCCTCCGCCTCCTCCTCCGGTACGTTGGTTGGCCAGGTTGACCTTGACACGACGACCGTCAAGTTCTTGCTCATTCATGCTGTCAAACCCAATCAGAGTAAGCATCGGCGCGAACCCGATAGGGACCGAACACACGTGTTGATGGCGTTGTCAGCCTCTCCCTGGGAGCCGTATGTGACGAAGCCAAAGCCGCGCGAGCGCCCGGTCTCGCGATCACGCATCACAATACTCTGCAAGCGACATCTCAGTACCAAGTATCTAACCTAGGCTCATGCCTAGGTGCTAAGCAATACGCACGTCAAGAATTTGACCATACTGGGAAAACGCCTGAAGACGAGAACAAAAGTGCAGAGACGCTTAGCACGATCACACGAGAGATATTGCGACGAAACCAACTGCATTCAACGTTTCCTCGTTGGTATTCCACGACAAATTGCCTACAAAAATGCCATCGCACATCCAAACCGGACACGGACACGGACAGAGAGCAAGTCAGGGGGACGCCAATGCATATACAGAAAGACGGCGGAACGACCACAACGAATCGGACAGCTCGATGGCACATGGGACACAACACTAACCGACGTAGATCTTGGCGGACATTTCTTTTGCTGTTGCTGGTGGTTCAAGGTGGGGGGAGTTTGTAGGCTCCATTGGATCCGCACTGCAATTTTATAGCCCTCCGCCGGACCACGTGTTCCGACCACACACCCGCCAAATACGCCACACTCGCCTATCGCCTAAATCGGGCTTAAACCGCGAGGATATTATCGACTAGACTCGCATATGGGACCGAGCCTTCCAACTGCGAGGCGGCCGCAGCAACATTCCCCCACGACGCCTCGAGGCCATCGCCATAACAAACGGTCGACCCCCACAACCAGCCCGGATGAGCGCCCGCCCCAACACCGTGCCTGCTCAGCTGACAGCACGCTAGGGTATCTCCGACCCAGAATCTGGTCCCAGCGCAGCATCACTTGCGATTTCGAGCCCTGCAAGCCACGGCCGTTGCGCTCAATCTTTGGAGCCATCAGTTGCGCAACGGCCGCGAGCCCCGTGGCTTTGTCGTCCGGCATCACTATCGGACATGTGCGATTGAAAGTCGTGTGATTTCATTTCGCACAGAACCCAAGTGCGAATCGAGAGCTCCGGCCACATTCGAGGGGGCTCAAGGGCGTGGGATATCACAATCGGGGGTAACCCAAGCGATTCAGCGGCGCTTGAATAACACAGGCAATTTTTCTGGGGCGACTCATAGAACCTGACGTGGTTTCAACAGCCTTTGTCGGCGGGTCTGAATGCGCAAATTGACCATCATTCAACTGGCAATCGAAAGTTCCTCGCCTGTATGCTCTCACCTGGAACATCTGGAAACTTGCAACGGTCAGTTGCAACCTTGTATTGGGCAAGAATGGTGGCCAAGACTGCCGTTCCTTCCGTCTCAGCAAATCTACACATGATGAATCTAGACATTCATTTAACAACACCCGAGTTAATCTCACCTTTCCCAATGCAGGATCTCCGTCCGGTGGAAAATCCCAAAAACGCATCTTTGTTGTAGGGCTGGCAAAATCTTTCAGACCTGAATTCCTCTGGCTCGGGCCAATAGGTCCCTAATAGGCAGCTCTTGTCAATTTACGTCAATATCGAAATAGCTTAACACGTATGGTTGTAGTGAACCGCGGCGATGCCGATGATGATGTTCGAATTTGCGGGGATGACCATCGTTTCTCTGGTGTACTCGCCTGCTCCAGGTGCGTCTGACGCAACACTGATCGTAAAGTCTTCATCCAATTGCCGTGAGAGTCGGAACAGCTAAAGGGCGGTAGATGGTTCATCATATTGTGTCAGCCTGGAAGTCCGCCACGACTGACCGCTGGGTACATGCGTAGTGCCTCGAGCACAAACCCTGTTACAAGCTTGAGCTCGTGTCAGCATATTCCTGGAATAAGTTTAAACATATTGAGTGATGTATTCTATGTAACACGGAAAGGCACTTGCCAACTTAGTCCTTGAGCCTGCAATTCGATTGACCTACGCATACACCCTGTTCTGCACCTCGGGATGAGCCGTTAAAAGCCCTAGGCTGAAGGCTATCGCATTCGCAATCGTCTACAAAATAGGCCGACCGGAATTGACGTGTCCATCCGGTTAGTAAGATGTAAACCGCTCACCTCGTGTCTAGCAAACAATAGTAGGAAAGCATTTCCTACAAACTCAATTGAGTACTTTAAAGTTAAACTCCTGAATGTGATGGCTACTGACCAATGATATCTTGTTGCGTAAAATCCGCCTTCCCAGCTTCTTTATTTTCTTCGCCTGCTGCCACAAGGTTCACGAACAAGCTCTCGCTTCCTACGAGCAAACTGCCCTCCGAGCCGAAAATATCTTGATTGGTTTGCCCTTTTTCCTGTAGTATTGGACTATGAAGTTCAAATATTTCTAGCTCCCGAGTGTGAGTTGTATAGGTTGGACTCGATACTGCCAACACTACGTGTCTCACCTTGAACTCCCTGAATCCGGAGGCGATGGTTCGGTTGGACAACGTCAGTTCCTCGGCCCAATATGGGGGCATATATATATATTAGAACCAGTTACAAAAATCAAGACCCCATGAGCTATACTTAGCTATCTATAACCCCGCACGTCACTATGGACAGGGTCCACTGGAATGAATGCACATAGCCTGGGGTTTTTGCCTCACTCGAATAGTCTTCCCAACTCATGCGCTGGCAGAGTGCAGCTGCTGAAAGGGCCGCAAGCACAATCTGTTTGCATTACATTGAATCAGAGCGGAGAACAAAAGGCAAAGCCATCTCGCTTCTTTCGTTAGATCTGGTGTGTGTGTGTGGAACGTCTGCTTCTCGTCCTTGTTCTTCCTATTGTTCAAACATCTTTCTGTGACTACGTCTGCTTCGGGCTATACCAGTTGCGAGTTTTTCTGGCGCCGATTTATTAGACGGGGGTGAGTCGGAATAAATCCGGCACTCAGGTCTGTAAATGCTTGCTGAACGATCCGACGATGGATTTTCCACGTCTCTCCCTCTGTAGTAGAGATATTCGGTCCAAACATTTTGAGAAACGGTTTAGCAACCTTGACATCTGCGATAAATGGCGCACGGGGACAAGTGGCTTCCCACATGAAGCGCCACTAGTCCGAAACCGGCCATCTCGGCCCCAATGCAACTTGCTTTAATAGCCTGAGGGTCCGCAACGAATGTAGTTGGACAGATCCGTAAGAGACACTTCGACATACGCATCTCGAGCCGAGCGAAGAAAATCTACATGTGGCGGGTAAGAGAGGTAGGCAAGGGGTTGAATGTTGGTTGGCCCTTACTGGAGTATTTGACCTTGAACAGATGGTTGTTTCCGTACGTAACCCAGAGCATATGGGTCGAGCTCGGCATCAAGGCTCTCCAGATAGTTCTGCGTATAGGATTAACTACGTGGGGAAACACGACTTGGGGAGTGTCTTACGAGTCTGGAAAAATCATGTATCGATGAGCTTTGAATCACCATCCAGCCATCACCATCCGCCCAAAGTGTACGGCGAGCAGAATTATTAAAAATATAGTCGCGCTTGCCAAAAGGAGCGTTCTCGGAATCTGTTCCGTGGCTGTTGGGGTCAGCAGACCGAATTAGTTGACCGACGCACCTTGACCGTGAATATTCAGTCATGGGGTCCTCTGATTGGTACCTTGGCTCTCCATTGAAGATACCTATCCTAATGTGCCTCGTCATAAGCGGAGAGAAAACTTGGCAGTAGCCTCTGGAGTGACTGAAGGTACAGGACATTTAGAGAGTATTAAATATAAATCTCAAGCCATGGATTCGAGTTCAAGGTGAACTTCATACAATCTATTCAAATACGTTTCCTGACACCTTTTATTGTCTTAAATCGTATCAAGTGGATATCATATGACTCCCCCCTCCCGTGTGGTCTATAGCATTAGACTATAGCCGTCACCCCTATGGCATAGTTTAATAGGAATAGAATCGCTCTAGCTTAGCCTATGGGCAGCATTTATCGCCAGAGCGAGTTGCCGTGGATGAGCTCAAGGTGTCCCTCTCGCCGCTGTTAATTATCGAAAAGTCCTCTGCCCACCTGGGTCACCATCGCTATAATTTATTTCCCTAAAGGGCTAAAATCGCTGAGTGGCTTTACGACGGAATGAGTACATCTAATATACCATGGCTTTGGCAATAAATACACTTCTATAAGGCGACTATTGTGAGTTGGTGTTGGCTACCATACATGATGGCTTCTCAAAATGATTTCCCTTATCTCCACCGTTGCAAAAGCGGCCCGGGCTCGGCGCCCTTCGGAAGACTCCAAAATACTCGTTAGTAATACCAATTATCGTAGTGTAGTATGAGCGCTACGAGCATACATTAGGAGCGGTCATTATACCTTGCAACAATACGTTGTGCTGACGAGCACGGGGGGTATTTTGTTTACGACTGGGAATAATGAGTGACAATGGGTCGACATAGGTTCAGGTACATATGATATTTACGGTGCTTCTTTAACCTTCTTGCCCCTTGGCGACCCATACCTACCTCTCGTAGCGTTTTGGCCTCACTTGGCGCGACCTTCAGAAGCCGTCACCGCATTGCGATGAACAGGCTTCTTCTCGAAGCCTCCAGTATAAAGAATTGAACAAGCTGGCCTTACTCGCTCTCTTGTCATTTTACTTCAAACGCAATGAACCACATTTTGCGCCACTCTTCGATCCTATTGCTTGTAGCTCTTGCCCAGGCTGAAATCCTCCCTCGGGCTCTCATAGGCCCGGCCGAATTCGCCGAGCATGAATTTGATTATCTTGTCATTGGAGGCGGAACGGCGGGCCTCGTCGTCGCTGCTAGGCACGCCCTTTGCTTGATACAATGCCGTATATCTTCCTGACACGTGCCGACTTGCTCCCCAGACTCTCCGAGGATCCGAAGATCAACGTTGGTGTAATCGAAGCCGGGGAATACATGCCAAATGACCCACTTATTGATACGCCCCGTGAGTAAAGCGTATTCGCCATATCTACAAGCGATTGTGCACTTTGCTCATTAGAATTTACAAGGCTTAGCTGGCAACTTGCAAGGCAACCCTAAATACGACTGGATGTTCAAGACTGTTCCTCAACGGAACCTAAACAACCGGGTAGTAAACGTTCCTAGGTAGCTTATATCTCGGTATGCATTGGGTTCGATTTTGAATTGGTTTTTAGAGGGAAGGGGCTTGGTGGGTCGAGCATGGTGTGTTTATGCCCATCAGCACAAATCCTCCTCTTGCATAACGAACGACTGAGTAGATCAACTTCATGGATTTTGACCGGGCCTCCAAGACGGAATATGATGGTAGGTGACCAGTACAGCTTTTGTTTGTCGACTGTGCTAATATGTTGGTGCTAGCATGGGGTGTGTTTGGTAATTCGGGATGGAGCTGGAAAGGTGCGACCTTTCGCGCATGGAACCCAACTTTGAAGTCAATAGGTTCCCAGATTTTCTTCCGTATATGAAGAAGGCCGAACGATTTACCGGTACCGATCCATTTAGATCCAACTCGAGCAACCCAAATGGAATCTACCCATCCCAAGGCCAGAGCGGGATGATTGCAGCCAGTTTCAATGGTAGATACCGAGCTTCAGCACGCGGTAGCCTCGCTAACCCTACAGACCCTCAGACTGGTACAGCGATATTACAACTCCGTATAACCAAGCAATCGTGAATCTGGGTATTCCTATGAACTATGACCCCGTAGGTTGTTGTCATATCCTTACCCTATCTGAGGCTCACTTTTAAATGCTACAGGACAGTGGAAACCCCTTTGGTCACTATAACTCAGCAACCTCCATCAACCGCACCACGGGCAAGCGGTCGCACGCTGGAAGTACATATTTTGCCTACAACGCTGGCCGTACCAACTTGCTCGCCCTGACTGGTGCCCAAGTTACCAAGATCAACTTGCAGAAACCAAAACCAGAGACAAACTCAAAGCTACTGGAGTAACATTTATGTCGAACGCTACGAGCTACACCGCCTATGCTCGCAAGGAGGTGATTTTATCGGCAGGTCAGTTTCAGAAGCTACGAACCTTCGAGAGGCGTCCTAAGCGATGGATACTCAATATTTCTTATTGTGAAGGCGCTATCCAGTCACCCCAGATCCTCGAGCTTAGTGGCATCGGAAACGCTACAATCTTACAAAATTTCGGTATACGCCCTTTGATTAATCTTCCTGGGGTAGGAGAAAATCTACAAGACCATCCAGGTATATCGGCGTCATACGAGCTGATACCTGGCAAAACTACCTTTGACATACTGCGAAACAACGCTACATTTGCTGCTGAGGCTCAAGCGCAGTAGTAAGTTGTGAAAAAACCTTCGTCGCTATTTTTCTAAAGAAATTGTGCAGCGAGACAACGCATAACGGCATATATGCTACCGCGGCCTCTATCCTATCATTCGTGAACCTGCAAACCTTCATCGACAAAACCAAGCTCGGTGTCATGCGCAAGCAACTTTCTTGGGAGATTACAGCGAGCAAGCCATCGCGACTGCAGGCTAAACAGTATGAAATCCAAAAATTGTGGCTTGACCAGACATTGGGACATGTAGAACTCATCTTCAACCCGGGTAAGTTCTTGAAGGTGAACGACAGGCCTATATACCGAAACATTGTGTTTTCAGCCTCCTACAGTTCCGGGGTTCCCAAAGCAAACACCTCCTATTTGGGTATGTTGATGATACTTCAACATCCATTCTCGCGCGGCAGTGTAGTGAGTGCTCCATCATAACACAAAAGTGACATCAATTTACCTCCAAGCTATATATTCAGCATATCAACTCCTCTGAATATGCTGTGAGACCAAGTTATGATCCAAATTATTTTTCCAAGTCATTCGGTGAGAAGTCTTGGAACGATTCGCTGGGTTCCTCGATTCATTGGCGATAGACCAAGATTGCCTGGTTGAAGCCCTGAAACTCTCGCTCAAGGTGATCCAGACGGAGCCCTTAGCCTCGCTGATTGTTGCCCGCCAAGACCCTACACCAGACGTAATAACCGATGCGCAGCTCCTCAATTACACTAAAACATACCTCAGAACTGTGCATCATCCAATCGGTTCGCTCAGTACAGTATATTGAAAATTACTTGAGGGGTTGATTTTAAATCAGGTACAATCGTTATGGCCGACAAGAACTTAGGAGGGGTAGTTGGCCCTGATTTGAAGGTTTATGGCACGGCCAACCTAAGAGTTGTGAGTCAGATGTTTGTGCCGAATCACATGTCCTCTCACCCAGTATATCCAGGTTGATGCGAGCGTGATTCCTTTGCACATGGGTACTCATCTATCGCGTACAGTGTATGGTATTGGGGAAAAGGCCGCAGCAATGATCAAATCAGGATAATGGTTGTGGATTAGTTACCGTGGAGCCAAATGTATAATTGAAGCCAAATAGGCACTGCTAGGCTTTCGATGGTATATTTTCTATCTCTAAGGCGCCACGATCTCCTTTTTTTTAAGAGTGGAGCACAATCAGGGTCGCCTATACCAAAAGGGGCCCAGATGGGATACAAAAATTCGGGGTCGGCACCGAGGCTTCACGACCAAAACAGGATCGTGGTCAGCCCCACAACAACTATGCGATTTTTGAGTGTAAATACGAGAATTAAATTACGACCATGGCGTCAAAAGGGGCCCACCCATGTGCTCCTCAAAATGAGACATCATGGGTATACAGAGAATATAAATATGCACGACAATACAATTTTGGTTATGGCTCTCAGACCAGAAGCATCCAGCCCTCGTGAATATGGTAATGTGGATTGGCGATTAAATGAGGGACACCCGTGCCACTGAGTGATGCCCGGCGTCCTATACCAAAATCTCTCAGCCCCTAGGCTACAGATTAATCCAAAAGCGACTCTCTGAGGCGCGGTCCAAAATTATGGCCTCTTCCTGATAGAATAGAATAATACTATATATGCAAGATTCCCCGATTCCGTTCGTGCCCCATACGAGACGTCGGTTCATTCATGCCAATCGACCAATATAGCTTCCCCGGCGCCGCTGAAGCAAAGTTCAGGCTCCACGTCGCTTCATCCAATAGCGCGGAGTTTGAAGTGGATGCCACTGTTCTGCGAAAGTATACTCCCATTACCATCCTCCAGCTAACGAAGTTCTCTGTTGATCACCTCAAGCCTGTAGTCCCTCGCTGCTTGGACCCCGCCTCTCTTCGCCCACCTTCCGAAGTTATTTTGAGGCCTACGATCGACAGTTCACTTTCTCTCTTTGATAGATCTTTAGAGGAAAACGCACGATTAATAGTTAGAGCAGGCGTACCGAGAATGTGTTGAAGCGGGACGAACGGGGCGCGCTTCGGTAGTAAATAGCGCGGTGAATTGCGAGCGGTTGAGCGTGTACTCATAGGACGCAAGTGAGAGTGATAAATGTCGCTGAGGGTAGGGGCGACAATACATGCGTTTATATATGCGGTACAACGGGATCAAGCGGAGTGGAAACACGGAGATACATCGTTGTGAAAGCGATGGTACAGAGCGCACGGTTCACATGTGAGGTAGAATGGAACGTACAATAGAAACTTGAGTGAAATCACGAGCATATTGTCGATTTTACATGCAAATATCGCATTCTTTCAACAGAATGTGTGCCGCAGGTCCCGCCGCTGACGATGCGAGCCCTGATAATGAGGTTGGTACAACAGCGGGTCCAGATTAATCTGGGTACGAGGATGTTCTAGCGCATTTGTTTGAATACCTTATAGCCTTTACGGTCTCTTTGTACATTGAGGACGAATGCGTTACTTAAAAACGGCTAGGATATCTTCCATCGTAAGGTATACATTTACAGCCGAAAGAATTGCGTCATCCCAGGCTTACTTTACACTGCATATACACAGTCTACTCTACACAGCTTATGTACATATCTAATACCCTATATAAGACCATCTTGGTCTTCAGGTACAACCCCAGTTCTCGGCGTACAAATAGGTACTGTATAAGTTATTAGATGTGTACATAAGCTGTGTAGAGAAGACTGCGCGTATGCAGTGGCCACTAAAGACTGGAACTGTCCCTAGTGCGGACAACATGTTGGTCATCTATTGAAATATATTTACGCGTTTCGCAAATTTGTTAAATGCTTTTAGAACTATTTTTTTACTGTTTGGTTTTCAGGGTGAGCACGCGATTACTCTGCTGGCTAAGCTCCCTCAACTTACAGCTCGACTATAGGAGGCTCTATCGAAACCAATAAAGCCTCTGGTCTCACCCTGCGATGAGCTCCGCTTCAATTTATTGCGTCAATCTCCTAGAGACCTCTTAGATTTCAGGGGAAAAGGGGCCGATATGAAATTCACTCTGGGAAGATTAAGCAGTTTGGCCTAACCGGCCTTTGAGCGCGCATCTTCATCCCGAGTTCAGTTACAATACGCTACGGTACAATTATCAGCTCTATGCGTGGGGGATACCCAAGCCATTAAGCTCGGCTTGCATCCACTCGTCCCGAAGCTCGTCAACAACGCGTGCTAAAACGCGCGCAACCTGTTCCCGAGACGTTCCGCTACCTTCCAGGTAATACTTGATCTAGCAATCATAAGTTATATCAATAAATGTACAGCGATTTGCCAACCTTCACTTGCCTTTGGCTCTGTGCCGCTCGTTCTTAACATATACACTTGATTACAATCCACTAATCACGAAAGTAATGGGTGAACGTACCGAATTGTCAAAACAATGGCGATCCCGTCTTCACTGGAAGCCTTGAAAGTTATCATATGGCCGCCAGAGACTGGCAAAGATGGCTCGTAATTGGGAGGGGCCGCGCTGCTATCAAATCCATGCCCGGTAGTGAGATCCCGAATGCAGGTGATCTTCAAACCTCCAATAGAATTAGGGTAAGCTACAGAGGGGTCTGTGAATTCTATAATATATAGCGGCCACGTTAGTAAGACCCAGCGTCGAAGCGAGAGCTGGAACTGTTCCTACAGGAGGGTTGAAAGTTCGAAGGCGACCGAATATCTTGTCGATGGTTTCGGGTTGTGAGCAGATGAAGTAGCTGTTACTTGTCTGTTCTCATCATATGAGCAACTGTGGACGGAAGAAAGTAATCAATTTGACCTGGAAGTACCCATACCTACGACCAAGTTGTGGCGTCAAGAGTCAACACGAGCCCCTGTCTGGAACTTACTTTGCATAAATCTCATCCAAGTAGTCGGTTGCAGTCTTCCCTCGACCATGTAACCAAGAAACCAGCTCCGCAAAGCACATCTGATCCAAATGAGCCCAAGAATTTGATATGTCGAGATTTAATTACCGTGGCTGATACACCATCTTTGTCTCGTACTTCCTCGCCTATCATGAATCCTATTGCCTCTTCATATCCAAAGAGAGCATTATATCCTTCTGCTTCAAGTGTGCGAGCCGCGTTTCCGATGTACTTGAATCCTGTACTTTCAGTGGGCTTTTGATGGTTGGGTTAGTCTAGGAAGGTGGCCCACCGGTCAGAGACTCGACAAACTTGAAGCCTTCCTTTGCCGCCATCGCTCCGATCAGCTTTGAGCTCACCGTTGATGCGACCATTGCGAGTTTTTCTATACGAAACTAGATATCAGTGCCTTTCGATGGATTTCATATCATCCACAGTACCTATAGGTCGGCTCGACGCTTGGTATCGCTGTAGGACCCAGGCTGCAAACAAACTTCCCAGCTGATCACCCGAAAAGACGAACCACGTCCCGTCTGGTCTAGAAAAGAACCTCAGTACAACCTCCAAGGCAGGTATCAAGTAAATATACCGTTTTTGTGCGGCAGCAAACCTATCCGAGTCCGGGTCTTGGGCAAACACATATGCGGAGCCAGAGGCGTTTGCAGTTTTGATAGCCAAGTCCTATGGTTGTAGTCATTTGAGCTTTGGATGGCTCTTTTCGCGCGTTGCAACGTACCAGTGCACCTATAACACTTGGGTATATGCTCTCGAGCTAACACATGACTATTAAAGGACGACTTGCCTTTCTCTTCTGGATTCGGAAAGGTAACAGTCGGAAACTCGGGGTCGGGCTTTTGTTGCTCCTTTACGTGCTCCAGAGGTTTGAAGTTGAACACTGCGTTGGCCTTGTCAATTATAGCCCAAGATACGCCGTGCATGGACGTGTTTGTAAATTTGAGTGGCACCGACGAATTAGTGAGCCTGCAAAATGAGTAATTTGCGTCAATATAGAACAGAAAGCGGATAGGGATGGGCTTGACTTGGTACGACTGAGCGTGGAAATGTAGTCCAGGTACGCTGTTGTCATTTCCTCTGTCTTGTTTACGACGAGCCGCTCTGCTTCGGGAAGGGATGAAAGGTCCCAGCAGATAGGTGTCAAGTTGGATTCGATCGAGGCAGCAATTCCAATATCGTGAGGAGCGATAATCTTCATCATAGTCAATAAAGAGGAACTTTTTGAGACATTTCGGCGTACCTGGACCGCGTTTTCCCAATAGACTTTGTACCCGTTGTCATCCTGGCTCATATTTTAATGTTTTGCCCAAGTTGGATGAAGAAAATATTACCTTGGGGTTATGTGATGCTACAAGACACGTGCGTAATTAGATCACGTCCATCCAAAACATACCAAGCCCAACATACCTGTAATCATCACACCGGCCGCGGCCTTTAGCCTACTGACACTAAATGGTACCCTATAATCTCACGATCAATCAGGAAAGATCCTAGAGTAAACGCGTCCAAACTTGCAGTGGCGTATGCACGATCCCCTTGAACAAATACACCTTGATGCCTTTTGCGACAAACGCGGCGGCCGTTAGCCTAGCCCATTTTTCCGAGTTGTACCGATGATCGTGTCCTACGACGACACCCTTCGCTGCAGCGTTTGGGATATTGGCAAGGACGTATGCGCATAAGCCCTGTTGTCCATATTTGGTCAGCGGGACGCAAGGGCGTTCAAGGGATGAGGAGCACCTGAGACGCTTGGATGATTATGAGGTCGTTCATTCGTGCAAAGCCTGCCTCCATTCGGCCTCGAAGCCCTGCGTCAAGGGTTAAAATAGGGCGGAAACAGGCACTGCTAAAGACGAACCAGCTGTTCCGAATTCGATGCGCTTCCTACCAGCGTAGATAATGTTGGAACGCCCTCCCAGTCAAATATACAAACAAACTTACGAAAGCCTTTTATTCAACTCATCAATGTTTCCAGCTTTCCAGAGACCTTCGATCTCGGCGCGTGTCGTTTCGTTCTATTGATGGGAGAGCACGCTTCAAGTATATCTTGCTATGTTATGATTTCCATCTCACCTTGTCGAGAGCCAGCCATTCCTCGACCTTGGATTGGATTACGTTCACAGATGTCATTGTGGACAGGGTGGTGGTCAGCAGATGATCCACCGGCGCGTTTCGGGCATATGAAATTTGTCCCTGTTATGGGCTGTGTGTACGTCCCAATGACGGCTCGCGTTTCAAAGCACATCTCTCACTCATTGAGCATCACGAAGATGCTCGTTGGCGTTGCTGTTGAGCATCCCACGCATCTTGGAACGGACATCATTCAGGATAAATGAAGCCCAAATGTGAATTGTATGCATCACAGCGCTTAGCCCCACTTCGCCCCAACGCGCAGCTTACGTACTGCACACGCCTCTCTCACCGCAACGCGTTCACTCTTGTCCCGTCCACCATGAGCGCAGCCAAGTATGCCAACCTCCCAGACATCGTGAGCAACATTATTTGAACAAAATAGCACAATAAACTAATCAGAGTAGGACTTGGAAGGGCATGATGTCTACGAAACGCCCGACGTGGTGACGCCTCCGAACGAGGTCAGTGCGCACAGGGGAGATGGGCTGGATGTGAGCTGAGGCAGGGGATACGCAACAGGTCGATTCGGATGAGGACAACGGCGGTAGGAAACAATCGGCTCCAGGACACGAAGAGGAACTAGACGATGGACCGCTGCCCCCAGCTGAGGATTCAGGGAAATTCTTTAGACACGCCGAACGACGAGCTCGTAAGCCCCTATTACTATCTACCCCGCATCCCATTTCACCCCCAGGGAGAATGCCATTTATTTCGCACGACTAAATTCCCAATCCAGGTCGCCAACGCGCACTGTATTCCTACCCTTCGTCCACTCCTTCGACTTCTCGCCCGGCCTCTCCCGCTCGAGATGATTTGCCCCTGAGCGAACGTATCGCGGCGATGAAGCGAGATCTTGTCGTACTCGAAGCAGAGGCTGCCCGTGGATTGGACGAGGGTGCCGAGCCGAGTGACTTGATGAAAGAGCTCAGCGACGTCCGCGGACGGTTGGCGCGTGTGGGTGGGAGGGCCAGACTCGTTCAAGCACTGGTCGACGGCAAGAGCAAACCAGTCGACGGGAATGCTAATACCGGGGCTAGATTGAAATCGGAAGTGCCAGCAGGTGGTGCGGTTGGGGGTGGGGTAGTAGATATGGATAAGAGAATCGCGCAGCTGGAGAAACTGGTCGGCAGCTCAGGAACCTCGCTGGATGAGGCACGTATCTCGTCGTTTGAATGGGATGAACCGATGGGCTGATACGTGGACGGGACTTGGGGAAAACAGTCTTCGCCTCTCCCACAGCCGCTTCTACCCCACCTTGCACGAATCTCGACGTTGCTCACGCTGCTCACGCAACCGCGGCATATCGACTCGATTTCCAGGAGGCTCAAGTTGCTGCTTACCGATCTTGACCGGTACAATGCTTCATCTGGATCTGGCTCCGCACCAGTTCCGCCCGCGTTGGCTGAACTTGCGCCGCTGTTGCAACGTCTTGCGCCACACCTCACGACGATCCCCGCTGTGCTGGCTCGACTGAAAACGCTGAGCGCGTTGCATGCGTCGGCCGCTGGATTTGGCGAAGCGGTCGCTGGCCTGGAGGAGGATCAACGGCGGACGAGGGCTGGACTTGCCGAGCTGGAGGATGCCGTCAAGGGTCTTGAGGGTAGCGTTGGTGAGAATGAGAGAACTGTTCGGGGGAACGTTGAAGGGCTCGAGACGCGAATCGCTGCGCTGGAAGAGCGACTGGCTGGACTTGGGCTCGGAATGTAGACAGCGATCGAGATGGGATGGGTGCTATCACTGCCGTGATGAGCTAGGATCGCAGGGTGATCGTCGCGCTGTCGATGAGTGCGGGGTATGTGTACGCGATAAGCAAGGGCCCGAGGACGGAAAATAGAAAATGAAGGACGTTGTGCTCGAATGGGACAGCCGAACCGTGTGGTGCTTGCCTCGTATAGTGTCTGAATTGCAATCGGCCGGTCTGCGTCGAGGGTCCTGGTCAACGTGCCCGCCGCGTGTTTGTGGATTTGGGGGTCCTTGCCGGCGGTGGCTCTGCTGGCCCCTATAAGCGACGTGTGGGGCTCCTCTGGCGCTTCAGTCCTCCGACCGTACACTGTCCGGGGCTGTCTGTTCATCGTACCTCGCGCTCTATGGCTAACAACAAGAAGAAAGCAGCGCAAAAGAAAGCGGCGACGGCGGCGACAGCAGTGACGCGTGCGGTGTCGCCTCTGCCAGGGACACCCGTCAACGGCAATGCTGGCACCGATAGTCCGACTGCTACTGCAGACGTTTCAAACGGCAATGGTGCGTCGATGTCGTCTCCAATATTCATACGGTTCTACACGCTAAATCGACGTTGCTTGCAGTCGAAGACAAACAGGAGAGCAAAGGCGAAGCATCTGGTGAGTCTATCGCGTTTATATTGGATCTGACGGCGAGCTGACAGGTACTATTTATTACTCGTACTAATTACACTTTATGCAGAACCCAAGTCTGAAGCTACCAAGGACGCCACGAGTCCAACGACACCTTCGCCCCCGACTCCGGCGACAGAGGCGCCCGTCGCGGCGACACAGACCGCCCCCGAGACGACACCCTCGGCTCCACTTTCCAAGGCCCAAAAGAAGAAGCTGCGCAAGGCGAGTGCCGGTGCAAGTGGTGCTATCGCTCCGGTCCAGACCACAAGCGACAAGGGATCCGACAATCCCGAATCAACTGCGGTGAATGGCGAACTGGATACCGCAAAGACGACGACTGAAGCTGGCAAGGACGAGGCCAGTCCGACGAAAGAGCCGACCGCGGGTGATGGTGTGGCTACCAATCAAACTCAGATACCTGCCGCTCCTGAAGCAGAGCCCGAAGCCGGTGATGCTTGGGGATTCGATGAGATTGATACGAGTCCGGGCGAAGGCGTCAAGTCTCGTCCTGCACCGAGCGAGGCTGGCACAGTGTTGGCTGCCAAACTGCAGTCGGGCGACGTTACTGCCAAGCTCGACGGCGCCACGACTGACTCGACTTCACAAACTTGACGACAACAAGGACAGGGACACAGGTATGTTTGTTTTGATCTGAGCTCGCGTCGCACAACTAACGCAAACGTCATGGACGACAGGCAACGCAGCGCCGGCGACGACGATCACCCCGCGCGAGACATCCAGGACAAACGATGATGTACCCAAATCCAGTGATGCGCCTTCCGGGCTGCCCAAAGAGGGGACGCTTCTGCCTGGGACCTCAGGCTCGCGCGAATCGGGCACGCGGACATCAGGTGGGTTATGTAATCTGATGTGACACGGCGCATCCCCAACACGGCTCGTTCCTAACCTACTTCTGTCTTTGCCTCTCTCGTGCCAGGCATGCCGCCCGTTGACGACGATGACGCCCCGCTCATGCCCCCAAAGTCGAATACGATCCTGACGACCCCTACGATGACGTCCAAGCCGGGTAGCGCTCGCGTTGAACCTGAGCGACCCCAATCTCTGGGTGGCCCCGCAACTCCCGCACCTCAGCAGCAATCTTCACCTTCTCCGATTACGTCCACCACCACAACTCCTGCAGCCGCCACCTCTGGTCAAGGCCATTTTTCGAACGGACCAGTTGGCGTCAAGCCTCCCAGTCCTAGCGCCTCGTCGCCAACCTCGGGTGTTCCCGGCACACGCGGCCCGGGCGCGGTCGGATTTGGTACTGTTGGAATTGGATCGACGCGTCCTAGCGCGAGTTCCACTTCGTTTGGTTTTGGCCAGTCACAACAAAAGCCGACGAACCTCCCTCCGCCTCCCAGCGCAACTCCTGGCACTCCTTGGGGCGCCCCGAAGCCTGCTACTGCTCCGACACCAAAGCCTGCTCCGCCGGCTAAGCCTGCTGCCAAGTCTGGCTGGGGTTGGGGTGGTTTGTCCGAGTTTGCAAAGAAGGCGCAGAACGCGTTGGAAACAGCTCTTGCTGACGAGCCTCCGCCTCCGCCTCCACCTCCGGCCAAGCCAACCAAGCAACAGCCTCCTGCACCTGCACCCACGCCTGACGCGACTGCTGCTGCTAACAAGAGGTCTGTGCAGGAGAGACTTGCCGCTCTGCGTTCCAAGAAGTTAGTGGGCGAAACAAAGCCCGAGCCTTCTGTCAGGCAGGCCCCGTCTCCAACTCCAGTTGTCACAGCCATGAACACGCGCACTCCCGACTCGCCCGTCTCTCCAGCGAAACCCGAGCCAAAGCCAAGCATGATCCCAACGCTAAAGTCAAACACGGGTTCGCTTCCCAAGTCCAACTTAATCTTATCATCCAAACCGAGTCCAAGCGCCGAGCCCCTATCCTTATCGTCAACATCAAATTCTCCTCGCGAGCCTGAGGTCACGAGCTCCCGGACCGTGGCTCAGCTGACTGATGGTTCTGCATCCGCCGTGGCTGCACCGCCAGCTCAGGCGGAATCTGTCGTCAGCTCGAAAGCGGCCGGGTCCGGTCTCCGGCTTAGCACGGATATCGATAAAGAGCACGAGAGGCCTGGATCGGCGTCGAGCTTGCCTACGAACCCACCAAGTATGATACCCCGACGGCCGTCCCTTGTGGACATGCGGTCGACGTCATCTCCGTCGACACCGCACAAGACACCTGGTGCTGGATTTAGTTCATTTGGAGCTGGGCTTGGAGCTGGGCGGTTTGGCGCGCCCCGACCTGCGTTTGGATTTGCGGGCTTGGGGCCGCCAACAGGTTTAATTCGATTGGAGAGGAGGACAAGAAGGAGCAGGAAAAGGACAATGATAGGTCGGACGATGACTTGTCGTCGAATGTTGGAGAGAGCATACAGGATGTGGATTCTTTGGTCGACATGGGCAAGGATGAGGAGGAAGAGCAACCGCAGCTGGGAACGACGGAGGATCTGGCAGCGTTGGTTGATCCCACGGTCCCTTCCGAGCCGATCATTGCGCCTATGCCGGCTGCACCTGCACCTGCACCTGAACCGATTGTCCTCGCCCGCCCGAACCGATCGTCGCCCCCAAGCCAGTCCTACCCGAGATCGTGACGTTGCAGACCACTATCACCGCTCCCGAACTCATCGCTGCACCTCAGCCCGAGCCAGAACCCACCCCACCGTCTCCGCCTCCACGCGAACCCGAACCCCTGATTCCTGCGCTCGAGCCCGAACTTCCACCTGCCCCCGCTGTACCTGAGCCGAAGCCTGAGCTTGAGCCTGAGCCTCAGGCTGTTACTGCCGACGCACGCGAAGCCGACGAGCCTGATGTTGATGTTGATGTGGACGTGGGACAAGACGGTTGCACCCGAACCTGATCTTCTCGGGAGCCCCGAACGGCTTGCGGCGTCGTTGCCCGATCTTCCAAGGGGTCTCAGTCTTTTGGATGAGCCGAATCCGTGGGGCGAGGATGATTCCAAGATTGAGGAACCTCGCAAGATCGAAGAAGCGCCGAGGATCAACGAGGAGCCATCCATCCCTCAGGAGACGTCTCCAGTCGAGCTGCACTCGGTGGTCGAGCAGGCACCGAAAGTCGAGGAAGCTGTCCTGACCAAGGAGGCACCAAAGACCGAGCAGCCTACCAAGGCCGAGGCGGTTGTCGAACCTGCTGCCGCCAAAGAACCTACTGTCTTGAACGACGTCGCACCTACGGTCGAAACCTCTGTGATCGAGCCTCTTCCAACCGAGTCTCTTGTTACCGACTCTATGCCTGCCCCTGAGACGGTCGTGCTTCCCATTTCTCCTATCGTCGAGACCCCAGCGCCCATCGAGAAACCTCCTGTCGAGCCCAATCCTGCGCCTACGCTATCCAAGAAGGGAAAGAAACGCGCAAAGAAAGCACTTGCGATTGAGGTTCCACCTTCCGAGGAGCCTGCATCTTCTTCTGCGCCCAAATCTGCTTTCCCCAAGTCTCCGCTACCTATGTCTGCTCTCCCCAAGTCTCCTATCCCGCCCTCGGCTATGCCCGTATCTCCTATTCCGATCTCTGCTCTTCCTGTCTCTCCTACTGTCTCGACGTTCACACCGCCTATGACGTCCAGCGGCAAGAAAAAGAAAAAGAAGGGCAAGAAGGCGGCAGAGGTTGTGGATGAGCCGACATCCGCTATTGAGCCTTCTGTCGTGGGATCCTCCGTTGTTGAACCCGCGCCTGCTCCCTCTGAACCTGCACCAGTCGTGACCGAGCAGGTGCCTGTCGCGATTGCCGAGGAGATGCTCCCATCGTTGAAGATGTTTTGCACTCGATTGAGGAAGCAGGCATCGCTGTTGAAAAGGTTCCCGTCGCACAAACCCCTGAGGCTATTCCAACTCCTTCGATTGATCCTGAATCTCTCCTCATCGACCTGTCTCAGGGAACGGGTGAACCCGCTCCAGCCGTTTCGGAGGTAGTCAAGACGGAACCAACTGTAGCAGAGGCTGTGGTCGAGCAGATAGCCGTTTCCGAGTCGCTTCCCGAGGTTGTTGCACCATCACAGCTCGAGGCGGTTCCCGAGACTGTAAACTTGGAAGAACCTGCTGTTGAAGATGTCAAGGTATGTTGATCGAGTCTCTTGATCGCTTCATATCTAATATCTTTTCAGGAGCCTGCTGCACCCGAACCTATCGTCGATGTACTTGTGACTCCCAAGGCTGAAGAGACCCCACTCCCCGAGGAGCCGAAAGGACCTGTGCCCGAGCCGGTCGTCATTGCTCCCGTGGAAGAGCCCAAGCCAAAGGAGGAGCCACCCTCGCCATCAACAACAAAAGCATCCAGGGCCGCAAAGAAGGCTGCGAAGAAAGCGGCCAAGAAGAAGAGTTCGACGTTCGTTTCCGAGCCCGCACCCACTGTTGTACCAGAGGCGGAAGAAGGTCCCGCGTCGCCCATCGCTCCAGAGGTGCCTTCTATTGCTTTTGTCGCCCCTATTTCGCCAGTTGCTGTCGAGGTGCAAGCTGTCTCTCCGGTTTTGAAGGAGCCCGAAGACGTAGGAGTTTTGAGTGAAGTCGCGCCTGTGGTTGAGCCGACGCCTGTTGTTGAAGAGCCATCAAACGAGAGCAAGGAAATTGACGGTACGTCGTGCTTTCCGTTATTGTAATTATATTTATGCTTATTTGTACAGAGCCTGTAAACGACAGCCCGGAAACACCAAAGCCGATCGAGCAGGCATTGCCGGAAGTCATTGAGCCAGTCGCTGACCGTGCGCCATCGCCAGTCGCCCAGGCGAAAGCAGAAGAGACAAGGATTGAGGAGGTGCTGGCCCAACCCGAATCGACCGAGAATGGAGAACCGGGAGCGGCGACTCCAAAGGTCGAGGCGGCCTTGATTCAAGAGACAACGCCTGAAGAGTCGCAGCCCGAAGAAACCAAGGTCGAAGAAACTCTTGAGGAACAGGTGCCCACGCCCGCGGAACCTGCGATCATTCCCGAGTCTATTATCGAGGAGACGAAGCCAGCAGAGCCAATGGCTGAGCCCATCCTTGAAACTATCGATGTCACCACTCCAACCCAAGAGACTGAGGTGCCTCCAACCCCGGTCGCCGAGTCTTCCAAGAAGAGCAAGAGGAAGAAGAAAAAGGAGAAGGCGAACGCAAAGGGTAAGCCTTTTTTTTCTCAGTCCAATAGAGCCTTGATATTAAGCCCAACTGGTAGTCGAAGTTGTGGCTGAGGCACCCGCTGTTGTCGAACCAGTTCCAGTGGCCGAGCCTATTGCTGTGGCCGAACCTATTCCTGTGGTTGAACCTATTCCTGTGGCCGAGCCTATTCCTGTGGCCGAGACGGCTTCTGTGGTCGACGCAGCTCCTGTGGTCGACGCAGCCCCTGTGGTCGATGCAACTCCTACGGTTGAATCAGTCTCCGTGGTCGAATCAATCCCCGTGGCTGAACCAGTTTCCGTGGCCGAACCAGTTTCCGTGGTCGAGCCAGTTTCCGTGGTCGAGCCAGTTTCCGTGGTCGAGCCAGTTTCCGTGGTCGAGCCGGTTGTAACAGAAGAGGAAGTCCTTGTCGCCGAAGCTGAGCCTGTCGCTGTGGTAGAGCCAAAGCCCGAGCCGGTAGTCGAAGTATTGAAGCCAGCCGCTGAGAAACTAGAATCTTCCCCCATCGAGACGGCTGTTGCCCAACTCACGGTTGAACCCGATACCTCGAAGACCGCTCTCGAATCCACCTCTCCGAAGACTCCCGTTGACTCGTTCGCTCCAAGAACCCCTATCGGGTCGGCCTTCTCCAAGAGCCCTAGTCGCTTTACCGCTCCAAAGTCACCCATTCCGCCGGCTGGTCCATCTTCTCCGACATCGCCAAAGGAGAAGGAGAAGGCCAAAACCCCTGTTACTCCGGCCGACGGTCGATTTTCGTTTTTCCGAAGTCTGCTGCGCAGGCCAGATCCTGTTCCTCTTCCTGAGCCTGCGGCCAAGTTTGAACCTATCGAGTCTGTGCACCAATCTCCTACCGCATCTGAACTCGCCCTTGACTTGGACAGTCCGGTCAACTTGACGCCTAGGATCGCAGAGACCAAGCTTCCCGAGATCGAATCCCCAGTTGAGACTGCTCCGGCGGTCATTGAAGCTCTACCTGCTTTTGCTGAAGCGGCTATTTCTTTCTCCGAGCCCTCTACCGCCGAACCTCACCACGAAGCCTTGGAGAAGAAATTATCAATGGCCTTGGAACAAGCGGAAGCTGAGGCTGACGAGCAAGAAATTCACCCCGAGAGTACATCAATGCCAGACCCTCCGCCCGCATATAGCAGCCCGAAGATGGAACCAACAGTCGAGGTCGCACAGTCCACAGTCGTTCCCGAGCTTGCAGTTGCTCCTGAGCCAGAGGCGGCTACTGAGCCGGTAGTCATCACTGAGCCAGCCGTTGTTTCCAATCCAACAATCGAACCTGAGCCGGAAGTACCCGTGGAGTCGATCCCCGTCGTATCTGAAGCTATTTCACAACCCGATGTTCTTCCCGGGCCTACAGTCGCTCTTCATCCCGAAACCCCTGTGATCCCAGCATCTGCTCCCAAGCCAGAAACGTCGGGTTATCAGAGCGCTCCAGCTGAACCGGTCTTCGCTGAACCCGAGCCAGTCAAGCGGAAAAAGAGGAGCTCGAAGAAGAGTAAACGGGACAAAACACCTGATGTCCCACGAAACATCGAGCCAATCGTTGCCGCAACGATCATCGCGGAAATACCGGTTGCTGTTCCTCTCCCAATCGTAGAAACACCGAAGGAACCGGCTCCATCGAACAACGGCCCGCCTCCCATGCCAGAGCTGATCTTATCCAAGAGTCCAGTGCCAGCTCTGGTTATCCCGCCATCTGTTTATACAAGTGCAGGACCTACGGTCAGCAAGCCCAAGAGCCGCCCAGCTATGCCACCCTTGATCTCCATCCCAGTCTCCGAATCTCTGCGTGAGGGAGCCTCCTACAAAGAGCCCCCAGCGAGGCAAGCATCAGTCCGGGAGGCCTCGGTTAAAGAGGCCTCGGTTAAAGAACCCTCGGTCGGAGAACCCTCGGCCAAAGAGCCCTCGGTCCGGGAGCGTTCCGTTCAGGAGGTCTCGGCCAAACGTCTTGATCCAGAAGCACAGCCTAATTCAATGCCCTCTACATCTGCTGTTCCTGAGAACATGGCTAGGGTTACCTCCACGCCGACTCTCACTCCAAAGCCATCCTACGATGCATTCTCTCCATTCCGTTGGCTTGGATTTGGCTCGCCTGCAGCTGCGTCTACTCCTGCAGACAAGGCACCCGAGACTACGCCCAACCCTGCCTCTAAGACTGCTGCAGAGATTGAAGTACCCCTCCCAACCCCTGTTAGTCCGGCCAAAGAGGAAAAGAAGAAGAGGAAGGAGAGGAAGGAAAAGTCGACCAATGCCTCCTCTGTCTCAACCAGCAACATTGTCCTAACACGAGCACCCACGTCATCATCTCCTGCAATCGAGAAGATCGAATGGTCTCGGTGGCCGTATCTCCCGGCGACAACTGCACCAGCACCAGGCGAGTCGAAACCCGAGAAACCGCCAGCAGCACGAGATTCTGAAGCCGCACGTGTCGAATCTCGCACCGCCACAAGCGTGACGAGCTCTCGGGGGACAGCTACGCCTCTCATTTCTCCAATTGCTGCATCTCCTGCTGTCCCAGTACCCCCACCAGTAACTCCGGTTTCTGCACGTCCTACTGCTACGCCGGTTCGAGCCCGAGCTCCGCTCCCCACGCCCACTGTTCTAGTTATACCAGCTCCAGTGATACCCGTCACCCCTGCCCCCGCTGTTGTTCCGTCCACCCACACACCAACTATCGACCCCGCTCAGGCTGCTTCCCGTGACGTCAAGGCCACAACTTCCGGTGCTCCTGGCGAACCTACGCGTCACAAGGAACCCGGCTCTACCCGCGAGGAACGTAGGAAGGAGCGAGCAGAAAAACTTGCCGCAGTGTTACGCACGGGCGCCGTCTCTCCAATCTCGCATACACCCTCAGTGTCTTTCCAATCGCCGCGCTCGGCCGACGAGCCCCTGCCAATGCATACTCCTCATTTCACAAGAACAGAAGCTTCCAATGCCGCCACTCGACCTGGTCCGCGAGGCATCCTTAAGCAACGGTCTGGAGACACCACACCAACTTTGGCCATTCCTCAGGTAGTCCCTGCATCACGTAGAGGCTCCACGAAGCTTGAATTCACTGGCTCGTTGGACGTGCCCATATACGACGACTGGGAGCATGCACCCAAGGTTCGTCAGGAGATCTTGGCAGCTACATCGAGCGTGCGGTCTCCTCGCGAAAGGCGAACCCCTGGAGTGAGCCCAATCTCCCCTAGTCAGAGCCGGAGCCCTGTGGTCGAGGGGTCGCGTCACCGTCACCGCTCGGTGGCTTTATCTTCGGAAGCGAGCTCTCCCTCAAATAAAACTCCTCTCACATACGCACCGTCTCCGTCGACGTCAAGTGATGATCGCTCCACTACCAAGGGTGCTCGTGCTCGCTCAGAGTTTGTCCCTGTTCTGAACGAGACGGCTGCTCGAGCTAGGCCCACACTTCGACCTTCTCGGGCTGCTACCATGGGCGCTCAATGCCCAGCTAAGACGTACTTGGAGCCTCTTGCTTCGCCAATTCTGCTCGCCAGCGATAACTACAGTACCCGTATTCCCGAAGGCACCGTATATCAATATGATGGTGCGCTTTGTTTCCTCCGACTCTTTAATTCGAAACTGACTTTTTTGCCTTCTCAATCTGCCTTACTGGAACCTTTAGTTCGTAAGTCGCGATCCTTTATTTTTTATGAAGCATTATTAACGAGACCCAATAGAAATCTCTCCTTCCGAGTCACTCACTCCAACCTTGCGGAAAGAGATCTTCAACATCTTGCAGAAAACCGTTGCGCCGCAGGTCTTCACACCTTTGGCTCGTGCGAGCTACGATGGCAGGAGGATGATGTACGCACATCGAAAGCTGAACGTGAGGAGCAAACAACAGGTACCTATTTTCCAGAATTTGTTTATCGGCGACCACTAATGGTGTTTTCTTTTATAGTTTTCAATTGAGCTCCCAGATTCTCCAGAGGGCGGGCAGGTATACACTGTTTCCTTGAAACGGATGGCGGAGATCACTCCCCAGTAAGTCGATCCATCCCTGCTGTGACATGACACCTAACGAGTAGATTTCGGTAGAATCGCTCCGGCTTTCCGCGGATAAGGCACCACATGTATCACGCTAGTTTCACGATCACGACTCTTAATATCCTTTCGTTTTGCACTTATGTTCTTCGTACCATGTAGCCAATCTTCGGGGCTGTAGACGTGTCTGCGTAATTACGATTCTTCTTGGTTTCTCTCTTACACATGCTTTCCATCGCTGGTCTTGCTTGATATTTTGTATAACTACTGAACACAATGCATACACTTCGTTCAACTGAAACATTCGCTTGCGTTTGCCGACGCTTTCTGAGATCGGGGATCACATAGCTAACTGGATTTTCCTGAATTCAACGTGTACAATAACTACAAATAGCCCCTCGCTCCCTATCACACACTCAGCTCAACTTTCTGAGCACTCTTGATTGCGTCCTGCCACCTTTCTAGCGCAGGGGTAACCCACTCCGCCAAGAAGTCGTCAACCTGCTCCGGCGCGCGCCCAACAAAAGTCGACGGATCCAGAAGCGATTCTAGTTGAGGCACAATCGGGGCAAAGAACGGTTCAGCACGGATACGGTTGATCAGATCGTTCTCCCCGCCCTCCTCTTTGACAACACGAGCAGCCTGATGCGATAACTGTATGCGCCAGTTGATATCAACGATGGATCATCCGATGCAGAATTTGAGGGACTCACGACCCGAATCTGCTCGTGTGCGACCTGGCGGTCCCCGCCAGCCTTGACAATCGCCATGATAATGTTCTCAGTCGCCATGAACGGTAGCTCTTGTGAAATACGTCGAGCAATAACTTTAGGATATACCACGAGTCCCTCGAGTACGTTTTGAAGGGTACTCAGTACGATATCGGCCGTCAAGAATGCTTCCGGAATCGAAACTCGGCGGTTTGCACTGTACAAAATTCTAAGTAGGCAACCACCTCATCATTATATTTACGCACCTGTCATCCAGAGTTCTCTCGAACCACTGCCCCGCGCTGGTCATCAATGCGTTATTCGGCAAGACCATCAGATGCCTCGCAAGAGAGCATATCCTTTCGCAGCGCATCGGATTCCGCTTATAAGCCATCGCACTTGACCCAATCTGATCCTTTTCAAATGGTTCCTCGATTTCCTTGAGATTCGCAAGTAATCTGAGGTCGGTCGCGATTTTCGTCGCCGTCGCACCGAATGAAGCGAGAGGCTGAAGGATATCTATGTCAATTTTGCGCGAGTAGGTTTGGGAAGTAACTGGGTAGGCGTATGGGAAGTTGAGGAGTTCTGTTACGCGCTTGTCGAGAGCGACGACCTGGTTGCGGGAATTCAATTATTGAAATCCATTTTTGCTTTGTCTAACCCTTACCTTTTGGTGATCCCCATCGAAGAGCGTTAAGAACGACGCCTGTGTGCCCGTAGTACCCTTGACTCCCCTAAAGCCCAAATCATCCCTTGCACGCGTGATATTACGCAAATCCCAGAGGAGTTCCTGTTCACGGTTGTTTATATTTAAGGATTTCCTCAATGGCCGCCCCACTCACTTGGATCCAAAGAGTCGCGCGTTTCCCGACCGTGGTCAGCTGAGCGGGCTGAAAGTGCGTAAATCCAAGAGTCGGAAGGGCACGATATTGTTTGGCAAAATTAGCCAAGCGGTCTATCACGATAGCTAACCGGTTCAAGAGAAGGTCGCACCCCTCGCGCAGCAAAATCAAGTCGGCGTTGCTTCAAATAATGTCTTATCAGCTTTTCTTGAAATGCTGGGCAGTTGAACGCACGCACTCGGTCACATAGCATGAGGTGGCCCCTAAGCTGTGTTATTTTTATATATATTTAAAGTATAAATGGCGCAAGGGAAGTGGAAAAGACTGACTGTATAATTGGGGCTGCGGCAGGGGCAACGGTTCCAAAGGTGTGTACATGCGCCATCACATCATGGCGCCGTTTTTTCTCTTCCGCTGCGGCGGTAGCAAACTGAGCGTCGTCCAAGTACTGCGACACATGGGAAGGATGGAACTATTCAGCGGCAAATTGATAAGGAGTGACTATTTATTTTCACCAGATTGTCTTTCATCTGAGTTATCGCATCATCAGGGATAGGAAGCCCAAGCTCCTTTTCGGCGATGGCAAGGTTTAACCACAGCTTGCGCCAAGTGTGAAAGCGCATCTTGATGGAGCATAATGTTAGCTAAACGTTGGTCCTAGAAGCCAGCGTTGTACTAACCGAGCTTGAAAACAAGTGCGACATTTCCTTGCTCGCATAGCGACTGGCACAACATCAGGTGAATCCAGAAGTTCTTGAGTCTGTCCTCTCACCTAGACAACGGGGTCTGATAGCTATCCATTCTTATATCGTGGCGAGCTAGGCAGGCAGCTGTAGCTAAGGAAGATCAACTAAGATCCAATCTACGGCCGAAAATATTTGGACAGGTCAGGTGCCAAATTCCCGCGTATCTGCAAGATGACAAAGCGAGAAAAGCGAAGATCTGTTATGTGTACCAGTTGTTGATGTCAGCCAATCCAAGAAGGTAGGATACATAACAAGGAGGGATAGTCAAGATCGGGAGTGAACGACCAACGCGATGCTGACGAAGCATCGCAACAGAGACGAGAGGGTCTCCAGCTCAGAGATTTCCACAATCGTCAAATTGCTTCATCAGCTCATAGTTCATCTTGTGGCACTTTCACGTTACCGTCGATTCATGGGCGTGAATGACCTGGAGTTGGTTCTGAGTACGACCATTGATGAAGCGGTAAGCTATGGGAACGACTCTTTTATATCAGAGTCAACATGATTAACGGTCAACCAAAGGAGCAACCAGAAGAATGATTCGAGGCCATCTGGGGGATGGTGGGAATCAGGCTGGTCGACAGGGATGCCTGCCAACTGATTCGGGTGATCGTAAAAGTACTCTAATTTTTAAGTGTTCTTCAGCGACTAGCACTCAAATAGACAGCCCTCACAATCCGTAGGTTGGTTCTTTTGCGCGCTGTATTCTCCTCGCGGGCGGCGCAAGAGGTAACCGAGGCCTCTTTCAAATGCGGTGAGCCAGGCTGACTTTTCCGGTCTGTATCGGGGTGCTGGTTGAACTTGAAACACCCTGAGCACTAGGTTTTTAGCCTTCTGTCATGGGCCCTTTGGGCTGAGCCATGTATGACAATGATGGGTTTCGTAGGGTTATGTCGTTCTTGTCACCAATCACGTATATCAGGTAGTCACATTACCAGTAGACGCCATTACGGCCTACCGTGGCGTTGGCTATAGGAATGATCGAGACACATTAGACGCTTTCCTCAACTTGGCCATTGGTACCAGAACGGTAGCCGTCTGATAAGTTAATATATGTGATATATCAAAGTACCATAATACCAATGAGTCAGGCTTTACTAACCAAGCGATGTAGGGCCTTCAATTTAGCAGGAAACTTCATCGATTGATAAAACTTTAGAAAATGCATCGACACCATATTGCGAGCAACACGAACCCCAGCTTAGAAAGCAGGTTTACTTCCATTGCGAGTTTTCCGCCCTGTCGCCAACGCTGTACTTTTAATTAAGAAAAAATAAATCAGAAGATTCACATTCACTGAAAGGCCCCTGCTGGCGAGCTCCCAACACACTGAATTCACAACCCTCAAACACGAGTAGATTAACTTGACATATGATTATGCATTTACAGGCGGAAATCCAACAGACAACCCACCCGACGTATCTAGATTAGGAAAAGATCAAATCCTGTTGATTCACTCAGATTGAGCAAAAGGCGATTCTTCAAACACTCGCAGAGGAGATTGGCACGGAAATTATTTTCCTACCAAAACTGCACTATGAACTGAATCCCATCGAGCGAGTCTAGGGCCAAGCTAAGGGCACATACCGAAAAAAGCCACTCTCAAGTCGAACGTCTATCGTTGAGAAAAATGTGCTGGACGCGCTTAGCCATGTTCCAGTCCAGTACATCCGAAAGTAAGTTACACCATAACCACATTGACAATATATATTCATGCTGAAATATTACACTTTCGTTTCAGGTTTGTTGCTCGATCACATCGGTTTGTTGCTCGATCACATCGGTTTGTTGGCGCACTATGCGCGAGGAATGAAGGGACCAAATGTTGCAGCCGCTGAGTGGGCGCGACGTAAACTACGGTTGCATAGGCGTACACAAGAGCATATATATGTGTAATTAACCAGAAATGTAATCAATAAGTACGTAGTTTGTTCGGGATAGACGGGTTCTTGGACCCCGCACACGAAATATATTTGAGCGAAATCAATGAGTCACATGGCGGCGATTGAAACACTTTCGACTGCTTTCATTCTATGGGTGCGAAAACTCTCAAGCTCTTGTTAGATCTTTTTGATTATGCCTAAGTTGTCCCTTGACTTTTCTGTTTGTTTTTAGGTGCTCTGGCGGGGGTAAAATAGCACGCACTCTCCTAGTAAGGTGCGACTCAGGCCACGTGCAATTTGTTAAGTCAAATCTGCATTTCGTCTACTTAAATTTTTAGCGACATCTAGATGCTGATCCTAAGCAAGCGACATGCTAGATCGTACAAGCGTTATTTATGTAAGTGCAAGTCCCCTCGGACACTAACTTCCCCTCCCTCCCGCCTCAGCGTAGCTTGGCGGATCGATCACTACGGGTCCAATAGCCCAAGTAGGACATACAGTTTTACAGCTGTTATGAGAATGACAGAATATCATGCGTGTTTCCGCACACGGGAAAGTCCAGCGCATGGCCACGGTTTAAGCATGTCGCCACAAGTGAGCTTTTACATCGTCCCTCCCTACTTTCTAACCGCTGACTTTCTCAATCGCCAGGCCTTGATATTGGTTCCCTGGAAGAATACAGGCTTAGATAGCTACATCGCAGGCGGTTCCTCCTCTACATGATCAATCTTGATAATAGGTAGCGCCCAGAAGCGCTTGGGGCGCTCCCAAGGAGTCGTGACCTCCAGCGGATTCGGCAGTGTAAGTCGCCGCACGTGGTCGCGTAGGAGCTGCTTTGACTATATCACCTCGTCCGAGAATACTTTGCCGTTTTTAATCGAATGAATGCGTTCGCCCAAACTTGAGCGGTTGCCTGCACCCACGTTTTCCTTTCACTCGTTGACTTTCCACCTCCGGACCTCAAATTCCTCCCCGTCGCATGACGTCAACACATTCCTGTTGTTGATATCCTGATGCAGCATTCGCCTGTTGAACTGGCCCCAGTAGCCTCCACATACTTTAGTGTCAGCAAGTTGAGCAAGCGGCCGGTTCGACTGACTCAAGATGGCCTCAAGAAATGCCTCTAGGAGTTTACATGGACTGTCCACTGCCAATATCGATTTGTTAATGGTGGGGATGTGTACTTGGATGCACACGGTCTGGCATGGTTGTTTCTTCCCCGTTCAGAAGAGCAGGCACGAGGGGCTCCACATAAGATTTTAGCCAATGAGTGTCGTCGCCCAGGGTCATCAAAGCAGTGCTGTGTCCAAAATCTTCCCCTAACGTCTTTTTCAGAGCGATAGGTCCGTTTGGGTGTCCGTCGATTGCGAGAACTTGATTCCGGTCCAGTTGAAACAACCGACGTCGGCACCCGCTCACACACCTTATGTAAACTTGAGTTTAATATATTGTATAATACAAAGTGAGCTAACTTACAAATACATATAAATACTTGTCAAATCTAAATAGCAATACAAGTACATCAACTCCGGTGGCCCGTTCGGGTCATCGTCCTTCCTCTCGAATCCGGTGTCCGAATCATGTCATTCTGTTTCACACTATCATCTCTGTGGTTCAGCCTGTTGTGCTTAGCCATACGGCTCGGCTCTGGGTGACCTTCGTCTTCTGGTGTGACTGGTCCGGGGGAATCAGGTGACGCATTGTGGTCTAGCTGGCTCGTTTTGTGCGCACGCGCTACATCGATATCGAGTGGCGCGAGTGTCGGCCGTGTGCGATTCTTTCGCTTGTTAGGCCGCGAACTTGGGGGCTCGGCGTGTCTTTGGCGCTCTTCAGCCGCTAGAGTTCGCGCGAGATTGTTGTGGATAGCGAAAATCAGGGGACGTGTAAGCTCAGGGTGCTGTCGTGAGGCCTGCTTGGCTGCTCGACGCTTGACGAGCTTCAACTTCCAATCTTCCGGTTCCCGTTGGAGCATATGTTGGTAACAAGAATCGCGCTTCAAAATGTCTTGAAAATTATTAGCCAGTAACTCGGAAATATGAACGAGGGCACCTACCCTGTACGAAGACCACACAACCTTCAGCCTCGACATACTTCGCAGAAAGTCGCTTTGGAGAAAGCCGAATTTGCCTACACGGGTTCTTTGGCCTGAGGTCTGCTGTGGCTTGAGGTATGGCTACTGGTAGCGACCCTTGCGCCACTGAGTGAGATGCATCGGGCTGTTTGATCAAACATGGCAATGATTCTAAACACGGCAGTTCAGTAGGCTGATATGAATCCAAAAACATGACGACCCACGTTGCTTAACATGGAGTTTGGTCCGGTTAAGAGACGACGTAAACGATCCCGTGAGAGAGATTCAGTCCACAAATCCTGAGTTTGGGCCGTAACAGCAGCAATGGCGGTGGTGGGTGTAGGAAAGGTTTCAAGAATAGTCGCAAAAACCAGGGAAGGAAGAATCTGCATAGCGACCGAGAGAGGCATTCGCCGGGGTCTGCGAGTAGCCTTGAGAGCGCTGGGGTGCGAGTGACTGGACATCGTGAGCTCGAGTCAAGAGTGATGCTGAGAACGCAGTGAACTGTCTGGGTTGTCGCGCCCCATTATTATAACGCTATTACTTAGTTGCATGGCCTCGAATGAAGACTCGGAACAACCAGGAGGTGGTGGTGTTTGGCCGAAAGGTCGAGTTGTGGGGATTTGCAAATTGCTTTGTGTCTCGGCTCTGTGGCTGTACCATCCACTGCATTCATTTCGGCTGTCCGCCTCATACGTTGGCCCAACCATAGATGAAAAAGAAGCGAGAGACACAAACAAAATAAATTGGTACTTGAATACCCCGGATAAAAACAATAAACATAACAAAGATACCAACTGGAGGAAATGAAATAACCATAGGTTTTGCACATCATGAACATGAAATTTGTGTGCGACTATAGCATATTCTCCCAATACGCATCAAGATGGCTAGTCGGATTTACAATTAGATCATGCTATTAATACAAGATCCGACCTTCCGTTTTGTTGTGATGGCGCCGTGATACGCACCCCTATCGACTTAGCAAGAAGCTCTAGCGGCTATGATAACCTTTGGTGCGCCTGCCATAGCGATCGTGAAAGTAGTGGAACGGGCCGGGAAAATAGTGATACTTACTGCGGTCCACTGGAATAGACATGACAACTGCGTTGAAACACTGTACAAAGCGATGGTCGACAATATTTATAATCATCTCTTGATGCATAGACAGTTAGAGGAACATATGTCAAGGATGCGCAGCCGAGAGGCTCAATCGAGCAAGAGACCACGTCTCCGCGTTCACCGATAGGGATACAGATGTAGTTTCATTTTCATGTGAGTAATCCGATCGTTTAGTTTGTGTCCCACTGCCAGCCTACACAACGGTTTGGCCAATGAAGGTACGGAAAATAATAGCAGGATCCAAGCTGTGGTTTTGCCAGGTCCGGAAAGATAAGGCGGTCAAGATAGTCCAGATGGGCTATGTCGCTCAACTTAATTCTCGAAGGCCCGCGGGTGCAATTTAGTTCTGGCTCTGGTCCCACGCGTGGTGCCCCAGCCGATTGCAGCAGAAAACAGGTTGTAATACATGAAAAGTGGAGGAGGCACGCATTCATGTGGTTCATCTTGCATTTATAGGCCATCTGGCTTCAATAAACCATACATCAAACGAGAAGCCACTGCCATCTGTGCATCACCAAGAATGACCACGCATTGCCCTTCGATACCACTGCTACGGACAGAATGTCACCCTCAATCCAACGTTGGCTACTTGGCAGAAGCGCAGCGAGCTTCCGTCGTCCTTGCCAGGGACCCATGCGTCACTCGGTGGGCAGGTGGAGCTCTTGCTGAGTACAAGTTATTTCAGCATCTAGTATATCCTAGATTCCAAGTCACTCACCAAGCGGCTCCCGTGCACGAGCTGCTAGACCATGAGAATCCCATTGGGATGCTGTATCCAGAAACGCGCGAGAGGTTACAATTCTTGAACCCAGAGGTCGAGAAGTCGCACTCCAGTCGCGTGCAGCCGGGGCAATCAGGTGCCGCGTCGCCGCTCCTGAGGCCGACCATGATGCCGGACGGCCAATTCTCTGGCACACTGCTCGACGAAGTCGCTCCATTTGCGAGGAATGGGCCGGTGTAGGTAACGCCGTTTGCGGTGTTTTTAATCAGCGGGCGAATGTTCCTGGTGTTTGCTCAATATTTGTATTCTCTATCTAGAGTAAGGATACTCACTGGCTGCAGTTGTTGGCGAATGTAACAGCGTGATTAGCCGAAACAGCGGTGGTAGCTGCAAGCACGGCGGCGAAAAGGGCCAGAGATTTGCTGAACATTGTAGAAAAGTGATAGGTTGCGTAGAGTAGGGTAAGAAGCCGTTTGTAGATGCGGTCCATAGGATCCCCTCCGTCCCTGTTTTATACTGGTCTACCTATGAATTCGACTCCATATTTGCTCTCACACACGCTCTGGGCGTAGATTCGGCACGGTCATGATCGCCCTTCTCGGAGTGCAAGCAGAAGTAAAATCTATAGAGCTTGTCAAGCGAGTCTGGTTTGGGATCAAAGCCGAGCTGGATTCATCAAAAGCAACTAGCCGGTAATCCCGGAGACGTGAAGCGAGGTCGGCTAAGCAAGCGACCCGATGTAGGGTATTGTATGCTAGACGCCGGTATGTGGAGCGGCAATCTTTCCAACAGAGGGACGGAACTGGGGCGTACTGGTAGGGATCCTCGCGCCAAGCAGCCACTTGCCGTAACAAACAGCGCGGTTGTTAGCCGGTGACGTGAGTCTACGACCATCCAACTACATTTGGCTAAACCAAGCGCTCTACTATGAGTCGTGCAAGATTATCCGATTTGCGCTGCATTTGAGGTATTGATACATGGTTCCCAATACTGCATTGCCAACTCTACAATGCTGATATTTTCACCAGCACCGGGAAACACTCTGTTGACCCATGGGCCCCTCTATCGATTCTGCGAAATGGGCCACTTTGGATGTTTACTAGGTATTCCTAAGCTATTTGCACAATGGACACTTGTTGGCGAGTGAAAACCAAACTCAACCATTTTGACCAAAAGTTTGAACAAGGCACATGCCAGCTAATGTTCTATCGGCTATCTAATTACGCATACACTGTAATCCCAACCTTGTCGCGTTTACACCATACTCTATTGAACGACTTTCGTACATTTCTCATTGTGACGAATGTGCCATCGTACTAAGAAACATGTGGTCGAAACAGAAACACATTGCGCTATCTGACGAGGACACTTCCATCCCCGCATATGGAAAACCATCTATAAGACCAGTCCATACAAACCAGCCTTGCTCTTACGGACAGAACGTGGCTTTGAGGCCGACATTTGCGGTAGCACAGCAGCGCAGCGAGCTATTATCGTCGACATTCGGGACCCAAGCATCCGAAAGCGGACAGATGGCACTATTGCTAGGGAAAATGCGCCTTGAGTATACGATATAACTGACATAACATAAATGAGCAGTAGACATATCAAGTGCTCCCTTGGCACCCTCCACCAGTCCACGGGAAAATCATGCCAATATTGAAACTGGCAGCGCGAGACAAATTGAAATAATGCAAGCTCGGTTTTGGACTAGAAAGTCACATTCTCGGCGTGTGCAGCCAGCGCAGTCAACGTCCCGGTTGGCGTTGGTTTGGCCAAGTATAATAGCCGACCACTTTCAATTTCAAACCAAGATCAGCAGAGGTGTAGCAAAAGAGAGTCACAACAACTTATGTTCTCAGCGACGCTATTAGATGCTATTTTCCCAGGGGATAACTATGAGAAGGTCGAGTGGTTGTACCAGATTGAGCTAGCAATAGCAGCTAGCCATTTATCACACGAACAATTATTGTTCACTGCCGTTTATGGAGTATTTATCTGCTAGTAGCTACTGTATTACTCTTGATAATCTTGCAAATCTAGTGTATTTTTTCAATATTCTATCCAAGGCGGATCAGCTGTTAACCGAGGCATGAAGGCTCAAGTCATTTGGCCAGGGTGGGATGATCACGTGAACTGCTTAGTGGGTTGTGCTTCATGCCCTGCATTATTTTGAACCGGGTGAGCCTCAATCTTTATTGCAAAATGAGCTCGTGTTGGGCTAGGGCACCTTGCCCTTCGCTTTGAATGTTCTGCCAGATAGACCAGGGCAATGGTTCTCCACGATCAGCCGAGAAATCTGGGGTGGTGTTGCTCCTGTGAGTCGCCACTTTGTTTATAAACCAACGCGAACTAGGTACAGGAATTGAAGACTCTGCTTCGAGTTCCGGTTCAACAATTCACAACTCTGGCTGAATAGGTACTACACTGCGCCCCGGAGCGAGAATGAATGACGCAAAGAGAGGCGCCGAGTGTCAACACACTGTGCTCGGCACGAACTACTGAACTGGAGAAGGTTAAAGAAGCCAAGTTCGAATCCAAACCGATTGGTAAAAACCTGGGTCGCATCCGATTCGTGCATACAAGCGAAGGAAGCACACATGTGGCGCTTCGCGAACCAGATCCTGTACTGGGCGTGTCCGTCAATTTCACTGATATTATGCGTCGCGGCGGAAGAAATTGCCCGGAGTTAGGCAGTTCCGAGCGCATATACCAAAAAATTTGGTGCACATTGGACAGACTGGGGCGTATAATCCACAGGTTACGGGATATGGCGAGGAGATACGGCCGTGGTGGCCGAGCAGAGCGGCAAGAATGACGTCACGGTGGAGCGGGTCGAATATAGTTGTGCCCTGGGCATTTCTTGTGGTCGATGCAGGAATATAGCCGACAGCCAAGTCTTCTCATCAGGGAAGACATCGTCATGGGCGCGCCGCTGGACACGCCCTGATTGCTGCTTCAAATACCCCGGGGCTCAACCCCGGGAGTGTTCCGTCCCACCTCTCCCCACCCCTTCTCTTCAACTCCGCTCGAACAGCCATGAGCGCCGACATCAAACGCGAGCCCTCGACAGAGGCTGACAAACGCGAGTTCTCCCACCATGACCAATCGTCCGACACCGATGATTATGACCGTATGTGCTCTCGCCGACGCAGCAAACGCTATATCAGACCACATTTACAGCCAAAAACAAGTTGCATCTCGCTCAGTCGAACGTCAACGCCAAATTGGCCAACCCCCTTGCCGGCATACCCCACGCCAAGCTTGAAGAACAGTTAGTCATTTTCAGCATATCCGCCGACCGAGCTCCATCCTAATCGCCGCGTCCTAGAGCACTCAAGTTTGCTCACTCGTACAACCTCTCTGAGGACGCTGATGTGATCCGCAAGGGCGCACTCGTCGCTCAGGACCCGCTCGGTAAGGCGTTACCTCGTCTATGGGACAAGCGACTCGTATTTATTTCTCAATAGCATTCGAATCCCTTACTCAACTTTCGGAGGAAGACAAGGCGGAGCTTCGACGTGAACAAACGCACCGATGGGACCAGCCAAAGACCTTGTACTACCTCGTCGCACTGTGTTCGCTCGCTGCGGCTGTTCAAGGGATGGATGAAACCGTCATCAACGGTGCAAATCTCTTCTGGCCCAGCCAGTTTGGTCTCCACCCCGACGATAAGGCGAACCCAAACTCTGGACGCGACCAGTGGATTCTTGGTTTGGTTGCCGGCGCTCCTTATGTGCGTTCAGCCATACCTTCTGTCTTATCGAGGCTGATTTTATCTGCAGCTTTGCTGCGCCGTCTTGGGCTGCTGGCTTACCGACCCTATGAATCGTCTCTTTGGCCGTCGTGGCACTATATTTATTACTGCTGCCTTGTCTTGGCTTACCTGTTTCTGGCAAGGTGTCACCAATTCTTGGCCGCACCTTTTCGTGAGTACCCTCAAACTTGGTTTCAACTGCGATCAACGCCACTGACTGCGCCATCTGCTAGGCGGCTCGCTTCGTGCTCGGACTTGGTATTGGCCCTAAGTCGTCCACTGTGCCCGTGTATGCTGCCGAGTGCGCGCCAGCGCCCATCCGTGGCGCGTTGGTCATGATGTGGCAAATGTGGACGGCGTTTGGAATCATGTTGGGTTTCGTCACCGACCTTGCGTTCTATCATGTCAAGGACACAAACCATATCACAGGTCTGAACTGGCGCCTGATGCTTGGGAGTGTGAGTTGGACTGAATATAGGTGACAGCATATATCCTAATTCGCTTGTCCTAGGCCGGTGTCCCAGCCATTATCGTCATGATTCAGGTCTACATGTGCCCAGAGTCTCCTCGTTGGTTGATGGGCAAGGGTCGGTATCCACAGGCCTTTGAATCGCTCTGCCGTCTACGAAAGACGAAGCTTATGGCTGCCCGTGATTTGTACTGTATGAGCCATTGTCCTTGAGCGCTTTCACGAACCTGATTTTCCGCCCAACAGATATCCATACACTCCTCGTGGCTGAAAAGAAGTCAAGCCCAGCGGAAAACTACGCTTCTTCGAACTATTCACCATCGGGCGCAACCGCCGTGCATCCCTCGCTTCATTTATTGTTATGTTTATGCAACAGTTCTGTGGCGTCAACGTTATTGCGTACTACTCCAGCACCGTCTTCAGCCAGGCCGGCTTGGGCGATATCGAGGCGATTCTTGGTTCCTGGGGGTTCGGCATGCTCAACTTTTTGTTTGCCATCCGGCTGTGTACACAATTGATACATTTGGTCGTCGTTTCTTGCTCTTGACGACTTTCCCGGCCATGTCGGCTTGCTTGCTGCTGACTGGTATGGCATTGTAAGTATGTGCTCCGAGATTTGGATCACTTGGCATGCTCATTGTGTTTGCATAGCTTCATCGAGAATACGCACGCTCGCACAGGCGTTGTTGCCGCTGGAATGTACATCTTTACGATTTTCTATTCTCCTGGAGAGGGACCTGTGCCTTTTACTGTAAGCTTTGGATTGATGGTACCATCCGCCTGTGCTGACAGATTTTTGCAATGCAGTACTCTGCCGAGGCATTCCCTCTCTATGTGCGCGACCTTGGGATGTCCTTTGCCACGGCCACGACCTGGTTCTTCAACTTTATCGTCGCGATCACTTTCCCTCGCCTACTGGGTGCATTCAAGCCACAGGGTGCGTTTGGGTGGTACGCTGCATGGAAGTAAGTCCATTTGGCGACTTTAACCAAGATGTTTCGCTAACGGATAATGAATCGCAGCATTATCGGATGGTTTCTCATCCTGTTGTTCGTTCCCGAGACCAAGGCACTCTCGCTGGAAGAGCTCGACCAGGTATTTTCCGTCCCAACACGCACGCATGCAAGGTATCAGCTCCGCGAGATTCCGATTTGGATACACCGCAACATTCTCGGCAGAAAGAATGTGGAGCGTCAACCGAGGTTGTATGAGCACGAAGACAATGGCACGACCAAGACGTATGCACCCCCTGGTGCGGGCCATGCATGAATGATTGACTTTGCTACTATGTGTGGGTTGTATCAGAATGTCTGCTTGTGCTCTTTCTTCTTTGCTTTGAGACTCGATGGAGAGCCTTGAGGTTGTATCAGTACTAGTGTCAATCCTGTAATGCATTGAAAGGATATTTGATTTCAATTTGTGCCGGTGTGGCCTTTTGATTTTGGTTCCTGAGCAAACTTCAACGAGGGATAGCGAATCAAGGATGATGGCTAGGAAAATAAAATTTAACCAGGGGGCAAGAGGCTTGCGTCGACCGCAGCGCTCTCCTCTATGATGGGCTCCTCGTCTTCGGTGAGACGTTGATCGGTGTGCGGGGCATCACCATTGAACCTGTACGAATGGTCAGTACGTGTGAAAACAGGACAGACCGAGACAAGCCTCACCAGTCCGCGCGCTCTCGAGGATACCAAACGGTTTGATCAAGCTCAAAAACGCATTTACACGGGTCGTCTTGCCGCTCATCTCCACGATCACGCTGTTCTCGCTCACATCCACGATTTTCGCACCAAACTGGTCGGCCAGAGTCCTAATCGCGGCCAAATGCTCCGATTTGCGACGGAGGGCGTCGGACATGCTCAAGGGGGGCGGGGAGCTGGATTCCGAGGTCGGATGTGGGGTGTGAGGGACCGTGCCGGATGCTTCAAACGTGTGGACGAGTGTGGACTCCCGTTCGAATGTAGGATCGCGGCGAGCATCGTGTGTGGGACCGCCCTGGAGCTGATCTTCGAGGTATTCTGGACCGAGGATGGAGACTTTGACGAGGACGAGCTCGCGATTGATGACCTTGGTGTTTGTGTAGTCTAAAACTGCCCAGACGGGGACCTGTTTGTGCATTTGTTAGTGCCCGATTCGGATATTGGATAAGACTCTGCGAAAGGCGTACGAGATCTTCGAGTTGCCGCCTAGCCTGCTCGACCACTCCGTCTTGACCACTCAAAACAATACACATCCGCGATAGATCTCGAATCTCGGTTCGACAGACGACGAGCGAGTCAATGTTGAACCCGCGCCCAGCGAGAATACCAGATACTCGAGAAAGCACCCCGGGTTCGTTTTGGACGAGACAGTTTAGGAAGTGTCTAGGCACATAAATGAAATTTAATTTGGGACGGGCTGGGGCGTGTTTGGTGCTACACACTTTTTGAACGGCTCCAAGCTCGGCGGAGGTGTATTATACAAGATGTTCGTGACGGCCTCTTCAGCTGTTCTCGAGCGAGGAATCTGGGTCGCTGGGAGAGGCGGCGGGACATATCGTCGCTGAGCCGACTTGTAGACGAGTGCCGAGGTCGAGTCTTCGATGGGTGGCGGGGGCTTGTTGCTTTCTTTCGCTCTGACTGCACTGGAGGAGATTGCACGCTGCCATGATTGGCGTCCGAGCAGCGCCCGGCGGACAGCGAGCGACATGATGAGAGGTGTGGGGGGCGAGTCACAAAAGTTGAAAGTTGTAACGTGATGTGCGCGGTAACGTCGGCGTTCGGACTTGCACGGCGATTGCTTCATGTGGCTCGTGGCGCTCCCGTTCGGGAGCCGTTGTTCAATAACCTTAGAGTTAAATATTAATTTGAATGATAATAGGTTTGAGTGATAATTACGAATATTTTGGTATTCGGCCAGCATCATTTATTTGCCACTTTTGAAGGACCTTGGTATTCCCTGATTTACAGAGCAAAAGCCAATATTGAAAAGCAGGGATCCGAGTCAGAATATAAATTAGGTCTTATTCAGTTACTAGGCAAAGTACTACAGCGACGAGCCGTGAGGTAAACCTTGGGTCGCATCCACTTAGCGACCAATTAATCTAAAATGGATATCAACGCCACTCACGTGATACCCATAAATACACACGTGATCTTGTTATTGCCCTGGAACTGGACTCGACCACAACGACCGCATACACTTGCCTCTCAGCTTGACCCCTGATGTCGGGTGCACTTGCTAAAGAAATTGCCGCAGTTAACGGATTTCTCGCGACTGCGGATATCATCCGCACCAACCTCAAGCTGCCTGGTGTGTGCTCCCTCATCAAGTAGATCGCTGTTGTTCTGACTCAGTTCTAGACTTGTCTACCTCTTCTGGACTTCGCCAGGTTGCACGTTCTCCACACAAGGTCTACCCGCGTCTTGAAAAGGCGTATACAGATCACTTGAAGGATCCACTTGTTCTTGGTGCAATTGCACTCATATGGGGAAGGATTTGGACGGAGCGCAGGGCTCGCGAGTCACTCTATGAAACAGGCATGTGCACCATTAACCATCTGTGCTTACTGTTACTGAATTTGAATAGGTTTTCTAATCAATATTATTCGGCTTGTCACAACTACCCCCGAATGTCGGACGCCTGCACTTCAAGCACTTGCTACGATCGTCCACCACGCGTCTCAACCCGTCTTGACAGATATCGCACACCGTACTACACGAACTCTCCTTTTGCTCCTTCGTTCAGATGGAGAGCCCTCTCGTGTGCACGAGCTTTGCATAATCATCCTCACCCACGCGATCGCACCACCTCAGTCAATCGAGGTTTGTCGTACCGATGGCGTCGACTTTTCATCCCTTATACACTCCTTGACGCGCGCCGCACATCGGCCGAATGCCACCCAGACGATGCAAGCCCATCTTCTCGGCTTTCTTCGCGCGACGGCCAGCCGATTGTACTTTAACATGTTGCGGATCCCTCAACCGTTCATTTCCTCGTCGCACAATTCTCGAGCACGAATTTCGACACACGTGGCACTGCACTGCTTGCTCTCAATGACCTCCATGCTTCGGGTGCTGAACACGAACGCTCGTCATGGGATCCCAACGCGTACTACAAAGCCGCCCTCAAAGCCCAAACGGACCTCCCCGAAGAACTCATCGAGCGAATGGAAGTGCACATTGGAAGTGTCATGCAAAATGATATCTATGTCAATGTTCGCGCGACCGACGAATTTCAAGAGGCGATGACCGATGTTCTCGAGGACAAGGATATGTATGCCCTCGCCAAGCGGTTGTACGCTATGGTTCTTGCGACCGAGTCGAGCGTGCCCCAAGGCGCTTTTAGGGGAAAGGATGGTGAATTGCTCTCGACAGAGGTTGTGGGACTGCCCTTCTCGTCGTTTGTGGATGCCCTACACCATGCTGCACAGACGATTCGTGCCCGAGGAGTCCCAAACGAGGCTATTGCAGCAGATACATTGGACGTCAAGTACGCGCTCCTAACCCGAGATTATGCTAGCGTACGCAGGATATGTGCCGAGCGATCGAATCCGATCCACACGTCGGGTTTTTCTATTACGCACTTGTCCTGTCTGCTGGTTCTTCTAGCGGAGACCCCAACTTGCGTCGGATGCCGACTGCCGAACGACTCAAGCTGGCCAAACGCGGGTTGATGTGTGATGGCAGCACCGCTTATGTGCGACTCGGGCTCCACAAGGTCGCGGCTGAATGTGCCTACAAACTCGGGATGGATCGTTTGAAGGCAGCTGCCGGGCCACCCATGGGCCCTGTAGATGCAGTGCATCACACCGGGTCTGAGACAGAGAGTGAAGACGAAGAGCTTTCGCCGCGCAAGAAGTTGCAAGCGTATACGGAAGCGATCGTGTTCTTGACGAGTGCCTTGGACGACGCCAAGGCGTACACAAAGGGCGCGCCTTTGGATTACAGGCTACATAAGAATGTCTTGCTGTTGCAGATAGTGTTGAATATTGCGTTGGAGGGCACCCGCGTTCCCAGTCTCCAAGTACGTCACGTATCTGAGCTCTAGAACGGATCTGAACTTGCCGCATCCAGAAAGCGATTGCTCAACTGTCCGATGTAGATCAGCTCTACACAACTCTGTACGGAAGCATCCCCAAATCTCAATCGCGCCTAACGGTAGACATCATTATCTCCAACTGGGAAACGGCACAACAAGAATGGGACACTCTTCTGCGCAAGTTTGATAGTCGCGTGCCGACCGGCGTTTCCACTCTTACCCATAATCGCCTGGACGAACATGACCTTATGGGAGAACTTGAACCCGAAATGGGTGGAAGTGGGCTAGGTCGACCGCCAACTTACATATCTACGCTCGAGATACCCTTCACAAACCTTGGGGGAGGGATTCAATTGGATCCGATCCAAGAGAGGGAAGAGCAGAGCATGCGCCAGGCGTACGCGGCACTCGCAGCCTGGATGGAGGGTGCACCATCGACGAGGATCTCGTCAAACATTGGAGATTCGCTGGTTACGCCCATATCGGCTACACCCATCACACCATCTCCCATTACTCCCCATGCCACATCGCCCCATACGCCGTCTCTCACACCATGTCCGCTCGATCGTCGCCCATTTGTGGACGCCCAAACAGTCTCAGTCTTACAGTTTAAGTGCTTCGCCTGTGGGAACCCGAGTGACGGAAGCGAACTCAAGACATGTAGCGGATGCAGGAGGACCAAGTATTGTGATGAAGTTTGGTTAGTTTTTTGCTATATCGACGACGGTTATGAGGCTGATTTTTTTTTATTGTAGCCAAAAGAAGCACTGGGTGAATGGACATGGGGACGAGTGTCTGACGACGATGATTTAAGAGTTGTGTTTATGCAGGCCATTGGACAATTTTGGGTTGTAGGGGCATACCCTACTTGGTTTCTCTATTTACTCTTTTGCATTTGTGGATGGAAATTGAATTGTTTGTTTTTCGACTCGCTGTGATATTTCGAGCCTAGACTCCGAGGAAACTTTGGGCATGTCCGGGCGTGGAGTTTCCGTAGTGGCGGTTGCACTCCAGCCTGGTTTATAACTACTCGAGCGGTCAGCGGCGCTGGCATCTCAGATTGAATTATTTTATTTACTCACTTTGATGCGTTGACTCCAAAATCGCAGGCTGTGTGGCTTGCGCCTGTGTAGGGCCAAGTTCAAGTGGATCGGGGAGTGAAGTACTGTTACCCTTGCCCTCCGGACCGGCGTTGCGACCAGTTGGGTCGGGTGACTGGGAGACTTCCGTAGCTGATATCTCACTTCGAGGGCGAAGTTGTCGTTTAGAGGCAAACCTTTGACGGTACTTGGTGATATTTGTCTTTGTGGAAAACCCCAAGGGCCCTCGTGGGGTAAAGCATGCACCGCGCACTCATCCTTAGGCGAATTGAAATCATGCTAGCAGAGTGCCCAGTGACCCGAGAGATAGACACCTAGTGCAATTGATATTATGGGATTTGACTGACCTGATAGCCGGATATATGGCGAATGAGCCGCTTAGTTTGGTGTGTGCAGTTTGGTAGGCCCTCCATGTGTGTGGTCCAAATGCAGTGGCTCTGGCGAGGCGATGGATGGTGTGGTGGGTTATTGGGCCGCAAATCAGAACAGAACTCTATTACGTGAGTCTAGACCCCCACCTCTTGGTGATTTTTCCATGAAAGGCTAGCCAAACTGGAGCTAAATCATACCGACTTGTCCCGAGCTGCACTGCCACTGATTGGACCCCGAGCCAAACAAATCAGCAATATCATTTCCAACTTCCCCGCATCACGCTTCATTCAAGGCCACATAGTTGAGCGCTGTGCTATAACTCTGCCTCTGGGCCCAGCTGGAACTCTTAATCAACCACCACCACTACCGTCACAAGCTCCCCAGCGAAATCACCATGTTCCTCTCCACATTACCTTCCAGGTCGTCGGGCTGCCAAAGCTCATCTCTGCAACTGTGTCTGGCGCCACGCTCGACGGCCCAAAGGTTGTAGCGCACAACGCGCGATACCACAGTCAGTAACTATGATCAATTAATATGAGCAGCAGAACTAACCATATGGCAGAGTGCACACCCCCGACTTCTCCTGCGCTGGGATGCTCAGAGGAGCCAGCGCCTGGGATGTACCAGGCGGTCTGGACCGCGACTGGGTTCTCTATTTTGGTTCCTCCTTCCGCGGCGAATGGTGAGATCTTCGCCTTGTCTGCGAAATCTGTATCGAGCTGATCATATGTGCATGCAGCGTCGTTTGAAGAGTCTATTCGCTGGCAGACAAGCGAGGCTACTGGCTCGGGCTCTTCTAGTCTTCAGTCGAAAGAGAAAGTTCGAAGTAGGTCGTATCGGTGGCTACAAAGGCCCATTACTGATTCTTGACACTACACAGGATCGAAAGTAGCCACAGTTTCCTCCCGAGCGAGGCTCGGGCCTGTGCTGGAGGTCGGGTCAAAGAAATTGGGCCGAGTCAAGACCCTCATGTCGAAACGCGTGGCGAAGCGCAATCCGGACAAGACGCAGCCCCTGATGTTGGCTATGCAAAACAACCACACACATACCATGGCTGCTTCCCTGTCGGGAGGGCCGAACAAGACCAGGGCCACACCCAAGTCGGGGGACGGGTCGAGTTCGAAGCACCGGAGGCCGGCGCTGCTGGACACAAAGTTGCCCCGGAGTACGAGTCTAAGGCAGAAGAAAACGATCGCCTCTAGATTCGCCCGGGCCTGTGACACCTTTGGATGAGGCACATCAAGACACCCATCCGGCGCCGGTGGGAGGAAAGCGGGCGCGCTCGGAGCAGAAGACGCTAGGGGAGCACGACAGGGACTACACATATCGCTGGATTCAGGGGAAAGTCGGCAGCACGATGGAATCGCCGGGCTCATTAGATAGATGAAGAGGACATGCTGATCAAGAGAACATTTTAAACTATTTGGAGTTTTTCGATTAGAGAACATGTATCATTAGCTCGAATTGAATATAGATATGCACCATATTTTTGTAGAACGGAAACACTTGGCTTCAACGGATCGGTTTGAGCGCTGGTCCACTAAAACTCTGTCAGGAACTTCTGGTATCCCCCGCCAGGGGCATAATCACCGCCGACACTACCATTTGGCGGACACTGCCCCATACTGGGTTACTCGACTCTACCCTTCATAGCAGCGCCCCGCCTAACTCCGGCATTCTCACCACCGGTATATTTCAGACGCGAATGCCGAAAAAAGGCCCGATACATCAAAATAGCAATAGCCCGGTTTCTTGCCTTCGGCAGCCCGAGCCCTCTTACACATGCATACGTCTCGAGAAATGTTGAGAATGTTTATGTTAAAGGAGGCCCTAAAAATCTAATCAATAGTCTAGAGAAATGCCAAAAGGGTGGCTCTCCTTGGCTGTTCCTACATACGAGATGGACACGGTTTACTGGAAGATTATGCGCCCCTTTGCGTGGTTTGGTTATATATGCTTAGTTGAATCATATTTTCCGTTATATGCGCCACGATCCAGGCAGCTTGTAACCCTTACTCTCTGATAGTTTGGGCTGCAACTGCAGAACCCGGTTTGATATACAAATACAACCGATTAAATTACACGGGATCAATACCTGTTCTTTAAGCAAGCGGCAAGTCGTCTGTTCAGGCGGGCTGGCAAGCAGTCTTATGCCCCTTCTTCCAGTGCTTTCGTTGGCTGTATGGTCACGTTAGCTTTAGCTTGCTAGCAGGTTAACAAAGGCCTACCAGCTATCATCACAATATCGGGCTTGCTTGCAGCGTCCACACCGTTTCAATGAAGCGCTCGGGTTTCCGCACAATGAACACCGATACACCAGAACGTCCTTTGCGCTAGTTCCAGGAAGCGGGCTCTCAGAATCTTTAGCCTGGAGCTCTGCGTATTCCGAAGCAGGGGTGTTCTCGTCGTCGAGAGCTGTACGAGCAAGCCAGTTGGCAAGTACATGATCTGGATCGTCAGGCGGTAGCTGTTGGTGGTGGTGGTGAGATGATTGGTTCCCAAGCCTAGCGATAGCCGCACGCCACTGTTTTAGGGGCTTAGCAAACTGAGGGATGATCAGGTCGACCGCAAGCTTGCGTTGGGTATAGGGGAGCGGACGGCAAACGACCGAGAATATTTGTTCAGCCAAAGACAACTTTTCGAGGTAAGGCTGTAGAGACCAAGTCAATATACTATCGAGGTCCATGAAAAGCATACTCACTCGAACCATATCCAAATTCTTGAACACAGCGTCACCTTCGAGCATGAATGTTATGCAGAGATACGTATATATCGTCGTCTTGAGATTCTTCTGGTCCATCGAGGTCATTTCAATATAGGCCTTTGAGTCTTCTTGAGCACAATGCAATATGGCTACTCCTTCACTCCAAACAGGTGAACCGGGTGCGGCCAGTATGAACGGCCCGGACATCGTCATGTCTAATCCACATTCGGCGCAGCGGTAAAGCAAGCCCCGTTTCACATAGTCCGTTAGGTCTGCACATGCGAGGCCTTTCTTGGCCAGGCGGAGCGCTACCCGCGAGTCCTCGGTCCAGATCGATTGTGCGTAGTAAAAAAACGCAAACTCGGGGAAAAGTCTCTGTGCAGCAGCACTGAGAGCGATGATTCGGTGTCGATCACCTGCAGTTATAGCTAGCTTGGTACGAAGCACATAGGGGAGGTGGGCATCTGCTGGGTTGGTCGATTGATCCAATGCCTTGGCTGCGCGCTCAAAAAATGTATCCATCGATTCCATGTGGCCGGTAGAGGTAGCCACGACTCCACTTCCCACTGAGTATTCGCTTGTCAAAATTCGTTGGCGGAGCTCTCGCCCAAATGCTGCCATGTCCCGCGACCTTTCCCATCGTGCAGTCGCAGCGTCAAGCGCAGTTGAAGATTCTGCGAGCTCATATATCATCCCGCCTTTAAGACCTCCATACTGAGAACGCAATGCTTGCATTAGCTCAGGGGTAAGGTATTCTTCAGGGTTTCGAACAATTGCCGCAACGCGCATTGGATCGAGATGTCGACCGTCGGGCTGGGCGACGCTCAGGCCCAATCGGAGGATACCTGCAAAGCTCTCGACACGCACCCGAATATCTTTGCTGGCCAGACCCGCGATGAACGCCCGTTCTACATGTGTAGCTAGTATCGCCTCTCTAAAGTAGAAAGCAAGGTCCCTGAGGAGCTGGACGCTGTGAGCAACCGCCTCGGCGTCGACATCTGGTCGACGAATGATGGCCCCAATCCCATAACACATCCGCTCGGCGTTGACATTCTGCAAGATCTCTGGGAGGACGATTTTTTCCCCGAGGTGATGGTCTGAGGAGAAGTCTGAAATAGTGTTTCCTAAAGCATGAGACAAGACGGCAACGCTGAGTTCGGCAGATCGAGCAGGACATTCGGGATCGGCGATAATGTCCACCAGTGTAGGAGTTGTAAGCTTTGCGATGGTTTCGCGTGCTTCAATGCCTCCATGGTGGGTAAAATTCGAGAGTGCGAAGAGGACGGATGTACGGATTTGCTTGCCTCCCTCTTTGAGCAATGGGATCATTCGATCCAACATACCTAAATTAGAGGGTCAACATAATTGCGTCCGGACATAGAACTATGGACTCACCGTTTGCAAAGAGCTTGTTTCGAATAACCGAGTCAACTCCGAGTTTAGCCCACAAATTCACAATCACCCGTAGAACATCCCAGTCGGTGTGAGGTGGTTGACGATGGGCATCAAAACAATCGTTGATCTTCTGGTTGTTGGAAGAGAAATTGACTATGAACTGCCGAAGACCTTTTCGCTTGGTGGGATCTACAATGGTCAAAAGGAGCCTCAGGACTGGTATTCAGGAAAGAGTGCTGTGGCTCACCAGGCAACTTCAGGTATTTGATCAAGACCCCGACCATGTCCACCTGGCCCTGAACCCCTTGGATCTTCTGGGAGAGCTCAGATGCCATGAAAATGATGTCGAGATGACGGCTGCAGTGCGCAGGACGAGAGAAACAGAGGCGACAGGTGGTCGGAGTCTGAACAAGGTTGGTCCATCTATCGCCCGAATAACGTTGACGTCAAGCGCCACATGATCGAAACTCCAGACGCGCCACATATCTGCAATAAATTAGAGCGATGATCACGCAGCTGGTTGTAAGTCTACATATAGGTTCAAACCAAGGGTTCACAAGACAAATGAGCGCAACTCTGATATATTTCCATAAAAAATAGTTCAAAAACACTGATTCCTCAAATCAAGCTACCACAAAAAAAAAAAAACACGTATTCAAAGAAGTTCCCTTGAACTGAATAAGCATCCGGGCCAGGGCATCAGGATGGCTTAACATACCGTCAGCCAAATATGACCGAGATTTTCATATGATCATCGGACGCGCTGGTCAGCCTTGTCCTTCGAAGTCGCCCGAGACTTGGCCTTGGACTTGGCCTTACTCTTCGAGGGTGCGTCTTCGCCAGTGGTGTCAAGCAACGCATCCACAGCCCATTTGTAATGACCGATCTGCTCCATTACAAAGCTGAAGGCCGAAGTCGGGGCTGTAGGCGGGGCGTCCTTGTCCTTCTGCCACCAGAGCTTTCCTCCTCCACCCTCTTCCCGCGACCGCGCGTCAAACTTGTCCCAAATGCTCCTAGATCCGGTCTTTCCCTCAGTCGGTTTATTGGCATAGCTTTTCGCCGCAGACTCGAATTTATCGAACCGGGCGGTCAGGTCAACAAACCCTTCATGGTTGCCCCCGTTCATTAAATAGGTGAACCCCATGCCTAGAGCACCAAGAATGCCGACCCATTTGACGATGAAGAAGACAAGCCGAAAAGCGGTGCTGATCGTCCGGTAGATAGACATAATCGTAAAGTAGAGCGCGAGGAAGGATAGGAGCGATGGCACAAGTGACTTGAGAGCATCGACTGCCTCGGGGTCGGTAGGATTTGCTAGAGCAAATAAAAGCGTGTCTATTGCTGAAGAGAGAGAGGAGGCCAAGTTGAGGACCAGGTGAAAAGCAAGAGGGGGTAGATGAGGCTGCAAGAACTCGAGCATAGGTTCAAAGTTCACCATGTTGGGTGATATTTCTGAGCTAGGAGTAATCGCAGTATCAGCAAGTGTCTCGCTCGGTTGTATCTGACCCTACCTCGAGATAGTACTATCGCGGTCGCCGAGGTGCGGTGGTGGGAGGCTTGAGGAGTAGAGCCCATAGAACTTCCAATGACCACGTCAGGCTAGCCCTTGGCGCTTATCAATTACATTATGGTTCTCCATACCCTTTAGTCGCGAACACGTATTCCCACAAGTAGAGTGTCCTGGCTAACGCATGGAACTGTAACGAGACGCAGCAAATGATCGAATGGTTTAGACTGCCCCCCGTGTGTATCATATATGCGTATTGCTCGACCCTCGAAGGACTATGTTCATGCTCTTGTAATCTCCCAACGCTCGCTTTGGGCAATTATTCAGTTCATAGATTTTAAAGAGTATTATGTCTCTAGAAGATATTATTTTGATCGAGCTACTCCTCCCAGTACAGTTGAATAACGCCCCGCACAGCGGGGTTCATGCATATTGATCTATAATTTACAAGCGAGGGGAAACAAAACGAGCCAGAGCAAGACATCCGAAACAGATAGGAAATTATACTATAGTAAAACTGAATAAAACCAACCAATCGAGTCTAATATCCAATAAAAACGTAAAAATATTTTAATACAACACATCCAGGTACAACATATCCAACTTTTTGTCCACACAACACGATACTTGACGACTCACACCAAATGTCCGAATTCACTTGCATCCCCCCCTTTTCCGTTTGCACCCGTACCCAACCTACTTGCGAATCGATAGATCAACCATAGTTCGCCCACCCTTTAGTCCCAAAGCAGCGGTAGAGGGGTCGACTGTTGGCCCTTCGTTAACCCGAGACAAGGATGGTCCAGCAGCTTCATGTGGGAGCGCAGGCGAATGCTCCCTCACCTTGGGCACCTGTCCCCCTGCCTTTGACGTCCGGATAGGCTGGAGTTTCATGAATCGTGGCTCGCCCATGTTGAATAGACCTTCCCAAGATGGCCCAGATTGGCCGGCTCCGGGCGCGGGCCGAAGCTGGGAGACCTTTGGCCGGATGTAGTAGACTCGGGTCGGCGAGCCATCTACGTATGGCTTGACCGGAGGGTGATTCAGCTCCGCGGGACGAGGGATAATGGCGGGGGTTGGCGACTTGGGTGATGCGGTTCCCGGAAGCTGGGGGGTCGGAGTGGTCAGGGAGGGGCTTCCGGCAGCCTCGGACTTGGGCTCCTCGAACGCCTTCGAATTGGCCGCATCAGACTGGACCGACGATGTCGGCGACCGGGTCGAAGTAGACGCCGCAGCTGCTCGTTCTCCTGCATCTTTGGGGTCCAACACAATTCGTCTGCGAGTCCGGCGACTCGGAACCACCTCATCCGCCTCATCCCGTTCCCAGTTCACTCCCTGCCCTTGCCCGGGGGTCTCCCGCTTCGTCGAACAGGCAGCCGTCGGTGCGATGATGTTGGCCTTGCGCCTGAGTAGCGGGACGTACTGCCTAGTGGGCAAGGCCGGAGCCGGCCCGCTTGGCGAGGGATCTTCAGCCACCGGCCCATCGCCACCTGACGGCTCGATTTTCCTTCGCGCCCTGCGAATCTCCGCCTCGTCGTCTCCAGAACCTTCCTCCGGAACCATCTTTGTGTGATTTGCCTTGTTCTCTTCGACTTCCTGTCGACTAGTTGGCTGATGAACGACACGGGAGGGGGATTGAACGCCGGACTCGGGCGACTCGATAGGGGGGACGTTGGGGGGAGTATTGTTTGCTCGAGCTGAAGCCGGCGCAATAACAAACGCCAATGGCGCAACGGGAAGGACGGGGGATTCAGCCTCTTGCGAAGAGACCTCGCCCCGATCAGGCTGGACCGAGGGCATCGACCCACCGCCCAACTCGGACTCTTCGCTAGCCACGGATCGCTTGAGCCGCTTTGGACTGGGTTCGCCTTCGACAACATCCATCATGGCAGTCTCGATCATGTTGAGCATATACTCCATAAACTCCTCATCGTCCGACTCTTCCATATCGTCAGTCGCGTCTTCTGGTTCTGGAGACGCGGGAGCAAGCACAAGAGACTTATGCACAACAACAGACTGAGACCGTCCTAAAGCCGCAGTTTCTGGTTCAGTCAGCGAGGTAGGCAGTTGGACAGGAGCAGCGGTCAATTCGCGCATCGACCGCCCGGCCCACTTCGCTTTCGTCACCATGTACTTCTGCTTTAGTCCAGCCTGGGCCTTTCGAGTATGGAGAGCTGCGCTGTCGAGGCGGAGGCGACGGATCGGTGCATATATGCGCACCGCGATGGAAGTTCGGACGTGGGAGGAATGTGAGGAGAGATTTTGCTTGGATGCTGTGCGAGTCGAGTGACGCCAGCCATTCGGGGCTTTCGGGATGAATGAAGCGAGAGTAGCTAGATCGAGGGGAGTTGGGACGACAGGAGTAATAATGGGAATGGGACAGGCCGACAAGGTGATCACAGGCGCAGGAGTCAAATGTCCCGGATTCAGCGTGGGCCAAGCGGCGAAGTCCTGGAGAGGGATGACAGTGGAAGCAGGGCTGGGGGCGGAGGTGGGGGTGGAAGAGTGGTCACGGCAGGGGAAGTTTTGAGAGTCCCATCGAGGGATTTGGGGCCGGATCCGAGGATAATAGGCGCGACCTGCTGAAGTGTAGCGGGCTGTTCAACCTTGGGATTCGAATACTTTTCAAAAAATATTTAACTCGATAACGATGGATATGACTGTTTGTTGCTCACCTCCGAAACGGGCTTGGTCTGATGAGCGAGCACGAGAACGCTAAACTTATATTTATGGGCAGGCTATTTTTGATTGAGTAGAACTCCAATAACGTATCTTGAAATGCTGACCTTGAGCTGAATTATGCTTTGGGCCTCCTTGGGTACACCCTGACGATCGACAAGGGTGGACGTGTTGCTGGCGGATGTGTTCAACGCATCACCAACGTCTGGTGCTAGAGCACTAACTACAGCGCTACCTGCATGGATATGGGCACCTTGGTCTTCAACGTGGACTTCTCGTCCATCCGAGAAATCAGCCACTACAACGATAGGCGGGTTCGGAGCATCAACGGCGTTGCCCTTGGACGTCGAGGCCGGGCTATCTTGGCTGGGAGCAGCCTCGCCGGATAAAGATTGGGGAGTATAAATCCCAATCAGCTGATCATGTTGGCAACGGGTGAGGTCGTTGATTTGGTTTTATAAGATAAATCGGCCCACCTTTTTATTTTGGGCAATGCCCTCCGTCGTATATTGTTTTTCTCCAGCAAAATCACCGGCTAGAGCAACTAGAATGTCAGTTGTAATTAAAGAACCAGGCGTGGTGAGTTGTGGCGTTTGTCCAACAAGAGCCGCCACCGCAGGGCTAATTTTTTGCTCAGGGACGGCCCTGCTGGTCGAGCATTGGGGAGCAGCTGATACGGGAGCCTACCAGTCTCACATTAAGCCGAGCTAGGTGGTGATATTTAACTTGGGGGAGCGTACCTTCTCTATATGCGTGGTAGAGTAGGGCGGGAGCTTAGCCGAAGCTCTATTTGCAGATTTGCGTGCCTTGAGCTTTTCTGTCGCCTGGATAAACAAATGATCTTAACAAATGGCAGACTATTGTTTGAATCAGGGTTACCTTGGACATCAACGTGGCTAGTTCAGAAGACTTGGCCGGTGAGAACTTGGGACACTCTGCATCCTTGCATTCATTTTTTTTCGCCGAGCGGGCCGTCGACGCAGAGGTGCGGAGGGTGAGGGCAGAGTCAGTGGAGGGGAGGGGGGCGGGATTAGGTGCTATGGAAAGACTGGTTTGTGAACAAGGTGAATGGCTGATCGATAAGATCTCGCGCTGAGCCTTGTACACACGCCCGGGCGTGGACGTGGTGGGTGCAACGGGTGCGTCAGTGCCCTGCCGAGCGATCAGCGGCGCCTGCTGTCGATAGCAGCTTTGATCCCTTCTAAATCCCAAATACATCAGCCGGCGCATTTAAGTGGCGGCACCTGCACCTACCTTTATGTTTTGTACACAGGGCCGACGACGTTGGCGACTACGACGAGCCTCGAGCTTTTTATCCTCTTGACGAATCCGTTGATAGTTCACGACTTTGAATGCCTCATGAGTAAGCAAAACGATTGAGGTTGGTAGGCGAGCTCGTACCTGGACTGCTTGTCATGATCATTTCCCACAACTGGTTACGGTAAACCGATCCGGCCCCAGTGGCGGCGACCACCAGTATAATCTCATGAGTCAACGCGTGGCGCAAGAAACAGTCCATCATGGCGATAGTGGCAATTTCCTTTACCAGACGGCAACCTTCAGCAGACCCGAGAACAGCTGGGAGGCCGATACAATAACACAAGCCAATATAGGGGCACCTGCGTTAAATGATAATTATTTAGCAACTAGGATAGAATTTGCCGGTGGCACAAGGTCGTACCTTTATGTACGAAAAACTGGACCTGACAAGCGACAATACGAGCAAACTTGAGCCAGGAGGTCAAGGTGGACTCCAAGAGGTGGCGAACTCGACGGATTCGTCTACGGTGTTGAACCATTGGGCATAAGTGACCAACATACTCGCGCCCATGGTCTGGATAACATGGCATTAAACGACCTGATTTGTCGACTCAGGCGCAGGCGTGGCCGTCAAAGCTGCTCAGGGGTTATCAACTCGTCCAACGAATAAGCAGAATTAGGCACTCACGGAGGGAGGGAGATGCACAAAACGAGCAAAAAGAATCCTAGGAGGGAAGGGTCGTTGCAGAAGGTGAATATGATGCCCAGAGCCGCCTCGCGGAGGGCCATAGTAGAAGCGAACCCAATCAGGATTATAGCGGAAAGAGCCAAGGAGATCATTTTCGAAGGGTTGTAAAATGGGTGGGTGACTATCAACGTCGAGCTGAATACCAAATAGTTTGAGCGAGCAGCCGGGGGGGGGGACAGTGATAGTCGTGCGAGGGAAAAATCTAGTCTGGCTCGGGCTTATATAGTGGGCCTCACTCGGTCCAATACCACCTGGGGTAATAAGACTGGGCATTCAGACGAGGGGTCTTTAAGGCGAGCAAAAGACCCGCTTACCAATGGGGAGTCGACTTGCCCGACCAGGTATCTTTTACGTCAAATAGTCGCATATATCCAACTACCATATCATACACTTGGCTACGGGCTCATGTACAAATTCGCTCTATTGCTATCCCGATGTAGAACAAAGCAGTGGCCAATAACACGACAACAAACCCCGCCGGCTCGGGGTCCTACGTGGCAACAGCCGCTACCGTTGACCAGCAACGCCACATGCCGAATTTGGAAAGCTCTGAACTCCCACTTGACAAAATGTCCTCCTCGTAGAGCGGCTGGGTCTACTACAACGTTGGTTGGTGGCCGGGCGTTAGCCAAGGCGATGAAAGAACAGTATGCTATAGCCACCTACGCAGCGGGAATTCAATTCTGCCTTTAGAAAAACGGATAGTGACGAGCTGGGTTGTTTTCCTCAACCAAGTGGATCCTCCTTCGCCGAACTCCGTATTTGTCGGACACCCGGCGTTACTAGTAACTGGGGTGACCCCCAACTCAACACCGGTATTATCGATTTCTGTTCATTTAGATTCTCGGCACTCTAAATCGCACAAGGCTAATCGAAATGCCATTTTTGAACCGTAACATAGATACAGTACAACACAAGATACAGCTATCCTCACACGCAGACCAGCCGCGCTCTCTACGAGCCGACGGTCCACACGCGGACGAGATCGTCCGAGAACCCACCGAACAGCGTCTGGCCGTCTGCGGACCAAGCGAGCGACACGCACTCGGGTTCTCGGCCAGTCTTGCCAGTGTTGGTGTACTCGGGCTTAAGCTCGTCGACGATCGACCTGGAGAAAATTTATATAGATTAACTCGTGTCATGAAGCTGGTCTGCAGGATATCACTTACTTGCTCTCCAAGTCGAAGATCTTGATGCAGCTCGCAGTCGCGGCGCAGAGCCAGTACCTGTTCGGGCTGAAAACGAGTGCGTTGACAATGTCAGACGCGTCGAGCGAGTACAGGTGCTTTCCGTCGTTGAGATCCCAGAGCATGGTGATCCCATCCTTGCCTCCGGATGCAGCAAGGGAACCATCGGGAGAGACGGAAATCGAGTTGATGTAACCGGTGTGGCCGTAGTGGTTGGTGCGGAGCTTGCACTTGGAAAGTTCCCAAACCTAGATAATTTGATGCAGGTCAGCCAATCGTCGATGAATTTTGACGAAAACGGAAGGAAAAGATGGAGGCGTCAGAGATCTTGGTGATAATTTCTGGTTTCATAGAGCGTAAGGGCCCTCTAAAGTAGCAAATATATGTGGAGCATCATTCGAGGAGGAGTGGGAGAGCCTTTTTTCAGAAATTTAGCGCACCTTTACGACCTTGTCCCATCCGCAAGATACAATCACAGGGTTCATGGCGTTGGGGCTGAAGCGCACGCAGGAAACCCTATATGCGGCGGTTAACTCGGTTTATGAACCGATTTCACGTATCACTCACCACTCGCTGTGACCCTCGTCCTTGATATCAAACTTGCACTCTCCGAGAGTGTTCCAGAGCTTGATGGTGCGGTCACGGCTGCCAGAGACAATCTGTCGGTTGTCCGCGCTAAAGCTGACGGACAAAACATCGGAGGTGTGACCGATGAATCGGCGGGTAGTGAGACCGGTGTTGAGGTCCCAGAGGCGGAGGGTATGGTCCCAAGAAGAGGAGAGCGCAAACTGGCCATCGGAGGAAATGACGATATCAGAAACAAATGGTTGTGGCCGTGGAGGATTCGCTTGGGGTAGCCGTACTGGGTATCGTCACGGGTCAGTTGCCAGACAATGATAGTCTTGTCTAACCAAACATGTCATATAGAGGCAAGTTATTCTGGTCGAATCAAGCTCACCACGCGATGCAGTTAGGATGGTATCCGGCGATTCGCTCGAGGTCGCAATCGCGGTGACCCAGCCTGTACCAGGTCAAGTCAGAAACCCAGATTTTGAACATTTATACATCAGATTACCCTTGTGACCAGCGAGGGATCCAACATAGCGCATAGACTCCGTCATTTTGAGCGACGAGGAGGGGCGATAAAGCGACGAAACTGGAGGATTGGTAGATGTCGGATCGGGCCGGACGTAAACCTGAGGCTTGTGGTACTGTAGATCTCCGTCAAGCGCCAGGAATTGAGCGCCAGCCTTGTTTGTGCTTGACCTCCACCTTGACTCGTTAGAAACGTGTTTCTTTCGTGCATCGCTTGAAATTTATTAAGGCAATATTGGGCTGGGATAATATTGGGTCTTGCACGATACGGGGCCGTGCCATTACACAAGCATTCCTAAGCAGCACTTACCATGGCTCAGAAAAATACCACGGTCATGGCGGCCATCGACGACCTATTGCTGCGGATTGGGACAGCATTTCCGTCGACAGAGCTCCAAGACATGCATACCTATGCCACAAGGTCTCCTTCTCAGCCGTTTCTTAAAGAGATACTCGATGTCACCCAATCTATTTCTAACGCACTAGTCACAATGCCCCCGGTAAACGAGCCCAAGGTCATATCGCTCCTTCGGGAACAGGCGAACCACGATCAGATCGTTTTTGAGGTACGCGTGCACACCCGTCTTGACCTGGTCGCACTTGAGAAAAAACTCACGACAGCGCCAAGATTTAAACCGCCGTGCTGTTGAATTATTGCAACATCAGCCGAAACATTGGGCTGAAGATATTCCGCTTGACCCAGCGCGCCGTCCCGACTTCATCCTGTCAAGTATCGAACGATGGGGTAAAGACGCCAAGATGGAAGTTTACCAAGGGTCGAAAACGGTCTCAACTCGATTACATGTGCCGGTTCGGCAGTTGTCCTTGATCTGCTGTTCCAAAAGTCTAAGCCAGAGGCTGATGTTCCAACTATCGCTTTGGCGTCGTTGAAGTCATCGTACCCGACTTCCTCTGAATCGGCGCCGGTAACGCAGCCCTCGACAACCGTAGAAAACCTTTTGGCCTCAGGGATTACTGCCTACATAGACGAGGTCCTACGCCCTGAAGCAGACGCGCAAAAGGCGGCTCAGTTGGCCCTGCGCGTCATCGAGCATATACGATATATTATGTCTCTGGACGCACAGGCTGCACGGGAAGCTGAATCCGGGGAGACTGGAGCACGCTGGTTTGCAGAAGTGGGGCTGCTCTCGCCCAAGGTCGTTGAGTTGGGCTGCCGGGAGGCCGTAGGCTTGTGTAGGTAAGTATGCTCGCTATTCCAACTACGTAATCTGACGGCAATAGTTCAGCCAGCTGAAGACAGAGAAGGCACCGCTCGATATATTCCTACGGAGGGGTCACGGGCTTCCACTTGTTAATCTCAACTCGCCCAGTATCTCCTTCCTGATCGACTTATCACCTCTCATATACCTTAGCCTCGTCAAGGCATCGGCATTGCACCCAGAGCCTCCTTCATCCGACTCGCAACCCAACATTGACGTCTCGATCAGCATCCTCCGGCGCTTTGTGACCCAACATCCCACCCCTCCTGGAATCACGACCTGCAATCTTATTCTTTCGCCATGCAGCCAACTGGATACATCTTTGATCCATCCCTCTCCGCCTCGCCCACCACATTTCTCGTTGCTTGGCAATACCCCTACGCCGTCTCTTGCTCACAATTTTCCTATCGCAGGAGGTGACAATGCTTGGGTCCTGGATTTTGGAGCAAAGGGGTTAGTAATGAGGAGAAGCGCCATGCAATCACTAGTCCAGGCGTTAGGGCATGTTGCCGACATAGATGTCACACTTCCCGGAATGGGGTTCTTGAGCCTAGGAATGGGGTTGATGGGGGAGGAAACGCGGGGATGGGTCAGCATGTTGGTGAGCAAGCTTATCTATTAGGGCTTCGAATTTTACTTAACAGAGCGAGAATAGTTGCCGGGTTGATTTCGCCGACCATTCAGCAGATTTATGCGGTTCAAGTCAGTTCGTTGATACCATGCTAGTCGTATGACTTACGATTGTTGTACATAGAAATCGCCTTCACGGAAGCATCCTCCAGTCCAGCTGACGCTTCGGCTTCCCTCTGAGTCTGGGTTTACACTTGGGCGGATACGCGTCCAGAACATGACCGAAGTCTGGATCGCGTTAGAGGTGAGTTGCTGTTGTGCGAGCGCTCTGACAGGATTCATCTAAACCAAACCAGATCGTTCGAGAACAATGTTGGTTGAACAACATAATCACGTCGTACGAATGGTCAGAAACCCTTCCCAAGTTGGATTTACCGGAGCCAGAGCCTCCGTCAAGTCACCAATTAGGCATGCCTTTTACCCGCTTCAACTGGGATATGTGCTAACTTGATCGACAACAGGCAAGTTCTACTCGATCCCAACCCAAATGATACTCTCCGTTGGAGCAACCCCTCCCTCAGCTCTGCTCCAGTTTCCCATCCCGTCCAAGGGCGCCGTACCATCGATTGTCCAGTTTATGGTTTCGTATGACCCAATGACCTCGCGTGGGACTCGAGTGCAATTTGGAAGTCTAGATCCAAAGCTGCTGGTCGCCGATACCCTGGATATCTACAAAGACCAGGTGAACGAAGTTGTGAGGAGAGCTGGGCCGTTGGCAGCGGTCGGATGGCTGAATACTCAGCTACGTTTGAATTGAGGCAAAATGTTGTTTTGCGCTTGGGACCAAACACTCCGATTTTAATATTATCCCGTCTTAACTGACCATTTTGGGCGCGCTACTTTTCAAACAAATCGAACAGCAAAATAATATTTCATTTATACTACGCTAGTCTCAACATCGTTGCTATCATAACTATGAGAAGATGCTGGGCGTGAAAGCTGAGATTAGCGGAACATTAGACGCGGTGAGCTAGTCGATGAGCTTCAGACTATTGGTCTCCGTGAGGTTTCGCCACGCTGGGCCTGAGTGCGTCGCGCGAACGCCAAGACACTGGCTTCAAACTTGCGATATCCCTCTTAAAGAGCGATGGTTCGTGGATGACACACGCTTAAGAAAAGGAGCTACAGCAAATCCTGTGGTCCTTGACATATTGGTTGATGGAGAGAATCCAGAGATTAATCTCCATAGAGCCACTTGCCTGGGCGATAGGGTGATCCAGTCGAACAAGGAAAGCAGGAGGGCACTTCAGACTTAGGGTGGGGTCTATTGGACTACATAAGGGGCTGCTTCCTGATCGTTCTTGTGGTGATCGGGTGCCGCTGGTCAATCGGCGTTGATTTCGGGGGACGTTTGGACACATAAGGAATGTGAAAGGCGCAGATGTGACTCATGAAGATTCTGGAGTACCGGGTCCATCACAGACTATTGGAAAATGAGAAATTTGAGTTAGGACTGAAGTGGTGAATCCAATTTCAATCTTCCTGGCTCAATATCAGCTGGCTCAGCAATATTATATATATTCAGTCGCTGCATGATTTTTGAAAACGGTCGCATCTGCTTCCACTGTACCATAAACACCCCGGGGTCCTGATGTTATGCATCGGAGTAGTAGAGGTCAACAAGCCACCCTAGGTTCTTGACAGTTGTGATGACGTTGGTAGTTCACAATTTGACGAACTAGCCGATAAACCCTTTTGTGTTCTTAAGATGTTTGATTCCCCGGTTCGCTCAGCAGAAGCCAAGACGTCGGCTTTTGACGCCTACTTCAATGACCCTATCCTCCTGCTGTTTTTCAGTCCAACTGTGATGTCTTTTGTTCGAGCAATGCGCAGCTATTTGCTCATGGATGTAGCCTATAAGGTGTAAAAATGGTGGCCCATGTACTTAATACATGATATTTAACCAGTTGCTAAACCACAACATGGCTTCAGGTTCATCCTGCCAAGAGTGGGATACTTCAAGCTGCTGAAAGGCCCCTTGTTTCTATCAGTGTATTCAGATCATTTTAGACCATACGCCACACATAATCACTAGGTAATAAGCTCTATAGATGTGCTGCAGCCTGACTGTGATCCCCGATATACGATTGGTATTTTGGATATTGACCACATTCCACAACTGCCCAATTATTTTATTCACAAGTCAGGAGTGAGCCTTGAATTACAATCAAAACTCCATGCCTTTGCATCCCGTGTGTATTTACAGAATTCTAACCAGAAGGCATTGGGGTATCTATGACACAAAAAGATATTTATCAAGTGCAGAGCGGAATTACCATCATGAGACTCTTCAACAGACGCCTACATTGCTCTGCAGGACACCATCTGGGCGCTAATAATGAGAACCATCAAATCCACAAACTCTGCTGATATCCTGGTTCAACAACGCTATCAGCTAACCACTGCCTGTAGCTTCATGCCTATCCCTCAGCCTAACATAGGCCACAATCAAGGATCCCTTCTCAAGCTGCCAGAAACCCCTCCAATAAAATGGAAAGTTGGAGGTGCCCTTGACAAAATTCTAGTTCAGGAGGCAACAGCCATGTGGACAACTCATCACAACACTGCAATCTATTCTGCATGGGGTATGTCGATGAACTTGTTGGCAAACCACAAACTTGTGAAGAACAGGTGGCAGGATGGGGTCAACTCTGGCATACAGTGCTTCGGCATGCTTTAGCAGAAAGACAAGCAGTCATTCACAATGCTATGCTTACAGAGCCCCCCAATTCTAGGCAAGATAAGATCTGGAAGGTCATTTGGGAAGAGCTCAAGGTTGGTTTTGAACTTTCCAGGCCAATTGTACATGATCATATGTGGGAATTGTTTGAATATGCTACAAATACTGTGGTGGATGTTATTTTGGATACTGTATTTGCTGCATTACAAGAGAACTCTCAACATTCGCTTCAAGCTGCTTTGAATCATGCAGTAAGTTGTGCCTACATTATGGATATACTTATTTTACTAACCCTCTGCGCCTAAGAGTGCAGTTCAAGGTAGAAATAGTCCTCAATGGGCCAAGATGAATCACACAGCACTCCAAGATTGGATTAAGTGACATATCCAGAAGCATGGTGACAAGATAGGCCAGTTAGGTTTAGGATTGACTCACCAGGTTCAGACTGACGTTTGTGAGGCAATGAGTCAAGTGTGGCAGCATTTGGCCAAGCAGGGAATATGATAGATGGCTCAGAAGTGTCATGATGATCTTATTTGCTGTTCGTTTTGTAGGTCTTGCTGGATGTTATGGATCACTAACATTTTCTATTATTTTAGTCTGCTCTGCCAACCTCAAGTGATGCCTCTGTAATTAAATTCTGAAATACTTGAATTTGTATGCACTCCAAATTGTACTATTTTCCATTCCATTAAATAGCACAAATTTTCCGCTTTCCAACACATATTTTATTAAGTTTTTACAATAAGATCTCAGAGAGATACATAGGTTGCAATATTTCCTCTTATCAGGAGATATTGATTACAACATTGCACTGCTCATATCTTGGCAACTGCTTATGCTATCAGAGCGATCTTATACTCTATCAATAGCTAATCTTCATCAGTATCTGCTGCCCAAAGATCATCACAATCCACCAGATCCTCATGCCAGAATGGCCTGAAGATCATTAGAATCTTACTGGACCATCAATCAAGATCTAATGACTCCAGTGAGTCAGGAGAGCCTTCCAAATTGATCCAGAAGCTTCTCTGACTCACTTTATGACTTACTGAGATGTAGCCTCCATTCATTACATGTATATACTATGATAATATGATCTACAAGCCAATAGCAGGTCTCAGATGCATCAATGCCTTTGATCCACACCCTGTCTTTACTCTTTTATCCTATACTGGGCTAGGGTGTACCCCAAGTATAGCAGTACCCTCTTTTGATGATCGCACTGGCATGCATGCATCTATTTGGCTCTGGAATGCCCTCCTCAGGGTATAAAAGGACCTCCTCTGAGGCCCTTCCAGACCACCTTCCTTACTCTTACTCAACCCAGACCAGTTATTGGTTTCTTTTTTTCTCTTTCTATTTCTATTGTCTGTGTGTGATCTCTTATATAACTAGTACTGAGGAATAAAGTACCATATTAGTTATATATTGTCTGATTCATTGTATCTTATATACAGAGATATATAAGGATACAATATTGCCTGATTGAGTGTGACATTAAGTACCAGCTATTAGAGGAAATCTAAGTACCTGTGGCTGAGGAAGTACATGCATTAGGCAGCCCACCATCTATCCTATAAGCTATCACTTAAGTCTAGTATTAAGATTAGTATCAGTTAGGGCTGAACTACATTTAAGATATCTAAGGGAACCTGACCATAGTAGTCTTGCTCTTTATACCTATAAATTAGTCAGTTTAGACTGTGAAAGATTAAGACTACCTTGAGAGTTACTTGATCACATTGCAACTACTTTGAGCCTTCTTACTCTAGTCTAAGAAGTATTGAGTACAATTATGTCATGACCCTCTGGATGCTTCCTTGCAAAGCACTTAAGTAGTGGCTACATTGATGGTTTGGTGTTAGGTGGTATGTATTGAGTGTTCTAGTTACAGTGTTTGTTATGGTCTATGGTGGTTGACAAGATAAAGCAAGCTGAGGTGTCCAGTCTTGCTTTATCCTCCTTATATATGCCTGTGGCTGCAGTGGCTGCAGATGTATTATTTAAGCACAATCTGCAGTAGGTATGGGTTATATATAGTACCATGGGTTAGGTAATTGTTTATCTTAAGTTTGTGCAGCTCCAAATCTTATAGAGCCACACAAGGTCTGAGGGGTAAGTGCTGAGGTCATGTGATCCTGCCATAAGCGCCAAGATCATGTGACAACTTGCTCCTCACTCCAAGTAACAATGGAGAGAAATGCTGGAGCAAGTTCAGGGTAACCACTGTAAGTGCTGGTTAAGCACCAAGATCATGTTGCCTTGTTTATGGCTCATTCTGCTTAGAAAAAAGCCATAAATCTGTAAACATATTTGGTTACTCTGTTATGTCTGTTTGATGGGTCATAACAAATTAGTGTATACTAACATATCTACTTTTTCTTAAGCTCTAGATATCCTAGTGTACCCTGACCTGTAACACTGGACTCTTCGCTTTTTTTGGGTTTTGTTATTGTTATTATCATGATCCTTTAGTCTGACTCTCTTTGAATGGACTATCTCCTATGACATTCAATTCAGTTGGACCAAAGTTTACCAAGGAGTCAAAAAAGGTCTCAGGTTAACTACTTGTGGGGGCTTGGCCATTGTTGTCAATATGCTACTCTAAAATTCTCAGCTAGAGACTTATGTTTCAATTACTGCTTTACCACTGCAAAAACATTCTACCCAAATTCTTCTGAATTGGCAGCCATAAGGCAGCCCTCAACAATGGAAGAAAAGCCCTTGGTGTGGGGATTAATGAATATCTCTACAACCAGAACTACTGAGGTGCAGGAAGCCAATAAGGTGTATCAAGTATATACCAACATCCCAGGCTGATGCCCTTGGGCTCACTTGTATACACAAGGGTTATCCCATGTCACTCTCAGTTGTCTGTAGTTTGGAGGGTGCAGGTGTGACAAACACTGGAATGGCAAACACAAATTGCAGGGTCAGGCTGGGAACCTAAGAGAAGCAACAGAAATCCTGCGTGAGGTCGTGGAGGTATGCTAGACGCGCGTTGAGCGCCGCGCGGATCACGTGGATAGGAAGTGATTCCTGCAGGGCTTTGGCGCTTCCTGAACACATCGGCATCGCTTGTGCGAGTTCCACAGGTTGCTTCTCACAACCCCAGGCGATACATTACGCTACTATACAAGTCTAAAATCATGCTCTCCAATCTCATATAAATTTCGAAGGCACTCTTCGATCGATTGACTGAGTATTACGCAACACAACTACTCGGGACACCAGCGCAGTTTAGAAGCCTGGAGATAAACTGGTAGCTTGCAGATCGATGCAGTATATGATTGGCCTACTGATAAGAAAGGGCTGACGTGAGCACACCACAGCCGCACCGGCATGAACGGCAACCACGAGTGACGAGCAAGACTTGTCGGATCGAGGTCGGATCAAAAACATAGCCATGCAGCCTATATATGCGCGACGGTGGGAGCGAGGAGTGTAGGTGTGACTAGAAGATGCGTCGACTGAGCTGTGAACTGGGCATTCCAAACATTCTGGAAGAAGCCCGCGTGGATCACTTGCTATGATGTAGTAGGCTCGCAGAAGAGCTGGGCTGCTCCATGTCAGTACATATTGTGCGATTTAGCTAACTTCACTGCACGCCTCCCCTGGTTTTAGCTCATTACGCTGCGGAAACAAAAATGCGCATCTGAAAAAGGGTAGATTGCTACATTTGCGTGGCGTTGGAGGCTTAGCTAGTTGGGGACGCTCAGACATTGTGACAGAATGGCCGAATAATGCAGAATTTGAGATGCACGAATAATGGTCACTATAGACCCACGTTATGTAGAAATTCCACAGTGCACTAAGAAGAGCCCGCATTCCCGACCATATGTGCAGATTTTATACAGCCCATTCGATTCCAAGTGAGTTTCAATGTGCCTAAAACGAGTGTTCTACAGACCTTTACCATCATATGGGTTTACCTGACATGTAGAAATTCCCGGGCTATGTTAGTGGCCTCATATCAGAATGGGTCATTCTGAAAGCTCTGCCGAATATTAGCTTATTTACACACCAGCGTTGCATTTCACTTGTCCGGAATTTGCAGGGCAAGCGGGTTTCAATTGCATTTTGCAGGGTATTTGCTTGAGGCGTTAATGATATACGGACGTGGCAGAGCGTGCGCATAATGAGGTTGGAGAGATGTGAGCATTCTAACTTTGCTACCGAATGCCGCTACACGAGGTCGAAAAAAGTAGAATTTCTTTAGAAAGTGCGTCACACCAAACGGATGAACCCGAATCTACACAGACCTGCTACAAGATGTGTCATCCGCGAGGGTTAAGGAATTAAACTCGCCGGCTCGAGTCAATATATCGGCCTATTCACACTATGTGATTTTCATGAAGGGCGGAAAGGAGGAGCAATATTAGCTTGAAAATATTATAGGTAGAGGGCATCGGGTAAACTGTGGACACTGACGGGAGCATTGGCATTGAATGACAGCCGTCTCTAACGTTGGACATTTGGTTGATGACGCTGATATCGAGCTATGACACATACAAAATGCAGCCGATCCGTAAGCAGGGTCGAATGGGTATATGCGTCATGCTTAAACAGAGGCGTCACGCTTATATCGTAAAATACTGATTGTGCGGGGCCCCAGGCTGGGAGCATATGTCAGCGGTAAGCAAGCGCACCGCTGACCTCATGGATGACAACGGGCCAAAGGCTAATTGCCGTTGAGATGTGAGATTGCCGATTGGATGCCGGCCGGTTGCGCGAGCGACCTCGACCATCGGTCGCTCTTTGGACAGCACGAGGATGCCGACTTGCGACGATGGCGACGCGAGTAGAACGGTTGGCGAGAGAGCGATGGAGGACCATGGGAATAAGCGCCGCCTCGGGGGCCGCGGTCGAGACCCCGGGGGAGTCTAGGCCAGGGAGAAGCGCCGAGGTTGGGATCGATTGGGGCACGCGAAAGCCGCGCCCGCTCGAGACGGCGGCAGCGACGACCAGAGAGCCCGCCACAGCGTATTTGTGCCGCTGGATGCCCACCTGGCGCTCGCTCTTGCCCCGCTGCCCCCGCTCGCTCTGTCCGCGGCCATGACCACCGCACCGTGCATCACCATCTCCTCGTCGCGCTCGTCGCTCGGCACATCGCCCGCGTCTGCCCCGAACCCTATCCCGAACGTGTCCAGCAGCCAGCAGTTGTGTGAGTCTATTTTTTTTTCATGTGAATCGACTACGCGCTAATCGGGTGTGATATACAGCCCAGCTGTCGCGTAATGCGTCGGTCATTTCGACCTCGTCCTCGTCTTCTGCGTCGTCGATTGCAGCCACACCCCCGACCCGCCCCCGCCCGCTGCGCCAGTTTTCCTACCAGCCTCCGTCCCGCCCACGCTCGCCGACAGAACAACGCGACCCCACCCGATCTCCATCCCGCCAGCGCACCCACTCCCCACACTCTCCCACCACCCCGCGCGGCGCTCGGGCCCCACCCCCAGTCTGGCTCCCTCGTGAGCTCGGCCGGGCAGAGAGCGACGACGACAGCGACAGCGCGTTGCCCGAACTCAGCGCTCCGACCTCCCGACGCGGATCGACCGCGGCCCACTCGCGGAAGGGATCCGTCAGCACCCTGCGCCGCTCTGACCTCGTCGAGCCACATGTGAGGGGTCATTCGCGCTCGGGCTCGGGATCCGCGTCGGGCACATCGGACGGTGCCCGGCCTGTGATTGCCCCGCCCGCAAGTCCGAAGGTGGTCACAAACCTGCTGACCGCGAGCCCCAAGCTCGCGGCCAGATCCCTCGCGATCGGTCCTGGAAAGCGCAGCCGTGTTCCCAGCACGGCCTCGAGTGCTGCCGTCCTCGCGGGCCAGCTCGAGGCCGTCACCAAAGATGCGATCCCACCACCCCACGTCTACTCGAGCTCGAACCTCAATCCAAGCTCACAGCTCCACTCCGCACCATCCCCCGCGCCCGCCAGCCAGGGGCCCCGAAAACGACGCACGGCATCCACCTCCACCTCCAAAGCTAGGTCCAGATCGACATCCGCGGCACCGCGTCAGCGTCAGCCTGTCAGCGCGGCTGACTTTGAATTTGGCGCCGAGCTGGGCAGTGGAAGCTACAGCACCGTTGTCAAAGCCTGGTTCAAGGGTGCTGGCTCGGGAATAGGCAATGGCATCATGGCTGGATTGGCAGGAGCTGGCGGAAACAGCGGAGAAGGCAAAGTTTACGCCGTAAAAGTATCGGATAAGCAATATCTAATCAACAAGGGCAAGGTGGGACTGAATCATACTCGCCCCGGAAAACACTGACCCAGTCACACAGGTCAAGTATGCAAACGTAGAAAAATCAGCGCTGGCGCTGCTTGGAACTGGGAATCAGCATCGTGGACACCCAGGGATCGTCAAGCTCCATTGGACGTTCCATGATCCGATGAGTCTGTGTGAGTATTCTCTTCAAATCCGATGCGGACAGTGAGCACGACCATCGCCAAAATGAAAAATCGTGTGCGGGGAAGACTATTTACATGTTTCCTCGCGAGATTTATACTCGCACTCGGACAATCACGACTTGCCCTGCTTTGGCTTGGCGTGTTCTCGTGCTTCGAGGGGGCGTCATTCCGGGGCCGTGAGCGTCCCTTGTACCAATTGAGCAAGCCAGATCTACAGGAAACGTGCCGATAGGACACACTACTGCTTTTTCTGGCTCACTCCTCGATAGTCCCCGTGTACTTGCCCTTGCTTCTCACCCTTTCCCCGCGTATTTCGGATACCCCCCCACGCACTTCATTTCATCTGTGAGCGAGGATCACAGGAGATTTTTCGGCATGACGTTAGCCCTGCGGTGCCGTCGCCCAGAGCGTCGTGCCCCACACGTTTTGGTGTCGTGCCTCCCGATCTCCGTTCTGCATCGGGTCTTATTGATTTGCGCCGTTGTCGCTCGTGTGGGCAAAAGATGCTGATGGGTTTGAATTAATAGATTTCGTACTTGACTTGGTTCCCAACGGCGAACTCCTGGGTCGAATTAAGAAGCTCGGTTCATTAACGGCCGACGGAGCCCGATATTATACTGCACAGATTGTCGATGCAGTGGGTTGGATGCACGGTATGGGTGTAATACATCGGTAAGTAGGCATGCCTCTTCCTTTCTTCCACTGATTCTCATTCTTCCACTCTAGCGACCTCAAACCTGAGAATATTTTGCTGGACGAAGCCTTCAGGGTCAAGATTACTGATTTTGGGAGTGCGAGAGTTGAGAGTGGCAATCCCGAGGTACCGAGCGCACCAGGCACGGATGGCAGTTCGACTGCCGTGCCTGATCAACGTGCGAGCTCGTTTGTTGGCACGGCCGAGTACGTGAGCCCCGAGCTGTTGATCAACAATGTAACAAGCCGGTGGTGAGTTTTTCTCAGGATGATTCGGATACATGGTTTGACAGCACGAGGTTAGCTCGGACGTCTGGGCGATCGGGTGCATCCTCTTCCAGATGCTGGCTGGGCGACCTCCTTTCAAGGGAGGTAGCGAGTACCTCACTTTGGAGCAGGTCAAGCGGCTCGAATACTCGATTCCGGAGCGGTTCGACGACACTGCTAGCGAGCTTGTCAAAAGTATTTTGGTAAGTCAATTGTCCGCTTATATTGGTGGCTCGACGCTAATTCCTGATAGGTTCTCGACCCGGCTGCGCGCCCGACTATACCCGCCATTCGGAACCACGCGTTTTTGGTTGACACGGTTTGGGACGAACTGTGGACGTGCGAGGCACCGCCGATGGAGAGTGGGCCTGTGCTGGGCCCCCCACCTCCCGATTCGGACGAGGAGGATGTGGGCGATGCTTGGGATCGCATGGTTGGCGCAGCTGATGACGACGACGATGACGAGGGAAGCGAACCCATGTATTTCGGGCCCAAGCATGGCGGATCTGCGAACCTCGGTGCTCGAGGCGATGAATACCCCGAGGCCGACGGATACCAAGCTGGAATGGCTCTACAAGGTGTTCGCACTTATGGGATGGGTAGTTATGGTGGGAGTGTTGGCGCTGACGGGGTGGGCTACAACTTTGAAAACTACAAGTTTGGAGATGCTGGAGGACAAACCTCGACTATTCCGATCCCCATACCGGATAGCGTCTCGCCTTCGGCTTCGGAACGAACCGTCACGGGGCCGCCGCCAGCACTTTCGGCACTGTTGCAATCGCAACCAGGTCATGTTGGGATGCCTTCGAGGTTGTCTTTACCGCCGACGTTGCCCGCGATCTCGTCCCCCGATCTGACGGATGGGGCCAACGAGGTTGCAGTGGAGGATGAGGATATGGTTCCTGAGCTTCAGAGTGCGAACGCGTTGACGGACCAGAGGGCACGAACCGACCCGCTGCGGGCGTCACACTCGTCCACGATCTCGGGCGTTGGTACGACCAGTTCGTCCGAGGGAAGTCCCTTGGGATCAACCGTTGGGGGTACGACGCGCACTGGGAGTGGAGAGCGTATGCCTATCGTGGGTGGAGATGTCGAAGGGTTGAGGACCGCGCTGGCGGTTATGGGATTGGGCTCGGACGCTGAGCGACTGTGAGTTTACTCCTGGTTTCCCCGGAAGGTGCATGGTGACTGACAGCTTGGGCGCCCAGAACGTCGGCACTCAGGCCTGACGAGAAGCCGGTATTCATGAGCAGTATCTTGTCGAGACCCCGTCACCGGTTGACGGCCGTCTTGCCATCCAAACGACGCATTCTCGTTTTGACGAATACACCCAGGCTGCTTTGTGTCAAGGAGCAACGCGATCGGGTCGTCATTAAATCTGAGCTTGCGTTTTTGGGTGATACAGCCCGTTCGGGCAGCGCAAAGAGTGCCCCTAGCGCCGCGACTCCCACCACAGGTACGACCGGACGTGGACGTTCGTTGGCGAGGTGGAAGTCTAGCTCGAGCGTCCCGCCTGTGAATGCCACAACGGGCGAGGTCGAGGCCGAGGTGGAACCAATCGCGATCGAGACTGTGCAGAGTGTGGACATAAAGGGAGAGAAGAGTTTTGTGATTCAGACTGTGAGTGTGATCTGTCATGGAATGAGGTATTTTGGCTGATTCAATGGGCTGCAGTTGTCTAAAGCTTATACTTATGTTGCTGAGAGCGCGGACGAGGCCGCCAAATGGGTTCAACAGATCAAGGCGATGCAGCATCGGAAACCGAGGAGGGTAAGCCTATTAGCGTCGCGACCCGTCCAGAATGGCCAGTAGTTGGACTGGAGGCGAATGATTTAACCTTTATATGCGTATTGTGCGGATAGGCGATATATATGGCTTTTTGCTTATGCATAGTTTTATGTGTCTTGTGGAACTACATTCGTATAATGGATTGTTGCTTGTAGTAGGACCTGTCCCTGTAGTTGTTTGACCAATGTCAAATATAATGTTAATAGTTGACTGTTTCAACCATGGCCAAAAATAATATGATTCTACATGTCGAGCCTGCCACTGCAGGGGTTTATGTTCGATTAAGTTTCTTGGTCGCACTCGGTGCTTGGTTTCTAACATCTAGACGTTGATCTGACCAACGCACGCTATGACTTCAAGACACAGGGCCCTGGATGTCGCAGAAGTACGATATATGATGGTCTCTCACTGCGAGAGTTCTGCTCTACTCTCACTTTTGACTATCGCCCGGGAATGTTTTCATCTTGCGGCACGTCGTATTTGGAGCTGATCTACTCTTCCTGTTCAAAGCCTCTTGAAACTACTGAACAGAATAGGGTACCACATAGGTAGAGATAATAACACTGATAGAGTAAGCATATCTATAATTAAGCCAGCTCCATTCAAATAATTGTCTTGACCCGGCCTCTAGATTCAGGCTTCGCAGCCTCCCGGTTATTCCAACAGGCTCAATCTGTACGCCGGCCACGTGAGATCACTCGATCCCAATATGTTTGAATGTATGGATGTTTGAATGTATGGCAGACAAAGACTACTTTCCAAGATGGCAAACTATGCGCGGTTTCTACTCGATGTGTTGCTGCCACTCTGTGACCCCGACCCTCAGTTGGCTTGGGTTAGCCAAGTTACTATGAATGCGGAACTGGTGGCATCACCCAGTCTTGTGGACTTTACCCTGCCGGGATGTGCGCAGGATTCTTCTCATGACAAGTGCGAGGCTGAGCCCCAACCCCTTTTCAACTTCTTGGGTTCGCTCTTCAGAATCTTTGGCAGATATCACTATTCAATGGAGATGCCAGACATCTCTCGTAGGGTGCGGAGCAATACATTGATGAGATATATTCCTTTGAATGTGGCCTAATCCTATACATCTGGTGTCGTTCTCCTTCAGTTTGAACGTATTGGATAAACGCCTCATTGAGTGGGTATCCATGATACCCAAATTTGATACCCTAGTGTTGAATGGGTTTCGGTGAAGCTAACACACGTTTGACAATGCAGCTACCTCCAAAGGTTCATTTCTTGCCCTGCATGCCCTAGATTGCGACTACAAGGTGGTCGAGAGTATTTGGAAAACGCCGATGGTCACGCGTCTCAGAGATGTACATCATGTCGGTCCTGGATATGAGAAACTACGGTTCTTTTTTGAAGGCTTTATCAACAGGTCTCGTTAAGGGCTCCCGCCCTCGGCTCAAGACTTTCTCCCTCTCTTTCCCCTCTCTCTCTGTGCCTCGGACGCCGTGCGCTTTGTTCCTTGCCATAATGTTACCCTCCCCCCACGTGACTCGCCTTAGGCGTCTCGCTCGGACGCGCTTCTCTCTTCGCGCTACACTCTTTCTCCCTGTACCCCGGTGCAGGGTGTTGCCCGGTTCTTCTTCTTCGTGATCAGGCCGGGACCGCGCCTTGGCTCATTGTGAGACTGCTAGCGGTATACAAATAATAGATTTCATCATCATCATCATCATCAACAGGTCTCGTTATTCGGACCAACTCTGTGTCAGCTCGTATAGGGGTCCATTCCAGCCTGCGCAACTCGCGTCTTCCACGCAGCCGGAGTGTTACAAAGCGAGTGATCTCATTGCGCGATTCGAAGCTACATACTCCATGCGCTGCATCGCGAAGATCTGGGCATCTCTTCTTGTGCTGGAGCTTGAGCACATTACAGCCGAGCTTGAAGACTTTACGATGTTGCCATTACATATGCCGTGGCTGAAGTGTATCTTCGTATTGGCGCGCCGGCAGAACTAGCGGCCTCGGAACCCTGGAGCTCGCCTTGTCGAAGCTTGGGTCGAATGTAGGAGAACTGTCAGCCCTTGGATTCAATGTCTACCTACGGCTAACCTCGGAGCACGAACATTCAAAAGTTGTGAAGGACGCGCTTGCAAGTTCTCAGTGGGGCTCGGAGTGCGAATTACCCCAGCAGGGCCCAGAGCGCGTTTTCTATCAGAGGTATCACCTGATAATTATAAGAAGCTAAACAAGAGGATCCGAGAGCCGATGAAGAACGAGTTTGGTGCGGAGATGAAAATCGATTCTAGGGCGGTCATCGCGTCAGTTGTGCCATGAGAAAGGGGTTCAAGTATGCGCTTGTTGAAAAGTAACTTGAAGGGCTTAAGGCGAGCATCAATGGTGTTTTTAGACTAGTTGTGATCTCGGTCTACTCGGCGGCTCGCGCTCCAGTGTTGCTTCGATTTGCTCGAGAAGGCTGCTGGTATTGTTACGTTTAAGATCACAAGGTCGGCCGATGCGGTCATTTTTATCAAATTCATCTCGGTTCAAGGCTGCGCAATGCAACCGCTTGGCTGCAAAAGGGGCGTGAAATCGGGGAATTTTGCGATCCGATCTAGTCCCCTGGGCTCTGGAACAAGTATCTGAGATATGATCGTTCCCATTCTAGACAGAAAATGCGCATTCAGCCAGCTTCAAGTCTCTTTTACCACCTGCGCGGGCAGGTCGTCCCACCACGATCCGCCAGCGTCTTGAGATCACGACCCTTGAAGATGTGCATACCCTCGATAAAGGCGACTCGGGAATGGGGCCTTCATTTTAGGCTTCCACGGGGCATGCTCCACGACACATGTTCAAACGGTCGACTATCGTAGTCTAGTTTGATTCAGGTGCGGCACGGAGCGAGGCGAAGAGCGGAGCATCGGCCGTTGTCGAACGTAGACAAATCGCGTGTGTATGTGTGTGTGTGTGTGCGTTGCGAATGGGGGAGCATTCGTGACGCGGCTGTACGCGGTGGGGACTGTGACATGAGCGCATGGTCAGACAAGGGTAAAAATGGGGGGGGGGTGAGGGGGGACTGTGCCTTGATGACTGAGCGAGATGAGATGGACTCGAGCGAGGACAAAACATTACGGTCGCTGTGCGATTCGAACACACGCGGTCGGAGACCATACCCTGTGCTGGAGGAATAGCAGGGGCACCCATTAACCACTCTGGCAAACGACCTTGATGACTCGAGGCCAGCTGATCTACGTGATAGCCTGGATGTGCGGAGATCAGGTGACGCGCGCAAAAAGAAGGTTAGTCATTGACTAAGCTCGAAGGGGGATGGAAGCGATGGGGTTCATTTGCGGTGTGATCAGCATGGCGGGTCATGTGGACTGTGCCAGTCGGCGTTGGCTCACTTGCCTGGACTGCGTGGGGACGCGGACGGGGACTGTGCCGGTACGCGTCGGCGCTGCCAGTGCGGGGGCGACGGTCCACCAGCGGACAACGAGAGCGCACGCGGTCGGGGCTTCCGGAGGGGCACGGGCCCATCGCGAAGCCGGCCGCGCGCTGACAGAACCATGTGGAGCGTGACCGGGCGTGACGATCACGTGCGGCCGTCTCGGCAGCGTTGGCGGCGACGAGCGGCCCTGCAGCGACAGGCTGCTGTGCGGGACAGAGTGTCCGACATCCGCGCTGGAGATGTGTTGTGAAATACGTGTTTTCTGTGTGCGGGGTGCAGTGTGTGACGTGACTGCTGCGGGGGTTCTTGAGCACATGGCGATTTGAGGGAGGACTGGCGTGCTTGCAACCTCCCCCCTTCGTCGCTGCTGCTGCTGCTGCTTTGAGCGCGCGTTCGGCGACGAACCCCCCTAGTTCCGTAGCTCTCCCGATAATATTTCTGTCATTCTGTCTCGGCCGCTCCCCTCGCTCTTGCCCTCGTTCCCGCGCCTTTTCGCGCCATGTCCATGTCTGTCGCCTTCCCGTCCGAAGCCTCGGAGCGACTGCCACGTCCGCAGGCGTCGTCCGCCCTGCTCGCTGCGCTCGCCGCCAACACCGAGCGCTTTGCCCAGCCGTACCAGTACGCGATTCCCCCGCTCCAGACAAACGGCCTTCCGTGCGTCGCCTCGTCTGTGTGCGCTGTCCGAGCTGACTCGTGTTTTTTTCCTCCCCGCTAGCCGCCGCCTGTCCAGCGCCGCTTACGACTCGGCCTCGTCGGGCCTCCCGAGCCCGACCTGGCCCACGCCGCCCCACACGCCGTCCAAGGCGCTGCTCGCCGAGCCAAAGCCGCTGCTTCTCCCCCCGCCCATCGCATCCGCAGCATCTCCTATCCGTGCCAGTCCCCTAGTGCATCCTCGTCGCCTCAGCAACGCCAGCGCCCGCTATTCCCGCCGCGTCTCTCTCGCAAGTGCCTTTTCCCTTTCCCGCCCCCCATCCAGCACCCGGCTCCAGTCCAGACAGGTGTCCATCCGGCTGGCGACCGCCTCGGCTCGCAACTCGACGGTCGGATCTGTCCCAGAGGAAATCCTTGGCGAAGGAGATGTCGTTGGAAGCGGCGAGATCCTCAACGGCGAGCCCGTCACCGCCATCGAGGACATCGACACTCTGGTTCCGGGTGGCCCCGAGAACGGCTCCCAGGCCCGCTACGAGATTGTCAAGAAGCTCGGCAGCGGCAGCTACGCCACCGTCTTTCTCGCTCGTGAAATCTTGGATGAACCCGCGCCTCCCAGCGACACTGATCTGCCCTTTGAGTGGAACGGCTCCGATGACGCTCATACCGATCCCGATGCCACCATCCGCACCCCCGGCGCGTGCCCCACACCCGGAGGACGCACCTACGGCCGCAGCTTTGCCATCAAGTGTCTATCGCGCGCATCGCTCAACACCCCGGAGAGCCTGGCTGTGCAGATGCTCGAAGCCACCATCCATGGAAGTCTGCCGGTGCACCCCAACGTGGTCTCGCTCCATGCGGCGTTTGAGAGCCCATCGTGTCTGTTTCTCGTCCTCGAGTACGTCCGCGGCCCCGATCTCTTCTACTTTTTGGAACAGAGCCGCGATGCCCTCCCGCCCTCGCCCTTGGTCGAAGAACACGAGTTCACGCCCCGCGCCCCTTCCAATGTCCCCGGGCCCACCGGTTCTGGACACCACACCCACACGGCTTCCCATCCGGCCCACACCCCGCCCACACCCTCGCTCCTCTCGGCCCTCGGCCCGTCGTTTATCCTGAGCCCGACCCGCCTCCGTCTCGTCGCGAGCATGTTCCGTCAGATGTGTGATGCCGTTGCCTCTTGCCATTCTCACGGCGTCAGCCATCGCGACATCAAGCCTGAGAACTTTATCGTGACCGATGCCTGGGTCCCCGCCGGAGACGCCGACGGTCGCAAACAGCGCAAGGTCGTCGTCAAGCTTTCCGACTTTGGTTTGGCCACCAACGAGCTCGAGAGCTCTGACATGGATTGTGGTAGCGCCCCGTACATGAGCTATGGTGCGTTTCCCTCGACAGGTCCAGATCTGCCACTGACTGGATCCATGCAGAGTGTCGCAACAATTATGCACCCACGTACAACCCCCGCGCGGCCGATGTCTGGTCTCTCGGCATTGTGCTCATCAACATGTGAGTCTACGTTTGGTGCTATTTATGCTTTCCATCTGACATGTGCTAGGCTGTATCATGTCAACCCATGGGCTGATACCTTTGATGGCGCGTGCCCCTCGTTCTCTGCCTTTCGCGCGGACCCGGTCGGCTTTTTCATCTCTCGGTTCGCGGGCATGACCCATGCCGTTGCGACATTCCTGGCTACCCGGGTCTTTTGCATTCCCGATTCGGACCGAGTCGATGCTGCCGGCTTTGGAGAATGGGTCAAGAACCTCGCCAGGCACTTTGACGTCGGTGTCATGGGAGAATTCGACGGAAGCATGCCAGTCACCCCAGTGATGGGGGCCGTGGTGCTCGGGGGATTGCCTGTACAACGCGAGGGGTTGATTGACGTCGAAGGTGCAAGGGAGGTACTTGGTGGTCTGGGTTTGACTGGTGTGGATGGAGAGCCAGAGGAGGAGGACGGCGCCGAAGACAAGGGAGAGGTGCTCAGGACGACGACCAGTGGTGCGAGGAAGCGCGGAAAACGTGGCGCGAGGAAGAACAAGAACGCTGCCCCTCCGACCGAACCTTCTACGCCTGTCACCCCAATTCCCGCGATCATGGGCGAGGACCCGGCAGCCAAAGTACAGGACCTCGCGCGCGAGCTCTCGAAACAGTCTCAACCCAGTCGCGCACCCTCTGCCAATCCCGAGCCCCGTATGACCAAAAAGCCGAGCAAGTGGAGGTTATTCAGCGTTCGCAACGAGTCCAGTTCGGGTTCGGGTCGTGTATCTGGATTGGACAGCGTCAAGGACTCTGCACCCGAGGCTGCGGCGACTCCAACGGTGATGAGCTTGTTGGGCAGCTTGGAGGCCACTGGGCCGATCACACCGCGTGCACCGGCCCCTGCTCCTTCCCGACCATACGTCCATCCGCACGCGACCCACAAGTCTTCGCCTTTGGCTCCTGTGTCTGCTGAAAACCGCGGACGAGGCAAGATGACCGTGCCTGGAAATTCGTGGGGCTCGTCGCCAATAGGCCAATTCGCCACAGATGCCCGCGGCAAGAGTCCGGCTGCTCCTGTGCGCAATCCAACGATCCCAGCGATTGCGGCTCCTGTCGTCTCTCCTGCCCCTATTGCGCCCCACGCGTCTACGAACGTGCATCGGCCGCCGAGTCGGCCAACTGGCGCCAGAGCACATCCACGGTTTCGACCTCGTTCACACACTTTAGCAACGCGAGCGCACGCACGATTTCCACGGTCGCGACCAGCGTCTCAGGGTTTTCGTCTGCGCCAAGTAAGCACGATGCTGCATCTATGAGAAGTGCCGCAGCTCCCAAACGTCGTGCTCCCCAGTCGAATGTGAAACGTGAGTTTGGGTTCGATTTCTCGAGGGTGCATATACTGATTACGTGTTTGAATGCAGAAATGGACGGTATCCCTTGGGAAGTCGACGCTCTCCCTCGCCAAGCTTTCCCCCGCGGTCCAGACGGGCGTCTGATTCAAGGTCATATTCACGGTGCGCCTCGCAATAAAGCCCCGCGCGCCGGCGCCAGCGGGCTCAGTACGATCAACGAGCAAGGGTCAGTGTACCGCCGTCCAGACGCCTCTGGCTCCACGACTGGCTTGGACCGACAGCGCAGTGCTTCGCCCGAGGTGCCGAAGAAGGTGCCAAAGGGCCAGATCAACACACTAAGGGGGATGTTGCGCGCACTGGGTGCCGGCGCAAAGGATTGAGCTTTGCTCTCTCCTGCTCTGCCGCACCCCGACTCTATGGTTTCCTTCCATCGATCTAACTTGCACGGACCTGAGCTCTGATGTGTTTTATTCCCCCTTTCACCAACCTTGTCCTGAGCTCGGTCTTTGGACTATTTATCTCAAATTTGTTACACTAGCTAAACCCAACAACGCCTTCCTTCTTATCCTGCCGCCTTCACCCCTCCAACACCGCCAGTTCATCCGTCCGTCTGGTGTTTCCGATTCAATTCAACAAACAGCAAACCTACACTCGTTATCCGTCTCCTTTTTTTTTCTTCTCTTCTCGCTTTCTGTGTGCTTTGTCCTCTGGTTCTCGGCCAAGTGTATAGAAAGAAAGTTATCCGACGCTATGCATTCATGTTTTGTCTCACGTCCTGGAGCAGAGTAGAGCGTTTGTTTGTTTTTTATCCCTGTTTTGTTGACGATGAATGCATTGAACGCTGGATGGATCACCTCGAGTAATGGCTGAGTGACGTGTGTTGGGTTTGTAATCCAGAGCAGATCGTTGGCGAGGGGTGATGATTGTGGGGTCAGAATTCCGGGAGTCTACTTGTTGAAATGGGTCGTGCTTTGATGTGTCCACGCTGGATAGTGCATTTGCACTAGGTGTATCCGCGGGGCCGCCTCTAGCGAGCACATACATGCACCAGAAAGTGGACTGCGGAAAGTGACGTGTCGAATTACTCAACAATCCGTTCGCTTGTACTAAAATCACTTTGGGCCAGCGTGGCATGATAAGGACCACGGACGTCAATTGGGACACCCGTCCCATGTGGAGTTTTTGTTTTTTTTGGGTAACAGCGGTCACGCCTTCCATCGACCACGCGGTCGCCGGTTCCTGGGAGAATAGTGGGCTGAGACTAGTCTGAGCTTTCGCCTCGGGGAATATCGATCTTGGGCTCACAGGTTTTCGGCTTGGATATGACGCGGAGCCGATGGTGCTCGTCACCGCGAGTACCATTAGAGATACCGAGGGGAATATAGCCATTCTCCGTCAGGGGCAACCCGCTTGATCTAGTTCGCTCCGGGCCGGATGCGCTTGTGTATGCGAGCTATGTGTACCGAGCCCATCATACTCTGTTTGCTCGGGAGAGTCGGACCCGTCGTGGGCGAGATCAGCGAGAGTGGCCGGCCTCCCAGACTAGTTTTCTCTGTCGGGCATGTGTGGACGTGCATAATTCATGGGATACATGCCACTGTGCCATAACTAGTGGCGTGAATCAACTAACAGGGTGCTCTTGTGAGAAGGGAAACAGTGCATGGAAGGCATAAAATCTAAACGACAGACGAGAAGAGAATCAAGTGTCCAATAGTGATGCTCTAGGATGAGGAACACAATTCGAAAAAAAAAATGTAGGAACGGCCAAACGGCCAAACGAAGCTGATAGAAGAGAATATCATAAACCCACGACTGGTTCGTTTATGAAGTTCCTCTTGTGTTTGGATAAATGCTCCCAAACTCGACTCATTGCCTCGCCGATATCAAGCTGAACGTGGTGCGCTATTCCTAAACCCAATCGGCTTATCTTGTCGCCATGCCTTTGAATACGCTGTTTGATCCATTCTTGAAGCTCCGTATGGTTGACCTCGACCCACTGGGGCTTGATTCTACTTCTGGCTGCGCCCTTTGACGAAGCACATCACTATATGTACAAGCTAAGCCAATTAGAAATAATTACCGCACGATTCAGCGCAACTTGAAGCGAGTGTTGAGGGTTCTCTTTCAAGGCGGCGAATACCGCGTCTGAAATCACATCAACCACTGTGCTGGTCGCATACTCGAAGGACTCCCACATGTAGTCCCTCACAATTGGCCTGGAAAGTTCAAATCCGGTCCCGAGCTCTTCCCATATGACTTTCCAGATTTCATCTCGTCCAGCATCGGGCGGTTCGCTGAGCACCACATCGTGAACAACAGCCTGCCCTTCGGTTCGAGCGTGTTGAAGTACCGTGCCCCAGAGCTGATCCCACCCCGCCACCCATTCCTCGCGTGTCTGTGCATCGCTAACTAATCCGTCGGACATGCCCCATGCAGAGCATATAGCTGTATCGTACGAGTTATCGGTAATTGCTGTTGCTCCCTGGACAAGAATTTTGTCTAGGATGCCGCCAACTTTCCATTTTCTCGGAGGAATAGCCGGCGCGTCTGGGAGGAGGTTCGGACGGCAGTCTAGATTAAGCTGCGAACTGGGCGTAATGACTGCCTCATAATGTTGTTGAACGGTGATATTAGCATGATTGGCAGATTTCAAAGTCTTCACCATCAACGCCCAAATAGGGTCCCTCAAAGCCACTCGAGCGGTTTGCTGAAGAATCTCGTGCACCGAGTCAAACCAAAGTGTATGAGATAAAGCCGTGCGCATCAAAGAAGGTTTCGAGTTGAGCAACGAGTTGACCGTCGACTCGAGTGTTGTTGTCATTGCAGAGTGAACCACCTCTTGCATAACAGCTTCCATCCGAGGTCGCATATATCTCTTCATCCATAGCGAAAGAAGGGCATTTAGAAATGGGGCAGGTAAAAATCCAGTTGGACGGAGATACTTTCGAAGGATTCTGCGTACTTTTGCTTGTAGAGTGCAAATGAATACGGTTGATACACAATTCATGGACAATTTTGTGACCTTTTTGGCAATGAGTTTGGCGGTTCTATCTTTAAGGACCGATATAAGCTGGCCCGAGTCTGCAAGTTGAGAGGGTGTTTCCCAAGCTACGGAGTGGCGCGCAACGATTGAGGTGATTGTCCATGAGAAAAAGTAGCAGTTGAACCGCTGCAAAGTGTAACGCTGGGTCTGAGGATCGCTACGGATGCTGAAACATATTTGAAGGATAAAACAAAGGTCAATCGAGCCACTTGGACAAAGTTCAACTAGACATTCGGACGTTGATTCGACAGCATCAAGCTCGGTCACTTCCTGAATTGTGTCGTAAGCTTTTGAACCCTCAGAACGGAGAGTCTGGGTAGGAACGTTGGGGTCGCCGCGCCGGTCTAGGCGATAGAATATACCGCGCTGGAGGTGGACAAGAATAAATTCGTGTCTAAAGGGCTCTTCGAACTCTTTACGTAGTTGGATTCTGGCGATGGTCGTGACACGCATACGTCTGTACCAATCAAAGATAGGACCTGTTCCCCAGCCGGAAGAAAAGTCGAGCAGCACTGGGCCGTTTGTGCGTTCCCCTCTCGACCATTGTATAGCGGAGTTGGATGCAAATTGAGAAGGGGAGAAACTCATAGAGCAAAGGATTGGGTTACAGCCCAGCGGTAAGAAGTCGGAGGTGAAGTGTAAAATGCCTACCACAGAGGGCGGTTGATATATGGACTGGAGAGCCCCCTGGGGTTGGGAGCAACTGGACATATTTCAATGGGGGTCCCAGAGATTTGTCATTTTGAGTCAAATATCACAGCATGACCTTATATGTGATAAAATCTTGATTAACAAGAACGAGTTACAAAGGCCACTTGTATTTTTCAACCAGCTTACCCCCAGCCGCCCTTAACTCTCCTGTCGCCTGGGCATTGTGTCTACAAGAGGCACAACCCGAGTTTATAGTGTCCGGGTTCACCAGATATTAGGGTACTTAATCAGGTCTATATTGGGTTTAGGGAGTTGAATCTCCCAGGAAGGGTGGAGTTCTGGCTTGTTTTCATCTCCCGGGCGACTTGAAACGTGATTGGTTGCCATGTTCGTATCTGCCTCTATGCACCACCCATATCCCTTTGTGAAGCAAGTCATAGAGGAATTAGCTGAAAGCGATTATTTGCAAACGCTGATGAGATAACTTTATCTTGCCACAGGGTTGAGATTAGGACACGTAACACACTTTGTAAACCCATTAAGGAAGTTTTTAACCGATGGGCACTGATGTCAGCTTAAATCAACGTGAAAACAGCTCTTCACTTTATCGGGTTGTCTCGACTTCAATAAACATGACAACCAAGTCTGCCGCTGCGGAGGTTGTCGACGCCGCCGCTCTCATTGCACAACCCCGACTTCTGTCATTCGATGCTCTTCCTGAATGGCTCCAGGATAACTCCTATATATTGACGGGCTATAGAAGGTGCGAAAAAAATGCCATCGCATACTGCAAACATGACCTTGAAGGATATTATTGCTGTCGTACTTATTTTCGGCCAAATTCTAGACCGCAGTACTCTTGGGCTGGCTGTGCTCGCTCGGTGTTCGGTTGTAAGTCATGTCACTCACCAGGGAGTGTCTTGCATTGAGTCTTACTATTGCAGATTTACACAATGAGACCGGTTCGTCCCTCAAACCATACCTAGGGGATGTTCTACCGAATCGCTAACATACTGTCCTGACAGTCAACATCCAGACCCATCTCGTTGGTGCACTTGGTTTACTTTATCTCCTATTCAACGTTGGCAGCACACAAGCCGGGTACACAACGTTAACGTGGCATGATCCTCTTGGGTTCAGCCTTGCGCTCTTAGCCGGAGTCTTCTGTCTTGGTGCAAGTTCGTTGTTTCATATGGCCAATTGCCACTCTCCTAACGTACGTCAACGTTTCCGTTATATCCGAGCAAGGATAATATTATTTCAGGTTTCGAAACGATGCAACTCATTGGATTATTCCGGGATCATTGGTTGTTTCTCAATCCGCACCTTTTCGAGCGTGTAACAAACTCATCTGTTTTGTAGTCCTAACAGTTGGGAGCTTCTACCCCTGTCTCCACTATGGCTTCTTTTGCGACTATCATTTGCAGGTCTTCTATGCGATTGGTATTACAGTTGCAGGCGTTGGTAGGGTTAACCAACCTTTCCCACTTGGCCAAACCTAACAAATCGTGGTTGCAGTCGCGGCATACGTGGTTCTGAACCCAGAATATGCTACCCCAGCATATCGTTGGGCCCGCACAGTCGTATTTTGTGCCTTGGGGTTCTGTTCACTAGTTCCTATTGTGCATGCCTACTGGATATATGGTTTGGACCGCATGCGGAACGAAATGGGTCTTACCTGGCTTGCCTTCACATTATATCTTTACGTGGCTGGAGCGATGATTTAGTGGGTGCATCATGCCTCTCTCGTCATACTGCGTGTGAATAAAGCATCTGCAGCGCGTGCCGGATTCCTGAGCGCTGGATGCCTGGCACTTTTGACTATTTTGGGGCGTCGCACCAGATTTTCCATGTTTGTGTCGTGCTTGCCACACTATCTCACTACAAGGTTCGTCGCTACGACAAGTTCCTTTTGGTTAATCTGATTACCTTCAAGGCAGTATTGACTGGGTTTGAATATTGGCATGGCCAACATCAAGGGCTGTGTAAATTTTAGTGGCGATACCCGATGAAGAACTGGCAATACCTGAACCTCCACATTTTTACACACCTCTCGTTCTGGATGTAGGATTTGGTGGTTTATTGGATGATTTGATCAATTTTGGCTTGGTTGTACTGTAAATCGAAGGCCGCTATATCACAAACGACTAGGTCTTCCTTGCATACAACGGATTCGATTTCGTGTCTGAATATCATCGGTTGATTACGATGACCTTATAGTACGACAAGGCTACTAAGAGAGATGTCAAAGCACAGGCACAAGGATCTGAACGAATCGCCGAGGATCAAGCAAGCTGAGAACCGGATCGCTTTTCAAACAGGTAGCTCACAACCCCACCCCATTCCCGGTCGTTGTTTTCTAACCCTCTAGAAAACGAATCAAAATCCTCGGTACTAAAGCCTTTTGTCTCGTTGGTACTTTGTATTAGATGCAGTAGGATGGGATCTTGAATGAGCTCAGCATAGCCATCGGATAAGCAGTTAATATGACGCCAGTCCGTGAGGGCAGCGAGCCCGTCGCGTTTTCGTCGTTTTTCCTATCAAGGAAAGTAACCGTTAATGGTTTAAAATGAAAGACCTCGGTAGAAACATACCGCCTTGCTAATTTTATCGGGTCGGACTTGAGATGCGGCAATAAAACCCATCTCCAGGTCCGATTCTGATTCACAGTCGGACTCCATCTTATTATCAATTGTCTTGTTTTTCGCTGATATCTGAACCTCCTTAATGAGCTCCGCCGCATCGACAAGTTCTACTTCGTCGTCGGAGTTCGCGCCAGAAGAGACTGTGTGGTCGGTATTGGCACATTGACACTGAAGTAGCTCGTGCGTTTGACATAGGGTTCGCGGATGAATGTTGAAAATGTCTTGCAACTATATCTGAGTGTTAAAAACCGTTGCACGACACAAACAAAATCCGTACGTCTCTTTGTGTAAACGAATCAGCCCCCGAGGACTTTGATGTACCCCCTTTGTCGGTTGCTGCACCAGTCTGTGAACAGCCAGTTCAGTGTGAATACTGGTTAGGATAATAATCTCCAACATTTGAAATGAGCGCTAAAAGCGGAATTTAAGCGACTAAGATATTTGCGGAGCTTTTTGCTCACAATTGCTAAGACCCAATTTAGTGACCTGTCGTTGATAAATTTTTTCTTCAACAATAAATGAATACCGTGATCAGCAAATTTTGTAGCGGTTCGTACCCACCGTCAATCGTCCCGGCGGTAATGAGTCGATAAATAAAAACAGGGCGTTTCTAATAAACCCAAGCTTTTAGCACACCTGCTATTTTTTTTTGTGTATGCACCAACCTGGCCGTCCCTAAAGCGTCACGAGGGAATAGAATGAGGTTTAAGCATGAAGCACCCGATAACGTACGCGAAATTAAACACACCGATGGATGCGTGCCATAGACTGCAAGTCATGCGATGGATTCCAGTCGCTATCTATCAGCACAAGGCGGGACGCGCCGATCAGATTTAACCCTACTCCCCCGGCTTTGGCACTGAGAAGGAAGAGAACTAAAAAAAGTATATTTGAGTATTGTTGTGCCTGTTTGTTCACAACTACTTATTATGACTAACACTTTTGGGACTGGCCGACGCGGTTGAACTCGTCAACCAACTGTTGCCGTTTGGCAACCTGCGTCGATCTAGATGAAAAGGTGTCATTCACATTCAGCGTATGGGGTTTGCGATCCACCGTACCCATCGAGCCGGAGGTATGAATACCGCATAGTCCTGCAAAAAGCCTCCACAATATTGAGGGTGGAGGTGTAATGGGAAACCAGTATGCATTTTTCCTCAGTTCCCTAACAGCCCAAGTCAGCACCAATCAAATTAGATAGCATGGCACATATACATGGCGCATTTCTTTCAGTAGCCCGGCCAATGCAATCAGCTTCCCTAACAGAGGAAGGCGGTCAGAAGATTGCTGGTTAGAATCCATGCTGCTGGCGATAAACTCACCGCTAAGCGTCACGTCATCTGGCGCAACGGCTTCAGGTAACAATGCTAACGCCTCTTGCACAAGGGCTCTAGTCGTGCGACCATCATCTCCTGTCGATTTATCAGTCTTGGCGAGCATAATTGGGCTGTTGCATATTTTGGTCAAAGTAGTGATTAGTGCAAGCGATCGTGCGGTTGGCCCATGTACAAGATCATGAACGTGATCTGGCCTCAATATTTTTTGAAATACGGCGAGTTGAAGCGTAGTGGGTCGAATGAATAAGACATATTCAGTTTTAGGTGGGAGATAATTGGTTAAGATGTCCGCTGTGCGCCGAAGAACAAATGATTTGGCAATCTCGTTCAGCTAACAAATCGTGAGTTAACCGCAAATGCAAAAGTTGTCCAGCAGGCTCACTTCGGATGCTCTTGCTGCGCCCAGCTCGATATCCTTGACACTGGCTTCCGGAGAGCGACTCTTCAGAATAGGAATCTCGTACAGTCGACGGAACCGCGTGTAATCGTCTGCGTTGGCAAGTCATATAATCTTCTTAGAATAACCAGTAAGGCCGACAACTAACCAAGATTGCCAGGATTGCAGAAATCAGCCTGCAAGGGGGTTAGACTTGGATGTTCAACTCAATGTATGGCTAACCATTGCGTGAAATTCTCCAAGATCGTTTTGAATTGGTGTGCCTGATAATATGATTCTTCTCGGGGTGCGCTTGAGAGCCTCAAACATCTTGGTGGTTTTGGCCTGTGCGGATTTGAGGCGGTGACCTAGGCTTCAATTGGTTACGCTCAACCAACGCCAGCTTTGGCGATGATCTTACCTTCATCGCATACAATCAGGCCAATTGGGGGGCTATCGCATTAAACGAATATCAGCGAAGAGCTACTTGTTCTAAGATATTGACGTACGTGCAATAGGCGAGATCGTCACTTGGGTTGCACCAGGGTCATACAGTGGAATCGCAATTGTCAGGAATCCGACTTACATAACGGTGCGAAGCTTTTCGTAACCAATGATCAGAACGTGGTGCAGTTTTCTTAGTTCGAGGGGGGTCGTTATTCAATAGAGAATTTCTAAAATATGTTAGCTTACGAATTCATGAATTGTTTGATGTTTGCTTTGTCTTTGTCTCCAACGAACACCCTGATCCGGTCCCGACCCAGCCTAAACTAAGCTGGTACGGTGTATGGATATGTCAGTGTGTAAACCACATACCATTTGATGAATTCCTTGCGCCAGTTCTGCGTATGGAGGTCGGTTAGTCACGAAAGTGGATAACGAAAAAAGTAAGCCGCTTGCATTGACGAGAGACACCGGGCATACAATCAATGCTTTTCCGATGACACCCTGAGAAGATGTGGTCGGGTTATAATACGGACTCTGACCTGAAGGCTGGCCATTAGCATCCGTGTAAGAAACAAAACTGTGTTTGTGGGCTCACGAAGCAGAGTCCAAATGAGAGCTATTGTCTAGGGAGGCAATTGTTCACTCGGCAATTCTATGTTTTACCAGTACGCCTACTTGTAACGTTTTACCGAGACCCCTAAAGCACGGAGAATCAGTGATCGATGCAAGGAAAGCGATTGATTGTTGCTGCTCACATTTCGTCAGCCAAAATGCATCCATGCTGATCCTGTGACCGCATTCCCATAACACTTTCATACATAAACTGCACGCCTAGCAAAGTATGTAAGGCTTCGGGGTGGCTGAGAAGAGGGCGATGGCCAACCTTCACGCTGATGCGGGCGCAGAAATTTCGCAAGCAGCGGATCCACAACTACAGGGACTTTGGCGAGATTCCTGGTTCCTTGTTCAGACTGCAAGGCATGAAATTGCAAGCTTGATGGCCGACTTACTTCAAATTATACCGGCGCTGATGCGCATCATCGGGGGATGCAAGTACTAGAGCACCATCGCAGTTGGGATCGTGCCTAGCCAGCAACTTCTCGAAAAGAACTCCAGGGTTATACCGATTTTACTCACAGAGGGCCAACAGGCTTGTCCTTCTTGTCAGGGGCAGCATAGAATGAGCGGGGCGCAACAAAGGCAGATTTTGATGTAATAGGGGCAAGAGCACTAGCAGCGTTAGGTGGTGAGTAGCCTGGTTCAAAGCAGACCTTCGAATGTAAATCTTGTAGCGGGACGGATGTTTGTAGTTCAACCTGCAGTCCGTGAGCAATAAGGTTCAGCAGCAAATAGTTCAAACAGGTTTACTTCGAGGTTATCCAGGGTGAATGTGACACCAGTTAGGGGTGGCTCGGATTTCCATGATATGGTTTTGAGTCTTTAGGGGTCAATAAGCGAAGATAATAATGGCCTCGCGTTGGAAACTCACAGGCGGCCTTTATCGTTGAACAACTTCATAGTCCGGTTTGCTAATTCAACAATACCGAATCCTTCCCATGACTTGTGTTTCTTCGCTTGTTGCTTGCGCCTGCTCCCCAATAAAGATCAAGATGTTTTAACGAATATTGGCAAGAGCGGAAATACCAATTGGACGTCCAGCACCCGGTCGGGGCCGGAACAGAATCGGCCTGCTTTATGGTTGGAGGTTTGAAAGCGTTGCCTGTACCTTTGAGTATTGCTTTGGTAGGAAGGGGGACTCCAGCAGTTGCAGCGCATGTGTTGTTTAGCGAGCTGGGCCGATTCTTGACTGGCGAAACGTCATATGCGATTTCAGCATTCGGGTCGACTTGGCCATCCAATGATTCCTCGCCACCATCTACCGATACTACATGGACGTGTGGTGGTTTGAAAGAGGCTGCGTACTCAACGCTCGATAGGGGGGCGTCTATTTCTGCCTAAGTGCGTGATTGAGGGTCTAGTTTTAAGTCACTGAGAAGAGTCAAGCTGGTCACCCACCTCGTGCCCACCAATTATGATCACATCGCCGAAATCAGGGGTTTCACCCTTCCAATTTCTGATTCCAATGCTACAAGTGGTCATATATGATTATCCTGGGTTGGGTGAAAGAGACGAGCGTACGTTTGACCGTCTTCGTTTACTAATCTCATTTGCCCATCAATTAATGAGATTGCACCGGAACCCTCCCAGTTTTTATGCTTCCGAGTTTGAGGTTTGCGCCTAGAATAGGCACGTCGAACAATATAAAATTAAAGGTATCAAGCGTGAACATACCAATTAGCAGTCCAATAAGAACCGGAAAGAGGCGCAGGTTTGGGCTTGCTCGGAGCCTCAATCCTACCTAGACTTTTCCCTTCCATAGTTGAGGAATTTGGTGCGTTTATAGGCCGAGTAAGCTTAGGTGCAGTGAATGCTGCGGTTCGAACGCGCAGAGTAGATGTTGGCGTGGCTACTTTAGCTGTCGCTGAAGATGCCCCTGCCCCAAAAATTTTCCCAGATAAAAACTCGGAAGAAGGAACCTCACGCTCAATTTGGAGCTGAGAAAGTATATATGAGCGTGAACTCAAGGGGATAGATGGTGAGCATACCTCGCGGTTGCCCAGTTTGAATTCCGCCCCCTCATTGAGCTCCCCCAAAATCTTCCCACTCCCAATACTAGGGCAACAAAAAAGTTACGCTGAGTCAAAGCCAGATAAAATATCAGCTTACGGCTTCGCGTCTTCGTCAAGGAGTTCGTATCTCGAGTCAGTAATGACAAGGACGCCATCACCCTTGAAACGTTAGTGAGGCTATGTAAAGTTATTGGATGGGGTTGGACTCACATCCCATGTTTTATGTTTCTTTGTTTGGGGTGTTCTCCTAGGCTCAAATTGATTTTGCTGCTTTACGGTATAATTTTATGTGGTGCTCACCAGAGCACCTGGTAGTACTGCGTCTTAGCATAGGCCGTTTTCGGCACGGATTCTTCCTTGGTTTTTTTGGAACTGGATTCTGCATCGGCATCATGTTTGCGTTTAGCTGGTGTGGCGAACATGGTGGTGGCGGGTCGTGGCTTCTACGCGTCTGACACTGATCATAATGAGGTCGCGATATGCTCACGTGACAGTGTTACTCTCACGTGATGGTGATTTTACAAAAGGAAAATTACGTTTTGCGAAGCCCAACATCACGGTAATACATTTGTGGATAAGTGATATCTTACTTGATGTTAATGCATACAACCATCTTGCCTGGAAGATAACGATCACCCACCACACGAATTTCTTTACGTTTTCTCTCGACAAGATTGATTTCCTTCAGCTTCTCTCCTACTCTTCGATGTCCAAAGCGGAGTGGTAGGGTTTTCCGGATATTTAGGATATGGAATCCCTAAAGTCCGTTTCGCGGTTTCAAAAGAACAGTATGTTTGACTTCCGGGGGTTTCCGTACGTTAGTCAGCGCTTCAGGCTTTGCTTGTGGTTCGGGTAATACCTACTCGTGCACACCAGTGTAGTGCTCATTGGATCACTAGTGGTACTTAAAACAATCAATAGCTTACTTGAATGTTTTTGTTCTTGCCGTGCCAGCTACCAAAATACAGCAAACGCCCCCAGAACGGCACTGAAGTGTCATAACAGGAATGGCCCTATAGTTTCAGACAGAGCGGTTTGGCCAGCTTGTCCGCCAGCGTCCGACGGTTCCGATGTTTAAGACCTACATTGCCTGTGCTGGGTTTGACCGTTCAACGGACCCGGGAAAATCTAGTTAGCACGTGATAATGCCCCACTGTCTAAGTGCGTCTGAGCGCTAACCAGATGCTCATAGCACCGATAACCCGTGCTACTTCGGATCTAGCGAATGCTCAGAAGCGTACTTGGATCTGTGGAGCTAATATATGCTAGCTAGATATAGGGGTTTGGCTGAGGAATCGTTGTGCGAGACAGGCACCAGGTCATGTGATACGGTTACATAAATGATCATCAACCACAGAATTTTGTGAGCGAACGACCATCATGGAACGGGTCCACTATTACCAGGAGCAGATGCTCCCAGAATTGAAGGAGTTTGAGGAAAGGGGAATATTTTCACACGTAAGTGTAGTTAAATGCATACTGCCCCTGATATTGACAAGGAATAGTCAGAAACCTGCGCAATTCTCAAGCAGAGAACTGCCTTTGAATCGGCCTTGATTCGACGAGTAGCACTCAAGTCTGATTACATCAAGTATGTGCAGTATGAAATCACTCTCGAGGCTTTAAGAAGAAAAAGAATGGAGCGGTTGAGTGAGTACAAAGGAATCGTATGTCAAGTTTTGGCTCCTCTCATATATATTAGGTGCAAATGAGACGAAAAGCTCCTTGTCCGATTACAGCATTGTTAGACGACAGTATTATATATTAGAGCGTGCCGTTCGGAAATTTAAGAGCGACGTGTCGCTGTGGGTTCAATATATTGAACTAGCCAAGTCGAATCACGCTCATGCCCTTGTGGGGAGGTTATGTTCTCGGTTAGTGGTTATCCAATGCGGAGCGACCTTTCCAGCTCATTTATTGCATAGGGCGCTATCTCTCCATCCCACCTCTCCGTCCCTTTATGTCATTGCAGCGGCTCATGAGCTGGACACCACTCTCTCACCAGCGGGGGCTCGGGCACTCTTGCAGCGTGGCCTACGCGTTAATCCCGATTCTGTAATACTTTGGACAGAATATGTAAGGATGGAGCTGGGGTATTGCGAGGGTCTCCGCCGCCGGTGGAAAACGCTAGGGGTGGATGGTGCGGATCAAGACGAAAAGGCCGGGGCACGCGAGGCAATCCTTTCAGGAAAAATTGTTGAAGCGGTCATCACTTCTGCAACAAAAGCACTACCAACACTGGAACTCCTAAGCTCTCTCCAAAGCCTTCTACGCTCATATCCTACGGAGTTACGATCGCAGCTCGTGGAGCATTTGCATTCCGGGGTTGCGTCCCGCCATATGGACATGGGCCCCGCTGCTGAGGATTTTCTCTGTGGAGCCGTGTTACTGCGAGCGACTTCCGAACTGCCAAATCGACCTCTAGATCGAGGTGCGCAACTACCCCCTGTCCCTCGACTTCGACCTTTGATAGCGGCCGCGTTCCCGGTCGAAGCCAGCCCGTTCCTATCTGGCGAGGAGACCGCCGAATTTGTCCACCGAATGCAAAAAGCTAGCAAGGTTCTGAGCGCCTCCGGGAAGGAAGATAGTCGGATAGCAGAGCTATATGCACGATGGGTGGCAGCATGGGTTGCTGTCATTAGGGAAAGGACTTTGGTAGGGCGGCACGAATAACAGGGATTTAACTACTAACTCAATGGGCTATAGTGTCTGTATCTCGTATTAGCACTGACGGCGACTGCAAGTCATTTGTGCAAAAAGCCGACCGTTGAGCAAACTAGGGATTCATTATGCACCACCCTTCGGATCACTCTCCATTTGAACAAGTCTATATCTCCTGACGAACTCGAATATCGGAAGCTTGCCAAGAGGTTTTCTAAAGCATGTCCAGATGATGTGGGACTCTGGATAGCTCGACTGGACGCGGAGTCCGGCGCAAATAATCCCCTACACTCTGAACTTTCGACTTATTCGCCAACAAGTGACCTGCCAGAACGAGTTGAGGAGATCTGGGATCAAGCCCGCAATCAAGCCAAAGAGCGGATTGGAGAGGAGAAATTGCTCGTTGACTTATGGACATGGGGATTGCGGCAGCTATCGTTCAACTCAGGGTCATCCAAGAGGACTGACTTGTGGCATGTGAGTTTGACGCGTTTCAACCCCTCCAATTCCCTGATAACGGAGGATCGCATAGGCAGTACTCCTCCAATCACTAGGACATTCATCCCCAACCCTACACTCCATGCTCCTTCTACATCGCTTGTATGATGACGATCAGACATCCGATACTCGTGCTCGGCTTGCAAAAAAGCTAGTTGTTCGCTATCGACCTTCGATATTATTCTTCGAGCTTGCGATGGATCGTGAAACGGAGCTTCTCACATCAGCTTCCGGGCTGAGTGAACCACCTCGGAAAAAACGAAGAGAGGAAAGCAATCACAAAAACATGTCGGTTTCGATGCCCAAAGCCGACACAGCCTGTCTTGAGGTATTATACACAGCGTGGCGAATTATTCCCGACCAGCATATCCCGGCGGCTTTGAAGTGGGCTGACTCGCTGTGGCGCCTCGGCCAGGAACAGAGAGCAAGGGATGCGATTGTCGCTGCGGGTGGTTCGAAGGGCAGTCTGAAGCGAGAATGGGAGAAAATGCGTGGCTTGGGCATGAAGGACGCCGAGGAGCCAGAAGACACTGAAGAAGAGCCTACGTATCCTCCCCAGACTGAGCCCTGCCTTTCCCTTGAAAAAGTCGAATTTAATTAGGGTTGTCGTTATTCTCGTTCGCTGGCGTTACCCCTATGTTTGAAATGGAGATGGTGTTGACACCACGTGATATTGCACACTGGATTCACGAAAAAAAAGGCTGGGGCCTCATGACGGATTATACAAGCGGAAATAGTATTGCCAGTGGAACTATGCAGCATTACGAACCCGATGAGAAATAAATAAGTTATGTAGTTAGCTAGGTTGGTCCTCAAGTGTGGTCTGTTCGTCTCCTTGTTCGTGGGCTACTCTCCTCTAATTTCCTCATGTGGGCACTGGTTAGGCTGGTGGTGACCTCATCTGTGCCTTCGCGGGCCCTTTTGAGGGAGGGCGAAGGGGGTATCGGCTGAGAAGACGGACGGCTGAGCGGTGAACGGCCAGCTCGCCGCAGGGATGGAGAAGCAACTGCCGTAAATATAATTCGTGAAGGAGATGATGCTGGATCCCGAGGTTGTGGAGTCGCAAAAGGTCTGGTGGACGGCGGCGGATGGACGCTGGGCGCATGCAGTACGGAGGAAGGGGCGGTTGAAGGAGTGGAAGATCGGGGTGGGGAAGGCGTCGATCGGGCCGTTTTGGCTCCTGAATCCTCATGCAGAAGGGTACCCGTAGGGTCTGCACGCACGTTGGTCGATGGAGCAGCTCCGATTTGGTATTTGACACCAATACCACTGTGAGTCCGTACCAGATTGGTGTAGTATTCCTGTAGCATTTCCCGTGTGCACTTTCCATTGTTAGGGTCAGTTCAGATAAGTGTGTCGTATCCAATCCAGACGCAGAACGTGCGTCGGCACTCACCGTGAGTCTCCAGTCCATCTTCTCCAGAAATTCCCTTTCGAGCACGTTCAGCTCGACGAGTTTGATGCCACCGACCTGGAGAGCAACGTGGATTAGCGGAACCGAGGGTTGAGTTGTGGATAGATACCTACTCTGGCATAATGAGAATTCGTGCAAAATGCATCACACAGCGCTTTGGAGGATACAGCTATTGAAGATATAACGAAACGATGCACTGTGAGAGAGGAAATGGTAAAATGAGGGAGGCGAGCGCATATCTGATCGATGTAGTGGAGGGTGATCAAAAGGCAAGATTTCTACACTCATAGAGGTGAGCAGATAGTGCGGTACTTATTGCAGAAATAAGACAGACCTCAACATTAGTATAACGGACGATTCGTTTGAGATACTCTTGAATGGTTATCGCAGGGGGAGTGCGAGAGTGAAATCGGGTCAGTGCTTCACTAAAATCAGGGCGAGGTAAGCAAGGAGCGCTTGGAACATCCAGGCCACATACGGTCTAAGGGGAATCTGGTCATTGTGAGAGGTTAATCTGTCAAGCATGTCGGCTGCATCGCGTTGTCTACATGAGCCCAGGACCGCTGAACGAACTTAAAACAAACCGATAAGAGCCACAAGATCGTCATTGCTGGCATCTAGAAAGTCCGGAGGCAAGAGTTTCGGGGCGTGCGCGGGCGAGCCTGTTGGAGACGCGCTGGAGGGGCCTGGCGGGGAGACAGTGGAATCCATGACAGCGACCCAATGTCCGTGGGCATTGCTCAAATGTGTGTTTGGTTCGCCAGACGTCTTGCCTGTGTCCTTCTGGTCGTGGTCGAGATTCCGGCAAACTAACTTGCATCTTTTGGGCACGAGGATGGGCTGACTCAGCACCCATGTCAAACGTGTTGATGACATCAATCATATGTTTTCCTGCTCATGGAACAGCTAGCACATTCGGAGACTATTACACCAAAAGCGGTACAGAGCACGCCCGCTACTTCAAGCCCGAAATTCCGGCCCGCTTCAAAGTACTTGGGATCTTGGGTCGGATCCCATTCGCCCAGATTGTGTCGTAGCCCCTGAGATAGCGCGTAGTGCAATCAGCATCCCTACTATTCTACTGCACAGCGAGCCACATACCCCGGAAGCGACCCGTTGCCCGCTTTGGTACCCGGCTCCAAGTTACCGCTGTCGTCCCCACAGCACGAACGGAAGGTGCCCCAGACTGAGAGACCGAATTCAACTCATAGCCGTGTTTCGAAAGTAACAGGCACTCACGCGGTCCGGCAGCCCATCCGGTCCATCCGATATAGACATCATTGGCCGCGAGGTAGTCGAGAGTGTCTTTAAGCATCTTGTAGCAATTGGTGTTGGCGCCGCTACCGACTTCACCAACAAACGCCCTGAAAAAGCACGGTGGAGTCAACTAATCCAGTCCATATACCCGGGAATTACTCACTTCAGATTGTACTTTTTGAGCCAGGCAGTAAGGCTGGCCAAATTGGAGGGGCCGGGTTGAGTGCATTCCGCGTGCGACCCAGAAAAGTCCACATCAAGATATTCGTGAACTTCAATCGCTGTGTTGTTCAATGGGTCGATCAGTTTGTACAGATAATCGCTCGATGGGTCGTTGCCCTGAGCAGCCTCAGTCCAGGAGTGGCCTCCAGTATATCCGTTTCCAGGAGCCAGGATAAGCTGCTTGGCACCAGCGGCGCGAATCCCATTGATGGCAGCCTGGTCGTTGCTGAGGACAAGAGAAGTGGGCATACTGAAAATCTGTGAGCCGAGTTGAATACGCATATAGAATGTCTGGCTTACTCATGAGGCTCGTTCATGATTCCAAAGCTAAATGTAACGTCGTTGGCATTTATTCGCCTGTTCACGTTTTTACTTACATGACCTTTTCGTTGTTTTTGAATCGTCCTGCCAGTTGTTTCCAAAAGGCCTGGAACTGGGCCGTTGTAGCTGCTTTGAGGTCGGCAGTATTACCAATGATCTATTTCATGAATTTAATGGACGATACTCTATGCCTACTTCAAAGCTGCACTCACGCTGCCTGTAGTAGGCTGCTGGGATGGATCGTTATATCGCATATAGTTGTGAGGCTGTAGTCAAGACCATAAACTATGAGTATCCGCTTTCTGTATCCAAAGTCAAGCTCACGTCAAGAATTGCATATGCCCCCTTAGAGACAGTGATATAGTCGATAGCATCCTTGAACTCTGCAAAGTACTGGGAGATTGTTAATGCGTGTCTACGAGATTTTATTGGCGGTGTAGCTTACTGTCTCGTTGAATTTGGAACCAAGCCCGTACGAAAGTGGGCACATGCGCTCCTGAAGGATATTTCAAAGGATTTAATTGAGCGGCCAGTCCAATATTCAGCATCCCGACTCACGAGGAGGAAGGCGACGCGGAACGTGTTGATCTGGCAAGGACAGGTCAATCATGAATGGAATCTTATCATGCAGACTGCTAACCTTATCATTTTTCACAAAATGTCCACTGTGGTCTAAAGACTGATAGTTAGGCTCGTGGTTCATACATATAGGCTCCGGATACTCAGTACCTTGTTAATGAATGCATAATCGACTCCAAATCGCCCTGGTAGGCCGGTTCCTGGAGTGGCAGTATTGCTCCAAACGCCGAATTCTCCACCAGACTCGTTTACCCCAGCGTAGAGGATCTTTGCAGCTGCACCCGCGCCGAACAGCAATAGCCCGAAGAGCATTTTGAGGGACTGTCCGAGTAATGAAGACCAAGTGCGTATGGGATTGGCTATTTATGCGTGGGTTTTCGTCCAGCTTCTTCCAAGCTTGGCCCAGCTGACTTGCAGGTAATATATGCGCTGGCAATTTGTGCGAACTTATTATTAGAGCTCCGGACTGAGACGCAAGAACTTGGCATTATGAACCGAATTCGAAGCGGAAGCAAGCAGAATAATGGAGTTCCATCGAGCGGTTTCGCTGCCGATTGGTGCGTTGCCCATGTCACAATGGTTAGTTTTTCCGAATGATGAGTGGCGATTCTGGTTGGCATCCACTCTCAGCACGACAAGTCACCGTAGAAATGAACTGACAAACAAAAGCTCCCGCTGACCCTCCAATGATATAAGGGTTCTAGAATGCGTCAATAACTACCGAGTGTACAGTCGCCCTGAATATCTAAACTCCTTAAAGATTTTTGCCATGATGGCGCCCTAGGAGGGATCCTAAATTTATCTAAGGAAAATGTTCGGGGATTTAAATGTCATTTTTATTTTCACGCCTTCTGAGCACGCGGGGCTTGCATTCATTTTGGGCTAATGAGACACAGTCCCTGGAGGACCATTAGGCATACCGGGATGAGGGGCGCTTGGTGCGTGCCTAGCGTGCGACATGCTTGCGCTTGGCCACGACTTCGCTGTGGCCGCGTCCGTCGTCGCGCATCGATTTTTGTCTCACCTGTCATCCCTTTATCTCTCTTGAGTTACGAATAATTACGCGGTTTGATTCAACACCCCGCTGCGCGGGTCTTTCCCTGCGTTAGGCTCTTAAGGACCTTCGAGGTGTGTTCGCGTGTTGGGGAGCCAACCACGCTCGCGCCACCTTTAGCGGCGCTAGCGTGTTTCAAATTCGCCGGAGCCTAGGCTAACTGACATCATTTCGAGTTCAACCTAGAGTGTCGGCACTCTAGTTTGAACGCCATAGGTCAAATAGCACATGCGAACGAGGAACCGTAATCGTTATTAACAGGCAGTAAAAAATCGTAACGATAAAGATAAGCCGGTTACCATCGAAAAATGACGGTCGCTGTGCGATTCGAACACACGCGGTCGGAGACCATACCCTGTGCTGGGAATAGCAGGGGCACCCATTAACCACTCTGGCAAACGACCTCGCTAAGTTTTGCAACAGATCCCCATGAGATCAAACAAAATTCACCCAATGACCTTCTTATGCTTAACAATCGCCACTGATCAAGCTGTCGCACACGCCTACTATCTCAGGCATATTGGTCTCCGATGGCCGAGCGGCTCACCCAGTCACCCGTCGAACAGCGGCTGGTCGCAGGCATCGACTCCATGATCGCGCACGCGGGCCAGGACGACACGCTCACTCATCTCCTGCGAGAGCTCAAGCTCATCATAAGTAGTCCCACTCGGGGCGCGTCCGGTCTCATTGCTTGCTCCGGGGCAATATTGGCCCACCTTGACAAGTACGGAGGTGAACATCCGGAGCATGAGCGCTACATCGAGTTCGCAGAGATCTTGAAAGCCTCCAGACATCAGTGGAACACACGCCGTGAGGCAAGAAAGAGTCAGGGGAACGATAGTGAGGTATGATGATCAAGACCACCCGAGCATTGATCCGGGCGCACTAACGCAATTGTGGAATCTGCATTTCGATAGAGCGAAGAGACTATTTTAGTAGACCCGATCCAGCAGAGCGACGTGGATAATAATGTAACTCGGATAAACTATCCTGTGCAGCCTGCCACATACCGCCTACTTCAGGATGCACGATTCCTGTATCGACTAAGCAACATGCTAGAGGACACCCAGGATACCCACCAGTCAATTCTGGCTTTGATGAAGTCTTCATCATCCCGTGTTGCAGGGACCCAAACTACCGTCGGAGACAGCAACCAAGAGTCAACCGAGAAGCTAATACAATGGGACCAGGTGCGATAGTCTCCCAAGCTCATAGACGTGTCTCATGTTGGCATAGATGAAGGAGAATTTTTCCCATGATAGCCCAAAAGAACAGATCGATCAACTGAAGGTTCTCTACAAGGTCTTGTCGGAAGCGACTGGGAGGTTCTTTCCACCAAACCATCCGCTTCAGGCTGTGTTCAAATGTCCACTTGCCCCTACAACGCTCCCCAGTCACACGGCCGCCCAAGACATGAGGTCCTTAGTTATTGGCCTAGGGAAAGATGCGCACCAGTTCGGGACGGCGCCCTGATAAATATAGAGGAAATACTCAGTTCGGACCCAGGGTCGAAGATTGTGGAAGCGGCCCAGGCAATCGTTCGGGTCGCAGAACTTATGCGCAACGACCTCAACGACTATGTCTTGCAGAACGCTTCTGAAGATGATGCAAGACACTGGGTGAGGGTGCAAGCTCGAAGCAAAGAGCGAGAAGCAGTCTCTTCGATGGTTGGGGACCAAGAGAATTTGGAGCAGGCATGGAACGCCTACCTGAGCGTCGAAACTGGCGTTGTTTCAAAAGGCCTACTTGCGCATCGACTCCTCCAGACAATTTCTGCCTCAAATGCTGCAATCTTTCTGCCTTTGGACATGCGTTCTCAGGCGTTGCCAGATCAAAACCTTGTTCCACCCCAACTAATGCTCAGTGTCGATGCCATCATAAAGGCACAGGATCTTCTGCAAGCGGTCGTTGTCGTTGCATCGCTTCGTAGTATCATCCCTAGCGCCTACAATTTGGCGGAGCCTTTCATGGCTCGATTGTGGACGCTGGTCGAATCAGCCACTTTGGGATCGAAGTTACTATCCGAACCACAGCTCAAGCTAGTCAACATACAAGATGAAGTCATTCAAATATATCACACATTTTATGCCTCTCAACCTGAGACTCAGCTACCTATACCAGATGCAACGTTACGGGCCAGCGTGTCTCGGACTCTGCGGACAGAGGATCCAGCATTTCGATTACTCCAGAAACGCCTGGTTTCCGCTTTGGAGGTGCAGCTGCTTCAGACGGCTACGGAGCCTACGTTGCCCTTGGTCATGAGGAGTGGTAGACAGGTAGGAGTATTTAGTGAGAGCACTTCAAACAAACGGGATGGTATTAGAGTTAGAGCCAAGGGCTTCGAGGACTCTGTACTAGACAAGCCGATTTTAAGGTTGTTCCAATCCGTAAAGCAAATTGTCGAATGGGTCGCATTTTGTTGGGACGATTTTGTATCCAAGGGGTAGGCTGTCTTGCCTTCGCCGAATCTTATTGCGCATATCATGATTTTATTTGAAGGAGAGCGACGTGACGCACATAAATTAGAGAGTATGAAAATGCAGGACGGGGCGAAGCAGGGAGAGGGGGAGATTTTCGTCTTTAAATGTGCATTGCGTATGGAATCCGATAGGAGGAAGCCCCATTTCCATTCTCTTTGAAGAATCTAAGTGGTAGCCCGTACATTAGTAGACTTTAGTGACGTGAAGTTCTTCCTACAGTTTGGCCGTGTATGAAGATGTGAAAATGTGCCTTCGCATCATATTGTGTTTCTGGTGGTGTAATTGATATAAAGACGAGAAGGATGGATATATGTGTACGGGGAATGCAACGGCAAGGTAGTTAGTTATTCGGCAACCAACGACTAATATCCCAGCATCTTCCTTGCTTGTGTGACGAATAGGTCTTTCCCCTTGGCCTTCGTCACCATCCAACGGCCAGCAACCAGGCCCCACAAGGCGGGTATGTATGCGCGCCCGTTATTTGAGCCAAATGTGACAAAAATCGCTTCGCTGGTGCCGTCATAGTTGGATTGTTTAGTGTTCTTCCCGTTAATCTTTTGCATAATATTCTTGGCGACCAGCGGCGCGTGGGATGTGATTGCTTCTACAATGCCAGACATTGTCCAATCGACATAAGAACGCTTGCGCGCAGAAACTACTCACTGTATACCATCTGGCATAGATTGTACAGATAAATAAAAATACGAATGTGTGCGACAGATCATACCTTTTGCTCCGGCCAATCTATGATATCCCCGACAGCATACACGTTATCCGCACCTGAAATCAGTTTGACCTGAAGGGTTGGCTCGACGCGTGCGTATCCGGTCCTCTCAACGACGGCGGTTGGATCGTATTTAGATAAAATTTCGGCTGCTTATCGTCAACTGATAGCCAGCCTGGTACATTGAAACTGACTGTTTGGCTTTCCTCCTCGAGTCGGGATCTACAGCAGGAATGAGAATGCCTAGATCCAATCAAAGAGACTATGAACGCACTAATAGGTCTGCAGCGATTGGGTAGCCACTTGCAGTCATAAAGACACCTTCTGCGTTAGGTGACTGATCGACGATTGAGTCATTTAGAATAACGTTGACCCCGGATTTTATGAGCATATCATGTAAGGAATTCCGATACTTGTCGGGGTAGGCATCATTCATGAGTGCGTGCCCCCGATGAACGAGGTTGATTTTTAAATGTGGTAGAGCTTCTCGTAGTTCGCCGGCCAACTCTACACAATATAAACAAGAAGAAAGCAGCGACTGAGAAGACACTTGCCGATACCAACTGCACCACCCCCTACGATCAAAACACTCTGAGACGAGCGAAACTGGGTTCTGTAGGCGGAGACCGCTTCAATGGCGTCTACCTTGGCTGGCGGAAGGTTGAGTGGACCTTCCCAGGTGCTACCAGTAGCGAGAACTAGATATTCGTACGGCACTGCTTCACGGTCAGTAATGACTTCCGTCGCAGTGATGCCTAGTGCTCGAGCGCGATATAGAGTAGAAAGCGGTGGCCGGTCAAAGAGTTTGTCATAAGGAATGAGAGCGGTCTGTTCCAGGCCACTCATGACGGAGACAACCATACGCTAGGAATGAGGAGCCTAAGATTGAGATTGATCTTATTATGTTTACAAGCGCACCGGTGCTGCCGGAAGATGGAAGTAATAGTCTCGGGGCTCGATCAAAACTGAAAGCGGGTCAGTTATGCTCAAGAGAGCGCAAGACTGTAAACTGACTGAGACGATGCGTTGTGGGGTCAAGTTGTTTCTCGAGCTCCTTGAAGACAGGAATCCCACCGCCACCTCTTCAACCCAAGTTCAGCGTGTGGGACAATAGCATATTGAAGCTGAGCATACCCTCCAACGATGACGATATTCTTCCTCGGGTCGTTCACGACGATTGTGGCAAGGTATACGCTCGACGACTGTCCTTGAGCAATATATAGGTGAGTCTGGGCATATCGCGCGACTATCACGCGCCATTCGCATGGTCCGAGGTCTGAGAATAATCGAGGACCACGAACAGCCACAGAGTTAATATAACAACGAGTGCAGGGGCGGTGTTCATTGGACTAAATTAGGAACAAGGCCGTGGAAACCTCGGTGATGAAGCTGGAATTGACGGATCGGATTTCATTCATCTGGCTAAGCGGGAAGGTGCTTGTGAATCCAGGGAGCTCGAAACCTACTATACACTTGGATGCACAGAAGTGAAGAAACTATGTTTTGGGATCCAATAGAAATACGAAGTAATGAATGAAAGTCTATAGGCAGGGGTTCTAGCCAGTTTAGTGTAGAGGGTTCACACTGCCTGTAAATGAGCCACCGCGCTGTCATGGACTGCCTTTGCCTCGGACTATTCGTGCAACAGCTTCACGCGCTGGAGCGTACCATCGCCCGACACTCATGTGTGTCGCCATGTACGGTGCGGGAAGAAGGGCATGGACAGGACCCGGCTTCCCACCATACATGCCCCCGCTACCTCCCACAACCGCATGCGAATATCCACCACTGGTGCCTGTGCCGACATACACGCCCGCACCTGCGCCACCGCCGTACATTCCACCTACATACGTATCAGCCGGTTCAGGAGGAAAGGTCGAGGCCTGGACTATTGAGCGTGTTTGATTCGGGTGCTTCAGGGGATGGTGGTGTGCTAGCGCATGTAGTGCTGCAGTTGAGGAGACGGCGGAAATGGTGCGTTCGCGCTCGCGCGATGTCTCGCGGATAGGATTAGTGGCAACTGTGGGCGAGAGGGAAGTTGTAGGATGGTGGTACAAAGACGAGGCCCGCTGTTGGGGTGAATGAGGGAGTGAGGAGACGGAAGCCGACAGCGGGGCCGTGGGGGATACTTGAAGGGTTGGCAGAGTGTGGATTGAGGATGAAATGGAGGGCTGTCTGGTGTGAGCTGGGGATGACTTGGTACTGGCTGATGACGGTGTTTTTGGGGGCGGAGAAGAGGATATTTGAGCTGCTCAAGGTATGAGTGATAGAAGATCGAAGTACCAAATGACTGCCCACCTTGAGCCGAGTGCGCGCTGAGATAAGGTGGGGCAGTGAGCGGCGGAACGGCCGGAGTTGCCTTGGTCAGAATACTGGGGGCTCGGATGAGCGGGTGGGGGCGGGTGGTAGCGGAGCGAGTGGGGGCCTGAGGGACTCGCAAGGGAGACATGATGGCAGAAACAGGTCGAGGGGCATGTGTGTTAGACCTTCGAGCTCCAGGCCTGGACACCTCTGCTGGGTGCAGAGTGACCCCGTTGAGATCTCCGTTAGACTTGCCATAGTCATAGGGAATCGGCTCCGAGGAGCGAGGACCGTCCCTAGTGGACGTTTTCACCGGTGCTGGGGGAGAGGGAGTGTGCTGTGTCGGAAAGGTGTGTTTAGTGTGGTCTTCGACATACGGTTGTTGAGTGACTGGCGCAAGTGGAGAGGTTGGTGGCGGTTGGTTGGTCTGAGAATGAGGCTTTGGAGCTGTGAGTTGAGGATTTAATTCTCCGGAAGGTGGGAGAGCAGGGCCCATGTTGGTGTGTTTCTGCGGCGACTCTCTGGTGGGGGGTGTCCGACTGGCATCGTCGCGCTGAGCCCGCAGCTCCGCCTCTGCAGCAAGCATTGCGGCTCTCAGACGCTCCGCCTCGCGCGCATTACGTTTGGCGCGCTGCGTCTGAAGTTGCAGGATCTCCTCCTCGTCGAGTTCGTCATCGTCGTCATCTTCCTCGTTGTCGACCCCCTGGTCGGCGGGAGTTGCGGCACCCGACTCTGAGGAGACCCATCCCTCATCCTCGGTGTTAGGCTTAGTTGGAAGGTCCTCTTTTGTTGCTGCGTTGGGGTGCTTGTCGGATGATGTGGTGCGGGTTGGGGCAGCGCGGGCGACATTCGTGCGGGAGGTGTTGCGTTTCGCAGAGAGTGCGGAAGAGGAGGACTGGGACGGGGTGAGCAGTGAGCGAGAGGAAAACATAGTAACGGACCGAGTGTTTTTTGGTCTTGACGAGCGTGTCGCGTGTGCTAGGCGCCTTGGAGTCCTTGGCGAGCGTAGTGAGCCCAGCGAGGTGCGTGCCATGGTGGGGCTTGTGCAGCGACGCCGTCGAGTGCGTGCGGTTGTTGGCGCTGAGCGTGCGGTGCGACTTGGAGCGGGGAGCCATCGTCGTCGGCAGCAGAGAGTGACAGGGTGGCGCTGTTTGTCCGTGTGTATGCGCTGTCGGGCGACTGTAAATCGGCAACGACCGCTAGATGGCGTCTCTGTTCCGCTCGAACCAGCCGCGCTCGCCGCAGCAGCCACCGCCGTCGTCGTTCAAACGCACCGGGCCGGCCGCGCTCGCCAACTCGCTCGCTGTAGCTGTCTCGTCTGCGGACCGGGCCCACCGTCGGGTCAGTCGCACGCACGACGATTTCGAGGCGGCACTTCGCAGCGAGGACACAGTTGTGCTTCAAGAGGGGCGCGACATGCACACGCTGGGCGTCCACGACACACGCGGCCGCGCCCGCTCGGGATCCACGGCGTCGGCCAGGGCCCAACCTGCGCCGTCCCGCGCGAGCACGGACACGCTCCCCACCCGGCGCCAGACCGTGTCCGCCCCCAAGCACGCATCCAGACAGGCTCCGGCCACCCCCGCCGTCGTCCCACCCACACCGGGCGCCCCGGCCGATCCCCCCGACGACGACGACGACGACGAGGAATACAACGCCCGCCGCCGCAGCATGTTCCGCTCGCCCGGGACCGCATCCAGCCCCGACCTCGCCACACTCGTGCGCAAAGCCAAGGACGCGAGAGAGGCACCGCAAGAGCGTCTGGACCCCAGTCCTCCCCCACCCGATCGTGTGCGCACCAAGTCGTCGACATCGTCCGCGTTTGAGCTTGTGGACAGCAGCGTGGTCCAAACCCCCCTGAAACAATCCGCTCGAGATCGAGCGCTCACATCCCCGGACAACCCGTACGACGGCTCACCGCGTCTGCGCAAATCGACCCGCCGCCTCGCCAAAATCGAAAAGCTGCCGGCTGTCGCCCGCACAGCTCTCGCCAACGACGCCTCTGGAGCTCTTGCCAGCGACATTGGCGAGGGTCGCAGCGACCGAGAGGGCAAGGTACGTCCGACCTCTTGTTTCACAGCCGCCACTTACCTGGCTTGTAGCGCTCGATGCGAAATAAAACCAGCGCCTTTTTCGGCAAGATGCTTGGCTCGGGCAGCAGCATGCGCGACAAATATGTGCGTAATTATATACACCCTGGTGTTTCATCTGCGTTTGCTGACCAAACATTCTTTTCATAGCACGGCGGCCACTCCACGCCAACCACCCCCGTCGCGACCCAGCAACAATATTCTTTTCCGCCGCCGCCGGTGCCTGCCATCCCTGCGGAATACCGCCAGCCGTCGACCTCAGCCCAGCCTCAATTTCTTGACGCCCAATACTCACAGAGCCCGGCGAACACCCCGCCGTTGTCCAACAGTGATCCGTTCAACAGCACCAACCCCATGCCGTCCTCTCGCCACTCCAAACCCCTGCCCCCCATCTTCAAGCAGTTCCCACCGGTCCCGGTTGACGATCGCTCAGACTCAGAGGACGACGTGCCGCTCGCAGCTCCGAGTCCTGTACCTCGACCGAAAGCATCCATCGAGGTTGCCAAGGACGGGACCGAAGATCGCAACGCTACCATCACCGAGCGTCGACCGCGGCCTGGCCCAGCATTTCCGCGTCAGTCCAAGGACGGCCGCCGGCGGAGCATGAGCGTTGGCGATATCGATGTGCAAAAGCTGGTCCTGGAAGCGCGTGCGCGCGCGGCCGAGAGGGGAGAGCAGCCACGATCGTCTGGGCTTAGCAGGCAGGACACACGGGGCTCGATAGACGTGCGCTCACGCGAGACCCCGCCTCGCACCTCGTTGGATACGCGTCTTGCACGCTACGAGCCCCGGCCTGATTCTGAAGACGAGGACCGAACTGAGGGAGGTCATGTTCCCTCTGCAGCTCAACTGCCCGCACCTCAGGCAGCGCCCTTGGACCAACGTCGAATGAGCAAGCGAGCTCAGGCGGTTCAAGCGTGGTCTCGGGACATGGAGCTTTCAAGATTGGTAGATGGGTTCGGCGGTGAGTTGCAGGATGCCTTGGGTGGTATTCGTGGATCGCCGATGAGAACGCAATTGCATGGTCTAGGCGATGTCGCAGAGGAGCGAAAATCCTACGCTATTCGACCACACGCAGCCGAGCGGGCTGTGTCTGAGGGTGTGAGTAATCATGGGCAAGGTCTTGGACTTGGTGTGGCCTCTGGGCGGGGGCCTTCATCCCCGCTGGCTGCGCGTCGGCCGAGTACCACTTCGGTTGCGTCCGCCTCATCCTCCTCCATGCTCGCGGTTCCTGGTCGTTTCCCTCATAGTTCCGGGTCAAACATCGGGCATGCCCAGGCGCCAGTTTTAACATCCCAGCCTAGCATGGAATCCATGCGAACCGTAAGCAGTGAGACTGCCGGGGCATACATTACGCCGCCAAGCTCTGGAATCATGGAGTACAACTCGGCCTTGTCCTCGGGCGCGAGCTCAAACGGGGGCACAAGCGCCCGCCCTCGCCCCATGCCTAGTGCGAGCTCCTCTTCGACACCTACGACCAGCGCTCCATCAGCCGTTACAGGCGGGTCATCCTTCGCAGGACCCAGTCCGACCAGCTCGTCTTTACCCTCGACTCCGCTTTCCACCTCGCTCCCACCTCGGTCATCCTCGCTGCGCTTATCGCCTAGAGCTTTGCCTCGACGCCAGCCACCAAGACACCGAAGTGCGGCCAGCGCTTCAGAACCCTCTCTAGTTGACCTTACCGGGAACGTGGCCAGCGTGAGGCTAGTGAGCGACCAGCTGCCAGCACGTCCTGCGGCAATGACGGGCGCCGCTATCCATGAACAGCGCCTGGTAAGCGACCCAATTGTGTCCACTTCAAGCTGGACCCAGGATGTCGCCGAAGCGGCGACTGGCAAAGTAGATCGACGAGCAAGCTTAGGCGGCGCGAGCATGGATATTGAAGGCCGGGGCCAGAGCTTGGCTGCTAGGTGTTGGCAAGAGGACGAGGGGTTCCTGGCCAAAGAAAAAATCGCTGAGTGGCTTGGCGGAACGTGAGCGGAATTATTTTCTTCGAAATGACTAGAGAATTGACCTGGGTTTGCAGGCCTGCGATCAACAAGGTTGCGTTGAGATATTACATGGATTACTTTGATTTCTCTGGGATGAGGCTAGATAGCGCGTTTAGGTGCGTTCCTATGCTCCGACGTCGGGCATAGTCATTAACTCTGCTCGAGTAGACACTTGTGCAACAAGTTATTCCTGAAAGCAGAGACGCAACAGGTTGATCGGATTTTGGAAGAGTTCAGTCGCAGATTTTGGGAGTGTAACCGAGGTTCCGTATATGGCTCGTCATGTACGTGTTTATTCTTGGATGTGTGCAGGTTCAACTAACGAAATACACCCCGTATCACTTAGCCATTGTACACGCAATATCATATTCACTCCTGTTGCTCAACACCGATCTTCACATTGCAGAAATATCCTCTCATATGAGCAAAACGCAGTTTGTACGCAACACTTGGGCTGTTATTCAGGACCAAATCCGTTCGCTCGAATCAACTACCCCTCGCTCCCCCATGTCTGGGAGTCAAACCTTAAGCTCTGGGAGCGCCTCGGGGGTACTCGTTCATGCGGCGGCGTCGGGCTCGGCGGATCGCATACGCTCTCCTATGAGTCTGGAGCAAGGGCGTGCTCAGAGGAGCCAAGAGCAAATTCGCCCGCAAGGATACTTGCCAGGCGAGTCGACTCCGGAGCTTGTGCTAGACGACGAGGGGAGCCAGCACGGCGACGCTGGAGAACCGTTGACCCGAACACAACGGAGCGGCAGCTTGAATAGTTGGCGAAGCGGATCAAAAGAGGCGGTCCCAATGTCGTTGAATGCGAGCAATCCGTCTGTAACAATGGAGGGCTCGGATCCAAAGACCCCGACTGGTTCCATGTATCAGGTTGTATTCGCCAAGGGCTGGGATTCGGAAATGGAAATGCTACTCAAGGTACGAATCTACTTTTCGATAATGTGATGTGGAGTTTCTAATGTGCTCTCCCAGGAAATGTACACCGCGGTCAAGAACCAGCAAATTTTGCAGCCAATGACGGGCCTCTCTCCACCGGAAAGACAGTCCTTGTCCTTGAGCCCGGGAATGGCCAACATCGGCCGGACGCGGAGCCAAAGAGGTCACGTCCCATCAGGCGGAGACCGGATAACTTCCCTTAAACGGGGTTCTATTCGGGGATTGCAATCGCTGCTGGGTAACCAGAGCCCGTATGGCAGTAACAGCAGCGTGGACGGCCGCATCAGTCCTTCGCCTAGCTTTGCTACTTCAATTGCAGATGTGAGTCGTCCTTGTTGCCTCGAGTACAACGGACTCATTGCTTCAACACAAACAGGGTGTCCAAACCGCTGCTTCCACGCATTTCGCCCCAACTCTTGGATTCGCATCAAACCTCTCTCACACAATCATCAAGGAGGCGCAGGAAGATGATGCCAGGAGCGTCAACAGCGATATGACTAATTCGACAACCTTGAGTATCGCTGACGAGGAGCTTGCTCTACTCGGTCCACCTTGGGCAAAGGAAGGAATGCTATGTCGCAAGCAATACTGGGAGTCTGCCGGCAAACGTGCCAAAACCAAAAACTGGATGGACGTATTTGTCGTAATTCAAAAAGGAGAGCTGAGCATGTTTGTGTTCGGCGAATCTAACTTGAGTGGTGGCGGAAATAACGTTGGAGGAGGCAACTGGCTAGTAGGTGTAGTCTCGAACATGGTTGATAGCTGTCTAACAACTCTATAGTCAAGCGCAAACTGCGTTGGCAAAGTCGTTCTGGCACATGCGCTTGCTCACAGCTTACCACCTCCTGGATACAATCGTCAGCGACCCCATTGTTTTGTTCTTACTCTTGCCTCCGGGGCTGTCTTCTTTTTCCAAGCCGGGACCGAAGACTTGGTCAACGAGTGGGTCATGACCTGTAATTACTGGGCCGCCAGACAGAGCAAAGAGCCCCTCTCAGGGGGGGTCTCGAACATGGAGTATGGCTGGAACCGAGCTCTTGAACTCCTTCAGGTGTCTAAAGAGAGCGGCTCAGATCACAACTTGGATTTGCTAGATTCTCGTAGCATCCGCAGCAACCGAGTCAACGCCAGGGTGCCTACTTCCCCCTTCAATGCCGATCGAATCGTCATTTACGAGTGGACGGGCCCAATGCATTCGGTGATGCCCAGCACTCACGACGAGGAAACCCAGATGGAAGCCCTTCAAAAGCAAGCAAGCCTACTTAAGCAAGAGCTTGTCGTACACAACGAGCTACGGCAGCATATGTTGAGTTTGGTACGTACCCGTAGGTCGATCATATACAACTTTTCGACCTAATGAATCGTTTAGTACTCCCCGCGATCAGCAAACGCCACCAAGGCATCGAATAACTGGGAGCGTCGATCGCAATATCTGCTTTCAGAAATCGTTAAATATGATTCTTATGTTGAGTCATTGCGCTCAGCGATGTCTCAACGACTCAAGCGTCGGGGAGAAAAGGCATTAGAACGCGCGCTAGGTGTCTCAAGTCCAGACGACGAGGAGCTTGAAGGAGTAGTGCATGGTGCACCGTCGATTACGGGACTCGGCCCTTCTGGGCGCCATGAACTGCAGCTCAATCCCAGACATTCTCCTCCCCATCAGGTTATAAACGAAGACGACGACCCGACCACTCCCTCTCCTGGCATTAATACCTTTACTCCTCGCTGATAATATATGCCCACAATGCATTGCCCTGTGTACCCGATACCCATATGCTCCTTGTTGATTGTATGTAGCTTGCCTATACATTATGTGCTTGCCGTGGAAGTTGCTCCAACTTTCCTGGGTTTAATTGTGCATATCACCTTTCTCCAAGGATGCTCACCTTAACAATAAAGTGTTATGTCCTTGCACTACCCCCGGTCCTTGCACCACTGTATACAAGGGTTCTTGGTTGCTTCACATGGAGTGGACAGCTTCCTACCATTTGCATTCAAATTGCTGCTTTTGCAAGCTGTTGTTTTGCAGACTCTTTCATATATTGCAAGGTTGGACCAGGTTTCTCAGATCCAGCAAATGTTGTCAGGAGGCTTGCAAAGTGAGAACACAAGCATTCAATAATTGTCTGTCTTTTGCTTGTACTGATACTTGGCACAGGCTGCATTGTAGTCATAACCAGCAAAACTGACTATGCCTTGGGCAGATACACAGCCATCACTTCACCCAACAATGTTACAGGTCAGGGTACACTTGGATATCTAGAGCTTAAGCAAACATAGATATGTTAGTATACACTAATTGTACTCAATACTTCTTAGACGAGAGTAAGAAGGCTCAAAGTAGTTGCAATGTGATCAAGTAACACTCAAGGTAGTCTTAATCTTTCACAGTGTAAACTGACAAATTTATAGGTATAAAGAGCAAGACTACTATGGTCAGGTTCCCTTAGATATCTTAAATGTAGTTCAGCCCTAGTTGCTTGGACTAACTGGTACTAATCTTAATACTAGACTTAAGCGATAGCTTATAGGATAGATGGTGGGCTGCCTAATGTGTGTACTTCCTCAGCTACAGGTACTTAGATTTCCTCTAATAGCTGGTACTTTGTGTCATGCTCAATCAGGCAATATTGTATCCTTATATAACTCTGTATATAAGATACAGCAAATCAGACAGTATATAACTAATATGGTACTTTATTCCTCAGTACTAGTTATATAAGAAATTACACACAGACAAGAGAAATAGAAGGAGAAAAGAAAAACAATAACCAGTCTGGGTTGAGTAGAGGAAGGAAGGTGGTCTGGAAGGGCCTCAGAGGAGGTCCTTTTATACCCTGAGGAGGGCATTCCAGAGCCAAATAGATACATGCATGCCAGTGCAATCATCAAAAGAGGGTACTGCTATACTTGGTATACACCCTAGCCCAGTATAGGATAAGAGAGTAAAGACAGGGTGTGGATTGAAGGCATTGATGCATCTGAGACCTGCTATTGGCTTGTGGATCATATTATCATGGTATATACATGTCATGAACAGAGGCTACATCTCAGTGAGTCATAAGGTGAGTCAGAGAAGCTTCTGGATCAATTTGGGAAGCTCTCCTGACTCACTGGAGTCATTAGATCTTGATTGATGGTCCAGTAAGATTCTAATGATCTTTGGGCCATTCCAGTGCAATGATCTGGTGGATCACAACGATCTTCAGGCAGCAGATACTGCCAAAGATTAGCTATCAATAGAGCATAAGATTGCTTTGATAGCATAAGCAGTTGCCAAGATATGAGTGGTGCAATGTTGTAATCAATATCTCCTGATAAGAGGAAATATTGCCACCTCCATATCTCTCTGAGATCTTATTGTAAAAACTTAGTAAAATATGCATTGGAAAGCAGGAAATTTTTACTATTTAATAGAACAGAGAATAGTACAATTTGGAGCACATACAAATTCAAGTATTTCACAAATTAATTACAGAGGCATTGCTTGAGGTTGGCAGAGCAGACTAAATTAATAGAAAAATGTTAGTGATCCATAACATAGCCCCCCCAGTCTGGTATGTCAACTCACATTAGAGAGAATCATATCCCTCATTGTCAGAGCTGATGTAAATATACTCCCTCTCTTCCAACTGGCTTGGCTCAGCTAGTTCAGAAGGAGTGGAAGCACCAGACACAGTAAGGGACTCATCATCTGACTCCTTAGCCTCAGGATCAGCTTCAGAGAGAGAGACAGATTGAGATGGTCCAGCTTCATTTTCAAAATGAACCCTAGGGCAACCATCTGCCACCCCTGTATCCCTGGGGTTGGAAGACCAAGGGACAGTTTTGGGCCCTGTAGCAGCAGCCAATTGTTCCATCTTGCTCCTCAGGAACTGGTAGAACTTCTTGGGAGACAATTGCTGCCTCAGAGTGAAGCAGACATGCTGCTCCTTGGTTGTCAGCTTCTAACCCAAGGGTAGTAGGATTGGGCTTACCATATCATCTCCCCAAGTCTTAGGAACTCCAGACTTATTGGGCTCCAGCCATCCCTTCTTGCAGAATATAGAGCAATATAGATGGAAACAATCCTTTCCTGCAGCTATCATGGCACAAGGGAAAGGAGGGAGGACAGCTGTCTTGTCCCTGCCATCATACATAGCCAGACAGCACAGGCTGCAAACCATCTGTAAGGCCCAAATCTGCAATTGAACCACTTCAGAAATAAGGGCAGGAAGAGATTCAAAAGGATTCTGCCAATCCCAAGCAGTGAAGCCAGTTATTGGCTCTATAGGGAAGGTGATTCCAGCTTCCCTGAAGTGTGCATATAGAGGTGAATCCACTGAAAAGTTATGAGACTTGTAGGCCTCTTCCAGAGTCCCATTCTGCAGGTAAGTTCCCACAGCATCTTGCACTTGGAGGAGCACATCTACCAAGGCATGGGCTACTTGATTGTGCACATACCATCCATCAGTGCCCCAGTCCTCATTGAAACTATAGTAAATTTCAATGCCATCCCTGAACTTTCATTCCAAGATGGATGTACTGGAGGCATACAGCCCTTCCCCCATGTGCATAGAGGCTGCCAGGCAGGCAAAGTATTTGGACAGCAGAATTGAATCTGCTACTGCCTTGGCTTGCTCCTCATTGAGCATCATAGGAGGGGACTGCATTGTGTAAGAATAGGGGGATAGCAGGTGAAAGTGCTTAAGTGCTAGCAGGGTGTTGAACTGCTGAGGAGAGAGGGCTCTCCAAGGCTGTTTTTATAGGCCAGAGATGTCCTGCTTTTCTCTTTGGAATTATAGGATTGTCCCTTAAGTTCACACAAGTGGAATTGGGGGACAATAGCATAAATTCCAGGCAGACTAAATTAATACAAGTCATGAGTCTCCATGATATCCCTCAGACATCTTTGTGCAGCTCTGAGGTTCCCTACTTCTTCCACTAGTTCCCTATTCAACTCCTGTACCCTACTTTCTAAGGCCAAATCTGTCACCAGAAGGTCACCAGATGACTCAGTTCCATCAGAAAGTGAGTCAGATGGCAATTCTGGCTGGTATTCAGGAGAAGGGGAAGGAGGGTAAGTGAGTCTAAACAAGTCAACTGTAGATCTTGACTCCAAAGAAGCAAACTCACTGATACTCAGGAAGCTCTCCTCCTGAGTCATATTCCCCATCACTAGGCTCTTCAGAGAGTATGGAAGGCTCTCTGGAAGCCTCATGGGGCCAATGTGCATAATCCCTAAACAGATCAGCTTTAGATCTTGACTCCATCAAAGTTAAGAACTTACCAGTCCATCCTCTCCAGGAACTCCTCATAGTCAACAGGGCTTATGCTTCTTGGAGGAAGCACAGGCCTTTTGTCCCTCCTGCCCCATCCATGCATCAAGACCAGATCAAATGGGGTTGGCTCCAGCCCTGGAGAGGGGGGAGTTGGCCATCCAATCTCAAAATGAGGTCCTTGGCTGGGAGCTTCCAATGGATAAGTTGGAAGTGGAGGGTAAAGTGGAGAGGGTGCTGGATTGGGATACACAGGAAGAGGCACATCTGGGGCAGGCTCAATGCCCTCCCTTCTAGATTGTTGCCTATTCTGCCTGTTTTGAGATTGCACCCTAGTGCATTCCCATCTGAGGCCCATAAAGCAATGCTCCAGAATGTCCAGATGGGTGCTGGGAGTCTGGGGACATTTGATTCATAGTCAGACATGTTTAGAGGGTAAACTGTGCAGTGTACAGCTGTAGTACCTTAGAGACAACACAAAAATCTTATACTGCATGTATTTCACATCCAGTTGCCAATAGGAAGCTTTCTCCAAATAAAAGAAGCTTGTAACTGGCCAAATAGAGTGTGTTCTGCTGTTATCTGTACAGTTATCACATGCTGATCCTTCCAGATCTTTCTTATCTAGTCCTTACACCTTACAGTTGGTGATCGGTCCAAGCAGTCAACTGAGATTACTTTGCAGTGACTCATTCTGATGATTGCTTTGGGGATCAGACAACTTTATACTTTAAATGTATATACAGAAAGTTCTGGTATAAGACTTAAAGGGAAGATAAGGGGAAAAAGTTTCTGGATGGGGACTAGATGTGATCAATCCAAATAGATCAGTGGACTTGATAAGATGATCAGGCTAGATCTGACTTACCAAGCTTGGTTAATCTTATCTACAGCTGCAGAAAAGATCCTAAGTATTGCTGTTGCTCCATCCCTTGCATTTGATCTGTTCAGTACCATAAGCATTAAACCCAGTAAATAGTTTTGGACTTACAGTATGGATGATCTGGCAGGATGAAAAGCTCAGAGGGCATGCCTCTGTTTCCTGGACCCCTGTAGGGCTATACTGCCTGCGATTCCTCACCAAGGCAATGGAGAGGATGTTGGCTGGCTTAACAGTCCAGAGGGTCCTCTGCCTGCTGAAGTATACCTGTATGGCAGAGAGATCACCACCCTGCCAGTGACAGTATGGTGCGCTCCAGGTTGGAATACTCCATCACTACCTTTTGTCCAGGTGCGACCCATATAAAGTCCCCTAGACTGTAGAGGTAGTAAGGATGGCAAACCAATGAGGCAATTGGGAGAGTGACAGCAATGATGATAATGAGTTGGCCATGGTTGGTGTGGTGTTTCCAGGTAAATGCCAGCCGATTTATATCTACAAAATGACTTTGTCAGTAAACAAACAACAGAGAAATCACGTGTTGTTCTTGGAATGATTTTCAGGAAAGGGTTAGGACTTCTTAGATGTCTTGAGGCATTGCTTAAGTTCCCATTCCTTGAGTATCCTGGGAGCATTTGTCAACTGCTGCCTGGATAACCATTCATCCCATTCAGGTGGATAACCCACAAATCTTGTAAGATATTGATGCTGCTTTCTCTGTCCTTTCTTGACCATCTTTTCATCCAGAATCTCCTCCACTTCCCATTCAGGTTCCTTGTCAAAGTCAGATCTATTCAGATGTTTCTTGGGATGGTCTGTACCATCTTTATCTCTATGATAAGGTTCCAGATGAGCTATATTAATCACAGGGTGAATTTGTAGCTGGCTGGAATCTTGATGCAATAAGTTACATCTGAAAGCCTTTCTAGAACTTCAAAGGGACCATCATACTTCATCTGGAGTTTCCTTCCCTTTCCCTTCTGATTTCTCAGCAGGTTCAGGGAATGTGGATTCAGCATGACCAAATCTCCTTCCTGTAGATCAAGATAACTATGGTTCTTGTTGTATTGATCCTCCATGTGTACCTGAGCCAATTTCAAGGCATCTTGAGCTTGAAAGCTGTTCGCTTTCATCATCTCATCAAAGTTCACAGCTTTAGGATCTTCTACAGAGGGTCTGGCTAAAGCTTTACCAGTAGAAGTAAGTAAATCTGAGGGTCAAAGTGGTTCAAATCCTAAAAGAAGATAAGAAGGTGTAAATCCTGTAGATATATGCTCCATGGTGTTGTAAGCAAAGCTAAAATCATTTAGGAGGTCACTCCAATTGTCCATTGAAGGAAAGACAAAAGCTCTTAAGGCAATCTCTAAGGTTTGGTTCATAATCTCACTCTGTCCATCAGCTTGTGGGTGATAAGCTGTAGTAAGCGATCTCTGAATGCCAACCAAAGAGGTTAAGTGTTCCCAAAAGGCTCCTGTCCATCTAGAGTCTCTGTCAGTAATAACCTGTCTTGGAAGACCATACTTGGTCCATATATGTGCATGGAATAGTTTGGCAGTCTCTTCCTCATTGATAGAAGTATTGCAAGGGATAAAGTGTGCATACTTAGTCAATTTATCAACTATAGTTAGTATGGCATTAAATCCATTGCTAGGAGGAAGATCCATTATAAAATCCATGGTTACTACTTCAAAAGGCTGACTAGGAATTGGAATAGATTGAAGAAAACCTCTTTGTCCATGTCTTTTAGGCTTAGCCTTTTGACAAATATCACAAGTGCGCACATATTCCTTAATGACTTGTACCATCTTAGGCCAGTAGTAGGTAGAAGCTACTTTGTTGTAGGTCCTATGGTAGCCAGCATGAGCTCCTTCTTGAAGAGAGTCATGTATTTCAGCTACTACTTCCTTCTGTAAGTCTTTAGGGACACACAGCTTGTAATTGTCATCTCTGCAAAAGTAAATAAGACCATTTTCTCCAATCCTGTATTGTTTGTAGGGTGGATTTAGATGATCATACTCACCTTGCAGCTTCTTGAGTACATCAGCAAAATGGGGATCATTAGTGTATGCTTCATAAAAGCGATTAACTTCAGATTCATTAATACTGATGTGTAGCTCATTCAAACCTGATGTAGCAAGAGAGACATTAGCTTTATATACTTTGTTTCTTACCTTAAACCTTGTCCTAAAACCTTTGGAAGGCTTTTCTTCATTGGCTAAAGCATGCATAGTGACTGGACTAGCAAATCCTTCTCAAAGTCTACACCTATTTCTTGGTACAGATTCTTCAGGCATCTTCAGTGTCATTGTTAAAGTAAGAGGGGTTGATAAGTCTGCTAAAGGTCCATCTTGTCTAGGGATCCTTCTTCTTAATCTAGAGATTGGGTCAACATTAGTATGGACTTTGCCTGCTCTATGAACTATTACTAGGTCTGGAAAGGCAGCTATTACTATGCCATAACCAGATAGTCTTCTGTTCACAGTTTGGTAAGTCTTACTCCATTTAAGGGCAGCATGATCTGACACTACTACAACTTTAGCACCTTCAAGATACATGTGGAATTTCACTAGACCATCTCTTACACCTAGAGCTTCTCTCTCAGTGGCTGAGTACCTTGTCTCAGCTGATTTGAGAAGTCTTGACCAGTAGGCAATGACTCGCTCTATGTGTACTTCAGTTTCTTCAAAGTCTTCATTCCAAGTATCTTCATAGTCAAAAGTTTCAGTACCATCAGCCCCCCCAGTCAGGATGACCTTTCCTTTGGAGTCAGGTGTAATAAACCTGGGGACAGGTAACCCTTCTTGGTGAGCTTTCTTACATTGATCATAAACTCTAGTTCCTTTCAGGTCCTTAAGTTTCATGGTTTGAATTTGCTGTAGAATAGCAGCTATTCCAAAGTCACATGCATCAGTATAAAGCCTATAGGGCATCCCTGGTATTGGGTAAGAGAGAACTGGTGCATTGGCTAGGACTAGCTTAGCTAGTTTGAAAGCATGGGATTCCAATTTATCCCATTTCCACTTGACACTCTTCTTTAAGAGATTAAATAATGGAGCTACTATCCAAGTATAATATGGAATATAACTTGAAAAGTAGGTCATCATTCCTAAGAATGTTTGTAATGTAGGTATATCCTTAGGTTCCTCTAATTGTAGAATGCCTTCCACTTTCTCCTTATGGGTAGACATGCCAAGTCTGGACACCTTTTGTCCTAAAAGGAGTAAGATTGATATCCAAGGTGGCATTTACCAGGAGAAAGAGTCAATCCAGAGTCTGCAATGGCCTTTAATGCTTTGTCTAAATGCTCACAGTGGTCTGCAAATGACTTGCTGTATATCACAATGTCATCTATATATACTAGAGCAAATATCCATAAGAATGGGGCCAAAACATCAGTCATAACCCTTTGAAATACTGGAGGTCCATTTCTCCATCCAAAAGGCATTCTTCTGAATTGAAAGTGTCCTCTGTGACATCTAAATGCTGTCTTAGGCCTATCCTCATCCTTTATCTGGAGTTGAGTAAAGCCTGCTAGAGCATCTAGAGTACTGAGATATTGGGCTCCTTCAAGTGAATGAAGGATGTCTTGTTGCCTAGGTAGAGGATATTCATCTGGTATAGCTACTGCATTAAGCTTCCTGTAATCAATGCACAAGCAAGGCTTATTATTCTGCCATACTACAAGCACTGGGAAGCCCCAAGGGCTCTTAGATTCCTCAATTACACCTAAGTGCAACCAATCATCTATTTGCTTGTCTATAGCAGCCTTAGCTTCTTCACTTGGCCTATAGGGAGTTAAAGCAATTTCATTTGTACCTGGTCTGAGATTAATCTCTACCCTGGCTAGGTAATTGCCAAGTCTTCCATCTAATCCAAAAGCTTCAAAGTTCTTCTTCACCACCTTTTGCAAGCTTTTCTTCTGATCTGGAGTCAAACTGTCTCCCCAATGTACTTCTGCTAAGAGTCTTTCCCTAGGGACTGGCTCTGGGTCAGGCAGTTCAGCAGTTTTAGGGCCTCCCTCTGGCTGCTTTGAGAGTTCAATCTCTTCAGCAGTAGGAGAAGGTATTTTGACTTCCTTCATAAGAGTATTTGTTAGATGTGCCTTGGCTTCTCCTGCCTTCCTAGAGGTGCTGTGCCAGAAATTTGCAGGACTCCGGCGCTGGCAGCCAGACTCCGGCGATTTTGGACCATTCTGGCACCGGCACTGGCACTGGCTGCTGGAATGCCAGAAATCTGCCGGACTCCAGCATCCGCCAGAATGCCGGAATGCCAGAATGCAGGTATACCTGCATATCTGCACCTGCCGGAATGCCGGAAAAAGGTACAATGTGGATATACACATGCTCGGTGGAACGCCAGAGTCCAGCTGTGCAGGTATATGTTGGCAGGTATCAAACGCCCCGAAAACCATTGAAATTGTACACTCAAAAGCCATGAAACCGTGCCTTCCCAGTTTGCTTTTTCAGCACAAAACAAAGCAGGCAAAGAGAACTTTTCTATTTGTATTTTAGAACTACAAAGACACCGTATACAATTATAAGCGTGCGTCTGACAAAGCCCCAACCGCCTGCGGGGTGATGGACTCAACGCCCGAGTGAACATGTAGCAGGGGGCATGGAATGTTGTCGAATGTAATGGGTTGGGTTGAAGAAGCGACGTCGAGTGCCGACAACTGGGGTTTGTGCGCGATCCTGTTGTCAACAACAGATACATCGATAGCACCAGGGGCCCGACATAATCGTGCTGTTGTGATTCTGCCCAGCGCCATCAAATCCACCTGACTATGGGGCAATATTGGCCACAGTAGCAATACAACATGGCACAATTGTCAGATATCGAACAGCAAGACCGGCGCAGTGTGCAAGGCAGGTACGTACTGGGCTCGGCCGTGTGCCAAAAGCAGTTGAGGGCTTGAGTTTCATTGTCGCAACAAAGAAAAGCAGGAATAAGGTCAGTCGTGTGGGTAGTGAGATTAGCTGCGTACCGGGAGACGAGGAAAGAGTAAGGTCGGCTGTGACTGAAGTTGGAGCACAACTTACGTTTGGGAGGCCAGGGATGTGCATTTACCTGAGACAGGAGCGAGCCAGATTCAGTGGGGAGGAATCAGATTGATGAACAAGCTGGAGGGGCTCAGTGGAGAAAACTTGTGGTAGTGGAAGGTATCTGTTCAAGCGTTAGCGTAACACAAATAAGCCGGTTTTGACTAGCTTGTTGAGGCAACTCACTCCCTCATACCGCTATGAGAAAAGGCCCTGTAAGATATGATAATCAACAAAGGTCGTGACCAGATTCGGCAGGCCGCATCGGCGAAACAAGTGGCATGGGGCACAAACCAAGGAACATGACCGACACGGTTACTCAAGATGCACACAAGAAAAGCTACAGATCAACGTACCGATCAGCGGACAAGGCGGAGTGCTCATGTCTTAGATACCAAGTAGTTTCAGCTCTAGACGCTGTCTGGAGGATATGCAAAAAGCAGGATCAGCACACAACCCGAAGTACGGCGAATACTACGTACCAACTTGATTGTCTCGCCATCCCTGTTCACGACCATGCTAAAGGCAGGGCAATAAGCGGGCAGTTCAACCTACTTAATTCGAAACCCGTGTTTTTTGACGTCAATCATACGGCGAAAATAAGAGAAACACAATTACCTGAAGATTCAGCGGTGCCACTTGTTGCAAAGGCAGTATCAGCCAAGGCAAGCGCCCACTTGGAGTGAAATCCTCCACAGTCGCTACTAGTGGGGAATATTTTTGCTGTCGTGGTCGAATGAGAGTACGAGGCGATCGTCGCCTCGCGAAAATGGCGTGGTGGGGGAGCGAAAGAGACTGTTGGTGTGTCATGTGACATCAATGATTGAGCTGGCGGTACTAGACCCCACCAAGCACTTACGCTACACTGTTTTTCTCTATAAATGAGCAACTGCAATTGCTCGATGTGCTATGCATCACCCTCTTGCCTCTCCAGTATTGAGCGGTGGATTCAACAAGTCTCGAACAATATGCCTGTTGCTGCCCCTAGTCACGTGGGCGGTGAAAACAGCGACGACGAAGTCCAAATCGACAGTGCGTGTTTCCACTCGAACAGATTCTTTTTTCTAACTTTTATTTCAGCTCCTCGTGGTCATACCAGCAGCGAAGCGCGACCACACAAGCGTCGCAGGACTGATTCTAGTCCACTAAGCGGTAATGTTTGACTCTGCTATTTAACTAATCTTATTCAACAAGTCAATGAGCAGAATCCAGTCGGATTGTTGTTCAGCGCCGCACCGCTTCCTCTTCAAATCGCCGGCCAACCCCATACTCACCCTCAATAACCTGCTCGTCGACTCCAGCTGGCTCCAAATTCGATCAGTCCGACTTGGACGGTCGATCTGAATCGGGCTCCATTCGTACAACCACGTCTCTCCACGCAAAGCCGGTTAATCATAGGGACAAAGCGAAGATATGGCGCCAGGCAAACAATGCCGAAGCCGAATTAGGTATGCATATACCCAGTGCACTTGCATACTATGTTCACGGCATATGTCTTCAGCCAATACTATCGGCCAAATGCAGACGAGCACATTGCCCGCGTACGAGGGGTTCAAGGACCCAGTCCTTGACTATACAAGCGGCAACCCACCAAAAAAACATATATTCTATTGCATGCAGTAAGTGTGCTGCTCTGTCAAAACCGATGCGCTAATGTACCCCATTAGTTGCCCGGGAAAGGTAACGCGCCAAGTAGGAGTGATGGACACCTCTGGCCTGATGTCCCACAAGCGTCGGTGTGCCGCAGAGCGGGCACGAATGTCCACCCTTACCCAGCATGGCTTCAGCGATACAACGGAGCTGACCGAGTACTCCGTTCGCCAAATGGTTGCTCAATGGGTTTGTGAGAACGGGCGCCCGTTCAGCATTATTACCGATCGTTGGGTGAGTTATATCACAACTGGAAAATACACACGAAGTTTTTTCGCTGAGTCAAGCGTGTAGTTTTGCAGGATAGTGCACCCGAATGCTCGCAAGCATTTACCGCACCGCAACACCATTCCTCAAGACATCAAGGCGATATATCGTGCAACACAGGAGGATCTCACACGGATGCTGAAGGTAGTTCGGCTCCCCTGCAATTTAGACCACATTGCGTCGGCTTACCAAATGACAGGCCATCCCTGGTACCTTGCATATTGGAATGGACATGTACCAATCGGACAATGGGCACGACTACCTGGGAGTCGTCGTGTATTATCAAGAAGTCCAAAAGGAGACTATGAAATTGAAGCGATGTATCCTTGAGTGTTTGGAGTGAGTACATCATCCTGTTTGTCACGCATATATTGACACAAAGTTCAAATTACAGCTTTGGTAGCCGCTCCCACACAGGCAAACAACTTGCCAAAACAATGCACAGCATTTGGGAAAAATTTGAGATTGGGGATCGGGTAAGGGTTCATTCCAATGCTGAAACAGCACTAATGGCGTATCCAGGTCTGGGCTGTGGTTGGTGACAATGCGTTCAATAACGACGCGATGGTGAAGCAGCTGGGTGGCTATGAGTTTAAACGGTTTACTGGCCTCGACTGCCGCGTTTACTGTTTTGCTCATGTTCTAAATCTGGCAACTCAGGTATGTATCATCCCGGTGATTTACTGATTGAACCCTAACGTGATGGTATTTGCATGTGGTAGGCTGCAGGCCAGCCGTTTCGAAAGCCAATTCCTCGTACAGATGACGGACCTGATAAAAACAACAATAGTGACGACGAAATTGATTGGGAAAGCGATGAATACGACGATAGGTTAGTTCGTGGGGATGACCTAGTGAATGAGGTATGTACTTTCGGCCCTGAAAAGCTCGTACTAACTCGCACTCCTTTAGATCGACGAGGAGCACATTGATGACGACGACCTTGATGGGGAGGCAGCATCTTGGTCTCTGGACCAAGACGGTGAAGATGACGACGACGACAAGAGCAATTTTGAGGAAGAGATCGAAACACGTGATCTTCTGGCAATTGTTCCTGGCTTGGATGAGGATTTGGAGGCGAAGCGTGCAGCTCGAGTGGGGCGAAAGGTAGGCCATCAACAACCTGTCTTGTCTCTGGTACTTACAAAATCTCAGGTGGCTTGGTGGGCCAAGAAGCTTCGCTTCTGCCCTCCATTAAAAGCCATTTTTATTATGGCGTGCATAGAGTCTGAAGTTGAAACCCCGCATAACATACAGCGCGATGTCATCACGCGTTGGAATTCAACCGGCCTGATGTACGGCGACGGGGAACGAACATTCCCAGCCATGTGAGTCATTGGTTATATGGATATAATATGGTACCTAATTTTTCATTCACCCAAGCCTGAAGACTCAGCGCGACCCTCAAGTATCAATTCCCGAAAAGTACCAGATGTTCGAACGCAACCTTAGACACATTAAGAACCTCAATAAGCTCTTTCAGGTATGTTTTCTCATTGCTTTATTATCGAGGCTTATCTCAAGCATATACACACATGTAGCCATTCAAGATCGTGACCGATGTTGTGTCACGTGCGGATGTTCCGCTCCTGGCGGACGTGATCGTACACTTCGACTCCCTGGACTATACCTACAGCAAGTTCTGCGACAATACCACTCTCCCCCTCTACGTCCATCATGCGGCTAATCGCGCTCTCCTGGTCCTGAACAAATACTACGGCAAGACTGACCTCTGCTCGCTCTACCAGCTGGCTGTGTGTGAGTGCGAAAACCTGACACTTGGCTGCTAACTTATTTTTCTATGTTATGCAGTACTGCATCCTGGTATGCGTTCGGCATATCTTCGACTCACCAAGTGGCCGGAGAAATGGATCGAAGCAGCCGTTTTGCTTGCAATCAAGATATATGAATCGTACTACAAACCGACTGCCGACTCCGCCGCAACTGCCGCTTCTTCCGTTACTTCTCAATTCGGATACTCTGTGAGTATTGCTGATTCACCAATATTACATGTAGCTCACGCAATCACTCCATTTCCAGACCTTTGCAGCTCATCTATTTGGCACAGACATCGTCGAGGAAAACATAGCACAATGCCCAGTACGTGAATTCGTCAACGGTATGTGTTCTCCCCATTTAGACCGGGCGTAGACTCAGACAGTCGAGCAGGCTCCATGATTCGGCCAACTCAAGATGAGAATGGCAGCCTGGTTCTCTGTAACCCGGTTCAATGGTGGTACAGCCAATGTGTAGCTGGCAACGAGATGGAAGGGCTCACACAGATGGCACTGGACGTGCTGACTACGCCCGGTAAGTATCTGATCATGCCGACTTATATTACTTTGCTAATCATGATATACTAGCTACTAGTGTTGATGTCGAGTGCCTCTTCTCTTTTGTTGGATTCACTGTAAGCAAACGCCGTCACAAGCTGAATTCGTACACAATCCAGGCTGCGGCCACGCTTGGCTGTTATTCAAAGGCTAATTTGGTGCAACCAGGCTGCCTCAGTAAGCTGAAAGCGGCCCTACAAGGTGGCTCGAAGGGCAAGGCAAAGACAGCGTAAAGGTGCGGTTTTTGACAAATTCACCCTTTATCTTGTATTGTGCCCTGCCAATCATTCAATATCCTGCTGTCTATTGTCCCACATATATTGTCTATCTTTCACGACCATTGTGCCCTCCATATTCATGACAAATATACGCCTTCTGTTTTCGTGTGCACACGACTCATCAAGCATGCACAGCCACTTACCAACATTCCTCGCATGTTCCACCACGGTCACGGATACCCTCAGTTTCCCCCTTGCGTTATATTTTGTCCCGCCATTTTTTATTGCATGCCTTTACTTCTCAGGGGCTTCTTCGTCCCGTATTTTATGTTTTGGTCTGCGCCAACATCACATGCGTAGGTATCTTGGGACCCGGAGTTCATAGCGTGTACTGACTATATTCAATGTGTTTTGGTCTGTAACCCCCACAACTATCCGTCCGCCATTGATACAGAGGCATACGACCATGCGTGTGCTAGTCTTCTCTGCCCAATGTGCGGTCCCCTGCCGCCAACTGCAGTGTAGGTATGGTAACATTTCCTCCAGCTGCCTGCACAATTTTAAGTTAATATCTCTTCTCAACGATTGCCTTGATACTCCCTTACAATTGAATCTTGTTCGCATGAACTACGCATGCGAGAACCCACTAATTCTGCCAACACTCACCTCATTGCTTGTTACATGTCCAGTCAGCTCCCTCAGGCTCTTGTGTCTGTATGTTAATTACTCTTTGGGCCACTTGCATGGCTCGTGTGGCTGACGCTTCTTCTCAACAGTCACACTTACGCTCCCCTAGGAGTGAATCTTACTTGCGATGGACTACGCATGCGAGAACCCACTAATTCTACCAACACACCCAACCACTGATAACACGTCTGCTCAACTCTCCCAGGCTCGACTGCTTCCATCCAAACCTATGCCTCTTGTTGTTGGTGTCACCGTAGCTCGGTTGCACATCAAGCTAATTTCCTTGGATGTGTCTGTGTTTTTTGTTGCAAAGAGTGAGTGCCGTGCTCGAGTCAAGTTAGTGCTGTGTTGTTGATGCTAACTTGTTCATACATTTCTTGCAATTGTGTTCAGCTGCATTTTTTGTAGCTGGTTTTTCGTAGGTTTGGAAGCCAATGAATACTGGGTGTGTCCTTTCTCGCCCATATCTCTTTGAAGTCTTTTGTGTATATACTTCTTAAATGGATTTTCAGCCTTTTGAATACCGATTTGACCAATACTACATATCAGAACAGGCACATTGCACATGGTAAAATTGAGAGATGAATCAGGCAGACAGGGATAAATATGAAAGGGTATATCCTCAATTGAATATGCTACTGCTCATGCTTGTTGGAGCTGGAGCCTGGCAATGCGAGAATTCCGGCCATGCCGGACTCCGGTGTGTGCCAGAATGCCAGTGTACTGTCTGCCAGAACATGCCGGAGTCTGTGCCGGACTCCGTGATTGTGTGTTCATTCCTGCACTGGCACTGGCACTGGCACTGCCGGAATTTGCTGGAATTTCTGCCAGAATTCTGGCTAAATCCTGCTGCCAGAGCCTGGCACAGCACCTTTACTATATATCAACTAATTTGGTCTATCCACCAATATAATTCATCTGGATCACCATCATACTCTGGTATCACTTCAGGCTTCAATTTCATGTCTAGATGAGGCTGATTATTTTGGTTTTTATTGTTACCATTTCCTCCAGCTCCTCTAGGGCCTTCTGGGCCTGGTGGACCTGGTGGACCTGGTGGACCATCTCTTCCATCCTTGCCATCCCTTCCAGGGGGACCTTGGTCTCTTGGATGTCCTGGAGGGCCTTGGATCCAAGGATAAGGACCATTAGGAGGATTTCCAGGGGGCCCTGGAGGTCCAGGTGGTCCTGGTGGTCCTGGTGGTCCTTGTGGCCTAGGGGTATTGGGAGGATTAGGTGGAATGGGAGGAACATGAGGAATATGTCCTCCTCCTTGCTGAGGGTAACTTTGACCTACTGGAGGGTTAGGTGGCCCCTGTCCTCCTCCTGGAGGATTAGGTGGACCTGCACTTCCTCCTGAGAAATTCCTACCACTAGAGGCAGGAGGTCCAGTGGGAGGAGGTCCTGGTGGCCTCCTAGGTGGAGTAGAAGCCAGACCAGAGAACCCTGGTCCTAGATTAATCACAAAGGGTTGATAAGGATCAAACCTCTGAGTTCTAAATGTTTCAGCTTCAGTAGGTCTAGAGACTTGTGGCATATGTATGCTAGCATCAGCAGGGAATTGTGACTGAGGTACTAATGGCTGGAAACCTAATAAGGTATTCCCTTCAGGACTATAAAATGGCATCTTTGAAGGATCTCCAGTCATAGTTACAGAAGGTCCAGTAGGCTCTCTAAAACCTTCAGCCCTGTGATCTTCTGTAGGCCTGCCTGCTTCAGCATCTGAAGTTCTATTAGAACTCCTATGTCTAGGTCTCCTAGCTTCTTCCTCAGAAGAGTCTTCTTCACTAGGAGTAACAATAAGGGTAACAGCTCCTTGAGGAACAGTCCCAGAGTCATCCCTTACTGGCCTAGAAGGGGTTATTGGCTCCCTAGGCAGATAAGGAGATGCTCACCTCCTAGCATACTGTTCACAAGGTGGAAACTCTTCCTCAATAGTGACTGCATGACCTTTGCTAAGTCAACCCCCAAAAGGTTCCTTCCTAATAGCATTGTCAAAGGATTGACAAGGTCTAGCAGGTTTATTTACCGAGGGAGAGTCCTGGTCCTGATCAGTATCATCCTCATTTACTTCTCCGATAGTGGGTAAAGCTGAAGGACCAGCTTCAGTCACCTGAGCAGGAGGTAATAGAGGTTCTAGCACTCTTCCTGATTGCCTAGGACCTACTCCTATGCATCTAGGATAATCTTTATCTACAGGAGTAAATGAAGTTCCTAAGTACACTTGCTGACAAAAGTCTTGCAGCATGTGACCTCAACTGCAATTTTCTGGACTGTTTGTTGTACAATGGACGAACGTGGAGGTTTCAGCCCTCATTCAACTAGTATATTATGTAGACTACTATCTAAACTATATATGTACGAAAAACAGTGCGCTCTCAACACCTGTGAGATGAGATATGGCCATCTTTGCATGGTGGGGGGCTGCAAGACTTATGTAAGTGGCAAGTGCCCCTTGGACAGATACACAATTTTTGGGCAGTAGAATCACGGAAACATGTATTAATGAAAATAGAACTTTAGTACCAAGTGTTACCACCCTTCGCATCAATTACAGCCTGTAGTCTAGACAGAATAGAATCATACAACTTCTCAATAAAACTATTAGGGATGCAATGCCACTCCTCCTCCAATGCCTTCCACAAATCATCTTGGTTTCAAGGCAAAACAGCACAAGAGCAAACCTTTCAATCCAAGAAGTCCCATACATGCTCAATAATATTAATATCGGGGCTAGACGCAGGGCAAGGAGTGACAGGAATGTGATGAGACTGGAACCATTCCCGAGCAACAAGTGAAGTATGCTTCAGGTCATTGTCCTGCTGGAATATAATCTGGCGCAGCTTGAGCTTCTGATCCTTAAGTGTCCCTAGAAATGCATCTTGAAGGATCTTGGTGTACCTGACACTGGTGAGTGTTCCATCGATGACATAGAGGCATCCCACACCTGCAGCTGTAATCACTCCCCACACCATGACACTCCCCCCACTGTGTTTGATGTGTTTCTTGGTGTTGAGAGGGTCCAACCCTTTGCCTGGCCTTCTCCACACATACTGCTTGCCATCTGACCCAAAAATATTGAACTTGCTCTTGTCTGAAAAGGTGAACCGGCGCCACACCATCATTGACCATTTGATTTGCTCCATGACCCAGGCAAGGCGGATACCCTTGTTTCAAGTATTAATGAAGGGAACCTTGTGCCTTATATATGCATATAAGCCTACACCATGGAGAGCACAGCGGATTGTGGTGGGATGAAGGCCAGGAAAGAACTTGCACTGAAGTGCAGTGGCTGTGTAGTTGCAAGTTTGAGTGATGGAAAGTGCAGCAAAGCAAACATCGGAAGGGGTGAGTTTGTGTGGGCGCCCAGCCTTGGCCTTGGTGGAGTATACACTGCAAAGTTTCTTGACCCTCTTGCATATCCTAGTGACTGTAGTGGGATGGATACAGAGCTCAGCACCAATCTTGTAAGTTGACATGCCCTGAGCGAGCATACTCATTGCAAGGGCTTGGGTTGCTGGATCAGAGTACTTGCCAGGCATAGTAGAGAGTGTTAGAAGAGACTTGGAAGCTGATACTTTACTGGTCAAAAGTTATTGGGCTTAAATGTGCTTGCTATTTGCCACTTACATAAGTCTTGCAACCCCCCACCATGCAAAGATGGCCATATCTCATCTCACAGGCGTCAAGAGCGCACCGTTTTTTGTACATATATAGTTTAGATAGTAGTCTACATAATATACTAGTTGAATGAGGGCTGAAACCTCTGTGTTCGTCCATCGTACAACGAACAGTCCAGAAAATTGCAGTTGAGGTCACATGCTGCAAGACTTTTGTCAGCAAGTGTAACTCTCCAGGTAAGTAGAAGAACCTCTAACTCCCAGAATGCAAGTAGCTTCTATTTGAGAAACTGATTCTGGAGTAAATAGAGCTTGTAGTCTCTTCTCACTTGGAGTCCTTATAGGAGTAATCACACCTAAAGCTTCTGGTCTAGCTGGAGAACTAGTTACAGGGCCAATGAAGCTTCTTCCTTGATCCATAGCTGAAGTAGATGCAAATCCAGAAGGTTGAATTGCAGTCATGCTAGTATCCTCAGCAGAATCATCTGCTATCTTTGTGATATCTTCCACTTCCTGCTCTTCTATTTGAACTAGCTCCTCTCCACCACTCACTGGCTCATCTGGATCCTCCTGAACTCCTAGAGGTTTGAATTCTAGACAACCAGTAGGGGATCTAATTGAGTCAATAGTGTGCTTAGGATGAGGGACTGGAGCATATTCTGGAGTCTTGGAGCTGCTCTCAGAATTTTCCCACATTATTTCATTGAGCTCCCTTTACTTCCCTTTGCCAAGGTCTTGCATAGCTTGGTATTCAATAAAGAGGTAAGCCAAAAAGCACTCAACTTCATCCCTGAATAATACACAAGCAACTTCATGCTGTTTCTTACTGAAAGCAAAATGCTTCCTAGTTGCAGGGAATGCAGGAACATCTGGGTGAGGTATAGGATGCCTGCTCCTAACAGGGAGCAGTTGGGACTTAAAAGCAGGGAGCTTAGTCCTAAAACTCGTATGCCTGTTCAAGTCAATGAACATGACAGGTTCTCCAGATGCAGACCAAGACCATTCTGGCCTAAATGTACATAAATAATCCAATTCTTGTAAGAGATCCTTAAAGAATTCTCTACACCCAATGGATGGATATTTAATGTGCATTACATGGGGATGAGGATGTTCATGTATCCTCCTACCTACAGCTCTAACTAACCTTCTCCTCTCTGCTATCTCTGGATGCATGCTTATTAAGTTTGTCATCCTGGTAGCAGCAGGTTGGTAAGTCAGATGCCTTTGCTCTCTAGGAGTAAGAGCAATATATGAACTAGATCCATTAGGGGGGATAGGCCAATGTTGTTCATAATCTACAGTATCTTGGTGATGATAACTATAGTCTGATTGTACATGCCTACCTCCTGCATCACTTCCTACCATGGAATCTGATGCATAAGGATTGTCAGGTGGTAATGGATGGTGAGTACTGTCCCAAAAACTTCCAGGGACATGCACAGACATATTTGAAGCACTGGCCATAAGAGTTCTTCTCCAATTCAAGATGAATTTGTACTTAGGAATAATTTTCAAAATATGTTTCAGTTACAAAATTGATAAATGGCTTGATAAACTGTATCCCAGTAGCTGGTATGGGGTGACTAGAAAGACCTAATAAATGTGTGTTGAACTTTTATTGGTTGTGGTTGATCAGGAAGACATTGAATATAGACTTGAAATTCAAGTCTGGCACTTAGAGCACTTGATACTGAATTTATTGGAATATATGGCCTATAATTCCTAAAGGTGAATGTCAGAGTAATATGTGGGGGTGGACCACCAATACTACTATAACCTAAAACAGTAATTGTAAGGTTTGGGGCTTGAATCCAGACAGGATCTATATCAAGAGCCCAAGATAAGTTGTTGTATTCTGTGGTAAGAAAGGTATTTCTATACACAGAGTGGTCAAAATTGAGAAATTCTGTTTTGGGCAATAGGTTGACCAAAAATGGCAATGTTAGTTGATAGTTACTTGATGTAAGGACCTGGGTTGCTACACCAATGTTACAGGTCAGGGTACACTTGAATATCCAGAGCTTAAGAAAATGTAGATATGTTAGTATACACTAATCATACTCAATACTTCTTAGACTAGAGTAAGAAGGCTCAAAGTAGTTGCAATGCAATCAAGTAACACTCAAGGTAGTCTTAATCTTTCACAGTGTAAACTGACTAATTTATAGGTATAAAGAGCAAGACTACTATGGTCAGGTTCCCTTAGATATCTTAAATGTAGTTCAGCCCTAGTCACTTGGGCTAACTGATACTAATCTTAATACTAGACTTAAGGAATAGCTTATTGGATAGATGGTGGGCTGCCTAATGCATGTACTTCCTCAGCTACAGGTACTTGGATTTCCTCTAATAGCTGGTACTTCATGTCATGCTCAATCAGGCAATATTGTATCCTTCTATATCTCTGTATATAAGATACAGCAAATCAGACAGTATATAACTAATATGGTACTTTATTCCTCAGTACTAGTTGTATAAGAAATCACACAAAGACAAGAGAAATTGAAAGAGAAAAAGAAACCAATAACCAGTCTGGGTTGTAAGGAGGAGTGGTGGTCTGGAAGGGCCTCAGAGGAGGTCCTTTTATACCCTGAGGAGGGCATTCCAGAGCCAAATAGATGCATGCATGCCAGTGCAATCATCAAAAGAGGGTACTGCTATACTTGGTATACACCCTAGCCCAGTATAGGATAAGAGAGTAAAGACAGGGTGTGGATTGAAGGCATTGATGCATCTGAGACCTGCTATTGGCTTGTGGATCATATTATCATGGTATATACATGTCATGAACAGAGGCTACATCTCAGTGAGTCATAAGGTGAGTCAGAGAAGCTTCTGGATCAATTTGGGAAGCTCTCCTGACTCACTGGAGTCATTAGATCTTGATTGATGGTCCAGTAAGATTCTAATGATCTTCGGGCCATTCCGGCGCGAGGATCCGGTAGATCGCGACAATCTTCGGGCAGCAGATACTGCTGAAGATTAGCTATCGAAAGAGCATAAGATCGCTTTGATAGCGTAAGCGGTTGCCGAGATATGGGCGGTGCAATGTTGTAATCAATATCTCCTGGTAAGAGGAAATATTGCAACCTCTGTATCTCTCTGAGATCTTATTGTAAAAGCTTAATAAAATATGCGTTGGAAAGCAGGAAATTTGTATTATTTAATGGAACGCAAAATAGTACAATTTGGAGCACATACAAATTCAAGTATTTCACAATTTAATTACAGAGGCATTGCTTGAGGTTGGCAGAGCAGACTAAAATAATAGAAAATGTTAGTAATCCATAACAGGGAGTGGGTATACATTGGAGACAGTCATGTCATTTAGCTGCCAGTAGTCAATGCACATGTGAAGCTTCCCATTCTTCTTTTTAACAAATATGACAGGGGATGCCATTGGTGACCTTGAGGGTCTAATATGCCCTGCTTTCAACTGGTGGTCTAAGGTATCGTGTAATTCTGCATCTTCCTTGACACCCACACTATATATGGGGCTGTGCCTTGGCTTAGCATCTGGTTTTAGGTCTATTTCCATGTCCCATTTCCTATGGGGTGGTAATGGTTGGACATCATCTTCTTTGGCAAATATTTTCTTGAATTCTTTGTATTTTGCCAGAAGCAAGTCTAAAGAGTCCAACTGGAGCTCCTTGGGTTCATTTGCTTGCACATGTAGGGGTTTGGTGATGCAATGCTTTAAGCATATTGACAAATTGAATTTCATGTCCTTCCTGTCCCAGTCAATGTCAGGGTTATGCAATTTGAGCCATGACATGCCCTGGACTAAATCATTTTTGCCAACATTCACAACATAAGCACTGAGAATTTCTTGGTGCTCCTGAATGCACAGCTCAAAGGTGCAATAGTGGGTCACAGACCCAGAGTCAATCTCCCTTCCATTGATTACTTGTAGTTTCTTTGGTGTTTTTAGGGTGACTGTAGGGATGTGATATTGTGTAACAAGGTTTTCATGTATAAATACTGACATGGCCCCTGAGTCAATCATGGCCCATCTGTTGAACTTTTTCATATTGTATGCAGACTTGTGTTTGGGGGTTGTGTGCAGAGGAAATGCATGAAAGAAAAACTGAAATTGTGATTGGTTTCCTAACAACATACATCCCACTTCCATATTTTTATTTTCATTCTGCACATTTTGTAACATAGTGCCCAAGACTGCCCCCCTGGCACAGTTTGAGCTCATTCTTTTACCAACTCATCATTGGTTGTCTCTACATCTTCTACAACTGCCTTGTATCCTGACATTTTGGCTGAGGGACATTTGGCAGTGATATGACTGCACCCTCCACAGTTGTAGTAGGTATTTGTCCCCTTTCCTTTTCCTGCACTATCCAGGTCCATTGCATCTGGGTCTCTTGCCTTGGGGGCCACTGGTGGATGATTATCCTTCTTTATGTCCTTAAAGGATTCCTGGATATTGGAGTTGCTACCATCATAACAGACAGTGGGAACTGTGAAACTCTTGGCATTGGGCCCAATGGCCACAATTTGGCCCTTTATCACCTTGCCATCCTTAATCTTGTATATTCGCTCCCCATTCCTGAACTTTTCCCTGGGGGAACTGCTTTGGGAGGTAGTTGCTGGCTTACTGGACAAGGCATTATTGCTGCTAGACTTGTTGCCCCCATGGGATGTCCTTTTGCTACCAAACAAGATAAGGTGATGGTTGATTTCCAGGGCTCGCTGAGTGAGCTGGGCAAAGGTCTTAGTGCAGGGATTGTAGTTTTGGGCCACCATGCTGTCTGTTATATCAGATGATAGGCCATCATAGAACTGGTCATGCATGGCTGTGTCATTGTAATTGAGCCCCATTGAGTATAGGTTGAAGAGGGTGAGATAGTCCTGAACCATCTTAGATTGTTTCAATTTCTGCCATTTCTTGCAGTTATTTTTGGTGCAGTTCAGGTCTCCATAACAGGTAGCAAACTCTTGCCAAAATAGTTTAGCATCATGAAGCCATGCAACTGTAGTTCCCAGGTTTAGGATTTTGAATTCCTCATATGAGTTGACCCATTTGGCAGTGGACCCTTCAAGATAAGATGTGATAAAGGCAACCACCTGATCTGCAGAGTGCCCACTCATGTTTGTGTTGATGTATCAAGCACATGCAATTCTAAATGAAATGGTGTCTTCATGCTTTGTGCCATCAAATTTTTGGGGAGCAGCCATTTTAACTTTTGCAGTTGATCCACTAGAGGTAATGGTGGTGGCTGGTTGTGGCTGGATCATGCTGGAGGAGGGTTGTACTTGGGTGGCACCTGAGCCACCTGAGGAGGTATTGATTTGCACTTCAATGTGTGTGATAGTAGTTTGGAGTATTGCTAACATGCTAACTAGGTTGTTAACATTGGTGGCCAGCCTGGCCACATTGGCATCTATCTTTGTCTGGTTTGTTGTGAGTTTTGCTTCAAGCAAATCTGTGTAAGTTTTATTATTATGTTTGATGTCTCCAATATCATTTTGGAGGTTGTTGGTTTGTTCTTGCAATTTGTCCATTGACTGAAGCATGTAAATGACTTTTTCTCCATCAGACGTGCTTGCCCAAGCAGGGGTAGAAGGTTGTGATGCCATTTCAGGGAGATCTCAGATAGATTCTAGGAACAACTGAGGTGGTAGGGGATTACAGGGAATTGAGAGTTGTTTTGATAATAGAAGATCTCTGTACCCTGCACAAGTCTATAAATTTCAAAGTTTTCAATCCCCCCAAATCTCAACCACATATCATCCAAGTCCCAACTCTTGGTGTCCTGGCAGCAATACAGGGGTTCCACCCTCTTCAGTTTAATTTGATCCCTCAGGAGCACTTCCTTGCGGAAAATCAATTTGGCCTGCTGGAAGGGATGCTTCTTCCTGAATTGGCAAGCCTGTGCCACTTAGAAAGGTAGGGTGAGGGAGGTCTGATGGCGTTGAGAAGACAGGGAAGGCATACTTGTGGGGTCCAGTTGTTTCTTGGACTAGTGCTTGTAGTTCAAGATGATTGTGGAGGAGGGATAGATAGTCCTCCTGGTGTTTGCAACCACTTGGTTAGGTATGCACAGCAGGCCTTGGCTTTGCAAAGTTTTTCACAGGTTTCTTTGTACCTATTGCAGTAATGACAATACCTGTCTTGGAAGTTTTCAATGGTATCTAGTAGGTGACAAAGGAGTTGTTGGCCAAGGTTCTCCAGCTTATAGCTGGTGACAGGGGATGATATAGTAGTATAAAAATTTGTCCTTCTTAGGACAGTAGGGGCAGTGTGCTGGGAAGGTGGCTCCATTTGCTTGATGGCAAATTTTGCACTTGGGGGCACCTGGCTCAGTGACAAAGGCTTGTTGGGCTTGTCTGACTTTCTGGGGGTGGACTTTGACAATTTTCACATGGTTAAAGTTGATGTGCCCAGCCTCCTCAAGGATATCTTTGACCAAGTTGAGAGTGAAGCAGTGGATAGACAGGTGTCCAAACCACCCACACAAGTGGCAGTGGTGGTCTTCTGTAAAGGGTTGTGCCACTGGGGGCTGCATTCTGTCAGGGATGTATTTGAGCAAGAACAAGACAGAACAAGAAAAGATAGACCCTTTCCTGAGTCTATTGGAGTGGGAAGGTGACCTCTGTTGCTCAGCTACTTAAGGGCAATGAGCAACCCCACCTCTTGTCAACAAAAGAGATGAGAGAACCAAAGCTTGTTACAACATGTAAGGGACCCAACCTTTGGTCAGTGAGTGGCTGCATCCATGAGGACCAATAGCACTTCAACTGATATAGGTGTGCAAGGTTTCACAGAGGCATGTATAGGGCAATGATGTCTTGTGGCTGTGGATAGGTTGAGTAGGATTGGGGAAGGCAGCAGAGTGATATCTCAAGACAAGACCAACAGTGTTACAGACATATCCCAGACAATGCTGAGACTTATGATTGAACAAGAACTTGACCTGATGTCAACAACAACAAGTCAGGCAACAAGAAAAGTAAGAAAGAAAGAACTTGTATTCAATGAGAGGTCAAGTTCTTGAGGAGTCCTCTGCAAACTTGACCCAGTTTATATACATGATATGAGCCACATCATAACAAACAAGTCCATACAGTGAGTCATGACCAATAAGAGATAGAAGCAACTGCAGAACTGCAGAATTTCACATCAGAGTTCAAATACATCTTGGTTATTGGTCTGGAACATCCCTTGAGTCACATGACACAGATATACCATAAAAGGCAAGTATGTTTTGAAAATGATCTCATAAAATGTAATAAATCAAGAAAATATTATAGAGTGGATATATGCATGTCAGTTCATGACAACTAGGGCTGAACTACATTTAGGATATCTGAGGGAACCTGACTATAGTAGTCTTGCTTGTTATACCTATAAATTGGTCAGTTCAAACTGTGAAAGATTAAGACCACCTTGAGTATTACATGATTGCATTGCAACTACTTTGAGCCTTCTTACTCTAGTCTAAGAAGTATTAAGTACAATTAGTATATGAACATATCTACATTTGCTTAAGCTCTAGATATTCAAGTGTACCCTAACCTGTAACAAGCTCTTCTGCAGATGAGGATTCCCTGCACAGAATCAACTGGATTGTCTTGTACAAGCAATACACAACAGTCAAAATGCTGTCAAAGCCTCTTGATTTCAGCAGTTTGACTATGTGTCAGGGCTGACAACCTCAACAGCAACACCTTACACTGATGAGGCCAGGGTAGACCCAAAGGCTATGATGGCCAAGGGTCAGACTGCAACATCTAGACAGGACATGCAGTGAAGCAAAGGGGTGCATCAACACACAGAGGGTTGTCAGATGTGTACTTGGCCTTAAGAGGTCTTGGCAAGTACTATATGGCTTGGTGACCAACTCAGGTAGAAGGGATAGTTCAACAGGAGGTCAAGTTCTGAGGCCTAAGTCTCTCAGGCTCTCCCTTATATGTTCAAGGATTGGGTTGTACATGTGAAATAGCAATTAGTGTAAAGTCATACAATATGTGAAGTGGTGCCATGTCAACAGAATATTGCATAATACATTAACAATGCTCAACAACAACAAGGTCATGTGACTCACTCAATAATTCTATGCATATACCTGCATAAACAGGAATTGTCCAAAAAGTAGACAATAGAGATAAAATAAAATTGTATAAATTCTGAACCAATTGGTGCTCATGGTCTAGGCCACAAGACTATGAAATCATATCACATGTCTTGCCAGCCCCTGGCAAGAACAGGGAGAGGATGTAGAGCAAGGTGTCTCTCATGTCCCCTGCTCCTTTTGGAGATTTCACAAGAGTCTACATAACAATTGAGCTGGAACTTCATAGCCAGCCAGTAGTAGTGTCTTGACCACAGCTCTAGAGTGTGCACACATGCACAATGCCCAGCAGCTGGTGAATCATGGAAATGCACCAACAAGCTCTGTGTGATGAGCCACAATCAAGGTCTTGTGGCTAACCATCATTTTTTCCTTTGTCTACTGCATTTTTCTTGTGCCTTGACCAGCTCCCCTTCATGAGTAAGAACCTCCACTTGCTTACTGAGCCACTTCCAATTCTTAGTCCCTTGCTTACCAATCACTGCCATTCACCTTACTCAGCTTACTGACTTGCTGACTGATGGACATACTATTATTAGTAACTGGCTGACTGATCACTGCCATTCATTCTTACTCATCCTGCATGTATGCTTGGTCACTCCCTTGTTTAGCTTAGTTAAAAGCAAGGAGAGCAAGCTGGTCTACCCCAGCTTGCTCTACCTCATCAATTCCCCTCTAAAGCACTCTGTGTGGAGTTCAGTCCCTAGCTGACTTATTAGCTTAAGTAGTGGCTAGAAGGACCTTAAGTCAAAGCCACATTGCAAGCCCCAGCAGTAAGCATCTGACTTAGCTGCTGTCCACAGTTGCTTACTCAGTGATGGGTGTCTGTCAGCCACAAGCAGATCAGTGCATACAGTGTCAAGCCACAAGACAGTAGACACATGTAAGGCATCCAGCCAACACAAGCCATGCCTCAGTAATAGACAGGAAATAGTCCAAACACATTTTGGGCATGAGCCACTTGTAAAGCAAAGTCTGACAACTGCTTTCAGAGGTTGCAACACTCTGTTTGATGTCAGACTCATCAGCAACAACAATTGTTCCCTGTTAAAACAAGACTCCATCCCACATAGAATAGTCCTTGAACTGTGCTGCAATAAAATGGGCATATTCTGTGAACCAGAGATGGCAGAGAAAATCACTTCTCAGTTAGGGTTGTCCAGCAGCATGTCCTTGATCAGGGAGATAAGTGGAGCTGACATTGCTGCTGCTTTGCCAACAAGGAGGTGTTCTGGAAGCATTATCTGTGGCTTAGGCTCTGAAGGGATGCGCTCCAGCCACCATGAGAGCACATGTGGTTTCTCCAACAATGTACCTGGCTTGTGTTCAATGACAAAGTTGTAGGAGGCAAGGGTGAGGTGCCAGTGTGCATGTCATCTGTTAAAGCTCCTGGAAGTCTTCCAGTTCTCCAGATTCTTGTGATCAGTCAAGACAGTGACTGGGTGCTTTGTTCCTGCCAGGAAAATGTGCCAGTGTTCAAAGGAGCAAATTATAGCCAGTAGTTCCTTGTCATGGGTATCATAATTGAGCTCTGCAGGGGAGAAGCAGGCTGAAATGATGGCTACAGGGTGCATGCATCCATCAGCCTGTCACTGAGACAGCACAGCACCCATTGCATTGCCCAAAGCATCAGTTTCCAGATGATAGGGTTCATACTCATTTGGGTGTGCAAGCACAGGTTCCAATGAAATTGCCAGTTTGATGCCATCAAATGCTGCTTGCTTCTCTTCTCCCCAATGCCATGGGATGTCCAGATCTGTAAGATCATGCAGTGGCCTTGCCAACCAGCTGAAATCTGCAATGCAGCAACAGTAGAAGTTTGCAAATTGTTGTGACCCTCTGGATGCTTCCTTGCAAAGCACTTAAGTAGTGGCTGCATTGACAGTTTGGTGCTATGTGGTATGTATTGAGTGTTCTAGTTACAGTGTTTGCTATGGTCTATGGTGGTTGACAAGATAAAGCAAGCTGAGGCATCCAGTCTTGCTTTATCCTTCTTATATATGCCTGTGGCTGCAGTGGCTGCAGATGTATTATCTAAGCACAATCCGCAGTAGGTGCAGGTTATGTACAGTACTATGGGTTAGGTAATTGTTTGTCTTAAGTTTGTGCAGCTCCGAATCTTATAGAGCCACATGAGGTCCAAGGGGTAAGCACTGAGGTCATGTGATCCTGCCATAAGCACCAAGATCATGTGACAACTTGCTCCTCACTCCAAGTAACAAGGGAGAGAAATGCTGGAGTGAGTTCAGGGTAACCACTGTAAGCACTGGTTAAGTGCCAAGGTCACATGACCTTGTTTATGGCTTGTTCTGCTTAGGAAAAAAATGCCATAAATCCGTAAAAATATTTGGTTATTCTATTATGTCTGTTTGACAGGTAATAACATTATCCCCCCCTTTGGACATGTCTTGGGGGACCTCAAGACATGGTTTGGGTCCTTATGCAAAAGGAATCTCATGCACCAAGGAGGTTAAGGGTGCTGGACTCAAACCAACAACCTTTTGGCTGATTCAGTGTTGTTCGATGAGGTCAGGCTGAGTCAGGCTAGACCCTTAACCTCTTTGTTACATGAGATTGTTTTTCTTTTCTTTGTTGTGGAGGTTATTTAGGGGTGAGGATTTGTCTGCTTCTCAGAATGCCCCAACTGTTTGGATGGGCATAGCAGAAGTTGTACAGTACAGTAAATTATTCTAAGGGAATACAAAGAATGGTTTTTCTCCTGTTTACACCCATTCTACATTTCATGATACCCATAAGTCCCCTTCTTCCCCCTCTATGTCTGACCAACACTTCATGATTGCCAACCAGCTATTTCACAGAATAACTGTCAGCTGTACCTTCATCAATTTCATGTGCACATACCTGCCTGTGAAGTCCACCTTGTACTGGCTCAGGGCCTTGAGCAAGTACTTCCTGTTTGACTGGACCATGTTGTCCAGGATCCAAATGTCAGCATCTTCTGACAAGTTGCCCACATTCCACACATTGCAAATCTGGCTGTGGCAGCCCTTGGATTGTGCATACATTGTTTTCCCTGTTCCAGTTTCTCCTTCTATCACCAGGATGCGATGGCACACCCCTCTTCCCCTCTTCTCAACCTCCTTGGCAAACCATCTGTCTGCTTGGTCAATGTGCTCCCAGTCTTCTAGGACCTCTAACTCCACAGGGATTGCAGGCATGCAACCCTGGTCTTCCTTGTATGTGTACTCAGCATATGCTTGTACCAAGTTCTGCATCATCACCATCTGGAGGGGGCAGAGGTGCTTGAATGCCTGGTAGTACTCCTGTTTCATCGCCAAGGCAACAATCTCCATCCCATCCTCCAAGTCTGCCTCCATCCTTGACCGTTTTCCACCCTTTCCCTTCACCAAGATCTCCTCCAACCTTTCCAAGGTCAGGTCCCCCACCATCAAATCCTCTATCTCCTCGCCATTAGCTCCAATGTCCTTCCAGAGATAGTTGAAGGGGTCCCTTTCTGGGTTGCCTCCTGGCCTGTCCTTGAGGTCTTTGGGCCATATGTTGGGGTGTTGCCCCTCGAAGTCCCAGAACCCCACATTCTGGGTGTTCCACCCACCCTTCTGTTCCTGACTGATGGAGAGGGCGTGGACATGCAGGGGCTGGGTTGGGTTGTAGTTCAGCTCCTCCAGGTTGTGCCATTCAACCATGGCTAAGGTTGCCCAGTGATTGGGCTGGTGGTGGCAGAACACCTCATATTGGGTGGCAAGCCCACTTGAGGGCTGATTGCGTAGCTTCAACCAGGTCAGCAGCACTGCCCTGGTCTGGACATGGAATCAGGGGGCCTGTGCAGTTTCAGTTGGCTCTTTGGACCTGTGATCTGTCAGCATAAGCTGTGTAGAAGCAGGTGAGGGGGCTTGGCTTGATTCCAAGGGTGCCAGCAATGGTGATGCCAACCTCTGCCCTGTGCTTGATTCGTTTGGCTGGAGTGTTCCCACGTTCAAGCCATCTTTGCTTAGCATTGTTGGTGTTTTTTGAGGTAGATGTGTCTTGTGGGGAGGGCATGAAATGATAGCCCCTTTTACCCCCAAAGGTGTCCCCTAGATATACCCTTTCTGGTTGTTGTGATCATGTGGTTTCCTGATGTAGGCTTGTGCTGGTTATGATGCATCTCCAAGGGGTGCCCTTCCTGTGTTCCCCTGTGTCGGCCTTATTCTTTGCTATGCTTGGGGCCTCTGCTCCTCCACTTTGGTTGGTGCCCCCTCTCTGACCCCTCTGGTAGTTAGGGGATAGCGTATATTCATGTGACTAGGCTAGGTCATGTGATTCCTGTGCTTTGTTGTTTGTTTTCTGGCAGATGGTCACATGTCTGTTGGTGTCACCTGACCAGACTTTGTTTTGATGTTTGTGCAAGTTATTGTGTTGCACCATGATTTTTTAATGTTTGTGGTTTTGTTGTTTTCCTTCCTCATCCTGTCTTTACTATGCATGTTATTTCCCTTAACTACAATCCCCTTGACTGCACCTGCTGGTCTCTCCCTGAGGGGGAGTACTGTGCCTACTGTGATGCCATGTGCAATGCCTGTCACAAACTGACATGCATATATCCACTCTATAATATTTTCTCGATTTACTACATTTTACAAGATCATCTTCAAACATACTTGCCTGTTATGGTATATCTGTGTCATGTGACTCAGGGAATGTTCCAGACCGGTAACCAAGATGTATTTCAACTCTGATGTGAAATTCTGCAGTTCCGCAGTCACTTCTACTGCTTCTATCTCTTATCAGTCATGACTCACTGTACGGACTTGTTTGTTATGATGTGGCTTGTACTATGTATATAAACCAGGTCAAGTTCGCAGAGGGCTCCTCAAGAACTTGACCTCTTGTCAAATACAAGTTCTTTTCCTTTCTTACTATTTTTCTTGTTGCCTGACTTGTCGTTGTCGACATCAGGTCAAGTTCTTGACAATCGTAAGTCTCAGTGTCGTCTGGGATACTTCTGGAACGCCATTGGTGTCGTCTTGAGATAACTCCCCGTTGCCTTCCCCAATCCTACTCCACCTATCCACAGCCACAAGATATCATTGCCCTATACGTGCCTCTGTGAAACCTTGCATAGCCAGGTCCCTCACACGTTGTAACAAGCTTTGGTTCTCTAATCTCTTTCGTCAACAAGAGGTGGGGTCGCTCATTGCCCTTAAGTAGCTGAGCAACGGAGGTCACCTTCCTATTCCAATAGACTCGGGAAAGGGTCTATTTTTCCTTTTATCTTGCTCTTGCTCAAGTACGTCTCTGACGGAACGCACGGCCCTCAAGTGGCACAACCTTTTACAGAAGACTAGCACTGCCGTCAGTGTGGGTGGGTCGGACACCTGTCGATCCACTGCTTCACCCTTAACTCAGTCCAAAGTATCCTTGAAGAAGCTGGGCACATCAATTTCAACTGAGTAGTAATTATCAAAGTCCGCCCCCAAAGAGTCGGACACGCCCAACAAGCCTTTGTCACCGAGCCAGGTGCCCCTGAGTGCAAAGTTTGCCATCGGGCAAATGGAGCCACCTTCCCAGCGCGCTGCCCTTATTGTCCTAAGAGGGACAAATTCCTTTATTACTACACCATCCCCCACAACCAGCTATAAGCTGGAGAACCTTGGTCAACAGCTTCTTCGTCACCTGTTAAACACTATCAAAAATTTCCAAGACAGGTACTGTTATTACTGGAATAAGTACGAAGAAACCTGTGAAAAACTTCACGAAGCAGAGGCCTGTTGCGCATACTTAACCAAATGTTTGCGCAAACACCAGGAGGACTACCTATCCCTCCTCCAAGACCATCTCAGACTAGAAGCTATAGTCCAAGAAACAGTTGAACCCCACAAGTACGCCTTCCCCGTCTTCTCAATGCCATCAGACCTCCCTCACCCCACCTTTCTAAGTGGCACAGGCTTGCCAATTCAGGAAGAAACACTCCTTCCAGCAGCCCAAATCAGTTTTCCCCAAGGAAGCACTCCTTTGGGACCAAACTAAACTAAAGAGGGTGGAGTGCCCCTATCGTTGCCAAGACACCAAAAGTTGGGACTTGGACGATACTTGGTTAAGGTTCGTGGGAATCAGAAACTTTGAAATTTACAGACTTGTGTGGGGAACAGAAATCCTCTACTATCAAAACAATTCCCAATTCCCTGTACTTCCTTATCGTCTCCGTCGTCTTTAGAATTTTACCAAGTCTTCTCTGAAATGGCGTCACAACCCTCTACCCCGGCTGGGCAAATATGTCCAATGGGGAAAAAGTCATCTATATGCTCCAGTCAATGGACGAACTACAAGAACGAACCAACAACCTCCAAAATGACATTGGAGACATAGAACATAACAACAAGACATACATGGATACACTCGAAGCAAGGCTCACCACCAACCAGACAAAAATAGATGCCGATGTGGCCAGACTGGCCACCAGCGTTAATAACCTTGTGGGCATGTTAGCAATACTTCAAACATCGATCACACATGTTGAAGCCCAAATAAACACCTCATCAGGTGGCTCAGGTGCCACCCAAGCACAACCAATCACTGGTACAACCCAACCACAGCCAACAGCTACTATTACCACTGGCGGATCAGCCGTAAAAGTCAAGATGGTGGCTCCCCAAAAGTTCATGGCACAAAGCATGAAGAAGCCATCTCATTCAGGATCGCATGCGTGCGATACATCAATACCAATATGAGTGGGCACTCAGCTGACCAAGTGGTCGCATTTATCACATCCTATCTTGAAGGATCAGCAGCCAAATGGGTCAACTCATATGAAGAATTTGAAATTTTAAACCCTGGAACTGCGATCCCCTGGCTTCACAATGCCAGTTTGTTCTGGCAAGAATTCACTACCTGTTATGGGGATTTGAACTGCACTGAAAATAACCACGACAAGTGGTGGAAACTGAAACAATCCAAGATGGTTCAGGATTACCTCACCCTATTCAACCTATATTCCACAGGTCTCAACTACAACGATGCCGCCACGCGTGATCAGTTCTATGATGGTCTATCGTCAGATGTAACAGATAGCATGGTGGCCCAAAACTATGACCCCCGCACCAAAACCTTTGCCCAACTCACTCAGCGAGCCCTAGAAATTGACCGCCACCTCATCTCGTTTGGTAGCAAATGAACGTCTCATGGGAGCAACAAGCCCAGCAGCAACGCCTTGTCCAGTAGACTGACCAATAACCCCCAAAGCACTCCCCAAAAGGAGAAATTCAAAAGTGGGGAACGGATATATAAGATTAAGGACAGGAGAGCTGTAAAAGGTCAGATTGTGGCCATTGGGCCCAATGCAAAGGGTTTCACAGTTCCAACTGTCTGCTATGATGGCAGCAATGCCAATGTACAAGAATCCTTCAAGGACATAAAGAAGGATAATCATCCACCAGCGGCCCCCAAGGCAAGTGACCCAGACGCAATGGATTTGGATAGCGCAGGAAAAGGAAAGGGGACAAACACCTGCTATAACTGTGGAGGACGGGGTCATATCGCAGCCAAATGCCCCTCAGCTAAGATGTCAGGATACAAGGCAGTGGTTGAGGATGTAGAAACAACCGACGAAGAGTTGGTAAAAGAATGAGCTCAAACCATGCCAGGGGGGCGGTCTTGGGTGCTATGTTACAAAATGCGCATAATGAAAATAAAAATATGGAAATGGAATGTATGTCGTTAGGAAACCAATCACAACTACAGTTTTTCTTTCATGCATTCCCCCTGCGCATAACCCCCGAATGCAAATCTGCATATAACATGAAAAAATTTAACAGATGGGCCATGATTGACTCAGGGGCCACGTCAGTATTTATACATGAAGATTTGGTTAAACAATACCGTATTCCTACCGTCGTCCTAAAAACACCCAAGAAACTGAGGGTAATCAATGGAAGGGAGATAGACTCTGGGTCTGTGACCCATTACTGCACCTTTGAGTTGTGTATTCAAGAGCACTGAGAGATCCTCAGTGCCTACATTGTGAATGTTGGCAAAAATGATCTAGTTCTGGGCATGTCATGGCTCAAATTCCATAACCCAGACATTGATTGGGAGGGGAAAGATATGAAGTTCAACTTGCCAATATGCTTGAAACACTGCATTACCAAACCCCTACATGTGCAAGCAAACAAACCCAAGGAGCTCCAGTTGGACTCTTTAGATTCCCTCCCAACCAAATACAGGGAGTTCAAGAAAATATTTGCTGAAGAAGACGACGTCCAGCCGTTACCACCCCATAGGAAGTGGGATATGGAAATAGATTTAAAACCAGATGCCAAGCCAAGGCATGGCCCCATATATAGTGTGGGTGTCAAGGAAGATGCAGAACTGCACAAAACCTTGGAGCGCCAACTGAAAGCAGGGCATATCAGACCCTCAAGGTCACCAATGGCATCTCCAGTCATATTTGTCAAAAAGAAGAATGGGAAGTTGCGCATGTGCATCGACTACCAGCGACTAAATGAAATGACAGTCTCTAATGTGTACCCACTCCCACACATCAATGATATTGTGGAGACACTGTGTGGGGCAAAGATATTCACCAAGTTTGATCTAAAGTGGGGCTTCAACCTCATATGAATTCGGGAAGGGGACAAATGGAAAGCAGCTTTTAAGACCAAATATGGGCTGTACAAGCCCTTAGTCATGCAATTTGGTCAAAAGAACGCACCAGGAACCTTCATGGCCATGATCCGGGAAGAGTTCCAAGACATCGAGGGCATTTATGTGGTAATCTATATGGATGACATATTAGTATTCTCCAAAAACCAGGAAGAACATGATGAACATGTCAAGGAAGTCTTATGTTGCCTTCAAAAAGCTGGCCTATATTGTGCCCTGGAGAAATGTGTTTTCGATGTCACTGAAGTTGATTACCTGGGAATAGTAGTGACTCCCCAGGGAATTAAAGTAGACCCAGCCAAGGTCAAAAAGGCTGTTGAATGGCCCACCCCTACCAACCCAACCGAAGTCCTGGAAGGGTTGGGGTTTGCAAATTGGTTGAGGCACTTCATAAAAGACTTTTCGAAAATTACAAGATGTCTTTATGAACTTGTCAAGAAGGATGTAAAATGGGAATGGACAGAAGAAAGGGATCAGGCATGGAATCTGCTGAAGCAAAAATTAAAAGAAGCCCCCCTCCTAATTCAGCCAGAACCCAACAAACCATTCATTTTGGAAGCTGACGCCTCAGGCTATGCCACAGGCACTGTATTATTGCAATATGGAGAGGACGGAATGCTCCACCCAATCTCCTATTACTCCAAGGCAATGGTCCCAGCAGAAAGAAATTACGATATCTACAACAAAGAAATGCTGGCAATTATAAAGGCCCTCAAACACTGGTGTCATTTGCTAGAAGGGGCCGAACACCTGGTAAACATTGTTTGTGACCACAAGAACTTGGAGTATTGGAAGATGAATCAGCCACTGAACAGCTGGGTCACACAGTGGCATGAGTTCTTATCCAGGTTCGAATTCAAGATTCTATATATTGAAGGAGCGAAGAATGGCTGGGCAGACATACTCTCTAGGCTGTCAAGACACATCCCTAAAGAGGGGGGTGAGAGCCAAGCTCTGCTTGCGCAAAACCAATTTTTGGAGCTGAAATCACTATGCCTACAAGCAATCACGCCAGACAATGACCTAGAACAACTCATTAGGGATGCTATCCCAGGGGATGAACACCTATCAAAAGTCCTAAAAGCCCTAGATGACAATGAAAAGGTCAAAGATTGGGAATGGGACGAAGGACTCTTACGACACAAGGGCAGAATCTATGTCCCCAATAACAAAGAACTTTGCAAACTGGTCATCGAAAGCCGTCACAACAACCCAGCAGCAGGACACCCAGGACAGTTCAGAACATATGAATTGTTAAATTGCAAATACACGTGGTTGTCAATGAAAAAATCAGTCAACGAATATGTCACACACTGCGAGTCATGCATCAGGAACAAGCACAGCAACCAAGTTCCCCCAGGGCTCCTAAACCCAATACCCGCACCAGAGAAACCTTGGGAGGAAATTACTTATGATCTGATCACCGGGCTACCCCTGTCAGAGGGGTTTGATGCCATATTTACAGTTGTCGACTGCCTGACAAAAATGGTCCACTTTATTCCATGTCAATTGGAGGCCAGCGCTATGGATTGCACCAACCTGTTCCTAACATATGTATGGAAACTCCATGGGTTACCATGGAAAACAATCTCAGACTGTGGCCCCAACTTTGCATCCAAGTTCTTAAGGCACTTATACAAACAACTGGATATAAAACCCTCCTACTCCACAGCATACCACCCTCAGCAGATGGCCAGTCTGAACGGGCCAACCAAGTAGTGGAAGGGTATATCAGACACTATGTATCAGACAGACAAGACGACTGGGTCTTGCTCCTACCATTAGCTGAATTTGCCTACAATAATGGTGTCAACGCCTCAACTGGCAAATCACCATTCTTTGCAAACTACGGTTTCCACCCAAGGCTAGCGGTTGGGAATAGGGAGGAACCAGAACTCCCTTTAGTGGACAACCATGCAGAATGGCTCCAAAAGGGCCATGACGAACTTAAGGCAGCCCTGGAAATAGCAAACCAGAGGATCAAGGAATACTACAACCAGAAGCATCGGACCCCTGAAGCTATTAAGGTTGGAGACAAAGTCTGGCTTGATACCAAAAACATACGGACACAGCAGGCCTCCAGGAAACTGGCCCACAAAAGAGTTGGACCATTCAAGGTGGTAGCACAACATGGCACACATGCCTACAAACTGGACCTACCGATAACCATGAAAATACACCCAGTGTTTCATGTCTCACTCCTCACCAAATATAAGGATGACCCCTATGGCCATCAGGTTCCCCCACCACCACCTGTGGTAACTCCTGAAGGGGAAGAAGAATTCGAAGTGGAACAGATCATAAAGTCACAATACAACAAAAGATCTAATGTCTTTGAATACTATGTCAAGTGGCTTGGCTACAACGAGCGACAATGGCTAACATACGATGACCTGGTGAATGCACCAGAACTCATTGCTGACTATGTCAAGTCACACCCAAAGGCACCCCATGACCCCTGTGCCTTGAAGGGGGGAAGTGTCACAAACTGACATGCATATATCCACTCTATAATATTTTCTTGATTTACTACATTTTACAAGATCATCTTCAAACATACTTGCCTTTTATGGTATATCTGTGTCATGTGACTCAGGGAATGTTCCAGACTGGTAACCAAGATGTATTTCAACTCTGATGTGAAATTCCGCAGTTCCGCAGTCGCTTCTACTGCTTCTATCTCTTATCAGTCATGACTCACTGTACAGACTTGTTTGTTATGATGTGGCTTGTACTATGTATATAAACCAGGTCAAGTTCGCAGAGGGCTCCTCAAGAACTTGACCTCTCATCGAATACAAGTTCTTTTCCTTTCTTACTATTTTTCTTGTCGCCTGACTTGTCGTCGTCAACAATGCCTCCCTTGAAGACTTCTATGGAGGTGTCAGGGATTGGTTCTTCTGTGAGGTGCCAGGTATGTGTGCTTGTTCTTCATTGTTCTCATGTTGCAAACTTGTTCTGTAGAAGAGCGCATCCTCCTTGATGGTCAGGCCCATGAGGCCACCCTTGAGTGTGTCTGGGTGCTTGTTGATCAGGACTACAAGTCCTTTGAGGAGCGGTCTCACCAGGCCACTCTTGCCAAATTTTTTGAGGAGGGCTCTGCTCCCTTGTTTGATGAGGCTTTGCCCTTTGCAGTGTCTGGTTCTGGGTGTTTCCAGAACTACATGGCTGACTTCCCAGGGGGGGAGGCCCCTTGGCTGTGGCCCACTACCTGGTCAGTTGTTCAGACCAATAAGAAGGATAAAAAAGGCAAGAAGCCCTATACCCGGCCCCTCAAGGGCAAACATAAATAGAGAGTAAAAAATGTATTAAGTTTGATGTGTAAAAATAAAACTCTTATACATTTGAGAAAATTTCATGGGAGGCAAAGTGGTCATATGGGGGCTGGTTCCAACAGTGGCACCTCCTCCAGAGCTTTGACAAGCTTGTTTTCCCACTGGCCCCAGCCCTGTTTGGCTTCCTTACCACATTGTTAGTTTGGGTATTCCCCTGTTTGCTGCTGATCCCTGAAGGCTTGTTCCCCCCTTGTTTGTACTTTGCTGGTGCCCAGGTTGAATTTGATGAGTTGCTGGTCCTTGCATTCATTTTCTGGTTTGCAAACTGCATGTTGTCCATTTTGCAGGCAAAGTCAATTAATTGATCTAAGGTATATGATGGACCTTCAGCCTCATTTGCCAGTACTTCAATCCTTAAGATCTCTTGTTGTACTTCAGGTTTTAACCCTTCCCTGAATTGGTCCTTGAGGGCTTCCTGGTTCCAGTCTACCTCTTGGATCAGGATCTGGAATTGGGTAGCATAATCCAATGCACTCTTGGTTTGTGTTAATTTCCTTAGTTTCCAGATGGTCTTTTCCTTTATGACTGGGTTGTTAAAAGCATCCAGGAATCCCTTCCTGAAATCCTTCCAGGATGCAAGGATACCTGTGCATTCACCTGCTAGTAGTTTCCAGCGGTAAGGTTGTGCCCAGTTTGCTGCTTCCCTGTCCTCCATGTTCATTAACACAGCAGATATCTTTTTTGGGTTGTCAAAAGCTGATTTGTCATAGTCAGTGAAGAAAAGTTCCATGCTGATTATGAAGTTCTCTGCTTCCTTCCCTTTTTTTCCCATTAAATTTGCTGGGTCTCCCTAGTCGCACCTCCTTAGGAGTGTGGTTTGCAGCAAGGGTAGGTTGGTTTGCTTGGGATGGAGGTTCTGTTCAGGGTCTTATTGTGGACTCAGCCTGGAAGGTTCTTCCCAGAAAGGGTGTTCATACTGGGGAGGCTGAGGGGGATTGTGAGGGGCTTCCTATGACCACCCTAGTTCTTCCCCAGGTCTCTTCTGTCCTTTCCCTTGGCCTTCCTGCTTCAGTTATTTTCTGGAGCTCATTTCCTAGATCAGTTACCCATTGTTCTAGTGCAGTCAGGATCTCCCCAGTGTTTTCAGTTTTCTTCTCTAAGCTTTCAAGCTTTTGCTCTTGCATTCCCAGTACCTGGTTTATTTCCATGGAGATGTCCTTTAATTCTTTTATCAGGTTCCCCATTTCTGCTTTTAGGTTGTCCTGGTTCTTTGCCACATAGAGGACATTTTTGTTGGATGTTTCCATTGACCTTACCATCCAGTCCACATTTCCTTCTTGCTGGGTTAGTGATATTTGACACTGATTTATACCTGTGATTGCCTTTTCTAGTTCCCTATGGTTATTGTCTCTAAGTTCCTTGAGCCCTGCCCTGATGGTGGTGGCAATGGTGTGAATAGGGTTGGCAGTGGTTATGGTTCCAGGACCTGGCTGGGGTTGTGTCCTTGCCTCTTCTGCCAAGGCCATGCCTTGTTCGTATATGGTTTGGGTCATATCTTCTACCTCATCCCTCTCTGGATTTGAGATATCTTCTGGGTCTGGATTTATCAGGTGAATTGGCGGTTGAGGGCTGCGGAGCAGTATTCCCCCTATTTGCCCTCCCAGGATGGGGGCCCAAGTGGGGTTAGGCTGAGCCACTGGTCATGGGTTTTGTGGCAACCCCCCCGGCATTCCTTGGAGGGTCTTGTCTGGGTTACCTTCAGCCTCTGGGGGAGTAACTGGTTTAGGTGATTGTGGTCTACTATTTGCCACTCTGCTTTGAGATCAAGTTTGTGGTCTCTGTGACATAGTTTCTTTGTGTTCCCTTATGTATCACAGGAGTTAGCTGGTTTCTCATGTACTCAGCCCTTAGTATCTGTGTAGTATACTTATGTTTGCCACTAGTTAAGTTAAGAGCTTGATTTATAATGTTGTGACCCTCTGGATGCTTCCTTGCAAAGCACTTAAGTAGTGGCTGCATTGACAGTTTGGTGCTATGCAGTACATATTGAGTGTTCTAGTTACAGTGTTTGCTATGGTCTATGGTGGTTGACAAGATAAAGCAAGCTAAGGCATCCAGTCTTGCTTTATCCTGCATATATATGCCTGTGGCTGCAGTGGCTGTGGATGTATTATCTAAGCACAATCTGCAGTAGGTGCAGGTTATGTACAGTACTATGGGTTAGGTAATTGTTGTCTTAAGTTTGTGCAGCTCTGAATCTTATAGAGCTGCATGAGGTCTGAGGGGTAAGCGCTGAGGTCATGTGATCCTGCCATAAGTGCCAAGATCACATGACAACTTGCTCCTTGCTCCAAGTAACAAGGGAGAGAAATGCTGGAGCAAGTTCAGGGTAACCACTGTAAGTGCTGGTTAAGCGCTGAGGTCACATGACCTTGTTTATGGCTTGTTCCACTTAAGAAAAATGCCATAAATCCGTAAAAATATTTGGTTATTCTGTTATGTCCGTTTGACAGGTCATAACACAAATCCACAGAAACTCTGCACATGTTTCACATATCATGCAGGAAATTTGTGGGTAACCTGCACCTGCAGCTGGTAACCAGCGCCCCAGGGGCTATACCTGCACCTGCACCTGCACCTGCACCCACACCTGCACCCACAGTGGAAAAGCTGGTATACCTGCAGTAACCTGCATTTTATCTGCATTCCCACCATTGCAGGTATACCCACTGCAGAAAGTCACCACATTGTGGTATTGTGGATACCATTAAATATGGTAAAATCACAGCTTTCAACCAATGTATTTAATCCCATGTACAAAAAATTGTAGCAGGAGTTATAAGCCAAACAACATTTGAATGAATCCATTAAAAGGGGGAGTGTTTTTGCAAAGTTGTCACAAATGTTAGCTCCAGTGCTCAAAAATGCGGAAAAATCAGGCGATCTCAATGTTGTATATCATTTTGCTGGGAAAAATCAGATCAATGAGATTGCAGCAAATCTATGGTGAAAGAAAATTGCTCACATGAGTGCAGCTCCTATTTCATTGTAAAGCAGGCATATCCATGCAATTCTAGTACTGCAAATCGACTCAGAGTACCTGGAAACCCCTAGAACAAGTAGTATTATATTCATAGGCATCTTACATACAAGTGAACTCACCTCCCCTGCTCACAACCTTAGTAGGTTACATGTTCCCTTGGGTCTACACCAGCAGACCCACCCAATGGAACATACAGGGAGTGAGTGTTGAAGGACACATGACTAAGGTAAAAAGCTCCCCTGAGTTCACCTAAACCATCAGAATTGCTTGACACCCCCTCAGAAATGCTGTAGAGGGGGATTTGACAAAGATCTCACCACTCAGGGGTATGTTTCCCTTGTTTCAACCTCTAAATGTTGTCCAATGAAGCTGAAACTTTGTAGGTGACCTATGATAACCTGTTCACGCCCAGATAGCATGTGGGAACAGTGTTTGCACACTGAATTTCACTAGCACTTGTGGCGCTTTCAGGGGTTCTGCCCGCTATAATCTCCTGATATCTTGCACTACATGCACTCTAAAGCTTCAGGAGTATTCTCACTGAACTCAGGGAGCTGAGGCATATTGAGCAATATATATATGTTGTGTATTGTACAAGTTTTGAAGATCTCAATCAACCTGCACTTTAGGCTCATTATTTACCTTCAGTGTTTGTTGTGAATTGCCCTGTAGAAAATTTTGTTACTATGATTGTGTCACCCTGATTCTTCTTTGCAGCCATGTTGCTGATTTCCTCTCTCTTTGTCACTGTTCTTATTGTTTTGACTGTGTGGGTATCTGCAGGTATGACAGTGCTTATTTGTGGGTTACTGTAGGTTTCCCACCCAGTTACCTGCATGGTTTTGGCCATACCTGCACCCTGCAGTGGGTATTTGTTGGCATTTATACCTACAGAATGCCAGTATCCCAGCTGCCAGTTTCTCAGGCAACATGCTTAGCTACAAGCCAGGGCTAGACAACTACAAGTGAAATAAGCAATAGCTAGCACAGTACAAGCAACAGGAAGTGAACCTAAGCAAGCATAAGTGACAATATGCAAGAACAAGCAAGAATGGAAGCACAAGCACACAATGCAAGGAGCAGGCAAAATCAAGGAAGTGAGAGAAAAATATCACAAGTGAAATGAATGAGCATGTAAGTAGCAAGGCTTGTGACACCAATATTGTTCATGGTGCACACCTACTGCTCATTTGTTTCTTGCTCAGGTGCAGGGGGCCAACTGAGGCTATCAGCACTGAGTGGAAGGGGTTGAGTAGGTGCACTGGTGCACAAGGGAGGGGGAGAAGCTGCTTGATGCTCTTCTGGCTGCACTTCTGGTACTGTGGAGTTGCAAGAGATCTCTGTGACCACAGGGCTGGTGCAGAAGCTTACCTTTCTTGGCTGGGATGGTGTGGATGTCCCTGTGGGGTCAAATTCCAACACATGTTACTGTGCTGGGGTGCTTGAGCAGATTAGGGAACACTGCTCTGGCTCCTTCTCACACCTGCTGCTGTCTTGACAAATATCTGTGAGAGCTGAGAGAGAGAGAGCCCTAGGCTGCAGGAAAGTAGTTACAGAGCAGTAGATTGCACAGTCACATGGTCAGTGGGGGGGTAGGGAAGTGAAGAACTCTTCCCCAAATGTCTTCTTGAATTCCTGGAACTCAGGGGGAATTATGGGAGTGGTTGCCACATCTGCACTCCTTGCAGAGAGCACTTCAGGGAGTTTGATGGTCATATTTGCCTAGTCTATGTCAGGGTTGGCCTGCCTCAGCCAGGTCAGTCCTAAAAGGATATCCTGGTCACCAAGAGGGAGACAAAAGAAGGTTGCAGTGAATGAATGTGATTGGACTGTGAATTTGAGGGTGCATTTGAAGTGGGCAACATCCCTGATTTCTTTGCCATTAATCCCAACAACCTGCTGTGGGGAGCTGAGTTCTGTTAGGGGAATAGAAAGTCAACATGCATGTTGTGGGTCGATGAAATTTGCAGAGGATCCAGAGTCAATGAGAGCAGAATGAGAGCCTGTGATTCCCTCAATGTCAAGAGTTATTAGGAGAGAAGATTTTGATTGAATTGCACAGCAGACAAGGGGTTTGGATGACATTGTAGGGGGGATTGCAGCACCAGACACAGGTAAAATGACCTGCACTAGACTTTTCCCAACTCTGCAGGTTCCTCTAGGTCAATCAAGCTTCCCACCCTTCCTGAGACTGGCTTGGGGTGCTCATCACCCTTGACTTTCCAGCCATTTGGACAATTTTCAAACTTGTGACCGGAATTGCCACATTTGGGCCAATGTCCTGCCTTCCTGCACTTCTCCTGGATCTCCACAGTCACAAAGCCTCCTGATCTTGCACAGGTGGGTTTGGGGGTGTTGTGAGGGGATTGATTGGAGGATGCTTGCATCTCCTTGCACAGCTCAAACAGGGTATCATCAATGAGACAAGCAATGTTAGTGAGCTCATCCAAACTGGTGATGCTCTTGCCAATGGAATGCTCAATGAGCTTGCTGCAGACAAAAGGCTCAAGACCTTGCTGGAATGCTGCCATGAGGGCACTGTCATACCATTCCAGCTCACCTGCAATGACCCTAAATTCTGTTGTAAAGTTGTTTGCAGAGCCCAATTGCTTCAGCTCATTAATTCAGTGCTCAGCAACCTGCAGGGCTGCAGGATCAGACCAATTGGCTAGGAAGCCTGTTTCAAATGTTTCCCAACTGTTAAGGATTGGATCTTGGTCTCCCCCAAGTAGCCTGTTGAGGTAGTATTGTCCACATTGTTTGGGGATGCCCTCCTTCAGGTTCATCGGCACATACATGATCCTGGAATCATCTGTGGGAAAGCTGGAGAGGTTGGCAACAAAGTAGGTTTTGCAATCCAGGATGAATGACTTTGCTGCATTCCCCTTCTTGCCACTATACTTCTCTTGAGCTGGGATTTTGGACTTTGGCTGCTGAGGAGCTGGAGTTTGTGTTGCAGTGTGTACAGCTTGCTCCAGAGGATGGGTAAGCATGTGGGTGAGAACATTGGCAATATTGTTCATAGTGCACACTTCCTCCTGCTCTTTAGTCTTGTGCTCAGGTGCCAGTGTCCAGCAGAGGCCCTCAGCACCAAGGGGGATGGATTGTAGGGGGACACTGTTGTGCACAGTAGGGGGAGAAGATGCTGGGTGCTCAGCTGCCTGTGTTTCTGCAGTGCTGGGATTGCAAGAGGTTTCTGTGACCACAGGGGTGGTGTGGAAGGTTACCCTGCTTGGCTGGGCTGGAGTGGAGGCTGCTGTGGGGTCAAATTCAATGATGCTTTGCTCTGTGGGGCTTCTGGTTGCTTCTAGTTGTTGCTTGTCATCCTCCTCAGTGCTGGGCTCTGGCTTGAGCTGCTTGAGCAATCTGCAGGGACCTTCTGACCCAAATCTGGTGGGGATGGCATGGTCCCTGTATGTTGACCCAGTGACCAGCAATGGTTTGGGTGTATTCTCCCTAGCTGGAGTGCTGGAGTGTACTGGAGTGTGCTGTTCTGGCTCCCTGGCAAGCCTGGTGTTGTCTTGGAGTATATTGTTGAGTGCAAACATGATCCTGGCCTCTGTTGCCTGAATCTAGTTGCTGAGATTGTTTTGTAGTGCTTCCAGCATGCCATGGAGTGCCAGGGCTTCAGAATCGTTGCTCCTGGTGCCAATCAGATAGTTGAAGAGACAACCTAGTTTTTGATGGTCTTCTGGACCATACAGAAAGGCTTGTGCACTGTCTGAAGGTGTGCTGCTGCTTGGTGCCTTCCCTGCTGGTGCAAGTAATGCAGCTGGCAGTAAAGGAGAGTTCCTGGCTGATGAAGTGGCTGATGCAGAGTGTTGTTTGGACATGGCACCACAGATGCAAGATCAGAGTCTTTAGAATTGGGTGCAACTGATATTGACACTTTGATATTTATATGAGCTGGCTTGCAAGTTGTTGGTGTGCTTGTACAAAATGGCACTGGAATGGGCAGTGTGAGATGAGATCTAGAGAGTGATGAGGCCACAGCCTGAGAAGAGTGCTTCACAATGTCACAACCAACAACTTGTAGATGGTTGGGATGAGACCTGAGCCTTTAAAAGTACTGCAGGGGAGCTCTGAGGCAAGTCAGGTGGTCTGAGAGCAGAAAGTGAAGTGAAACAACAAGGTGAAGTGCTCTGGAGAGCAGAGACACTTCACATACTTGCTTAAATACTATTCTATGCCAATATCACAAGCAACAGATAACTACAAGCAAGGGCTAACACAGTACAAGCAACAGGAAGTGAATCTAATCAAATATAAGCAAGACAAGTGGGAACAAGTGAGAATGGAAGCACATGTACAAGCATACATAGCAAGAGGCAGCAAAAATCAAAGAAATGAGCAAGGAATATCACAATTGGAATCACTAAGCATCTCAGTAGCAAGGCTTGTGACAACTTTGGCTTTCTCCTCTGGCTGGACCTCAATGGCACAGATGCACTGAATTCTCTGGTCAAGGGCACTTACTATTGCTAGCTGGAGTTTGTCACTGCAGACTGCTCTTCCTTCACCCACATGATGCAGTGGCACTCAAATCACCTCAGCTAGTGGTAGGCTCAAGTGCCCATACCTCAAGAAGATCTGGGTGGCAAATTTGATACCTGCCAGAGGAACCAATGCTGGAGGTGCAAATGGCAGATTGGTGCACTTGGTCCAACAACAGAGGCACAAGAAGGGATGATAGCCATTCCAACAAGGAACATGCTGAGCTTGGGATGGAGGATTGGGCAAAGATGCTATCATTGTGTGAACATGCCCCCACTGCTCCAACAATTTGGCATAAAAATGTGGGCAATGTCACAAGCCTTGCTCTTGAAATCATGAATCATTTAATTGCAATATTCCTGTCTTATTTCTTCAACTTTCTGCTCTTTCCAATGCATTACAACCAACAACTTGTAGCTGGTTGGTGGAGGTCCTAAGAGTAAAATTAGCTCCAAGGGGTCCCCTAGATGGGGTGGGGATGTCTCAGAATACTAGAGTGGGTAAAATCACAAGGTAAAGTGCTCTGGAGACCACAGATGCTTCACAGACTTGCTTAAATACAATTTGGGGTCAATACTGCAAGCAACATGTAAGTACAAGCAAGTGCTAGCACAGTACAAGTGACAGGAAGTGAATATAAGCAAGTATAAGTGAGAACAAGTGGAAATAGTGAGAACAGGTAAAAATTGAAGCACATGCACAAGCATATGTTGCAAGGATCAGGCAAAATCAAGGAAATGAGAGAGAGATATTGCAAATGAAATCAATGAAAATTTCAGGAGCAAGGCATGTGACACAATGTGTCCTAGTACTTGTGCTTCTATTCTCACTTGCATTTGCATAATCCAACTTGCTCTTGCTTGAACTGTTTAGGGACTGCTAGCCATTGCTTATACTGCTTGCTGGTGCATAGTGTGGTCTTGTCAGCCTTGCTCATGGCATGGCAATTAATTTCATTGTGATCTTCCAGTGTGATTGTCCTCATTCCTTCTGTGGTTTCTGATGCATCCTCATGCTTTTATTTCTGTGCTCACCTATTCCTGATCAACCAGACTTCCTCTTGCTTTTAATACTATTAGATGGCAAGCTCCCACTTGTACATCTTCAGTTTGTTAATTCACACTTTTAGATACAAATACCTTGTATTTAGTTCATCTGATAGCACTTAAGCAGGTCCATGAAGCGCCCTAATCTCCAGAAGCCTTCACTATATGATTTTGCCCATTCTACTTGCTATGAAAAAAGTCCTTTCAATTCCAGAGCCCTCTCAAGGAGTCTACTTGGGCCTTTGCTGCTCCCAACTGTCTACAAGTATTTTGTCTTGACATTGTGGGGTGAACTTACTAGGCTGTTAACTTGTATTGCCATGAACCTCTTCCCCCACCAATCATTTCAATGCCATCTTGTGCAATTACATCAGTAGCTGGCCTCTCAGATCGCATATGTGTCAACATCTCACTATCAGCAACACCTGCAAGTAAAGGCATTGATCCCACATCAGGAAAACTCCCCCTGAATTATTGTTGTAAATATCATGAAATAACTGCATATAAACTAGTTGTAAGAATTACTGTGCCCCCCTTTTGTCACCTATAATAAACTGTCGTCAGGTATTGCTTATAGGCTATTGCAGCGATAAAGCAGGATTATTGCTATAAATCCATTTGAAATTCTCCAACACATCTCCAAAGTGCCTCCCAGGAGACATGCAGGTTCATAAACAATGGATTCCACAAATTTCCAAAAATCTGCTATAATATGTGAAATCCTGCTGTATCAAAAATCCATTTTTTCCAGATGTATTGATATGGCACATTGTCCAAACAACTCACTGCATTGATCACTTCATTGGCTAGAAGTCTCCTCTTATCTTAGCTGCATCTTTTGCACCAGTTGGGAGCACACCAAGTGTCAGCACTCCCTCAGAGAGCATGCAAATGATATTCTATAGTCTGGAAGACTGTCAAACACAAGACCCTCTCTTTGACTATCTCATCAGCACCCAGAGCAACAGTTCTTCTGCTCCAACACTCCAAGCCATGCTGGGGATACTACAAAACAGACTCAGAAACAGAATTTGCTCAATGGAGGCCAGGATGATGTCTGCATTCACCGGAGCACTCTAAGGCATATAACCAGGCACACCAAGGAACTGGAAAAGTGTACTCCTGTCCATTCTACCAGTACAGCAGGAGAGATTAGACCCAAACTATCACTCCTTGTAGGACCAGCATACTGAGACCATGCCCTCCACATGAGATTTGGGTCAGATGATCATTCCAGATTGCTTAGGCAGATGAAGACATAGCCTAGAATAGAGGACAACAAAAGGCACCTAGCTGCACCCATTAGTCCTGTAGAGTAGGGCTTCATCAAACTTGATCTTAAAGTGGCCTTCACCCCACCCCACCAAAGCACATCACAACCAAAAACTTGTAGACAGTTGGGAGAAGTCCTGAGCCTTAGTAGTGCTGTAAGTCAGCTCTGGAAGGACAAATGATCTCAGGGCAGTAACCATGTAAGATGACACAGTGAAGTGTTCTGGAGACCAGAGACAATCCACAGAATCACTTAAATACTATTAGGAGAAGATAAGACAAGTGACACATAGCTACAAGCAAGGGCTACCTGACTACAAGCGAAATAAGCGAGAGCAGGCAAGCTGAGCACAGCACAAGCTACAGGAAGTGATTATAAGCAAGAATAAGTGAGAACAAAAGCACAATCACAATCACAAGCACATGTTGCAAGGAGCTGGCAAAATCAAGGAAATGAGAGAACAATATCCCAAATGAAATCAATGAATATGTCAAGAGCAAGGCTTGTGACAAAGCACAGTAACCTGCCACCCCTGTGGTCACAGAAACCTTTTGCAACTCCACTGCTCCAGACACCCAGCTGTCACAAGCCTTGATTTTGCCTGCTCCTTGCAACAGGTGCTTGTGCTTGTGCTCCCATTCTTGCTTGTTCTTGCTTGTTCTTGCTCGCCCCACTTGTCCTTGCTGATTCTCACTTATATTCACTTCCTGTTGTGTGTACTGCGTTAGCAATCGCTTATTTCGCTTGTAGTAGGCTAGCCCTCGCTTGTCGCTTTGCGTCACTTGTTATATCATCTTCAGATAGTATTTAAGCAAGTATGTGAGGTGTCTCTGGTCTCCAGAACGCTTTACCTTGTCGTTTTCCACCTTTTACTGTACTGCTCATAAACCACCTCTTGTGGTTTGAGAGCTCTTCTGCAGCACTCCCAAACTCATGACTCCTCCAAACTGTGCACAAGTCCTCAGTTGTGACAGCAGCCAGCAGACCAGCCAACAGCTCCTACCTCTCTCTTGTGTACCAGTGCACCCCCAGAATCCATTCCAATTGGCACTGAATTGTCACAAGCTGTATGGATAGTGGTCACATGACCACTTACAGTTCATATACGCATCATCAATTTTGATGTTTGTCTTCAGTCTTGTTTTTTTAGTACAATACTTTTGTTACTTGAGTGAATTATAACTACATACACACATTATGTCACTGTGTGAGGCTAATTAAGACCATGATTACAAGTTTATTGAGGTCAGAGCCCTTACACCTCTTTGAATGCTACACACATAGCAAAGGTAACCATTGCTTGCAAACAACAAAGAAATCCTACAACATGATATGTCATCACAGTGTGCATGAGCAGCTCTGTAGGTGAAAAATCACCTGTGTATCCCACAGTTGGTGTGTTTAATGCACTGTGACAGTCCACAGCAACCAGGTCCCCACTTGCTGCAGACAGGATGCGTCTTGGATGATCCTGAACCAGGGCTGAGTCACCACTGCACCTCTGTGCAGTCCCCTTCAACTCAATTGAGTGAAAGTACAGTTGGGTCGTTCTCTACTATACCCAATTCCCCCAATAGTCAGGGACCTTTTTCAGCCCCCTCAACCTCAGGGGTCAGGCTATGTACAAGCCCCTACAGGGCCTTGACTGAGCAGATCCCAGTGTAGTCTGGGAGGCACAAGGTGCAATCAATCAGGTGTACCACATATATATGTGCCTGTGGCGCCAAGTCTACCAGTAGTAGCAGGATCAAGCACATTGAGCCCTAGGGCCAATATTCCACCAAATACCTCAAAACAGAGGTGGCCAACAGTGATTTACCCGGGAAGTGGCCACTCAATAGTGGTGTGAGCAGATAGAATCAATTGCAGCAGAAGCAATCCAAGCACATACATTCGGAATAGACAAGCATATTGGTTGACACAAATCCAACATCGAGAATTTATTGGTGCATATAAGGAGCATTGATAGAGGCAGCAGTGCTGGCAGCATGCGCAGTGAACACAGTTGCTGTAGCACAAGGAGTGCAAGAAGCACTAGCATAGACCTAGAGCCAGAATCCTGGCTCAATGATAGACTAACAGGTCAAGAAGGTGTGAGCAATCAAGTGTCACACCCTGGTGCAGAATCAAGAACCATGCCTGCAAGTGCCCAGGCCAGGCCAAGCCCCCAAAATAGGGAAACAGGAGAACCCATAGCTGATTAGAGAAGATGATTGGCATTCTCAACCATCAAGGAAGAGCTCAATGAGGATTCCAATGGGATTTATCCAGAGGAAAAGTATGCCCTACCCTCATTTGAGGGTGGGGAATCAACAAGTGCAGGGGTGGTTGACAAGGATAGGCAACCAAGGGTTGCCACTCATAATGGCTGAGAAGAGCTGTTGAGCAATACATTGGTGCATGATAGCAGCCAATCTTTCACACTGGTAACACTGGTGATCTATACACCTAAGGAGCATGAAATACATACCTGGCAATGGGGCAAGCAGTTAACAGTACCCACCATAAGCGGGCCAGGTGATGGGTGACAAATGTCACTGATAGCGATAGGCAAATTACTGCCCTAAGCTGCATATCCTACAAGCTGCAAGACTCCAAATTGTACTTGTGCATATTCCCACAAATCACAGGTAATCAATTATCTCAAGCAACACTTGGTATGCTGTAATACTCAAGCCAATAACAGGCTTGCATTAGGCAGTCCCCAAGTGTGGGGACATGACATACCACATCTGCAGTCCCAATGTCTGTCTTATAGTGTCCAGCGGCTACTAGTAGCCCTCAGATTCAACCCCACACCACAGCGTTCACAATAGGGACTCTCCCAACGGACAGTATATTGCGTATGATAATAAATACCCTGATAGCACATGAGAGTGATGTAGACACCGAGAGGAATCTAGGAAAAAGAGGTCTAAAATTAGACCCACCCCCTTCTTACAACAGTACAGCAAAACTTCAAGACTTTGAAGAATGGGTGAGCAGATTACTCTGTGATATTGGGATGAATGGCCTATGCAGCCCTACAGCACTGGATGATAATAATTCAGTGTATGCCATCAGACCAGACATCTTTGTGTCAGGAAGGCACAAAGTTGGTTCCACAAAACTGTGGAAAGAACAAATATGGTTTTGAAGGATGGACCACACTGGAAGTAATCCAAGGATTAAAGTGCATATTCCTAGTTATGCTAAGCACTGTTATAGCACCACATGTATTCCACACTCTCAAATGGGGTACAATTGGACACTCATGAGTTCTGTGAAGAGGTCAGATCATTGGCTGACCAACAGCCAATCTCTCAAGATAACCTTATGTTTGTGATAAGGTATATGAAAGCACCACATGCACTAATCAGTAATCTGGTCAACAGGAACAGCTTCCACACCTTTCATGATTATGACAACCTAATGGAACTAGTCTGTAGAGCCATGGATATGGAGATTGCCCTGATACTGGTGAAAGCAGAAAGATATCCCAACTTGACAGCCAGGCTGATTCAAGGCAATCAAAGGACCAATGGGAACGGTAAAAGTGGCAAACAAGGTGAAAGGTGTGGCAGGCCAAAGCGCTTGTAAGGTAGAAGGGAGGTTGAGCAACATTCCAAGGTCATAGCTGAATTGTCCACCAAGGTCAAGACTAAAACCTGGCACAAGGGGGAAGCAGGATTTGTCAGCTGTAAATGCAGCAGGAATGGCCACGTTGCCCCCAGCTGTGCCACAACCAATGACCTTTAGATGGTTGGAAGAATCCATGGAGTGGTAAGAGCTGCATGAGAGCCCCGGGATGAGGAGAAGTAGCTTTCAGAGTAGTTGAATGGGTGAAATGATGCAGTAAAGTGCTCTGGAGACCAGAGACATTTCACCAACTTGCTTAAATACTATTTGGAGTCAATATGACAAGTGAAGCATAGGTACAAGCAAGGGTTAGCGCAGTACAAGCAACAGGAAACAAATATAAGCAAGTATGAGCAAGAACAGGTGAAAACAAGCAAAACATGCAAGAATGGGTGAAAATGAAAGCACATGCACAAGCATATGTTGCAAGGAGTGGGCAAAATCAAGGAAATGAGAGAGAGATACTACGGATGAAATCAATGAACATGTTAGGAGCAGGGCTTGTGACATTGCCCCCCTTTTTTTGACCCCAATGGCTCAGCCATTGGGGCGGGCTGCACAGAGGGATATCATCTTCTCCCAATCCTCCATTGTCAACTTGGCATACTGCTTTGTGGCCCAACTGTCACCCCCTCCATTACCTCAGTTGTCAGTCCAGCTGCATGAATGCTCTTTTGCATCCCCAGCATAGCATCCTCCAGTGGCTACTGGAGGGACAGGTCTGTGAAAAAGGCAAGTAAGTTGTCTTGGGGATGGTGTATATTTAGAGTTTGATGTTGGAAATGCAGTTGAACTGGAGGCACAACAAAATTGGGGTTTGGCAGTGATATGGGGCAGGGAGTAGCGGAATTGTGAGTGAGATGTCACAAGCCTTGCTCCTGACGTGTTATTGATTTAATTTGTGATATCTCTCTTGTCTTTCCTTGATTTTGCCTGCTTTTTCAAACGTGTACTTGTGCATGTGCTTCCATTTACGCCTACTCTCACTTATCTTGCTTGCGCTTACCTGTTCTCGCTTATACTCACTTATACTTGCTTCCAGTCGCTTGTACTTACACATCGCTTGCCATCTTTGCCCCAAATGGTATTTAAGTGAGTCTGTGAAGCGTCTGTGGTCTCCAGAGCGCTTTGCCTCGTTTATTCACCCTTTTCACTGCTCTGAGACTCAGTATTCCCCTCTAGGGATTCCCCCAGCTGTCTACACCTCATTGGTTCTGTCATGAGAGAGGTAGTAGCGTAGTGTAATCATGCAAAACAGGTGATTTTGGACTTGCTGCTCTGTTGCACTACCCTCCTTCTGTTAGCTTCTAATTCCTCAAGGGGGAGGTGCAAAGCAACAGCCAAAATGTACGTCTTTAACCACAGGAGATAGAAGTGAGACATGGAAAACATCGTGTATCTTCATGCCCTCTGGGTGGTCCAGCTTGTATGCATGTGAGCCTATGTGCTTGGTGATTGAGAAGGGTGCCTATAGCTTGTTATCCACTTTCTTGTTGGGTTGCTAAGATATGATATTTGTGCTCAGGAGCCAAGCGTTATCACCGATGCTGAATTCTGGGAAGTGTTTGCCTTTTTCTGCTTGTTTGAAGTGCTCCTTTGTCTATTTGTGGGCAGCATTAACGTCCTGGATAGTCTGGTGGTGTTCCATGGCCCTGTCATACGCCACGGCAACTCTGGTGGGTCCCAGAAACAGTGCAATGACTGAGGAGCGACCATGAACAAGCTCAAACGGGGATTTGCCTGTTGCTTAACATCCAGTGTTGTTGTAAGTAAATTCAGCCAGAGGAAGCCGGTCTGCCCAGTCTGTTTACTTGTGGTTTGCGAAGGCGCACAAGTATGCTTCCACGCACTGATTCTTGATCTCAGTTTGCCCATCTGTTTGTGGATGCAAGGCTTTGGAGATTGTGGGATCAATTTAGAGCAATCTGTAGAGTGCCTTCAGGAAGCTAGCATTGAAAGAGGTCCCATGTCCAATGCAGTGGTTCTGGGAGTTCCATGCGGCTTCCAGACATGATGGATGAACATGTCTGCAACATTCTCTGCTGACAACACCTCTCTGCAGGGGATCAGGTGCGTCATCTTGAAGAAGCAGTCTGCAACTGTCAGAATGCTGTCAAAGCCCTTGGATTTTGGCAGCATGACAATGAAATCATATGAGATATCTTCCTAGGAACCAGAAAGAACAGGGAGAGGCTATGGGCAAAGTCTGTTTCATGCCCCGTGCTCCTTTGGCAGATTTCACAAGAGACAAACAAGCGATTGACCTGGAACTTGATAACCAGCCAGAAGTAGTGTTGGGAGAATTGCAACAGAGTACATGAACGTCCTTGATGCATAGCAGCTGGAGAATCATGGAAATGAGACAACAAGCTCAGTTGGATGTCAGGTTCATCAGGGACAACAAATCTTCCCTGACAGAAAATGACTCCATCCCACATAGAATAGTGCTTGAACTTTGCTGTCACAGATTGGTGCATGTGCTCTGCACTGGAGACAGCAGAGATAATTGTGTCATGGCTAGGAACCTCTGGCAGCGGGTCTGTAACAAAGGAAATATGAAGGGATGACATATCTGCTGCTTTGCCAACAAACAGGCACTCCGAAAGCATTATCTGTGGCTCACGCTCTGAAGGAATGTGATCTGGCTGCCATGAGAGCGCATCTGGTTTCTCCAACTGTTTACCCAGCCTGTGTTCATTGACAAAGTTGTAGGAGGCAGGGTGAGGTGCCAGTGCGCATGCTCTGTGTTAAAGCTCCTGGAAGTCTTCCAGTTGTCCAGATTCTGGTGATCTGTCAAGACAATGACCAGGTGTATTGTTCCTTCTAGGAAAATGTGCCAGCGGTCAAAGGAGCAAATCATAGCCCAGCAGTCCCTTGTCATGAGTATCATAATTGAGTTGTGCCGGGGAGAAGCTGCCTGACATGAAGGCTACAGGGTGCATGTGTCCATCAGCCTGCCACTGAGACAGCACAGCACCCATTGCATTGCCAGAAGCATCAGTTTCCGGAAGATAGGGTTCATCCTCATTTGGGTGTGCAAGCACAGGTTCTGAGAAATTGCCTGCTTGATGCCATCAAATCCTTATTGTTGCTCTTTTCCTCAGTGCCACAGGATGTCCAGAGGTGTAAGATCATGCAGTGGCCTGGCCTACTAGATACAATTGGCAATGAAGCAGTGGCAGAAGTTTGCAAATCCTAGGAAACTCTTCACTTGTTTCATAGTCAGACGTGCTCGCCATTTGATCATTACCTTGCCCTTCTCCTTCTCCATTGAGATTCCTTCAGGAGTAATCACCAAGCAGTTGACAAACACATGATGCTTCTGTAAACACATGAGAACCTCCATGGCATGTCCCAAATGCTCCTCTCTGTTGCAGGAGAAGATCAGGATGTCATCCAGGCAGACAATTACAAAGATATCCAAGGAGTCCCTGAAGATGTTGTTCATAAAGCACGGCAACACAGCAGGTGTATTTGTGAGGCCAAATGGCATGACCAGATATTCAAACAGCCCATGCTATGAGCATTGCTCTTGACATGCTTAGTGATTCCAATCGTCCTATTCCTAGCTCATTTCTTTGATTTTTGCTGTCTCTTCCCATGTATGGTTGTATGTGCGCTTCCATTCTTGCCTGTTCCTGCTTGTTTAACTTATATTTGCTTAGATGTACTTCCTCTCACGTGTACTGTGTTAACCCTTGCTTGTAGTTACGTGTCGCTTGTGACATTGGCATAGAATAGTATATAAGCAAGTATGTGAAGTGTCTCTCCTCTCCAAAGCGCTGCACCTTGTCATTCCACTTCCCTTTCTGTTCTCAGACGGCCTGGCTTGCCCCAGGGCTCCTTTGTAGTACTTTCAACAGCTCATATCTCATCACAACCGTCTACAAGTCGTTGGCTATGACAGCCCATATTAGATGTGGAATGCTGTTTTCCACTCATCCCCTTTCTTGATGCACATGTTGTATCCTGAACAAAAATCCAGCCTGGATAAGATCTTGACTTGCCTGAGCTTCTTGATGAGCACATCCTGACACAGCAGTGAATAACAGTCTTTTATGGTGATACTATTCAGGTGCAAATAGTCAACCACCAGGGGCAGGTCGCCATCAGCCAGCTTGAGACATGTCATTGGAGCACCTGCTGGGGAGGTGTCACAACCGAGGACTTGCAGATAGCTGGGGTACTCACTGGAGGGGAATACTGGCTTTCAGAGTAGTGGAATAGGTGAATAGACAAGGTAAAGCGCTCTGGAGACCAGAGACGCTTCACAGACTTGCTTAAATACCATTTGCAGCAAACGTGACAAGCAACACGTCAGTACCAGCAACAGCTAGCGCAGTACAAGCGACAGGAAGTGAGTATATGCGAGTATCTGCAAAAATAGGCAAGGGCAAGCAAGACAAGCGAGAGTAGGGGAAAGTGGAAGCACATGCACAAGTACACGTTGCCAAAAGCAGGCAAAATTAAGGCAACCCAAGAGAGATAGTTGTCACAAATTAAATCAATTTACGTTTCAGGAGCAAGGCTCATGACAGGAGGTGCTGGGTCAGATCTTGCCACTTGCAAGCTCTTTATCTAGGTGCTACCTGAGCCCAGCTCTCTCAGCTGTTGTCATTGGGTACATAGGACCCCATGGCACATCCTTGCTGTCTTCCAGAGGAATTGCACAGTCATAGGGCTGGTGAGGGGGTAACGAAGCAAAGAACTCTTCTCCAAACGTTTTCCAGAACTCTTGGAAACCAGGAGTGTTTGTAACATCTGTATTCTTCCCAGAGATTGTTTCAGGAAGTTTGATGGTCATGTTTGTCCAGTCCACACCGGGATTGGCCTGCTATGGCCAGGGAAGCCACAGAATGATGTCCCAGTAACCAAGAGGGAGAAAAAAGAATGTTGAAGTGAAGGAATGCGATTGTACAGTGAATTTGATAGTTCATTTGAAGCAAATCAAGTCCCTTACTTCTTAGCCATTAATCCTAACAACCTGTCATGGTGAACTGGCTTCTGTGACAGGAATAGATAGATGACATGGATATTGAGGGTCAATAGAATATGCAGAAGAACTAGAGTCCATAAGAGCTGAATGGGAGCCTGTGATTCCCTCAATGTAAAGAGTTATTAGGAGGGAGGATTTGGATTGACTTGCACAATAGATAAGTGGTTTTTGAGGACATTGTAGGTAGGATTGCAGTACCAGACATAGGTATAATTGACTGCATTAGTGATTTCCTGATTCTGTAAGTTCCTCTAAATCAATCGAGTGTTCAAACTTCCCTGAGACTGGCTTAGGATGTTCTTCAGCTTCAAGTTTCCAGCCATTGGGGCGGTTTTCAAAATTGTCACTAGAATCACTGCATTTGGGGCATTGTCCTACCTTCCTGAGCTTCACTCAGATCTCCACCATCACAAAGCAGCCTGATCTTGTGCACGTGGGTTTGGGGGTGTTCAAGGACAAAGAGTTGGAGGTCGATTGCATTTCATTGTGTGCCTCAAAGAGTGTGTTGCCAATAAGGCATACAATACTAATCAGCTCATCAAAGCTGGTGATGTTCTGGCCATTGGTCTGTTCAATCAGTTTGCTGTGGACAAGGGGCTTGAGACCTCAATGGGATGCAGCCGTCAGAGCACTGTCAGACTGTTCCAGCTCTCCTGCAATGACCCTAAACTTTGGAGCAAAGTTGCTGGCAGAGCCTGTTTGTTTCTGCTTGTTGGTCTGGCGCTCAGTGACCTTCAGGGCTGCAGGATTTGGCCAATTGGCAAGGAATCCTGTCTCAAATGCTTCCCACCTGTCAAGAAGTGGATCCTGGTCTCCCCCAAGCAGTTTTTTGAGGTAGTAGTGGCCCCACTGTTTGGGGATACCCTCCTTCTGTTTCATCAGCACATGAGTGATGCTGGAATTGTCTGTGGGAAAGCAGGAGGGGTTGGCAACAAAGTATGTTTTGTGGTCTAGGATGAAGGACTTTGCTGTGTTCCACTTCTTGCAACTGTACATCTCCAGAGCTGGAATCCTTGACTTTGGTTGAAGGGCAGCTGGGGTTTGCATTGCTGCACACACATCTTGCTCCAGAGGATGTGTCAGGGCATGGGTGAGGAGATTAGCAATGTCATTCATGGTGCACACTTGCTCGTGTTCTTTTGTCTCTTGCTTAGGTGCAGGAGTCCAATGGAGGCTGTCATCACAGAGCAGGATTGGTTGTGGAGATGCGCAGATGCACAAGGGAGGGTGAGAAACTATAGGCTGCTCTGCTGGCTGCATTTCTGGTGCTGTGGTGTTGTAAGAGATTTCTGTGATCACTGGGGTGGTGCAGAAGGTCACTTTGCTTGGCTGGGCAGGTGTGGATGTTGCTATGCAGTTGAACTACAGCACACTTTGCTCTGCTTGATTCCTAGGCGCATGCAGACATTGTTCGTTGTCCTCCTCTGTGCTGGGTTTTGCCTTGGGCTGCCTGAGTGAGCCTGAGGGACGTGGTGTTGCATGTGCAGGATCAATCCCTTTAATTGTGGGCGTAGGTGAAAGCAACATGCTGAAATGTATGAAATTTTACCAGCAAGCTGTTTATATGCTCGCACAAAATGACACTGGAATGGTTGGTTGGGAATAAAGTCCATAGTGATACGAGGCAACAGCCTGCCTGGTAAGAGCACTTCACAATGTCACAACTGACAACTCATAGACAGTTAGGAGAATCCCTGGAGTGTTAGGAGCTGCAGGGGAGCCCAGGATGCAGAGAAGTAGCTTTCAGAGTACTGGAATGGGCGAATTGACAAGGTAAGGTGCTCTGGAGACCAGTGACGCTTCACAGACTTGCTTTAATACTATCTGGGGCAATACGACAAGCAATGCATAAGTACAAGCAAGGGCTAGTGCAGTACAAGCATCAGGATACAAATGTAAGCAATTATAAGCAAGAACAGATGCAAACAAGCAAGAGAAGCATGAACAGGCAAAAATGGAGGCAGATGCACAAGCATATGTTGCAAGGAGTGGGCAAAATCAAGGAAATGACAGAGAGATATTGCAAATTGAGTCAATTAACCTGTCAAGAGCAAGGCTCATGTCACAAGCCTTGCTCCTGACATGCTTAGTGATTCCAATTGTGATATTCCTTGCTTATTTCTTTAATTTTTGCCACTTCTTCCCACATATGCTTGTACATGTGCTCCCATTCTTGCTTGTTTCTGCTTGTCTCCCTCAGATTCGCTTAGATTCACTTCCTGTCGCTTGTACTGTGTAAGCCCTTGCTTGTAGTTACTTGTCCCTTGCGATATTGGCACAGAATAGTATTTAAGCAAGTACGTGAAGCGACTCTGCTATCCAGAGCGCTTCACCGCGTCGTTCCACTTCCCTTTCTGCTCTCAGACCGCCTGGCTTGCCCTTGAGCTGCTTTGCAGTACTTTCGACAGCTCAGGTCTCATCCCAACTGTCCATATGTCATCGGTTGTGACACTCTGAAGTCTCAGCTATGAGGGAAAATCAAGCTCTATATAACAGCTGGATAGTGGTTTGAAGGAGCGACTGAGTCCACTGCGCCCATGTTGTGTCTTTTCAAGAAAAAAATGTCACTGTGCTTGTGCAAATCTATCACTGTGCACAGTGACAATATGGTGAAATATATCACCCCATTCCCCAATCAGGAGGAAATTTGCGAGCATATATAGCCCATGCCAAGTATTACTCTAAGCTGGACACAACCAATGCATTTGAGTACATACAAATTGTGCCAGAGCACATGAAAAGTACCTCATTTGAGACTGTTTATGGGACATTTCAGAGTAACGTCATGCAACAGGGTGATTGTAACAACTGAAGTACAACTCAGTGTCCAATGACACACACATTCAAGGCCTGGATTGGCCACAAGATATTTGTCCATTTAGACAATATATTTGTGTATAGTGACATAATAGAAAAACATAAACAACTATTACAAGTTGTGGAGGGCATACTCACTAGTGCTGAGCTTCATCTTCCTGAAAAGCAAGTGGATGTATACAACAAATGTATGGAGTGTGTCATCCACATAGTGGATAGAAACAGTGTACATGCCAACAAGGACAAGATGTCCTTAATCAAATCATGGCCTATACCATGGTCCACAAACAACATCCAGTTCTTCCTAGGGCTGGTGCAATTTCTGGCTGCGTATTTGCCACATTTGTTGGCCTTTCCAGGCCCTTTACCAGACGTGGCCTGTAAGGGCCAAATATTTCTATGGACTCCAGTCCATCAGTGCAGTTGTGACTGCATCAAGGAGCTTGTCTGCAGAGCCCCTGTATCGCACCAGATAAATATTAATTGGGATGAACCAATATGGTTGGTGTGTGACACCTAAGTGGCTGGTGTAGTCTGTGTATATGGCCAGTGTACTGATCGGAGTGCCACCTAACATAGACGTTTCCACTCAAGGAAATTCAGCACAGCTCAAATCAGCTATACTACAACAGAGCAAGAATTGCTTGCTCTAATTGAAGGTCTCCTCAAGTGGGAGGATCAATTACTTGGTTGGTTGTGCAAAATATCAACCAACCACAAAAATCTGGAATAGCTCCAGGCAGAACAAAACTTGCCACAACAAGTGCAATGGTTAGAATACTTATCACAATCCAATTATAAAATTGAATATATTCTGGGATTGGCCAACACTGTGGCCAATACATTATCATCAAGGTATGCTAGTGATACATGGGGTAATGTTTGAAAATAACAAGATTATGTGTTGGTAAATAGCCAACTAGATCCAGAGGGGGAGGATTCCCCTGGAATCCTCACCATAGCAGGTCAGGTCATCAAACCGATGTAGAAAGCTTGCAAAATGCACAAAAGGGAAGAACTTTGAGTGAATAAATCACGTAAATTAAATTGAAATTCCTTGAAAGATAATTAAGGAATAATAACTCTGCAACTGTTAGTTGAAGAAGAAACAGATGACAATCACAGATCCATGCAATCCAACAGGCACTCTGCAATGCTGGAGAGGAAAGACCTTTCAGTATTGGTAAATACTGAAGATATTATCAATCTTATCAGAGACAACATTGCCAAAGACAAATTCTTTGGCCATGTACATCCCAATTTCAAGGCATGTCCCAACTTCAAATGGTAGGGAGACCTATTATTACATGGACCATGGAATGCAAAGTGCACCCCAGACACCCTGTCACAACCGACAATATGTAGACAGCTGGGGGAATCCAAAGAGGGAAATACTGAGTCTGAGAGCAGTGGAAAGAGTGAATAGATGAATTAAAGTGCTCTGGAGACCAGAGACACTTCACAGACTTGGTTAAATTCTATTTAGGGCAAAAATGGCAAGCAACACATAATTACAAGCGACGGCTGACACAGTAAAAGCGACAGGAAGCAAGTATAAGCGAGTACAAGCGAGAACAGGCAAGGGCAAGCGAGACAAGCAAGAGTAGGTAAAGATGGAAGCGCATGCACAAGTACATGTTGCAGAAAGCAGGCAAAATCAAGGAAACACAAGAGAGATATCACAAATGAAATCAATAACATGTCAGGAGCAATGCTAATGACACGCCCTCTATAAAAGGAGGGTGACTAAGATAATCCTAGATCTTGGACATTCAGCAATTGAACACATGGGGTCCAAGAAAACAGCATCATAGATAAGATATTGGTATTGGCAGCCAACAATGGCCAAAGAAATCATTGAATTTTGCTGATCATGTGGGGATTGTCAGATGAAGAAGTCATCATTGCAGGTCCCACAGGGGCTGCTACACACTCTACCAATCCCCAGCCAAATGTGGGGATCTATTGGAATGGACTTCATGGGTCAATTCCCTTGAATTAATCAATCACTTCTATTATTTATTAGCTGTCATTTGCTGACTAGAATCTATGGTACACTTGGTGCCAACTCAGACCATGACAAGCGCAAGATGCTGCAATGATATTACTATGAGAAGTAGTAGACTGCACAGGTTACCTGACACAATCATCTCTGATAGAGACTCAAAATTTATCACCACCATGTGGCAAGAATTACATGAATTACTTGGTGTTAAACTGCTGATGTTAACAGCATTCCACCTGCAAACAGATGGATCTACTGAACAGGCTAATCAAACTGTAGCACAGATACTTCCATCAGTGGTTGATAGTGACCATTTAAACTGGAGTGCAAGGATTCATTCTGGTGACAGAACTTGCTATTTACTCTAGCTGATGCTTGACTACAGGATTTGCTCCTTTCAAGCTGAACTATGGATGGATGCCAAAGTTAATTGGCTATCCTAAAGTAAACACCATGTTTAGGGGTGTACAAATAATAGTGACCAAGCAGCTGAAAATAGTGACTGTGCATTCGATGCCATCATAGCTAGCCATATATATATGCATGGTCAATCAAACAACAATCATCAAGAAGACAATCCAGTGTTAGAGGTAGGCTTGAAAGCCTACCCCTCTACCAAAAACCTGACCCTTCTGAAAGGAAGGGCCAGAACATTACTCCCAAAATATATTGGGCCAAACCATATCCTCTTGATAAACCAAGAGGTGTCCACATATACTCTGGAATTCCAGGAGGAATTAAAGAAACAGAGGATGCACCCTGTATTTCATGGGAGTCTGTTGAGAATGCATTTTCCAAATAATGATAAAATATTCCTGTCAAGGGAAGCTTATCATTACTATGACTTTGGGAACAACCTTCAAATAGAATGGACAGTTGATAGTATTATCAACCATAAATAAGAAGGGAGAAACATAAATTTTCTTATTAAACAGCCCAAAGGGGACCAGATATGGGAGTTGCTGTCACAGTGAAGTGAATTAGAGGCACTCTAGTGATATCTTGAGTTACAAGGGATTACAGAAACCAAGGAGTTATCTTGGTGAGAGATTAGAAGCAATAATGAGTGTAGGTGCTTATTCATCTCTTACCTAAGAGGGCTCTGGCAAATTTTGAGCCAGCATACACTTGTATCAACGGCAATGACACCCCCTGCACTAGAACCAGATGCTAACCCCTGACTGGGACCCCAGTTGGGACTACTGCTCATCAAAGTGGGCTAAATGCACCAGCAATGATGTTGGCTAGTGTCAATGTTGATACCAAAGTGATAATGGGGACTTGCAAGGATGTTGGTGTAATGGCTGCTCAGGGCTACCAGTTTGCCTAATTGCATGCAGAGATCACACAGCTACATGTAGAGCTTACTTAGGTGGAGCAGATGCTTGAGTTGTTGCAAGAGGAGGCCTGCATGAGGCAGGAATTTTATACTCATGCCCAGAAGACAGCAGAGGAGTTACATGTGGATGCTAAGGATCTCTTCATGGACATATCAACATACCATTGAGCAGCTTGCCAAGCTGAAGAGACACTCAACAGGGAGTGTTGTAAGAGGCTCTGCCATCATTAAATGTACTAAATATGCTTAATAGCTTCATGCAGCAATAGAACATATATCTGTCATATATATTGATCTAGTAATACAAAGTGGTGATAGTAAAGAGCAAGGCTAAAAAAAATCATACATCAAAATTGTGACACATGAGTGAACTGTAAGTGGTCATGTGACTGCTATCCTTACACCTCCCCCTTGGGACTCAATCAGCAGAGTCCATAAAGTCATCTGTCAGCTATACCAACTAGGTGGGCATTGCAGTGCTAGCAATTGCTAGCACAGACAAGCTAGACAACATGTCCTCTTGTCCCCAAGCAATGAGAGCTGCAGTGAAGCATGGCAAAAATATCACCAGGATGTTCTCCAGGATCCAGGCAACATATATGCTGCCTATATTGCCATGCAATAAGTCTGCATGGAGGATTTCAGACTGTGTGCATGCAGTTAGCAATGGAGCTTGGGACACTAGGATGGCCCAGCACCAAAGGGTTTGGCCAGGGTTGACCCAGCTCATCTGTTCCAAGTCACAGCTTGCAAATGCTTGCCCTCCACAAAATACAAAGCTTTGCCATGCAGGCAAAACCTGTCCAGGAGCTGGTGCCATCTGGGTGAACAACACACTGTCCTCCAGAACTCCAGGGGGTTAGCTAGGTCAGCCAATTACCAGGTGGCAACAGTGTGTTGTGCCTGCCATTGGTAGAATAGCTTGAAGGTAACCTGGGCAATTGACCAGGGGAGATGGAGGGTCCTCCAGAGCAATTGGATGACTTGGAGCAGAGTTAGGAAATACAATGCATGAATGCACATCTCATCCATAATAACAGTTGCATTCAGCAGATTGCTGAATATATCCCTCAATGCCATAACATTGAGCTGAGCCACACCCTGCTCATAAGTTCCAGGGCAGGAAAACACATCAATAGTAACTTGCTCAATGTGTTGAGCAAGGGAAGACTGTCTGCTGGGATGGATTGCCTGCATGAAGCATAGTATGGACATATCAACACTACTAAGTGTCCTGTGCTTGCCAATCTGCATGCCTGGTGATGCATTGCCCAAACCTTGCATAGGGTCATTGTGGATACACTCAAGGAGCACACCTATGCATATCACCAAGAGGTGAGCTGTGGACCTATATTCATGGGGAACAAGGTGTGCCTGCCACAAGACACCTTGCTGTAGGTTAAAGAGGCTTGCATTGAGCTGGGTCATGGATGCACTGCTGAACATGGTGTGTATTTCCTATGCATCACACCCACACCATAACACTGCCCCTTCAGGTGCATTGGTATTGACCACCCATGATGGTCCTTGTTTGAGGGACCCTCCCTCAAAACTCACTACCTCTGCCTTTTGGCTGGACTCCAAGCAGAATGGCATCTGCCTGCTCCAACAGTAGCTGAATCCAAACCCCATACCACCCTGGGGCACATATCAGTCACTCAAGTGTGACTTGTCAGTCAGTCTACACTTCAGACCACTTGAGGGATTTGCTTTGGGCTCACCTGAGGCTCCTGGTTGGCCCAGAGGTACTGGAGCAACCTCCAGTATTGGCATATATGTGGCTTTGGATTGGGTATAACCATGATATACAGTGCTCCCATGTGGGTTCACAGGGAGGTCCTGGGTTACTCCCTAGTATGTATGCAGACCCTGAGAGAGGCCCACAATGGGAGGTACTGGCTGGGCTTGTGCAGCAGAGGCTACCCTGGCAGGTGCAATAGTGGGGGCCAGCAGTGCTGGCATGTTGGACAGGGCAGCTGGTTCAACTGGTGACAAGGTAGGGGCTGATGGGTTCATCAGTGCATCAGCATAGAGGTTGTTGTCCTTTTCCTCATAGTATAACTGGAGTTCTTACACACCTGGGCCTCTTGTGGTGGTGCTATAGAGCTTGGTGTCAAGTAATCCCACAGGCTGGCCTGGTGGAGCTCATCAATCTGCTTGATGTGAGGTCTTTGCAATCAAGTTGCCATTGTTCACACCTGCTGTTGAGCATGCCTTCTGCTTGGCAAGCTGCTCAACAATATGTTGATACATCCTTGCAGAGGTCCTTCATATCCATATGTCACTCTTCCACCATCTTTTGGGCAATGGTATGAAATTCCTGCATTGTGCAGGTCTCCTCTTGCAATATCTTGAGCATTTGTTCTGCCCAGGAAAGTTCCATGTGTAGTCACATTTTCTCCACCTGTAATTGGGTAGGCTCCAGTTGCCCATTAGCCATGTAGTTGGCTTGAGCAGTAGTACTGCTCACCTGGTAGCCCTGAGGGCCTGTAACACCAGCATCATTTCTGGTCCCAATTGTCATGTTAGTATCAATGTTGAAGCTAGCCAGCAGTGTTGTCACTGCATTTAGCCCACCTTAGTGGGTAGTTGCCCTGACTGGGTCCCCAGTCAGGGGTTGACATTGGCATTTGGTGCAGGGGGTGGGTGTCATTGATATTGATGACAATTGTATGCTGGCTCAAAATTTGCCAGAGTCCTCTTACATAAGAGGTGAATGAGCACTTACACTCATTATTGCTTCTAATTTTTCACCAAGATAACTCCTTGGGGTCCTGTAACCCCTTGTAACTTGAGATATCACTCCAGTGACTTGAATTCACTGCCTTGTTGCAGTGATTCCCATGTCTGGTCCCTCTTGGACCATGTAACAATAAACCTTATGTTTCTTCCCTTGTATTTATTGTTGATAATGTTATCAACCATCCATTCTGTTTTAGGATCTTCCCCAAAGTCATAATAATGAGAGGCTTCCCTCAACAAAAATATATTATCATTATTTGGAAAATGTGGTCTTAACAGACTGCCATGAAATACAGGGTCTATCCTCTGCTTCTGTAATTCCTGTGGTAATTCCAGGATGTATGTGGACACCTCTCAGTTGATTGAGACAATATTGTATGGCCCAATGTATATTGGGAGTAATTTTCTGGCCCTGCCTTTGAGAAGGGTCTGGTTTTATGTAGAGAGATGGTCTTTCAATCCTACCTCTACAGCTGGATTGTCTTCTCAATGATTCTTGTTTGATGGGCCATGCATATATATGTGGCTAGCAATGATTGTATCAAATGTGCAATCAATGTTTTCAGCTGCTGGGTCAGCTATTATTTGCACACCCCTAAATGTGGTGTTTAATTTAGGGTAGCCTATTCAGTTTGGCATCCATAATTCAGCTCAAAAGGAGCAAATCTTGTACTCAAGCTAATGCTTGAGTTGACAGCAGGTTCCATTGGCAGAATCCTCTCACTCCAGTTAAAGTGTCACTATCAATCAATGATTGAAGTATTTGTGCTACAGTTTGATTAGCCTGTTCAGTAGATGCATCTGTTCACAGGTGGAATGCTGTAGACATCACAATTTAACACCAAGTAATTGGCATAATTCTTGCCACATTGCAGTGATGAGTTTTGAGTCTCCATCCAAGATGATTGTGTTGGGTAACCTGTGCAGTTTTACTACTTCTTGTAGTAATATCATTGCAGTGTCTTGCACTGCTATTGTAGTCTGGGTTGGTACCAGGTGTACTATAGATGTTAGTCAGCAAATGACAACTAATACATAATCAAAGTTATTACTTCAAGGGAATGGACTGATGAAGTCCACTCCAATGGATCCCCACCCACATTGGGCTGGGGATTGGTAGAGTGTGTAGCAGCCCTTGTGGGAGCTGCAATGATGACTGGATCATCAGACATTTGCTGCATGATTGGCAAAATTCGATAATTTCTTTGGCCATCATTGGCCACCAACACCAATGTCTTACATACAATTCTGTTTTCTTGGACCTAAGGAAGCTGTCCCAGAATTTTGCCAGATTCTAGCACTTTTGTGCTGATCTGGCACTGGCACTGGCACCTCCTGCCAGAATTCCGGCATTGAGTGACCTCAAAACTGTGTCTATCCAGTTGTTTGAGACCTCATTAAATGCGCAAAAAGCAGGGCTTTTGAACCGGACATGGAGTGTATGGTGGAGCCTTGTATTTGTGGTTTCACAGTGCATTTACCATTATTAAAATAATGGGTCAATGACCAGCAACCATTAAAACATGCTGAAAATTCTTCATGAATGGATCATTAAATGTGCAAATATCCTAGCTTCTTATTTATATCACTTTACATGTATATATCAATAAAACAACCAATATGGCAGCCAATTAGTACACAGAGAATATTCTCAAAAGTGCACAGATGCACACATTCACCTTAAACAGGATATTTAGCTGTTTTCAATGACCCAAATGTGCTCCTGAGGTCCAGGAATTTCTATCAACATGTCTTGCTTTTTGCTGGTTGCCTTACATGACTGTGAACCTGACTCACCCCTGGGTGACTGAACTGAAACCTAGTGAATGGACAGAGCACAAGTGGGTACATGTTCTCATAATGTTCTAAGCAGGTCCAGGGCATCAGATAGGGGTAATTGATGTCACTAAACATGCTAGTATCCTCAGACTCACTTGAATAAGTCTGGGTGGCTATGTACAGCAATGTCTAGGGGTTTTTCCTGTTTCAGGGATGTTTTGGTGGGATTTCACCCCTTAAAGCTCCTCCAATGGAGCTGAATTTTTGTTTGTGCCATCTGGTATGCAGATCACATCAGATGAGTGCAGGGGAGTGATGTTTGCTCAGCTAGTTTTACTAGTGTCTGTGGCATGGATCAGGGGTTTTTGCCCCTATAATTGCTTGTAGCCCCTCATAGAGCACTATTCAGCACATCTGAGGTTGCTCATTAGACTTGTGCAAGCAATGCACATTGATAGGTATTCATATTATGATATTTCAATGCATAGCTAGAGCTCCAGACAGTCTGCACATTCCTAGCAGTATTTCCAGAACAGTAATTCAGTACAAACTCCATGAGTTTTGAGTCAATAAGCAATAAAAATACATCATCAGAGTCCTTAGAATTATGCACATCTTATGATGTTTACCAAGCACTGCCTTGCATAGGTTATGTCAAACTGCAGCTATGCAGGTATGCAGGATTCTGCAGTAATGCAGGAATGCCAGATCTGCCAGAATCTGGCAAAGAATCTGGCAGGTTCAGGCTGAATCTGGCACCTGCACCTGAACCTGCATTGCCAGATTTTGCCAGAATTTAAACACCAGATTTTGGCAAATCCTGTGTGCAGGATTCTAGGCCAGCTTCCTTACACTGGATGTTTATGGGTGGATTGTGGTATTGGCCATGATCAGGTTTAGGGCATTTGTGCTTATCAGCATGGATGCTGTTTCTGTCAACTATGTGGCCAAGGCATTCTATAAGTTCCTCATGTATATCAACTTTCTGTTCAGACAGGTGAAGCTCAGCACTGGTGAGCATGTTCACTACAACTTCTAATAGTTGCTAATGTTCTTCTATTGTGTCACTATACACAAATAAATTGTCTAAATAGACCAATATCCCTCAGCAAATCCAGGCCAAGAATATATGCATTATTAGATGCTGAATCATACTTGGAGCATTACTGTTACAGGTCAGGCAGGGTACACTTGAATATCTAGAGCTTAAACAAATGTAGATATGTTAGTATACTGGAATTGTAATCAATACTTCTTAGACTAGAGTAAGAAGGCTCAAAGTAGTTGCAATGTGATCAAGTAACACTCAAGGTAGTCTTAATTGTTCACAGTGTAAACTGACTAATTTACAGGTATAAAGAGCAAGACTACTATGGTCAGGTTCCCTTAGATATCTTAAATGTAGTTCTGCCCTAGTTGATTGGACTAACTGATACTAATCTTAATACTAGGCTTAAGCAATAGCTTATAGGATAGATGGTGGGCTGCCCAATGCATGCACTTCCTCAGCCACAGGCACCTAGACTTCCTCCAACAGCTGGTACTTAATGCCATGCTCAATCAGGCAATATTGTACCCTTATATATCTCTGTATATAAGATACAATGACTCAGACAGTATATAACTAATATGGTACTTTATTCCTCAGTACTAGTTATATAAGCAATCACACACAGACAAGGGAAATAGAAAGAGAAAAGAAACCAATAACTGGTCTGGGTTGAGTAGAGGAGGTGGTCTGGAAGGGTCTCAGAGGAGGTACTTTTATACCCTGAGGAGGGCATTCCAGAGCCAAATAAATACATGCATGCCAGTGTGATCATCAAAAGAGGGTACTGCTATACTTGGGGTACACCCTAGCCCAGTATAGGATAAGAGAGTAAAGACAGGGTGTGGATGAAAGGCATTGATGCATCTGAGACCTGCTATTGGCTTGTAGATCATATTATCATAGTATATACATGTAATGAACAGAGGCTACATCTCAGTGAGTCATAAAGTGAGTCAGAGAAGCTTCTGGATCAATTTGGAAGGCTCTCCTGACTCACTGGAGTCATTAGATCTTGATTGATGGTCCAGTAAGATCCTAATGATCTTTGGGCCATTCTGGTGTGAGGATCTGGTGGATTGTGAGAGTCTTTGGGCAGCAGATACTGCCAAAGATTAGCTATTGATAGAGCATAAGATCACTTTGATAGCATAAGCGGTTGCCAAGATATGAGTGGTGCAATGTTGTAATCAATATCTCCTGATAAGAGGAAATATCACAACCTCTGTATCTCTCTGAGATCTTATTGTAAAAACTTAATAAAATATGTGTTGGAAAGTGGAAACTTTGTACTATTTAATGAAACTCAAAATAGTACAATCTGGAGTGCATACAAATTCAAGTATTTCACAAATTAATTACAGAGGCATCACTTAAGGTTGGCAGAGCAGACTAAAATAATAGAAAATGTTAGTAATCCATAACAGCTATTAACATGTGTAAGTGGTTTTGTTTGTGAATCAAAGACAAAACACACTCACTTTTCTTCCTTGTTCTCCTGTTTGCTCTCCAGACATTGCTGAAGCCAGCTGCAGTTGGCAGACTCAAAATGGGCAACCATCATTGAAATACCGTCTCCTTTTTTATAGATAGCCATGCTCTCTCCTTCCAAACACCACCAGGTACATTGTCTGTTGTGTGTGTAGAACATCAATTTGTTGTGAAACCACACAACCACAACCTTTTCACCCTCTTTGGGCAGCAGTAATACTTCCTCCCCTTCATGCCATGACTGCATTCTCATTTTGAGCTTGAGCCATTCTGGTATGTAGTGCTTCATTCAATACTCCACCACATCTGGTTGTTCATGGTCATCTGTATACTGACCCCTTTTCTCCTCCTTCCACTGGTAATTCAGGATGTTCATCCTGTGCTGAGCAGTGCATAACAATGGTGGAGTGTTGAGGAGGTGTGCAAATTCCTCAGTGTCTTGTGTGCAGATGAAGGTAAGAACGTCCTGACCCTGGACATATTTCCCTACTCCCAACAGATGTGCCTTGACTGCCAATAGGAAATCTTCATCCACAATTATGGATTCATTCCATCTCTCACCATATAGGTTCTCTGGTAGCATGTTGGTTTTGAGGAAATGATGAATATAGCAACACACCTGGCATGCTGCCCATATTCCACATCCCACCAGCACCACTGCAAGCTTTGATGCCATCATTAGCTGTATGTGACCAAGAGTCACATTGTCAAGTTTTGAGCCTTTATGTTTTCCTTGGCCTGTAATTGTTTCAGCAACAATATTGTCTACAGCACTAATCATATGTTCACATTACTCTAGTGATGGTGGCTTGTTATTATCTACACACATCCCTTGGGTGAGCACATGTTTGCTTTAATCTGTATATAAGAATTCAATAATCACTCACTATTATCATCTGCGTCTGAATATGAATCTTCAGATTCTCCTCCACCTGTTTCCAACTCTATCCTTGCTCACTGTCAATCCAAATCCTCCTGCTCACTCTTTCACATTCACTTGCTACAGTGGGCCTCAAATCAAATGAGACATGTGACTGTCTTGACTTAACACTGCTGCAACAGGCTGTGTAGGCTGATTTGTACTGATGTAGAATAATAAAAGTTGTTCATATACCTGACATCTACAGTGTCATAAGTTACTGTGTCATTTGAGGATGACGTTGAGGAGGAATAGGGGGAATAAGCATTTTCATTGTCCCATTTGATTTGTGGCTGGGCAATTATTTGCCACTCTCCTATCATCAGCTTCCTTGCTCTTCATTTAAGGCATGACAAAATGGCTGTATGCTCTCCAAACTCATCTTCAAATGCCTTCTTGTCATCCACAACACTCTCCTGAAGTCCATGCTTGGATCCTTGCCCTCTGCAAGACTGGCTTAACTATCCATCTTATTGCTGCCAAGCTTGGTGTTCCTGTGTCTACTGTTGGTCATACCTTCTCGAATTACAACAAAACTTGTAGCTACTACTCAAACCAGTCCTGCTCTGGCTGCCCCTGCAAATTGTGGCTTGCCGATGCAAAATTTGCCATGCTTTCACTGTCTTGCAATTGGTTGGCTACAGCAGCCCAGCTCCACCACAAATACTTCCCCCATGTCTCAACCAAGACTGTTTGTTGCCACCTTTGCAAGCTTGGCATCAAGAACTACACCTGTCAGTGTGTCCCTTTGCTGACCATATGGCACCTCAAGACTCATTGTGAGTGGGCTCAAGACCACACAACTTGGTCAGCCTGCAATTGGTGCCAGGTTGTTTTTTCAGACAAGTCAAAATTCAACATGGTCAGCAGCAATGGCCCTCTACATTGCTGGAGGCACCCAGGGCTCTCCCTCAACCCATGCTATACTCAAAAGGTGGTCAAACACAGGGGTGGGAGCATCATGGTGTGGGGGTGTATTACAGCAGATGGGGTGGGCCATCTGTATTGTATTGATGGACAGCTTACAGCAGTGCACTACACCAAGATCTTGGCCAATGAGCTCATGGGAACCCTACACAACCATTCAATTTCCCCTTGTCATGCTATCTTCCAGCACAACAACAATCCAAAGCACACAGCTGTGCATACATGTGACTGGATTGCCAACCATCATCTCTCTCTCCTTCCTTGGCCAGCCTGCAGCCCTGATATGAACCTGATCAAGAATGTATGGGACTACTTGGATTGTCAGGTGCACATGCATGCTCATTTGCCCCGAAACGCCAATGAATTGTGGGAGATCCTTCAGGAGGAGTGGGCATGTATTCCTCAGTCTTATATTGATAAACTGTATGATTCTATGATCTACCAGGTGGAGGAGTTGATTGCTGCAAAGGGTGGAAATACTTGTTATTAGTTGTTCTATGTGTTGTCATAATATAATTGTGTGTTCTGTGCAAGAGTCAAGTCTGCATGCATTTTTGCTTTGTCATCCTCAAATCAAATGGGACAAACAAAAACACTCTTCTGTGCCTTCACTGCTATAGACTTGAGCTATCAGCACAAGAACTTGTGTACATACTCTTAGGCTGGTTTCAAACATATTCTACTATGACCTCTAAGTACAAATCAGCCTACATGGCCTGATGCAGCAGCATTAAGTTGAGACAGTCACATGTCTCATTTGATTTGAGGCCCACTGTACTTCAGCATTGTTGAATTCATCCTCAACAAAAAGTCCCAAGTCTTTGTCTGCTCTTGGTTCAAATTCCATCAGCTCCATGGGTTCAGCATCATGGTGGAAGGTTGGCTGATCATCATGGAGTAGTAGCAGTGGTGGGGTTGGGGAGGCTGGGTTGGGGTTGGGTGAGTTGGAATGCTGTTTGAACTGTTCCTGTTGTATTTTCTACTCATTTTGAATCAAGTTATGAAGAAATAGTGAATATATTAGCTTACCCTTGCACAATCAACAGTCTTGACTTGTGCACAATTTGCATTTGTATGTCATCCCATTTGTACAGGCATTGGGGGGTGTAGTGTCATGAACTGACATGCATATATTCTCTTTACAATATTTTCTTGATTTATTATATTTTATGAGATTGTTTTCAAAACATACTTGCCTTTTATGGTATATCTGTATCATGTGACCCACAGAATGTTCCAGACTGCTGACCAAGATGTATTTCAACTTTGATGTGAAATTCCACAGCTCTGCAGCAGCTTCTATCCCCAACCAGATGTGACTCACTGTACAGACTTGTTTGTTATGATGTGGCTCATGAGATGTATATATACTGGGTCAAGTTCTTGAGGAGTCCTCTGTGAACTTGACCTCTGTTGAATACAAGTTCCTTTATCCTCTTTATTTCTGTTTTACTCATTGCCTGACTTGTTGTCATCAACATCAGGTCAAGTTGTTTTCAATTGTAAGTCTCAGTGTCATCTGGGATATGTCTGGAACACTGTTGGCATTGTCTTAAGACAACTTCCCATTGCCTTCCCCAATCCTACTCCACCCTTCCACAGTTATGAGACATTGTTGGCCTATACATGCCTCTGTGAAACCCCTGCATACCTATATCAAGGTTGGGCCCCTCACACATTGTAACAAGCTTTGGTTCTCTAATCTCTTCCATTGACAAGAGGTGGGGTCACTCATTGCCCTTAAGTAGTTGAGCAATGGAGGTCACTGTTATGACCCGCCTAGCAGACATAACCTAACAACCGAATATTGTACAGATTTATGGCATTTTTCCCGAAGCGGAACAAACCATAAACAAGATCACGTGATCTTGGCACTTACCCAACGATTAAGCGCCGGTGGTTACCCTGAACTCACTCCAGCGTTTCTCTCCCATGTTACCTGGAGCGAGGAGCGAGTTGTCATGTGACCTTGGCGCTTATCCAGCAATTAAGCGCTGGGTGCTTAAGTCCAAAAGTCACATGACCCTTGGACCTCGCGCGGCTCTATAAGATTCGGAGCCGCACAAACTTAGGATAAACGATTACCTAAGACCTAGTACTATATAGAACCTATAACTGCTGTAGACAGCGCTTAGGAAAGGGGGGCCACCGCAGCAACCGCAGTCACATGTATATAAGGGGAGTAAAGCAAGACTGAACGCCTCAGCTTGCTTTATCTTGTCAACCACCATAGACCATAGCAAACACTGTAACTAGGATGCTCAATACATACTGCATAGCACCAAACCGTCAATGCAGCCACTACTTAAGTGCTCCACAAGGGAGCCTCCAGAGGGTCACGACATTATAAAGCAAGCTCTTAACTTAACTAGTGGTGAACATAAGTATACTACACAGATACTAAGGGCTGAGTACACGAGAAAACCAGCTAACTCCTGTGATACATAAGAGAACATAAAGAAACTATGTCACAGAGACCACAAACTCGATCTCAAAGCAGAGTGGCAAATAGTAGGCCACAATCACCCAAACCCATTGCTTCCCCAGAGGCTGAAGGTAACCCAGATGAGACCCTCCAAGGAATGCCAGGGGGGTTGCCACAAAACCCACGACCAGTGGCTCAACCCAACCCCACTCGGGCCCCCATCCTGGGAGGGGAAATAGGGGGAATACCACTCCGCAGCCCTCAACTGCCAATTCACCTGATAAATCCAGACCCAGAAGATATCTCAAATCCAGAGAGGGATGAGGTAGAAGATATGACCTGAACCATATACAAACAAGGCACGGCCTTGGCGGAAGAGGCAAGGACACAACCCCAGCCAGGTCCCGGAGCCATAGCCACTGCCAACCCTATTCACACCATTGCCACGGCCATCAGGGCGGGGCTCAAGGAACTTAGAGACAATAATCATAGGGAACTAGAAAAGGCAATCACAGGTATAAATCAGTGTCAAATATCACTAACCCGACAAGAAGGAAACGTGGACTGGATGGTAAGGTCAATGGAAACATCCAACAAAAATGTCCTCTATGTGGCAAAGAACCAGGACAACCTAAAAGCAGAAATGGGGAACCTGATAAAAGAATTAAAGGACATCTCCATGGAAATAAACCGGGTACTGGGAATGCAAGAGCGAAAGCTCGAAAGCTTAGAGAAGAAAACCAAAAACACAGGGGAGATCCTAATCGCACTAGAACAACAGGTAACCGATCTAGGAAATGAGCTCCGGAAAACAACTGAAGCAGGAAGGCCAAGGGAAAGGACAGAAGAAACCAGGGGAAGAACTAGGGTGGTCATAGGAAGCCCCTCACGATCCCCCTCAGCCTCCCCAGTACGAACACCCTTTCTGGGAAGAACCTTCCAGGCTGAGTCCACAATAAGACCCTGAACAGAACCTCCATCCCAAGCAAACCAACCTACCCTTGCTGCAAACCACACTCCTAAGGAGGCGAGACTAGGGAGACCCAGCAAATTTAATGGGAAAAAGGGGAAGGAAGCAGAGAACTTCATAATCAGCATGGAACTTTTCTTTGCTGACTATGACGAATCAGCCTTTGATGACCAAAAAAAGATATCTGCTGTGCTAATGAACATGGAGGATGGGGAAGCAGCAAACTGGGCACAACCTTACCACCGGAAACTACTAGCAGGCGAACACACAGGTATTCTTGCATCCTGGAAGGATTTCAGGAAGGGATTCCTGGATGCTTTTAATGACCCAGTCATAAAGGAAAAGACCATCCGGAAACTAAGGAAATTAACACAGACCAAGAGTGCATTGGATTATGCTACCCAATTCGATCCTGATCCAAGAGGTAGACTGGAACCAGGAAGCCCTCAAGGACCAATTCAGGGAAGGGTTAAAACCCGAAGTACGACAAGAGATCTTAAGGATTGAAGTACTGGCAAATGAGGCTGAAGGTCCATCATATACCTTAGATCAATTAATTGACTTTGCCTGCAAAATGGACAACATGCAGTTTGCAAACCAGAAAATGAATACAAGGACCAGCAACTCATCAAATTCAACCTGGGCACCAGCGAAATACAAACAAGGGGGGAACAAGCCTTTAGGGACCAGCGGCAAACAGGGGAATACCCAAACCAACAACATGGTAAGGATACCAAACAGTGAAAAGGACAGGCGAAGGAAAGAAGGACTCTGTATCAAATGCAGTAAATCAGGGCATGTCCTGAAGGAGTGCCAAGGCCAGTGGACCTACAACAAAGCTAAGATACAAGGGAAGGCCAGCAGACAAGTTGAGGAAGAAAGCAGCTCTGAGTCGGAAAACTAATTGGTCCTACCACTTCCATGTTGGAGGACCCCAATATAACCCCTACCGCAGATGTATGTTACCTCAAGAAGTCTAGTAATCAATCAATAATATACACTACGGTAGAGGGAATCATGGAACCAGCTAAGACGCTGATTGACTCAGGATCTTCAACCAACTTCATCGATAAGGCCTATTCAAGGGAAAAAGGGATTCCAACCACTCCCCTCAAACACAAGAAATCAATTGTGGCCATTGATGGAAATGAAATCAAGGATGCCATAGAAGAAAGGGCAGAACTAAACATCGAAGTGGAAGGGAAGACACTAAAATGCTCCCTTTATGTAATGACCCTAGGTGACACAGACATAGTCCTAGGGAAAGAATGGCTTGAAGAAGCAGAACCTATCATAGATTGGAAAGACCTTACCATCTCATACCCAGATGAAATCAAGGCAAGGGCAGCAAGTGAAAGCCTACAAATCCCAGAAGAATTTAGGGATTTTGAAGACCTATTTGGGGAAGAAGGTTTCCGAGAACTTCCACCCCACCAAGGTAACCTAGACTTCAAAATGGACCTGATCGAGGGAGCGGAGCTGCCAAAGCCTGCAAAGAGGTACAGTATGTCGCCAGCAGAAACAAAGGCGCTCAGGGAGTACCTAGAGGAGGAACTAAGAAACGGGAAAATAAGGCCCAGCCAGTCAGTTGTAGCTGCACCCTGTTTCTATGTGAACAAAGCAGATGGAGGGCTTAGGTTGGTAGTGACTACCGTAAGATGAATGACATCACCAAGCCAGACAGGTTTCCACTTCCAATCCAAATAGAATTGATTGAGAGACTGAAGGATGCAACCATCTATTCAAAAATGGATGTTCGATGGGGGTTCAACAACATCAGGGTAAAAGAGGGAGACGAATGGAAAACAGCTTTCAGGACAGGAGAAGGCCAGTTTGAATGCTTGGTCATGCCATTCGGAGTAAAAGAAGGACCAAGAACCTTTACCAGGTTCATGATGGAAAAGTTCCGTGATATAATAGACGATTATGTGGTAATCTACATGGACGATGTACTAGTGTTTTCCAGAAACAGGGAAGAACACGTACAACATGTCAGGGAAGTGTTAAGAAGAATGAGGGAAAACCACCTCTTCCTCAAACCACACAAGTGTCAGTTCTTTGTGAAGGAGGTAAGCTTCATTGGAATTGTCATATCCCCAGAAGGGATATCAATGGAAAAGGAAAAGGTAAAGGCAGTTCTAGAATGGCCAGAACCTAACACAGTAAAAGAAGTCCAAGCCTTCCTAGGCTTCGTGGGGTTCTATAGAAGGTGGATAGAGAAGTTTAGTACCTTAGCCAAACCCCTCACAGATCTCACCCAAAAAGATGTCAAATTCCTGTGGGAAAGAAAACAACAGGAAGCATTTGAAGCTATCAAGGAAGCAGTAGCAAGAGAACCAGTCCTGATCCACCCAAACCAAAACAGGCCATACATACTGGAAACAGATGCCTCAGGAGTGGCCATGGTACGTACTAAGCCAAAAGGGTGATGACAACCGATTGCATCCAATTGCCTTCCTATCGAAGAGCTTCACCCCACCAGAGAAAAATTATGACACCTACAACAAGGAGTTGCTTGCAATTGTTAGGTCCTTAGAGCACTGGAGGTTATACTTAGAAGGGACAGAGGAACCTATTGTGATATACACTGACCATAGGAACCTCCAGTACTGGCAAAATGCCCAGATGTGGAATAGAAGGCATGCCAGATGGTATCTCACTCTGGCACCCTTCAATTTTCAGATTGTGTATAGACCAGGGAAACTCTCACAGAAGCCAGATGCCCTTTCCAGAAGGAGCGACCATGGGGATACCCCTATGGAACCACAGATCATGATTCCAGAAGAAAGGTTCATAGGTTTCATGGCAGAAGTACAGGGGAATTTCTGGGAAGAGCTTAAAGAAGCTCAGGAAGAAGACGAATCTATCAGATCCTTAAGGCTGAGTGGCAAATAAAGAACAACTACCGCCCTCAGTACAGAAGGAATTTAGACGGTATGAAATGAAGGAGGGCCTATTAAGGTATGACGATAGGCTCTACATCCCAGATGACAAGGACTTGAGGTTGAGTCTCCTTGAGGAGTGCCATGATGCCCCAGTGGCAGGTAATCAGGGACAAGCCCAAACACTAGAATTACTATCAAGGGATTACTATTGGCCAGGAATGAAGGCCCAAGTAAACCGATATGGAATCTTGTGAAACATGTCAAAGAAGCAAAGGACACAAACAAGGCACTCCCCTGAAGTCCTTACCAATCCCATGGAAACCATGGGCAGATGTCGCATATGATTTCATGTCAAATTACCTGTCTCAAAGGGTACGACAGTATCTTGACAGTTGTAGATCGCTTCTCCGGCAGGCCCATTTTGTACCATGTCTGGAGAGCACCAATGCAGAAGAACTGGCAGAAATATTCATAAGGGAAGTATGGAGACATCAGGACCCCAGAAACCACTGTCTCAGACCGAGGGCCAACCTTTAACAGCCAATTCCTAAAAGCCCTATACAAAGGAATTGGGACAAAGCCCAGATTCTCCACTGCTTTCCATCCAGAAACAGATGGTCTGTCGGAAAGGACAAATCAATGGGTAGAAGGGTTCTTAAGAACCTTCTGCAATTATAGACAAGATGATTGGGTAAAATGGTTACCCATTGCCGAATTCTGCCATAACAACCACGTAAATGCTACAACAGGACAAACCCCATTTGAAACAGTATATGGAAAAAACCCAAGATGGGTTGTCCGAGAGGGAGAAGAACCATCTGAGGCACCCGCTGCAGACAACATGCGTAATCAAATGGAAAAGGTATGGGATGAGGCAAGAGCCTCAATGGAATTACACCAACAAATGGAAAAGAAAGGGAGGGAATTCAAGGTAGGAGACAAGGTTTGGCTGCTCCTAACAAACCTCTGTCCAAGAGACCCTCCAAGAAACTGGACAACCGAAAAGGGGGGCCCTTTGAAATCACAGAAAAGATCTCATCCCATGCATATCGCCTGGACCTACCTAAAACCATACGTGTACACAATGTATTCCATGTAAATCTCCTCTTGCCATTCACAGAAGATAAAGACTTCCGAAGAAGGCAGGCCAAACCACCACCAATCATAACAGAAAAAGGAGAGGAGGAATACAAGGTGGACCACATTGCAAATTATGAATGGCGGAATGGCGAGCTGTTTTACCAAATCAGATGGAAGGGCTACGACCCAATAGAAGACACAATGGAACGTGCCAGCAAGTTTGCTGACATGAAAGAGGTTCTAAATGACTTGCAAAGGCGCTTACCAGACGCACCAATGCCAGTCAAGACAAGTCAGCACTCAGGTGACTGAAAGGCAGGCCAAAGAGAACCAAACGAGGATCTGGAAAGCTTTAAAAAGAGCCATCCAGGATACCCAAGAAAGGCCAGAGCCTGCTCTACCACCTCACTTGCACCACAACACACCTGCGAAACCCCAAAACATGCCTTTCGTCACTCACCCAGTGCACATCCCAACCGTTACACCCCACTTGCTGAAAATCAGGTGGCCCCACTTCTGGCAGCCACCCACCACCAGGCGGCCAGCACCCTACCCTGGCAGGGAAAATGTCCTAAACCAGGGATGTACTGCTCCAGTGTGGAAGACGCCCAGAGGTACGCCGAACGACTGTTGCCAGGGGCTAACCTAGTGTACATCCCAAAGAAGTTAAGGGATGAAAGGAACTGGATTGACAATGACAAGTACCTGGATCCCAGGTTAGGGGTCCTGACATGGCATGGAAGCCGGAAGCCAACAACGAGAAACGCCTTGTTAAGAACACCGATGTATGTCATTGACAATATTGTGGGACCAACAGTCGACGTGGTGACCAAGGCAGCAAGACAACAGAGGAGGGCCACAGGCCAAATGGCAGACGGAGGGGACTGGGAGGTGGAGCGCCAGGCAAAGGCATTGCTGGAAGAATGGAAGTTGACACCAGCTGCACCGTATGTGGGACTGCTCGAAGCAACTACCACTGATGAGATGTTTACTGCTATCAGGACGAAGCAGGCAAACATGAGTGACTTCCGAAATTGGGTGAAGGTGCACCCAAACAAAAACACCAATTACGACACTGATATGACAAGCCTTACATCAAGCCTAGAATCACTGGTTGTGGCTGAGGAAGAAGCCAAGCCAGAAATAAAGGAACCCACCCTGGACCCAGCTGCGGAGGAAGCCAAACAGGACTGGGACCGGTGGGAAAACAAGCTTGTCGAAGCTCTGGAGGAGGTGCCACTGTTGGAACCAAACCCCATATGACCACTTTGCCTCCCACAAATTGTCTCCCGAATGTATAAGAGTTTTATTTTCTTTCACACACCAAACTTAATACATTTCCTTTTACTCTCTATTTTTACGTTTGCCCTTGAGGGGCCGGGTATAGGGCTTCTTGCCCCTTTTATCCTTCTTATTGGTCTGAACAACTGACTGGGTAGTGGGCTGCAGCCAAGGAGCCTCCCCCCCTGGGAAGTCGGCCATGTAGTTCTGGAAACACCCAGAACCAGACGCTGCAAAGGGCGAAGCCTCATCAAACAAGGGAGCAGAGCCCTCCTCGAAGAATTCGGCAAGAGCGGCCTGGTGAGACCGCTCCTCAAAGGACTTGTAGTCCTGATCAACGAGCGCCCAGACACGCTCAAGGGTGGCCTCATGGGCCCGACCATCAAGGAGGATGCGCTCTTCTACAGAACAAGTTAGCTACGTGAGAACAACAAAGAACGAACACACATACCTGGCACCCCACAGAAGAACCAGTCCACAACACCTCGATAGAAGTCTTCAAGGGAGGCGTTGCACATGGCATCACAGTAGGCGCAGTACTCCCCCTCAGGGAGAGACCAGCAGGTGCAGTCAAGGGGATTGTAGTTAAGGGAAATAACACGCATAGTAAAGACGGGATGAGGAAGGAAAACAACAAAACCACAAACATTAAAAAATCACAGTGCAACACAATAACTTGCACAAACATCAAAACAAGGTCTGGTCAGGTGACACCAACAGACACGTGACGATCTGCCAGAAAACAAACAACAAAGCATAGGAATCACATGACCTAGCCTAGTCACGTGAATATACACTATCCCCTAACTACTGGAGGGTTCGGAGAGGGGGCACCAACCGAAGTGGGGGAGCGGAGGCCCCGAGCGTAGCAAGGATCAAGGCCGACGCGGAGGAATGGATGGGAGGGCACCCCTCGGAGATGTGTCACAAGGGAAAGACATACAAGGACAAGCAAGAAAACAAACAAGTCACGTGACACGAAGTGAACATGTGTCCCAAGCAGATGAAGAAAAAACAACAAGGTCACGTGACCCAGACAATGTCACATGATATGGCCGCTATCCCCTGAACTACCGGAGGGGTTGGAGAGGGGGCACCGACCAGAGTGGAGGAGCGGAGGCCCCGAGCGCAGCAAGGTTTAAGGCTGACGTGGGGGAACGGATGGAAGGGCACCCCTCGGAGATGCGTCATCACCGAAATAAGGTCATGTGATCACAACAAATGCAAGACGGAGTCATGTGACGATCAAAACAGACCTTGCAGCTTATATAGACAAGCACAAGGCCTGAGATAACCCGCACTCTCATGCTCTCTTCCCAGTCCCCAAATACCTCTAAAACTGTAAACGATGCTAAGCGGAAATGGATCGAACGCGGCAACACCCCAGCCAAGCAGATCAAGCGAAGGGCAGAGGTCGGTGTCGCCATTGCCAGCGCCCTTGGTATCAAGCCGAGCCCCCTCGCCCACTTCTATGCGGCCTACGCCAACGGATCAAGGGTCCGAAGAGCTGACTGAAACCGCGCCAGCCCCTCGGTTCTGCATCCAGACCAGGGCGGTGCTGCTAACCTGGTCGAAGCTACACGATCAGCCCTCAAGTGGGCTCGTCGCCCGATACAAGGCGTTCTGCCGCCAACAGCCAAATCATTGGGCGACTTTGGCAGTGGTGGAACGCCACAACCCCGAGGAACCGAACTACGACCCGGCCCAGCCCCTCCATGTCCACGCCCTCTCCATCAGTCAGGAGCAGAAGGGCAGCTGGAACACCCAGAACACCCGGTTCTGGGACTTCGAAGGGCAACACCCCAACATCCTGCCTAAGGACCTCAAGGACGGACCAGGAGGCAACCCTGCAAGGGAGGCTTTCAACTACCTCTGGAAGGATGTCGGAGCTAACGGCGAGGAGGTAGAGGAGCTGATGGCGGGGGACCTGACCTTGGAAAGGTTGGAGGAAATCCTGGTAAAGGGGAAGGGCAGGAAAAGGTCGAGGGCGGAGGCGGACCTGGAGGATGGGGCGGAGATTGTTGCCTTGGCGACAAAAAAAAAGAATACTACCAGGCATTCAAGCGCCTGCGCCCCCTCCAGATGGTGACAACGTGGAACTCGGTACGAGCATATGCTGAGTACACGTATAAGGAGGACCGGGGATGCATGCCTGCAATCCTGGTGGAGTTGGAAGTCCCAGAAGACCGGGCGCACATCGACAGGGCAGACTGATGGTTTGCGGAAGAGGCTGAGAAGAGAGGGAGGGGCGTGCGCCATTGCATCCTGGTGATCGAAGGCGAAACAGGAACTGGGAAGACAGCGTATGCGCGATCCAAGGGCTCCCATAGCTGGATGTGCAACGTCTGGAACGTGGGGAATCTGTCGGAGGATGCTGACATCTGGATCCTGGATGACATGGTCCAGTCAAACGGGAAGTACTTGCTCAAAGCCCTGAGCCAGTATGAGGCAGACTTCACAGGCAGATATGCTCATGTGAAGTCAATGAAGGTACGGCCAACGGTGATCCTGGGGAATAGCCGTTCGGCCATAATGAAGTGTTGGACGGACATAGAGGGGGAAGAAGGGGACTTATGGGTATCCAAAAACGTAGACTGGGTATACTCAGGAGGGAAGCCATTTTTTGTTTTTCCTTAAAAAATAAAAATAAATTATCTTTGTATAAGCTGTTTTATTCACAGACCATGTGTCGAGAAGTAAGCTTAAACAAGGAAATAAGCAAGGAGATAGTAATCTCATGTAGCGTAGAGGTTAAGGGGTCTAGCCTGACTCATCATCTCCTAGCTGAGCAATTACACACTGAACGGAAGGTCGTTGGTTCGAGTCCAGCACCTTTAACCTCCTTGATATATGAGATACCTTTTAGAAACTTTTAGAACCCAGAAAAGAAACATGCCTCAAGATCCCCCAAGACATGTCCAAAGGGGGGGATAATGTTATGACCCGCCTAGCAGACATAACCTAAGAACCGAATATTGTACAGATTTATGGCATTTTTCCCGAAGCGGAACAAACCATAAACAAGATCACGTGATCTCGGCGCTTACCCAACGATTAAGCGCCAGTGGTTACCCTGAACTCGCTCCAGTGTTTCTCTCCCATGTTACTTGGAGCGAGGAGCAAGTTGTCACGTGACCTCGGCGCTTACCCAACGATTAAGCGCCAGTGGTTACCCTGAACTTGCTCCAGCGTTTCTCTCCCATGTTACCTGGAGCGAGGAGCGAGTTGTCACGTGACCTTGGCGCTTATCCAGCGATTAAGCGCCGGGTGCTTAAGTCCAAAAGTCACATGACCCTCAGACCTTGTGTGGCTCTATAAGATTCGGAGCCGCACAAACTTAGGATAAACGATTACCTAAGACCTAGTACTATATAGAACCTATAACTGCTGTAGACAGCGCTTAGGAAAGGGGGGCCACCGCAGCAACCGCAGTCACATGTATATAAGGGGAGTAAAGCAAGACTGAATGCCTCAGCTTGCTTTATCTTGTCAACCACCATAGACCATAGCAAACACTGTAACTAGGACGCTCAATACATACTGCATAGCACCAAACCGTCAACGCAGCCACTACTTAAGTGCTCCACAAGGGAGCCTCCAGAGGGTCACGACAGTCACCTTCCTATTCCAATAGACTTGGGAAAGGGTCTATCTTTTTCTCTCCTTGCTCTATCTGGTCCTTGCTCAAGTACATCTCTGATGGAATGCACAGCCCTTAGTGGCACAAACTTTTACAGAAGATCAGCACTGTTGCTTGTGTGGGTGGTTTGGACAATTATCCATCCATGGTTTTACCCTCAACTCAGTTGAAGACATCCTCAAGGAGGCTGGGCACATTGACTTCAACTGAGTCAAAATCATCAAAGTCTGTCCCCAGAAAGTTGGACAAGCCCAACCAGCCTTCATGACCAAACTAGGAGCCCCTGAGTGCAAGATCTGCCACCAGCTGAACAAAGCCACCTTCCCAGCATGCTGCCCCTACTGTCCTAAGAAGGACAAATTTTTATACTACTACATCATCCCCATCACTAGCTCTAAGCTGGAGAACCTTGGCCAGCAACTTCTCCATCACTTGTTAGATACCATTGAAAACTTCCAAGAAAGGTATCACCACTACCAAAACAAGTATGAAGAAACATGTGAGAAACTTCACAAAGCCAAGACCCACTGCACATATCTAGTCAAGAGACTGTGCAAACACCAGGAGGATTACCTGTCCCTCCTCCACAACCACCTTGAGCTACAACTGCTGGTTTGGGAAACAACTGCACCCACAAGTATGCATTTCCTGTCTTCTTGACTCCTTCAGACCTCCCTCACCCCACCTTCTTAAGTGGCTCAGGCTTGCCAATTCAGGAAGCAGCACTCTTTCAAACAGCCCAAATTAATTTTCCCCAAGGAGGCTCTCCTTTGGGACCCAATTAAACTAAAAAGGGTTGAGGTACCATGCCATCACCAGGATATCAAGAGTTGGGACCTGGATGATACCTGGTTGAGATTTGGTGGAATTGAAAATTTTAAATTCTATAAACTTGTGCACAGATCAGATACCTTTTGGTACTACAACAATTCTCACTTCCTTGTAATTCCTTGTCACCTTCACTGCTGTTAAAATATAAATCTATCAGCTCTCATAATGGCAGCACAAGCCCCAGCTCCAGCATGGGCAAACATGTCCAATAGTGACAAAGTCATTTACATGCTCCAGCCAATGGATGAACTTCACTAACAAACCAACAATCTCCAAAATGACACAGGAGATGTCAAGCACAACAACAAAACATACACAGATCCACTTGAAGCAAAACTTACAGCAAACCAAACCAAGATTGATGCAACATAGCTGGGTTAGCCACCAATGTCAATAACCTAGTTGGCATGTTGACCATACTCCAAACCACCATTGCACACACACAAGCACAAATCAACACCTCTGCAGGAGGACAAAGTACCACCCAAGCCCCACCTGCTCCTACTATGACCCAACCTCATGCTGCTGTGAGCACCACTACCAGTGGATCAACCACAAAAGTGAAAATAGTCACTCCACAGAAATTTGATGGTACTAAGCAGGAGGACACAATCTCATTCAGAATTGCATGTGCACAATACATTAATACCAACATGAGTGGGCATTTAGCTGATCAGGTAGTTGCTTTTATTACATCCTACCTAGAAGGATCAGCAGCAGAGTGAGTCAATTCATATGAGGAGTTTGAGATCCTCAACCCTGAGTCCATGGTGCCATGGCTCCATGATGCTAGCCTATTTTGGCAAGAATTTACCACTTGCTATGAGGACCTGAACCAAACTGAAAACACCTGTGACAAATGGTGGAAACTTAAACAATCCAAAACAGTGCAAGACTATCTCACACTTTTCAATCTCTATTCCACAGGTCTCAACTACAATGACACAGCCATGTGTGATCAATTCTACAATGGTCTATCCTTGGATGTAACAGATAGAATGGCAGCACAGAATTATGACCCCTGAACCAAAACCTTTGCCCAACTAACCCAGCAGGCCCTTAAAATTGACCACCACCTTATTTCATTTGGTAGCAAATGAACATCCCATGGGGGGAATAAAGCTAGTACCAGCAATGCACCTGTAAGGGCTTTGCCCTCAATAAACTGTACTTAGTAGTCTTAATTGCTTTGTGCAGTGATAGAATGTGTGTATGTAGTATAGTATTCACCTGAGTGACAACAATGTGGTAGTAAAAAAAAACAAGATCTTCCTCATACATCAGAAAGATGACACATATATCAAGTAAAAGCAGTCATGTGACTGCTATCCTTATATCCTCCCCCTCGGGACTCAATTGGCAGAGTCCATAAAGTCATCCGTCAGCTGTACTGACAAGGTGGGCATAGCAGCACCAGCAATTGCTGGTGCAGACAAGCTAGACAGCATGTCCTCCTGTCCCCAGATGGAGAGAGCTGTGGCAAAATGCAGGCAAGAACATTGCCCAGGCATTTTCTGGGATCCAGGCAACATATATGCTGCCTATATCACCATGTGCCAAGTCCACATGAAGTATTTCAGACTGCATATGTGCAGTCAGTGTTGGGGCCAGGGATGCTGGGATAGCCCAGTGCCAAAGGGTTTGGCTGGGGTCATCCCAGCTCATCTGTTCCAAGTCATGGATTGCAAATGATTGTTGCATGTGGAATATGAAGTTTCACCACACAGGCAAAACCTGACCTGGAGCTGTCACCATCTGGGCAAATGACACAATGTCCTCTGGGAGTCCAGGGGAGTTGGCTAGGTCAGCCAATTGTCAGGTGGCAACAGTATGTTGCACCTGCCATTGATAGAACAGCTTGAATGTGACCTGGGCAATTGACTGGGGAGATGGAGGGTCCTCCAGAGCCATTGTATGACTTGGAGGGGAGTTACCAACTTGAGAGTCAGGAAATATGACACATTAACATGCATCTCATCTGTAATAACAGTCACATTCAGCAGATTGCTGAATATATCCCTAGATGTGGTAGCATATAGCTGAGCCACACCCTGCTCATAATCATAACTTGCTCAAAGTGTTGGGCAAGTTAAGACTGTCCATTAGGACAGATTGCCTGCACAAAGTACAGTATGGACATGTCAACTCTACTAAGCATCCTGTGCTTGCCAATCTGCATGCCTGGCAATACATGATCTGAACCCTGTATAGGGTGGTTGTAATTACACTTGAGGAGCATGCCAATGTGGATCACCTCTTGGTGAGCTGCAGACCTGTATTTGTGAGGCACAAGATGTGCCTGTTGTAATAGGCCTTGTTGGAGGCTAAAGAGGGTCACATCAACCTGGGTCATGGATGGTCTGTTGAAAACAGAGTGTATTTCTTGCACATTGTGTGCACACCATAAGGCCACCCCTTCAGGGTCATTATTATTGACCACCTGTTGTGGTCCTCATTCAAGGGACCCTCCCTCAAAGCTTGCTACATCTGCCCTTCAGCCAGACTTTGAACAGAACAGTGTCCACCCACCACAACTGCAGCCAAAACCAAACCTGGTACCTCCCCAGGGTGCATATCTGTTGCTTGAGTGCAACTTATCTGTTGGTCTGTGCTTCAGATTGGTCAAGGGATCCATCTTGGGTTCTCCTGAGGCTCCCAGCTGGCCCAGGGGTATTGGCACAACCTCCAGTATCAACCTATATGTGGCCTTGGATCAGGTATGGCTGTGATACATGGCACTCCCATGTGGGTTCATGGGGAGGTCTCAGGTCACTCCCAAATATGTATGCAGGCCCTGTGAGGTGCCTGACACAGGAGGCACTGGTGGGGCTGGTGCAGCAGGTGCAGTGGTAGGGGCCAGCAATACTGGCACAGTAGGTTGAGCAGCCAGTTGAGCTGGCAGCATGGCTTGAGCTGATGGGTTCATTGGCACCTCTGTGTAGGGGTCATCCTCCTCCTCCTTGTAGTACAACAGGTCTTCATACAGACCCAGGGCCTCTCTTGGCAGTGACATAGAACTTGGTGTTGAGTAATCCTGCAAGCAGGATTGGTGCAGCTCATCAATCTGTTTGATGAGGTCTTCATAATCAAGTCACCATTGCTCATGCTCCTTGTTGAGTGTGTCTTCAGCTTGGTGAGCTGCTTGATGGTAAGTCAATATTTCCTCATGGAGATCCTTCATATCTGTGTGTAACTCTTCCACCATCTTTTGGGCAATGGTACAAAATTCCTGCATGTTGCAGATTTCCTCTCAAGATATCTTGAGCAATTGCTCTACCCAAGTCAATTCCATGCATAGTCACATGATCTCTGTTTGCAATTGGACAGTCTCCAATTGCCTGTTAGCCGTGTAATCAGCTTGAGCAGTAGTACTGCTCACCTGGTAGCCCTGAGGGCCTGTTACACCAGTATCTTTGCCAGCACCCATTGTTACATTGGTGTCAACATTGATGCTAGCCAACATTGTTGCCAGTGCATGTAGCCCATGTTGGTGGGTAGTTGTCCCAACTGGGGTCCCAGTTGGGGGATTTGCATTGGGATCTGGCACAGGAGGTGTCATCATTGTTGATGACAAGTGTGTGCTGGCTCAAAATTTGCCAGAGCCCTCTTAGGTAAGAGGGGAATGAGCGCTTATGCTCATTATTGCTTCTAATCTCTCACTGAGATAGCTCCTCAGGTTCTGTAACCCCTTGTAACTCAAGATACTGCTTTGGTGCCTCTAACTCCCTGCATTGTTGCAGTGATTCCCATATCTGATCCCCTTTGGACCATTTAACAAGAAACTTTATGTTTCTTCCTTTGTATTTATGGTTGATAATGCTATCAACCATCCATTCTATTTTGGGGTCCTCCCTGAAGTCATCATAATGACAAGCTTCCCAGGGCAGGAATATTTTATCATTATTGGGGAAGTGCAGTCTTAGCAGACTGCCATGAAATACAGGTTGTATCCTCTGTTTCTTTAATTCCTCTGGTAATTCCAGGGTGTATGTGGATGCATCTTGGTCAATTGAGAGGATCTTATATGGCCCAATATATTTTGGGAGTAATTTTCTAGCCCTTCCCTTCAGAAGGTTCAGATTTTTGGTAGAGAGGTAGGCTTTTGATCATACCTCCAAAGCTGGATCATCTTCTCAACAGTCTTTGTTTGATTGGCCACACATACACTTGCTGACAAAAGTCTTGCAGCACATGATGGATTTTTCACTGAACCTGGTCTGGCCAGTGGTGGTCTGGTCTTCTGATTTCGATGTACTATTAGAGGTTGTGTAATAGCTATATGTCTATCGCTGTACCAAGTCTCAAAGAAATCGAAACAGAGGCCAAAGAGATACAGCCAAATAAGTTGTCAATTGTGCTGCAAGACTTTTGAAATTCAAGGTGCCATAAAGTCAAGCCTTGGACAATCCATGAATCTCAGCACCTAGCTGGCCGATTTTGATCAAAAAAAGTGTGCGCAGATAGCTATCACTATCTTTGGTATAGATCTGCGCTGTTTGAGAGCAATTTTATCAGTAGATGTACATGCATATAATCAATCATATATAGGGCACATTTCCCCCTATTACAGCTTGCCTATAAACAAAAAAGGAGGCTAGAAAGTTCTCTTTGTGCTCAAACTATCAGATATGATTAGTAGATCTCAGGAGAGTGTAAATTCTAAGGTATACTAAGTGGATGTAGACCAGACCCAAATGCTGCACAATACCCCCTGGTTTCAGAAACCTGAAAGCAACAGCTGTATAGGATTCAACCAGCCCGGTAATAGACATAGGCATGCTTCATATGTACACACATCTTATGTATCACACTCAAGACACAGAGCCAGCCATAACTCTAGCTACAGACTGTGCATCAAACTTTTGACAGTTTCTGATAGTAAAATTGTTGATTTGAGCAATGCGCAGTCTGTAGCTAGAGTTATGGCTGGATCTGTGTCTTGAGTGTGATACATAAGATGTGTGTACATATGAAGCATGCCTACGTCTATTACCGGGCTGGTTGAATCCTATACAGCTGTTGCTTTCAGGTTTCTGAAACCAGGGGGTATTGTGCAGCATTTGGGTCTGGTCTACATCCACTTAGTATACCTTAGAATTTACACTCTCCTGAGATCTACTAATCATATCTGATAGTTTGAGCACAAAGAGAACTTTCTAGCCTCCTTTTTTGTTTATAGGCAAGCTGTAATAGGGGGAAATGTGCCCTATATATGATCAATTATATGCATGTACATCTACTGATAAAATTGCTCTCAAATGGTGCAGATCTATACCAAAGATAGTGATAGCTATCTGCGCACACTTTTTTTGATCAAAATCGGCCAGCTAGGTGTGAGATTCATGGATTGTCCAAGGCTCAACTTTATGGCACCTTGAATTTCAAAAGTCTTGCAGCACAATTGACAACTTATTTGGCCGTATCTCTTTGGCCTCTGTTTCGATTTCTTTGAGACTTGGTACGGTGATAGACATATAGCTATTACACAACCTCTAATAGTACATCAAAATCGGAAGACCAGACCATCACTGGCCAGACCAGGTTCAGTGAAAAATCCATCATGTGCTGCAAGACTTTTGTCAGCAAGTGTATATACACAGCTAGCAATGATTGCACCAAATGTATGGTCAATGTTTTCAGCTGCTTGGTCAGCTATTATTTGTACACCCCTAAATGCAGTGTTTACTTTAGGATAGCCTATTAATTTTGGCATCCACCCATAATTCAGCTCAAAAGGAGTGAATCCTGTACTTGAGCTAATGCTCAAGTTGATAGCAAGTTCCAATGCCAGAATCTTTTCACTCCAGTTTAAGTGGTCACTATCAATCAACAATCAAAGTATTTGGGCTATATTTTGATTAGCCTGTTCAGCTGATCCATCCATTTGCAGGTGGAATGCTGTGGGACATCAGCAGCTTAACACTGAGTAATTGGTATAATTCTTGCCACATTGTGGTGGTGAATTTTGAGTCTCTATCAGAGACAATTGTGTCAGGTAACCTGTGCAAGCTTACTACTTCTCATAGTAATATCGTTGGAGTGTCTTGCACTGTTATCATGGTCTGAGTTGGTGCCAAGGTACCATAGATGTTAGTCTGCAAATGATGACTAATAAATAATTGAAGTTATTACTTCAGGGGAATGGACCCATAAAGTCTATTCTGATAGATCCCCATGGTTGGCCGGGGATTGGTAGAGTATGTAGCAGCCCCTGTGGGAGCTGCAATGATGACTTCACCATCTGACAGTTGCCACATGATTGGCAAAATTTGATAATTTCTTTGGCCATTGTTGGCCACCAATACCATTGTCTTATGTACAATACTGTTTTCTTGGACCCCATGTGTCCAATTGCTGAATGTCCAAGATCAACAATTATCTTGGGCACCTCCTCCTCTTATAGAGGACATCTGGGATGCATATTGCATTCCATGGCCTATATAATAATAGGTCTCCCTGCCATTCATAGTTGGGGTGTGCCTTAATATTAGTGCATATACAGCCAAAGAACCTGTCTTTGGCAATGTTATCTTTGATAACATTGAAAATATCTTCAGTATTCACTAATACTGAAAGATCTGTCCTCTCCAGTATTGCAGAGGGCTTGTTGGATTGCATGGATCAGTGATTCTTGTCTGTTTCCTCTCCTACCAACAGTAGAGGAATTATTATCCCTTGATTGTCTTTTGAGGGATTTCTGTTTAATTCATGTGGTTTATTCACTCAAAGTTCTTCCATTTCATGCATCTAGCTAACTTTCTAGGTTGGTTTGATGATCCAACCTGCCATGGTGAGGATTCCAGGGGAATCCTCCCCCTCTGGGTCTAGTTGGCTATCTGCCAAGACATATTCATGTTCTTCCTGAACATTGTCCAGTGTATCACTAGCATATCATTGTGATAATCATCAGCCACAACATTGACTGATCCCAGAATGTATTCAATTTTGTAATTGAATCACAATAGGTATTCTAACCATTGCACTTGTCATTGCAACAAGTCTTGTTGTGTCTGGAGCCATTCCAGACTTTTGTGGTTGGTCAATATTTTGAACAACCAGCCAAGTAATTTGTCCTCCCATTTGAGGAGGCCTTCAATTATAGCAAGTAATTCTTGCTCTGTTGTAGTATAGCTCATTTGAGCTGCACTGAATTTCCTTGAGTGGAAACCAGTGGCACAAAGGGTACTCCAATCAGTACCCTGGCCATACATACAGCCTACACCAGCCACTGAGGCATTGCAAACCAACCAGATTGGTTCATCCCAACTAGTATTTATTGGGTACAGTATAGGGGCTCTGCACACAAGCTCCTTAATGCAGTCAAAGCTGTGCTGGTGGACTGGAGTCCATAGGAATACTCAGCCCTTCTGGGTCAAGTCTGACAATGGGCCTGAAAGGCCAATAAATCTGGCATATATGCAGCCAGATATTGTACCAGCCCTAGGAAGCACTGGATGTCATGTGCAGATTGTGGTGTAGGCCATGATCAAATTAGGGACATTTTGTCCTTATTGGCATGAATGTCATTTTTGTCCACTATGTGGCCCAGGCACTCTATATGTTCCTCATATATATCAACCTTCTTTTCAGAAAGGTGTAGCTCAGCATTAGTGAGCATGTCTTCTACAACTTGTAACAGTTGTTCATGCTCTTCTATCATGTTGCTATACACAAATATGTTGTCTAGATAGACAAATATCCCCTGGCCAATCAAGGCCCAGAATATATGTGTCATTAGATGCTGATACATACTTGGGGTGTTACAATTGCCCTGTTGCATGACATTACTGTAGAACATCCCATAAATGGTCTTGAAGGCCATCTTTTTCATGTGCTCAGGCACAATTTGTATCTGCTCATATGCATTGGTCATGTCCAACTTAGAGCAATACTTAGCATGGGCTATATGCTTGCAGATTTCCTCTTGATCAGGGAATGGGATGATATCTTTCACTGTATTATCATTGCACTTGCACAAATCTATCACTGTGCACAGTGACACCTTGTCTTTCTTGAAAAGACATAACATAGGAGCAGCAGACTTGGCTGCTCCTTCAAACCACCATCCAGCTCTTAAATAGAGCTCAATTTTCTCTTGTAACTGAGGCTTCAATGCCTCAGGACAATTTAATTGGTGATGAATCACCTTAAGCTGCTCATCCACAAAGTGGATTCCATGATTTATTTCCCTCATAGGAGGGAGTCTCTCAGGGGCAAGCACAGTTAAATGTACCAGCTTCTTTTTCCACTTGTTGCAAAGCCTAGGAACGGCTTTGTCAGTAAGCAGGGAGGAACTCCCTGCACTACCCTTGCTGGATAGTCATTTGGCCCTAGTGGCCATAGTTTGTCAGCCCAACATGGCCAGTTCAACCTTCCCAGACCCCAAGGGCCTTTTGGTAAATAGTACTTGTCTCTTGGATGAGGTATCTGTTACTTCTGCTTGGAAGCCATTGGGTATATGCATATTGTTTATGCTTAATATGTTGTGTGAAAAATCAATGTTAATTCCATACCATCACATAAACAGTGTACCTATGATTATATCATATTTTTCAATGTTTACTACATCAAAATAGTGTGTCCCTCTAACAGCGCCAACCTCTACCTTGGTGTTAACACCAAAGTTACATTTTCCTTGGCTCCCCTTAAGTGCAAGTTGTAAGCCTATTGTCTTATCTAACACCATTGGTGTGATGTTAGCTACCCACACAAATGAGGGTGATATCATGTTGGTGCATGAGCCCAAATCAAATAGTATGTACACCAATGTTGTACCAACTTTAAAGTACCCAGTCATGGGTTGCTGGTCCTCCTCTCAGTGGACAGGTTGAGCACTCTTGTGGGGTGCACCTCTTGTTCACATGACTGGCGCAGAGATAGGCTCCAGCTCTGCTGGCTGCCTTTGCTTGTTGATGCAGCGCTTGCATCAATCTCATCATCCAATGGTACTATATGCACTGTGCAGGTGGTGACATTGCCATATTCTGCCATGAATTGATTCCATACAGAATCCTCATTGTTGCTGCCTGAGTAGTCAGCAAGGGGATGATGTGGACTGTCATCCTTGAGGGAGCTTTCTTCATCCAATTTGGAGGTTGATGCATAGGCCATCACTACATTGATGGTGTCATTCTCAGGGGGTTCTCCCTCCTCAGTAACAGGCTCTACAGCCTTAGCAGTGATAACCCCTTTTGAGGGGCAGTTAGGGGCAATGTGGCCCTTTTTCCCACATTTATAGCAGGTTAATTCTGCTTCCCCCTTGAGTTGCAGCTTTGTCTTCTCCCTAGTGTACAATTCTGCTACAGTCTTTGTCTGTTGCTTGGGTTCCCTTGTAGCATACAAGGGCCTTAGCTTTTCCTGCCACTCACCCCACTGATGATTCTTGCCTTTACAATCAGTCTTTCAATTGCTTTGACTCTGCCTGACTGTTGGGTCAGGATCTTTTTCTTCCCTTGCCATTATGTTGAGTGTAGCGTAGCGCAGTGAAATAAAACACGTAAAATATGTATACAAGTGTATTCAAACAAGTGACTTGCTACTACATGAGAAACTGAGTATATATACATCTCAATCAGTAAGCATATACATAGCCAAGATATCGCATAGAGAACAAGCAAAACAAGCAAAACAACAATGAGTAAGACAATGAGATAGAACGCATACAAACAAGAGAGATGAGTAAAGCGTTTGTGTTACAGTAACGTAACTTGCATGAGTGCTGATGCACTTGTAATCTCCAACACTCCCCCTCAAGTGCATTCGTCCCATGACCTTGCCAGCAAGATACTCAAAACGTGGTCAAGGTAATGCTTTAGTGAGAAGATCAGCAAGGTTCTCATCACCAGGAATATGAGACAGTTCGACTGTTTTACGTGTGATGTGTTCGCATAAGAAATGGTGTTCGCATGTGATGTGCTTTGAGCGCGCATGAAACTGAGGGTTGTGCGCCAAGGCGATCGCAGTGGTATTGTCAGTGTAAATAGACAGAGTTGACTTGAGTGGAAACCCGAGTTCTTCAAAAAACATTTTGATCCAAAGACCATGTTGAACAGCTAGCGATAAAGCCATGTATTTGCCTTCCATAGAAGAAAGAGCAACGGTTGGCTGTTTCTTGGAAATCCAGCATATAGCCACACCAGCAAGAGTAAAGACGACTCCAGAGATCGACTTCTGATCAAGAATGTTCTGGGCCCAGTCAGCGTCTGAGTAACCAACTGTTGAGATGAGGCCTTGAGTCCGTTGTAAGTGAGGCCATAGTGAGTGTACCCTGAAGGTAGTGGAATAGCAACTTGAGGCCAGCGATGTGTTTCAGACCAGGGTTTGAGCTGAACTGAGATAAGTGCTGGTTGGCATAAGCTGCATCAGGTCGGGTAGCAAGCATTGCATATAGAATACCTCCAATGTGGCAAGCATAGGGAAAGTCGACAGGAGGGCCAGTATAGTGTTCAAGCTGAGTACCGGCAGGTAGTGGGATAGTAGTCGGGTTGGCGTCAGTTAGCCCAGCACAGTCGAACAGCTTCTTCACATAAGTGTCTTGGGTGATAGTAATTGTGCGCTTTGCACAGTTGCGAGTGACCCGATGACCTAGAAAATGTCCCAACTCCCTCATGTCCCACATCTTGAAGAGAGCCATAGGCTCCTTCTTGACCTCAGATGCATATCCTTTGGTCGCAAACAATGCAATGTCATCGACATAGACAGCCAATACACAGAGATTGCTGTTGTCGGTTTGACGGATGAAGCACAAGGGTTCAGAAGTGATAGGTTCAAAGCCAATAGTTTTAATCGCTTTTCCAAATGTAAGCATCCAGATGCAAGGTGCTTGTCTCAGTCCATAGAGAGATCTGTTGATGCAAAGAACGCAACTAGTACTGTCTTTGTAGCCAGGTATCTGAACCATATAGATCTCCTCTTCAACTCAACCATTGAGGAACGCTGAGATGACGTTGAGTTGATGTATGTCCCAGTCATAGATGGCTGCCAGCGCAATGAGTATGTGCCAAGAGTCAGTGGGTAAGACATGAGCAACAACTTTGTTAAAGTCAACCCCAAAGCGTTGACCATATCCTTTGACAACTAGACGTGCTTGATAGCATGTGATCTCAGAGTCTGCATTTTGTTTGATCATGTTCACCCAGCCAGGCTTAAGAGGTTTAAAGCCATCAGGTAAATCGACTAATTCGAAAGTGCCCATCTGTTCGAATGCTGCCATTTCTTCATCTTGAGCAATAGGCCACTTGTCCGCGTCCCAGTGTGACAGTGTTTCATCATAGGACAGATGATTGTTGTCCTGTCTTCTTGAGATCGCTGCATATACATACTCACGCCATTTGCGTTCAAGTGAAATGTCTTCTTCACTCTCTATATGCACTACTCGATAGGTTTCCCATACTTTGGGTACAATGTATTGTTGTCTGCAGTAGGTTTACCGACGCTATCTAGGTCCACATAATTGGGTCTTGTTGCAGATGAACTGCGTTGAGGACGCCTCAGTTCTCCACTCAGGAATTGAGTTGGAGTGCAAATTGGAGTTGGAATCCTAGACGTGGGTACAGACAATGACTTAGGTATCATAAGGGGTTCTAGAGTAGGTTTCTTCTCCTCAGTCTTAGGTGCGATGGAGGTACAAGAGTCTTTTTGGGTGGTGGTGTGAATAGTCTGGGAGCTGGAGCCAGTTTCGTCTGCTGCAAAGAACCTGAACTTGAGGTTTGTGAAGGGTTTGACTCCCCCTCAGCAGGCAAAATTGCCAGTGACAGCCTATAGAGCTCAAGTTCAGTCCAATCCACTCCCCCTGACTTCGGACAAGGCAGGAAAATGATATTGCGTGACTTAAGAATCTGGCGCGATTCCAGCTGGTAGTAACGCCAGGCAGTTGAGTTATCAGCGAACCCAGTGAAGCAATATTTTTTTGATTTTACATCGAGCTTTCCGTTAGGGCCGCTTTGGTCTAATACCCAGCATTTGGCACCAAACTCTTGGAGGTTGCTGACATGTGGTTTTCGACTATAAAAGTGCTTGTAAGGAGTAACATTGCCTAGTGTATGCGTAGGCGATGGTTGGCGATATACACCATGTAAGAGACGGCCTCCTGCCATAGAAAGCGAGGCAGCTGTTTGGCAAACAACTGTGCTCAAGCTCCTTCGACTAAGGTGCAATTCTTTCATTCAGCAACTCCATTCTGTGCCGACGAGTGAGGTGCTGTCTCCTCAAGGATAGTGCCTTGTGAGGTGGCATAGTCTTTAAGTGTCTTGTTAACAAACTCCTTTCCGTTGTCAGAACAGACACGTTTAAGTTTCTTGCCAAACTGGTTGGCCAGGAGAGCTTCGTACACTTTGTAGTGTTTGAAGACGTCCTTTGTCAACTTCATAAAGCCAGTGATAGTGAAGTGGGAGTACATGTTGGTAAATGTGACGAAATAGGAGTTTCCTTGAAGCGATTGAGTGCGAGCAGGTCCCCAGACATCCGTGACAGTAAGGTCGCCAACAGAATGGTGTTTAGATTTCGATTCCTTAGGGTAGGAAGCGATATGATGCTTAGCCTGGACACAGGCTTTGCAGAAGTAATTACGCGGGGAGTCGCGATCTACTTTCATTCTGTTTACCATGTTTTTGTCAACCAATTGTTCTAGAGCACCTTGGTTAATGTGGCCCATAATGCGATGCCAATCCTCCCAGCTCTTCATTCCATCCATGTTGCCTTGGGCGACAGCTACTTGGCTTGTGGGGGTAATGACTAACATGTCCATAAGGTATAGACTACCTTTTGCTGAGTTCCCAATCTTTGGTCTGATGCCTAGGGTGCATCCATTTGGTGCAAATACAGTGCAGCGCCCTCCCTTGAAGAGGCACACTCCTCCAGCAAGATCGATAACCTTGCACAACAGTAAGTTGCCAGCAAATGAGGGAACGTGAGCGATGTTTCAGAGTAATAATTCATTCATTTGGTTTCTGTTGCGCATTATAGCACAAACATTGCCTTGGCCTACAATAGGGACATCTGCTGATTCCTTCGACAACTTCTGAGACAGGTTCATAGGAGTTAAAGTAGGTGCGATTACCAACTATATGCGAGCCGGCTCCAGAGTTGGCGATCCATTCATGAGATGAAAAGGAGGTAGGAGCTTTCACTACAAAAGCTACAGCTCCTCCTTGATCGGAATGGTTTGACTTGCCTGATTCTCTGGTATTGGCTATATGCACCAATTCCTTCTTCTTCTCCTGGTCTGCCTTTTTCTTTCAGCACTCCCTCTCCCAGTGACCCTTCTTGTGGCAGTAGTTGCACTTGCCCTTCTTTTTTCCTCCAGTGTTCTTTCCACCCAATCCTCCAGACCCAAACGTAGCTGTGGCAGCAGTGTTCTTCTTTGCTAGTAGTCCTGCTTCAACACTCCTCTGCTCCTTTCGTTGACCTTCAGCCATAACTGAGCTGGTGACTTGTTTCACCATCTCCAGCCACTTTGTTTTATCCTTAAAGGTGAGGAGGGGCCTCAGTGTCTGTATAAAGACATCCCACAAAAGGGGAAGTGAGGCAATAAGGGCAATAGCCCAATCGAAATCAGTGGCTAGGTTGGTATCGATAGCACGCAGCTGATCATACAAGAACGCATAGTGCAAACATGATTGTCAATGCAAGTGTCGTCGGTCATGCAATGAGAGAAGAAATTTCGACAAAGTTCGACGATAGCAACAACGTTGGCAACTTTGTACAACTGTTTAAGTTGAGTCCAGACCTTGGCAGATGTCTTGCAGGCAAGGATATTGGTCATTATCATGTCATCGATGCAGCAACGAATGATTCCTGCGCTTTTCAGTCGGTTTTCTGCCAGTCTTTAAGGTCATTTGCACCTTGTGATGGCTTTGGCGTCATTCCATCCACATAATCCAGCAACTTGAGTTCTCCAAGTAAGTCCTCCATCCGAATGCACCATATGCGCCAGTTCTCCGATCCCCTGAGAGGTGGGATGCAGACTGACCCAGAGCTAGACGGCAATACAGCTGTAGCGGTCAAGGGTGAGGAATTGGGGTTTGGGTGGTTGTGCTACTAGTAGTACCGCCTTGGCCAGACATATTGGACGATTGAGGTATGTGAATCAATGTGCGATGAACAGTTAATCAGAGTATAGCTAGTTGTGTAGGTTAGAGCAAGGCAGGGCTCATAACCTGTTGAGTGTAGCATAGCGCAGTGAAATAAAACATGCAAAATATGTATATGAGTGTATTCAAACAAGTGACTTGCTACTACATGAGAAACCGAGTATATATACATCTCAATCAGTAAGCATATACATAGCCAAGATATCGCATAGAGAACAAGCAAAACAAGCAAAACAACAATGAGTAAGACAATGAGATAGAATGCATACAAACAAGAGAGATGAGTAAAGTGTTCATGTTACAGTAATGTAACTCACATGAGCGCTGACACACTTGTAATCTCCAACACATTATGAGGGTGATCTCCATGTCCACAGCACTACAGACTAGCTCTGTGATGTTGTCATAATCATGAACAGCATGGAAGCCATTCCAGTTGACCAGATGCCTGATTGGCACAATTAGTGTATTCATGTACCTTAATGCAAAGGTAAGGTTATCTGGAGGGATTGGCTGTTGGTCAGCCAATAATCTGAGCTCTTCATAGAGCTCCCAAGCATCCATGGTACCCTGCTTGAGGGTATGGAACTCACGCACTGCTATAGTGGTGCTTTGCATAGTCAAAAATCTACACTGTAATCTTTGGATTACTTTGAGGGTGGTCCATCCTTTGGGACCATATTCACTTTTTTTCACAGTCTTGTGGAACCAGCTCTGTGCCTTACCAACACAAAGATGTCTGATGACATACACTTGATTATTATCATCAAGTACTGTGGGGCTGCATAGGCCACTCATTCTACAGTAGTGGAGTAATCCACTCACCCATTCTTCAAAGTCTCAAAGTTTTGCTGTTCCATTGCAAGATGGGGCCAGTCTAATTTTAGACCTCTTTTTCCCAGGTTCTTCTGGATGTCCACATCATTCTCATGTGCCCTTAGTGTATTGATTATCACGCAATATACTGTCTGTTGGGAGAGTCCCTATTGGGTACCCTGCAGTGCAGGGTTGAGTCTGAGGGCTGCTAATAGCCACTGGACACTGCAGAGCAAACATTGGGGCTGCAGGAGCAGTTTGCCCTACAGTCCCTGCATTTGGGGCAATGCCTTGTGCAAGCCTATTATGGGCTTGAGTGTTATAACTCACCAAGTGTTGCTTGGCATAATTAACTACCTGCAGTTTGCAGGTGTATGTGCAAGTACAACTGGGAGCCTTGTGGCCCAGGGGATATGGGGATTGCAATGGTAATTCACCTGTCCCTACAAGTGACATTCATTGCCCATCACCTGGCCTGCTCACAGTGGGTATCCTTAATTGTTTGCACTGCTGCCAGGCTCAAATTTCACACTCCTCAGGTGTGTGGATTACTGGTGTTAACAGTGTGAACAATTGGCTGCTACTATGCACCAATGTATTGCTCAACAGCTCTTCTCTGCTGTCATGAGTGGCAACCCTGGGTTGCCTTTCACTGTCCACTATCTCTACAATAGTTGGTTCTTTGCCCTCAAGTGAGGGTGGGATGTAATCATCCTCCAGGTAAATCCCAGTGGCATCCTCATCAAGTTCTTCCTTGATGGTAGGGATTGCCAATTGTCTATTCTGATCAGCTACAGGCTCTCCTGTTGCCCTAATTTGGGGGCCTTGTCCTAGCATGGGCACTTCCAGGCTCAGCCCTCATTTCCACACCAGGGTGTGGCACCTGGTTGGACATGCTGTCTTGACTGGCAGGTCTGTCATCAAGCCAGGAATCCAGCTCTGGTTCTGTGCAAGTGCTTCTCACACTCCTTGCACTACTGAAACTACACTTGCTGTGTACACTGCCAGCACTGCTGGCTCTATCAATGCTTCTTATATGCATTGATAAATTCTCAATCACAGATTCAAGTCTGCCCATATGCTCATCTATTGAGAGTGTATGCACCTGGATCACATCTGCTGCAATTGATTCTATCTGCTCACACTACTGTTGAGTGGCCTCTTCTTGGGTTATACCTGTTGGCTATCTCTGTTGTGAGGTGTTCTGTGGGATATTGGCCCTAGGGGTTGATGTGCCCAGTCCCACTGCTACTGGCAGGCTCAGTGCCATAGGCACATATATGTACAGTACACCTGATTGAGTGTACCTTGTACTCCCCAGACTGTGCTGGGATCTGCTCAGTCAAGGCCCAATAGGGGCTTGTACATAACTTGACCCTTGAGGTTGAGGGGACCAAAAGACTCCCTGACTATTGGGGGAATCAGGCACCATGGATGGTGCCCCAACCATGCTTTTGCTCACTTGAGCCAAAGAAGGCTGCACAAGAGGTGCATTAGTTACTCAGCCCTGATTTGGGGTTATCTGAGATGTGTCCTGTCCACTGGCAAGCAGGGACCTGGTTGCTGTGGACCATTGCAGCATGTTAAACACACTGACTATGGGATACATGGGTGACTTGTCACCTGCAGAGCTACTCATGTTTGCTCTAACAACCTATTACATTGTAGGGTTTCCTTGTGGTATGCAAGGGATTGGTTAGCTTCACTACACATGTAGCATTCAAAAAAATGTAAAGGCTTTGCCCTCAATAAACTGTACTTGATAGTCTTAATTGCTTCACATGGTGATAGAACATGTATACATAGTATAGTATTCACTTGAGTGACAACATTGTGGTAGTAAAAAAAACAAGATCTTCCTCATACATTGGAAAGATGACACATATATCAAGTAAAAGCAGTCATGTGACTGCTATCCTTACAGCACCCCAAAACAGAGGTAGTAACACCACCCCAAGCAACCCACCAAAGGAACAATTCAAGAGTGGAGAGTGTATCTACAAAATCAAGGATGGCAAAGCAGTCAAGGGCCAGATTGTGGCCATTGGGCCAAACTCCAAAGGTTTTACTGTCCCCACAGTACAGTACAATGGAAGCAACTCAAATGTCCAAGAGTCCTTTAAGGACATCAAGAAGGACAACCACCCCCCAGTGGCCACCAAGGCCAAGGATCCTGATGGAATGGACTTAGATAGTGCAGGGAAAGGAAAAGGGACAAATACCTGCTACAACAGCAGTGGGCATGGACATATTGCAGCAAAATGTCTGGATATGAGGCAGTTGTGGAGGAAGTTGAAACTAGTGATGATGAGTCAGTAAAAGAATGAGCTCAAACTACACCAGGGGGGTGGTCTTGGGTGCAGTATTGAAAAATGCACAGTCTGAAAATGAGAACAAGGAAATGGGATGTATGTTGTTAGGAAACCAATCACAGTTGCAATTTTTCTTCCATGCATTTCCACTGTGCAATACCCTTGAACATAAATCTGCATACAATATGAAAAATTTCAATGGATGGGCCATGATTGATTCACGGGCTACATCCATATTTATACACAAGGACCTAGTAAAACAATACAGAATACCAACCCTCACCTTAAGAACCCCAAAGAGGCTATGAGTCATTGATGGGAGAGAAATCAACTCTGGGTCTGTGACCCATTACTGCACCCTTGAATTTTGTATTCAAGAGCACCAGGAAATCCTCAGTGCTTACATCATGAATGTTGGCAAGAATGACCTAGTCCTGGGCATGTCATGGCTCAAATTCCACAACCCAGACATAGTTTGGGAAGGAAAGGACATGAAATTCAACTTGCCAATATGTTTGAAACATTGTATTACCCAGCCACTACATGTGAGGGCCAATGAACCAAAGGAGCTCCAGCTGGATGCTCTAGACTTGCTTCCAGTGAAATACAAGAAATTTGAGAAAATATTCACTGAGGAGGACAATGTTCAACCATTACCACCACATAGAAATTGGGACATGGAAATAGACTTAAAACCTGATGCTAAGCCAAGGCATGGGCCCATACACAGTGTAGGGGTTAAGGAAGATGCTGAGCTGCATAAAATGTTGGACCAGCAACTGAAAGCTGGACATATCAGGCCCTCAAGGTCACCTATGGCATCCCCTGTAATCTTTGTCAAAAAGAAAAATGGCAAACTACAGATGTGCATTGACTACTGCCAGCTGAACAAAATGACAGTATCCAACATGTATCTCCTTCCCCACATAAATGACATTGTTGAAACCCTGCAAGGAGCAAAAATATTTTCAAAATTTGATCTGAAGTGGGGATTTAATCTTATATGGATTTGTGAAGGGGATGAATGGAAGGCTGCCTTTAAGACCAAACATGGGCTGTACAAGCCCCTGGTTATGCAGTTTGGCCAGAAAAATGCACCAGGTACCTTCATGGCAATGATCAGGGAGGAGTTCCAGGACATCAAGGGCATATATGTTGTGATCTACAAGGATGACATACTGGTCTTTCCCAAGAACCAGGAGGAACATGACAAACATGTCAGAGAAGTCTTACACTGACTGTAAAAAGCAGGATTATATTGTGCCCTCAAAAAATGTGTATTCAATGTAATGGAAGTGGATTGCCTGGGGATAGTTGTCACACCCCAAGGAATAAAGGTTGATCCAGCCAAGGTAGAAAAGGCTGTCGACTGGCCAACACCCAAAAACCCAACTGAAGTCCTGGAAGGGCTAGGTTTAGCAAATTGGTTAAGGCACTTAAGCAAAGACTTTTTGAAAATCACAAAATGTCTGTATGAACTGGTGAAAAAGGATGTCAAATGGGAATGGACTGAAGAAAGAGACAATGCATGGAACCTATTGAAGCAGAAATTGAAGGAGGCTCCCATCTTAATTCAGCCTGATCCCAGTAAACCATTCAGCCTGGAAACAGATGGCTCTGGCTATGCCACAGGTGCTGTACTTTTGCAGTATGGAGAAGACCCTATGCTTCACCTGATTAGTTATTACTCCAAGGCCATGGTCCCAGCAGAAAGGAACTATGATATATACAACAAGGAAATGTTGGCAATCATAAAAGGCCTGAAACACTGGTGGCACCTGCTGGAGGGGGCTGAATACCCAGTGAACATTGTCTGTGACCACAAAAACCTGGAATACTGGAAAACAAACAGGCCACTTAATGGCTGTGTCACAAGATGGCATGAATTCCTGTCCAGGTTTGAATTCAAAATCCTGTACATTGAAGGATCCAAAAACAGCAGAGCAGATATACTCTCAAGGCTCTCAAGACATATCCCTAAAGAGGGGGGTGAGAGCCAAGCTCTGCTTGTACAAGACCATTTTATGGAATTAAAATCACTATGGGTACAAGCAATCACACCAGACCACAACCTCAAACAGCCAATACAGGATGCCATCCCAGGGGACAAGCACTTTGCAAAAGTCTTGAAAGCCCTGGACAACAACAAGTAGGTCAAAGACTGGGAATGGGACAAGGGACTACTGCAGTATATAGGTTGGATTTATTTGCCAAACAACAAAGAACTCTGCAAGGTAGTAATTGAAAGCCACCATGATAATCCAGCAGCAGGGCACCCAAGGCAGTTCAGGACATACAAGCTGCTAAATCACAAATACATGTGGTCATCTATGAAGAAGTTGGTTAATGAATACATCATGCACAGTGAATCCTGCATCCATAACAAGCACAGCAATCAAGTCCCTCCAGGATTATTAAACCCAATACCAGCACTGGAAAAACCCTGGGAGGAAATCACTTACAACTTGATTACAGGACTGCCATTGTTGGAGGGCTTTGATGCCATATTCACAGTAGTCAACCAACTCACAAAAATGGCCCACTTCATACCATGCCAATCAGAAGCCAGTGCAATGGATTGTGCAAACCTTTTCCTAACATATGTATGGAAATTGCATGGCCTGCCATGAAAAACAATATCAGACCATGGGCCCAACTTTGTGTCCAAATTCCTAAGGCACTTGTATAAATGGCTGGATATAAAGCCCTCCTATTCCACAGCATATTGCCCCCAAACAGATGGCCAGTCATAAAGGGCTAACCAAGTGGTGGAAGGGTACCTTAGGCACTACATATCAGATTGACAGGACAACTGGGTCTTGCTTTTACCACTGGCAGAATTTGCATGCAATAACAGTGTTAATACCTCAACTGGCAAATCCCCATTCTGTGCAAACTATGGTTTCCACCCAAGGCTGGCAGCTGGTGACCAGGAAGAACAGAATTTTCCATTAGCAGACAATCATGCAGAATGGCTCCAAAAAGGGCATGACAAACTCAAGGCTGCCTTGGAGGTGGCAAACCAGAAAGTTAAGGAGTACTACAATTGGAAACACCAGGCCCCAGAGACCATTAGAGTTGGGGATAAAGTCTGGCTCAATACCAGAAATATCTGGACCCAGCAGGCCTCTAGGAAACTGGCCCACAAGAAGGTTGGACCCTTTAAAGTAGTGGCACAGCACAGCACCCTCACCTTCAAACTCAACCTACTGCTGACTATGAAAATACACCCAGTATTTCACATATCCCTCTTGACCAAGTACAAGGATGACCTGTATGGACAATGGGCTCCCCCACCACCTCCTGTGGTAACTCCTGAGGGAGAAAAAGAATTTGAAGTTGAACAGATCATAAAATCAAGATACAACAAGAGATCCAACATCTTTGAATATTATGTTAAATGGCTTGGGTATGACAAACACCAATGGTTAACATATGAGGAACTGGTGAATGTGCCAGAAATTCTGGCTGACTATGTCAAGTCACACCCAAAGGCACCTCATGACCCCCATGCCTTGAAGGGGGGAAGTGTCACAAACTGACATGCATATATTCTCTTTACAATATTTTCTCAATTTATTATATTTTATGAGATTGTTTTCAAAACATACTTGCCTTGTATGGTATATCTGTATTGTGTGACCCACAGAATGTTCCAGACTGCTGACCAAGATGTATTTCAACTTGGATGTGAAATTCCACAGCTCCACAGCAGCTTCTATCCCCAACCAGATGTGACTCACTGTACAGACTTGTTTGTTATGATGTGGCTCATGAGATGTATATATACCAGGTCAAGTTCACAGAGGACTCCTCAAGAACTTTACCTCTGTCAAATACAAGTTCTTTTATCCTCTTTATTTCTGTTTTACTCATCACCTGACTTGTCATTGTCAACATGTGGTAATTACTAGGTTTACAGGATGTAGTGATCTGTTTGCACTGTATGACAAAGCATCACAGAGCATGACATTGTACCCTGAAAGTAGTCCTAAGCAGAACTGTTTTAATTGCTTGGGACCCACTCATACAAACAGAAACCTGAGCACAGAATATGTATTTTATATGCACAACAGACATTTTGCCCACCTCAGAACTACAAAAAATGCCTTAGAGACAGAGCAATGAGGTCTCCAACTCTCATCCAACCTTGTTACAAACCCTTGTCATGTGACCAAGTCATGTGGGATGTATCCTAATGTCACCTACTTTATGATTAGTCACTCCCTTGGTTAGAATAGCATAACGGCAAGGAGAGCAAGCTAGTCTACCCCAGCTTGCTCTACCTCATCAATTCCCCTCTAAAGCACCCTGTGTGAAGATCAGTCCCTAGCTGACTTATTAGCTTAAGTAGCAGCTAGAAGGGCCTTGAGTCAAGACCATGTCACAAGCCCCAGCACTAAGCACCTGACTTAGCCACTGTCCACAGTCACTTACTCAGCAACAGGTGCCCATCAACCACAAGTGCATAAGTGCATACAGTTTCAAACCACAAGACAGTAGACACATGCAAAGCATTAACCCAACACAAGCCATGTGTTGTGACCCTCTGGATGCTTCCTTGCAAAGCACTTAAGTAGTGGCTGCGTTGACAGTTTGGTGCTATGCAGTATGTATTGAGTGTTCTAGTTACAGTGTTTGCTATGGTCTATGGTGGTTGACAAGATAAAGCAAGCTGAGGTGTCCAGTCTTGCTTTATCCTTCTTATATATGCCTGTGGCTGTGGTGGCTGCAGATGTATTATCTAAGCACACTCTGCAGTAGGTGCAGGTTATGTACAGTACTATGGGTTAGGTAATTGTTTGTCTTAAGTTTGTGTGGCTCCAAATCTTAAGAGCCATGCAAGGTCCGAGGGGTAGGCGCTGAGGTCACGTGATCCTGCCATAAGTGCCGAGATCACGTGACAACTTGCTCCTCGCTCCAAGTAACAAGGGAGAGAAATGCTGGAGCAAGTTCAGGGTAACCACCGTAAGCGCTGAGGTCACGTGATCCTGCTATAAGCGCCAAGATCACGTGACAACTCGCTCCTTGCTCCAAGTAACAATGGAGAGAAATTCTGGAGCGAGTTCAGGTTAACCACCGTAAGCGCCAGTTAAGCGCCGAGGTCACGTGACCTTGTTTATGGCTTGTTCTGCTTAGGAAAAATGCCATAAATCCGTAGAAATATTCAGTTATTTTGTTATGTCTGTTTGACAGGTCAAAACACCATGCATCAGCAGTAGTCAGGACGTAGTCCAGACCCATCAGAGGCATTAGCTACTTGTAAAGCAAAGTCTGACAACTACTTTCAAAGGTTGTGACAAAAATCAGGGTGTTTCTGTCATGGCCTAGACCATGAGCACAAATTCATTCCAATTTTATATGATTTATTTTATCTCTGTCTTTCTGCTTTTTGGACAAGTCCTGCTTATTCAGATATATGTGTAGAATTATTGACTGAGTCATGTGACCTTGTTGTTGTTGACCACTGTTGATGTATTCTGGAATGTTCTGATTGACATGGCACAATTTCTCATATTGTACAATTTTACCTTAGCTACCTATTTCATGTTTACAGCCTCAACCTTGAATTTATAAGGGAGAGTCTGAGAGCCTTAAGCCTCAGAACTTAACCTCCTGTCAAAATATCCTTTCTACCTGAGTTGGTCACCAAGCCACTTAGTTCTTGTTGGATTTCAGTATTACAAGCATGTAATTTGGCCATGTGAGTCTGCTTATGTATGCACAATTGTAGTTTGATGTACCCTCAGTTCTTGTTCACATTTGTGTCTGTGTTATGGATCACTAACATTTTTCTATTATTTTAGTCTGCTCTGCCAACCTCAAGTGATGCCTCTGTAATTTTTCTTGAAATTAAATGAATTTGTATGCATCTGAAATTGTACTATTTGTGTTCCATTAAATAGTACAAAATCTCCTCTTTCCAACACATATTTTATTGTGATTGTATCTTAAGAACTCAGAGAGATATAGAGGTTGCAATATTTCCTCTTATCAGGAGATATTGATTACAACATTGCACTGCCCATATCTCAGCAACCGCTTACTCTATCAGAGCGATCTTATGCTCTATCAATAGCTAATCTTTGGTGGTATCTGCTGCCCGAAGATCGTCGCTATCCACCAGATCCTTGCACCGGAATGGCCCGAAGATCATTAGAATCTTACTGGACCATCAATCAAGATCTAATGAATCCAGTGAGTCAGGAGAGCTTCCCAAATTGATCCAGAAGCTTCTCTGACTCACTTTATGACTCACTGAGATGTAGCCTCTGTTCATTACATGTGTATACTATGATAATATGATCTACAAGCCAATAGCAGGTCTCAGATGCATCAATGCCTTCAATCCACACCCTGTCTTTACTCTTTTATCCTATACTGGGCTAGGGTGTACCCCAAGTATAGCAGTACCCTCTTTTGATGATTGCACTGGCATGCATGTATCTATTTGGCTCTGGAATGCCCTCCTCAGGGTATAAAAGGACCTCCTCTGAGGCCCTTCCAGACCACCTCCTCTACTCAACCCAGACCAGTTATTGGTTTCTTTTTCTCTTTCTATTTTTCTATTGTCTGTGTGTGATTTCTTATATAACTAGTACTGAGGAATAAAGTACCATATTAGTTATATATTGTCTGATTCATTGTATTTTATATACAGAGATATATAAGGATACAATATTGCCTGATTGAGCATGACATTAAGTACCAGCTATTAGAGGAAATCTAAGTACCTGTAGCTGAGGAAGTACATGCATTAGGCAGCCCTCCATCTATCCTATAAGCTATCGCTTAAGTCTAGTATTCAGATTAGTATCAGCTAGTCCAAGCGACTAGGGCTGAACTACATTTAAGATATCTAAGGGAACCTGACCATAGTAGTCTTGCTCTTTATACCTATAAATTAGTCAGTTTACACTGTGAAAGATTAAGACTACCTTGAGTGTTACTTGATCACATTGCAACTACTTTGAGCCTTCTTACTCTTGTCTAAGAAGTATTGAGTACAATTAGTGTATACTAACATATCTACATTTGCTTAAGCTCTAGATATTCAAGTGTACCCTGACCTGTAACAGTCTGGAGCTGAGGTATGTTTACTTTTCATTACTTTTCATGTTGCTCACAATCCTATAGTATATTATTATCTACAGGTACAGAATTCAGTTCTTGTTCACATTTGTGTCTGGAGCTGAGTATATTATTATCTACAGCTCCCCCAAAAATTTCCCTGCCAAAAGTTCTTGCCCAGACCTCTTTAGGTCAAATGCACCTCTCATACCCTCCTGCATGTTGTTGCAACCCTCCCCTTCACTGCATGTCCCCTCTAGACATTGTGGTCTTGATCCTTGGCCCCTTAGCCCTTGGATCTGCCATCACCTCACAAGTGTTTGGTGTTGTTGTTCAGGTCATAGGCTCTGACAGTTTCCAGCCTCAAGGGTAGCATTCCACCAATTGCACACACTAAGATACCTCTAATCAAGCTTATTTTTGGTATACAGCATCTACTGAATACTTAACACTCTCAGAAGCTTACATGACAACCAACATTTTCAAAATTATTATTAAATTTTCTCCAGTATACATATCTATAGTTTATCAGTCATGTGGCATATGGAACATTCTGGAATCTTTGTAAAACACTGACACATTATCAGTTGATATCTGATTGCCAATTGCTGCTTGCATTCATGTAGACTTGGATGTGCATCTGCTAATATTGTCATGGCCCAGACCATGACCATGAATTTATTATGATTTTTGTTTATTTTTATTTCTCACTTTGGTTCCTTATTTTTGGACAAGTCCCATTTATTCAGATATATGTGTAGAATTATTGACAGATTCATGCAACCTTGTTGTTGTTGATCAGTTTTGATGCATTCTGGAATATTCTGTTGACATGGCACAATTCTACATATTATACAATTACATCTATGCTTAGCTGCTTATTTGTCCTGGGTTTTGTTATGTAAAGCCTTAGATGTGAATATATAAAGGGAGAGTCTGGGAGCCTTCAGCCCCAGAACTTGACCTCCTGCCAATGTCCCTTCTACCTGAGTTGGTCACAAAGCCACTTAGATTCTGCCCAGTGCTCTTAAGCACAAGTGTGCCTCTGAAACCAACCTGCATGTCATTGCAACCTATCCCCTGACTACAAATCCCCTCCTAGATGCTGCAGTCTTGATCCTGGGGCTTTTAGCCCCTAGATCTGCCCTCACCTCACCAGTGTTGGGCCTGGCTGTGCAGGTCATAGGCTCTGACAAATATATATGGAGTGTCACAACCTCTAAAAGTGGTTGTCAGACTTTTGTTTTACAAGTGGCTAATGCCTCTGATAGGTCTAGACTATGTCCTGACTACTGCTGATGCATGGCTAGCCTTGGCTTGATGCCTTGAGTGTGTCTACCATCTTGTAGCTTGACACCATATGCACTTATGTGCTCATGGCTGATGGACACCCATCACTGAGTAAGTGACAGTGGACAGTGGCTAAGTCAGATGCATAGTGCTGGGGCTTGCAACATGGTCTTGACTCAAGACCCTTCTAGCTGTTACTTAAGCTAATAAGTCAGCTAGGGACTGTTCTTTACACTGAATGCTTTTAGAGGGGAATTGACAAGGTAGAGCAAGCTGGGGTAGACTGGCTTGCTCTCCTTGCTTTTATACTGTTCTAACTAAGGGAGTGACTAAGCATACATGCAGGATGGGTAAGAAAGAATGGCAGTGATCAGTCAGCCATTTACTAATAATAGTATGTCCATCAGTCAGCAAGTACTAATAATAGTAGTATGAGTAAGGTGAATGGCAGTGATCAGTAAGCAAGTGACTAATAATAGGACAAGGCTCAGTAAGCATGTGGAGGTGCTTACTCATGCAAAGGAGGTGGTCAAGCCACAAGACCAAAGTGGTGGACAGAGGAAAGAAAATGATGGTTAGCCACAAGACCTTTGCTCATGGCTCATGACATGGAGGGTTTAAGTTTAAGGGAACATGCCCAAGAACCTGACTTTCTGTTGTGACTGATACAGGTTCTCCCTTAAAACAAAAGAATTAGGTCTTGACACATGTCGACGACGACAAGTCAGGCGACGAGGAAAATAGTAAGAAAATAAAAGAACTTGTATTCGACGAGAGGTCAAGTTCTTGAGGAGTCCTCTGCGAACTTGACCTGGTTTATATACATAGTACAAGCCACATCATAACAAACAAGTCCGTACAGTGAGTCACAACAGATAAGAGATAGAAGCAGTAGAAGCGACTGCGGAACTGCGGAATTTCACATCAGAGTTGAAATACATCTCGGTTACCGGTCCAGAACATTCCTGAGTCACATGACACAGATATACCATAAAAGGCAAGTATGTTTTGAAGATGATCTCATAAAATGTAGTAAATCGAGAAAATATTGTAGAGTGGATGTATGCGTGTCAGTTCGTGACACTTCCCCCCTTCAAGGCACGGGGGTCCTGGGGTGCCTTTGGGTGCGACTTGACATAGTCAGCGATGAGTTCTGGTGCGTTCACCAGGTCGTCATAGGTTAACCATTGTCGCTCGTCATAGCCGAGCCACTTGACATAGTATTCAAAGACGTTAGATCTTTTGTTGTATCATGACTTTATGATCTGTTCCACTTCGAACTCTTCTTCCCCTTCAGGAGTTACCACAGGTGGTGGTGGGGGAACCTGACGGCCATAGGGGTCATCTTTATATTTGGTCAGGAGTGAGACATGAAACACTGGGTGTATTTTCATAGTTATTGGTAGGTCCAATTTGTAGGCGTGTGTGCCATGTTGTGCTACCACCCTGAATGGTCCAACTCTTTTGTGGGCCAGTTTCCTGGAGGCCTGCTGTGTCCGTATGTTTTTGGTATCAAGCCAGACTTTGTCTCCAACCTTAATTGCTTCAGGAGTCCGATGCTTCTGGTCATAGTATTCCTTGATCCTCTGGTTTGCTATTTCCAGGGCTGCCTTAAGTTCGTCATGGCCCTTTTGGAGCCATTCTGCATGGTTGTCCGCTAAAGGGAGTTCTGGTTCCTCCCTGTCCCCGACTGCTAGCCTTGGGTGGAACCCATAGTTTGCAAAGAATGGTGATTTGCCAGTTGAGGCGTTGACGCCATTATTGTAGGCAAATTCAGCTAATGGTAGGAGCAAGACCCAGTCATCTTGTCTGTCTGATACATAGTGTCTGATGTACCCTTCCACTACTTGGTTGGCTCGTTCGGACTGGCCATCTGTCTGAGGGTGGTATGCTGTGGAATAGGAGGGTTTTATATCCAGTCGTTTGTATAGGTGCCTTAAGAATTTGGATGCGAAGTTGGGGCCACGGTCTGAAATTGTTTTCCGTGGTAACCCATGGAGTTTCCACACATATGTTAGGAACAGGTTGGCGCAATCCATAGCACTGGCTTCCGATTGGCATGGAATAAAATGGACCATTTTTGTCAGGCGGTCGACAACTGTAAATATGGCATCAAATCCCTCTGACAGGGGTAGCCCGGTGATCAGATCGTAGGTAATTTCTTCCCAAGGTTTTTCTGGTGCAGGTATTGGGTTTAAGAGCCCTGGGGGAACTTGGTTGCTGTGCTTGTTCCTGATGCATGACTTGCAGTGTGTGACATATTCGTTGACTGATTTTTTCATTGATAACCACGTGTATTTGCGATTTAACAACTCATATGTTCTGAACTGTCCTGGGTGTCCTGCTGCTGGACTATCGTGACGGCTTTCAATGACCAGTTTGCGAAGTTCTTTGTTATTTGGGACGTAGATTCTGCCCTTGTGTCGTAAGAGTCCTTCGTCCCATTCCCAATCTTTGACTTTCTCATTGTCATCTAGGGCTTTTAGCACTTTTGACAGGTGCTCATCCCCTGGGATAGCATCCCTAATGAGTTGTTCCAGGTCATGGTCTGGTGTGATTGCTTGTAGCCACAGAGTTTTTAATTCCAGAAATTGGTTTTTTGCAAGCAGAGCTTGGCTCTCACCCCCCTCTTTAGGGATGTGTCTTGACAGCCTAGAGAGTATGTCTGCCCGGCCATTCTTTGCCCCTTCAATATATAAAATCTTGAATTCGAACCTGGATAAGAATTCATGCCACCGTGTGACCCGACCGTTCAGTGGCCAATTTGTCTTCCAATACTCCAAATTTTTGTGGTCACAAACAATGTTTACTGGGTGTTCGGCCCCTTCTAGCAAATGACGCCAGTGTTTGAGGGCCTTGATAATTGCCAGCATTTCTTTGTTGTAGATATTGTAGTTTCTTTCTGCTGGGACCATTGCCTTGGAGTAGTAGGAAATTGGGTGGAGCATTCCGTCCTCTCCGTATTGCAGTAATACAGCGCCTGTGGCATAGCCTGAGGTGTCGGTTTCCAAAATGAATGGTTTGTTGGGCTCTGGCTGAATTAGGAGGGGGGCTTCTTTTAACTTTTGCTTCAGCAGATTCCATGCTTGATCCCTTTCTTCTGTCCATTCCCATTTTACATCCTTCTTGACAAGTTCATAAAGACATCTTGTGATTTTTGAAAAGTCTTTTATGAAGTGCCTCAACCAATTTGCAAACCCCAACCCTTCCAGGACTTCGGTTGGGTTGGTAGGAGTTGGCCATTCGACAGCCTTTTCAACCTTGGCTGGGTCTACTTTAATTCCCTGGGGAGTCACTACTATTCCCAGGTAATCAACTTCGGTGACATCGAAAACACATTTCTCCAAGGCGCAATATAGGCCAGCTTTTTGAAGGCGACGTAAGACTTCCTTGACATGTTCATCATGTTCTTCCTTGTCACGAACTGACACGCATACATCCACTCTACAATATTTTCTTGATTTATTACATTTTATGAGATTATCTTCAAAACATACTTGCCTTTTATGGTACATCTGTGTCATGTGACTCAGGGAATGTTCCGGACCGGTAACTGAGATGTATTTCAACTCTGATGTGAAATTCCGCAGTTCCGCAGTCACTTCTACTGCTTCTATCTCTTCTGTCGTGACTCACTGTACAGACTTGTTTGTTATGATGTGGCTCGTACTATGTATATAAACCGGGTCAAGTTCGCAGAGGACTCCTCAAGAACTTGACCTCTCGTCGAATACAAGTTCTTTTACTTTTCTTACTATTTTCCTCGTCGCCTGACTTGTCGTCGTCGACATTCCTGGTTTTTGGAGAATACTAATATGTCGTCCATGTAGATTACCACATAAATGCCCTCGATGTCTTGGAACTCTTCCCGGATCATGGCCATGAAGGTTCCTGGTGCGTTCTTTTGACCAAATTGCATGACTAAGGGCTCGTACAGCCCATATTTGGTCTTAAAAGCTGCTTTCCATTCGTCCCCTTCCCGAATTCGTATGAGGTTGAAGCCCCACTTTAGGTCGAACTTGGTGAATATCTTTGCCCCACGCAGGGTCTCCACTATATCATTGATGCGTGGGAGTGGATACACATTAGAGACTGTCATTTCATTTAGTCGACGGTAGTCGATGCACATGCGCAACTTCCCATTCTTCTTTTTGACAAATATGACTGGGGATGCCATTGGTGACCTTGAGGGTCTGATATGCCCTGCTTTCAGTTGGCGATCCAAGGTTTTGCGCAATTCTGCATCTTCCTTGACACCCACGCTATATATGGGACCGTGCCTTGGCTTGGCATCTGGTTTTAAATCTATTTCCATATCCCATTTTCTATGGGGTGGTAATGGTTGGACATCGTCTTCTTCAGCGAATATTTTCTGGAACTCTTTATATTTCGTTGGGAGGGAGTCTAGGGAGTCCAGCTGAAGCTCCTTAGGTTCATTTGCACGCACGTGCAAGGGTTGTGTGATGCAATGTTTCAGGCATATTGGCGAGTTGAACTTCATGTCTTTTTCATCCCAATCAATGTTGGGGTTATGGAATTTGAGCCATGACATGCCCAGGACTAAATCATTTTTGCCAACGTTCACAACATAGGCACTGAGGATCTCTCGGTGCTCTTGAATGCACAGCTCAAAGGTGCAGTAGTGGGTCACCGACCCAGAGTCTATCTCCCTACCATCGATTACCCTCAGTTTCTTGGGTGTTTTTAGGGCAACGGTAGGAATACGGTATTGTTTAACCAAATCTTCATGTATAAATACTGACGTGGCCCCTGAGTCGATCATGGCCCATCCGTTGAATTTTTTCATGTTATATGCAGACTTGTGTTCGGGGGTTATGCGCAGAGGGAATGCATGAAAGAAAAATTGTAGTTGTGATTGGTTTCCTAACGACATACATTCCATTTCCATATTTTTATTTTCATTATGCGCATTTTGTAACATAGCGCCCAAGACCGCCCCCCTGGCACGGTTTGAGCTCATTCTTTTACCGACTCATCGTCGGTTGTTTCTACATCCTCAACCACTGCCTCGTATCCTGACATCTTAGCTGAGGGGCATTTGGCTGCAATATGACCCCGTCCTCCACAGTTATAGCAGGTGTTCATTCCCTTTCCTTTTCCTGCACTATCCAGGTCCATTGCGTCTGGATCCTTTGCCTTTGGGGCCGCCGGTGGATGGTTATCCTTCTTTATGTCCTTGAAGGATTCTTGTATGTTGGCATTACTGCCATCGTAATGGACGGTTGGAACTGTGAAGCCCTTCGCATTGGGACCGATGGCTACGATTTGACCTTTCACAGCCCTGCCATCTTTAATCTTGTATATGCGTTCCCCATTCTTGAATTTCTCTTTTTGGGGAGCACTTTGGGGGTTATTTGTGGGCCTGCTAGTCGAAGCATTGCTGCTGCTGGACTTATTACCCCCATGAGATGTCCTCTTGCTACCGAAGGAAATGAGGTGGCAGTCAATTTCCAGGGCCCGCTGTGTGAGCTGGGCAAATGTCTTTGTGCGGGGATCATAGTTTTGGGCCACCATGCTATCTGTTACATCTGACGACAGGCCATCATAGAACTGGTCACGCATGGCGGCATCGTTGTAGTTGAGGCCTGTGGAATATAAGTTGAATAGGGTGAGGTAGTCCTGAACCGTCTTGGATTGTTTCAACTTCCGCCACTTGTCACGGTTATTTTCAGTGCGGTTCAGATCCCCATATCGGGTAGTGAATTCTTGCCAGAACAAATTGGCATCGTGAAGCCAGGGGATCGCGGTCCCAGGGTTGAGAATTTCGAATTCTTCATACGAGTTAACCCATTCAGCTGCTGACCCTTCGAGATAAGAGGTGATGAAGGCGACCACTTGGTCAGCCGAGTGTCCACTCATGTTTGTATTGATATATCGGGCACATGCAATTCTGAATGAGATGGCGTCTTCCCGTTTGGTGCCATCAAATTTTTGAGGGGCGGCCATCTTGACCTTTGCAGTCGACCCTCCAGAGGGAGCAGGTGCTGTTGGTTGTGGTTGGGCTATGCCAGTGGGAGCTAGTACTTGGGCAGTGCCTGAGCCGCCTGTGGAGGTGTTGATTTGCACTTCAATGCGCGTGATAGTAGTTTGGAGAATGGCTAACATTCCCACTAGGTTGTTGACATTGGTGGCTAGTCCGGCCACATCCGCATCTATTTTCGTCTGATTCGTGGTAAGTTTGGCCTCGAGTGAATCTGTGTAGGTTTTATTATTGTGTTTGACGTCCCCAATATCATTTTGGAGATTATTGGTTTGCTCTCTCAGTTCATCCATTGATCGAAGCATATAAATGACCTTATCTTCATCAGACATATTCACCCAAGCAGGGGCGGGAGTTGGCGATGCCATTTCAGAAGGGACTCGAGTAGATTTTTAAGGGCGACGGAGACGGTAAGGAAGTACAGGGAATTGAGAGTTGTTTTGATAATAAAGGATTTCCGTTCCCCTCACAAGTCTATAGATTTCAAAGTTCCTGACTCCTGCGAATCTCAACCAAGTATCGTCCAGGTCCCAGCTTTTGGTGTCCTGGCAACAATATGGACACTCCACCTTCTTTAGTTTAATTTGGTCCCGAAGGAGTGCTTCCTTGGGAAGGATTGATTTGGGCTGCTGGAAGGGGTGCTTCTTCCTGAATTGGCGAGCCCGTGCCACTTAGAAAGGTGGGGTGAGGGAGGTCTGATGGTGTTGAGAAGACGGGGAAGGCGTACTCTTGGGGTTCAATTGTTTCTCGGACTATTGCTTCTAGTCTGAGATGGTCTTGGAGGAGGGATAGGTAGTCCTCCTGGTGTTCGCGCAAACGCTCGGTTAAGTATGCGCAACGGGCCTCGGCTTTGTGAAGTTTTTCACGGGTTTCTTCGTACTTATTCCGGTAGTAACAGTACCAGTCTTGGAAGTTTTCGATAGTGTTTAGCAGGTGACGAAGAAGCTGTTGGCCAAGGTTCTCCAGCTTATAGCTGGTTGCGGGGGATGGTGTAGTAATAAAGGAATTTGTCCTTCTTAGGACAATAGGGGCAGCGCGCTGGGAAGGTGGCTCCGTTCGCCCGATGGCAGATTTTGCACTCAGGGGCACCTGGCTCGGTGACGAAGGCTTGTTGGGCACGTCCGACTTTCTGGGGGCGGACTTTGGTAATTACTACTCGGTTGAAGTCGATGTGCCCCGCTTCTTCAAGGATACTCTCGACCGAGTTGAGGGTGAAGCAGTGGATCGATAGGTGTCCAAACCACCCACACAGATGGCAGCGCTGATCTTCTGTAAAAGGTTGTGCCACTTGAGGGCCGTGCGTTCCGTCAGAGACGTACTCAAGCAAGAGCAAGATAAAAGGAAAAATAGACCCTTTCCCAAGTCTATTGGAGTAGGAAGGTGACCTCCGTTGCTCAGCTACTTAAGGGCAATGAGCGACCCCACCTCTTGTTGATGAAAGAGATTAGAGAACCGAAGCTTGTTACGACGTGTGAGGGACCTGGCTATGCAAGGTTTCACAGAGGCGCGTATAGGGCAACGATATCTCGTGACTGTGGATAGGTGGAGTAGGATTGGGGAAGGCAATGGGAAGTTATCTCAAGACGACGCCAACGGCGTTCCAGAACGTATCCCAGACGACACTGAGACTTACGATTGTCAAGAACTTGACCTGATGTCGACGACGACAAGTCAGGCGACGAGGAAAATAGTAAGAAAATAAAAGAACTTGTATTCGACGAGAGGTCAAGTTCTTGAGGAGTCCTCTGCGAACTTGACCTGGTTTATATACATAGTACAAGCCACATCATAACAAACAAGTCCGTACAGTGAGTCACGACAGATAAGAGATAGAAGCAGTAGAAGCGACTGCGGAACTGCGGAATTTCACATCAGAGTTGAAATACATCTCGGTTACCAGTCCGGAACATTCCTGAGTCACATGACACAGATATACCATAAAAGGCAAGTATGTTTTGAAGATGATCTCATAAAATGTAGTAAATCGAGAAAATATTGTAGAGTGGATGTATGCGTGTCAGTTCATGACAACACACCAGAATTGAACAGGGGAGCAAGATTTGCACAGTTGGTTTCACTAGTGTCTGCAGCACTGATTAGGGGCAATTGCCCCTGAATCCACATGTAGCTCCTCACAGATGGCAGTAGAGCAGAGGTAACTATGCTCATTCAACTCACCTCAATGAGGCAAGTTGATTGGTATACATTTGATTCAGATGGAATCTTGATCTAAGACAGCACACAGCCTGTGCATTACCATCAATATTTTCTGCTAGTATTTTGTAACAATCTTGGTGAATACTGTGACCAGTGCAAGTAGGTGCAAATCATTGATATTGCAGAATCTGGAGGATAAGAAAATGGTATATGAGCTTAATAGTCACACAAGGACAGGAGCTAAGGGCTCACTATGTTATACTGCCACATGCACAAGGGGCCCTTGTGATTGGCCTTAAAATGCACATTGAACACAGTGGCAATCCATGTCATGAGCCTTGCTCCTGACATACTCATTGATTCCATTTGCAATATTCTTCTCTCATTTCCTTGATTCTGCCTGCTCATTGCAGCCTGTGCTTGTGCCTGTGCTTCTTTTCTCACTTATTCTTGCTTATATTCTCTTCCCATCACTTGTACTGGACTTAGCTAGCTAGCTATTGCTTATTTCACTTGTAGTTTGCTAGCCCTTGATTATAGCTATGTGTTGCTTGTCTTATCTTTTCCAAATAGTATTTAAGTCAGTCTGTGAAGTGTCTCTGGTCTCCAGAATGCTTCCTTCACCTTGTCATTTCACACATTCTACTGCCCTGAGACCACTTGTCCTTGTCACAGAGCTCTCTTGCAGCACTCTTCAAGCTCAGGACTTCTCCCAACCATCTACACATTGTTGGTTGTGACAATCCAGCTCCAATTGTTGGCATCACATGAATTGACATATTGTGCTAGGTTAACAAGTCCTAGCCTCTCAGCCAGTCCACAGCTCTTTGCCCATGACACATAACCACTACAACAGCCACAATGGGCACCCTTGTGGCCCCCACAACCATCATCATGGCCACCACATCCCTGTACCATGTCACAGCTGGCAACTTTTAGATGGTTGGGAGCAGTCTAAGACCAGAGGAGACTGCAAAAGAGGGCTCTTGGACAGAGACAACTTGTTGCAGGGCAAGCAGACTGGGTGAAAAGACAAGGTGAAGTATTCTGGAGACCAGAGCCACTTTGAAGACTTGCTTAAATACTATCTCAAGATCAAAATACAAGTGTTGCATATCTGCAAGCAAGAGCTAAGTGTCCAGAAGCAGTACAAGCAGGAGAAGTCAGGTTAAGCAATGACAAGCAAGAACAGAAGCACAAGTACAAAGACACCTTGCAAGAGTGGAAAAAATGAAGCAAACAAGACAGGAATATTGTAGTTGAATCAATCACCATTTCAAGAGCAAGGCTTGTAACATACCAGCCTACCACAAGAAGTAGGCATAATCTTAAGACATAATGTGTGCATGGAATGGGTAGAGATGTGTGTCACAACCTGAAATGGCTATATCCACTATATAATATTTTCTTGATTTTTTTTATTTTCTGAGTACATTTTCAAGACATACTTTCCTTTTATGCAAGCCATGGAATGTTCCAGACTGCCAACCAAGATGTATTTCAACTTTGATGTGAAATTCTGCATCTCCACAGCACCTTCTATCACTTAGCAAGTATAGTAGTGTTTGTTTTGATGTGACTTGAAGAATACATATATATACTGGGTCAAGTTTGACAAGGTCTCCTTGCAAACTTGAACTCCTTGTCAAATACAAGTTCTCATTTACTCTGCTCATTGTGTGACATATCACTGTCATTGCCTTACTACCTCTTGTCACTGTTGCTTGACATGTCACTGCTGACCATGTGGTTGTTTGTGAGGAAAGCATAGCATAGGGGCTCAGCAGTTTTGTAAGCCTCAGGCCCAATTTGTCAGCAGGTCTAACAACCCCCAACCTTGCTCTCATACCTTATTGGTCCTATTTGGTGAGCAAGCTTATTGTATTCCTCATCCTATCATAGAGAAGCTGTGCCAGAATTTTGCAGGACTCCGGCACCTGCAGCAGGACTCCTGCGCTTTTTGGCCATTCTGGCACTGGCACTGGCACTGGCTCGCCAGTTGCCGGAGTCCGTGCCAGAATTCTGGCAGGTGCAGGAGCATGCCAGAATCCCGGGACTCCTGCAACTGGCTATGGTCAGAACTCACCACATCAAGTTGTGTAATAGCTCATTAGATGCGCAGAAGAGAGAGCATTCCAATGATATAGAGCACGTTTCATACGAAATTCATTCTGGCAAATTTTACGCAGTTCTTTTGTTCGGGTCTTTGTGGCCAACATTTCCAGGGCCATAAACCTCACCACAATCTCTTGCAAAGTAGCTCATTAAATGCGCAAAAATCAGGAGATCACAGATATGTCATTTGCTCCGCGCAAAAAATTCGATAACGCATAGTTCGCTCCAAATTGATGCTCAGGAAATATTCTGGGAAATGCGCACATGCTATTTCACCACAAAGAAAGCTGTTTGAAGCTTATCCGACCAGCTAGCCTTTCTCCTGAGCTTGAAAAACCCCTACTGACATTATATCTAGTAAATACATTGACTGGATAACTATGAACCGGGGTGTGTGCAGGCAACCTCACTGTCAACCCAGCAGAATCACTGCACATGGTCGGAAATTTATGTTATAAGCTTGTTCCAGATGTTTCAGGTACCTGAGATAGGGCAATAAGCATCCCTGAATCAGCCTGTGATACTAAGAAAGCCAGAATAGCACTGTGTGGGTGTCCATGGCGCATTTCAGGGGGTTTTCAGCATCAGGGGCGCTGTTCCCCCAGTTTCACCAGCTAAAACACCTTCAATCAGGCTGGTTTTTGGTATATAGAGTCCTTATGATAATGCGCATCGACTCCGTGCAAGGGAGCGAGGTTTGCACAGCTGGTTTCACTAGCGCTTGTGGCGCTGTTCAGGGGTTTCCCCCTTTATATCGCTGATAACTTTCGATAAAAGTGTTCGTTTATTATGAAAATATGTGCATTCGATTCCTCTCAGTGAGACAAGTCGATTAGTATGTATATCGCCCCAATTAGAGCTCAGGATAGCAAGCTTGAACATCTGTGCATCCCCCTGAATATTTTTCTTAGACGATTCTGCGCCGATACTGCTCATTTCTTAACCGTTTGTAATCAAGTAAAGTACAATTTGATCCGCTGAATTTTGCGCATTTTATGAGTGCTTAATATATGCAATCCGTGGTGGTCGTGTACAGGTGACAATGTGCCAGTATTCAGGTATGCAGGTATGCAGGTATGCCAGTACTGCAGGACTCTGCCTAGGACTCTGGCACCCTTGAGGCTATTCTGGCACCTGCACTGGCAACTGGCACACCGGAATTCGCTGGAATTTTAGCCAGAATTCTGGCAAGTTCTGGCTGCAGGAGCCTGGCACAGCACCTCTACTTCAACGCCTCTGAAGTAGAATACCTAGGCGTAATTGCCAATGGCGAAGGAGTCAAAACAGACCCAAAAAAGGTCATGGAAGCAGTTAATTGGGAAACACCACGTACTGTAAAGGAAGTGCAGGAAGCACTAGGGTTTTTCAACTACTATCGCTGCTTCATAGAGGACTTTGCAGGACGAGCTTGGCCTATGTACCAGCTCTTGCATAAAGATGTCCATTGGCGATGGGGTAAGAATGAGGAAGCATCTTTCCAAATTCTGAAAAAAGCACTAGTTGAATCTCCTGTCTTAATCCAACCAGACGTCACAAAGGAATTTATACTGGAATGTGATGCATCCAACTTTGCCACTGGAGCTATCCTTAACCAGTATGGCAGAGATGGTAAATTGCACCCAGTAGCCTTCTATTCCAAAACTCTATCACCAGCCGAACAAAATTATGATATACATGATAAAGAATTACTGGCTATGATATGAGCATTCAAAGAATGGCGTCACTTGCTCGAAGGATCTGAAATCCCTGTCTTGGTACTCTCAGACCACAAAAATCTAGAGTTCTTCCAGACAAAAAGGGACTTAAACCGGAGACAAGCAAGGTGGATGGGCTTCCTGGCCGACTACAACTACAGAATCAAATACAGAAAAGGGGCACAAAACGGAAAGGCTGATATACTATCTTGACAAGAATCACTTCAGAGAGAGGCAGCTAAAGAGGGGGGTAAAACCCCGCCACTTATCAGCCCCGAGCTTTTCATTTTGGCAATTCTCACTGACCATTCCCTCAATGATTTAATCAGGGATGCGTTACCAGATGATAAGACCATATCAAAGATTCTAAAGTCCCTCAAGGAAAACATTCCGGTTAAAGGCTGGTGTCTAGAAGATGACTTGTTGTACTACCACGACTGCATATACGTACCAAACAAGTCAGAAATCAGATGAGTAGTCATAGAAAGCCAGCATGACAATCCTGCAGCAGGGCATCCAGGGCATTTCAGGACACTAGATCTCCTATCTTGAGATTACTATTGGTCCGGAATGAAAAAATCTGTTGTCAATTATATTCAGGCATGCAACTTGTGTATCCGGAACAAGCATTCAAACCAAGCCCCTCCTGGTCTCCTACAACCCATAGACTTACCAAATAAACCCTGGGAGGAAATCACCTATGACTTGATCACTGGATTACCAACGTCAGAAGGTTACAATGCAATACTCACAGTGGTGGACCGATTATCAAAAATGGTACACTTTATCCCCACACACTCAGGAGCCACTGCAGTAGACGTTGCAAACCTATTCGTAAACTTTGTCTGGAAACTACATGGATTACCCCGAAAAACCATATCAGACCAAGGCCCTAACTTCAATGCCAAATTCCTTCGCCAATTGTACAAACACCTAAACATTGAACCACACTACTCTATGGTGTACAGACCACAGGTTGACAGGCAAAGCGAAAGACTTAACCAATTTGTTGAAATATATCTTCGTCACTACATAAATCACAGACAGACAGATTGGGTAGCAGCATTGCCTATGGTGGAATTCGTGTATAATAATGGGAAGCACTCAGGATCAAGCCACACGCCATTCTTTGCCTGCTATGGTTACAACCCAGACTTCACTGTGGGTAATACCAAAGAAAGCCAGGTACCTGCTGCCGATCAACACGCTGAACACCTCAAGGAAATCCAAGAAGAGGCCAAGGCTGCTCTAACGATTGCCAATCGAACATACTCTGAATATTATAATCGAAAGCATCGTGAAGCACCAAAGATTGAAGTCGGATCAAAGGTCTTCCTAGACAGCTCAAATATCAAAACTATACACCCTTCTAAGAAATTGGATAACAGGTGTTTTGGACCATACAAGGTACTGGAACAAATTGGGAAACATACCTTCAAACTGGAATTACCCAAATCCATGAAGGTCCATCCGGTATTCCACACTTCACTCCTATTCCCAAAACCAATAGATGACTATAACCGGCAACCTGTACCTGTTCCACTGGTGGTCACTCCTGATGGCGAAGAAGAATTTGAAGTTGAAGAAATCCTGGACTCTTGAAAGGTTGGAAGAAGATTGGAGTATTATGTCAAATGGAAAGGCTATGGACCAGAAGAAAACCTATGGTTACCTAAAGCTGAACTCAAGAATGCACCTGAACAAGTCAAAGAATTCCACCAACTCCACCCCAATGCACTCGGACCTTGATGGGGGGGAAGTGTCATGGCCTAGACCATGACACAGATTTTATTATGATTTTTGTATATTTTATAAAATCTCTCCTTTTCATAATTTTGGACAAGTCCTGTTTAATCGGATATATGCATAGAATTACTTACATGATCACATGACCTTGTTGTTGTTTATGTTCTGTTTGTACCTTCTGGAATATTCTGTTACATGGCACCATTCTCACATCATACGATAGTTGTCTCGCACCATACGTGTATTTGATATAGCTCATTGTATGAATATATAAGGGAGAGTCTGAGAGCCTTAAGCCTCAGAACTCAACCTCCTGTCATATCCCCTCTACTACCTGTGTGACTTACCAGTCCATAGTCCCTGCCCAGTCCTCTTAAGGACAAGTGCACTTACTCCTACATCCTTGCATCTTATTGCACCCTCACTGCGCATCCTACCTTAGACATTGTCAGTAAAGCCTCCAGCATCACTGCCCATAGGCTTGTCATCACCACTTAGGTGTTTGACATTACTGTTCAGGTTGTAGCTCTGACAAGATTCAGTAATATTCACATCTGGGAGAGACTTTTCCATGTTGTGCAAGGATTCTAGGTCTGCATCCAAAGGCATACTCAGCAATTATGACATGTGAATTATTTCTGTTTAGGATATGCATGGATGAACTAATTTGCTTTTACATCTTTTGTCCATTTATGCTTACTGGAAGCCACTCATTTTCAACACAGAATTGATTGCAGGCATTTATTAAAAATAGTAGCTCAATTACATCCTGGTTGTTTTTTTTTGCAATCTATGCTCCAATGATGTTACCAATGTCAATGTTCTCAACAATTGCAACACACTTGTGAAGTACTTAATAGGTAGAAGGCCGTTTTTGTCATCTTTCAGCAAAACATTATGCGTGGTTGTGTTCACCCCGCCAACCGGACACTCCGTGGCCTTCGGCTACCAGTACCTGCAAACACCATGAAACCAATGAATATGTCGCAATGTCCTTATCTATTTTGTTTGCGCGCTGCAGGGACGTGTGTATTATGGACCACAATCTGGTCTTCCGCAATCAATGATGCAAGTTTACCACATCAACATCGGTGCGTCGGTTGGCCACACGCAAGATACACCCGGGTAGAAACATGCATATTCAAAACCATCTGTGCGTCACAATCAAAAAGACAAACAAACACTAAACAGATAAATCCCAGATAACCTAGCGTTACAATACTGTGTTCTTCAGTCTAAAATCAAAAAAAACGTCCTCGTAGGGCTATTACTCTAGTGTCCCACGTCGGCTGGGTATTGTAGATGCCGATCCCGACATGCCGTTCACGGATATCCTCCGGGGTCGCTTCAGTGCGAGGTTCGCTGCAGCAGTAGAGGGTGCCCCCCCGCCGCCTGCGGCAGCAGCAGTGGTTAGCCGAGTTGAAGGCGCAATCGGCCTACCACTTGTCGGATGAGAGCCTACATCCTTAAAGTTAATACGCGGTTAAACACGATATACAAATTGGACATACCAGTTTGGGCCGTAGCATTGCTGGTAAGAGTCGGCTTGCGAGAATTTGTGCCTTGGCCACCAGAAGCACGGTTCCTGTCAACGTTGATGAGCCTTGGTTCCTACACTTGGAGATTCAACCAACCTCTTCTTGATGACATCTGTTTTGAGTGACATCGGACGAGTGACACCATGCAGTTTCTAATCACGGTCGGTTAGCCCCATATCTCAACCAAACCGAGAAAACTCACGTAAAACAGCCCACACGCATTGCACAACGGATTGCCCTCGGGATCACGCCTCCACAACGGTGTCGTGGTCGTTTGGCAATTAGTACAGACTGTAGGTGTACTATCATCATCGCCCCCACCAGGGCCACCTGCACCATCCTTGGACCCAGTTTTGCCCTTCTTGATCGGTGGGGGATATGTCGCTCCCTTGTCTTTGACGTTGCTAGAGCCAGAGCCAGATCCCGACTCGCGCATCTGAGCTTGATTAATCGGTTGAGGCCCCCCAACCAATGGCTCAGGACTTGCGGTTGAGCTAGACGTGAATCCAGCTGCCCAACCGTCGCTGGAAGGGCTTGGTCCGTAAGCCCCTACTAGGTCGTTTGCCGCCAAGACTTGGTTAGGATCAACATGCGTGAACGGATGAGGCATCGAAGATCCATCCATTGCACCATCGAGTCCAGAATGAGCGAGCGGATGGTCAAAGCCGGTTGGATACAAGGCGTTCATAAAATAGTTGTAGTCGAGAGGGCCATCAGGGCCAACATGGTCGAGGCCCGCATTCACAATCGACATGGTCACCGCGTTGTAGCGGGCCTCGCTTTCTGCGACGGCTGCATTTGCAGCAGCAGACAACACGTGGTTAGGCGAAGCTAGACCGTGGCTGGAGGAAAGAGCATGATTCGACGAGACAAATCCATGATGGACCGATCCGAACCCTCGATCACCCAACCCACGTTCAGAACCTAGTCCCTGAATGCCCATGCTGTGACCAGGGGATGGCAGTGTATGGCTGGGGGAGCTTGACACACGTTCTTCGCCCTTTGCATCACCAGGCATGTCAAAAAAGTTGTCAATGCCAGGTGGGGCGTGGTGACTGTATGGCGTGGACGGATAGGAGCTGGTCCCGCTGACGGCTTCGTCGAGCGAGCGAACAATGTCGGGCGTAACGTCGCCATACATAGATGCAGGATGCTAAAGATACCAACCAATTAGCCCGCGAAACCTTCGTCGATGAACTGACTCACGCTGAGCATGGTGGGCGCGACCGGCCTGCCGTTGTACTGATGCCTCCCACCGACATTAGGACCCAATGCAGCAAAGTCCGGCCGGGTGACAGTATGGTCAAAGCTGGTCTTGCGAACACGACGAGGGAAATTGGCGTCATCCCCCCGGCTGGGACCTTCTGGCTGTGCCTGTCCGTACAAGGTGGCATTCGGCATGTACCCCAACGAGTGGTGGAACGCCGGCGGGGGCGCTGGGCTTGAGCCCCGCGCGCCCGCAGCTCTGATCGGGATCGGCACAGACGTAGAGTTCCTACTGGGAGAGGCGTAGGCTTCTTCGAGGATGGGGGCCTCGACACCGACGTCGGAGAGACGACGGCCAAGCAGCGCGTGCGAATGGGTTTCGTTGGCGTCGAGTCGTTGGGCCGTGGCAGGGGTTTCCCAAGGAGGGCGCGAGCGTGATCGGCTGCCAGCACGCCAGTCCATAGACATACGCGAGCGCGAACGTGAGACAGCACGCCAATCCATGGCGTCATCCAGTCTAGAATGGTGCCATAAGAAACCAGATCAGCGAACCATACCGGTAGCGCAAGAACCGCTGATCGTCCACGGTACACTAACCCCGCGACCAAACTAGTGTATAAATTACGAAAGGGTACTCACTCGGGCTCGACACCATTCTGGCCCTCGTCGGCAGCAAAGCCCTGGACCACCAGGCGTGCCTTTCCCTTGTCCGGCCTGCGTCCGCGTTGTTGTTCATCCTCGGTTTTGGGCCGGGCCTTTTCTTGTCTTTCGTCCTGCGGCTTGTCCGCTTCACTGTCCTGTCCAGTCCCACCTTCCTGCTCCCGCTCTGTCTGGTTTAGCGGCTGAGCCTTTGGCCACTCTTCTACCTTGACCGTTTTTTCCTCAATGGGTTGCTCCACAGGCTTCTCCTCTGCCCTCTTTTTGCGCAAGGCCATTGCCATCATCCTCCAGGTAAGGTTCTCCATTCGGTGTGCATGAGGCAGAGTCGCCTTGGTCTTGTGATACATTTTCCAGACCTGAGCGGCGATGGGATCCTCGGACCTAGCTGAGATTGGGTCTACGTCGGGGCCGCTTGGAGCAGGCGAGTCTGCACCAAACGCGCTCGGCGAAGCTATGGGAGAGGCAGCAAACGTCACTGTTGGCCGTCGCGTGGCACCGGTGGCAGTGCTTCCCGATTCGTTCAACGATTGGCCGATCGCGGTGGGTCTCGTCGCGAAAAAGTCGTCGGCAAGGATATCAGACAAGATCGAGGGGGAACGCCCTTCGGCAGCGGGAGGGTCGGCCCTGTCCTTGGGTTTCCCAGGGATGGATGGGGGAGAGGGTTTACCTAGAGAGGATGGAGAGACGGATGAGGCTGACGAAGACACGGGACCAGACGCGAAAGAAGAAAGGGCACCAGAGGTGGAGGTGGAGATGGATGTGCCAGGAGAAGTACCTGGTGTGCGACGCGCGGCGGTTGGAAGAATTGAAGGCAGATTTGCCGGTTGAGGTTTGACAGCGGCCATGCTCGACATCCACAGCGAAGGGGGGATGTTGGGTCGTATTGGGGGAGGTGTAGGTGCTGCAGCGGGGATGTGGCTGAAACCAGACGCAAAATGGGAGGGTGGCCAACCGGAGGTTACGCCGGCACGAGCGGCCACCTCGTACGGAATGGGACCATAGGGAGTCATGATAGAGCCGTATCCAACCCCGGGGATGCCCATGCTGAGTCCGAGATTTTCGAGGGCTGCTTCTTGAACCAGAGACTGGCCAGCGGCCGAGTCGGGGTGGTAAACAGGTTCTGGGAGCGGTTTGGGGTCGGGCAGGGGTCCGCCAGGCAGAGACGATTGTTCGAGGCCAGATTTTCGTTTAGACTTGAGAGCCGAGTAGTCGACAGGCGATGCACTGGCAGAGGTCGACGCGGTCTGTTCAATCTCGCGGTGGTTGAGACGTAGGGGGCTGGGTGGCAGACTGGGGGTGTTGACACGGCTGTTGTGAGCCGAGGCAGCAGGAGAGGTGCCGGTCTGGAGCTTGGGTCGTTGAGATTTTTGTTTTGATGCGGGGTTGGAAAGCATATTCGCCTGGAGGCTAGTCCAAGGCGAAGTCATGTTAGTGTGCATGAGCGCTGCGGCCGCACGATGGGCCGCTAGCTGCTGCAAGACTTGAGTTGGATCGGCCATGGCAAGCGGATGGCCTGGGGGGAAAGTGGGCACGCTCGCAGCGCCTGGATCGGGGAACGAGACAGAAGGGCTGGGGAACGCACCCACGCCAGACGGAAAGCCGCCCAGCGCGGAGAGGTCGACATGGGGCGTCGGGGTGCGCCCCGACGAGCGGGCAAACGAGTCGGCGTGGCGAGCGGTATCGTCTGGAGGCGCAAGCTCGAGATTGGCCCACGGGGCGTTCATGGCGGGCTGGGACAGCGTCAGAGACGAAAAGGGCGATGGCAGGCGACGCACCTTGTCCGCAGCGGGCGAGTGCACAGAGAGGCCAGCCGAGTCCATTGCCGCAACGAAATGAAGGAGACCTGGACCGCGCGACAGATGCGTTGCACGCACACGCCCCAGATGGGATCGGTCAACGAATCTCGGCCCGCAGCTAGGGTACGTACCACACGTCTGATGGCTGGTCACCGCCGTCGCAGTGGGGGTCGCTGTTGCTGCCGGTGTCGGGCGTCGAGCTCGCGGTTGAGAGCAGGGGTGCGAGGTGCGGTGCCCGTGGGGTGTGCGACGGGCGGCCAGCGATTGGTCCGGCCTGCGAGTCCGATCTCAGCCGATCATGGCCAAGCACGTGCAAGCAGCCCACGCGCCGCAAGCCCTGATGCCGCCGGGCGCGGTTCCCCGTTTGGGGCAGCGTCCCGTCCAGCCGGCTCGTCGCTGAGCGCACCGGCGGTCGGAGTTCTTCCGGTGTGGGCGATCGATTTCTCCGCATTTCTCGCCGATTTCATCACATTTAAATTATGTATTTCAGCATTCACTGTTCCAGAGCTGTTTTCGACTTCCCACAGATCCTGGGACAGGCGGAGTCTGCCACGCTAGGCAGCACAGTCGAGCTGCCTTCAGGGCTGCTGTGTTGACAATGATCACCACGTTCCCTCTCAACAAACCTAAACGGTTTCTCCGATCTACCTGCATCATTACTTCATCTTTCTGTGGCTCTTCCGCGCCCTGACCTTCCAAGCATCTAGCTTTATGCGCGGTCATCTTCCGGCCCTTCCGCCGAATCGTCCCAAAGCAGATCTTAGCTCTGCTCGACAACCTGTTGTGCCAATCTCGCTGCGGCGTCACGAAGCTTAATAGTCTCATCGTCAATCTGCCAACCCTTCCTCATTTCTCAACGCTGGGCACAGTGCAAGTTTCGCCGCCCCACGCCCGACTCCCGATTCCAGCGCACGCTTCTTTGCTGACCGCATCCTCGCCCCATCATTCACGTTTCCGGGTTCGGAATATCTCCCCACCTGGTCCATTCGGCAAGTGGCAGTTGCCATGCTCCACAGCAGATCCCCCCCACCACGTGATTCCCACAGGCGTCAACAAATGCCGCCCGCCCGAGGGTCAGGGGCTAGCCGTCTCGGTGCGTCTCGGGCGGCGCGCTCCGACTGGCCACGGTTCCCCAAGCAGCCATGGCATGGCGATGCATTGCACTCCGGCCGACCGATCCACGGGCGACCTCATGCCGCACGAAACATTGCCTGTGATATATAGATCACATGCGCCAAGCCGTCCCGACTCGACATCACCCGCCGATACACCTCGGCCAGATGGAGACCGCCGAGCCCGCCTCCGACCCGAGCCTGCCTCTACTATACGTTGTTCCGCCCACAGTCGAGTTCCAGAGGGCATGCATCGATGGCACCCGAAAGAGCACCCTGGCCACCATTCGCACCTGGCTCGAATCGACCGATCCACGCGCATCTCGAGTTCTCTGGCTGGCAGATATCAGCGGCAGCGGCAAGTCGGCCGTCGCCCGCCACGTCGCATGGGAGACCGCCCAAAATCGCCAGCTACTCTGTTCGTTCTTCTTCCGCCGAGACATCCAGGCTCAGGCCTCAACATCCCGGGTCGTCCCCATCCTTGCGCGCGACCTTGCTCGTCGTAGCAGCGCAATCGCATCTCACATTGCAAACGCTGCCAAAGGACTCCAAGGCGTGGGCTACGTCGAATCGTTCAACGCCCAGATCACAGCGCCCTTGTGCAATCATCCACCTAACACACCGTGTCTCATTCTCATCGACGCTCTTGATGAATCCGGTTCTCCTGAAGCTCGAGCCGAGTTCCTCTCCGCCCTCGTCCACGAAATTCCAGCCTTGCCTCCGACTGTGAAAATCATGCTCACCAGCAGACCTCAACAGGACATTGACGATGCGCTCAACCAGCTTGGCGCCGGTGATGAGTCGAGGAGACCGATGTGTACCGCCTAACCTTTGACGTGTATGGGCAGGAAAACCGAAGGGATCTGCAAATATATGTTGGACATACGTTTGACCGTGTTGCACGGCTAAAACGTGCCAATGGAATTGTGCTTCCGGAAATATGGCCGTCTCTGCCTCAGAAAAAGAGTCTCGTGGCGCACGCAAACGGGCTTTTCCTATGGGTCGCCACGGCTGCAGACTATGTTGCCTGTTCGTTCGACCCTCAGCGTGCTCTCGAGGAGTTGCTTGCGTTGCAGAATCGCCCCAACCCTGAGGCTGCCATCGACGCGCTTTACAAACACATTCTTCGCGCCGCCGAGGCCACGCCTGGATTTAACCTCCCCACATACCACGACGCCGTGGAACTAGTCCTCGCTTCGCCCAACCCCATCACCGTTCACGAAATTAGTAGCATCTTGCGAAGGGATGCAGGGGCCACTTTGGCGGCTCTCCTTCCGGTTATGAGCAATACGCCGTATGTGCGTATCGTGCATCAGTCTTTCCGGGAATACGTCATGGACTCCCAAAAATGTGAATCACGATTCTTTATTTCAAAGGGTACACCAAAACCCGAGGGCCCATCATCTCCATTTGCTCCTCCTCCTCAGATCAGACATGATTCTTTCAGTAATACCCTTTATCCTCGTTTTCCGCTGGTGGGTCATGCAACAACAGTTTATTCCCCTATTCTCCTAACAGTCTCGATGTCAGCCCAGCCTGGCTACGGTAGCCTCTATCCCCATGCGCAACATCTTGCTCCAGACGTTAGCGAACTCATTGACCCTGCGAGCATTTCGTCTCACCCCGCCGCTCGCGGAGCTTTCGGTGATGTTTGGAGGGCCAAGTATCGAGACGGTACGCAGATCGCGATCAAATCGCTCCGCGTGTACGGCAATGTTGTTGCTCTCGGACGCCACAGATTGGAAAAGGTGAGAGTCATCCAGTAACTTTCCAAAGCCGTACCAAACATGTTCAGAATTCGGTTAGGGAACTCGATGTGTGGTCAAGGCTGGATCACCCCAATGTTCTCAGTCTTCTGGGTATATGCGTGTTCGGTGGCGAGATTGGCATGGTAGCTGAATGGATGCCCAACGGGCATGTTACCGAGTATGCCGTACAGCACCCCGAGGTCAATAAAGTCAAGCTAGTAAGTATAGTCGTTGAGGTAGTGGGCCGATTTATTCATGGCCAACTCCCCAGATTGGGGAGATTACGGCAGGACTGGCCTATCTGCATAGTAAGGGAATTGTAAGTCGGTTTTAAACTACACTAGTACTTGGCTCAGTCTGCGGAACCAGGTTCACGGCGATCTCAAAGGGGTGAGATTCAAACAGGCCGTACGCTGCTTTATCCACTAAAACCTACATAGGGCAACGTGGTTGTTGCCGCCGACGGGACGTGCCGACTCATGGACTTTGGACTCGCCAAACTCACTGAGGATTCTTTCGGGTTTTCAACTACCTCAACCCTATCGGGTACAGCGAGATGGATGGTGAGTGTTGTCAAGTGTTACTCATGGTCTGCTGACGCTGGGCCACTTAGCCACATGAACTTATCAACCCAACCGAGGGAGTGAGGGCTGTGATAACTCCCTCAACTGACATCTATGCTCTAGGAATGGTGTGTAGCTATTGTCATCAAACGAACGTGTTCATGCTGACATCCCTCAGACCATCCTCGTATGTTCTAGTATCTCGACGTAGATTCTCTTACTCATTCCATTAGGAAATTCTCTCTGGCCACCCTCCATTCGCGGAGCTCAAGAACGATCTACAGGTGATGTTTGCAGTGATCAGGGGTGATCTCCCACTGCGACCGTCCATCGAAGAGGCCCCACAGCTGACGGATAGTCTATGGGACTTAATGAGCTGGTGCTGGTCCAGGGATCCAGATATTCGACCAGCTGCTGCCACAATACTTGACATGCTTAGGTTGCTTCCCTCATGATTTTGAGTGACGGGTTTTCCTTTGTCACGAGCACTAGAATGTAGGAGCAACTGTGTTTCTTCTTTTAGCGCAGCCTAGATAATTCAACCCGTGGTCGGGCGTCTGTGAAGCGTTTCATGCTATGGCGCGTACAAAATTTTAGGGTGCTCTTCTGGTTGAGCTCGGTGGTGCGATAGCACACGTTCCTTGAACGCGGCAGTCGAGTCGTGTGATCTCATAGCCACAGTGTGGTGCGAAGATCCCCTGTCAGCTGTTCACGCAGAAACCAAACCTATCTAGGAAGACTGAGCAGCAGCAGAAATTTATAGTCAATCGGTTCAAAGGACCTTACCAGAAGACGACGATAGGGCTGTTTTCACTCGCCGCTTCCGTTTCATGTGATCAAGGATAGGATGCCAAGCGGCTAGCTAGCCATTCAAGTGATTCATTGGTTACAATTCAATCAACTACCAACTATAAGTAACCACCCTAGCATCCTCAGTTATCGTGGCGTCACACTACCCGTAAGCCTTCATGATGAACCTCACGCCAGTGCAGACAACCCTACCCGATTGGCCCATACATCATGCCCCCCACAACACATTTCCTGAGCGCGGATGCCTTGCTGGCACCCGTGAATACATTTTAGCTGCTATCCGTGACTGGGAAACTAACCCCGAGTCATCCAAAATCCTGTGGCTCACGGACATCAGTGGCAGTGGCAAGTCCGCCGCTGCGCAGCAGGTATCTTCTGAAGCTGCCCGGCGTGGTCAACTACTATGTTCCTTTTTTTTTCGGCGTGATATTATAGAGCGATCTAGTCCCTCATTGATGGCTCACAGTTTATCTTCTCAATTAGCACGTCGTGGGGGATGCATCGCCGAAACCATCCTACTAGCAATGAAGCGGTTGGGCAACTCTTCGGAAGTGTCGATCGCTGATTTGTTCCACCATCTGGTTACCGTACCCCTGCGCTCCTATCCTCCACGACAAGCATCTTTAATCCTCATAGATGCTCTTGATGAATCAGGGATGCCAGCCCAACGTGCAGAGTTTTTGAAAGCCATCACTCGCGAGATACCTCTATTGCCGGCTACTGTCAAAGTGTTACTCACTAGCAAGCCCGAACAGGACATTGAACAATCGCTTGATCAACTTGGAACTGAAAACGTAGATGGCTTGGATGTCGACGGCTATAGTCGCCTCACGTTTGATGTATATGGCGAAAAGAACCGTCAAGATCTCCGCCGTTTCATTCAGCATACTTTTGGGAGGATGGCCCAATCGACGGAGGCAATCGGTATTCCTGAAGATTGGCCATCCTTCAACCAACGAAAAAGCCTAGTTACCCATGCCCATGGTTTGATTTTGTGGTTAAAGGTCGCGGCGGATCATGTCTCAGGTTCCGCCGACCCACCGGCAGCCCTTGAGCGCGTTCTTCAGCTTACCACCCCAGCCAGTCCAGACGCAGCTATGGACAGCTTGTATGGCCATATCTTGGAATCCGCTGCAGCCAGCCGGGACTTCAGCGACAAAGCCTATCGCGAGATTATGCTACAAGTCCTCAACTCGAGTGCTCCACCGGAGGTGGGCTCTATCAACCAAAAAGCGGGTTACGATGTGACTCCAACACTTCATCACCTTCAAGCTCTGCTTCCTTGTGACTCTGTCGTACGATTTACACACCAATCCTTGCGAGGATATGTACAGAATAGGAAGAAGTGTGAATCCCGGTTCCTTATCCAAGAATTTCGTCAGGCCCCCTGGCGTCCGGAACTACATTTACGATTTCCTTTGGTACACCCATTTTTATGTGGTGGTAATTGTATCTGATTCATGTGTATAGCATAGACTTGCGGCGGTCAAATCCTACCCTCACGCTCAATATTTGGCCCCAGACATTGGAGGACGAATAAACCCAGACTCCATTACAGCCAGGCCTATTTCAAAGGGGGGATCGGGGGATATATATCGCGCACGATTTACTGATGGGACTGAAATAGCTATTAAGTGCATCCGCCCCTTCGAGGTCTGTGATCAACCAAGTGAGCATGAGTTCGACCGGGTGCGTCTGGATTGATGTACAGTTTTTTTTTGACACCCCTCAACTAATTGTTTCTTTTTTTCGTTCGTATTGGCGAGTGTAGAGGTGCATACGCGAACTAACGATTTGGTCACGGTTGGTTCATCCAAATGTACTTGGTTTGCTCGGTATATGCGTCCTAGACGGAGAAATTGCAATGGTCTCTGAGTGGATGCCCAACAACCATCTTCGGGAATACGTCAATTGTCACAAGGTTGATAGGCCCAAGCTAGTGAGCCTAATCGATCCAACGTGCTTTAATTTTACTAACTATCACTTGAGTTGTTGGACATTGCTGCTGGCCTCGAGTACCTGCATAGCCGAGAGATTGTAAGCACAGCCGCCTCGAGAGATATTGTGAGAGTAACAGATTTATAGATTCATGGGGATTTAAAAGGGGTATGTGTTTTGTTTGCGTTGCTCACGGAACCTAAATGTTGTCACCCAGGTCAATGTTGTAGTGTCGAGGACTGGAACATGCAGGCTGATCGATTTCGGACTAGCCAAATTGGCCAACGGCTATTTAGGTATCACTACTACCACTTCAACCGGCACTATCAGGTGGATGGCGCGTATCCATTTGTTCGTTTGGGAGCGAATGCATTGACTAATGTCTTGAATACACAACAGAGCCCAGAACTGGTCGACACGGATGAAAATGAAGACCAGCAGCCCACTGTTACATATGCGTCGGATATATGGGCCCTTGGAATGGTAAGTGAGATAGTCCTTGGAGCGATCGACCGAGTTTGATGTAGGAGCTCTGCATGTGCTGGGTTAGACGTTCCTGGTAGGCCCGCTAGTATTTGTATTTTATGTTGTGGTTAAAACCGCCTGACAGGAAGTGTTCACTGGTCAAGTTCCTTTTGTTGAATACGCAACACCATTCGCCATATTTGGGGCACTATGTGCAGGAAAAACTCCTAGGCGTCCCGCGACCAGAGCCCCAGGTTTGAATGATCTATACTGGGCGCTCCTACGCGATTGCTGGTCATATCGTCCCACAGAGCGCCTAAACGCGACTCAAATCGTGCAGAGGCTCTTGAATATTTCCGAGGGCTCGAAACCGAGTGGTTGAGCAATGGAAGTGTGGTCGTTTAACCCTGGAGGATTTGGTTTCTTTGGCAATGTTTCGAATACCATGTCGCTCCGTAATAATGCATCTGAATTATATCCTAATAACATGGGCATATACGGTCACTATAACAAAACCGGGAGGAAACGTTTGCGTCTCAAACACAAAACTCCATGATTACTACATTCCGGATAACATCGGCATCAGGTGAGCATATATAGTCAAGCAAAAAGAAAAAAAAAAAACGCCAAGACATCTCATAATTACGACGGTGGCCAATTCAAAATCAAGTGTTGGATTGTCCAGTTTGGGACCGCCCATAGTTTTTGCCAGTTTTGGGAGAGTGCGTCCAAGGGCAAGTATTGATGGAGCCCATGCTGCGGAACCTTGTGCGCGTGCCAGCCCGATGGGAAAGTGTCAAACGTGCGGGCAGGTCGCAAGGGATTCGTGTCGCCTCCATATAAAACTGGGTACAGTGGATCTAGATAAACGTTGCTTGCATGTTGCGAGAGGGCACTGTGAGAAAACCTTCAGAATATGGACAACTTGAGGTATGCTGAAACATACTAAAGAGCGAGCCAAGCGCACAAGATCGTTAGCAGCATAGAGAGGAGTATCCACGGGATCGACCAGCGCTTATTTGAGGCCTAGGTCCTGGTTCAAGCTGATGACATGGTTCAGACAAGGAAGAAACTTACAGAAGCAACCGCAACCTTTTCAGCCGGGGTTTGTCGGGCAGAGCGTAACCTCTCTAGTCGCTCACGCTCAGTTCGTGCGGTGGTCGATAGCTTGACAATCTGTTCGGTTTCGGGCTGAGCAGCCTTGGGCTCTGGGGTAGTGGCCAAACTAACATAAATCGTCGTGAGCAAGCTTGAAAAAATGATCCACAAGACCTTACCTTTCAACCTCGAGATCACGCCCCAGCGCTGCGGTGGAATGCTGTAGCCGTTGGATAATATCCCTACTCCGTTGGGAAACCACAGGTGTGGACTGGGGCGGTTCAACCACAGGAGGAACAGGCGGCGTTTCTGACTGGGGAGTAGTTATCGCGTCCCTGGATGTGGGCGCCCCTCTCGTGTCTCGCTCCCGTTCAAGAGCGCGTATCCGGTTCCGCTCCATCCATTTAGTAGCCACAGGTGTTGCAGCTGAATCAATATCGTCCTTGGGTACGTTGAGATTAAGGACGTCGACTCGTGGGACAGCACCCAACGTGTTGCTTCTGCTTCGAGTTCGGGTGACTTTGGGCGCGGGGGTGCTCTGCTCCAGACCAACAAGATCCAAGCCGCGACTGTCGTTTTCCACTCGAATCGTGGGTGGCTGTGTGGGAGGACTCGGGGTTCTGGACTGTGCAGAAGGCGGGACAGGAAGAACCAACGAGCTAACTCGTGGCGTCCTCTCAGACCCAGAGCCGCCGGACGCTGGACTGGGCTCTCGGGCTACGAGATGATGCGCACTCAACCTGGTATTGACCTGCTCGCACAAATGTCAGACTTCGCCAATCGGAACCGGGCGGCCAAGCTTACCTGGGGCCGGGCGATCGGTACAGGCGCCAGAACTGGTTCCTCGTTCTCGTCATCGGAAGGTGGCTCTGGCAGTGGTGGCAGCGTATCCATAAACGAGATGGTCGGAGACTCTGGTTGAACAGGGATCCTGCGCCTCGGTGATTCGGGTTCTCTCGTGGGTTCGGGTTCTTTCTTCGCGGGTTCTGGCTCTCGCTGCGCTGGTTCAAACGAGGACTCCTGGTGCTCAGGCGCAGTCTTGAACAGCGAAATCGAAGCCTCGGTAGGGTCTGAGGCACGTACAGCCGGAGGAGAGGGCGGAAGTGGAATCGACCTCGAAGGAGATGGGGGAGAGGCGGGGACACCATAGGATCGCCCTGAAGAAAGCGTCAATACCCTCCTGTCAAGTGTAGTCAGTTTACTGACCTTGAGCAGAAAACTCGATATCCTCCCGCTCGGTCTCTTGCTCATGCTCTTCCAACAGCTCCTCTCCACCTCCCAATGGGCCACGGTCCAACAAGGGCCCACCCAGTTCTTCGCCAGTACCTCCGAAATGGTATGAATTCGGCCGGGGTTTCAACCCCGCTCCTGAACTCGCCCTCGGGCGCGTAATCGGACTCTCCGAGCGGTCACCCAAACTCCCGCCCGATACGACTCGCTGCCTGGCCCCACTGCTCACCCGAAGAGGACGGGGGGAAATGGAGGCAATGCCAGGCGCACGGGAATGCACGGGCCGGCCCCAATCCCGCTCCCTCAAATGCTCGACCTCCTTGTCATAATTGCCGTCTGCGCTCTTTCTCGTCACCAGTTTCCTCGCCGGACTTCCCACAGGGCTGGCCTTGTCCGACAGCCCGGACACGCTCGATCCAGCAAACGATGCGGAATGTCTTATCGATGGTGCACCTCCCCTTGCCGGACTCTTCAAAGACGAATGTCGGGTGAGGCCGGCACTCCTGGCCAAACTACTCGCCGTCGGGCTTGTCAAGCTCGAACGATGGCCCCTCAGCTCGGAGCCACTCCTTCCGATCGACGGCGAACTCATCTTTCGCGCCCGACGGGCTTCAGCATCCTCATCGCTACCTGCACTCCCCTGGCTCGAGCTAACTTCACTTCCTTCCCGCACAGAGTATCCAACAAACGAACGCCCCGAAGGGGTCGTCGGACGCCCTCCTACTACACTCCCTGGTCGACTGGGGCTCAAGCCACCATATACCGACGACCCAGCCGAGGATTCCATGCTCTCGTGCCGCATCCGCAAGTTGGCATGAGTGAGTTTTGGCAGGCGTTTATTCCAGTTGCGCTCTCGATCAACGTCCGTCTCGGGTGGTGTGCTACGTGGCCCAAGCTGCTTGTGCTGCGCGCAGGAGTGAGCCTCGAGTTTTGTCCGAGACTCGACTGGCTACGGGTGAGCGGTTGAGGTGACTTGTCGGCATCGTCGATGCGATCCCATGAAGGCTGTGAGCCGTGCATCGACACGCGAGGGATGCGACTGGGAGTAACTGGCGCTGTCGGTCGGCTCGTCGAGCGTGGAGGGGAACCGGGCGATGGCTGCACTGAAACAGCACGTGGCCTGGGTGGAGATTGCGGCGTAGATGTGACGCAGGATCGCGTTTTTCAGGCGAGGTCGGGGTGGATGAGCGCGGGAACCTGATCTCCGAGGTGGGGGGCTTGGCTGAGCTGGTCGATGCTTCAGTGGGTGGTTTGGGGGATGGCTTGGCGAGGGGGAGACGCGAACGACCAAAGGTGGAGAGGCGGCTCGTGCGAGCGGGCGTGGTCGAGTCGGAACGAGTCCCATTACTGACGTCTGCTTGGCTGTTGTCGGTGGCGGACTGGCGGGTATTGTCTTGCATGGTGCGTTGGAAAGACTCTTCCTCAGACTGGATGGTCTGCATCAGGCGAGACGCATCGCCCGAGCTGGAGCCAGAGGTGGAGTGGCTGGTAGAGAGCATGGCTTGGAGGCGCTCGCATGGGCTGGACGCTCAGGGCTTTCGGGAGGGTTGGGCAAGGACAACAGCGACTCGCCCATGACGTTTTCCCATGAGCCGCTGATAGGCCGTGATGAACGCTGAGGCTTGTCGAGCAGGGATCGGAATGCCTGTGGGCGTCTCGGGCTGTCTAGCTGATCTGGGGGTGGGCTGGAGCTCCGGATTAGGTCGTCATCTTCATTCAACAGGTCCTGGTTGTCGTCACCCATGCGGTTTCGGTCAAGGTCCTCGCGGTCAGTGTCGTCAAAACCGAGGCCGTCGTCGGGAATGCTCGCGAGCCGCTCGGCAATGGACGCCGACTGGAGACTGGGTCCTTTTGGGAAGGGGTTCGGTCTACTGCGATGCGCAAGAGGGGTGCGAGAGGTGTTGCCAACAGAGGGGGTAAAGCGCATATTGCTGTCGTCTACGTGGGAGACGGTGAGGGCAGGGACACCGCCAAGGTCTTCGTCGAGGAGATTTGTGTCGTCGTTGTCGTCTAGGTACACGTTGAGCTTGGATGAGCTGGCCTGGCCTCGGGTGGTCATGAGAGAGCGTTCAGGGTGATCCCAGCCGGTGGTATCAGATCCCGTGTCAGTGTGGGTGTCCGAGGTGCGTTCGAGACGGGCACGCAGTGCGTTGAACGAGGCGGCGGCTGAGGGGGTTTGGCCGAGGGGCTGGGGCGGGCCACGCGCAATGGGGGTGTGCTCTGGGAGCAGCGTGAGCAGGCGGGCAGCAGGCAAAAGAGAACACGCACCTGCCGTCGACTCGTCATCCGACAGATCCTTTCTTCCTGGGGTGTAGAGCGCCGTCGGGGCGGACGAAATGTCGCTCCCGGCCGATACCGTGCGCGGGCGCGGGAGACGCGACGAGGCCGGGGTGCGAGCGCCGGTGGCGCGCGGGATGCCGGTGCGCGCCTTGGCAAAGACGTCGCGCAAGCTCGTCTGGGGGCTCTGGGATCGCTCGGCCTCGGACTCGATGAGGGTGGAGACCTCGGCCTCTTCTGCAAAGCGCGTGCGGTCGGGGTCGGCGCCGGCCTTGATGTCGACCTTGTTGAGCAGCTCGCGCAGGTTGGACATGACCTGGCGCCGGTTTGTCGCCCGTCTCGGCTCGTCGACGGCGGCCATCCAGGTGAAGAACAGGAGAGATGCGAATTCGCAATCCCCACGTATCAAAACATCGGCCCATATAGCCACGTGACGCGTGGCGCGCCACCCCCCGCGTTGGTCGCATGGCAGACCACACGAGCAGCTCTCACGCGTGTCGGCGAGCTATGCGACACTGCGACGCTGCGACACTGCGACGCGACACTCGTCTCGCATATCGCCAGCGTGCGACACCTGGGCAGGGGCGCGTGACCTGTTCCCACGGCCGACGGGGCTGCTCTCGGCCAAGCCCACCGCACCCGACACCCGCCACATGAGCGACCTCAGACGCGCCGCCGCAAACCTCTCAGAGGCGTCTCGTGCTCTGTCGGCCGCCGCACAGGCCATGGCCGCTGCTGCATCGTCCTTGTCGGCCTCGACCCAATCTCTGGCTCTCCCGCCTCGGCGCAGCTTGCCAATGCCGCTTCCGTCGGTTTCTACCCAGGCTAAAGCAGCCCGCTCCCCGAACAACAGCTTGCCTGGAACGACACAAAGCCAGAATACCAGCACAGCCGCCATAGCGCCAGACATCTCATCACCAAAGGGCCTAAACACAACGCCCGCTTCCACCAGTCCCGTTCCACCAGCCTTGCCGACCCCTACGTCCACCGAACACCCGGCCACCAGCCCTGCCGATGGTAATTGTCACCCTGCATCTCACCCACACGAGGACGCTCATCGGCCTTGTGTTTCAGACACAGTCAGTTTGCCGACTGACCCCCAGATCGGGTCTCATCCCTCGTCCCAGCCCGATATCAGTAAGCACACGTTTCCAAATACGCCATTCTCGATGCCCTTCTGATCCAACATCAGCATTCTCCTCAATAATGAATCTGATGTCCTCCCAGCCGCAGCTTGCCTTGCCCGCAAATTCAGCGTAATCGCATGCTATCTGCCCGTTACCTCACTTGTCTCATTGCCCTTGTATCAGCAATTGGTAATCCGCTCCCATCCATATCTCATCAACCCAACCTCATTACCTCCGCAGTTTTCACAGTTCTAGACTGTCCGGTCTCTACGGTTCGAACCACGACCGTCTCAACCAAGGCTCAAGCAGACGTCGACGAGTTCTTCAACAGCCATGCGTGCGGCGTGCTGCTACTCCCAGAGTCCCTCACTCCACAAATCGACGTGAACCCGCTACTCGACTCTTGCCTCATTCGTATCGGGTGGCCAAGCCGTCGAGGCAATTGTACGTCCAAAATTCAATTGCGGCAGGCAGCGAACCTGATTCTTTGTCCAGATGAAGCTCAGTGCACTAAACATAACATGAGGCACTCGGTACTAGTCGCTTTTGCAGAGGATGTCGAAATGTACTCGTCTGGTCCAGATATTCTTGCTCAATCTCGGGAATGGCCAGAATCCCTCGGTATCCTTTCCAAGGATATCCCAAGCGCTCGCCCTCGTTTCCGGAAAGCCTTGTCCGACATTCCTCTACCGACAAAGGAGCGCATTTATCCGGTTAGTACAATGCTTTTTGTGCTCCTGCTGTCATTTCGATCGGACCACAGGAGTGGATTTCAGACCACGGCCCACGGGGTCGTCGACACGTCGAGTCATGGCCAGCCACCACGCTCGTATATCGTGCGAATCTTTACTTGCTCGATGTACTCGGCTACCAGCCAGAACAATCGCTCAACGAAGCTGAAATCAGACTGCCACATGTGACAGCAGGCTTTGTTGCCCATAACCAATTGGAAGCTGCCGTCGAGGACGGTGTTCTAAACACTAACACCCCTCAAGCATCGTTACAGGATCGTATTCTATCCGAGGCAATACCATTGTGGGTTCGCCCGCCGTTCGGCGCGAACTCCAAGCTCAGATTCGTCTGTTATTAGGAACGACTCAACGCCGATTCGAAAGCCCCCGAACCCCAACCCTACGTCCTCAGAGCCATCTCGCACGTACATCGTCCTCGACAGTGACTTTGATTTATACCCCTTCTTGTTCGATCTCGCCTCGTCAGAGACCGTTGGATCAAAGGTGGTCTGCTTCGCAAAGGAGGTCACAGTCGTCGGCTACTTGGTCGACCAGGTAAGCTCCTCGATCCAACCTCACAGTCCACTTGACGCACCCTCCTTAGATTAAAGAAACCGTAAAACTCCCCGTGTTTGTTGCAGTTGCGCAAGCTACGGCAAAACTGCAGCAAGTTGCGGAGGAGTTCCACTCGGTTGATAGAGGAATACTGTTCTGGGGCGCATACACCGAGCCCCATCCCAGCCTTTTGGCAGGCAAAGTAGATCATGTCGTTCATATGGGTTGGACCAACGACTCTGAACTACGTGCGCCAACTAACCACGCAAATCCGAACAGACCTAGTACTAATTGTATAATAAACTCTAGGCAATCGCCAGTCGGATATATCAAAGATCAGCACGGTAGTTTTAGCCCGATCCGAGTATTCGAGCATGGAACAAGGAAGGAAGATTTTACAATCCGCCGGGTTTTCTGGAAGCCAAAAGGCGACGCCGCTAAACAAACGAGGAGAGGGCTCCCAGCTCAACGAATTCCGAGCAAGATGGAGATCTTGTCTTGCTGCCACACCGGTTAGAGCGCTGAAAAACTGCTATACAGTGAGGATATTTCAGCGACTCGACTCCCGCCTACTAAACTTTTCATGCAACAGCATTGGATGATGCATCACTTTGCTGGGAAGTATAAAGTGAAAGAATGGACACCGATCGATCTCGTCAAAGCGGGAAACTATTTTGCCCGCCATGTGCTCCTCCGAGGCACAAATAACGATGGTTTGCTTGAACCCCCAGTCGGAGGGCAACTCTCTGTAACGTCAGGTCTTGTCAATCACCTCGGGCTACAAAGTGCTGAACAAGCAGGGCTACTGATTGTTGATTCCTAAACCCTCATTAGAATGAGATCGGAAAATCCATAAAATCTGACATTCGATCATTAGAGGCCAGGGTGGTTGTTTGCGCGCATAGACAACAAGGCTTGGCTTTACAGTTGGCTGGGCCACTTCAGCTCCGGCATTTGGATGGGAAGCAGCCGCATGGATCGCTCAAACGTATATATGCATAGGCTGATCGAGGTATAACTCAATATGATCCAATGAAAAACATCAAGAAACCTATTCTAGTTAATAAAGATAACCGACTAGCCAGCGGAATAGCCATCGAATCTCTCCATAGGGTGTCGGCAAATATTTTCGCTACAAAACGGATTGAGAAATGGTGACAACCACGCTAAATATTATTACCAATTGAATATATGCCCGGCTCGTTTTCCTTGCGCGAGTCCTGTTGGCAAAAGAAATGAAGAAATGCAGTGATGGAAATCCACATCTAAGGAGAAATGTCAACTCAAGTCCACCACAATCTCTAGATGAACATACGTTGGCATTGAGACTGGGCAAATAATCCAAAATCTTCGCGGCGTAAAAAAAATGTGTATAGCCTACGATCACTCTGAACAGCATTACCCACTTACCTCGTAGGCTTGTTCCTTCGAGCTGCTCAAACCACAGTGCGTATGAAGCCTTAAAGGGACAACCGGCTCCGGCATTTCTTCCAAGAACAATAACAGCGCGCTGCCAACCGCTAAAATGTCGTCTTGGGTGGGTGAGCCGACGTCAAATGGAAACTCGCTCCCGTTGTCTAGTGCCTACAAGGATAGGTCCGTATAGTGCCATGTTTGATCTGAAACGAGAACTAACCTCGATGATAGTATCAACGATTAACGGATTTCCTGGCCTCACGAAGAGTTCATTCTGTTCAAAAGGGTGAGTATCAATGTTATCAAAATACGCTTGCCCTCACGCATTCAATCGCGTATTTCATCAGCCAATTAATCAAGCGCATCAGTTCTCTCGGAGAACTCAACGCTTTCTCTGTCGAGAGCTGTGTGCTCTTGGAAATTGAGGCTTCCTGTACACTACTAGGGAGTCGAACCAGCGTCTCTGGGCTATGCGCAAGACACGTTCGCGCTGCATCATTGTTGACTCAGGTACTTTGCAACATTATCGGGACTCCAAGCTTACCCCAGGTACCTGTGACTGGTATGAATGTGTCTTTTCCTCGAATTGTGTGCAGGATGATAATATCTTCCAGTGTCCTTACTCCAGCGTTTAGCTGAGTGGCTATCTGGTTACTAATCCGTGTTGCTACGTGAATGCTAATCGAGCCACCAGGCAGCAATACCCCCTACACATCACACAATCAATATCAACTTCGCTTATAGCTCAGCGGAAGTGCTCACCGAAGTAGGCTCGATGGTCATCCAGTCTGGATCTAAGGACGAAAGAATTGGCTGGAGGAACTGTGAGGGAACTATCCACTTACACAGGGGACCACCGGCCTCGGTGGGTATGATCCTCCAATATACTGTCGTGATGCCAACATTTTGAAATTTGATGTCCCGGGCTTGAGGTTTGAGGTGTCTGCAAAACGTGAATGATTTTTCAATGGAAAAATCCCACAGTTAACCTACTTGATAGTACCCCAATCGATTATATCGTGGCTAAGCCTGACACGAGGCACATCCTCCTCCAGTGGTAGTCTACCAAGATTCTTGACGAGCAGCTTCAAACGGTTACTCGCCATTTCTCTGTCAAGTTCCTCGACCTATGAGGAGCAACATGACGAGTTGTTGATATAGGAGTGCGGGGTGGATCATAACTCACATCTACAATGAAATCTGCAGAGACAGGCTTGTGGTCACTCAGAGATATTTTTGGATAGCTCCTGTAAGTGTTTTCGACAGCTTGAATCGACATTTCGTTTCCTCTTGCTGTTTTCCACAAAATTCGATCGGTCCACGCTGGTCTACGCCTGAATCAATTCAGTTAGACATGATTAGTCATGCATATATTCGGTTCTTATACTTGGAATCCCAAAAATGGCCCTCCTTTTTCCCTATTTCACATCGATATGTCCTGCAAATCCTGTATTGAGCGAATTTTAAGCGAGCCCGCTTCCAAACTCACGGAGGAAAATTTATGGGTTCCTCCTGCATATCGGCAAACGCTTTGCCAAGATATTGCTGTACTTTCAACTGAGACGAGCGTTAATGCCAACCTGCAAATGATAATTTGAGTATGTACCTGGTCGAAACTTAGTAAAGCGCTGTAATCCCCATCCTTGACCTCGTCCAAAACCGATCTAATTTCGTCGTCAAGTAGATCAACACGATAATTGAAATCTAGCCCCAATCCAAGAGTGAGAGTCCACACGATCCTGTGTGAAGCGGTTCGTACCTCCCTATTGAAACTTTAGTGACGGAATGCTCTAGGCACCTTAGCGACTTACCATGAAAAACGCTATGTGACAATCCCACAACCCGACCGTGGTGGGCAGTGCGCTTGGAGTGGCAGGAAGGAGCGAGAAATTCAGCCGGCCAGCGGGGCCTATGCGACGTAGAGCCAATTGTCAACCAGGCCTGTGAAAACAATAATGATTTAACCTCACCAGTCAGAGAATAGTAGTCTGCATTTCTTCTTTCTACAACAGGGTCCATAGGTGCCGCGCCCCGTCCCACGAATCGAGGGCCTGGCGCCTTGGACTCTCCCGAGTCAGTCGTAGGTTGGACAGGTTGCGCGCTAGCGGCCAGATGCGCATTTACAAACACTAAAACGGTGTCCATGATTTGTAAGCGCAAAGCGACTCCTCCTTTATTTCCCATGGTGCCGAGTATGCCTACACCGGCGCTACTCGAAGCAACTCCGGACGGGGCAAGAAGCTGCATGACCGGTTTGCGAATAAGAACGACAATCAACATCCCAACCAGTTGCTTGGAAGTAAGCTGCAAATTTGGGTTACGAGCGACCCACTTTTAGTTCATTTTAAACATACCTTCACGTATTGGTCTCGAAGTTCAGCCAGATCCAGCATAAGCGCTTCGCACCACATGTCCTCCTTCAAAGTCGTCGAGCTGATGAGCAATGCCTCTGTACTCAAATCCAGCTCTTGAAACCCAAGCACAATCAAGTCTGAGGGTGACCGCGAATCACCCGGATCGCATATCCAATCGCGAAGTGGTTCCAAAGGCTGTTGCCCATTCACGTTGAAAGTGCCTATTCGGATTCTGCTCGTAACATTAGAACGGGGGAGAAAAGAAGACTATTTGTCAACTCACGAGAGTTTTCGCATGTGCTTCAGCTCGGAATCTTGTTTAATGAGCTCATCCGCAAGCCACCGCTGTCTTAATAAGTGTATATCTGAGTCTTGGTTTCCTGCCTGCCCTGCCCAAGCGGGGGACAGTGGCGGGGAATTCTCGGAAATCCAGGGGCCTGGGAAAGTTCTAAATCTCATTCTATTTTCAGATTCGGAATTTTACGCACTATGAGACGGCAGTTGGTGGAGGTCAGCCATGGATAGGTGGTTTGCAAAGTTGACGTCACGTGGGAAAGTGTCACGTCGTGCCGTTTGGTAAAATGCTGTCAGAATGGTCGGCTTGATGCGTGCGTGCTACACTCGATTTACTATGGTCTCAACTGGAAATACCAGTACATGCTTCAATGACAAAAAATCTCACTCCTGCGGACACGCTCGCCCAAGGACTTCCCCCATGTTGCTTTCAGACGAGCAGTTGCACATGGCCAACATCGAATTCAATTTCACAAGAAAATATAAGAATCTTATAACATATATTATACGTCGTAGATGATTCAAATAATTCGACTTTTAGAGTTGCGGATTTACTTGCCCCAGTCATCTACACGCGAAGTCGTTGGGCAACCGCTGGACGGTGGGTTCGAGAAACGGGTCTCGACAAACACCTTTTCCACGCCGTCGATGCGCTTATCGAATGCCGAGTAAAGCTTTGCCCTGCAGGAAACAGTAAGGGACAAACTACTTCAAACATCACCATTTAAAACTTGCACTTACATATCATCGATAGGAACGCGATGGGTGATCATACTACGTATCATTCACAAAGCAAAAGGATCAGCTGGAACTGTTCTGAATCCATTGCACCTGCCCGATCACAACTCACAACGTAGGGTCAAACTTCCCGGGAATGATGTAGTCATTGAGGATTTCCTGCCAATAGAGATGTACAGGGGCTGAAATGCGTAGTCCGTTAATCCACATGCCCCACGAGAAGAACTCCGGCGATAACTCACCTTGGCCGTTTCCGATAAATCTAACTCCCTTCTCCATCAAAGCGCCAATGGCGAAGTTGTTGGTGTAGCCGGCGTAGGCCGCAATCACACCGCAACGTCCCATCTTCCTGACCGACTTGATCATCTCGTTGGCCGTCTCGGGAGAATCGGTCTCAAGCATTAGCGTCTTCTGAACCTTGTGCAAGAGTGTCTTAGGCTCATGGAAGGTGCCTGCATATATGCCATCAGTAAGTTAAAATACATAGGGGGGATAGCGTTCTGCACGCACCGCAGTCAAGTGCCACATCGACGCCGCCGGGAACGATCTCAAGGAGTCGGGCGGCTACGTCCGTGTACTCTTTGAAGTTTAGCGTTTCGATGCCGCTTTTTTCGGCCGCAAACGCCAAGCGTTCGGGGTGAGAATCGATGCCAATCACACGCTTCGCGCCCTTGATCTGAGCCCAGCGGGCAACACACTGACCGATCGGACCTAATCCCTATATGCGCTGTTGAGTCGGGTGGCAGAAGGAGATCCCGAGAGACGCACCCAAATGGCAACCACATCTCCCTCCTTGACTCCAGTGTCAACGACGCAATGGTAGCTCGTAGGAAGCACGTCGGAGAGGTAGATTGCTTGTTCGTCCGTCACGTTGTCCGGAATCGGCAGCAGGTTGACGTTGCCGTACGGGACCTTTTGCAAGTCAACAGTCTATTCCCCGAATCATTCGTGAAGTCAGCTCACCTTGACATATTCAGCCTGTCCGCCTGGGAAGCCGCCAGTAAAGTGAGAGTAGCCAAAGAACCCGGCATCTCGGGTGCCATACATGACATTTTGTAGCCTAGAATTATGCTACGTGTAAATGCAACATACTATAATCAACCTAATACCCACGAGCTATTGTTGGTGCGATCACAGAAGCTGCTGAGCTTTTGCTTGCAATAGGTACATTCACCGCATGCAATCTGGAAAGAAGCCACAACGCGTTGACCGGGCTTAAGATTGTTCACATTGGGCCCAACGCGGTCTACAACGCCCATAAACTGCTCTTGCTTTCAGCCATGGTGTCAAATATATTCTTACGATACGCACCTCGTGTCCTAATATATCGCCCTTTTGCATAGTCATGATTTCACCATGGAATAAATGCAGGTCAGACCCGCAGATGGTGGTGCCGGTAACTTTGATAATAACATCGTTCTAACCAACTAAATTTAGTCTCCTATTTTTTGCCATAAAACGATACATACTGGTTCCGTGATGTCAGGAACTGGCGCATCAACCATCCGCACGTCATTTGTGCCAAACCAGGCAAGGGCCTTCATTTTAGACCCGTCTTCTCGGTGCTTGTAGCTGGGCTCGACGGCGACATCAACTGGACCCATATGCTAAACGTATGGCTCGCACAGTGAATATCTTTCTGATGAAACATGGGATATCACCGTACATCCTGAACGGCATTTGAAATTGCTTGCATATTGGCAGATGATCAGTTGAATAGAAATTTCGGTTTATGAGGATCAAGTGGGTGCAAACACGTTGACTTATACTCTGACAGGCCGAAATAATTGATGAAACTTGAGAAGGGATGTGTGACGTCGACGGCGTCATAACACTGTGCGAACTAGAAATGTCCAACGATCCGGAGTGGACGTGCATCATAAGGAAGCTCGAATCGGCCATCGTATGAGGTAACTGGTGGAGAGACACATCTATGTAAGCAGGGAGAAGATGGCAAACAGGCTTGACCGTCCACCCGAATTCCAGTGGAGGCAGCACGGGGTCTGAGCGCCGCTTGATGATTTAGACGGCACATGGGAGGGCCCTTTCTTGGCGGTAGCAAAAGTGGATTTACAACGATAACCTTACGGCCAAACAAACACTGCAACATCATAAGTGCCAGGCGCTAGTTTAGTACATTTATGCACAGACAGCATCCAATCAACTTGATGGTATCCCTTGGAGACAGAAAGGACATACGTTCTGTGGAATCATCGACCTCTTCGACAGTCGCAACGTGCTTCCATCCCAGGTTATCGTACCACTCCCTTAATCGAGTGTTACCAGCCCAGACGTCGAGTGCTAGGCGGATTGGACTCGTTGAAGAAGCGGCACCGTAGATGCTCCTAAACGATAGTCCCAGTTCAGAATCGCTGGCCAATAGCTGTTGGAGTTCGGAGATCATTTGGCGACCAAGCCCTTTTCGTTGAAGCAACGGATGTATTATGACAGAAGACACATATAAATATGTATATGCTTCGCGAGGCCTAGGTTGCTAGTGCTGGAGTCGTTGGCCACAGGGGGTAGATGTGGCTCGATGTGCTCAGGAACAAGAGTGGAAACACGACAGCTGCCAGAAGGGAAAAGGCCGAGATGTGCATTCTCGGGATCAGTAGATGCGGGGTCGATGTATGGAGGGTTAATGAGGCATTATCGGAGCTGGCGTGGTATGGAGCAGAGCTGGGTATCGACATGGGCGAAAACAGCCAATATTGTGATGGCGTGCTCATCGATGTCGCTCAGGACCTGGAGTGATCCACTGATTTCCAAGTGTTTCTGAGTGGCATTTTTCAGTATTTTCAGCGAATTCTGATCATTGGGAGTGGCTGGCTGGAGCGGCATAGCGTGGTGTCGAACGACGGGGGCGGTCAATGTTTGGCTCTGTGTGGGGTGCACGGACCCTTGAACCCGATCCTCGTCGACCTCGATTGTCGACGCGTGTCTGGCTCGGCTGGTGTGCCAACATTGCCCGTGGCTACCGTCCGAACGTTGCCACTTGCCACGCTGTGCCCGGTAGTCCCGCGACTGTACGATGCCGACCGTGGTGAGCTCGCGCGCGCTCGTCCCCATCGCACGTCGCATCGCAAATCCACCCGACGACGATGCCGCATCCAAGGCCCTCGTCCTGCGTCGCAAACAGCAAGGCGAAGAGAACGAGGACCTCTCCAAAGCACTCATCATCCGGCCTTCCGACGACGGCAACGACGATCGCCAAGCGCTCGTTCTCTATCGCAAGAAAGGCGGTCCCCAGGCACTTCGAGAGCTAGCCGGTACGCAGCCCAACCTCCGTCAACATCTTCTTTGCGTCTCACGTTTGTCCCCCTCACAAACGACCAGAATGGCACAAAAGCTCGACGCTCCTCCCGCCGTTCCGCCACGAAGAACTCTTGCGTGTTTCTGAATCACAGTTCCTCTCGTGCCTCGGCGAACTCCAGAAGCTCCAGGACGCACTCTACTTTCACGACGACATACTTGAGACCATCAAGGCGACGCGGGAGTATGCACGGTTCGAACCAACGGCGGTGACGACCCACTCAAGAACCCCACTTTTGTTACCCAAGCCATCGCCTCACGGTGAGCACTAAACCTCCTTAGCCGCTGTAATAAACCTTGCCTTGACAGTCTCGGCTTGTTCTAGCATCCACAATGCTTATTTCAGAACAACCGCTTGGAAGTACGTCCGAGACCATGCAAAACTTCTCGAGGACTTGGGGCTCGAAGACGTCAACGTCTATGCACAACTCAAGGGAAACCCTGCCCTATGTGTTGCCTATCTCGAGACATACGAGATGCTCCGCCAGATCGAGGCATCGGGCCAACACGAGGTCGGATTGCTTGCCTCCGCATCCCGTGCGTTCAGGTTTAGGTAGATTACGTACATGCTCACCATTCAGGCCCATAGCCTACTACATGAAGCATTTCAAAGACCACGGCGGTAATATCGAGTGGAATCCCGAGTCTGGAAAGAGTCTCAATCGATCGCTAGTCGACACGATCGTCATTGAAATGATATTACCTCAGTCACGCTACCCGATGAGTATCCTCATGCTCTGTCTTCGCGATGCTATTACTGCCGGTGACAAAAAGACGACCGAGCGCTTCACTCAGGGGGTCTTCGACGCCATTGGCGATCTCTCCGTAAGCTCTTCTTTGCCCTGGATGATTTGATCGATGAACCTTGACTTGCCTCTTCAGGTGACGCTGCAGCTCCTGGATATGATGGACACACCTATCTCCGCCAAGGACGCGCGCGAGTGGCGCAAGTCCCAATCCGAAAACATCAACTCTCAGTTCTCGGGCCTCATTAAATCGAGCCACAGCGCAAGCACCCACGTCTCCGGCATCGCCTCGCTCATCGTGCCATTGACAAAGACCAAGACACCCGCGACGCTCGAAAAGATATGGGACTCTATCAACAAGGTAGGTGCCGTCTCCTAGTCCCCGAGTGTATTTATTTATCGGTCCGTTTTAGACATATGTCGATCGCGCCGGAATGGATATTGACATCCTCTGGGGTCTGGAAGATAGCATGAACCCAGAACCTCAATGGTCTGCCTGGGCGATCACTCGCACCAAGGAACAGGATGAGGATACACCCGAGGGCAAGAACGCTCGTGCACTCGTTCGCAAAGGGCCTCGTAGCCAACACCCTGAAGCCATTGAACGCCGCCGTGAACGTCGCCTCGCGATTGCCAACGAACCCACAACAGACGAGTACGACGACATGCCGATTCTCATGTCCGAGTCCGAGTTTGACAGCGATGAAGAAGAAGAAGGCAGTGACGGGTGGACCGACGATGATTCAGACTATGATGAGGAAGAAATTGCTGCGATTGAGCGACAATTCGAGCAGATGATGCGTGAGGAAAAGGAAGCTTCGGCTAAAGCTTTACCTCCGGCGGCCAAAAGCCCCGAGCGCGAGAGTGATAATTTGTTCAAACGAATGTTCCGCTCGCTCAAAGGTACGCAAATATATGTTCCCCCTGGTCATATTCCGAAGAAGCATTCGTTTCAGGGCGGTTCCTCACCAAGGACCCGGTTCTCAGCGTCGATCCCCAACCTCAGGCTGAGTTTGATGGACGTGACGAGGATGACGAACCCGAAGGTGCACCCGGCAAGAAGAAGAAGAAGAAAAAGTCCAAGAAGAAGGCTGGTCTAGCTGGGGATGATGACATTCCGGCACTCATCCCGATCTATCCCTACAAGGGCTATGCCCCTGATCTCCCGCCTCTCATTCCAGTCAGCGTCGCGGCTGAACGCCTCAAGGCTAAACAAGCAAGCGCTGCCAAGGAGCCCAAAATTGAAGTCAAGAAGAACAATGTTATGTTGGAGGAGGTGGAAGATGCAGATACCCACAAGGCCGAGGGGTCTGGCAAAAAGAAGAAAAAGGTTCGTTGCCTGTCATCGTATTCCGAGCATCACGTACGACCTTGCTTGAGCAGAAGAAAAAGAAAACCAAAAAATCAGGCGAGCCTGAGCCCGCAGAGGAAGATGAAGAAGAAGCGCCTGCTCCCGCAACGCCTGTCATGTCTGCTGCGGCGGCGTCTGCAGCCAAGTCGCCGCCTGCAACCAAATCACCTCAGGCGTCCAAGACGACCCCCAAACAGGCGTCCACGAGCGGCACTGCTGCATCCGCCAACACTCTCTACACTCCCCAGCCCGAAACCGCCCAGTCTGGACTGTCGTACATGAAGAGTGAAGGGATTAGTGTCAAGGTCAAGACTAAGTCACGCCCCGAGGGAGGCGCATTTAGTAAGATAGGCGACTTTATGACTCGCACGTTCAGGCGTCGGGAGCCAGAGGAACCCGTGCAGGAACCCGACCAACAAAAAAGTCTGGCATGGCCGAGCGCCTAAAGTCGTTTATGAAGAGCGTCGGTCACAAAAACACACTGAACAGTTGGGAACGCATCCTCGGCTTGGATGATACCAAAGGCCAAGCCGGTCTAGAATGGAACGAGTTCGTTAAGGCATGTCTTGTTTTGGTCTGCTGGATTCTGTCACTAAATTCCCATCATACAGGCAATGGTCAACCTGGGCTTCTCATACGACGAATCGAGTGCTGGAAGCCGCGTGCGTTTCGACCCTCCTAACAAAAAGGATAAAGTAAGCAGTCGCTGCGTTGTCGGCTTGGCACGTGGTATTAATGAGTTGTTTGTACAGTCGTACACAACGCACAAACGTATGTTTCCTGTTTAGGTAGTCATGTATATCACTCTTACTGATTGCCACTCCCTTTGTGCTCGTGTCCGCAAACAGCTCATCCTGTAAGTACCCCCATTGTGTGATTGTCTCAAAGGTATCAAACTCTCTATTATAGGATCCCTGGCTGAAGCCCAAGCGCGTCAAGGACATTGCTCGTGATTTGAACAAGATGTACGGGTTCGACAAGGACATGCTTTATGAACTTCCGGCAGAAACCGCGTAAGCTGGATACGAACCCTTGAACCCCTTTATTCTATTACTCTGTTGTAACAATATCATCGTGCGTGTGAACTGAACAGTTGCCAGAGCTTTGCATGGCAAATCTTTTATTTCATTCTGGTATGTTCTGCGAGTCTTCGGCGAGCGTGTCGATCAAGAAACTATAAAGGGCATTGTATTGGCGTATAGCCATAGCGCTTCTCATCTCTGATCTACATATAAGTACTAAAGAGACCTCTTGCATCCATCTTAACGACCATAGCAGCCACTTGACAATATCCATGCCTCAGACATGCTCAATTACGGACGGGGGCGAATGGCCTCAGCTTGCAGCCAACCCTAACACGAACGCCGGGAAAAAGCAAAGCCGTGAGTGGAAACTCCGACCACGACGTTGGGGTAATTATTTACTAGCGTGAACCTAGTGCCCGGACATTCGTTCGGAACACTCGACAACGGGCGGGACGCAAGTAATTCGGGGAGGTTTTCTGGGAGAGTGACGAGAGCGCCGGACCCGTTTCAAGCGGGAGACCCTGAAGGAGTTGCCACTTTGAAGGTGATTCACGCGTCTCCCATTGTTGGAATGCGCGAGCTGAGATGCACTATGAAGATGGGTGGGGTCAGTGACGAGAAGAGAGACAGAGAGCTGGGCAAATCGCTAAACGGTACGACCAGTGGGTTGCCCTCGCTCTCTCTCTTCACAACACGATGAATAATTGCGCTCATTGCACCAGGTCTTGGAGGCTCCAAGCTTGCATCTGGAGCTGTGAGTACTGCGTATGATTTCTTTGAATATTACCATTGATTTTCGCCATCGCTCTCCGTATTAGCGCTCGTCGGCCAGAGACGCACACATCACAGACGCCAGGCGGCCTCGAGGCAGATCAGTAACATCGAGCGGCGCACCGCCTGCGCTCATCGACACGCGACAACTCAGTTATCGCGATGCTGCGGTGAAATGCACGCCACCACCGTCGCCCTCGGTCGCCTCTCCGTCCTTGCCCGCCATCCCCTCGCTTCCGACCTCGCCCAAGCCGACCGTCGCCCACTCGACGCCGTGGCCGCCACCGACCACGTCTCGCGAGAGACTACGACTTGGTACGCCCCGGGCTACTTCTTTTGATAGATGAGCGCTGATCCAGGCGCCTGATCTGAAACAGAAACCGACCTCAACCCGTTTCCGCCCCTATCGCCCTTGACGGCCTCCAAGGCCACAACTGGGACTCCTGTGCCCAACTCGAGCACGCGCTCGTCGTACGCCAAATGCCTGGAGCCGACCAACACGTCGAGGGCGGCGCCTGCCCCAGAAAGGTAAGCGCGATCAAAAAACAACGCGAGGTGATTCGAGCGCGCATTTAATCAAGTCCAATTTGGGCATGGTCCAGTCCCGACAGCGCTGGCCCGACGGCTTCGCCATCTGCGGCCAAAACTATTACGCTAAATATCAATGCCTTGAACCGTGTACCTGCGGCACCGCGTCGGGCTCCAACCGATCCTGTGACTCCCAACAGACCAGGACGCAAAAAGTCATCTACATCGCCGGCTGGAGCTGGTCCACGCTTGCCTGCTGGACAGCGCGCGCGCAGTGCGAGTGTTTCGTCTATTTCGTCGACACCGTCGTTTATTTCGAGCGCGCCAACTTCGATTGCGACTGCTTTCCGGTCTTGGGAGTCTGAAGAATGGTACATCCAGCTGGTGACTTTTGCGCGCCAAATGACGAAGCGGAACCGGCGTGCATGGGAAAAGATCCTGCGGTGCGACCCCAAGGACAGGAGCAAGATGAAGTGGTCCGAATTCGACTCGGCTCTCAAGGCTCTTGGCTTCGAGAGCAAGACGCGCGGAGGAAGCGATTTGGAGTATACACCCAGTCGGTTTGGGGATAACGTATGTTCTGTCTGTTTCTTTTCGGTGTGTTGCTTTGATGCGAGCGATGGTTTGCATGTAGGCTCAGCCTATCTCGTATCACAGACCCCATCCGGTAAGACACATTCTCTGTTGTGTCTGCTGTTCTTCGCTCGCGCGCTTGCCCCACCCGTCTCCGACTTTGTATTGAGTCGACTGACCTCCCCAATTTTTCTCCAGGGACAGGAATTTTCTCTTGGAGACCTGAAAGCGAAGGCATGCAGCTTCAGAGGTCGATATCCCGCCGCAGTTGCCGCGATGCACGAGGCGTGGAACCTCGTGGACACTCGTTCATAGAGCCAACTTGGATCCTGCCCGAGTCATATGATCGACTCGGCTCTTGTCGTGGTTCCTGTTCTGAATGTCTGTGTTTCCTCCCATCATCGCCGCTCCCTATTCCATTTTTGCCCTATCCACGGAACATCCAAATACCTTGGTGGATTTGGCCATCGCGCCCAGAATCGTGATCGCCAGGTTGCTGGAATTATGATTCATTCAGTTTATACAAATTACCATGTTCTGAAATCCTATTCAGTTTTGCTCTCTTTGTCACTCGTTTTTTTTTCTTTCTTTCTTGTATCGTCCTCGATCTATTTGGCTGTACTTGCTGTTTGTATACTACGCTCTTTGGCTTGTTTTTTCCATGTCCCGTTTCTGACCCGGCGTCGACACGGACAGTGTCAACCTCGAATATAATTGTTTGAATGTGTGAATATATTACATGAATGGTTTGTTTCAGATCGATAAAATCAGGAGATAGGTTAGCCCCGAGACATTGCACGTGGCAGACGGAGAGTTTGCGGTGTGGCGCCATACAGAGCAATGAGTCCACAGCGGTTTGATCGGCAGGAAAGGAACGTGCCGGGATTGGCCATTGACAGAGATAGAAGATAAACCGGATATATCTGTGCTAAGGACTGAATGGGCCGCGTCTGTTCCGTGCGATATGAATCGAAGGACGATGACATGAGCGAGTGTGGTCATCGACGAATCGTGTCCCTGCAGGCTGCGCTAGGGCCCGACGTTTGGGGGTGAGGATGAAACTGGGAGAGAGAAAAAAAAACTTGGGAAATGAATTCCCCCTTGGTGTCGGGTGACCCTGTCGACGTCACGGAGCGCGATGCTGCCGGTATTCGGCAGGCGCAGACGAGCCCACCTCGTGTGGGTGCCGCAGCTCTGGGATGATCCAGGACGAGAAATTAGAGTTAATACACTCATTTGGGGGGGCTGCTCCCTACGACGTCGGGCGAGATGAGAACGGCGGGGGTCACGTGGCGCGTGAGGTCGCCGTGTTTCAGCGTGGGACCCAGACCGTGTCCGGATTGGGGATAGGCGAGCCGAATTCGGGGGGCTGAAGCGGACCCCTTGGCTAATCGCTTCCTGGGTGTGCATAGCGTTCGACGATATTGTACCTGTTCTTGTCTGCTCAAATACCCGCGCCAATGCCAATCCCCAGCGGTCGACTGTCCGCGGTGATCGCTCGTCGGTGGCCGCCAGCTTTAAGCACCTAGTTTTCCCACTTGCCCCGACTGTCCCCCGCCATGGCCTTTGCATTCACCCACCACACCTACCACGGTCGCAACGTCCACGAGCTGTTCATCAGCTCCAGCTCGCGTGTCGTCCGGGTGCGTCGTCTCTCCTGTCCGTGCCATCGCCGCTCATTTCGCCCCAGATCCACAATCTCCCGCCCGGCGCTGCATCGCTCGTCGCATCGATCCTCCACGCCAACGGCATCATGCTCCCGGTCTCGGTACGTCCTTTTTTCGCGTGCAATCCACCTGTGCTCATCCCTCTCCAGGCCTGGTCATTGCATGAGCAGTTTGGAGGTCCCCCGCCCGGTTGCGAGGCGAGCATCTGGTGTGTGTTCCGCACCCACGACGATGTGCGTATGTCTATCCCTCTCGCTGGACCCCCGTGCTCATCGCCCCCCCCCCCAAGGCCTGCCGTGTCCTTCAGCTCGACGGCGCACAGGGCATCGCCGTATCGACCGCGCTCGAGGACGACCTGAAGCCGTTTACGAAATTGCGCCGGTTTGAGCTGCAGGACGATGTCGAATCATCGCTCCACATCAATTTTAGTATGGTACGCATCGCCCAGCGCTCCCGCTCTTTTGGTGCCTGTCAGTCTAACGTCGTGCTCGCCAGTATGGTCCATGCTTCTCGCTTCGCCAACTCTAACATCCAATCAGACCTTCCCGCGCTCGCACGCGCAGCTAGCCCAGCCCAGCCTGTTCTGTACTCGACCGACGAGTTTTACGCCGCAAAGCACTCTGGGTTCCTCACCCCGCCGACGCCCTCGACCGCGCTCAGCTCGTCTGGCTCGTCGTCCGAGGGCACGTCCCCCCCGAGCTCGACCCTGAGTCTCTTTGGCGCTCGATCGGGCCATGGCGAGCCGTGCCTGCCCGCGACCCACCCCGTCGGAGACGCGAACTTCGTCATATCGACCAACCCGCCATCGCCCCGAAGTGCATTCAAGCGTGGAGATTGGATGTGCGCCAACGCTGTCTGCGGCGCACACAATTTCGGGTTGGTTTGCTCTGCAGTGTCAGTCGACATGCCACTGATCTGGATGTATGCAGCAGGAACTCGGCATGCATCGCGTGTGCAGCCCCTCGCCCACTCGACACGCTGGCTCCGACAAACCCGACGTCGGATTACGACCGCTATTTCGAACAGCGCTCCCCTCTCCCGCTCAGCCCGCCGCCGCCACGCCGATGCAACCCCTTCACGCTGCCCCTTGTGTCGGCGCTGCCGGTTGCAAACACGTCCCCGACCCAGACGTTTGCCGCCTCCCAACGCGCCTCCCACCCACCGCGGCTTCCGTCGATTCTCACCCCCTCTGGCCGCGCCTTTGCCCGCGGCGGCAGGATCCAGAACGTGTCCACCGTCCCGGGCGTGTCGCTCGTCATGTTCTGGCCCGATAACGAGCCCCTTCCCCAACCCTCCCAGATTCGGCCTCCCTTTTCGCCTGGCAGCCACCCTCCCATCATGAATACCGGGAACAAGGGCCCGCTCGAGCATCAGCCTGGCGATTGGTATTGCGGCAAGTGTTCCTACATGGTAAGTCCTCGCCACATGATAGTCTAGCTCGGCTCTGATGGCCTGTTCAGAACTGGAGGCGTCGCAAGGTTTGCCAGACGTGCTTCCCGTTTGCGGACGGAAACGGTGAGCAGCTCGTGTTTATCACGCGCATACACATGCTAATTCGTCGTTTGCAGCCGATGGTGTCAGCGCCGCGGTCCAGGCCGAGAGGATCAACGCTCTCGCGCAGATTGCAGGGTCCGCCTTGGCCAACCTCGAACCTCTTGCGATGCTTGCAGGCAAGCAGCCATTCAGCCTCGACTCGCACGCCGCTTCTGGTCTCGGTCTCAGCCTTGGAGCCCGACACGACTCTGGCGAACGCGATAACCAATTCGACGCACTCAACGCTTCGTTTGCTGCCATGAACGTCAACGACCGCCGCGGTTCGGTTGACCAAGTCTTGGGTCGTTCTGCTCCGGGTGCGAACCGTACGCTCCGCACCCGCCAATCCGATGCGGGCCTCCGCCTGTCGACCACTCCCTTTTCCACCCGTCCACGGGCGTCTGACGCGGGCCTCCACCGCGCCATCCCTGACGCAGGCCTGACGTTTGGCCTTCCGCGGCTGGCGCCCGTCGTGTTTCTGATGGCAATATCTGGGCAGCGGGGTTGGGTGCAAGTGATAATCAGGGTTTCTGGCCCACCTATGGCCGTGGAGCCTAAAAAAAATTCGACGCTCGGCGTTACGAATGTGTGTGTGTGTGTTTTTGGACCAAATAGGTCGCGGTCGGTACGCCTCACTTCTGCCGTGTACTGCGCGCGCGACCACAACCCCCTTGCTGTCTGTCAGATCTCTGTAACGTTTTACCCGCTGTTGTTGACTAACCCTGCCTCGGTTTTGTGTGGATCTCGATGGCGCCCCATCTGGCTCATCTCTTTTCAGCTCTCACTTCGTGTTTTCATCTTTTGATCTCAGCCAGGACGGTCTTGTCCGTTCTCGTCGCGCTCGTTTCCTCATGTGCCTGTGTCGTGTGGACTTTTTGTCGGATTGTAGTCTGGTTTCGGTTGTGTGGGTGTGTGTTTGTGTAAATCTCTCTCTGGTAACCTTTCTGTTTCTGGCCTTTCGTTCAGTTACGTTCTGCATTCGGATCTGCCCACTGCGCGATACCGGTAATGTTGTGTTTTCTCTCTTTCAACCCCGTGTGGGTTTCGTATTTACTGGATATATTTGTGCGCTTCGTTGCTCTGTATGTGCATATATGTTGGAGTCAATCATATTTGATAGATTAAACCTTGTTCAATCTGTCTCCGCTCGAGGACGAATTTTCTGTGCTTCGCGACCGCAGCGGACTAATGACGGCGTCGTTGACTATCCGATTTGGGGAGCGTCTTGCAAATGATTGGACTGTATCGATACGAAGATCAACCAAACGCAGTGCAAAGATGGTGTTCAACCGCCGCTTCCGATGCTCAGCCAAGCCAAAACCGCGCATATATACAGACGATCTGCGCTCTGTCGATCATTCCTGACAAACGTGCCGTTCCCATCGGGATTGTCTCCATGCACACACACACACACACGCACATGTATCTATCTATCCGGCGTCATTATCCCGCCTGGTGGCTGCTTGGACAAATACACACGAAGTACACCGGGACGAGGGGCTCCATCCCGCGCCGATCCGGGCTTGGTCAAGGTCGCCTCCTGAAATCAAATCGTTCAAGTCCACCAGGGTGCTTAGTTGCCGCATAAAGACAAGATTGAAAGCAAAAAAAAAGAAACGACCACCGTGTACCATGCGCAATCAAACTTGGGGGTAAATCGTTTCTTGAGAGCTGCCTTGACTGCATTTGGTCCGTTCGGAATCAGCTGTCCCCCCCCCTCTCCTCCCCTCGGTTACTTCCATTTGAAATATATGCAGTTTGGCGCTTTATACATATATATATATATATTATTGTGCGTGGTCGAGAAGGTTGGTCGGATCGAGCCGATGTCTTTACGTCCGAAGCGGTGGCGAGGTCTGAAAGGCGAAAAAAGGGGGCGATTATGTGATTGGGCTCACATTGCACAATGGGTAGAGCGGCGTTTCCGAGGTGCCCGAGTTGCCCAGACTGCCGAATGAGAGAGCAAGGTGCCGACCTACCGACCGGCCAAGTAGCCGGACGTGACGAATCGCGGTTCCATGATGCCTAGCTCCGGGACATGAAGCAGCCCCCCAGGTTTGGAGGACCTCTCACTTGTCTGTAGAGTCCTATGGCTTTCGCCCCGATTCCGTGTGGTGGTATCTCTTGTGCTCTCACGAAAACAGGATAAAATCTTAAGCCCGATATGCTGAAATCACCCAAGTCGCTCGTGGTCTAACAGCGGAAAGAAGTCGTCGCTTACGATCTAGTTTGCTTATCCGGCGACTTGCAGGCCCTCCAAGCGGCTCGGCAATGCCGAATGTACTCAACAAGTTACCCCAGGCGGGTTCTTCATTTCTATTATCCTTCGCGATAGGACCAAAATGTGAGTCTAGGCGGCGCGGGACCCATGCATTGCCATGTCTGCTGACTGTAAATACATGCGTCGAGCTTCGCTTCCTCATGCGCCGGTTAATATGACCAGCTTCACTCTTCATTCAAAGAGAGCGGGGCTTCATTCTCGTGCCCCTTGTCTTTCCCTTCAAATCTCTCGGCTCTTGCCACATCCTTGGTCTCCTCCTCCCCCTACTCTCCGTTTGCGCCGTGGACTATGACAGACAGAAAGAGTCCCTCGTCGCTCGAACCTGAAAAGGCCGATTATGCTCACGTAGAGCAGTCGGGTGGTGAGAACACTCACACCAGAGTTTTTGGCATTTATTTGATTTCAACCTTTAGTCAAGGACAATCTCCATTTGGGCGAAATAAATATAAATGCCAAGCTGGCAAATCCCCTGGCAGGTATCCCCCATGCAAAACTTGAAGAGCAGTGCGTATTTCAATCAATAGAAAACACTCACTCTTACCTCATATTCCAGAGCCATGGCATTTGCACACTCCTACGGTCTCTCAGCCCATGCGGATCTCATCCGCAAGGGGGCTCTTGTAGCACAAGACCCTCTTGGTGAGCTAAACACATTTTGAAAATCAAAATCACTACTCACCAGAGTCCTAGGGTTTGATTCTCTACCTCAATTATCCGAATCGGACAAGGCCGAGCTTCGTCGTGAACAGACTCACCGATGGGACCAACCAATGATGTTGTACTACCTTGTCGCACTCTGCTCCATGGCCGCCGCAGTTCAGGGGATGGACGAGACGGTGATCAACGGGGCGAATCTTTTTTGGCCACAACAATTTGGTCTCTTTCCCGACGACAAGGGCAACCCGAATGCTGGACGAGATCAATGGCGTCTTGGTCTCGTAGCCAGTGCTCCTTATGTATGTCCCCCCCCCCTAATTTTAGCTTTCAATGCATCTCACAGGCCACTCTAGCTTTGCTGCGCCATAATTGGATGCTGGCTCACCGACCCCATGAACCGGATGTTTGGTCGCCGCGGAACCATCTTCATTAGCGCTACACTTTCGTGGCTCACCTGCTTCTGGCAAGGTGTCACCAACTCTTGGCCTCATCTCTTCGTAGGTCCACACATATCCGAGTGTATGCGTGCCATTGAAAGTAGAGCTCCAGGTTGCACGATTCATCCTTGGTCTTGGCATTGGCCCCAAATCGACAACAGTCCCGGTATATGCAGCCGAATGTGCCCCTGCGCCCATCCGTGGCGCGTTAGTCATGATGTGGCAAATGTGGACTGCATTTGGCGTCATGTTTGGGTTCGTCGCCGACTTGATGTTCTATCATGTCAAGGATACACTACACATCAAAGGCCTGAATTGGCGTCTCATGTTAGGAAGCGTGAGTGCACTCGTTCTAGAATCAAGTTTGTTGTTGAAAATGTTTCAACAGGCCGGCGTTCCAGCCGTCTTCGTTATGGCTCAGGTTTACCTATGCCCCGAGTCACCTCGTTGGCTGATGGGCAAGGGACGCTATCCCGAAGCGTTCGAATCGCTCTGTAGACTAAGAAAGACTAGACTCATGGCGGCGCGCGACCTCTATTGTGAGCCATGTTTACTTGTTATTTTTTTTTATTGAAGCTCAAGTGGAATCCCAGATATCCACACTCTCCTTGAAGCCGAAGCAGCAGCCAAGACCCAAAGTGGACTCCTCATAATGGAACTATTCACTGTCCCACGTAACCGCCGTGCCGCTCTGGGCTCATTTGTGGTCATGTTCATGCAGCAGTTCTGTGGTGTCAACGTTATCGCATATTACTCGAGCACGGTGTTTAGCCAAGCCGGTTTGAGTGATATTCAAGCGATCCTCGGTTCTTGGGGGTTCGGGATGCTCAACTTTATATTCGCGATCCCGGCTGTGTACACCATAGACACTTTTGGACGACGGTTCTTGCTCTTGGTGACGTTCCCCGGAATGTCTGCTTGCTTGTTCTTGACAGGGATGGCTTTGTACGTAGAGCGCATTTGGGTTTCGGCATTTCACATGGCGCTGACATTGCTCCAGCTTCATAGAGGACACTCATGCGCGAACTGGCGTTGTCGCTGCCGGAATGTATCTATTCACCCTCTTCTATTCGTCAGGAGAGGGGCCCGTGCCGTTCACTGTAGGTGTTGCATCCGGTTTGCTGATGGACGCGACTAAAGGCTCCCCATAGTACTCGGCTGAAGCCTTTCCGCTCTACGTTCGTGACCTTGGAATGTCGTTTGCAACAGCAACCACATGGTTTTTGTAAGTGATGTATTTAGGTATTTCATTGGGTAGTGTCGAATAATTCTTTCCAGCAATTTATTGTTGGGATAACATTCCCACGGCTGCTTGGGGCGTTCAAACCGCAAGGCGCGTTTGGATGGTATGCGGCTTGGAAGTATGTGTTCGGGTTCACGTTGAATGCCCGATCGAACTAACCCGTGTACAAATTAGTTGTGTGGGATGGGTCCTTATCCTACTATTTGTTCCCGAAACCAAGGCACTTTCTCTAGAGGAGCTCGACCAAGGTGAGACGCCATATTTCCCAGCCATCACGACCACCCGCTTAACCGAATGATCGGTAGTATTCTCTGTGCCAACACGCGCGCACGCAGCATATCAGCTTAGAGCAGTGCCACTTTGGGTTCGGCGTAACATTTTGCGTCAGAAGGATGCACCCCGTCAGCCAAGGCTTTACGAGATGACTGGCGATGAATCGAGGACATATGCACCACCTGGGGCTGGACACGCCTGAAAACCCCTCAGATCATAATGGACTTCAGACATATATTGGGCCGGCAATTGCATGCATCGTTGGCCTCAATGGCTATACTATTCAGTAACGCAGTTCAACTTCGATTTTTATGAGCGAAAGATTCGATGTAAAACAATGCGTTGATTTATAGAAGAAGCTACGGAGCGTGCTAAAGCCATTTGGTAAAATCATCAAAAACCCAAGAGATCTGCGCATTATGCTTTGATAAATGGAACTATCCTTTTGCAAACTGCTGGAACCTCCGATGGGTCTACCTAACATATTTCGTCTCACTTGCTCCATAGTCTGTTGCGCCAGTCAGAGTTGGGTGAAATATGTGGGATGTGTCCAAAAGGCTACTGCGCTGGAGCCACGGCGGCATATAGCCACTTTGATTGGCCTTTGCTATCGGGAAATTCATATAGGGTGAAGCACCGGCCTCCCTTCTTCTGGTATAAGGAATTAGAACAGCTTTGCTTATGGGGTAAAGTCTTTACCATGGATTCGCTTTCGGTCAATCTGTTGTATATGAATTGTATTTTGTGGGCTGCCGGAGCACCTATAGACTCAAGTCTTCATATCAGCATAAAATGCCGAGCTTCGAGACAGGGATGCGAGGCATGGAAATTGGTCAGATGACGCTAACATGCCCATGCGACTACACCAAAGTTTGCGGCTCTCCTGTTTCTGCAGCCCTTTCAAGACATGTGTGTCCATATCATATCTTTTGCCTATAGACCGCAGTTGATGCTGGCTAAAGTGATCAAGAGATATTACGAAATTTGGGAGAATAAACAAACGGGATCAAATGCCTCATGGTCTGATGCCGCCCGCGCCCGGAGTACGTCATGACTGGAACGTGCTCATGCCGTACATGGATGGAATATGAGAATTGAGTCCCGACCGCCCAGCTTGAATTTGTTCACGACCTTGCTTGTTCACGATCCCACCGTCGCCTCTTGCACGTTGATCGTTATGCGCGCAGTGATATCCTTGGTCTTCGCGATTGGGCTCTTGACTGAAGTTGCTTCAATCAGTCTTCCTGCCAGGGCCTTTTCAAGGCGAGCTCCTTCTAACGATAACATTGTCTACATTACCGAGTGAGTCCGGATCCACTAATTCACGCGCGAGTCATTCAGACCATTTAATTCGCTTTGGATTTCTATGGCAGTCCTCAAACATGTATGTACCTGGACAAAATAGTCTGTGGTTGTGCCACTAATCCCAGAGCCTTTGACCCAATAGTTTGCATGATTTTACCCAGGCAACAACATACAGATATAGGCTTTTCTGAACAACCCGTACGTGGGCTCGACGTGATGTTACTCAGCAACTGACGAGTATCGCATCAGGGTGGGATGCAGGCATGGTGCTCTCCTAACGGTATATTCGATAGAAACCTGCAGGGGCAGCTTCCGTACGAATTTTGGAGCAATGTGAGCTGTGGTCGCACTTTGCGTGCTATCCTGATTGCGCTGATTCATATGCGTGGGTCCAGCGTAAGTCCGCCCGGCATGCCTTTGTTTAATCTAACTCCGCGTCTATTCAGTGACTGGGTGCATTCGACCCGAAACTAGCACCCAACTAAATCCTTCCGACGGAGGGGGTCAGTACGACTCAAGTGGAGGTGTCACTGGCGCTGGAAATCCTGAAGGCAGTGCTTGTCTCGGGTGAGTATTGTCATATTGCTGACGGGTCGATATGTGACTGGCGAGATGGTACAAACAGATATAATCACTATGTCGAACTTGTCGAGCCAGCAGGGCGGCGAGCTTGTATCAGATGTTGTGATGATCCTGCAGACTGCCCCCTCACGATGGGTAAGTGGTTTGATGTGGGTGCCTTGTCAACTTGTTAATATCGTTCAATAGACACGTTGGGGTGCCAGACAGTGATCCCTGGCAACTACTTTGACTGCACCACTTAAGGCAAGCCTCACCAATCGTATTTTACAAGAAGGAAGTTAAGCGCGATCCGGAGGATGTTTGTGCCTTGGGACCTATGGAAGCTAGATCAATGCGCAACTTTCCAACCAATATGTATATGCAATGGCACCAATTGTACTATGATTGATGAAGATTGTGAGATAAGCAATTCAACAGGGGGGGAATATATATCCTCCAGATTGTACATTTAACACGTGCAGATCCTAGTTACATAAATGTCATGAAAAAATTCTATGAAACATGATACTCCCGCCACCGGGTGACTAAAACTCCTCTTCGCTTTACCGGGGGAATGAATGTGAGCTCTCAGTTACCTCTTGGCTCATAACCTTCACAAATGCAGTGGTCACAGATCCCCAAAGGTCATATGGTTGAAGGCCTGAATTCTGGGTTGCGCACGAGAGTTTGGAGTCATGCAACCACACATCGGGTCTATCAAATTCCGGTTCCCGTTGCTCGTGTGAATGCCATGGGTGAATTAAACCTCGACTCATGAGTCCTTAAATCAGACCATGCGCACTTCGGAGTCGGTATAAGGTCTGGTTGAGTTCTAGCCAAACACATAAGAGAGGATTTTTTTCTGCTCAGTTACTTGTAGCATGGTGTACGGGCTGCATGTTTTATGAGCAAGAGAACAGTGCCTATTGTCTCTCCCCTTGACATTTTGGTCTTTCAAGTATTCGCATCCACACTACTAGAGGTCCTTGCCCTCTCTGCACACAGCATACCTGCCCCAGATCCTGTCGACAACAGTTGCGATCTGTACAATTCCATCTGCCGGGAGCGGCACAAGGCTTAATGTTACTATGAAGCCTGTATGAGCTAGAAACCCAAGTTCTGTAATAGGAAGCTGAATATATGCGTTGGCGGTATGACACTCCCAGCTGAGTTTCTGGGTTCTAGGTTGGCCGCCAACTACGAGCCCAGCCTGTCTTACGGCCTCGAGCACGAGTTACTCTCCGCTAAATACCCTCACAAACTACGTAGAATGCATGGAATTTGTACGAGGACACAGAAAGCTACCTAGTAGTGCCGAGCGGGGTTTGTGTTTAGCGCATGGAGTACTAGGCTTTGATAGCTGTCTCTACCAGGCACTCCTAAGCGTTGGTTGGATCCATTCTCTATGGTCCCACGAAATCCTGGTTTTTAGGAGTAAGGCAGATTCAGGGTCATCTATACCAAAACGAGCCCTAATGTGATGGGCAAAATTGTGGCCGGGATTGAGGCTCAACAGCTAAAAGAGTGTTACGACATGCTCTACACCGCCTATCTAAATTTTGACAACCCAGGTATGGGTTAGAGTGCGGCCGTAACCTCAATGCGCCCACCCATGCGCTCCCAAAAAACGGGACATTGTGGGTATACGGAGATAGTGGAGATCAACAATAGTCTAGTTGTTATGAATCGGTGTGGCTTTCCATGCCAGGCCAGCTCACTCATCAGAATGCAGATCCGGAAAACAAGTGGTCAAAATGCCAACTCTTACATGTAGAAGGTGCTGTAATGAGCTCAGGAGTAAATTAATTCGAATTTAACATACAAATCTACCCCACCCGAGATCCTTCTACGCTGACTCCTGATTGGCCAATAACGGCCTCCTCTCACCCTCTGGGACGCTCAACCCAGACAAAGGATCGCTATCCGTCGTAGCAGAATCGACGAGTGGGACGTGGACGGGCTCAGCGGGGCGCATAAACGAAGGTGGTTTAATAAGCCCATTGAAAAGGAACTAAAATCAGGTTAGTGTGGTCAAACTGGAATATAATTTGTATAACTCACGGTTCCGTAACTGATTGGCCGCAAAACAGATATCGTCATCAAAGGAAACTCGCAAAAGAATTAGAGTCGACAACTCACACAAGCACGGCAAACCCAAGAACTTGGGGTGCACTTCCGGGCCAAACAACCCTCTCCCACCCAAGCGCAACACTTCCCATCCAGATACCCAGAGTCCGGCATGTGTCGATCGTGCTTCGAGCAGTGGCGCTCACTTTTCTCGTTACGCTCAATCCAAAGTAGTTGAAAGATGCGATCGAGAACATGATCAATGTCGAAGCGAGCAAAACGTCGTGGGTGAGTTCAGACGCAGGAGGGATAACACGCAAAGGGATCGAAGGGAACAGGTACAATATCGGCAGGCAGAGCAAGAGCGACAGTGTGCCAAAGAATCCTTCGTAGCCGACTGCGAGCATAGCTTCGACCGAGTACGTCTTCATGATCTTATCCTCCAGTACGTATTGCGTCGCAGCACTGGTCATGGACCATTCATTCAGTTACATGTGAAATTGGATGCCTAATCGCGTGACTTACAAGAGCTGGGCGAAAAGAACCAAAAACATGCCGAGGATAAGCTCCGGGTCAGCTGCTGAACCCGTGACGGTGGCGTCGATTTCCGATGAATCTGGGGAGTTTGCAAGGGAACCTGATAGTCCGACTAGTCCGACCCCGAACATGACGGTAATGAGCGAGAACCACTGAAAGGCTAGAAGCCTGGTTCGGAGCAGGACGACAGAGAGGATTCCAACCCAAAGAACGAGTGCACCTCGGGTCATTTGATAAATAGAGACCGGAATATGCCTAGCAAAATAAGGTTATATGAGTGGGTGGTTGGAAGCGAACAGGAACCGGCGCACAGCAGACCTGCACCCATGAGCTATTGCAAGACGATTCAGTTTGATTGGAGACGAAACGAACTGAGCCTACTCACAGTCGTCGCGGTAAGATCACAGAGCGCTGGGAGCCAGAACCAACAAATGGTCCATCCTCTCATCGGGATTCCCACCTTGCCAACTTCATTCAAGCTAGCTTCGTCTTCTTCGATCAACAATGGTCGTGGCCGTCTTGCCTTGGCCAACTTGGCAAAAATGACCGGAAGAAAGCCTGCCCGTCGGAGCGATGAGTTGCTGGTTGAGTTACGAGGGTGGAAACTCACACAGCATCTCTCCAGCAAACATGTTGAGCGTCTGCCAGACTACGTGGCGTCGAGGCATCAGACGTTTGCTCGCTGCAATAGTAAAAATGCGAACCTGGTTGTTCAAAATAAGCAGGTGGGAGTTGACTTCCTGGTTCGCAGTTTTCGACACACATGTTGTCTTGCCACTTGGTAAGGAGCGAATTGGCACATCCTGAGCAAAGATAAGGCCACGATAAGACGTTTGTTCACTTGGCAAAATTAAATTAAATGAGGCTAACCTGTGATGAGCATGCCCGTGACGAGGAGGGGTACGACAGACTTGGTCGCCATCGTGGTCGTGGTTGGGCCGCAGCATGGCGCCCGTTCCCCTGGATATAGGAGTCATCCACGTGACCCTCTCCCGCCCTGCCCCGCACCCACCCAAGCCCATTCAAAGCGGTGCAGAGGCACGTGACAACCGTGGCAGTCTTTGATATAGACGTCTTACGTCAGAGTGATCGGCGCGGTGGTTCAAATTTGCCCGATCAGATTATTATCAGTCTACCACGACCATCCATCTGCCCGCTCGCCATGGCCCAGACATACCCACTCTTCTGCATGGGCAACCCCCTGCTCGACATGCAAGTCACTGGCGGCGAGAGCCTGCTTGAAAAGTACAAGCTCAAGTCCAACGACGCCATCCTGGCTGGTCCAGAGCACATGCCCATGTATGTTTCCGACGCGTCCCAAAGCGTATCTAGCCCACACCTGACGCGTCATTAGCTATGAGGATATATACAAGAACCACAAGATCACCTACGTCGCTGGAGGAGCCGCCCAAAACGCCGCTCGCGCTGCTGCCGTATGTACCTCTCATCTCATACATTTTACGTGATCTGACTCCTCCATAGTACGTCCTGCCGCCAAACTCGGTCGTTTACACTGGATGCGTCGGATCTGACGCCCTTGCAGACCAACTCCGTGCTGCCAACGAACGCGAGGGCGTCGCATCGGCCTACCAAGTCAAGCAGGGCGCCGAGACGGGTGCTTGTGCCGTCGTGCTCACCGGCCACGACCGATCCCTGGTCACCACCCTGCGAGCTGCCGAGATGTTTGAAAAGTCTCATTTGTCGAGCCCCGATGTCGCCCCGCTCGTTGACGGAGCCAAGATGATCTATGTCGGGGGCTTCTTTTTGACGCACGGAGTCGAGAGCGCGCTGGAGTTGGCGAAAAAGGCATCAGAGACAGGCAAGGTTCGTACCAGACTTTCAGCTTTCAAGACATTGAGTTTGATGGGACCCGTAGACGTTCGCCCTGAACCTCTCTGCGCCCTTCATCTGCCAATTCTTCGGCGGTCAACTTGGACAAGTTCTTCCGTATGTCGATCTCTTGATTGGAAACGAATCCGAAGCTGCTGCATGGGCTGGCGCCAACGATCTCCCCGTACGTCACATCTACCCTGTGCATTAAATCCCCACACGGTCGATTGACCAAAGTTCCGTCTTTGATGGCAATGGAACTTGTTCGGAATAGACCGACTCTTCTGTCTCCACGATCGCCAAGGCGCTTGCAAATCTGCCCCAGAAAAACTCATCTCGTTCACGCACCGTCGTCATCACCAGCGGAGCCGACTCGACGGTTGTGGCCAAGTCGGGAGACCAGGGCGAGCCCAAGGTGTATCCAGGTCCGGTGTTCGCTGATATTGTGTGGCATTATGCTTACCCTTGCACTTTGCCGTGTAGTTGCCGCCCTCCCGAAAGATGCGATTGTGGACACCAACGGTGCAGGTGACATGTTTGCTGGTGGATTCCTCGGTGCTACATTGCTTGGCAAGTCTGTCGACGAGGCAGTTGAAGCTGGACACAAACTGGGTGCGATGTGCGTCGGCCAGGTATGTCTCGTCCCTTGGTTTCGAGTGCCTTTCCTGAACGAAGCCAACTTAGATTGGCCCTCAACTCAAATTCCCAAAAGAGAACATCCTCTAGATGCACTGAACGAAGTGGTGTCAATTTAAATGAACACGCAATATCACGTAAAGAGTGGCATTGCAATTCTATTTCAACTCTAATATTTGGCATTGTACAATCGCCAAGCAAAGAGCGACATCCTCTCAATCGTGATATTAATACAACTCGGAAAGACGGAATCCGCTTACACGCTAGCCGATCTGACTTTTTGGTGCCTGAATCAATGTGCGTCTGGAATAGGATAATATCCTCGTTTCCCAGCTGCCCATCTGTGTCCCGCGCGGGCCGCAAAGCCGGCGCCGACGAGACCGATGCCGAGCAGGGTGCTGATGCTCCAAGATATGACCAACAGCACAAAGGACGTCCCTGGGTAGATAAGACGAAATGACCTCGTTACTTGCGTAAAGAAGAGAAGAGAAGGCACGACGAACCGTATTTTGTATTGCTGCTGAACCAGGTAGGAGATGTCCTTCTAAGATGAACAATCATCGCCATTGCGGCAATTTGAAGCGCGACTATCGCCCCCCAGCCAGAGCGCGTTAATCCCTCACGAAGTCCCTATTGAAAAGCAAACGCACCCTGCAATGCCGTCAACGCTCCAACGAGCTTCCACGCACCACGCCTCCTCGCCCGAGTCGAGAAGCGGAAACTTACGATACTGAGTACGATGAGCGTGATGACTGCAAATACGATGCTCATTTGCATCGCGTAGCCCGCCGTGCTCCATACGATACAGAACGCTTGACCCTCCCGATCGCACATAGACCGAGTGGGGAACGGTCGACATTTGTATCGCGGCCTGTTGTATTGAGGATGCTTCTTGGGAGGTCTCGTTGGTGGAGGAAGGGTTGGGTTTGCTGGAGTTGAAGGATCCGTGATGGGTGGTGGAACTCGGTGGTAGGATCGCGCGAGTATGTCAGAATAAGACTGGGACTCTAGCGGGGTGGAAGCGTCAGGCGAGCGAGGGGGAGGAAGAGTCGTATCAGGGAGCGCAGATGGGCCTACGAACGGAGGCGAGGGGGACGAGGCACGAAGTTCACATCTCTCGTAGAGACCGATATAGGACAAGTCATCTGAGCCGTTGGGCGAGGGCACTCGGAGCCTGGTGGCCATCAGCTACCTGCGTGTCGCAACAAACGATGAGCTGCACACCATTTCGGTAGAGCAATCGACACTATCGTCTGTTCAGCAGTTAGCTTGCGCTCTGGTGCAATGCCAGAGAACATACGAGGGTCAGCGTGACGAAAACAACCGCAAGGCTGATCAGATACGGAGTCTTCCTCATCGCTGTGGTCGCCACTCCAAACACACCTGGCGAGCACTGACGTCATGCCGCCATCGCTCGGTGCCCTCGTCACGTGCATAAACACCACGCTAGTAGGCCACCTCCCGACCACCGATATCTCTAGGAATATCCGTGTAACAGTCACAAAACACAACTGGGATAAACGGTGGCGTGGAATAACACTAAAATAAGCGCACCTATAGCCCGTCCAGCTTGGATCGTCTGATGATTGAGTTTAACCAACACACCTTGGACTTAACTCGTTTCGTTCGACTAAGATAGCAGAAGCGCAGAAATCATGGGACTGCACTTTTGAGCGGCTGCAACCAGAGGGTGTGATCCTGCAGAAGCAAGGTGATGCACGGGTATTTCCAGGCAAATGCGGCATAATGTACGGGAGCAATAATCAACTTATTATAAATTTGATGGGCACTATTCCGGCTACCTTAATTGATTAGGTTACTGGTTGCAGATAACGGGAGTATTTTCGCCACGTCCTCAAACTGATAGACCATTCCGAAGCACCGAAAACTAAGCTACCGAATTCATAGGTAACTCAGGCACCTCTATAGCCTTCCACAACGCCCCCACTGAGCAGCTTCAACCAGCCTGGAGACTGGACATGACAGTGCCTACACTGAGTGTTACGAGTTCCTCAGAGTCGCGACTAGGGACTTACATATTTTATCGAATGATATTGTGAAGGATACCCTTCTGAAACCCAGCATTCGTGCGTCGCTCTAACATACGGGTCCAAGCGGAAATTACGGCAGATAGATATGCAGCGTCGTCAGAGATGGACTTGCTCTCAATTCATAAACCGTGGATGCGTATTCGCCGTTCAAGTCTTGGAAGTGCGCCGGATATCTCAATCCGCTGATGGTTTGAGTAGTTTATTTCGGGACCACTCTAAACGGTCCTTATCTTGACATCTCTCCGTCGGTAGATCCAGGTGTCCGAGCCTGAGCGCTGTACCCAGCACTCGGCGAGGCTAGCCCGTGATGGCTACTTCATCCCAGTTATTGCTCGCGAGTGAAACCAGCTAGCAGCCCCGTTCATATAGGCCATGGGGCGGACGTGGTATTGCCGGCATTGCTAGGATAGAACAGATATCTCATTTTAATATCTATGCTGTAGGAATGAGTTACAGAACGCATTGCATTCCCAACAACCGCAATGCATCCTCAATGCAATTCACTCGTAGACCAGAACCAGCTGGTACTTCATATCTTGATCCCGTATATACAATAAACCTTCCACATCGCACAGCCCTCAGGCCGCACCACCTCCTCGAGTATCCCATTGATCAACCTTTCCGCTTCTTCTTCCCCTAGCCCGCAGTCCTTTGCTAGACCGCCAGAATCCCGTATCGACGCCAAGGTTAGCTGTCTCACGTATGGTGCTAAATTTGCGTCGATCATCTTCATACACGGATAACCTTCATGCGGGAAATAAGGGATCGTTCTCATATCTGATCGTATATCTCTGAATCCCTGTTGGCCCCCGTCCCAGAGGCTCGAGCCGGGTAGGAGCCATTGAGGCAAAATGTCGCATGTATCTGGATCAAGCCCTAGTTTGGACATGTGTTGTCGAGCGATAGCAAAAAAACGACACCCCAAGGGGTTTGTGCGTCGAGCAGGAACTGTGAGATCTTCAGTATCCCAGAGATTTGGGTTGTAGTCGTTTATGTAGATAAGGCCTCCTGGACGAAGGACCCGATACACTTCACGAAGTAGAGCTTGATGATCTTTCACCTAACTCATCTTAGTGGATAGATAAAGCAAGTTGTCATCATAGATACCTACCTCCTCTAGTAGAACGAAGTTTAGAAAAACCACATCTTGCGACCCATCATCTAGGGCCAATTCATATGTGTAATCGTACACCTCAAAGACGATGTTGTGGCGTGGGACATGAGGAATCATGGGAGCCATGTCCAACGTATGAAACTGGACGTGCGGAAACTCGACAGCCATAGCCTGAATCCTTCGATCCATTCCGAACAAATATCAAACGGTCAAACAGAGTTCAATATAAACGGCTAAAACACACCATGTCCCAGTTTTTGTCCCCAACTCCAGCGCCCTTCGTTGTTGACCCTCGACAGGAGCAAGCATTTCTCTCACAGGCCCAACATAGTTGCCTCCAAACTGGGACATGTTCACGAGACACCGGAGAACGTACCGCCGTACATTGTCTGAAGGGAAGAATTTTAAGGCATTTTTGCTTGAAGAATGTTGACGCCCCTGGTGCAAGACAAAGTACCCTAAAGATAAGAGTAGGTCGGCCCGAGTAGCGACAACGCGGGCTGATTCATCCAAGTTTCCGCACCTGGTAAATCGTCGGATCGAATGGTAGTCCCCGACATTGAAGAGTCGCTCTCGGAAGAGAAACTGGACGGCGCATACTCAGATTCAGGGCTGGGTATAACATGGTAAACTGGGCTCTCCGTATCAGGGTCATAATAAGCAAAGACTCCCATTGCGGGCGAGCTCAGTACAAGTTGTAGTGGAAAAGAGAAAATCTGGAATCAGAGTAGTTGTCAAGACAATCTTTTGGCTCCAGCGCCTCCAGCGCCCCTATATATATCGCCAGTTTGTGAACCCGATTACGTAGCACACTAGTGCATCAATGCGAGCTGCAGATCGCAAAGCCCCACACAGGGTTAGGTTTCGATTCAGGTCCGGAAAATGCCACACGGAAGTCGACGCCGAGTCTTAATTCGGCATCTCCTAGATCAAACACATAAATTCCGCGTGGCAGGATAGGAATTGATTCAGATGAAATGTCCTGAGGTCTAGAACGCAAAGAACTGCTGGATTTCGGTTGGATGTGCGCTTACTCGGCGCTTATGCGTCGCATCGCTGTTCAGACTGTCAAGCACGTGCCCCGAAACTACTTCGCGCACTGGAATTCATGCTCCTTCGCAAGGCTTCCCCCTCGATCGAGATGGTCAATATCTTTGGCACGATGAAGGGCCTTTGGGCTTTCATCGATTACCTCGCGAGTTCTGGCGCGTTCCGCTTCCCTCACGATACTTCTGCTATTTGGTTTCCTTTTCGGATGTTCTCAGCCAAAAGCCGAAAATCTGGCTGGCGCGCATTAGCAGCTCAACGTCTGAGTATGCTTTTTAGCGCCCATTAGACCCTGGTAGCGCTGGTAGTCTGTTGCTCCTGATCAGGTGGGCGCTAAGAAGCATCCCTAGACATGTGGAACTATTTCGCGCTAGCTAGATTCTCGGCTTTTGGCCGAGTTTGCCTTTCCTCCTGACTGCGCTGCCCTACGCCGTTTGGCCGTTTGACCTCTGTCCCTCGTTCTACTCCTGGATTTCCAGTCGCTACGCTTATGTTGTGTCGTTTTTTCTCTCAGACCGCTTCGACCCCTGTGTTCGTGCAGGTCTTTAAATATGTATGCAAAATAAATTTCTTATGATGTTCCCCGCCGTTTCAATCTGTTGTCACATGCGTTTTGTTCAAGTCTTAATAGCTTTGCATAGCATCACTATTGCCACCCCAATGCCTGTGTCGTGGATACGATGTGATGACCAACTTGCTCACAATGCACCTTGTGTCAGCTCAGGTGAGGAAAGGTTTCGTTGTCTGGGGATATCCGGGCTGTGAGTTGCTCTTTGACCCAGCCAACGGGTCGCAAGGTGGGTCCTAGCTGCGCCTTACCTGCAAATAATCTAATTTATTTGTGCGTGGTCCAGGTTTTCTTGGCTGACGAAATTTATAAGATGGTTGCAGCCAGCTGCGTCCGGAAAGTCTAACACAGTACACATAGTCTCCGATCTTCACCCTGACAATCTCGGTTCAACATACCTCTACTCAGCCTACGGCAGCTCCCATTATGCGCGAGTTAGCAAAGGCTTCATATGCGTCATCATGGCTTGTTGACATACCCTGGTCAGAGATAAGGATATAGCCTTCGATTGAAGAGGCTCAGTCAAAGTTGCAGGACAACTGTGAACCCTTGCCTTCACGGAGGGGCCGGTGGTTGTGCTAATAAACGTCGAAATTATCGCGTCAACACATATTAGGTAATGCGAAGTGCTATCACTGGCTCAGTGAGTGACCTTGAGCTCTTGTAGCAAAGCAAACTCAAAGATTCGTAGGCTGCCCATGGACGCTATGCATGCGCGACATCCTATGTGGTTGTTGTAGCGTATAATGAACCACGCACGCTAATAAGCTCAGGCATTATACCGATATGATACATATTTATGTACCCCATTCTAAACACAATTTCTCATATATCCTAGAGCCACTACCATTGGGCTATTATCACATGCGTATGGGTCGTGTTTGGTTCACAGTATCTGTAATTAAGTGTATGGGAATTTCAACCAGTCTAGCGATCATAATATACTTATACCGGTAAGCCCTGGTTCTTTGTAAGTATCAGGGATTATAGTTCATTAATCAACCTAAAAGCACTCAAATGAATACGCCAACGCTGGCGCATTCGCATACGTATTTGTAGATGGATGTATTAGATAATAATCTAGCACGCATACATACTGCGCTATGGTTTCTACTTGGATTAAAAGTAAGAGTAGGGGACGTGATAGCGCCGCAAACACGCTGGCGTGACTGACAATTGAGCAATGAGCAGGGCTCGCTAGGCTGTGGTGGGGCCAAAAAGAGGCCATAGTGTCTCTCGTACGTGTGGCGACGAGAGTGGGTAGTGTGGGCGGGACCGAAAGACGCGTTGAGGGGTGAGCGAACTAATTACGCAACGGGGTTGAGAGGCAGCCAGCACGGGTCCCTCGCCGAGGCTCAATGGGCCCGTGCGGGGAACGCCCGATTAAGCGACCAGCTGTTCCTTGCGTCGGCACACATTATATGTCTCCGCCGGCTCCGCTATACAATTCCCCTTACGATCAAACATTTGGTGGATCAAAACCAGCTGACTTATTATTGATCTATCCTTGACAAAATCATCCTAGTGTAACGTGGTTCTGGATTAGGCATTGTTCCCAGTAATAATTTCTAAAAATGCCTCCGCATTTGGTTCGCGTCCTAGGAAATCCTATCAAACAAGTATGTCAGAAGGGATAACATGTGTTCATGGCATCGGAAAAACCTTCAACAAATCGAGTTCGTCCCGGCTCGCACCGGGCTCCAGGATCTTATCTCGATATAACTTGCCTATAAAATGGATCTTGTTAACCATTTTATCCAACAAACCAGATTGCCTCACCCTTTATAGGATCAAAGATTGAGTTTTTGAACACAGTCTTGTACATATCCGCCGAAAACACGAGCGAGTACGCGTATGAATAATACCCCGCATGATATTCCCCAACACAATGTTGAAATGCACCAGGAGCATGAGTGATCACATCTCCAGACTTGATAAGTGTTGTTTGCTCGCGTAGCTGGCTCCAAAGTTTGCTATAATCCAGATCCGCTACGATACGAACTCAATGAGCGGACTTAACCATCGAAAGGAGGCGTAGTGTCCCACTTGGTTCGGTTTGCATATGCACCTGAAGATCGTATTTCCCTAGGAAAACCTGGCTCAGTTCGGAAATGCCAAATTTCATATTTCGGCTGTTGTCCCTCAATAGGTGCGCATACATTCACAACGAGCCCGCCACTCACCTCTGGAGTAATTTCTTTATCATGTCATCCGGCATGGGTTCTTTGGTCTCGAAATGACTTGATAGCTTTTTCAAAACTTCGGGCTCCCAACACCTAAGATACAATGAGCGCGATATCCACAATTCCTGTAATTTTCTTACCAGTTCTCCAACATTTGGCTCGGAGCTTCACCGAAATCAATCGGACCGATCGTCCCATGAAACCTTCCAAACCTCGTCACACTTACCAGCTCGTGAAAGAGATGACCTAAGGACACACTGGTCAGCAGAATGTTGACGCGTATATGCTAGGATGCACACCTATTTCATGAAACAACGTAACCAGGTCGTGATGTCGCATCAGCGCAGGGCGCCCCGGGGTGGGTTTTGCCAGGTTGGCAATTATCGCAGCGACAGGATAAGAGCGTTCTCCTGCCTCGTTGGTAAACCCTGGGCTTATGGGACACATCGTCGCATGCGGATATTTTGATTCTACGACAACGTTAGGGGTGGTCATTCGCGTGAAATGAAAACTCAACCGCGAGGATATATATCAAAGTAAGCCCACCCCAAAAAATCGCTTGCATCTTTGGCGCCTGTGTTCCAGACCGCGTACTGCTGAACATCTAAAGCGGAGCTGTTTGGTTCCAGTTTGAAGCTAAATCAATGGAACGTTATACCTGGATCCCACAAGTTACCCTTGACTTCCTCAAACTCCACACCCAAAAGATCCTGATAGATCTCGAGCACAACGGGGACGACGTGGGCAACAGGGAAATATTCCTTGACAAGGGCGCCATCAAGCAAGAGAGTCTGTTCAGTAAAGAGTCGAGAATAGTATCTGCAAGGGCTTATGAGTTCTTGGATCCATCGGAGGAGGGGGCAGGGTAATTCAAACAAAAGATGGGCTTACGCATAGTCCCAGTTATACATGGCGCCATCAAACGGCAGACCCAATTGAACATAATCCTGCTTCTTGAACTCGAGGATTTCTTCGAGTTCTTTGGCTGCGGCGGGAAGTAATTTTTGTTCGAGATCGGCCAGGAACTTTCAGAAAGACAATAAAGGTGAAAAGCTGAAACGAGAAATAGAAATACGCACATCAACGGCAGCTTGAGCCGTTTTGACAGCCCTCGCTTCCTCAGCAAAATCAGCCCATGTCTTGTAGCCGAGGATTTCTGCGCAACGCCGTCGTGCGCTCAGCACACGATTGAGGATGGGCATATTGATCTACAGGCAATCATTATGAGGTAGAACGAGAAACGCTAAATTCAACAAACCTCAAGGCGATTTTCATATGCAATGTAAGCTCGCTTTCGTGTTTCGGGTATTTGGGCTTCATCAAACTGTGGGATGATATGTATGCGTTAGAATCTATCCAATAACAAAATTGAAGAGCTAGACCAGAGGGAAAACATCCTCGGACTGAAGTGTCACTACGACTTGATCTGTGCCCTCGACAGGTGCGTACCCACGCACCACATCCTCGGGCACACCTTTAAGTTCCTCTCGAGTGAACGATATCGAGCCCTATTTGCTATATATCAGCAGATAATGCAGTTGATAGTCGGCTGTACCAACATTTTCCGCGTTGAAGTTCCTCATGAAGTCAGTACACGCCACCGACAGCTCCTTCTTCAATGATCTAAGCTCTTCCCTTTTATCCTCTGGCAGGCCCAATCCTGCTCGTTTTCCATCAAGAATCATCTTGGCCACAAGGCGCTGCTCCTCTGGGCCTAACATTTCTCCTTTGTCCTTGGTGGCCAACAGCGCATTATAGACATCGAAGCGCATAGAACTTTCGATCCCAAAATTGCGAACAAGTTTTTCAGCTTCCATGGCGGCGTCGCGCACAGCGGCATCGGGGGATACATCTTGGTAGAATGTAAGGGGCCGCCTTGCGGCGGTGAGACGACTTTCGGCAAGAGCAAGTGGGAGAAACACAGTGTCGAAGGTGCACTTTTCGGCTGGTAGAGCTGCCACTTGATCCCGCACCATGCGGCAGGCGGCAATTGCTGCCTTGGTATTTCCCACGATACTCTCAGGAGTATGATTCCATTGAGGCGGGGGCTGTGGCGGCGCTATATCTGGTGATATAAGACAAATATCAACGTCAGGATAGGGGCGGAAACACGTACTAATCATCGCTAAGGAAATATCTGATGGAAGATCAAAGCGCTGAAAGAGAGGTACTTGATTCTCGAGCTGGTGAGCCAGCGCGGTCACTAACAGTCGAATATATAGTCGCTGGAACCTTCAGGAAGACCAGTTGTTTTCCATTGGGTAGTAATGTTGGCTCTATCGGTCTATTGACCACGCGAAGGAAGCGATACACCACGTGAACGAGGCTACTCAGCTGGGTCCGTTGATGCGCATCGGATCACCCCGGCTTACTGTTTGATGCAAGTGGCATATCACCAGACCTAGGATAAGTCGTATTGTATACAATTCATAATCTCGATATGAAAATCTAGTGCTTGCGGATTGTCGTTTTGCTCGACGACATATCTCGGGTGTCTCGGTCTGTCCACATGGTTCCTCAAGAATCAACCATCTTCCATGGTGTTATCTCAAAAGGAAAATCCAGCTGTACCTAGTGTTGGTCGAGCGATGAGCCAAATAACACGTTCATTTGCACAGCGCAGCAGAGTTCTGGACTGCAGCCTGCGCAGGTGCAGAAATAGAACCAGCGGAAGGGCAGACCCCACGTGAGCGCACAGATCGCGTGACCGTTTGACCACTGTCCCCCGTCCCGCTCATTGTATTCTGTTTTTGCCCTGCTTGTCGTTGTTCTCTCAGACCAGCTCGACCGTTGTGCTCGTGTAGGTCTTTAAATATGTATGCAAGAAAAAAAAGCACAGATCACGTGACGCATGCTGACTCGGTCGCAGCAGCACCCGCCTAGCGACTCCTCTCGCTGTCGGGGGCCGGCCACGCAGGTGTCTCCCAAGCCATAAAATCACAGCCAAGGCGGCCTTCGCCTTGCAGCTATTGCGTGAGCTCTACGCTCGCGTCAGGCACTAGACTCAGTAGTCTTGATTTTGCTATCTGCCATCGCTTAAAATAGACCACCTGGACTGTTGGCCGAGTCGGTCATATTTGATGATAGCGTTATACTGTTGCACCGCTATGGCGTATTGACATTCTCGGCGTGCCTAATCCATTAAATGTTGAAGCGACGAGGTTTCAGGAGAGTAGGACCTGTTGGATTGTAATGTTAGTGTCCGTTGGATTGTTCATGTATGCGTCTGTAAATGATCCATGGCATTGAGCCGAATTCTATCTTAAACCTTGAACCCAAATGGTCTACCCTTTCTGCCCACACCTTGTATACTCAAGCCTAGCTGACCACCCGTAAGGTGGAGATGCCGTCTCGGGTGGCAGGTATCTCGGCAGGGGATCCACTGAGTGGCTTTCATCTTGGCGATACTATGGAATGTTCATGGAGCAGTCAGGAGGGGGACAGGGACAACGAACGACCAGTTCAGATCACGTGGCAGGTCAACTACCGATCCATTCTCCATATCTAGAGTCAAGCAGCAACCGCCCTTCTCAGTACCGATCTTACAAGTGTCACCCAATCCTCACGCCCTTCACTATTTCCCCCCTCCTCTTCTTCCGCCTGGGTCTCCCATTTCGGTATGCACGCTTCAATCAGTGCAAGCGCTTCACGTGGAGTGTGATCTTCAATCCAGCGAACGTACTCGGCTTCGGTCCAGGAATGCAAGGTATGAGGAAGCGGGAATGGAGAGCGGACGATAATATGGTGTAAAATTATCAGTGGAGGAAGTGCTGCTGTGTCGTCTGGGGATGAGAGGAGGGCCGTGTCGAGGAACAATAACGGTCTGGTTGGGAGGTGTCAGTTGGGCGATTAGATAAGCTGGATAGAAAATTCTCACCGAAGAGCACGGAGAACTCTATAGTCGTCACCCAGTGCGTCGAGTGACAAGCTCTTCCTCCTTCCCGAATCGGCGGCGAAGCTTCCCAACGAGAATTCCAGCTCGGTCATATCGCTCGTCAGCTGTAGTTTTCCGGCTTCTCCTAGCGGTTTAATGATCGACGCGTTCAAGACAAACGTTCGAATCACATTTTTTGCAACGCCGGAAGTCCTGAAATACACAAACCCTGATCAGTGATACGCAAGTAGCTGTTCAAAGCGAGTTTACCAGTCTTGAACGACATCCGCTACGCTAAACTTGCTGAAGATCTCATTTCTTAGGAACATAAGCTTTGCGCTGACTTCCTTCATATATCCGCTTGCCCCTCCGCTGACCATAGCCCCTCCCTCTAACGATCGGCTGAAATCAACTCGGTGTATGCGCGACAAGACCAGGCCAAGGTCACGCCGAATGGCAACCAGTAATGGCTCAGATATACTCTCGCACTGGCGTTGAAGTTTCTGCTTGACCGATTGAGTGGGGTGCGAACGAGACGAGGGAGCGAGCCCACCTTGATTGCCGACTTTAAGAGGGCGGTTACGCTCTCATGAAATTCACCCTCGAGCTTATCCAGTCGCACGTAGCAGGTATGCAGCATCGTAAACAACTGGGCGTTTAGAGCTTGCTGAGCGGTCCCAAGAGGCCCAACGAGCGAGGTCGCGCTTCTGTCTTTCACAATCTACCAAAGCCAAAAGGTTAGGCCTCCCTGTCGTTTATCGACGACACGACTCACAAGTCCCTCTGCTCGACCAACCAGCATATCGATAGCCGTCCCTACGTTCTTGGCAACGCTCTTAACTAGCAATGGATCGAATCTCGCTGAATCGAGTTCGTTGACGATCGTTCGGCTAATGGCAAGGCCCTCTGGTGCGCCCGGTGGCTGTTGTCGGACGCCGGTCGCAATGACCTCGTTCAAACGAGCGGTAGAGCGTGATAGATAGAGTGCTTCAAAGGACGATACCGCACGGAGGATAATAACGGTTTCAGGGCTAGAGAATAATGAATTAATTTGACATATCCATATTCGGATAGAAAGCTCAACAACCTTTGCTGACTCGCGGTATATATAGTATCGGTATGCACGGCAATTTTAGCAAAAAGGTCGTGAAAGAGACGCAAGAATCGAGGATATCCGGTACTCAGCGTCTGTTGAAGAAATGTCGACGCTGAGAGGTTGTTAAATTAAGCCTAAAAATGGCCCAACGGGCTCACCCTTGGCGGCATCTTTCGAATGTTTGTCAAGGGAGCGGGCTAGTGCAGCCCAAAACGTGGAAGTAGGCTTGTTTTCTAGCATCTGTGCGGGGTGAGTATCCGGTGGTGTAGTTCAAATCGTCATCCACATACAGACATTGCCTCTTCGAGAAACGAAGTCTGAGTCGTTGGATCCTTTTTGAGCTTCAAAACTTTTTCGAGATTGTAAACCTGAGTGAAATGAGCGCAATTAACCAAGTGTAATAATAAATGCCCAAAGTCCATCGTTTGGGTACCTTGACACAGCAGCCGGCCATTTCCTCGATCATTTGCTCAAGTCTACTCCAAAGAGCATTTGTCCACTGTGGAGCTGTGATGTTGGTTGGTTCAGTCCGTATGCGAGATCTGTACATCAAGCCGGTAGAAGTCGGCGGGGGTTCTGCAGGCAAATATGCTATGAAATTAGCCAGGCTGTAGAAGATAGCAAGAGACGTATCCTCATCACCTTTGCCGGTTATTTCTTTCGCGATACGGGAAACGTCAAATGCTGATTTGATTCTCGCGTCGACCGCTTCCGTTAGATCCAGTAATAATGATTGCACAACACTAGGCATGACCCGGAGGTTAAACGCTGTCTGCAGCGCCGCCGCCAAGGCAGACTGGTTCTATATATTGATCAATGTCCTGATCTTGTGTGCACCACATCGAAAATGATACTTACTAGAGAAGAAAGTCCCTCCACGATCATACCCTCCATCTCTTCCGTTATCCGAGCTCGAGATGCGTCGAGAATAGGGATCAAGCGGGCAATAATATTCACTTGTTGAAGCGGAACAAAGGCAGGCGCGTCGGGAGAGGGGACGGCGTTGGTGGCAGGCGCCGTTGATCGAAGTAGGGGGTGACGATATAGTGGTTGGCAACTCCAATAATGAGGCTGGACAAAGACACGATTAGAAGTGAGGAATATCCAGATATTTTCCAAGCTCACATAGTTCGGCTATGCTAAGTGCGGCACGAGCTACTGCTCGTTCTTTCGTGTTTCCGTCGTCGGGGCCAGTCGGTGTGGAAGTGCCGATGGCGTCACCCGAACCAGCTGCAGGATTAGATTTGGATGAAACCGCTACCATTGGCGCGCCCCCATCTATTTCCTTCATCTGGGACTCGAGTCGACGTGCAATGGTGACAAATCGGCTTGTTCTGCGGAGCACATCGGACGCCTGTCGTAGTTTTTGAAGTTGGGAGAATAAACCAGCCAACGTATGATATGGGACGCGAACTTTTAGCCGTAACCTGCAAGCTGATTAGTCCCTACCCGGAATCAATGAGGCTCAACGCGCCTCTCTAACGATTGCGTGAGTTCGTTGATGCCCTGCCGAACGGACGATAGTAGACCCTCCATCCCGCTCACGCTCGCTGCCTGGGAGAGCAGTGCTTCATGGTGCGCCACAATCTTCCGTTTCGTGAATACACAAAGCGACAAAAATATCCAAAAAAACTCACCAAGGATCTGATCTGGCCAGCCACATCGTCAACAGCAAGTGTCAAGCGACCAATCAACTGAGAGACATCCTCGTTCGAGTTATTCCCCGATCCAGCAGTAGCAATAAATTTGTGGGTATATTCTGTTGGGTCAAACGTTTCTGACCCAAACTCTCGCTCTGCCCAGTCGCTCATCGCGTGTTGTGGTCATGTGCTTGGCCGTGATTACATAAGATGATGGGTGCCACCCTCTGCGAGCGCCGCCATCAGCACCACAGGTACACGCTCCATCCTTGACATGATCGCCTAGAACCTCAGCGCGGTTCTCGTGTCCAACGAATCGTCGAAATGACACCGATTTTTCCGCAAAGGGCCACAGTCAGATCGGACCTCGACCCACACCCAGCCGAGCACTCATGCCTAGCGTGAATATGAACATGAAAAAGGGCCGTGTTGGCTCCGTATGTGACGCTGCTAGGAAATTGAGGATAATCTTAGAATTTCGGGATATATTATTGGGATCATGGGCCAAGTAATTTGACTTATCGCTATTTCACATAAAGTTGGTGGAGCATTTATTTTTGATCGAATAAACACCAACCTGTTAGAGGGTTTTTTGCGCGAAACCCCAGGATTTAGAGATTTTGTAAGAGACCAAAATGACCGCACTAACAAAAGGAATCGATTGTCAGAGAGAAAACTCGAAAGTTCCGAGTCTATAGCACAGAGGTCTTCCTCAACCGTCTATCCAGGCTCATTTACCTCTATTAATCGATCAAACTCATGCAATTACTTTCGTAACATCCATTAAGTCCCAATCCTCGTACTTCACCCAGAAAGTAAGGAACAATATCGGTATTTATTTGGTCAAAAAATAAGTGCTCCACCAACTCTATGTGGAACGGCAATAACATTCATAGGCTCGATTGGCGGATATATGCGTTCGACACAGCGGTGCTCGACGTACCGAATGCTATTTTACTGCTTCTGGAGCATATAGACACTGGGTGGAGCTTAAGAAGCCGAAGAGATACATAATAGAACTATGCGCCGTAGCCTAGTGCGTACTAATCGAAGCGGAACCCTAACGCGGCTCTTTGTGCTGAACGACAGCCACCTCGTGAAGGCAACCGACCTCGCGCGTCGCATTTTTACCCACAGATCATCCCCTTGATGCGACCTGTCGTTTGGTTGTGTCTCACCCGACCCGCTGGTGCCACTCGTGGGTCGGGGATCGGGCCACGCTCGCGCCGCCAAAGGCGGCGCGAGCGTCGCCCAGACCTTGCCGAGGCTCATCCGACCGATCGGTCGCGCTGGCGCAGGTGTTCGGCCTCAAGATCAGTAGATGCTATTCTGGATGGGGGCGATCAACTCGTTCCTATGCGATCTAGCCTGGTTCTAGGTTCTGTGTTGAAACTAAATATATATTATCAAGAAAATAGATCAAGTTGATAAAAGCGTGTGGATGTTTGAGTGGATTGGTGGCGTACGAGGGGCTCGCGGAGTCCTTGTTTATATCCTACGAATAGGAGTGAGCCATCCCGAATGGCGCTGCACATATACTGCGGATATACACTTGACTTGATTACTGACTTAATTTATGACCCGTTGTTCTTGCACATTCTACAGAGTAAATGAAATCTCTACATTCTGCGCGATGCCTACACCCCGGTGAGGTTGTGCGTAGTGCTTCAGCCAAGGTTTTTGAGACCGCCCAATGATGAACCGTATCGTCGGGCTGGAATAGAACTCCTCCAAACGGTGATCAGCCTCCTACAACAGTAAATTTCTCTACACGATGAATGGTCTGGTTGATAGAGATTATAATAATAATTGGTGGCACTTTATTTCATGGTATGCACTATTAGCAGGTCGTGAAGTAGACATATCAATATTTGAACCTCCTGGACTCGCGTTCGAAAGCTTCACTCGGAATAATGATATATGTGAGCTGCGATTACTATAAAGTGGGACCAAGATAAATACACTCAATGCAACGATGTATATGGAGGAGGGATAATATCAAGCGTTGTTTGACACCTGACGACGTATTCGCTTTGAGCCAAGTGTTAGTTCCAGCTCCTTTGGGGCTAGTTCTGCGGGGCGAGCATCTGGCAGCCTATCTCCAATTGCATTCTGACGATCCAATTCATCAACTATGCGAAGTTGATCTAATTGGTGGTACCCATGGGGTTGTCGTGACGAGGACAGCCATAAATATATCAATGAGCAGCATGTCCCAGCTAGAGCTATGCCAAAGGCGAGTAATGCAGCTGGAAGAATATTCATTTGGTATGCAATTGTCGAGATGGATACATTCATATGCTGAGAGGAGTTGGTGAGCTGCAATGCGGATTGGAGAAGCGAAGACTCGAACAGCTCGACCAGTTGTACCGCACGAGCCCATTGAGTTGTATAGTTTACGACCCAAGCCGCTCCGGGATTAGGTGAGTTGCAATTAGGGATGCGTAGTTTATCGTCAAAATGTTGATAGAGCAACGCGCCTACCCGTTGAGTCCCCTAGGGCTGCCAAGGGGGTTATATAAGTAGGCCTCGTCTGCCGTCCGAATAATTGAAGGAGCTAAATAAGTCTCGCGTGATAACTCCCCATTTTGCTCGTCGACCCACTGAGCGAACACGTTGAAGATCGCAAATGATTCCCGCAATTGTCAGTGGCAGCCCTTGAACTGTCGAGTTGAAAGGCTTGAGATCTCCGTAAGGAGTGTGCATATATCCGTTGATGCACACGTGGCCTTCTACTAAAACAATCACCACTTTGTGCAACAGAGGGTGTGTGGGATCGTCAGACATGGTTTGCATAACGAAAGTGTATGCCTGGTCCAAGGGGCTGGCCTCTGCTCCGAGAGGAAAGATAGCCTGATTACCGGTTTCTATCTTTTCTACCAGTGTTATGGCACCCTCTGGAAGCGCTACAGTCATCATAACCCCTTCTACTACCCCTTGAGCGAGGTCCAGATAAAAAAAGGGATTATCCCCGCGCTCGATGGGACGACAATCGATCAAACTCGTAGTTATGAATTCTTTTTGTAATACGTTTGTTATGTTCCGCAATAGCAAATCTTCACTCGACTCTGCCAATGTGTCAAAACTTGGCTTCGCAGTGTCTTTCGGCGGGTTTGTGTCAAGATCCGATACAGTCCTAGCAACCTTTCCAGAGAAACGAGGTAAAAGTTCTGTGCCCAGAAGGAGATTTGTGTAGTTTGGAGCAATGTATGCCCCAGAGGTGTTTGACCCTAATACGGGACTGTAGCTCCACATCTGCACATCACGCTCGCCGCTTTTGTATACCATTACCGCCTCGTACCCGAATATGACACTACTAGCGGAGTAAGACACCAGGCCAAAAACGAGGCTAGTCGACAAGCAAAGTCGCGCAGGTAGGGGGATCTGTAATGCGACACTGCTCCGCAACGACGCGAAATTTATTTCGGCTAGATTGAGCGAGAGTGCGTCCCTTGATAATATGCCATTTCCTTTAAAGGACAGTCCGGTTGCAATGCGGAGGGCTAAATAGCTTAGAGCTACGTTCGTCATCATAGCAAGTCCTCGAGCAGCGATATCTAATGCGTAATTTAGGTATCGTGCAGCCTTGATAGTCATTTTGACCCCAAACGGATAAAACTGCGTCCAGCTGGACAAATGAAAAAATGCATATAGGGCTCCGACGAAGCATGCAATTGCTGCAAGCAGAGTTCCAACGAGCGAGCAGGCAACAAATGTACTGAGTGTTAAATGCGCTTTCTCGGCGGTGCGGCCATCTTGTTTCTCGCCTGCCAAATTCCTGGATACTTGGTAAATGATTATGTAAGTTTCTTTCTTACCGTGCACTTCTACGAATCTGGGGAAAGGGACATCCGATGTTTAAATGTCAAAGGATATATGCTTACTGGTTGTGGACATTGTATGAGCGCGGCCTTCAATCGATCGCTTGACGTGGATGATTTGCGCCGCTCTTAGAATATCGGCTCAGAGGTTGTAGACAGCCGTCTAGCCCCAAAGATTCTCAAATCTTTATCGTATAACCACCAAAGTCCGAATATCCTCGGGGACGAGATTCCTTGAGATCTTCCCAGCACTAACATGGGGACTCGATGGCGATGCATTCTCCCAAGATTACTCCCATAGATGATCCCGCTTTGCATCGGCTACGAACAGCGCATGCATCCGCCGCCGGTGAACGGTGTTACCTTGTAAGGACGAGAGCTAACGGACACTCTCGAGTGATCGGAGCTGGGACCGGCCGCGACTAAACGGCCATTTGCCTCGGGCTTTATTTCATGATACGTTTCCTGAGACTAATTTCATTGGGAGATTTGAAACTCCTGCCACGGGACGATTATGAGTAGGCCACCAACTTCGTTGTGCTACGTCCTTAGCTCGTCTTTGTTATTTCATTCGAGATTCAAGCTACCTCATCCAATTCTCCCAAGCAATTAATATGTGCAATTTTTTTGATACAAGGTAGTCCCACAACTCTGAGTGTTCCAGCTCCATACTGCGTCGTAGAATCATATGGTGACTCAGCGTCCCTGAGCCCCTATTCGGGGATGTATATAGACCGCCCTGCGGCTTATGCGCAATAGTCGTTTCTTCCTTTCCGTCACCTCATTACCGCCAAGTCCACCACGCTATCCTCGCGACACGATGTATCCTCGTCACCAAACCCCATCAGCACCCTTGACGGATACGTCACGGGCCACGCAACCTGGGAGATCCAATGGTTTATCGAGCCCCTCATCAGCGCCCAGAAAATCACGACAACTGAGCTTAACCTCAGTTACCGGTTTTCTTCTAGCTCAAGTTGTGCTGGGTTTCATGATTTGCGCATTAGCAATCTACCTTGTGGCTAATAACCAGGGCCACCAATGGTTCGATTTACATGCGTTCGGGATACCATTACCGCTGCTCACCGCGCGTTGTCTGAACTTCTGTCTGGACATGGCTGCTCGGTTGATGCCTCTAGCTTTAGACAGCTTTATAGCATTTGCTGGGCTGAGAACTGCCACAAGCTTGTGGTCAGCGTCCCAAGGCATAGAAATATCAGACGCTCTAGCTTTCAATTACATCAAATTCAATATGGCCTCAATCAGGGCAGCTATCGGGACGCAAGTCAACAGGTTAATTAGGACCAGTTATGTTCTGTCAATTTGCTGTGGGCTGGTCGTTTATTGGTCAGGAAGTCTGATCTTCGGTTACGAAAATATGACGGTTCAACGGGTTGAGAATCGAGAGATCACGATGGGAGGAAACCGAATGTTCATCGGTTCCAATTCCTCAGGGCAATACATGGCCCCAGACTACAGTTCTCTCACGATGAACCACAACATATCCCCCTTCACACGTACGACACTCCGCACGCTCATAGACATTGATATAACCCGCCCGAATACGACAATCTCTTCATTTGACCTGTCCTTAGAGACTCGCTCTTCACTCTTGTCCCGAAACATTACAACTCTCCTGGAAAGTCAAATGACCTCTACACATCTAGTCGATTGTCGGCCAGCCGCCGCGCCAACCAACCAGACATTTGGCTTCTATGGCGCTAATTCATTCGTCACAAGGGTGGAACGAAATATATCCGGTACCACGCCAACCGGAAATCCCAGTCGGCTCTCTGAAGATCTCTACGAGGATGTAGTTACGCTGACCGCTTCAAGATATCAAACACATACATTTATCTTGACCAGCCCAGACACCCAGGGTTCTTCCCTCGATCCAATCGATGATTCCCAAGTCATGATTGTCTTTGCTTACTTTCGTGCTTGTTCTCCCGATGCATTCGAGACGGCTTTTGGCCCTATGCCCCATCCCTTCGTGCAAGCAAAGCTTCAGGGCCTGCCTGGCTATACTTTCTCCCACAATCACGCTGCTCTTGTTTGCAGAACTACACGCACAATTTCTCGCACACTCTATGACAAGAATGGTAGGGAATTAAGCTGCACCTCAGAAACGTTCTATGCCAAACCTATACTAAGCATGGTCAACCGTGTTTATTTATATCGGCCAATAGGATTCGGATACCAGCCAATAGCAGCAACTTCAGAGACGGACCGATACGGAGGCATCGGTTCTCTTTTGAACCAAGACTTGTTGGACTCGTCATTCTGGCAGCTGCCAAACTGTGAGAACGATGCGGGCGTAATCGTCCCATCTAATTCTTCAGAGTTGCAAGCTATCTCAGCGGCCTGGAGCTTGGCGGTCGCCCGCGTGGAGCATTACGAAACGTCCATTTTGCAAGCGTTTGTAAAGCAGAATGTCACGTTCGTTTCCATCCCTGCTGTGGTAGCAGTGTCCATGTACCGAATGGCAGTTATACCAGGAGGCCTTTTTATATACGGTCTGGCCCTGGCAGTGACTGCCAGTATACTCATAGCGGTACTGCATATGGAAGGCCATAAGTATAGAAACCCATCAAATACAACCCTTCTTAGCATATGGAGGATTGTCGACGAACTAGGGATGGAGCGAGAGAGAAATATGGGAGTGGAAGTCAGGCAGAGTTCAGAAGAGTTGTTGGAAACGGAATTGGGCGCGGTTAGAATTAAAAGGCGCTTGAACCACCCCGCTTAACCCCCGTTTGATGTGTACCACCCCACTTTCAACCCCAGCTTCAATAGTATCAACTGAAGGCTATTATGGTTAAGACCCAACTGGCCTGGATTCATTTGTAATCGAGCACAGACAGCAATTGCTCACTCACGCTTGTTCTTCCTCTCATTTCTCGTATTCTGAAACTTGCCGGTCTGCTGCGTTGCACGCCGGATGTGCAGCTTGGGGACAGACAGCCTGAGGGGACCTGCCCAACATCTCGCTTCCCCAAAACCTTGTCCGCCCCACTCAACGACAGACATTCATTACGTTTGTACATGCACCAGTAAAGTTGATTCTTCGGATTTATCAATAGGTCGGGAAAAGGCTCTGTTATTACCCAAAAATATGGCATACATCCCTATGAAAAGCGTATCTGCCGAGTATTGACATCAAACAGAGTTCTGTAGAACTAAATATTACTTCTATACGAGCAACAGCTTCTTAGCGCGTGGGAAGCGGTTGCCGGCGCTTGGGGCTTTCTACATGATACAGATGAACAGGTTGAGCTGGCATTGTACTATAGACGAATACAATGTTTCACATACGTAGTGAATGGATAAACAAGTGGGGAATATCGGAAGCACGGATGTATGCGAACTACATGCGCTGTAATATCGGCGGCGCATGATCTCATTCAACACGAGCGAATCGTACCAAAGAGAGGCCATATAAACTTAGCAATTTTGAACTCTTGACGACATCTTTTTGTGATACATTATTCTTACGGTCGGTCAGCAAGTTTACCGTGCTACTTTTTAGCATATTAAATAGCTGAAATTAGTAAGTTTCGGGACAAATTACTAGGTATGATCCATGTTGACGTTACGTGTATGTGCTTCTCACACAGATATATGTGCGCTGGCCAATCATCGGCGTCTGCCGTAAATGTTGATCACCAATGTGCGTCAAGGTCATGGATGTGACATGAGAGCTAAAATTCAGAAGCAGGTCTAATTTTGAATACTCAATGACCCTCATAAAACGGTCGCTCTCGGACCAATATAATTGCAGCACAGCCGGCCAATACAGAAACAAGTTCTGTTCAATACCAAAAGCAACTCCAGCCCATTCGCGCATGCGCGGGGTATCATTGCCATACAATTAGAGGAACTGAGAAAAAAATAGCCAAAACTATAATCGACAGCTACAAGCCATCCCATCCACAACGGTAGGGCCGGAAAAAAAACCGACGGCGGGTATACACATGATCACGAAACCAAGAAGGGAAAGAGTGATTGTCTAAACAAGCTTAGAACGAACGCTTGACGCGAGCAGCACCATGGTCGTGACGAGCCTGAGCACCTACGAGCGCACGCTTGTACAAATATTGGGTCTCTTCGTGGAGATCACGCTTGCCACGCTTGGGCTTGCAGGTCTTGGACGTGGGCTTGGGAGGAGGGGGAGCGTACACGGTGCTTGATACGACTGTAGTGGACTGAATGGGCTTGGTCGAAGCTGGCTTAGTAGTGGTCACAGGCGGCTTGGGAGGAGCAGGGGCAGGCGGGGGCGCAGGTGCAGAAGCATCGTCCTTAAACTGAAGGGACATATTAGTATAGGCCAGCCTCGACGCAAGATCAACATACCAGAGCAGGTCCCGGAACCTTGTAGTTGAAGGCAGTTTCCTTGTAGATATCAAGGATACCGTCTTCTATCGTGTAAATCTTGGTAGCAGGAACACCTTGTGGCTGAGCAGTCCCGGTGCCCTTGACGTCAAGTTGAATGCACGCTGGATACTACAGTGGTGTTAGCCAGTTGAAAAAGAAAACACATTATTTACTCACGTATTGAGCACCCCCATTGCCTTCCCTCTGGTGAGCCGAGTGCATTGAAACGAGCTCATGGCGAAGCAAGTACTGTCCAGCCTTAATGGTCTTCGGGATGTTGACAGTGAACCAGCTATCGTCCTCGAACGCCAAGTTCTGAGCCCAGCGACCCTTGTGGGGCCAAGCAAGGTGCCCATCAGGGCATTGGCGCGGTGGCAAGTTGGGGTCGAGTCCGGCTTCGTGGATCTTGAACCAGAGCGCGTCGGACGGGTTGAAGGTCTTGCAGTCACCGTTGGTGCATGGGGCCATGTAAGCAACGTGTGTGCCCTCGCAGTGCGGCCATTGGTTTCCGTCTTTGCCCTGGTCACCATCCCAGCGGACTTTGATTTGGCCACCGGCTTGGATAGGGGCAACGACGGGAGTGCCCTTGTATCCCTCTTTGCCACAAGCAATGTCCCTGGACAGCATGTCGTGAATACCAGCCGCAGACCTTCATCCTTGTCACTTACATGCTTGACGTAACAGTCCTGTAGTCGACATATCCCGTGTCCAGAGGGAACTGGCGCACAGGGGAGTTCTTGTTCTCGGGAGCGGCCCAGTTCTACAATCATATCAGCGATGAGGACTCGACAAAATCACAAAGCTTGATAAATTACCTTTGCTCCGGGATATGCTTTCCCATCTACAATAAGCTTGTCGATAGTGCCGTGGCCAGCAACCATGGCGGCCGAGGCGAAAAGAGTGACTGCAATACCAGAGAGCATCCTAAATGAGAGTAAAGACAATGACTGCAATCGGCATCAGACTCCATCGCCAACACCGGAGAAGATGGCTTACCTTGGATCAAAACCACACCGAAACCGAGGGAGGAAGAGAAAGTGTTGAGAGTGATGCGTGGTAGCCGCCCCGGGATTTATGCAAACGCGACTCTCGGATAGCAACCAGCTCGCTTGGCGGGCTTGGCGTTGCCAAACAAGTCATTTTTGCGCCCCACGCTTCGCGAAATAATTGATTTCGGCAAAGAAGGCATGCGCATACACGCTTCTTTGGTGGCTTTCCACACACGAAGATGTGTGAGTTCGAGGCTTCCCGCTCCGCTAGAATTATGCTTTTTTTGTACAGTAAGACCTCTTGATTTGAAACCCCTGGTTTTGAAAAGGCACTAATTTTGACGTGTTATGAATGGTGGCAAAATGCGGGGACTCTATTAGACAGGGACACAGTCTTGGTTCACACAAGTGGCCCATACGAAAACGATGCTATATTCTTTGACGTGCTTCTTTACCACGTCATTTCAGATCAAGAGGTTCTACTGTATTTCGATTTATTTTTAGGAATCTCTTTCCGTATAGCAAGCTACTCTCAAGATAAGGACGCCAGTCCACTCTGCCCGGTCATGGGCTGCCCTGTGCCAAGCCCATTCAGAGCCCTCGCAACCGTAATTGGAGAATAGAAATGTAATATACCGTCATCTCCGCAATATAGATATTTTCGAGTGCGAGGACGAGGGACAGCCTTGGTACAGGGTTGTTGATAACCCCAGCTGTTTCTGCTTTTCGGCCTGATGTATGGCTCATAAGCCATGCCCACTCGCAAATGGCCACAAATGGCGCGTTGAACTAGGCGGCAACGTCATATCGGCGCCGGTGCCTTGCTCAAGCCTTTGCCTTGATCAAGCCAAGCTGAGTCTACTTGGCGACGGCCGATTTTTCATGAAATCCAATCATGTTGAATCAGTTTTTTCATCGGTCGCCAGGATGATGATGTGTAGGGCTGACCGACAAAAGAAAAGATGAAACCGAGGAGAAGACTCGGAAGCTAAGCGGATCCATCAACTTTACTGCCTTCTGGCGCCCAACTTATTACTACATCCCATATGGAGTTACGTACTGCTTTATGACGGCCGAGTTTTCCATCGTGTGGGACTTGGCCCAGCAAATATGCCTGCGGCATCTTCAGTTGTAAAGTAGTCGAACACGGCGGCCATAAGATGCGTGATTCAGGTGAATAATAAGGTAACCGTGGGAGTCAAGCCCAGACTGAGTAAGGATGGTATTGGCTGAATGCGGTTTTCGGCCGCTGATGGTCTCGGGTTGTACACATGAGCCAGACATCGTCGACCGCATGCGAGGATGAATCTCGGTGTGCATTCAGTCAAAGCGGCCGTCGTATCCTAAGAGAGCACAGCCACATTATTTTGATCGGATGGGAAACCTGTCTAAACTTGTCGCCGATCACCACTTGCTCTTGACGATTCTGCAGCATCACATACCAAGGCAGACGAATCCACAAACACCTTGCACTGAACCAAATAAAATTGGCACTATCATGGCTCCGTCCAACGCCGCTATTTTGACTCGGCAATCCAAAGCATGGGCGCAAAAGAAACGAGCACGGCAGGGGCAAATAAAGGAGATTGTGTTTGACGAAGATGCGAGGAGGTATGCCAAGTCATGTTTTGGCTGTTATCTCATCCTGTTTCTCGCCTACCCACGTTCCATAGACGACCTTTCCCGCTCCTCTCGTCCGTCCACACAGGGCTGGATTAAATACTGACACAAACCAAAGGGATTATCTCACAGGGTTCCAGAAACGAAACACCGAGAAAAAGAAGGCCGCCAAAGCGAAAGCAATGGAGAGGCAAAAGGCAGAGCATTTGGAGGAGAGGAGACAGGTATATTTGTCACTTGTGTTCCGTTTGCCATAATTCCGTCCCGCCATCTCGCGCACTCTTCTTACCCGAGCCCTGCGAAACTGAAATATTATTTCCATTTAGGCGCGCAAGGAACTAAAGGAGCGGGCTCGAACAAATTTCGAAGCGGTTGAGAAAGCGTATGGGGGTGCTGCTTTAGAAATGCGTGAGTCTGGGCCCTTAATTCCGCATTAAACGCCTCCATTGAGCTACAAACTCGCTATAGTTGAGGATGAATCCACCAAACCAGAGGGAAACGAACACGAAGACGAATATTCGGACGAGGAGCAGCTTGCTACAGTGGCTGTCATCGAAGATTTTGACCCAACCGCTGATATGCATGGGTCTCGAGAAGAGCGGGAGGAAGAGGAAGGAGGGGAGCCGGAAAAGCTTTCGAAACCCAAGTCCAAAGTCTCCTCAACCCTGGCCAAGCGGTCCTCGAAACCAAAGTCTCCAGCACGCAAGGTCCGATACGAGACGAAAGCAGCCGCCCGGGCCGCCCACGCAAAGGCTCTATCTCAGAGACGGGGCAAAAAGGTCGATAGGATATCCAAGAAGAAATCCAAGCATGCCAAACGATGACCGCACTTGTATCATCATATTTTATGGGAATGTTTTTTGTTGTGATCTGCGATTAGTCAGCAGGAGACATCAACCGGCTCGCTTGTTGCGCCTCCCGCCAACCATAACAATGAGCTCCCATCGACGGACGACGTCCGATTCGATATCTTCTACTTACGTCTTCCAACCCCACCCCCTATCATTTGCTGGCGACAATGAAGAAAGCGACAATTATTTTGCAGCACAGCGATACGACTGGAACCAAGTCCCCTCCAAACTTACCGAACCAAGAGTACCATACGACCCTACTCAGCCCTTCGATTATGTGTTACAGAGAAAGGGGAAAAATAAAACACTGAGTGTGAGGAACGAGGCAGACGCGGAGGAAGGAATTGTACGCAGAAAAGCCGGGAGACCGAGAAGGGAGGCGCAAGAGAGTGAGTATTTGCTCTTTGTTTTTAATTTGGACAAACGTTGATGATGTGATTGTCAGATCACTCGCCTGCGGTTAGCGTTGAGCCTGACGCTGAACGACATGGCCCGAAGCGGCGGGGTCGACCACCTCGCCGAGCGGCCGATACATCCAGGAAAACGGACGATGGGGACAACTCGGAAGATGTCAGTCCGCAACCCCCACTCCTTTTTGATATGCACTACAACTCCGCCTACAGGAGTCCTATGTCCAACCAGATGATTCGTGGAGAGCAGGCACAAAGCGTCGTGGGCCGGCGCCTCATGTACGTCGACATCCACTGCAGAGCTTTTTGTCTATTTTCTTACCATCGGATGTTGTAGCACCCACCCAAGCGAGCCCGGACGTCGAAGACGGCGGAGTCTGATGACGACCAAGAGGTTTGCGTCCTGACTTTGCTCTGCTGCCTCATCTTATCATGACTTGCAGGCCGGTCCTCTCAGGAGTGGCGGGGCCCGCTCTCGCGCAACTCCTATTAAACCTCAACAGGCGAATCGATGGTCTGCTACAGAGGTAGAACATTTTCATCTCTGCGCCATTCGAAATCTCATGCATGTCGAATAGGACCGACAGCTCATCGACTCGCTCTTCGAGGTGCTCGGTTCAATACCTTGGCGGCGCGTTACAGGTTACATGGCCGAAAAGGGATACTCGTGTGCAGACCGGGGTGAGGGAGCTATCAGAGGACGGTGCGTCTCCCTCCCTTCGTCTTTGTTTCTTGGTCCTGATCTCGAGCTCGACCAGCTGGAAAGTCCTGCGCCCGCGTCTCTACATTGCCCCGCCAACGGTTGTCAGAGGCGCAGCGGCTAAATCTCAGCTTAAGGCCCGGGAGCGTGCGGCGGAAGCTGGAGTAGAGGAAGAGCTAGACGAGATGGACGCGGACACCACGAAAGAGACTGAACACGATGATGACCATCTCGAACAAGAGGAGCACGATCATCCCGAACCAAGGCGCCATGAACATGCCGAGGTCGAGGAGCAGCAACGCCCAGACACTAGACCAGAGCCAGAGCGAACGGCGGTGACAGCAGAGGCCGAAAGCGGGACAGGTGGTGGCGATACAACAGCCGAGGATGATGATGTTGCTATTCGCGAGGAAGAAGCTCGAGGTCGGGAGAGAAAGAGACGAAAGGTTGTCCCTTTACTTCCACCACCTCTGGTTGCACCTGTTGTAGACTTGACTGCTGTTGGGCCGCCGACGCCACCGTCGATTCCTCCTCCTGCGCCTGGTCTGAGTTCCATCCCCGTCCCTCCTGCACCTGCTCCAACCACGGCCCCTACAAGACCTACAGCCCAGAATCCAACGCCTGGTTCTCCTGTACCTCCACGCTCGCCTCCCCCACCGTTCCAACATTCAACACCAAACATGCCAAGGGAGCCCAAAGCCTACCTTTCGAAATCTCCATTTGCAGCCTCACTTGAGCATTTCTCCCTATCGCCGGGAAAGGATCCAAATCATTCAATGCAACCTTTGTCTGTTAGGGACCAAATCCCTCTGCCCTCTACCAGAGACCACAACTCGCTCTCGCCTAACAGAGGTCACCTTTTGCTCTCGCCTCATCGTGATCCCCGACAACTCTCCCCGAACAGGGAACCTCAAGGCTCACCTCAAAGTACACACAAGCTTCCCACCTTGTCTCAAATTCTCTCTCCGCCTCCCGTGGTTCACTATCCCCCACACTCGCCTCCTATTGGACAATACACATCTCACTCACCACCTGCGGGACATTTCACATCTCATTCTCCAAATCATCCTCTTCCGCCTCATTCGCCAACACGCATCCCTCCGCCCCATTCGCCCACCCACCTTCCGAGCTCGCACTCGCCTACACACCTTCCTCTCCCACTCTCACACCAACATGCCGGACCAGATACGAGACAACTTCCACCACCTGAGCCTTTTGTTCCTCATTCCCACACTGTATGGCCCGCGAGACCTTCAGAGAGGACATACCAAGGCGAGAGGAGCTACGAACGAGTGGGCGGGTCTAGGGATTATCAGGTCAGTGGCGAGCGTGGAAGCGGATACACTCGAGGCCCGTATGCAGAACGACCATTCGTCTCGCCTGCCCGCGATGAACCTGGGTACGAGCGGGCAACCCCGACGAAAACTCGTAAACCGCTCCCGGAGATGCTGCCCTTTTCTCTCCCGACTCGACAACAATCGGCGCCGTACCAGGCATATTCCACTCAAGTCTTTAACCGGTTGTCGGGGATTGGTGAACGAACATCATCTTCCAAGCGGAAGAAAAAGAATGGAAATTCACAAGGCGAAGAAGTGGTGGTGCCCGATAGTGTCGCTGAGAGCGGTGACGCATTGTAGGAATCTCGGGGATTGACTTTTCGGAACTGTTTGTAAAAGTGTTTTTGGATGTATGGACATGAAGGGATATCTTGTGACATGTAGTCCTGTTCAATAGTTACCGAGTTTCGTTCCGTAGGAGCAGAAGACTTCAGACGAGTCTTGGGCGGTACTTAGAATGTCGTCAAGGGGACGCTATGTTTATCGCAGGACCTCTCATAACTTGATTCGGCAAAAACAACAAAAAATTTTACAAATACGAAAAGTGAGCGAGGGGTGGTAAAACAGAATAAGACATCCAAGCTCTATGAAGAAAAACACTCAAGCCAAGGCAAAGCCGTTCTGTCCGGCTCGTTCAAACTTTCGTACAAGGCAGGGGTCAAGCTTTCCCTTCTCCTCTGCCCCGGTTCTCTTTAGCTGCTTCCATAATTTCTCCTTTCATCTGTGCGCGAGCGTAGCCTATGGCTGCCGTAAGCGAGTAAAGTGCGACGTTTGTGCCCTACAAAGAATATCAATGGTAAGTATATTGGCCATTTTTACAGCAGGGTATGCGTTGGTACGCACTTGATAAAACAACACTGATATAAAAGCCAATAGCAGCAGCCAAACTACTCTAAAGACAAAGCTCCGGTAGATGGGTAATTGCTTCATCATCGGCAGCGGCCACTAAATAGAGGTTGCAATGTCAGAGACGCCACAACCAAATTCGGAAGTTATTGGACAAAAAACACGAGGCTTTTTGACAGATGAGCAAGGGAGTGATACGAACCTCAAGGAGCACAAGTACAAGGGACATGATGATGGTGAGAATTTGCATGAGAGGGATGTTGACAATAACCGCTACAAAGGGAGCCGCATTTGGGCCAGGTCTGCACAAAAATGGTCTCAGGACCAAACACAATGCGAGGAAGAGAATGCACATACACCATTCCGCCCGAGAAGGGGTTTGCTGCGCCTTTGGGGGGTGCGACGAGGTGACCGCCAATAAAATCCCAGAAGAATTTGCGGAACAGGATTCCCCAGAAGCCAGCCCAAATACCATCTACGGAGATTTTGGTGAGCTGTTGCAACGGTGCTGGCGATTGCTTCACTTACATATCCCAGCGGTAAGCGCAACAAGGCGAGACCATTGGTGCCAAACGAAAACTCCCATATTGGACAGAAGTTTGAGAGCGAAAGAGGTAAAGTAACGAGCAGTGAATTCAGCGGACAGACCAGCGAGCACTGCTCAGCTATCGCAAGTAACCAAGTGCGAAGAAGAACACAGCGAGCGAGGTCAAGACCGAGGCTTGAATGCAAAGAACGAGTGATGCAAGGACTCTACCAGGAGCCTGCAAAGAAAATAACGAGAGAAAAAGAGAAAGAAAGAGAGGCGAGCCTGGCGATGGTGGTGGACGCGGTCAAGAGAACAACCGGCCCATGGCCGGGTCGCTAAGGCCGCCCGGGGAAGTCACGTGCTGCGCCCTGATCGACAAACTCGGCAACAATCAGGTCATTGTGTGCCGTTGCGAGTTTACGATTCACTTGACAATCCTCCAGGAGTTGCATATAGTTTATTTATTTTCGGGTACGGCGAACGAGCATTTCCACACACCAAAGGCGAAATTTCAAGGTGAGTTATTTATAGGTTTCAGCAAGCTCGCCGGTTGGAGCAGGCTATTCATGGATAAGATATGTAAGTTCGCGGTTATTATGCAGCACGGGTTGCCTAGAAACAGCTTGCGTTGGCTGTTGCCCTCAACCGTTGGCCCCAAGTCCTTTATAGAGGAGGTGTGGATATATCACATACCTACATGAACGGCAGCTACTCAGGGATCCAAGATGATGATTTCGATGGCCCCTGATGAGCCAGACATGTGTGATTATTCGGCGCCTGCAGGATGTCATTCGCGGCATGTCATGTGATCGTTTCCCACAGTGTGCCAAGATATATGCCTTCCCCGCATCGACTCGACGTGTCCCTAGGTTAATCATATCTTTTTCGACACTGATGCTTGTTGGTCAACCTGCTGCCCCAATCTGTTTTGTAGTAGCTCAAAGGAACCAGACGTCTGTCGCTGTCACAGCGGGACGCTATCGACTGGATTGGAGCAGGTACGCATGTGAGTTCCGGTGGCTGATGTTGCACTGACTCGCGAAGCCCCGGTACCTCTCTCCCGGCTCTAGTCACCTCCACGAGGGCCACTCGACTGGCACTCCTCCCTCACAGTGATCCTCGTACTCATGGCAACCATCACTTTTGTATTGGGTCGGGACACCAGGTGGCGTCCTCCAGCTCGGTCGCCATGTCGTCTGATCTGCTTGAACGAACCCAGACGTTGGCCCACTCAGCATGTATCCTGGCAGCGTATCAGTTGCATGAATCGGCACCGAGTCTTCGGCTGACGCGCCTCTTTTCCGGGTCGAAAGCGGAAACTGGCCCGCCCACCTACATCGTATCTTCGTCCCCTGCCGCCACAAGCCCGTTCCGATTGTACGGCGATCCTTTCTGACGCAGAAGAGCTTGTCGTCGTCGCCGCACTCGATAGGTAGAGCATCGATGGGTGGAGCGACGATAGAACAAGTGTGCCGACCAGAGGCAGGGTTGCGGATTTGGTCTCAACTGGAAGCCGCAACATCTCCGGACCCGCTAGTGTCGTCCGTCATTGTAAACATACGGACTCAACCAGAAACTACATACCAAGCCTCCTAGCCATCCTGGCTCGCTCAAACGGCCGATCCAGCGCTAGTATCGGGACAAGGCGCTATAGTACGGCTCCGAAGGGGGTTGTGCGTTGGAGCCGCTGTTTATCCTGCGGAAAATGTCTAGTCATGTGCGCAACTCCACCATGACCCATTGACGGGTGAGCGAGATGAGAACGCCTCTTTTAGTTATTAGCCTCAGCCAGGTCCAAGTTATGCAGTGTGATGTGGTAGTGGACGTTGTCTGCCATTTGAATGGCTCGGGAAAAACGACAGGGCCTTTGTTTTTTTGATTTTGATTTTCTCTCAATTCGAATCGCGCTGCAAGTCGGTGTGGCTTATGCTGTACATTTTGTCGGTCCGGCTGTTGATTATCATTTGTTTTTGTCTCTCAGAACTTCTTATTTTCTTGGGATATATTGAAACCCTGGGACCATCGTTGTCCTGAGCGCTTTATGTTACGCTTTCAGTGATTGTCCATTACTTGGTCCCAAGCATTGGTTGGTTTGTATTGCGCCTCACAGCTCTTCGCATATCGCTCCCAAGCGGTCTTGGATCCAGGAGTCACATCAACACGCAGGGGAGTATTTCAGGATCTATAGTCGCCACTGAAAAATTATTCGAGTGGAAAGAAGTACCAACTTTATTACTGGTGCCGAGCAACCAACCATACTGTATCGCTGTTCAAAAGAAAAAAGCTTTCTGCGATACTTTTTCATATCTCTCCTGTGTGGCACTCAGCTCGGCTGATTATCTTTCCTGTGATCGTACATAGTATTGAAGCACGAGGCCTAGCTTTGAACGAGGGTTGAATAGATCACGATAAATGCATTTGTGCCAAGGTCAGCGCTTATAAAACTGAAGGGTGGTAACATGAGCGCCCGTCCAAGGCGCCTGATTCAAACTATTGTATCCTGACCCTTACCCACAGGCAATAGCCAAGAACACGGCCTTCTAATCTTCATTCTGTGTGGCACCCAAATCGCATTCTGCCCAGACGAACACACTGTGCGTATGGGACGTACAATCTACACCCGCGGCCCCGGATGTGCCACAAGTACATGCAGATGCAGCCTACTCTGCTGCATTCTCTCTCGACAGCGCTAAAATCGTATCTGGCTCTATCGATAGGAATGTGTCAATCTGGGATGTGCAGTCTGGGGCAAGGACGATGGGACCACTCACAGAGCACACTGGCGAGGTCAACTCGGTTGCATTCCACCTTGTGGTGGTTGGATTGCCTCTGGCTCTGATGACAGTACTGTCTGATTGTGGGGCGCTGAGACGGGCCATCCCGACGGCCATCCATACCCTGGACACACAAATTCGGTCAACGCAGTTGAATTCTCGCCCGATGGCAAGCGAGTTGCGTCCGGTCCCAATGACTACGCAATACACGTTTGGGGCGTAAACTTTAGGCACCCCATCGGTCTATCATTTGAAGGACACATGCACAGAGTTCGATCACTGTCGTTCTCCCCTGACGGACGGCATATTGCCTCCGTATCTCGCGACCAAACCCTGGCGATATGGAATGCCTGGATCGGGTTGATAGAATATAAACCGTTCTAAGGCGGTTAGTTTGCTGCTGTATTATCTCCCGACGGAAGCCTGGTTGCATCTGACTATTACGACTATGCAGCCGTAGTTCGGCACGTGAAAACAGGAGATATCGCAACCAGACCGTGCAGAGGACACACGGGTGACATTCGGTCTGTGGGGTTCTCGCCTGATGGTCGCTACGTTGTCTCTGGCGCGGAGGATCGCTCTATCTGTGTCTGGGATGCGTCTACTGGGGACCTGATTGCCCGTCTGTCTGGCGCACATACCGGCTGGATCAGTTTGGTCACCTATTCACCCAACGGACGGTATGTCGCTTCTAGCTCTGGCGACAGGTCGATTCATGTATGGGACGCTCATGTGGCCACCTCCCTATCTGCCGAGGGCTCGCACTAGAAGGAAGTAGATGAAGACGGGTGGGTGGTACGCGATGACAGCGCTCGTCTATTCTGGGTCCCAATGCATCTGCGAGTCAACTTGAAGTGGCCACAACATGTGAGCATAATATACCCACATGGGCATTGGGAGCTGGATTTCACGAACGCATGTATTGGCGAAAATTGGGCAAGCCATTATATATAAAAAACTAGTTCCTTTTGGTGTTATCACAACCGCGGCACTCAATGTCGCCTTGACGGATATAATAATCAACCGCGAGTGCTGAACACTCGATAGAACTTTCTATGAAGTTCGATTGAATGGAATGTCGTGAATTAGATCAGTCGCACGGACTAGAGGCATCTTTTTTTTCTTCTTGAATCTTGTTTATATGTCTATGAAGCCCGACGCTTGTGCAGACATACAAAGGTGTAGAGGGAAAAAGAAAGGACCCTCGGGATCCACCGCGTCTCGCGCTAACCACCCTAGAAGGCCCACCGGTCTCTTACTGCCCTCCATACGAGCCTATGCCCCCTGATGTCCGAGTTCTTGACCCAATTTAAGCTCGCAAGCCAGTTCCTTCCATACGACGTGCATCCTAATCTCAGTCTTCTATATTCGATATACGGACGTTCGGCGTCCTTTCGGGTGATTTTTTATGTTTATTATAGAAAAATCGCGTTCTCTATTGCTTGTGCTGTATGTCTCGAGTCTAGAGAGACCATGGAATGGCCTAGTAAAGAATACCCAGAACGTCGCTTACATGAAAGCGACAGGCGCTTAGTATTGTTTGGGCAAAGTTCCTGTATTTACAAACAAACGTAGTTAGTCATAAACTGTAGTCCTAGCGGCGCACCTAGCCAACAACAGTAAACACACGGGTGAACCGTCGCGAACGACGAATAGACCAGCCTGAACAACCATGTATTGACGGTAGCTAAGAGCACAGAGATTGAGGAATACATAGTTAGGTTTTTATACTAAAAGACAGTGGAAAGACGTCTATGACACTCTTGCGCCACACCAAGAGACATGATCGCCTCTTCTTGCACCGCATCCTAGTTCTCGCGCCTCTCAGGAGGCTTGGTAGCCAACCTCTCCGAAACTGATACTCAGATTGCTGCCGCACGTTGCATCTTCGCCTGTTAACGGTCCGAGCTAGATCCGAGCGTGGCACATCCTTGCTCGAGTGGTTGTGCTTTTGGTCAATGCCCAATCCAGTTCGCTGGCCATGGATATTCGCCACATTAATTACAGCAGCGACGTGGAGAAAGCCAATCTTGGAACACGGTGTCGTTTGGATTGCATACAGTGTCCCAGGTCCGTCAACCCTGTTGCGGACGCGTGTTCCTGCAATGTGCTACATATACGCCGCTGCGCCGTACAAATATGACCACGCGCACACCGACGCCAGAGGGCTGCTATGTCCAGCTCGGGGCAACGGCTTCGGATGCGGACCCAGTATTTTGCGTCCAGACTTCGGTCCAACGCAACCACCACCAGTCGGACTTGATAGATTTTCTGCATCTGGAATGTGGCCACACGCGCGCTTGTCACGAACCTCACACGACGACGTTCGCAATCCGTTAGGAAACTGGGCCCTGCTGGACAACATCGAATTGCGAGTCTGGGCAACGCCTCCAGGGTTCCTTCGTCCCTGATCGGCGAGCGTTCCTGATCGGCAAAGTGCACCGTGCAAATCAGCGGGCTGGAGCCATCGACGCGCGATATCCAAACAAAGAGCTACTCCTTGCCCGTGTAAGTTGATTTGAACATGCCAGCGCGGTCGTTAGTTCAGGTGAAGGGATGGCAGCACCCTCGGTACCTGATCCGACTCGAGTCGATCATCAAGGCGCAGCAAACCGTGCCTCGATCAAACACCACCAACCCGTCTCTGTTTCAGTCCGTAGGTACATCCCCGCGTGGTCATTTTACCGACAGCTGTAGTTAGGCTTCTCTATCCTTTCGATCGACAAAGTGGCTGGCTTTATGTTAACAACCTAGCTTGGCTAGCAGCAGCCGCGGTGGGTTTCGTACGTGGTTTTTCTGAGAGTTTTTGAGTTTGTCTCAGATTAGTTTACGGGAACAAAGCTTCTGGGTTAAAAATAGGAATTATACAGTTTATTACTAAATCGTATATATTACCAGGGTTGCAAACAAGGGGTATAATACACTAGTGTTAAGTCAACTGCGAATAGGGAGGAGAGTGATTCACTCCATTTCACCTCATCAGCACCACAAATTCACTCTTTCCCTTTCTCCTTCGTTTTTGAGGCCTAAATGCTTGCATATTGTTCGCATCGCTCCGGGGTGGGTGAGTTGGCTAGTAATTACGGTAGTATATCCGCACAAGGGGCGACTGAAAGCTTGTGATATGGGACACATCTAGCTGCCCCATGAGCCGTTCCATGTTGTACTCAGCCGCCATATCGGGCCCCGGCTTGCTAGACTCATGGTCGAGCCGGCTGTCCGAATGACCGGCCACCCCCCATCAGGCTGTGGCCACTAGTTGCCGACTTGCTGGTGATTTGGTAAAATAGCGGTAGGGGTAGCGATACGCGTGATCTACCATCTGGATGGTTCGTTTAAACACATACTGTCGTGGATTCAATTCAAACCCCACCTGTGCTCGATATATCTGTACCATATGTCGCAGAGCTGTTGCTCGAGCAAACATTGGCCACGTGCTCTTGGTTGTGGAGAGTAGGGTCTATCTTTAATGCCTTTACCTAACAAGCGACAGCGGAGGTGGCCATGCGTATCCATCCTGGTCCAGAGACCGTATGGCCACATCCCGACGAAGCTACACGGGACAAAAGAATGGGCGGTTGATATAATCGCCTAGTTCGAGACATGCTACCTACAACCCCCATGTCACCGGGCATAGGTAAAGCACAGGACTTTGGGATGTTGTACTGACGCCACAGTTTTGCTAATACGTGAGGAAAAATACCCGGGGTCAATTCGCCCCGGTGAGATGAACCCGGTCGGTTTAACGCTGTAATCGCCGGGACTGTGATGCAGCCAATTTACCTCGGCTTGCCCGATTCGCCACGGGCACGCTGTGTAAATAAGCGCGCATATCCGGCGGGAAAGCGAACCGGGCAGGTGGGCAAAATAGCAGCAATTTGCCCAAATTCGCCTAGGGAATATTTTGGGCGTATGCTGAGATTGAATGGGGGCTTATAATCGATCTCTTTTTGGAGTGTTCCGCCAATCTCATACTAATGATGGAATATCTCATAGCACCCAGTTAGGTCATTTCTTTTGGTTGATTCGGCTTGGAGCTTTCAGTGCACCAGAATATTTACAATGACCCCAGGTACCTCTTTAAGACTCCGTATAATTAGAAATTAATCGCATACACATAATGAATTATCATGAGCACACGCGCGGATAGAAAGTATTTTCCACCCGGCTTCTGCCTGGAGGACCTCTCTTTGCCCGGCTTCAACTCTGGAGTTGTCCGACGTGTCGGGATAGGTATGCTTGAATGATAAACAGAGAAGCGCCCGTCTTCGCATCAGCCACAGCCCTCATGCCGGTCATCGTCCAGCTCCTGAGAGCTAAATCGGTCTCCATTGAATGGTGCTGCACATGCACGTGACGTCACCCGATCAGGCGGTGTATAAGACGTTGACCACCGCCTCGCTGTTGCCATACTCTGTCGCTGTTCTTCGACCTCAACCCGAGCCCTGCGAGCGAAAGACCATCCATTTCTTGGCTCTCCTTCGCATCTGACATAGTCTAACGGCATTTGACGTCACCCTCACCCTCGAGTTCAAACACCCGCTTTCACCCCCGACTGTAACAAAGTTCTTCTCAACCACATCCATCGCGGGACGTCAACCCGTGTTATAACTATTTGCGGACATCCCACATGGCTTGGAACCAGCAGGGATACCTCCAACAGCAAGGCTATGAGCCAAACAACAACCAGTGGAATGCGGGGCCAAACCAGTGGCAGGGTGCTGGAGGGCCATATCCGCCCCCATCCCAGCCCTACGCCGCACAGGTTAATCCTCCGGTCGTCGGATTCAGCGATTACAAGGCTAAGACGGACGAATACGGAGAGAGGTTTAAACCAAAGAGCAAGCTGAACGACATACCGTTCCTGGTTCTGTTTATCGCTCAGGTCAGGCGCTAGTGTTTTTTTTTGCTTGATTCCGCCTAGGATTTCGAGTTAGTCAACACAACGCTGATCCAATTGAAATAGTTTCTCGGCTTCGCTGCGGTATCTGGAATCGCGTTGAACAGCTGGGTTTCGAATGGTGCCCTATCGAGCGGAGGCGTGGGGGGAACCAATCGTAGTGGTACAAACGTAACTCTAAACTCGTGCGTATCACAATTTATAAACCCGAATCTCAGCAAAGCCTTGATGTCCTTTATCTTACCTCACCCTAAACGAACGATATCGCGCTTATCAATCTAATACCCGCCAGCCACACGGTCTACCTTCTTTTGCTTGTGACGGCATGTGCTCTGGTGCTCTCGACCATCTATTTGATGATGGTGCGAGCTTTTACGAGTATAATCCTGCAAATTACGCTGGTGTTGAGTGTAGCTGCCAATATTGGTTAGTCTAAAACTTGCCCTAGCATACTCGATTGATCAGCAAGCCCTATTACAGCTATCGCCGTTTACTATTGGGTCACTAAATATTACTCGGGAGCCATCATATTCACGATTATTGCTGTATTTGGCATCCTCGCTTACTTTGGTATGCGAAGCCGCATACCTTTGGCAAGCCTCATGCTTCAGGTGAGCCCAGATTCGTTCGGCTCCAGGATTGCTCTGCGTACGGTATGCTTGCCACCCCAGATCTTGTATTCAATTGGAGGCTGGCAGAAACCTAGCCTGTTTTAAGACCTATGTTAACCTTGTGTTCTAACTGTGGTTTCTCGCGATGCAGGTGGTAATGGACGTATCAAAGCACCACAAAAGTGTGTATGTGGTAGCGTTCTCGGGCTTGATTGTGCAGGCTATGCTCAGCGTGTAAGTAGAATCCTTGCTGTTATCGAAGTTCTTTTGACGATCTGCTGAATGTAGTTGGTTCGTATTTACGGCTATTGCGACATACGCGAAGTGGACGCCGGATAGCAGCAGTAAGTGAAATTCAATTGGACTTCTCCCATGGCCTGGATGTGATCGCACAAGTGCCTATTTCAATTTTGTGGTCTTCCACCTTTCGCGTTCCACGCCCAATGCTAATATGCTGATCTAGCATGCGGAAACGGAACCTCCTGTTCCTCTAGCACTGTCGCTGGACTGATCTTCTTCGAGCTGTTTTCCTATCTCTGGACGTCTCAAGTCGTTGGCAACGTCTGCCTTGCTACCATGGCAGGAGGGCCATACGGTGGCTGGTACTATTTTGGTCCAAGCAACATGGGAATGATGGTAAAAATCCACCGATCGAGTTGAGACCTATTTTGTTAAACGCCCCAACTTTATAGCCTAAAAACCCCACGCTTTCTGCATTTGCACGAGCTTCGACGCTGTCGCTTGGGTCGATTGCATTTGGCTCGCTTATTGTTACGTTACTAGAACTCTTGCGGATTATTCTTAATGCCATCAGGGCAAATGCTGCCGAGAGTGGTAGTCGTGAGTGCTAAATCGTTCAATTCATTCGCCGGGCTAATGTTGTGGTTTGTTTAGCTGTTGAAGCCGCTCTTGCCTGCTGTGCCGCATGTTTCGTGGGCTGCATCGAATCACTTGTGGAATACTTCAATCGTTATGCATACATTGAAATAGGTAGGAATATGGATATATTGATGGCCGTACCGTTAACGTAGCGGGATGCAGCATTATATGGCAAACCCTACATACCCGCCGCAAAGGACACATGGCGATTGTTTAAGGATCGCGGGATTGATGCACTTATCAACGACTCACTCACAGGCATGGGTACGTGATCCTTTCAGCGCATGGCTTTCACGAACGCTCATGGTAGTTTAGCCATGACGTGGGGCGCTTATCTCGTTGGCCTCCTATGCAGCTTGTTTGCTTACCTCTACCTGCGCTTGACAAATCCGGCATATAATACGGACGGGCAATATACCGCACCCGTGTTGCTATTTGCGTTTGTAATTGGTCTCCAGTGCAGTACGTAATGACCTCTCCATTCCCACCTGTAACCAAGGCTAACTTCGCACTCTAGCGCTTACGTTGGCCTCGGCAATTGAGGCGGGTGTATCGACAATGTAAGTCGCGACTCTTGATGATCGACTGTGATGGGGATTATCCTAAACATATATCCTTTTAGCTTTGTCGGTTTGGGTGAGGATCCTCAGGTCCTGGCAGAGCGTTCGCCAGGGCTGTTTGAGGTCAGTGGACATTGTTTCGTTTGCTTGACCCATATCTGACCATTCGCTTTTGTCATTCATATCACCACTCGGGTAAAACATTATTGTATCCCGTTGCTAGATGATCCGCGAGCATTATCCGGACGTTGTCCGCCCCGTCGCCCAGGTTTGAGGGCTGAAGGTTGTGGTCCAGAACGAGATTCGAGGGAGGCGTTAGTTGCATTCGGTTTCCGGGTTTTGTCTCTCTCTTGGCTATTCTGAGTTTCGGCTCCTTTTTGTCGCCAACCACTTGTTTTCACGGGCTGCTCCTATTTAGTTTTTTTTCTTAGGTCTTGACAATACAGTAAGATTGTGCAGCTACTACCACGGATCAATATAATCCAGCCGTAAATTTTCCCACTGCCTTCCGAGGATACTACCACCAACGAAATGTCTAACCCTCGACTGGGTAAGAATATTTCTGAAACATTGTTAAGTTGACGGGTTTCAATCTGAAGGGGTGGTCCCAAATCTTCTTAGTCTATCTTCACTTTGAATTCTTCGGACAATTTTACGGAGTTTTGTCGTGCACTCCGAGTGAGCTCCTGTCGATCACGTCGATCAATCAATCAATCACGTTGTTGAGGCAAAAAATGAAGCCCGACGCGGGGCTCGAACCCGCAGCCTTGAGATCGCCGTGCTTACGAGCATCGTAAAAGTCTCACGCTCTACCGATTGAGCTAGCCAGGCTTATGATGCTGAAGGCTGGTGCTATCCGAGAGCCCAGTATCCAGCATCCGAGATTAAACCCTCAAGTCGGTCGATTGCTCTCTTAATTAATCGCCACCTACTTTCGGCATTTCTTCAACAACTGTGAAAAACCGCGACTGATTTCCGTAGCGTTTCTTTACAGCCCTGGCTCCATCAGTTGTGAATTCACCGGTTAGTCCACAGGGATGACAATGTCAGACTAATATCGAGCCGAGTTATCGGGTATGACTCACCCGAGGGCGAAGTGCCGCCCCAAAACTTTTGTTCTGCTTTTTTTCTTTACCCCGATAGGACGACCCTCACCGCATGTATGAAGAGAGCCGAGCGGCGAACAAGCTAGTAGCATATCACACCGCGTAGATACACCGTCTGGATTGCACAGTATCAGACGTAATACTGATCTGTTCACAGAGCCTCGGTTGGGATACTTCGATCTCTTGGTTCCTCCGACATCATTTGCATTTACCCGATACTGTGGATGGGCGATCTGTAAAGGAACCAGGCTAAACGCGCGTGCGAGCTTTCGCCTCGGAGATGAATGTAACCGATATACATCTCCGTATTGCCAGAATTAGACCAACGATCAGGTCCGAACCGCTCCAGGTACTGGTCCTAGCGGTTGATACACCGGGTTCAAACTCAAGCCGCTTCAACGTCGCGCCCGGATGATTCGAAAGGCAAGTAATCTTCGATATGTCAGGTGCTTAGCCATCGCCCGAAGTTTGTCCCAGTGAACAAATTCAACTTCCTTCTTGAGGCTCTTCGGATTAATAATATGCTATTGAGCATGAAAACAGGCTGAACCTATATACAATCTGATCTAAACATTCGATCAGACGAGCTAAAGAGGGAGCGAGTCCGAAGTTTAGAAGTGATTACAGCCAACGATCGCAGGAACGAAATAAATATGACGAAGAAGCGCCGTTCAATAAAAAGTAAAATAAAAAAAGACTAGTTTCAGTTCAGCATTAAATCTAGGTTCGATCCAAATCAAGCTAAGCAAGCTTTCCCGTCATTCCCTCCGACGTGCCCATACCATATGGTACTTTGTCAACGTCTGAATATTGGGGTCCCGAAGATCGCGCAGAACGGCTTGGGTGAGCGCCTCAGCATCGGGCACGGTCACCCCGGACCTCTGTATCAGCATTGGCCGAAGGCTGAGAGTCGCTGCCTTCCAAATCCGGGCGGACATAAGCCCTACATCATGCATAAGGGCGTTGGGATGCCACAAGCCATTGGGAGCCACCCGCATCGCCTTGGCAGACGGCTGAAACTCGTCCAACGCGTCGAGCCAAGCTGGCATCTGGGTTGCCGCGCGCACAGAGACTTGCTGGCTTTCGAATTCGCGCCGGATAAGTCGCACGAACCGCGTTAGGCCTGGCGCATTGGTTGCCGGACGGACAAGCTGGGGGTCAGATGCGTCGAATATCTCGAGCTCCTGCTCTCCAAAAAGGAATAGACCTCCTGGCCGCAGAACACGGGAGATCTCTGGAAGAAAGCCTCGATAGTCTCGGAACTACAAGTATGGAATGTGAGCAAGGAAAGATAGAACGAACGACCGCCCAAGGAAAGATTCGGCAAAGCAGGTGAAAACAGCGCATGCCCATTTCAGGGCTAGAGTGATCGATGGCGGCGAAGAGGGAAAACAAGCGTGAGATGTCTTACCATCGTCATCGTAAAACGGCAGTGCACCATATCAAACGTGGCGTCTGGAGCTCGGATACCATCCAATATGTTGTAAACCTCAAACTCTATGTTCTCATTCGGGGTATGGGGCGCCATCGGAGCCAGGTCGACGCTCACAAAGTCCACATCACGACGCTCGGAGGCTAGCTCTTTGACCCTGAGCGCATGTATGGTCAAATCCAAACCCGAGGGGGAAGCCTTGAGTAGAGAAACGTACCATGTTCCAGACCTTGTGGATATGTCCAAGACACGCCGTCGGCGTCCTGGAGTGGGCGTGAGACACTCAGAGATCGGACCCCACTGGTTTCCCCCAAACAGTAACTTGAGACTTGCGTGCTGGAGGTCGCCCCGTAGAAGCTCTTCGTTATCGACGGGGTATGTCAGCGGGAGGTTGGCGTCCAGATAGAAGCGGCGACCATTCAACTCCTGAAAGTAATCTACAATTAGAGTAAGTACATTCGAATCTTGGAATAGCTCTATACGCTCACCTCCGGCTTCATCTGAGCCAATGGTAGTCATCGAGCCACTAGACGCGTCCGAGTCGTCTGAGTCGTAGCCGGAAGAGCGAGAGGGATCGTCGCTATGCGTGGGGTTAACCAACAGGACAACCCCACCAGTGTCCTCATCCCAAAATGGTTCCGCCATGATAAAGAAGGGAGTGGTGCTGCTGGATGCGTGGGAGCCCTTTATACGTAGAAGGGCAGCCTGAATAATAGGGGATGCACGAAATGAGTGGAGTCCGAATCGTCTAGCGGAAGAATGAAGGGCTAGCAAATGCTGGAATGCCGAGGGTGATATCGGCGTTACAGATCAAGGATTTTGCAACGGGGTGGATAGACGCTACAGTGGCGCTAGCTTGATTGGTTAGGGGGATGTTGCTCGTTCAGAGTCATGCCTCGTGGCTTTAGCGTCCTGCCACGCGAGCGAGGGTAGCTTCCCGCCCCCATGACATCGAACCATGTCTCGGGGACAGATGGCTCTCGTACGAGTGGTGTATGCGTCGTCTATAGGTGGCACGAGTTCAAACTCGACCGTTCCGCCGGAGGCCGCGAACCAAATCTGGCGGAATGACATTGTGCCGTATCGTCTCTGTCTAATGGGCGATTGTAGCCTACTCGGACAAAGGAGAATTATTACAAGAGGATATGAGCGTGATCTTCAAGCTCTAAGCTAGGTGACGAGGCTCACGGAATATTGCTTCTCTCATTAACAGGCCTAGCGATGATAGCGAGCATTCTCCTAATTGGTTGATATGACAATCCACAGTTGCCGGAGGAGCCAGCCTGGTGCTATCTCCAGGATTGGACTCGAACTGTAAGTTTACCCATAGTCTGGAATAGACGCGTCCACACTGGTTCGCGAGTAACGCTGTACCCAGTCGCAGAATCATCCCATTGGGGGCCGGCGGTGGAGCACAAGCTGGCAACAGGGTGATTCATCCGAAAACGCGATGGCATCAGCGCGTGCTCCGAGCAATATTTCTCCCCCTTCCACTCGCAACCCCTAGGGTGCAGATCGCCAGATTTGGCTGAGCAGACGAGTTAAGCTCGCGTCATAAGATCCCGGGTGTTGCGCCTGGATATGAGAAACTGGAATGAGATAAGGTAGAATGATCCATTCAGGAACACGGTCGGCACCCGCAGACTGCAGAGCGTCGGTCTAGGTCAAACATAGCCAAGTCGATGACGAAAATGAGCTGGTCGTTGTTGAGGTCGTGGTGGCCGAGTAGATATGACAACCGGCGCCAAAGCAACATACCACGATTTCTTCCCATGATTGCTGAGTGCGAGCAATGAACCTCTGCGCCCCACGTGTCTCTCAATGAAAAGCACGTGGATCGGGCGACAAGGCGGGCGTATGGGCGAGGATGGCTAGTCAAACTGGGCAGGACGACCGTGGTGGTCGTTGTGCGCAACCGATGTTGGGGCCGGACAGCCATATCCTGATTAGCGCCGAGACTCCGAGCCGACCACGATCATGCAGGACCCTCGCCCGTTTTTCAGGCTGTGCGCCAAAGGTCCTATCCAGCCTTCGGTCTTAATCCTGGTTCGTTTCTCTTGCCTATCCCCCGTGCTGCATTCAGAGCGCAATTCCATAGCCAGTTATCTCTGCCGGAAACGTCTCTCAGCTGGCCACAGACTTGCTCATCCACACACTTGCACTGCAACGCATTGGAGTTTACGACCCAGCCTATCATGTTCCTGTAGTCGGGGGTTCCGATGACCCAACTGATATTGGTATCACGCTGCCGATGGAATGTATGTCCCGTCGCCATCGTTGCGTATTTCACATCAGGTCCTTCATGCAACTTGCCTAGTGTTCGGCTCCCCGAGCGGTAACATTTATATTTTGCAACAGCGATCCCCTGTGCTCAAGGTTGATTCCTCGACCTGATCGAATGAAAAACGTTTATGCACTAACGATAGCCTGATGCTCCCAGGACCGCAAGGACGAATTCATCCAGAAACTTATGGACATGATTGCATCTAGCGGGTTTCGAAGTGTACTCTATTTGGTTGGCTCTGATCTTTCAACTCGGACAGATGCTCAAATGAGGTCAGTACGCTTCGGTCTCCATTCGCCAGGTCTCCATCACGCTCGCCTCTAGCTCAGTTTACTACCATGTCCTCTCGAAGGATACGACCAAGGGAAATATCTCGGCCACACCTCTCGGTAGCATAGTTGATCTGCCACCATTCGCCGACGGCGTGGACGCGCAAGACGCAATAATTCCGGGAGCGGGCCTCGCACGGCGACTTCTATCCGCGCCTGGATCTGAACCGCCTCGCGCCGCGCTAGTCCAATTTGTCGCGGAGGGTGACAACATCCCAGATGCTCATGCGATGGCAGCCATGGTCGCCAAAACGCTCAGGATTGAAATTCAAGGTTCGTAGCGGATTTCATTTCGGATATTCAGACTAGGCGTAGGTTGCTAAACGTTACCTTAGGCTGGAAGCAGCCCCTAAGCTGGAATTTCGGAATGTACGGGACCCCTCACGATCAAGAGTTATTTGGATGAATGGGATGCTAAATGTACTAAACTGAAAAATGAAAATTTCCATCTGCTGAGGGACTGGTGCGGCATCACTGAGCGGGTCCCTAGGAGCGCTTTGGTCCGTGTGTACGACTGTGAAAGCGTCGGAAGGCGTGATGTCACGTGGTTAATATTGCCCCAATTGGCGAATGATATGACTGGTGTGGTGCTCAACACGACACCTTGACTAGGATATGAACGAGCTCGAGGCATGTGGAATGTATCTCGCAAGCGTATCCCCCTTCTCTTTTCCCCACAATGTCCAATACTCGACACCCCAAGCCCCTTGGACGGCTCTGTGCCGCTCGCTATCCTAGTAATCTTGATTGCGTTCGGCCAGCAGAACAAAATTCCAAGTGGTGCAGGCGAGTATTTCCGGTCGTACAATGCATCTCAATCTCTATCTCTTACCGTGATGAACCCATCTAGTACTCATGAGGAAATTGAAGGCAAACTCCTAAAGTTATACAAACGCCATACCGTAGCTTTGGAGTCGGATATCGCACTGAACAAATCAACGTTCTCTACTCGATCGAAACTTCTCAAAGGAAGCCTAGCCAAAGACGACACAAGCGGAACTATGTCGCTAGAGGATCTCCGAGCCTGGTATGCGGATTCTAGAAATCAATGGCTGTTAGCCAAAGGTACGACCCCTATCCTCGGCGTACAAATGAGGCTATTAATTTGATAATGGTCACATCTATTGTGTAAATAGAGCGCTGGAAACGCGTATCCGGCATCACGACGCCTTTTACAATGGCGGGGATGCTGGGCATCTACAGTATCTAGGATTTCTGTAAGCGATCTTACACGTTATTGCGTTAGCCTCATTTCTCACATATCGGCGTCCTATCTCACCCTAGGCGATCGTTGATTTTGGATTTGGAAGACATGATGCATAGATGTGATGAGCTAGGATACGAGGCAAGTTAGGGACAGACCTTGAGGCGATGCGAGTCACTAACCGGGTTGTCGGGTTTATCTGATATTTGGCAGATACTTCTCCAGAAAGAGCAAGCAAAGTGGATCCGGCGAGCGCCACAATTAATCAATTCCGGCAGTTGCGGCCTGGAAACGGGCACCACGGCCATCTGTGGAGAAACACTGCACACTACTAGTTCTTCAGACCGGAATGTGGCAACTCCGGCCAGGGTTGATGACCGGGCGCTGCTTACCCCCCCTCCGAGTCCAACCTTGCCCCTTTCTAGAAGGCGTAAGGGGAAGCAAGCCAAAGAATCCTCAGAGCTCGCCGCAGGCTGTCAGAGCCTCAACTGTCCAGACGAAATTTCGTGCAGGAATTTACAGAAACGTCAAACGATCGTTGGTCGGTTGTGTGCTTTTCTACAGTCGAATTCTGGTGAGAGCTTGACTCCGTCCATTTTGAAATGATGCTTAGGATATTGTAGGTGATGCGCCTCGGGCCGAGGTTTTTGCATCCTTTTACAGGCGAGCCATCGCTCGTTCGCCTGCGCTGTTCATGAGAGCTCGAACCTGGGAGTTGTCTCAAACCCCTGCTTCCACCCTAACATACACGTCGCCTACGCCTGGTACCCAGGAACCTTACACTAATGTGGTAGCGTCATTCATTTCGTCTGATGCACTCACGACCGACGAGCTGGAAAAACTCGCGAAAAAGTTGGCATTTGTCCGAGGCGAGAGCATCTCGGCTGAACTCATCAGGGGTGCCGTTGCGGACACGTTCAGATCGATAAAATTGCGAGATGGCAGTGACAATATCGAGCCTGGGAACGATTCAATTTCCCTTTTGGGAGGCTTAGTGTTCGAGAAACCGTGGCTTGGCCCGCTATCCCTAGAGGCTTGGGACGTAATGCATCAACTGGTATGGTTTCCAAGGAACTATTTTGAGCTATTGCTGCATTCTTCATCAGATTTCCTGTGCTGGGTGCGCTCTTGGAACGTCGCGCACATTTTCAGAAGCTCTCCAAGTACGTCGCTGCGCATTCGTAGGGGGTCGAGTCGAGAATGCCTCTCGACTCGGCGTAACTGTGCCCGCGTGTTTGCCACAGGGAGCGATACCTCGGTTTCCTAGGTGGCAGGATGCTTGCTCGTCTCCAGAGATAGCTATGCGGATACTAAATGTCTGGCTGGCCGCTGATAATCGCAAAGCAAGGCGTTTTGAATTGAAGAAGTTTACTCCAAAGGTGGGCATTCTTTGTGATTCTTGATTTATATTTTATGAAAACTTATAGCATTCATTCATAGGTTCGTGGAATGAAACCATCGTATAGCGAACATGAAGAGCGTCATTGGATGTACTTGCGCATGGTCGGTAACTTACCCATTAGATGGTACCAATCGTTGACTATAATCCTGCTATTTAGCGCTGGTCAGAAGCCCGGCTGGTCTCGTTCTTGGCCGCCATCAACGACTCGGATAAATATACCATTTTGGCACAACGTCAGACAGGATCAAATCCTACACACATTTATGTCCCTGCGAGCGAATCGCAAGCATGGGTCTCTCGTGTACGGAGTGGGACGACCCCAGTTTCCAGGCGCTCCGCTCGCTGGACGACGTCGACTGTGTTTAGGATGGAGATCTTTGATTATTTCCAGAAGCGATCGCCGGCGGCCAAGACTGGCCTGACGTACTTGGATCAAGATGACGTGTTAGAGGCCGTTGTGATGGACAATAGCAACGGAGAATGGGCCCCGTTTCTTCAGAGTGTTGTAGATGTTCTAGTGTCCGCTTGCGGATACCCTTCCCTCGACTCCATGCTTACTGGAGAGCTATCTACCACGGAACTGTAGCGGAACGATACCAACCGGCAACCTCTTACCTCTCAGTCCCAGCATCTTGTCAAGTAAACAAGCTTGAATACAATTTACCTATGTGTGGGCCGTTTAAGATGAGATCGAGCACTTTTAAATCTTGCACTCTTGGTATAAGAAATGGAGAGGCGTGGATTTTACTTGTCCCATACATTGGTTTAATCCTACTGGACGACGACCTGGCTTCATTAATATTTCAATACACCGCCCAATATGGAAGTGCTATGCATCTACTGGCCCAACCACGGCACATTCTCGGCAAAGTATTCGTGAGAGCTGTATATGATACAATCGATGAGCCATGCACTCTATGTCAACGGACGGTGTGCACTCACTCCGCATTCATTGCTGCCCTGCCAGGATCGTTGCGTGCGAGGTCACGGCAACCCCCTTGACCGTACACATAGTCTGAGGTGCCAGCATATTCTGGGAAGTGTGATGCTTCGTGAATAATCGTCCCAGCCTTGGAGTCGGTTCCCTCCAACGGTGCGTTCCAGAATGCACCACCTGATGTCAAGCGATTGTCAGGGGCTAATTCTGTGGAGAGCGGCGGTTACGTACACAAGTAGACCTCTTGGAAATGTCCCGGAATGAGTACGTATGCGTAGATGCCCTAGAGACACCGTCCGGTTATTGGAAACAGCTTTCTGGATTCGATAGTGCAGCTTACAGGGTCGGTGCAAGTGCAATCATATTTGAAATTTGGTGGGTTAAACCGAATGTTCTGAGAGATTCGGTCAAGGTAAATGACCAATCAACAAAACAGAAGGAAAAACTCATGCACGTACATCATAATGCTGAAAGACAGATTGATAACGTCCTTGGTCCCAAGCTCCAAACCACTGTTAGAATTTGGTTATTCAGTTCACTCGACCGAAGGCAGGTAGAATCGAACCTCAGTATAGCGCCTTGTTCCCCAAGGACCATCGCGTAGGAAGCTATAATTAATCATAAAAGTGAGAAATAGTGTAGCCAGCATAGTTGGAAGACCCACCCGTGAGCGCCATGGGCCATATTCATAGCACGATCCGCTGCGCTATTAAGAGCATTGATTTGTCCATCGTTACAGCCACGAAATAGAGCACGCTTTGCTACTCCTTTTCCGTGCTCAAAAGGTCCAGCCCCGTGCGCTGCTCCGGGTGTGCCCGGCTGAAGACTAGGTCCCGAAAGTCGACCGCTAACAGACACTTCAGCGACTTGTCCCTCAGTTGCTTCGAGAGGCGTAATGGTCCCATCCGCCGACACGGATAAGAATGTGCGAGCACGAGTCGAAGGCTTGAATTTGTATTTGCCAGCTCCTGCAGCTTTGCTAGTGAAATCATAGGTCGAGGCGACTGCAACAACATGTAATGGAGGATAACAAAAGGCAAGCGAAGGGCTTACGGTTGTGAGTGATGTTAACAGTCATTCCAGGTCCGATGATTGTGAAGAGCTCTGATTTGCCCGATTTTACTGCGGTAGTTGGGCTATATTTTACCTGTGCATTTACTTGAGTAATGAGGAGTACGATGAAACGTAACTTCTTACACGGATACCAGTAAAGTTAAGCGACGGGCTGTTGGCGAAGCTAGAGTCCGCACGGGCAATCTGGAATCCATCAGTCTCCCAAGTTGAGAGCAGAGAATTAGGATCCTTGAGCAAGCGGAGGGTCTCGGTACCCGTGTTTTTAATGGAGGTGGTAATTTTAAGAGCTGACACATCAGAAACGGCCGCAGGTCCTAAGCGCAAACCCAGATTGTGAGCGTCACCTGAAAACTCTATAGACGAAAATAGTTACCGGATGTGCTCAAGGTGAGACTGGGTTTAGCAGATACAACTTTAGCACCACAGAGGGTTATAAGAGCCAGTCCCAGATATGCAGCCATGACCATTGTGCACAAGTAAGGTCGTAATTTTCATGGGCAGATACGGGGACTTTTATAGAAAAGAGGCATTCCATTCATTCCTAGTGCACTAGTATTGGAAGTAGGCTCAAAGGCTCGGCGGGACATGAAGCGGCGGCAATCGTATTCGAGTCTTCCGAGTAGCACGCGCGGCGACGCCGATACTGGCCCAGCCGTGCACAAAGATCAGGAGGTTTGATTGGCGCAGGAGAAGCGACAGATTTTATGCAATATTCCGGGGTGACCGCAAGGTATTCTGCTTCTCAGTGTGCAAGTGCAGAAGGGGATCAGTTCCGACATATTCAGAGAATGTGTTTGGCGAGACCGACTTCGCCGAGCTACGTGAACGGAAGCCAGTTCAAGCTGTACTATCGAGTGCCAAGGTATTCTATTCTGCAAGCAGAACGCAGAGACATGATAGCCTGAGGATACGGAAGCTTGTGGTTGATCGGCTGAGGATATACCTGTGTCAGCTGACTTGAGAGCGAACAGGCGCCCTTTTGTATTTGTTGAACCCTACAGTTTTCTCAAGACGAAAGATACATTAGCAAATGGCCAAATCTCAATGACGATCACATTAAAGATATCAGATTCGAAAAATCGAAGAAAGCAAAACGAATGGTAAAAAAACATGTCTTTCAAAGACTCGAAGAAATTGACGAAGAATGAAGAGCACAGAAGTGTACTCAAAGGCAATTCGGGCAGAGGGAATGTGTTTCAGAAGTATGCATGCAGTACAGCTATCGCATACACCCCTAAAACCGAGTATGCGAACTTCCCAATGGACAAAGTAACCGATGCGGCATTGGACCTTTGACATAATCAATATAACTTCGTTCGCCAATAAGACCAAGGAAACCTACTGGATAGCCACTGGATACCCGCGATTTGTAAGGCTTATCGATATTGCAGTACGCCGAGCAGGCGCAGCTACGATGGTTGAAGTGACTCCCTGGTGGGTTATAGCATTAACATAATGAAACAGCTGTCAATAACAAAGACTTTTTTCTCACCGCTACCTTGCAAAGGCCGACAGAAGCCTCGTATGCTTGCTTGAGGTCGGATTGATCCGTGCATGATGACTCGAAGCATGCATACATAGCCTGGACAAATGGGCGGCTCATACATAGGCAGGCATTATCCGTTGGCTCGCACGATCCTAAGTTCGGGTTGTCGAAACAGCCTACCCCGATCAATAAGACTGGCGAGAAGAAACTTGATAACTTACTTAGGGAGCAGGATGGGAATTGTGCCAATGCTTCACAGAACAAATAGAGCATAACCAGGCAAAAGGCAAGAAATTTGACAAACGAGGGCATCGTGGCTGAGCTCGACAAAAAAAAAAGGAGTGTGGCGGGCGAGAAAGGAGTTGGGTATCGATGGGACAGAACCAGTGGCTTAAGTAGGCCGACATTGTCGCAGAATCAGGTCTCAATATCTCGTTGGTCCGACTCGGCTTAGGGGTAAGGTCCTCCTGATATGCAGTTACGACATTGAACGGCAGAAGATGGTAGGCACGACAGGCGCGCCATGGGAGCTCGGCGGAAACCCCCAAAATAGTAAGTATTTACTAGGTGCTGAGATTTTCAGAGTATAGGCAACTTTCTGTTTGTCCGTTGCCAGAAACCATGTGTGAGACATGACAGGCACCGACAGCAAGGCTGGCCATTGTTTGGCGTATATGGTCAAGCGCAAAACGGCCGAACAATTGCCAAATAGCCCCACGTGACACAGCCTCCTTTCAGCTTAAAAGGTTAAGATATGGAAAGAACTTTACAGACATAGGTGCGCCTTGAAGTACTTCATATTTAAAGCCTCATAAAGCCGGTTCGGCTCGCCCAGAGCCACGGAAAGCGCCCAGCTAGCAAATCTTTCGGCAGAGCACAACTTTTCTGCAGTTAGCGAACCGGCCGTGCAGATCAATAAACCATGATATGTGCCTGTATGTTTTCTTCCTCTGTAATAGTCTGTTCCGATCTATCCAGTAGATATTATCTAAAATGATTGCCTTATTCGGGCTACCTTAATATATTGAGGTAAAAGGATTCGGTAAGCATTGATGATCACATTCACTTATAACACGGACATGTAACAGGAAGCAGGATCGCTAAGCGATAACAAATGGGCCTTAAATAAGGCCGTATATCGCAGCATACTCGTCATCACCTTGAGCTGAAGCGTGTAGTTCGATCGTGTTTCGAGCTTTGACCGCGAAATCAGGTCCAGCTAAATGTGTGAGAAATGCATATGCCATGTCTTGCCCGGCAGCTACGCCAGAGCTGGTCCAATAGTTCCCATCAACCACCCATCTCGCTTTTGGCACCCAATGAATCCCGGGGCTTGTTTCTGCCTGAGACAGTTTATAAGTACACGCTACGCTGATGAGCAAATTTGGATATACTTACAACAATCTGCTTGAATGCGGCCTTATTCGTAGTTGCATTCTTGCCTTCGAGTACCCCAGCCTGTGCCAGAACCCAAGCACCCGTACAGACGGAGAGAAGATACTGAAGGCCAGGAGTTTGCGTTTTAACAAAGTTCAGAAGCCCCTGAGTGACATAGGCGGGCCTCGCCCCCATTCCTAACGCAAGTAGTTTTGATTAGGGCTTCAATCCGCCGTAGTACATAGTTTGCACCACTTACCTCCCGGAACCAAGATAAGGTCATACTGGGTTCCATTGACTTGGGCAAAAGTCTTTGTTGGTAGCATGGCAGGCCCAAACAGAGGGCGAGCTGGATCCAATGTTTCCGCCAAGTAGTCAATTACAAACTCGTACGGAGCAAATGGCCAGGCTGGGTTAGTCTGAACCATAGATCCTTTGGTCAAGAATCCGAGGATATCCATGGGGCCTGTGAAGGAACGATAAGCACCATGATAAGTCCCCGTCATGAAAGGTACTTATTGCATATCTAAACCAGCCATCCCTTGGAACAGCACAACCCCAAGTTTGTATGTTGTACGAGTCGTTTCGTTTCGACGACCAAACTCCACCTTATGCGCATTCACTTGAAAACGCATGCGTTATAAGTTGTAGCGTAATTAGTTGGGGAGGAGCTACTGCGTACTAACCATTGAATGCTGCAAGAGCAAAACTTAGCAACCACAAAAGTGAGAGTGAATGTTTGGGGAAAGTCATCGTAGGGACTTGATACAGTATATCACAGAGTGACCAGGGTTTATATAGGTGCGCAGATACCCTAGCCAACGAGGGTACGGGCGATTCTGGGAGTTCTGGGCTTGGTAACATCACAGTCGTGCCAAGTGATCCGCATGGACCGGGAATCCGAATCCTGCCCTGGCAGAGTTGGGTATACTGAGTCAGTTGTCCGAGTAGCCCGATATTAAAGAATGCGATGGAGCCCTGGATACAACCACCGGTGGGTGCATCTTTTGTGCACTCTTACAGCGAAACTGGGGGACGCTGTCGAACGAATGGAGGTAAGCATGTAAGGGAAACTCGCACAAATAGCTCTGCATGAACTCCCAGGATTTTGAAGTTTCTGGCGTCAATGTGTGGCTTTCCATTCAGCCTTGAGGGGTTTGTTTGTTTTCCGCTGAGCTATATTTGCGGACAAGTGGCACACGGTGGCTAGCGCCACCATTTCACCTTAGCCACAGGGTCGACTGGATTCGCTGAGATGCACCAGGGCATGATGAGTATCTCTACGACAGAAGTGTAGTCGATAAATTCGTAAAAAAAAATTATACTAGCTTGTATACATCAGCAAACTCATCGTCATCGACCTGAGCGGCGCGCAACTCGATGATATTCTTTGCCAAAGCTGCAAATTCATCGCCCTCGATCGTTTTGAGAAACTCAAATGCCATATCCTGCCCAGCAGTCACTCCAGAACTAGTCCAGATATTACCATCGACTACCCAACGTGCTTTGGGCACCCATTCAATCGAGGGGCTAGTTGCGCTCTGAGGTTGTGGTGAACAACGGCCAATGCTGCGGAATTTAGCTTACGGACCTTGACTTGATCGAAACTAAACTTGTTCGTGGTAGCTCGCTTTCCGTCTAGGATACCACATCCAGAAAGGAGCCAGCTTCCAGTACAGACGGTCAACACATATTTTGCATGAGGAGCTTGCTTGGCAATAAACTCGTTGACGGCTGGAGATACCATGTCAGGACGAGCGCCGACCCCTGAAATAGACAATCATTCAGGTTTAAACTCAAAGGACAACCGGGCAAAATACAAACCTCCTGGTACGAGAATAATATCAAACTGCTCTGCTGCGGCCTCCTCGAATGTTTTGGAGGCTAGAATTCGAGGTCCAGTCCCCGGCGAAATGGGCTCATGCGTTTCCCCAAGATATTCAATTTTTAGCCAGGTTTTCGGTTTTGGGATTCCCGGCAGAGTGTGGACGGGACAGTCCGCCTCTGCAAAACCGAGAAGCTCCACAGGACCTGTGCGAGACAGATACGGGTAAAAACAGGTTTCTTGACTCATGAGATAAATGCAACTTATTGATAGTCAAGAGCGGTGACGGCCGGAAAAAGGACTACAGCTACCGAAAGTGTCTGAGGGCTAGTCATGGTGGGAGTGGGTACAAGCGGTACGAGACGGCGTGTTAGCACGATATGGGGAATACTCGCAGGTCACATGAACTTATGCTGATGCTGATACTTCCGAACAGGGTTCCACCTGTGTTGTGCTGATTAAAGCTTGACCTGGGTGGAGGAAGCGGGAACCAAGTTGCGCCTGCGGGATCTGACTTGCGCCTGTTCCATGCGCTCCCACCAGATACGCCGATCTCACTTTGCACAGCCGACCGAACCCGGGATTTTCGTGTATGCATCAGCCTGGGCGGATCACAATTAAGCATATCTCTGGGGGGGCGCTACGGCTTTGACTGGCCGACTTGCTTGGTGCTTTGTGGAATCTTGCTACCAATTCGGCACATATGTCCGTGTTCGAACCAAATGAAGAATGAGTCCCAGGAGTAAACCGAAGTACAAGCGAAAGTAAATATTTCCAATAGCAAACCGCAATATGCCAGCAGAGTTTATCTTTCGTATTTCTGCACTGTGGAATCTACACTTGATTGATTTTTACGAGGGATATTTGCGGCTCAAGCCCACATCCTGCTATTGCACATTCAGACCAAACCAAAGATCTCCGCAAACTCGTCATCATCCGGACCAGACGCATGTAGCTCAACAATATTCTTGACCTTGGTCGCAAATGCCTCACCCATCAAATGCTTCATAAACTCATGACCCATATCGGCCCCTGCCGTAACACCAGAGCTTGTCCAGACGTTTCCATCCACGACCCAGCGCGCTTTGGCAACCCACTGAACCGCCTTGCTGGTGCTCTCCTGAGATTCATGGACATTCGATTCAAGCGAGCATGGTCACGATACTGACACGCACCACGCAGTCTTTGAAAGCAGCCTTGTTGGTCGTAGCACGCCTTCCATCCAGAACACCTGCGTCGGCCAGAATCCAACTACCAGTGCACACCGATAGGACATACGTCGCCCCGGGCGCCTGTTTCGCTACGAATTCGCGAACTGCGGGAGAAAGCACGTTTGGTCGGGCCCCCGGTCCTATCACAAGGCCATTGGTCAGCCCTCATCATGGCGGTTCGAGTTCACAACACACCCCCAGGGACAAACACGATGTCATACTGTTTACTCTCCACCTCAGCAAACGTTTTCGAGGGGGCGATTTGGGCGCCTCCGCTTGGAGTAATCGGTTCGCGCGATTCGGCGACGTAATCAATCACAACTTGTGCGTCGGGTGTCGGCCAGCCAGGTCGAGTCTTGATATACGAATCGGGCGTCGCGAAATGAATCATTTCTAATGGCCCTGTGCGCGCGGAGTTAATACAGCCCGAGTACTTGCTGAGAAAACTAAAACTTATTGGACATCCAAAAAGGTGACTGCTGGGTACAGGACAACGGCAAAAGAGTAAATCTTGGATGTCATGTCCGAGGATGTATGCGGTCAAAAGGGGATGTAGCAAAGGTTACATCCTACCATGCTCGCTCTATGTACGTGGGCGACATGTGACTCGACCCCCGAGCAGCCCGCGATAGATCAGTCAGCGTCTCTTCTCCAAGTCGAATCGATCACCCAACACCACGCTCTCGAACCCACGCTTCGTTTCACTCCCAGCCTCACGCTCAAGGTGCATCTTCAAGAACCAAGCGAATATCCTATTCTATTTAGCACAAGTCCTATACATTCATCAGAAAGGGAAACTAGGGCATGGGGTTCATCTCCGAGGACGATATGGAGGACCACTGAATTACACGGATCGGAGGACAAGGAAAAGGAAAGACAAACGCACAAAAGTAATAAATAGAACAGCCAAGTCATGTCACACTATCGGCTCGCGAGCGGAAGCAACCCTTTTACAGTATGAACCATCGTATGGAACGCTATTGGTACTGATTGATAGAGACCCCATGCAATCACGACTACAGACAGACCCAATTAGCAAAAGCTTGTACCAATTCGATAATCAACTTACTCAAAAGAATAGGAAGCCAGAATAATACAAGCATACGATCCTCTGCAAAAGAAAAACCACCACAGTCAATTCCGAGAAACAGTCTCGCAAACAAACCACTCACTCTTCAGCTTGCGCATCTTCTGACTATGATGGGTATACGCACGGACCTCCCGCTCCGTCACCTCGGTCGGGTAATACCCCAGTCGCCTCGCCATCTTGGCTCGCAGCTGCACATCGGCCAGCCCTGATGCGGCACCCTCGGGTTGCGGAGCCGGCGGGTAGGTCGTCGTCGTCGCCGCCGCCATCGCGGGCCGCGCGCCCGGTTGCGATGCCTGTTCTTGCCTGGCACCCAAGAACCCACGGAACGCACCCAGATCAAACGCGCCCTTTTCTGGCGTTTGCGGCCACGGAATCGTCACAGGCCACGCGGGCAAGGCGGGTATGTCCGGCAGATTGATCTGCGCCAGCGGCCAGCCCTTTTGGGCAAACGTGCGATGGAACCACGTCGACGGGACTTTGGGCACCTCGCCCAGGAACGGAGGCCGCACGTCTGAAATCGAGTCGAGCGACGGTCGAGAAGGTTGTTCGGCGTACATGTCATGGCCGCTCGCATCGTCGTGGCGCGGAGCATCAGCCTCGTCCTCGCTCTCGGCGTCTGCTGAGCGCCCTGCCTCGTAGTCGCTCACATCAGCCTCCACACCAGCCTCGTCGTCGTCGGCCGTCGCCGCCTCCAATAGAACCTCCTCTTCCTCCGTGTCGTCTTCCTCCTCGCTCCTCTCCAGCAACTCGACAATCTCCACGTTTCCACGTTCCCTCGCAACGTCCACCGGGGACATTCCACACGAATTCACAATCTCCGTATCCGCACCTCCACGTAATAACGCTCGTGCACACGCAAGCTGGCCTCTCAACGCCGCCAGATGCAACGGCGTTTGGCCAGTCGCGTCCCGAACGTCTGGGTCCGCACCACGCGCGAGCAGATCGGTCGCGAACGCGTCGTATCCAAGCACGGCGCACAAATGGAGCAACGTGTGGCCCGTCTCGTTTTGCAACGAGACTACGGTTCGGGTCGGGACCGAGCGCGAACCGACGTTGGGCACATCGAGCAGGGTCAGGAATTGGATGAGCTCTTCTTGCCGGGTGGGGCCGGGCGCGACGTTTGCAGAGTCGATGGCCGAATGGGCTAACCGCGTGGCGGGAACGTTTGAATTCGTCGGGTTGGATTGCATCTCTCCAACCGCGACGATCCTACGCGCGATATTGTACGGCTCCTCGCGACGACCCGTCATCCCCTGCCCAACCACGCGTAGCACAAGCTCCATCCTGCAGCACGCAGAACCACCATCAGCACTTGATCCAATCACCAAACAAACAAGCTACTCACAAGCTGCGATCGACCGAATCATCCTTGTACGTAAAGATGACCTCGCGCTCGCCGTTCGCACGCGGCACATGCTCATACCCCTTGATCGAAACTGGCACGGCACCAGGTTGAGCAGCGGGTGGCAACAGACATACGAGCGTATTCCCGCCCCAGGGCGCAGTCTCGGTCGCGACATAGTCCCCAAACTTGACCTCGTAGGAGCGTGTAAAGTTTTCGCCCAGGAGCGTAACTTCGATCCCGCCTTGCACAGGCCCCGTATTGGGCACCACCCGGCTGACGCGCGGAATAGGCGTTGGATCCGGCAGCGACAAGTCCATCGACTCGGGCGGCCAGCTGGCTGTCGCGGGTTCCCAAGCCGTAGGATGCTCGACATACATCGCAGGCTGAGCCCCCGGTCCAGCCAAATCCTGGAACGAGCCATCCCACATGCCCGCCGAGTGGTCAAACTGGTCTTCAAGCATTTGTGTATCCACAGGAGCGAACCGGCCACCGAGCCCGAGATCCAATCCGTTCCCTCCACCCAAAAATGCAGGATCGGCGTTCATCAACGCACTGAGCTCCAGCTCGCCTAATACCCCTCCGAGCCCAGTCCGCACGGGGGAATGCGATCTCGTCTGAACAGGCGAGTGGACCCTGGAATGGGCCCTCGTTTGTACAGGCGAATGGATCCGCGAACCAGGGGTTTGTGGCCTCGTATGAACCCTCGACTGAATGGGCGAATGCAGGGGCGAAAGCAGCGCATGACCATTGACCGGAACCATCCCATCTCCGAGCTGGAATGCATCGCCGTTGAGCATGGCAAACATCCCAGGCCCGGTCCCATTGAACTGCACCGGACTCTGGGGAGGGGGCGACATGTATCCCTGCGTCGAAGGGCTGCCGTAGCTTGATGCCGGGTTTCCGTTTCCATTGACAAAGCCGTTCGCCATGGACTCTTCCTTGACCGTCCCTCCCAGCCCCAAACTGCTCGCTCGGCTGGTGCCAGTACTCCTGGCATAAGGTTTTGGCATCCGATGTTGCTTCTTTTTGCGGGCGACACCTTCCTGTTGTTGCTGGTGCGCCTGAGCCCGAACTTGGACTTTTCGAGCGGTGGATTTATGATCATCGGTAATCAGGATGGGTGGAGTAATGCCTGTGCCGACTGTCCGACCAGTGTGGTCTCGGAGGATAAATGTGATACTACGAAACGAGTGGTCAGCAAGGCCTAGAACGAGGAACCTAATAAAAACAAGCAAGTAGAACCCCCAAGAATAGAACAGAAGCTCGAACCAAAAAAGACAAACTGGACCGCAAGGGTGTGAAATGAAAATGAAAATCCGCAAATCACCAATCAAAGATGACAGCTCCCAAATCCGACGCAAAAAAGTCCCTCCCAAATTAGGAATAAAATAGACACGTACCAAAACCCGAGCTTTTCCGAGTGATGACGACAATAACACGTCAACCGAACCGGGAGATCAACTGTGCCGGTCTTGAACTCGAGCACGTCAGAGCAGTTGTAGAGCACGATCTTGTCGTCTTCCAGACCCGTACTCGGTTCAAGAGGCGAAGGTTCAGGGTCATTCGGACCTGGATTTCATGTGAATAAAAAAGAAATTGGAAACGAGAGAAAGGGGCAAAAAGGGGGATGTGGAGTAAAAGGGGGGGGGACAAGGAGGAAAAAATAAAACATACCCCTCCTCTTTCTCTCTGCTCTCTTTGCCTCCCGCGCTAGACATTTTTTACACGCCCGCGCGGCTGTATTAGGCGGAGAGGCAACATTAACCATTGTATGGAGCGTAAGCGTCTGCTCAGGCGTCGGAGCTAGAAAAAACTAAATGTGTCAGTATGCGAATGAACCAAGGGCGCAATGAATAGAAACGAGTAGAGAAGTATGCTCTCCCGGGAAAGGAAAATAGGGGAACCCGGTCATCAGGTCTCACGCTGATTCGCTCGTCATGGTTAGGCTACGGACACAGCATCGATACGCACTCGACAACACCCCAACAGACATAGAGCGAAAGGGCCAGGAACCCCAACAGTCTGAGAGCCCGCCGAGCGCCGTGGATACTCTCGTAATCCAAGCTCAGGCATCGATCCGCCCATGGCGAGCACGCGCCGAGCCAAAACTAGCATGCCGGTGAACGCAGGGATGTGACGCAAAGAATACGTCCCTGGTGCGCATGATCAAGAATCCAACCCATACAGAAATGGCACCAGGCATTCCCAGCAGAAATTAAGCAGCCGAGAATCGAGCAGCGCGCGCGGATAGAGAACCAAGAAACTATCATTATCCACGCGGCGCACTCACCAATCTTTGCGTCTTTGCGGCCTCTACGCTTGGTTGCTGAGCCGGCAGGGAGAGTGATATAATCCCAAGAGCCGACTGTGGGTGCAGTGGGATTGACATTGGGATAGGCAGATATTGTTTGAGCTGCGAGACGGATGAGCCGAAACCAAGAGTAGATGATAAGAGAGACACACGATGATGCCCAAATCGCTGATCCCACACCAAATCAATAGTAACTTTCAGCTGAGTCTCGACGCGCGACTTGGCCCCCTGGAGTGGTACATTCCGCACTCGTATAGGCAAGCTGGTTCCGTCCGTCAGCCTGGCGAAAAAATCAAGCGCCAAAACCACAACATACTTGATACATGTCTCCTTGGCGGGGTAACAACCTGACTGGGTTCTTCTTGCTGCAGCGACTGTGCTTGTTGTTCCGGTTGTTCGGGGTCCGGAACCGGGACCGAGGCGGGTGGCCGAGGAACAACGTGCGTGCGCAGGGGGGGAGGCACGTGGTACGTGCTCGACAGCACACTGTGCAATCGCTCGTACTGTGTGCTCGTGGCGGCCGGGATTATCGGAGTCGCCGCACTGACCAAGTCCGTCAACGACCATCCCCAGCTGGTCACATCGACTCACTCGAACGCCGAATCATTGATGAACGCATTGAACAACGTCGCCTCTTCCAGTTCTTTGGGCACCTCCGACACCGCCGACAGGGGCACCGCGAGTGGCAGGTCCGAGCTCGACGGCGACGAGTCTGAGGATGGAGTGTTGGGTGACGACGACCGGCTCCGCATCGTGGTCGAGAGCGAACGGCAGCAGTTGCACCGCCACGGAGTGATTACGTGTTTACTCAAGCGCCGGGCTCATCGATCACAGGAATTCGCCATGGAAGACGCATGTATGCACCCGACCCTGGACATGCGCCATGTCCGGCAGCCAGAGGCAAACCAGGCAGCCCATCGCACGCGTTCGTCGCATCATCCTCACAGCTTTTCGCGTGCTTCCACGTTGTCATCCACCACGTCTGCGATTGCGCAGGTACCCAAACTCGCCGCCATGCCTGTTCATTCCGGATCCTGTCTCGCTATCCTGGTGACCTCGATGAACACAGGCTGCTCACGCTCGGTATTCGCAATAAACATGCGCAACACTTGTACTATATGCTAGTCATTCTATTCGACTAGAGCCCCTGATTTTACTCGACTAGCCGCCTCGCGGATGCCCCTCTGAAGGTACTCAAGTCGGGTCGTCATGAGTAATCAAAAATAACAATCTATAATGTCACTCACAATATCAAAACGCACTACTCGCATCACTCCTGAATTATGCGAAATTCCAACAACCGCTTCTTGAGGGAAAAAATTATCTCTTGGCACGGTCGCGAAACGATGACGTAGCTAAGACTTAAAAAGCCTTGGCTGCCATGATCGAGAAAAGGCAAAAGCTTGGCTCACCCCGCCCATCGTACAGAGGCAACGAGTCGCACTGATCGGTGCCACTCTCCAGAGCCGCGCCAGGTCGACCCTTGAAACACAAACCAAACAAATCGGCCACCGAGCCGGACAACAAACTCGCCTGGAACTACCTTTAGAACATCCATTTACCCATGTAGTACTCACTCGACCTGCTCACCCCGAGGCACGTCGAAACATTCGTTTCAATCTAGAGCCACTCCCCAACACCATAACTAGTCTGAATTTCGGAACCAGAATCAAGCTAGAATTCCTACAGACGTGAAGGGCTTTCTCGTCCGGTCTCACGAGAGCACAATAGCGATTAGATGCGAGCACCCCAACACGAACCCATACCCGCCCCCACGAGAAGCACTAGCAACCGGTTTAGCCTCTAAGATGCTTGAATTTATTCGTCAAGACGGTGGACACGTTGGCGATCGAGAACAGCTTTCCGTCTTGATTGACACTAAAGCGCACCAGGACACGAAAAATCACGAGCAGACTCGTCTGCCGACGCGAGACATGAGATGCATGCTTTATAGACTCTCACGCAGGTTATGCTGGTGGAGCCGCCCACAGAAGCCATCGCATTACAAGCAGTTCGCAGAGGCCCGTCGTTGTCCCGATGTGGCAGGAGCCAATAATGTAACGAACATTGTGGTCGAAATACGATCTACTAAACGAACGCGGGGAACGATGTTCAGGTAGACTTTCGTGATGGATTGGCGGCAAGCGTCGCTACGGCCTGACAAAGGGCTTGAAGCTCGTGATGAATATCAGGAAAAGAGTCGACTAATCACGAAATCAAGGCCACTGGCGTTTCACTCATAAATCTCAAGCCCACAGAATAGGCTTGAAACTGGGATGCGTACTTTGACAATGCAAACACCGGGAGAGGCCTGGATCGCTGTTGACGACGAAGCGGACAAAAAATAGATTATTTCCTCGGTAATATTCGGACGCCTCAGATTGACTTGATGTTCAATCCAATGCTTGTCTTCACAAATGCGGACCCACTCCGAGGACAGACTTAGATCTGTCGCCCTGTTAAGTCACAAGAGTGCAAGGCTAAACCGACTGGGATAGAGATCACAAACAACCCTTGCATTCCATTCTACATTTCAGGCTACACATCGAGAACATCATGTTGAGAAGGTTAGATTCGTCGTCCATCGCTAGGCCGGGAGTTTACAGATCAGACTATGACGGTGCCGGTTCGACGAAGTATTAAACGTAGAGGAACACCAAGAATGCGGACACGAATATGCTAAAGATCACCACAAAAAGTTAGTTTACAAACGTTCGGAGTTGAATTCAATGCGTCTTACGAGCGATTCCCAGATGCCCATATAGATGCTCCTAGTGATCAGCGTGAGCTTCGGGGTATGAGGCAAGGCATAGTAAAGCTAACCCTTAGTACGATCGGCCGACGGCCGACACCCTTGCAATCCCTCACGGGGCACTCGAGAGAAGCCCTCGATGGCGCGAGGGTTCTTCGCTTCCGTTGGCCCTTGAGCCACTGGATAAACCTATCGACATCATCCTTGGTGGCGAGCACTCCATAATCTGGGACTGTTATTCCGAATATTCGTTCCCCAGGTGGTTGGAATAGATCAACCGGAGGTAATATGTCGCCATGTCCGCGAAGAGACTGTTCGAGGTCCGAGTTTAGAAAGCCTTCGCCAATGAGAGGACTACCGTCCCAGTCGTGGAATGTCGGGAGATTGATATTATAAGTTTGATTGTTGGTTAAGCCCGGGAGCTGAGGCGCTACATAAATAGCTCGGGTCAGGAGATGTCTGCGGCAATTCATTTTCACTCTTACTAGAGGGGTCGATCATCCCATTTGACGTCTCGACAAGACTATTATAAAACGTGACGCGATCGAGTCCCTCTACATCCGCATGTTGCCCAGGCGGGGGCGTTGAGGCAGCCCCTACCCCGGGGGCTTCACCTGTGTAAGATCGGGGGTTGACAAAGTAATTTCGTTCCTCTGGAACTGCATACAAAATACCTGACTTGTCAATGTAAACGAACATCCGTGCATTTATGCATAATTTCAACTCACAGCATAGAGTTTGTTATTTGTCTCGGGTGCGGAGATGTATTGCTATAAGAAGCGTGAACTTCGACTCTGACTAAAACCTTCGATCAAACCCAACCTACGTTGAATGGTAATTGATCCATATTATATTCGACCAGTTCTTGGTAATCTATTCAAAGCCCGTTAATGATTAACACGCCAGAGTAAAATAATTCGTAAACTCACTTGGGGCCTCATTGTTGTGTAGCCCTGAATTTGAGTTTGGATTGTCATTGCGCACAAGCGTGGCAACTGTTAAATCAGTACCATTCTGGATTGAAAGTAATCCAAACTCACATATGCCTTGTGAGAATTCTATATACTGCTGCGTGTGATCCATGATGCAACGATCTATATATGCGGCCGCAAACGATCAGCGCAAGCCAGGAACGTGAATGGGATGGCGGAAACGAACCCAAATTCGATCGGTTGCTTCGCACGAAGGCGAGGGCGGTGTATATAGAAATCTCCCGAAGGGAGGATACGAATTGAGGTTGGAGGTGTGTCTCTTTGTTCTTCAAGTCCTCTCAAGGCAGAGGACAATATGAGAACGGATACGTGTAGCAGTGTGTCGGGGACGATAGTTTATATACCTCGCAAGCCACAAAAATGGATGGGCGCCTTGTTAAGCTCGTCAATCACCTGTCCAGCTTTTGCCTAGCTTGCGCCAATCCCGAAGGAGAGACATGCTTTGGTGCATACACGTGGTGATGAAGTTTATTACATAATGATCGCTGGTGGGATGAGTCGCCTTGCTTTGGAATGCTCTCGCCCCTTTGTATATATTTCTTTCGCGTGAAGACTGAAACATTGTCTGGGCGGGTGATATTCAAGGGCTGTCGCTGATTTCGTGAGGATATACTTTATATCATAGCACACGTGTATACTCTTAGATCCGCCTCTTGAGGTACGGAGATTGCGCGGGTTTCTGAATCGACCTATACCATCCTGCTGTTCCCTATTTATATACTATCGATTGCTCGCTCGAGAAATCGGCGCAATATAAGCGTTTAGGAGACGTTGTTTCATTTAACAAAGTTTTGTATGAGTAGCTCGGTGGTGGATCCTGCGCCAACGAAACCGGGGACGGCATTTGACTTAGGGATGGCCTGGCGCGGAATGATTGGCGATTGGAAGCGCTCGCCACCCCTGGCCCGCCAATCATGTATGATAGCACCATATATGGCTTGATAGTTCTGGCCATATCACTCGTTTCCGTGGTCCGAGACAATAACGGAAACAATAGGACCAAAGGTCCAAGATCACTATTGCAAAACGATAGTTACAGGGGCAAAGTATGATGCGACACATCTCGATACGTTTCTCCATCTACTTGGGGGACACGGTTGGTTCCGGGCGGAAGCGGCATGTCTTGATGTGCCGAGCTCGGTTCGACGACGTACTAAGTAATGAGGTACATCCGACATTGGGACATTTGACTAGTCGCGGCCTCAGGTTACTCCTGTCATATCAATACCATCACCCCCACGATAGCATACCTGTCACCCTTAGATGCGAATACATATGCTCCTGGATATAACGATAGTAAACACCAAGCCTATAATTTCATTTTTTAACTAGCCTTTAGCACATATGGGCGACGGTGGGCCGGTAGATCGCGGCAACTCTCAAACGGACATATGAGAGGAGGTTTCGTCGCTTTGCCTCTGGGCTTGCGTTGAGTTTTGAGGGATGCGACGTAGGAGTCGATCCCGTTTTTCGTGCTCAGGGGAGCATTTGCTAAGGTGCTGAGACTATTGGTCAAATGTTAAAGGGCAAATGTGCCGTGCTTCAAATCGCTAAAATACCATTACCCGTGCGAATCGATGTCAGGCACACTGAATTCACCCGCAGCAGGCACCGAGTTTGTAGCCATAACGGATGATTGAACTTTATTGTATTAATAGATGATTCAGACCAGAACTTTGGGGTGGGTATCGGGCGTGGTGCTCAAGCTTACCGAAATTTGGGCTTGGATTGTCGCTTTCCCCTGTATGCGGACTACTTTCAACAGGCGCTTCGGTTGAGTATTGAGTCATCAGCTCGCGTTGTGTTATAGTGTTAGCTAAACATGGTACAATTTTGAGGCTTGTCCATGCGGCGTCTTCGTTGTCGTAGACGTGTTTGCGCGTATATTTGATAGTGTTCATTTCTTCCTGAATAGAGTACAGGTGTCCTATGTGGTCGACGTGAAATACGAGACCGCCAATCTGGAAGTTTGAGTTTGGTTGGATTGCGCCGGAGGGAGTCGTGCTGGGGACTAGTGGATCCAGTTCTTGGTATAACTGAATGATGCCGTCGGCACCGTGCCGAAAAATGTTCCCAAAAACGGTAAAGAAGCTATCTGTATGCATGCGCGGGTTAGCACCAGACAATCAACATCTAATGTAGAAAATAGAGCGACCTTGGCCAGAGGTAGAGAGTATGATGTTCTAGTCGAACAGAATTTAGCCCCCCGAATGCTCGCGTTCAATATTTCGAAGGGACCTACATCTGCGGAGGGGCCGCTAGGTGGCGTCGCCACACATAAGTAATCTGCAGAAGATTTCAGTAATTCTACACATCAAATTCGAAAGACATACCAAATGTATCGGTGAGTATGGTTGCAAAGGATAATCTACATCCCAAGATTGAGTCTGGATCGTCATTGTGTTGAGATTGCGATGCTATAAACCCGGCATCGCATGCGCATAGTGGAGCCCCCGACTCGCTGGCGAGTACGGGAGCATCATGGGACCCTTGCAATGAATCCAGCTTGAAGGATTCTATTGGTTATTTAGCTATCGTCACTATCGCTCCGAAACGCAATATAAGCACGGTACCCTATAACTATGGCAATGAACGGCCTAGAGCCTACGAGGGAGGCTTTACCATGGACAAATATCTGAAAAATAGTGCAACCCAGTAGCTGAAATTGCTTGGGAGTATTTGACCAGGGCGTAGGCGGGGTGTCGGATGTGGCTGTCGTGGCTATGGCCCAGATATTATATTTGAAAATGATGGATTGGCGTGTTCGAGTCAGTGTGACTTCTCGATTGGCGCATCTCATTGGTCTGTGATTTACACGTGTTGTTTATCTTATCAGGTCTTACCAGGAATGATATGTGTGGAATCGAGCCTGCTAGAAAGCTTCGGCTCGCGCGATGGGTAGTGTGGTGCACCTTAGAACGGACCTCGTTCCCAAGCTTCGGTAGCCGCCAGCATCGTATATACAGAACAGAGCCAAGCGGAGCTGTTCAAGGTCTGGGAGGACACTGTTCGTTGGCGAAGGTGCGACCGCGGCGGTCCTGTCTTTATGGCGCGAGCAGCCACGAGCATATAATCCTTCGTCACAAATCAATTTTCACTAGAATCATAATTGGATATATTGCCGTCCGAACAGATGGTCATAGAGTTAGAAATAGACAAATAGAACTCAGTAACAAGAGCGATTAAGACAATAAGATTAAAATAAACCGGTCCGGTACGAACGAAGAGATCATGCTCCAGCCGGGATCGTAGAATTATTAGTTTTAGGCCGTTTATAATACCGTTTCTTTTTCCTTGGTCCGTTTGCAGTCGTAGAATTCTCCTGGATGCTCGTGAGGGGCGGGGCGGTCTCGACGGGGTTCTGAGGAGGTAGAACAGTGGGCGCGGTAGGAGGCGGAGGATTAGCAGCTGTAGCAGAAGCACCCTGCGACGCCTCTTGCTGCGCGGGTAGGTTTCGTTTCTTGGATCTGAATGCCGATTGTGCTGTCGTTGCCTTGACCTAGATTTTGTGGGGGGGCTGCCGACAGAATCAGACGGCCGAGAGGAACTGGGAGTCATCGGTTCCTGAGGAGGTTCAACAATTGGCGTCGAGGGCTGAGGCGGGGGATTATTTAGTACGCTCGTGACTGCAGGCTTTGTCTCGACCTCGGCTTGCGGTGATGCCTCGTCTGCAGACCTGCGTTTGCCGTGTCTTGGCTTTTTTGAACGAACCAAAGGAGCAGTAGCGGGAGCGGGGATGGGAGTTGGATCGACAACAATGTCCTGCAAATGCGTTGGTCGTCCCTTCTTTCCGAAAGTAACCGGCAACGCCGCAGGCAAAGAAGGTGATGGGTATGATAGACAGGCTCCAGGACCTACACTCGGAGGCGGAGGTGCCTGTTTAACATGGTTCCCTGGGGCCTGAGGCATGACAGGCCACTGAACTGCTGACGATTGGGCCATGACAGGCGATGGCATGGGTGACGCAGTACGATGAGAATGAGCCGAAGGCAAGGACGAAGACGCAGAGCGCGAAAACGGCGGTATCTCCAACTGAGCGAGTGGCAACTTGGGAGATGTCCACGCAGTCATCCCATGCAACCGCTGGAGTCGAGGAGGCAAGGCTGCTAGAGACGTGTGAGCGGGAGCACCCCAGCCCGACTGTTTGGCGACGACGGGGGACGCGCTCCGAGCCCGAACAGCCTCTTCGATAGCACTGGCGCTCGCGGCGACCCGCTTCTCCAGACCAGATCGGAGAGAGTCGAGGGCTGGGTTCGACTTGGGGTAATTCGATGGTGGAGCGGGGACACTGGGCTGGAATTTGTATCCAGACGGAGGGTCGAAATACGCATTGATCGACGCTTGCACCTGGGCCGCCTGGGCGTATAGTGGATGATCCACCAATTGCTTTTGCGGCCGATGCGGATTGATGGGATATCGCGGAACATGAGCTGCGGACGAGGGGGGAGCGGTTGTGTGTTTGGCCTGAAGGCTTTGTAGTCGTTGGGAATGATTAGGACCGGCATTGTCCATCGCGAGCTTGACAATCGCGCTTTGGACGGCCTCGACGGCGTTGGCCCCTAGAACAAAGGTTCAGTGTCATAAACGTACAACATACGTTTGCGACATACCTGAACCCGAACTCGAAGGTGAAGACCCCTTACTCGCGTAATACTTGGACGCCTCGCCACCGCTCCGGATACAGTCCACAGCGTCCTCAGGACTTGGGACAGTCCGGTCCGGCTCTAGCCTCTCGACCAAGCCGTTCAGGCATGCCTCCACCTTTGCACCATCTAGGTCATTGCACGCCTCATTGACCAGGTCGATCACCCCTTCCTCCAGCTCACTCTCATCCTCGCTCGAACTCGCGTCCGTGACCATATCCTCCTCGTCCTCTTCATCCGACACCTCAATCACCATGCTCTGGTTCCAATCACCCGCAAAGCTCCTGCCGACACCACCCTCGGCATTCAACGGCGGCTCACAGCTCCACGCTCTCCGAACATCATCGGTCTGGGGTTCGCCAGCACCAGGCGGCGGCGGGACGGACATCGTTCGACGCGAAGATCCGATCGTCGGGGCGGGAAGAAGCGGCGCAGAGGTCCGCACGGCGGGAGATAGCGGCGGTGGCGACCAAAAGGAAGGTGGGGGAGTAATGATCCGCTCGATGGCTGGCTCGGGCTTTAGATTCTCAGGAGCGTTCGCGCCCTCGGATCCCACGTGACTATCCCCTGTCGCGACAGCATCCAATTGGTGACTAAGCGCAAGCCGCTCCCCCTTTTCAGGGCTTGAAATCAGCCTCAACGTCGGAACCGTACGCCCTACGACTGTATTTTGGCGTGTTCGCACCGGACGTGGAGACTCGATCCCTTGAGATGCTCGGTATTTCATAAACGACTCGGAGGAAACGAGCGGAGAGGCGATGGAAGGAGCCGCTTTAGTCACAGCGGGCGAGGAAAGCACAAGAGCAAGTTCAGAGGCGATGCTGGGCGAAGGAGGGAGTGGAATCTGTGACGGTGATAAAGGAGGAGACGGTGGGAGTGGAACGCTTGTGGGAAGATGTGGAGCCAAGTTTGACAGCGTCGCGATCGGTGTAGTGTTCTTTTCGGGAACAACCGAGAGGTCTGTTTCGATAGGAGTCGGCGCTTCAGTTGATGATAATGACGCCTTTGCAGACTGTCAGTACTCGTATCCGTATCCTAGCGAGCGCCAAACGTTTACCTTGGTTACACGCAATGATCGCCCAACCTTTTTCGGTCTGCCCTCCTTGCTTCCCTGCCTCTTCATCACCAGCGTGTCAATTCCAACCATTTCTCCCAAAGAATCCGTTCGTCCACCTCCTCGCCCTTTCGTTGTTTCATACGCCCGGAGCTTTTTGACTGCCTCTGCAGACAATCCCTGCACAGTCCAAGACATAGACCGCGGTCGGCGATTCCGTTGAGGAGACTGGGTATGAGACTGAGACTGGCGGTAGCGCGAAGGGGAGTTGGGTCGCGGCCCACGACGTTGGGGAGAAATCGCATGCATCGAATCGCTGCGTTGGCGGCCGCGCCCGCCGCTACCACCCGTCGCGCGATAGTGGTTCGGAGGAACAGGACCAGCCTGGAATCCGAACGGGTAAGGCATATCGCCCAGAGTCTGAACAGGTCGGTCACCGAATTCGGGAGCGTATGCCGACCCATAGGCGTTGCATCCTGAATATACGACCCCCCTCTGATCCAATCCTATAACATTTCCATTCATCCCTGCGTTGCCAACGTGGCCAACATTCATTCCAAGCCCGACCACTTCGTGCCCAAGCCCGGGTACGTTCGGACTCCCAGCCGGCCAGCGGCTTTCTGCTTCATGTCGGCAAGCGCTCAGCATCAAAAGACTCTCCATCCGAGGAATTGCTGCTCGCTCGGGATGCACTCTAAAATCTTCGTCCTCCAAATCGACTGGAGGAGAGGTGCTCGGAGTACGAGGTGAAGCGCTTTTGCCTGAAGAGGACGGCGCAAAGTTGTGAGTCGAATGAGCATGATGCATGAGTTTCTCGGGAGGCCTATATGGCGAAACAGCTGAAGTAGACGACAGCGACGGGGACTCTGGACAATGGGAGCCACCGAATTGAGACAACTGAGAACGATTGCCGAGGTGACGCAAATGGGCACTTGAATCCGGGTTCGGATATTGCGGTCGAGTGTTCTGGACGCTTAAAAACCGAGGTTCGTCGATCGTAGGCAGTGTGGAAGAATAATACGAAGATGATGGATGCGCAGTCGAAATAGAATGCCTGTATTGCGAAGAACTCTTTGGGAATCCCCTTCGGCCTTGAGATAAGATGTCGTCATCGTGATTGTACAACGAGTGGGACGGAAATAGGGGTAAAGCAGCGGAGCGGGTTTGCAAATATCGGGGATCAGGAGTGGTGAACGCCAATTCGGCGTTGCGTTGGTTCAGCCTTTCGGTGTCGATTCGGAGTGGTGTGGGAGACTTTGAACGACGTCCCGAGGAATAGGCACTAGGTGTTACCAGTAGCGAGGCCGTTGACTTGACTGGAGATGAGCGAGCAGAAACGCCCCACTCGGATGCCGAAGACGAGGACCACTGATGCTCACGAAAGGCTGGTTCGCCGTACATGGGAGTATGGATACCCATGCGCTGTTGGGTTGTGCCAACGGGAGGTTTGGGTGGAGAAGGTCGGTTGCGTGATGCGCTTTGGCGCCGAGCGTATTCCGATTGTGCTGGACTATGAGACACGCTTCTGGAAGTATGAATAGATGACAAGGCCGAAGTGAGTTGTTCCTGATGCGTCGGACCGGGAAGCGAGTGGTCCCGTGTGGGGCTCGATGGGGCGTGTTGGGGCGCACTTGAACAGAGTGACGAAGTCGACGGTCGGGAGTCGACCGGGCTCAAAGGCGAGTCGGATCGGGTGGCGAGTGAGCCCACGGCCGAGTCTTTGCTCGGGCTCGAATATAATACGGTTTCAGCACGACATTTCGCAAAGCGCCGGCGGTCGGATGCTTCCGAAGCACCTTGGCTTGGCCCCTGGCTCGACCCCAGGCAGACCCTGTTAGAAGGCTCGCGGTAGCTGGCACTCGGTGGAACCTGGTCCACGCTCGCCGGGGAGATAATAGATGCGAGGGCCTGTTCACTGGTCGTCGAACGGGGCAAAAGCGCAAAGCTGGCAACGATATGTTGGAAACAGGCATTATCGACACGCGATAGAGGTATATACCGCACGAAAAAAGCGACATCAAGCCCGGTTAGCTACCGTCGTCCTCGGCAACACGCGCAAAACGTACGAGTAATCTGGGAGCTGGACGTCATAGCCGAGAGCGAGGGCATCGAGAGCAGCTTGGCCGCGCTTTGAGGGGGTGAAGCGGTGGGTACCCTCCGAAATGGAGCTTCGTCGTCGAGGAGTGTACATCTCTGCTGACGTGGTTCAAATGGGGGAGTTAATGAAGGGGCTTATCAGCAGGGACCGCAATATCATACCGCAATTTCCGGGCGTGTCGCATGTGCTGCTGTTGGGAGCAAGTCCAGCCAACTTCGGAATCAACAGCCCACGACGTTAGGGGCTAAACATAAGACGTCGATCACCATAAGACCGTCGCTTCCGATTTCACGTGATGTTGGCGCCTGAAACTCACAAAATCAAACACAGCCAACGTGTGGCGCCAGAGCTCCATGCAAACAATCTCCTGGAGAACTTCCCGGGCATCTGATACGATAATATATACAACATGAATAACCAAACCCTACTTCATACTCCGCACAAGCACACTATCCCTGACGGGCATTGACGCCGCCCGGACCCCACGACACTATCTCTACTATGGTATTCAGCGGGATGGTATGTTTCATTGACCTAATGTGGACCCTATACATCAGTAGTTCTATCAGAACCTTGTATCCCGTTGAAAAGTGACACAGTATGCTCTCGGGAAATGGACGCAGGAGACCTTTTTGAAAATAACGGGATACCACCCCATGATCTCAATGTGACAATTCTACGTTGTGTTTCTCTTGGGGGAAGGATCTCTGCTCCATGAGCCCGCCTTACTAGAGAGCTGTTGATTATTAAATCACTTGCCCCATTATTTCAAACGCTTTAACAGTGTGCCATTCTTATGGTGCATGGACCGACTGAGTATATGCAGTCGTAGGAACTAGCCCTCCTCAAACGAGATGACACACTAACCGAGTCTGGTCACATACTAAGTGACCTTTGCAAGTGTGTTGGTCGACTCATTCTCATCGATTATGTTTGCCTACGCATACATCATGAATAGTCCAGTCATACTGTTATCAAGCGGTTTCCCAAGACTTGTCCTATAACACCGGCTAGTTCGCTCTCACAAACTGCCAAATCTGATAGCCTTCAGACTCTGAATCTTCTTTTTGCACTTCCACCTAATTAGGAATTATATCAGTCATGCAGCACGAGGCTACGAAATGTACTCACATTGGGACCGCATCAGCAGGAACCCGTGCCCCGAGAACGAGCTCGCTTCCTTTCGGCATAATCCTGTCCCCGATCGTCACATTGAGCTAATGCAAACACATCAACTTGCTGAATAACATTGCCTGCATCCACCTTCCACCGAGCTGATAGAATACTGATAAGCAGCCACTTTACCCACGACTCGACCATCCTCTAGCTCTGCTTCACTTTTACCGTCATGGCCGAAGAAGCGGTTTGTTTTGGTATTCTTGAATTGACAGGAGAATCCAAGCCCTAGCGGCACGCATGAAACAGTCCACTAGATATAATACACACTGAGCAACGGCTCATTTGAATAATCTAACGCCGACTCACCGTTTGGTTGTAAATCGGCCTTTGGGTAAACAGTACTATCGCACCATTCTCAGATGTGCTCGCGTCTGTTGCGTATTTGCCTGTTCCTTGGTTCTTAATCAAGTAATCCCCTCCAAATACAAGAGGGTATGATGCAAGCAAGCCTCCTTGAGCGTATGCGAGGGAGAAGAGGGCGGTGAAGACAGAGAGCGTAGCAAGTTGAACCATGGTTGAGCGGTGGAAGGAGAGACGCGATCGAGCCGGGGTTTTTGTACTAGCTTCACGGCCCCACCGTTAGAATAATCAGCGGCAGCCCACCGTGGAGAATGAAGGAAAACCAGCGGCATTGTTCGTTTGAGCCTCATGTCCATCACGCCAAGATCAAATAAGTCTTCTTCCACCACCTCGATCAAAGCTTCTGCACGGCTCCTCCCTGCGTCTCCGGGCCATCGCTGAAGCCACTGCCAGACCCGCCCATTCAAGAGCGGGCATGTTCTAGTTAGCCTTGAGCGATGCCCTCGACGACGGCCTTGAAGCCGACACACACTCGGACTGCAGAAGAGGACAATGACAAAAGGCGTCATCCCCCGGACGAACAATTTCAGCCGAACAGCGTAGATTCGTTAATATAAAGACCCTCACTTGACATAGATTAAACGAACCGCATCGCAGCGAGACCGTGTTGACCTACGATCACCCGTTTTTTTGGCAATTGATTGGCTCGCTAACCACCCTGTCCGTGCCGAGCCGAAATGAGTGTGCCATCTAATAAAGTCAAGCCTAGCCATATGACCTGATGATAAATTTGTTGCGATTCACCTACTAGCTAAAGTGAGAGGGTGGAATGCGCTGATCTCCCGCCACCTGGAATCGCAACCTGAGAGATCCCAGGTGCCTATTTTCCGTTCGGTGAAAGGTCCGTGCTGCAGATTACAAGAAATGTATGACCAACGGTCACGTTCTCTATTAGGCTGGTCGGAAGCGCAATATAAACCGTTCAAACTACGCATGAAGCGTCTGAATGGTTCTTTCACATGTCATATACCAATATGAGTGTTGCAAAATATCTCCAACGCACCGAGTCGTCCACCTGCTCTTGAAATGAGGTCGCCTGATGTGGCAGGCAAGTAGAAAATGTTTTCAATACGTATACCAGAAGTCGACTGCGCAAGGCTTACAACGGGAGCCGGGAATCGGGGTAGCATATAGTCTAGGGAGGCCAAATATATCCAATACCCACGGCGTCCCATTTTTTGGGAGTGCGTGGCTGAGCGTATTTTGAGATTATGACTATATTTTAGTAGTCTGCATTGTCAAAAATTGGACAGGCGGTGTGGACTGCGTCATAGTACTCTTTTAGCGCGGAGCTGGTGGAGACTCCGATTTTGTCCATCACATTTGGGCTCCTTGTGGTATGGCTGGCCCTGAATTTGCCCACTCCTGAAAATTAACATTTTGTGGGACCATAGAGAGCGTAGCCCTCGCTGCCACCTCTCTGTAACCCCCCCCCCCAAGTGCCCGAGCACGCAAGTCGATAACAAACAGCCGAAGAACCTGTCCACGGGCGGTTGGAGATTTTCTTCGTGTCAGTCGCCCGAGTTTCATGGAGAGCGCGTGTAATAGTGTTGCACCTTTCGGGGGATATCCACCAAGTGTGAGCGGTGTATCAGTTTCATCGGATTGGACCCATGCGAAAGCCGAGCGCCTTGCGGGGCATGGTGTTCCAGGCTCAGTGTGATTGTATGGCCATTTGGATATAGTCCAACGACGCAGGACTCCCTGGCAGGAAAGAGTGGTGATACAGTCAAGGGGATGACAAGACCGCTATCAGTCCTAGTCGAGACCACGTCCACAGCCTTGGTTCCTCTCATCATATCTGCGCTATCGTCGTCCTAGACTTCGATAATGAACTTGTCTAACATGGTGACAGTCACGAATTACGCTACACGAGGAAGTATTCGCACCCGCCCTGGGTCCCGCTGATGACCTCAGCCGGCGAAGATACCTGGTTGTGGTGAACAGTCTAGACTTCACCTTTGATACTAAACATCACATTGGCTTTAGGCCTAGTGATTCGAAAGGCAAGTTGAGACGCGTAGTGAACAGGCCACCCCCACGGTTCACTGGAACAGACCAGGGCGCGAGATCGTGTCTTGACCCTGCGCAAGAGTGGTGCGGGGATCGCGCCTCTGGCTGAGAGAAAGGATCTCTAGGCGCGTGACCCTAGTAGGGACGACTGGAGCCAAGAGAGGGGCACTAGCCCGCCGCGAGTCGGTTCATCATCAGCGTACAAGAGCTCGCATATACGCTGGCTCCGATCTAGTCAATTGCATTCCACTCTGCGGCGACAGATGTCCAGTTCCCGCGCACTACCACAACACACATGGGAGAAGCAGGATAAAAAAAATCCCCAATTTGGAAAGAAAAAGGCGATAGATCGACTGTATCTACGAAAGACAGGTCCAGTCGGTGGCGGGAAAGGCAAGGCAGGCGCGGCAGCACACCGTGGTAAACGCTCACGTGACAGAATGGCTCACGAATCCTGATCGAATTATATTGTCGTTTATCCGCTACACAGAATACGGGATTAAAAAGATTCCTGGAGGTGCCGCATGCTCCTAAACATTTCTACGACCTTCAATCCATCCCACGCATGATCTCACATGTCCCTTTTTATCAGCGTGATGCAAGGATGCAGGTGGTGCTGTTTTCACAAGCATAGGGGCCAGAAAATGGAATACAGAGTCAAACAACAAGGGCACCGAGAACGTAAAGGGGATGAAACAAAGAATGTATATACGTATGGACGAATCGAACAGAACACGCAGATATATAAAAAAAAAGACCGCGGGCACACCGGTCAAGGTCGAACAAGAGTTAATACTCCTTGGCCTAGATTTCCAACCACGCAACACCTATCCCGAAGAGCTCCAAACAATTTACGCCCCACCAGATCGTCGAGAACGGAACGGCTCCGTCGCCTAATGCACAAAACACCCATCAGCACACCAACTATCAAACCAACCACGTTCAACTCACCTGTCTATAATCTGGAGGCAACATCTCGCTGTAATCGTCCCCACTCCTATCCGACACCGGACCCCAATCCTGCGGTCGCTCTGGTACCCGCATCCGATTCTCGCGCAACTCGTCCTCGGTCATATCCCCGCGCGTGCCCGTGCTCACAACCGCTACCGGACGACCCTTTATATTCGGCGGCGGGACCATCTCATGCACACGCGAGTCGGATTCGGACAATTGGGTAATACTGCTCAGCGGCTGATGTCGCGTCGACGGGCGAGTTGGAGCACCAGTCGCCGATCCTGCTCCCGAGGACGATCCGGGACCTTGCGAGTCGCTGACCGAGCTGGGAGGGTAGGTGCTCAGCGAGTGCGAGCCCGACTGTGGGTTCGAGTGCGTGTAGCCTATGTACGCAGGGTCGTTTGCCCACGGTTGGTCTCGTCCCATCGAGCTGGCCGGGTTGGTGGCGTCACTCCATCCGGGACCGCCGCCCGCGGGTCCGTACCCGGCCGGCGGGACGTATGATTTGTCCTCTGGGTTCAGCAAGTCGGCACCCCCACTCATCTTTTTTCGTCGGCGTACAAACCACCAAACGGCGGCGATCAACCACGCCAGGCCGATCACGACCCCACAGACGGTGCCCGCAATGATCGGTGTTAGAGCCTTGCCATTGGGGTTCGATTGGGATGCCGAAGAGGAAGAGGATTGGAGAATGTCGATATAGTCTATGTCTAGGAACGCCCCGTTTTGGGTGTTGGTGACTGTCACTTTGTGTTTGCCGTATCCGAGTCCATCCGCGTAATACTGGTACATGAGATTGAGTTGACAAGGTGACTGATGGGAGAGGGAGGAAAACATACGAGGAGCTGTTGAGGGTGATAATCCTGGGTGGAACCATTCAATCCAACAGGGGTGTGATCGTCGACCTGGACGTTGTACGTGCCGTGATCCTTGAGTGTACCTCCGTACAAATAGAAACCAGAGCCCTCGAACGTCAGGGATGCTTGTGCGCCGCCCACACTCGTTGCACTATTCCAGATCCAGTCAGCTGCCGATCACCTGTGTCGCATGACACTCACTGCTCAGTCTGGTTATGATAGTCGCCAACATATTGGCTGGTTGTGAACCAGGCGGCGCCAGGGGTGGTGTACGTGAATCCTCCATCGTCTACAGTGATGTTCGAATATGGGCTACCGGGCGAGATGAATGCGCACATGAGCCGGTGCCGGGGCGAAACAAAAAGTTGAGCGAAAAACGTACGCAGGATCGTTGGACGTCCAGGTGATAAAATCTATATCAACATACGGACGACCAGTGTCGGCACCACCATCGTTGGTCAAAACAACAGTGTGCAAGCCATTCAATAGGCCTGATTTCGCAAATATCGGCTAGAATGATGGCTTAGCGTCGCTTGGCGGACAAGGATGAGAGCAAGGCGTACGTATTGGTACACCCCATCTGTCCCATCTGCCTGCAGTGGAGCATAGCCGTCCAATCGCTCTGCCTGGCCGTTGTCAATTGTCACAATGTAATGACCGTGGTTCTGTCGCTTGGCACCAAATATATAAATCGCGGTGCCATTGAACGTGATGGACGCCTGGTGACCGCCATTCAGCAGCTCGAAGACGACAGGACACATGAGAAAGCCTTACCTGGGAGCCATCGGTATTGCTGGAGTGGAACGACTGGCCCCAGTACCGGTTCGTAAAGGGATCGCTCGTCGACTTGTACGAATCGGTCCACTGGCCCCTGTACGTGATGAGCGGCGAGAGGTCGTCGATGGTTATGTTGTAGGGCATGGCGGAGGGTGGTGGTCGGGAAGAACAACCAGTGCTGCTTCCAACTGATCCAGCTCCAAGAACTGCGGCAGAGAGGGTCTACACCCGAAGTCGTTGGTGCTCCACCCCAACCTCAACTTAGACTCGGGAACGATAGAGTAACAGAATCTACAAAAATATAAAACTGGCAAGTACGGGAGGCTCGGTCTGTGCTCAAAGGTAGATATATTGAGGATGTGTGCAGTCACATCGGAGAAAACGAAGACGCATCACTGCCTTCTCAAGCGCTCATATCACAGCCACGTGGGTCATTTCTCCCCTCAGCAACCGTCCCTGTAACGATCGAACACGACGTGGCTATTTAACCTCGAGTCTTGAAATACACAGGTTTGTTGGTTACGGCAAAAGGATTTGCTCATGCCCACCGAGTATGGCCGATCCCAGCCATAACCATATATGCTGGATGAACATAACGGTGAGCGTGTATCGATCCAAGGTTCTGTGTTGGATGTCCTTACAACTAGTCCCCAGAACCTAGCAATATTGCGCGTTCCCGCGAACTTCACAAAGGAAGCTCGTGGCTACCCTGATCTAGCGAGACAACATAATCATAATCATGATTTATGCTTTGGTTGTTAAAACCTTTGTTGGATGGTCTCTGTCGTTGACTGAGTTGGTATAGGGCAAGTGTGTCTAGAAAAGGCCACTAGTAACTCGATAACATCGCTCCCCAGCAGGCCAGAAGTTGATTGATCAATCATGGTTGATTTTTGGTAAATTTACCCCATCCTCCCGAGGTCTATTCTAAAGGCTTTATCTGCAGCTTTAATGCCAGGACGAGCTACAGCCGGATCCTCAAAACTGTGCCCATGGTTTGGGATGATAGCATGCATTTTAATGGAACTTATATTGGTCGGGCTAGGTTGTTCTTCACGGCTGTTGAAGTCGTTGCGAATGACGAGCCTGACATAGGCTTTTTTAATATTCCTTTTGAGATCTCACACAGAACCCGCCGGCTCGACCGCGGTGAAGGGTGCCTTCAGAAAACCGAGTAATAGAAGCGTCAAACTCCTATCGAGCTTGCCTAAATGACTTCGCCTTGCGCACCCCTCCGAGGTGCTGGGAATATTTGCCCATGTGATGGGCTCACTTAATAGTTCCTGGGCTTACGGTGGGGTACCTAAAGCACCTTCAGTGTGAGAGGTCTGCATGCTCTTGGATTTCGCCTCATGTTGCTGTTGCGCACTTTTTATTCTATCTAGCATCCAACAACGCCGAATATAAAATCTTGTGTGGCAGGTGCTCCTGCGGTACCAGAGCTCGCTCAAACTCCCCAAATGAAACTACACTCCACGAGCGAGATTCGAGGATTAATGCAAGTAGAGCCTCGATAATGCATCTATACCGTGGGAGGGATATGACACAAATAAACCATTTTACATGTTGTTCGGGTGTGGACACACCCCGGAGCGTAAATGCGCTCCCAGGCTCATGGTTGGGGGCTCTCATGGCGGTTGCCACGAATCAATCCGCAGATGAATCTGTGTAAGGTACGGATCTAGCCGCATGACATCTGCTAGCTTAGTTGATAGTTGTGGTTATAAGCCGTCAGATGTCCAGCTGAATCCATGCCAGTCCCAGTCTGTCTATGACCCCCGCCCTTGCCTCGTCCTCTCTACTGCTCGATTGTTTAGACCTCGCAATCTTCCTACCTCTACTTCCATTTTCACTTGCATTTTTCGCATCTCAATTTTCCTATTTTTCGACCTCCTGCCTTCAGTCGCCAGACTTTAGCGCACCATTTGGACACTAATATCCAGGATTTTGTTTGATCAACTTCTACCCGCTATACCTAAACCTTCCTAGTTGGGATCTCCGCCTCGCTCGAGGCGCCTATAGTTCTATGACTGGATCTGACTGGAAGGAGGTTTTTAGGTGGAATGACTAGTAGGACGGGAAGAAGTGACGATTCATATATGCGCTTGCGCGGATAAGCCTTATTATGTACATGTATTTGTGGCAGGCATAATCTCATAATCCAAAAAAAAAAAAAAACCCTAAACCTTCCTTTACAATTTTCGCACCCCTGCCCACTAAACTTGTGCGTCCTTTAGCTGATCCGTGACTAATGCGCCTGGGTGCGTTTCACCACGATTCAACCTCCAATAGGAGTGGCACAGCTTGGTCGGCCCTTGCCACTGCCAATGCTCTCATACGTAGCCTATGCGGAGCAATGGCTCATATAGCCGTGACCAATTCGAAGATAGAATATCATAAACATTTCCTTCTTTTTCTCTACAAACCTCCCATATGCAGTACAACCTGCAATCTCCGATGCCATGGAGAACGTGACTGGAACCTTTGATTGATTTCACTCCTATTCCAACCTGATACGTCAACCAATGTATGAACCCACATTAGACACTCCTAGCGGTATGGCGTTTCCGGGTTATCGTTTACGAGTTCGCACATATGCTAATTCTAGACCCGTTTTGGAAAATTTACCATGAAACCGAGCGGGTCTGGGAGCCTTGGGTATGTGTTCATTAGACTGCTTGAACGTCTGGCTGATCCCGAACTCGTACACCATAGTTTGAAAATATAGTATTGCCAAAAGTGTCCACTATGCCAAGTACCTCGCACGCGTTGAGGCGTCCATATTTGACAGACAACACCCAGCTTGGTCGTTCCAGGTCGGACGCTCCGGGATATGCGAGGTGCGCATACAAAGCCCCGCACACGGGGTGCGCCTAGAAGAATTGGACTCACTGTCGACGACAGTGGACTTGATTGTATATATATGGGTGTTATTCTGATCATGGGTGGGCAGGGGGACCTCGTTGTAGCCTCCGCACGGGGCCAAGGATTGCGTGTGTGTTTGCCTTCTGACAGTCTTCCTTCAACTCATGCCAAGTTCCAGGGTACCATATTCAATTGGAATCTGTAAATCCAGCCTTGACATGAACGTCATCTAATCACCTTACATAGTCTATCATGAATAAATCTCTGCCCAAATCCGACGCCGAAATGGGTATGCAGGCCGTATCGTTTGAACACACTCACGACGCCGAGAATGGAATGACCCAATTACATAATAGGAGTTTTATACAACGTTTACATGAACCGCACACGCACACACACACGACACGTGGGTACCCAGGATGTCATACGGAATGGCCAAGAATCGAAATTCAGGGCTGGATCTCTATAAGAATCAATTAGAATTTCATCTATCTAAACGAAGTAATTGACCCACAAGACTCTGTCGGATCAAAAAGGTAGGCTAATCCAGCCAGTAACTGCACGTCAGGGTCAGCCCAATCCTTGATCTCCTTCCATTGTGCAATGACATCCCCAAACTCTTCGTGATCTGACCACGATTCTAGTATGGTGCTGTAAATTTTGTTTACAACTACATGATTCGACGCCATGATGACCGCTTCAGTTTCAGCAGCCTGGAGAAGTATTGCAATGTCGCGAAAAACGGTAATGCGTGCGCACGATTTTCCGTATCATAGCTCAAGCCATCGACTACGATTTGAGCACATTGAAGAAGCCCAGGGAGAGCACATGTACGAATGCAACCGCATTTTTGACAGACGGAATGCAATCTTGCCAGAGAACGTACAGCCTTGACGATGAAGTTGGCAGAAAATTGGCCATCTTCTTGAATTTCCAGCAAGCTAATAAGAGACCCAAATCCGTGCTGATCCTTAATGAGAAGCGAAGTATAAGTGTCCCTCAAATCAAAATGGAGAGAAACATCTTCCTCAAGCATCTCTTGAATGTCTGCTAGAATAAGCTTGATTTTGGGAATTTGATTCGGTTGTTGTGTCAGAAGATATACGAAGTCAGAAAGAGCCATAGATGGAACCCCTCTACTTCGAAACACGGTCTGACCTTCAAGACTTTTGATGGAGAATAGCTCGAGTAAGTAGTCAACTGTCCCCGGTTTCAAGTATTTATAGTTCAAGCGGGTGGACTTGATTAGCTGTTTGATAATATCTGAATGGGTTTCCGTAGCCCTAACCATGGGATAGAACCCGGATGTCATTTTAGACCTTTGATAGAGGGCGCAGACGGCGATAATTGGGAGATTCCTGAGGAAGCAGCTGTCCGATAGCACCACTGAGATCGTAGCTACTAACAGGAGTTGAATAATCGCGTTCCCCTCGACAATCTCTTCCGCTTGAAGAGTTTCCGGCCAACGATCAAGAATGAGCCTAACACAATCCAGTGATTCACTGGCAGGTATTTTTTCATGCTCGTGAACCAGCGCCAGCCATTGACGAAACAGCGTAGGCCCCAAGACCGAGAGCGCCCTCCCAGCTGCATACTCGAGCTGTGGATTGGCCTCAATATCGGAAGATGCCATAATTCGGATGAGTCCAGCTATTAAATTATCTTCATCCCCAATTTCATAAGCATCCAGATAGCGGTCGGAGCCTGTACCTGGTGTAACCACATAGAAGCACGGGATCTTATTGCTACTTTTTGACTGTGGTTGGTGCGTGCTCAGGTATGAATTTGGGTTCAGGCAACTGCACCGCGCAGCTCGGTAGACAGATTCAAGTAGATAAGCAAGTGCATGGGTCCTAATTGGAGCGTATCCATTGTTGTGATAGCTTAAGCAAAAAGAAGCTCTTGATAACATTCGGCTGTAACGCCCTCGAAGTTCGAGTAGAGAGGATTCAAGTGTCAGCTCTTCGTTTTCAGTGGTCTGAGGCTCTATATTGATTATAGATACGTTCGGGGTTTGGCCATTGAGGGAGAGAGAAGTGTGCCCAGCTAAGATCTTGGAAGATGAATCGATGTCTTCTGATTTGGAGGTAGATAATTTTGTATTATTTTTGCCACGTTGAGTTATTGTAAACGTCTCGATCACCCGCAATTCAGCGCCAACAAGAATGGCATAAGAATCCGGGTGAAACTCTGGGCAGTCATTGCTCCAGATAGAGTCCAGGGCGTTGAACGCAGCTTCCGCGAGCTGCCTAGTCCTCTAAATGTTGATTTCAACAGGTTATTAGACCCAGATAAGAAAGGTAGAGTGGGACACTTACATGAACCAGATTCAAAGGTGGAGCTTTGCCGCTATTCAAATCGATGTGAAGCTTGGCATGTGCTACTAGTGCATGCATGAGCGGAGGCAAGGCACCTGCATACCGTGCCACATTGAGCCCGCGACAAGCAGCAAGCTCTCGAGGATTGTTTGCTCTTGCTTCGCCCACCCGCTGACAGATGATGTCGTACAAGGTGGTTAAAAGGGCATATCGATTTTCAGATAAATTCTGCCTATTGTTTGCCCTCTTGTTTAATTTCGCAGACTTAGTCACGCCTTGATGTTTCTGGGTTGTAGAGAGCGGGTTTGAATGTGTTTCACCAGAAACTTCTGGCACTTTGGTCTCCTCAGTAGAAATCTGGGAAAGACGTAGACCAGACAGGGCCTGATATGCGCAGTCTCGAACTCCAGAATCGCGTGCATTTTCGGCCAACCACATGAGGGTGTGTAGCTCCATGTCCGATGTATCTCCGCTTGCATCCCCTACTTCAAGAGAAGTACGACTGGAGCAACGAGCGGTGTCCATGAAAACGAATGTGAAGATAGCTTGAACGTATCTGGATATTTGCGTAACAAACGGACAACGCCAAACAGCACCCAATATGGTTGTCCCAACATAGAAGGAAAGCGTGATAGCAGTAATGATCGCCATAGTGATAGCAGTGCTAGAGTCTAGAGTCCACAAGTATATGACCAACCCAAGTGAGAACAACAATAGCGAGAGGTGCATCATTGCAGGTAGGAGGTCAATAATATGGAGTGCCCTCCATCTAATTAGACCTTCAAGTCTTCTGTAGTGTTGAAGGGCATAGACGTGGGGGGCGCGAGGGCGTGATCCTACAAAGGCATCAAGCCACTCCTTTGCCAGCATAGAGATAAGCGCTGCGGCAAGGGAAAGCGCAAGTGATGTGTACCATAACCCATTAATCCAGCGAGCAGATAGAGTGGATGAAAAAGATGGGATTTGGATGGGGGGCAGAACTTGGGGGTTCCCTTGCTCGATTCGCTGCTGTGACTGTGCGATGGAGAGTAAAAGCAAGACAACGACGTCGGTTGGATCTTGCTGAAGCAGTCCTTTGGAGTCAATGATAAATGCTGTCAAAATGGCAGAAAACAGCGCCGCCTTTAGCATATTCGTGTCAGAATTTGAGCAGACCCTCCGGAGCGCCCTCACTCACAAATACCAACATCACGTCCAAATTTCTATTTTTGCCATTCACAAGCTCCTGGTCATGCTCCTTAGCCTCCTCGACATATAACTGCCATATCACAGAATCAGGTGCGAGTTCCTCTCCAGGTTTCTCTGCAGCAAGGCGCTCGACAGGTCTTGGACCAGCGGTTGTGCTAGAATTTGGCTGGCTGGCTGTAAAAATAGGTTGAATGAACGGAGCCTGTTTATTGACCTAATGTCCATTTTTTCAGTTACCATTGTTTCTCTTGCGCCATGTAATATTATCTTACAACAGCCTCATGATCCCGACTTTGGGGCAGCCTTAACCCCGAGAACTTGAGGTGGCTCAACCAAACGTTCTCAACCTCTATCATACTTCCTGGTTGTCTTATGGAGTGGTAGGTGAGAAACAGGCCGATATTCCTGTGGACGTCGGATCGAGAGCAAAACTTGCGTAGATTAGCACAAGGGGTTGGCGGCTTCTGGAGCACAATGTGGCTTATAATGAGATGCTCAATGTGCCCATCTTCGGCCCTGAGAATGGTTGACAGGCGCCCATCAAGCAATGTCCACGGATTGCGGTGCCATGTGATCAAGTTTGGCCTCCCGCAAGATGGGCGATCAGAATTCATGTGAGGAAATAACCCGATGGATGGACACGATAAGCTGATAGAGGCCACGGGACGAACGGAGAAGAGTGAAAAAGAACAGTGGATTGCACAGTGCGCCCGCTGGAACTAAAGGAATAGGCCGTTGGCGCCCAGTTCTTTCATTGACCCTAAGAGGCGTATCATTCGATACTCTACTTCTGTTGGTGCGAGGCCGGCGCGTTGGACTCGGGACACTGAGTTGAGGGAAAAGAAAGGCTGACTTGCGCCTGTGCGTGAGGTCGACCCTACGGCAGCTGTAACTGTTCGATTTCAGTGTTACATGCATGTAATGCGGTCATGTGACTCTGCTTATGCATATACGGTTGGAGTTTGTATACCCTCAGTTCTTGTTCACTTCCGTGTCTGGAGCTGAGGTATGTTTGATATTTTATTTAGTTTCATTTTGATTAGATTCCTGTAGTATATCACTATCTACGGGTTAGAATAGAGTTCTTGTTCACTTTCGTGTCTGGAGCTGAGTATATCGCTATCCACAGCTCTCCCGAAACCTTCCCTACCCAAAGTAACAAGTGCAATGCATCATTCTAACCCAGGCGGTGTAAGGGCATCATTCGAATCGACCGCCATCAGTCTTAATATTGAAGCGAGTTTATTACTTATCCCGGAATCTTCGGCAAATCGAATAGCCTATAACCGACGTATCGTCGCCCGATATATATACAGGGTAACGAGGCCCCAAGCGCGGTGTGGAAGACTTAGTCCTGTCATCGTTCACCATTCATATTTAAAACCCTGTTCGAAAGTCCATTTCGAGCGAGAATTCCTCAAACTTTGATAAAGACTTGTCCGGCCTGAAGTGTCGTATTGTTTCTAGCAAGCGGTATGTGTAGATAATAAATACCGCCTCTCGTGGTTAGTCCTTACGCTACCAAAATCTTGCGGTCGTTCATTGCCCTTATCTAACTGAAAACTATGTTGGCCGTCCTTGCCGCGCCCGGCACCAAAAGGCGGTCTGCACTGCTGTCGAGCTACTCAATGTTTATAATTAGATCGACCTGGCACGGGATTCAGTGATAGAAATACAAGTAGCTGTATGAAACACTGGGCAACTTCGACCGTGTACAATTACCCCCCTCCCCAATGTGCTCGACTCGTGTAAACAATCAAATTACCGAGTAAGATGTATTTTATTCAGCATTCACACGCGTGTTATTACATGTGTTGAGCCACAAAGGGAGAGACTTTAAATGCTTCTTTAAACAAAGCCGTTCTAGAAGAGCATCGCGGTGATCATGCAGAGCCGATATCAATACTAGGGCTAGAATAGAAGAGTCTATTATATTAAGTATAGATACAGTGGGTCAATCATCCGTCCATAAAGTATAAGGTTACATCGATTCACAACTATGCCCAGCCCTGAATGTTTACTCTTTGGAAGCGCTCTTAAATTTGATCCACATTCCGCCCTGAGAACCACTGTGAGCAACACCGCATATAACCCGGCTAAACGGTATTACTCACATGAGAATACAAAGTCACAGCACTCTTTGGCCACACCTTTTCCAAAGGTTTCCGGCCCGTGCCTCGCGCCCACTCGACAGGCGGACACGAGCCTGGTGGAGCAGCATCCATGGCCAGCTCGAAGCGAGAAAAGCTTTGTAATAGGCGAACAAGGACGAACGAGCCTTCATTTAGAGCAAATTGCTGCCCGAGGCACTGGCCACGGTGGAAGGATTAGCATGCTGAGAGCGAGGAAAAGTGGAGGTGAAGCTCACGATTCTTGGCCCAGCGTTGAATGGGATGAACCTAAACGGATCTGATATGATGTTCTTGTGCCTTTGGTCTAACCATCGCATAGGATCAAAGAGGTCGGCTGTCGGACCCCACAGTTCTGGATCTCTCTGCATCAAGAGTGTGCTATAGATCATAGAAGAATGCGGCCCGGGCATGTACAAGGGGGTCTCCGTGGGTCGTGCGGGGAGAACAACCGGGTGGGAGGAAGCTCGTTCGTTCAGGGGCACGGACGGGAACAGCCGGAGAACCTCATTAAGCACAGCTCGAACTGGTAAGGCTTGAATATCAGGCCTCTTCTCATATGAGGGGACAGGAAAGTACTCACGATAACGCATCTCCTTGATCTGATCGTATGTGGGAGTTGCGGTTTCACCGACGGTCTTCAAGATTTCGCCACGAAGATGATCCATAACCTCGGGATGCATAGCAAGTAGGTAAACCGTAAAGGTCAGCATGCTAGCCGTCTAGTGTCATGTCAGCATTCAATAATGTTTCGACCAACAGCAGTTGTAGACTGACTGTATCTCTCGCGGCCAAAAGCAAATTGATGAGCTCATTAGCAATCATTTCTCGATCTGTGACGGCTGGAATGAGTTATAGGGTGCCTTTGGGCCTGTTGGACGAGGCTCACCATTCGTATTTGCAACCAGGTGGTCAATGAACGTCTCGCCAGCAGCCTGTTTGACATCTCCTCCCCCGTGAACCCATTGTTCTCTCCTTGAGAAGGCTACATCAAGCAAGGGCTACTCTCATGTGAGCCTCCTGCTACTACACTTATCAATATATGCTTACCTGAATCCAAAAGTCGATCTCCTTGCGGTATGGACGTGCCTTGTCACCTGATATTTCGGCAAAAGGCCACATATATCGACCGAGCCGGCTGCGCGTAACGTGAAGAATGAGCGCCTTTTCGAATGCAGTCACAAAGCTACCGTAACCGCCTGTGTACCAATCTCAGTGCCGATTCAACTATTGGTGGCTCGAATAAGCCCACCTTCCGCTGCGGTCCCCTTGGGGCCCAGCTTGGCTTGCCCCGCAACGGGCAGGGGTAAATCAAGGGTATTAAGGTCGGAAGCGCCAAACAGAAATTCGCCGGCGGCGTCCATGGTAAAGCGAGACTGCCAATGACCACATCAACATCAGGAGCTGCACACATCGCAAATTTGAAGCACTCACGAATACGTCCTGCGCGTCACATGCCACATCTCGAGACTCGTGGCCATGGAAAATCGCAAGAAGCTTTTGCGTATATCGCTCGTAGAGGTCGAAATCGGAAATGCGTTCCCGGGCGAAGAAAGGCCGAGCCATGGTTCGGTGCTGTCACCCGAGCCCGAGCGTTAGCATCTCAGTGACAGCGCCTCAACCAAATCCAGACTCACGAATCGCCAAATGTCACCGTCTCGATTAAAAATCCCGTCACCCAGCACACTGGATCAGAGTTTGTTCAGTTACAATCCGACACGCCACAATGTAAAATACTCACGTCTCACTCCTTTCACGTTGAGTTGGCCCTTTTTCAAAATGCTCAAACCCCGTGGCAAGAGCAAATTTGATCACATCGTGGTCAATTGTGAATATCTACAACACATATGGGCGTCAAAAGGAATGCTTGAGCAAACGAAGACAGGGGTCACATACGACATCCTCCCAGAATACCCGAGTATTGAAAGTAGGGCCGTAGACGAGCGACATTTTGTGCACCCCTATGAAGAAGCGTGTTAATTGTGCTGCTCATGCTTGTTGTGTAATGCCAACAAACATTCTCCAATATACCCTTTTTGCATGGTCTTGAACATACTATTTTGAGCAAGTTAGCTGGTGCCACTCGAAGCACAAGAAAGACCACCCACTCGATGAGCACATCGATATTCCCAGGCCATTTCCCCTTGATCCTTGGAATTGGGCGAGCACCAAGTCGTCGTGCTTCGCGGTCCTGCAAACGTAGGCGTAGTACGTTGCGAATAGACCAGAAGAGGGGCACGGAGAGGACGTAGAGGAAGCCGACCAGAATCGTCTGCAACCAGCTGGTCGAATGAAACTGGCCGAGCTTGAGCACAACGTATAGAAGTATGGTCGGGAGACCGATGAACCGAGCCAGCGTGGTCAGGAGTGCGCGGCGATGATGGAACGTCATTTTGATAGCTAGTGTCCGGCGTATGTGATTCGTGGCTTGGTTTTGTCGCTGCCAAGTGCTGGGCGGACAGCGGACAGAGCAGAGGCCAAGCCGAGAATATAACGGCCGAAACCAAATCTGGATCAAAGGAATTACGACTTTGGGGGGCTGGCGAGCGAGCGCAATATATAGATCGATTACGAGTGCGCCCGGTGGTGAGATTCACCGGCCAGGCGCTCCGCATCGGATAGCCTGGAAACCCCCTTCACGGCGCACACGCGGGCTTCTCCAGCTTGCGGTTGCAGCGGACTGAAGCGCGTGGATTGATGTGCTCTACCGGGGGTTCGATCGCCGGTGGGGTCTGGCACTTGCGTTTGTCGACCATGGTGATGAACCCTTAGGTAATCATGATCGCTTCCGGAGTGCAACACTAGCTGTGTCGCTTGTGATTGGACGGACAAGTAGCAGAATACCCCACACCGAGGAGAGCGGCGGCAAACACCTATTTCAGTAGATGCCACAGGGGTCTGCAAATGGAAAATATCTTACTAGATGAGCCCATAGGGCCTTCTGTGGAGGTGTGCATGGCTCCACGGTTGCTCCAAAATCCCACGCACGTTGTACTCGTCATGCTCTAGCGGCCAGGGCTGGAACCGAGCGCCAGGTATCTAGGTTCGGCACGGCTAGCGCCATCACCAGCTGGGATTCGAAGGCAGGACTCATCTTACGCCGCAGAATCAAGCTGGTTTCGGACAACGAGGCACAGGCAAAATAGTATTATGCTTGAGGGGATCGAGGAAAAAGTTTGTGATCTGCGTATGGAACCAGCCAGAAAAGCAGTTCAAAACAGGAGATGAAGTCATGATCGTCCGGGCACCACCTCAGGATGCTCATACAAATCCTCCCCGTATTGGGCAAGAAGCAAGCGGCCACCAAGGTAGCTTAGACTGGAATCCAGCTCAGCCCGAAATTAAAGAGTCGGAGTTATGAACCAATCTAAGACTTTCGGAATCGGCGCTAAGACTACCTGTGCACCGAAAAGCACAGCGAGAAGCAGCTAGCAGTTCGGTGGTGCCTACCCATGGCCAGGCATGATCATGAATCTTCGTGTATCCCGAAAATCAAAAGAGAGCCTATCTCCTTTCGGCTACCGGGTCCAAAATACTCAAGCAGAGCGCTCGCTAGAAAACCCAAAGGCAATGATGAAAACGGAAATCAAGATATGATGCGCTATGAAATTGTGGACCGATGGCGTCGCTGTTATTGTAAAATAGGTAACCTATTGGCCGGGTTCCCGCTCTCCGTGGTCGAGGGTGATTCATCCTCCCACACGTGACATGTGTCCAATTTATACAAACCTACCTTACGTAACCAGATGGGATAAGTATGCCTGGTGAACTTGTAGCCACCCCCGACCACAGTAGTTCAACTGATTTAATTGGGATCGAATAATTTGAATCCATTAAAAGGTCTTAGAATGCCGTGGGTAAGAAATTTTATAAATGATAGAAGGGGAATGTGGTTTTGTAGTTGGTAACGGTGCATATCAGTCCCAGTCTCTACCAGCGTTAAACCCCTTCATATGTCAATAAGGGACTAGAGGCACACCGCATGTTTCATAAACACTATATTATACATCATGGGAGCCAGCCAAGCAGAAAGGGCGGGATCGACACGGAGCTGAAGCGTGCCTTGATCTAACATAGATACGGAACTGATTTCAATTGAACACTTAGGGCACAACGAAGTGATGGGGAAATATTAATGGAAATATATGTTGACAGTATGCCTACATGCGAGTCGGGGAGACCGGCCAGTAGGTGTTGGGGAACTAGGACCGCCGCGGGAGCCGAATGGTGAGGCCAGGACCGAGCCAGCCAAGCCAGCTTGTGTGAGCGACCGAAAATATCACTAGCCCAATGTGGATGGGAGGGAAAAATAAGATAGGCGGATGGACAACTGGTGACCAGCAGGGTGGACAATAACGATACTGATGTGGTTAGGGAAGAGCCTGACGGTATGATAGGTGCGAGATGGTCGAGGATGGTGGGCTCGATGGATCAAGGGAGGGAGAAAGAGAGAGAGGGCAGGAGGGCGTGAAACCCTCACACATATGTACGTTCCTGTCATGTGGGCATTCCCATCTGGGCGGCTAAATCTCCAGTCTGCGCCCTGCGTAAGCTGTGGCGTAGATTGACGTAATTAAATGCAATGAATTGATTGATAGATTGAAGGAACAATATTAAATCTACACTCAGAAAATTTTGATTCCTATTGCCGAGATATGAACAAGAAACGAATGAAGTGTCACTCTATCTAAAGAAAGCAAGAAACAAACAAACAAAGAAGAGACAGAGAGTGCCTACTCATGACGTGACTATTTCTCATTCAGAAAACGTCGGTACACATGTCTAGCGCAAAGTGGAACTGCCTGGTGGCTGGCCAGGTACTCGCTTGCAGACGACGCCAAGTAACCTCTTTATATAGTCACCACCATCCGGCGCCCGCTTCACCTTGAATTCTCCCTGGTTAACTTTTACAATAATATATATATATTGTGGCAGAATGCATGCTGTATTCCATGCCCTGCTTTACAGATCGCGTGTATGCGTTTGATTTCAAGGCAGTTCGACTCGGAGTGTCAGAGTTTTGCCATCATATCGGACCAGGATTGTACCTCCTATGCCACATGGTATCGTTAATTGGGGACTATGATCAAGATGATATCCGGTGTAAATTAAGATGGGCAATGGCGGTGCTTGGTCCGTCGCAAGGTCGCGTGGAAAGCGCAGTTACACAGGTTGAACGACAGCCTCCCTTCTTTTCACTGCGGATCTTTGAAATCTGCTTGCTACTTGAAACTCGGCGTGCCCGCTCCGATGGTCGGATTACACTCCGCCCCATTCCACAGCGATGCATGTGAGTTCTCAGCCAGACGCTAAGCATTTTAACCCATCGTTGTGGCAATCTTCGTACTATTCGCGTGATTCATTCGCTTATCGTAATTTCGGGAAATAGTTGTGGGGAAGTGAGGAGCTTCATGAAGGGCTAATAGGGGTTACAGACACGCCTTCTCGCGTTTTTCAGGTAGCTGAAACCAAATGCAATGGCATATAAAATGATTGATCAGCATATTGAGTAAACTTGTATTTAGCTTTGGAATTGCGTCATATCTGTGGCTATCCGGCCATGCCGTTTCCATCGGCTCATTCTTAATCCACTTTGCGTAATGCTGTGGTCGGCTCGCGGGTTTTGATGCCCGACCGCGAGCTCCAGTGTCGACATCACTCCTATGTGCAATGCTCAAGCCTCGGATCTATTGATATATAAGTAACGTTACGGTAAGATTTTGTGGTTATGAATGCAAACAGAATCGTGGATCCAATATTAGGGAACCCACCTGATAGTTGAAGACGGCGAGACTGCTCGTTTTAGACAACGCTGCACAGCTATAGCGTGTAAAACTCTGCGCTCTGCAAACCCATCCACGAGGATAGAATGCAAGTTCGGATCATTGTCCCACCACGTCCGGATTAATCTGCGATATAAAACGCAGGTATAGGGAATCTCAGCGAGCAAGTCCCATCTGCTTTCATTTTGTACCCTTCACATCACCATGCGAGCATCTTCTGCTTATGTACTCTGCTTCGTAGCTGCTGCTCTAGGCTCTCCAGCTCTGATTGCCCGTGCTGACTGGAAGACAGAACGTGGCTGGGATGGTCGGACGACTACTGCTGCCGAACTGGATCCTAGTAATGTTGTGAAGCATACACCAAACGTAGGCATAGAGGATTGACAGTAAATTGGTCGCGGATCTGAAACAATGCCCAGACCCCCGCAGCAGCAGCTCTCAACGGTGGTGTATTTTTTTGTACCGGAGTAAATTGGACTGGCAAATGCGTGAGACATATAACCTTCTATTTAAACTTTTACTAAATCGAGGAAATCAAAAGTTGTTTGTGGCTAAGTTCAAGTTCGTACAAATAGCCTAAACGTCGGCGAGCAAATGCCCTAACGAGTCTCAATTAGCTCGGGACAGTGTGTTAATTTTGGCAACGAGTTCAATGACAAAGTTGTGAGCTTCGGCCCAGATCCGGGGTTGGCCTGTCTCCTCTACAGGTGAGTTTGAAGTGACACAATTAGCCGAATAGCTGTTAATTCACTCCACCTCAAATTAGCGCTTGGGATTGTCAGGGCTCCACCCCCGGAGGATACCTCGTGAACCCAGGCAAGTAAAAAATCCATTTTCTTGGCGTTGCGTTGACCATGTTTATAGGCACTGGCAACTTAACCGTATACAATTTTGGAGGTGTAGCTAGCTCATTCGTATGCAAATCCGCTTGAGGTATCGCAAGTAGTGGGCTGAAGGTAAACACTACGATACGGATCTTTTGGAAATATCTTGATTCATTCGGAAACATGCTGGGTAGTTCAGTATTTATCCCTTGTAGCTTTAATAGATTTGAATCAAGGTGTACGTGTAGCCGTATATAACCAAGGTTAATCTACGCAAGCTCGCATCAAGACTACCTCTCCTTTCCTAAAATCTGGCTGATCTATCCGGCCATGATAATAAAAACACCTTGAACGAAACGGCTAGTCTAAGACTAACCTCCCAACCTCGGACCTAGCTTCCAATTCCTTCAGGCTTCTGCTACGGCCCGCTCGAGCAATTGGTAATGCACCCAATTGACGCCTCTGATCCTCACGAACGTACACCATCAGTAGTTTTGCGTGTATTCCTGAGATGAGTAAAAGACACCGAACGCGACAGGGCCCGACAGGTTTAATACTGTTCAAGTACCACGTGTTTTAGCGTTGTATCTCCATAAGGAAGTGTATCATGTTTTGAGAGCGTATTTCGCAGTGCGGATTCACTATCTTGTTTGATTGAGCTGTTTATCAGCATGGCCAATATATAGTCTCATAGTACGCAAACAACGGCTGGGCTATTACGCACTCGGCCCAAAGGTCTCGGCTCGCTACCCAACAATCAGGCCTGAAACCTTCCTTGACGGCACCGTCGGCTTGCCTCGTTTTCATACGACCCCCCCCCCCTTCCTGCTCATCACGGGGTATGTTCAGCTCCAGCGACACCTCCACACCATTCAAGTTGCGGACTCGCCGATCTGCACGAGATGCGGGAAAGCGGAGAAAACGGCCGCGCGCAATATCGTACGATGCCCCAGATTCGAGCGTGTCTGACAGGAGGTCCTAGCCTCCAGAGGTTGCGAGTTTCTCTATCTTTCTTTTCTTTTCTCTCTTAAAGCGCTTTTCCTATTGTTATAGAATACGTTAGACGTACGAATCGGTTCTAGGATTTACTTAGATAACTACTGCCATATGCGCTGGGTTATAATTCGCAGCTAGGCGGCTGTTCGCGTATGTAGATATTTGCTCTGTGATACGTTTCGTTTTCTCTCTTCCCTCTTTAACAAGTGACAAGCACGGATTCAAAAAGCCTAGAGGGAAATCCGAGAATGCAGATGGGGGGAAGGATGGGACAAAAGAGATGGAGAACTCCGGTCCAGGCGCAAAACATACAGCACGCGACATGTGCTGTGGAATACGAAGATCATGGCTCCGTTTCGATCTACCAAAGTCCACCAAGCGTGAATGAGATTCTATGTGATGTTTCTCCGACACGGCTCACAAATGGTGCCTCGCTGCGCCAGTCCGCGTTTGTCAACAATAAGAGACGGGAGTAATTGATCCCGATCGATTGCGGAATTGCAAAGTGTGCATTTCAGTGTGCCTTGTGCCCCTGATCGAGATCCATCACCATGCCGCAGAAACCTGTAGGATCCCGGACCATCATATTAAACCCGGTATATATGCTTGGCAATGTTGAACGAATGGGTCACAGCCATGGAAGAGCAATGCCGCGGAAAAGACACAAATCTTCCGAGGTGGCAAAGAGGGCAACGTCCATAGAGCGTGTATAAAAGCCGTATTGATTTCATAGCAATAAACGGAATAGACTGAGAGCTAAGGCGCACCAAGTTGCCACGTGCACTTAGGTCTGCCAGAAATAATGCGGCTATACCTAGTACGCCATTTGTAGATCAACAGCCAGAGTAATGTCGATTGTCTAGAATCATCGTTATTGTCCCAGCATGCTCGGTGCTAGATTCGGCAGCGGGGCCACTTGATTGTTCCAAATCAGCGATGAGGCCTCGACGTACCCAACTCAGCCACTCAAGCTCAAGCCTACCGCATATATAAGAGAGGATTTGGGCATAGTCGTCTCCTCACTAGCAACTGCTTCCCAAACACACCTCCCTACCCACTCTTACAACTCGTTTTCACAATCATGGATTCCACTGCTACCTATACCTACACCCACACCGAGCCAGTCAACCAAGACACCGGTGATAGCGGCAGCGGTAGCCAATACTGTGTCATCGCTTAAACCAGTCCTTATTTCGTTCTTATTTTCGTTCAGTCTGATACTTATGCATTGCTGCGCTTATATTATCCCTTTGGTGAACTGTATGCACAAGTTGTTGTATGAAATTCGATTGTTGTATTCGGATCCTGCTGATGAGACCCATGTACCAATGTCTCTTGAACTTGCTCGGCTAAAGCGCATCATCTCGACTTGAGATGCTAATGACTAAGCCTATTTGTAGCATAGGAGCGAAGCATTCTAGCACCCCATTAGATGGCTCAGAAAAGGGCTGCTAAATGCGTAGGTTAGTAATAAGTAGCGATCAAAGTTCTGGTACCAAATTGAGTCTGGGCCAATCTCGTGCTTTGGTCAAAAGGTTGACGCCGCAGACACAGCCACGGCTGTTCGGCGCCGAAGGGCCATTAACTTAACCACGTCCAAACACTGTAGCTTGTCCTTCCATAAGTCTCGTCTCAACCTACCTAAATCCTGTTGTATGAAATCCTTCTCTGTTTCTTCTGACCTGCAATACAAGTGGCCCTTACTCGAATCCCACAAGAGCCCAATAGAAGCCACGAACACCTTGTCAAAAGCCTCGATTTCGCTATTTACCGACCATCGAGAACTTGTCTTAGCCTACACAATACACATAGCCTTGTGTTAGTTCGATCCTTATTTAGAACAATTCCGGCTACTTGTCTATGAATCGGCCGCTGTACGCTCTTTATGAGTTTCCGCCACCATGCTCAGGTGGAACTTAAGTAGAATCGGACGCTCTACAAGAGAACACGAGATGGACGAGAGAGGTGTATAGCCTAATCAGTAGGTGAAAGCTAGATGTAGGGATGATTGATATGATGATCAGGTTGGTCTATACCTTTCGCTTAATCTAGGATTGATATTCTATCTTGTGTAACGGCATAGGGCTTTATCTTCTTCGAAAAGTGAACTCGGCAGATGATTTTTATCTACGTATCTGGATGCGTCCTAGGTGAAATCATTGTGAGTTCTAATTACATAAAATAAACTGGACGTTAAATGTGCATCTTCTCTTGAAAGGCACCGTACCCCTCTCCGCCCTTCCCTTATCCCACGCTGACTTATCACGGCTTGTGACAAAAGGCCATGAATATGTCAAGCGTACCCCATCGCTCCGTTGGTGCATATCAAAATGACGTCAAATGGCAGGCTCGGTTGGAAATATGTGTCACCTTCCCCGACCGATCGGGCCACGAAACGTTCAACTGAGGTCGAACCCGCCTTCGTCTGCAAGTCTAGTCACTGCTGTCTTTTTGTCGCCATGTCTCATTCGCCTATCGCTTCGCGTTGGCTCTTCAATCTTGGCGTGGAGCTTGATTCTCAATCGAAGGATGGAAACTACTCTAGCGCGCTCGGCTCTGATATGGGTTACTGTCTCTGATCGTGCGGATGTGGCGCTCAACGATGATTCGTGCGGGCTCATGTAATATTTCGACCGATAGGGTTCGTGTACGCAGAACCTACCCGCCCGGACGTGCGACCGTGCAGAGCGGGCGTTGTGATCGACCGATGGGATACATTTGTGAGTATCTCTTTTCTATTTTGAGGGTATCTGGTTTGTTTCATGGATATGTTGCCCTGATGCGGGTGGTTTACATGTTCAAGTTCTTTTAACGATGAGCAAGGGCTACAAAATCCTGTTCTAAACGCTAAATGCAAATTCTGTGGGCGTCCGTTCCTAATTACGGTATGGACCGAAAAAGTCAAGTCTGTCTGTGGTGGATGGCGCTCTTACTACGTTTCGGAACTCTAAGTGCTCGTCTTCAGGTCGAGAGAGGATGCTAGTGAATAGTGAACTTCATTTGGAGTAGGATCTAGCAAGCCCATGTCTTGGGGTCCCCACGCGGGTCATTTGTAGATTCAGGTGAGTTGGGGCTGAAAGTTGAGTATTGAGGGGTTTGTGCGGTTCGGTAGTAGCTGCTGAATTCCACATGTGATAGTCAGCAGGAAACCCATTGGAGCTGCCTGGGATGAGAAACCGCAGGGTTACGCCTTTGGGGACTTACGTCGAGAAGGGGCGGTGAGCTGCTTCAGTAGCATAATTCGCTCCGAAATGGGGTTTCGGCCGACATTATGCGTCTGTGTCAGACGTACTCTACTGGCGGTCGAGACACGGTGAGCGATATTTACTATTCGTCGTGAAGTTTTCGAGTTTTTCATCGCAGTTTGATAAGCCATTTCCTTTCCTTATACTCACGACGTCTTCTGTTCGGTATTGGGTGTCTAAAAATGTCTCGCACGGACTAGTATAGTAGGTGCTAGACCGAAGGGGCCACCCGGGTGCTGTTTGCATGTACTCTGTTAGCACATTCGTAAACGAACCACTCCGGCCTCTTCTGCCATTCGTCTCAACTTTTTCCAAAATTGCTATATATGTGTATCTCCGCCCTACACTCACAAAATCGCCCGCGTCCTGATCCACCCTGGCCCCACGAAGAACCAACACGAAGGCATTTGATCCCGATCGGCGGTGAGACGACCGAGACAAAGCATTTGTCGCCGGTCTGATGCGGTTTTTGCGGATCCGAGTTATGTACGTCGTTTGAGCACCCCTGTTGCCACACAGCTGACTGTATAGCATCAGGGACGTGTTTGAGACAGAAATTCGCGGCTAGCGGGGTGTCCTTTGTATTTAGAAGTTGGATGCTTTGAGCTCACGATGGTTGCTGCGGCCTGAGAAAACTACTCCCCCAGAGGGCTGGGCGAGCGTTCAAAGCCGTAATGGTGTCGGAACGATCTGACCGAATGACTTCCGCACGTTGGATTCGAATGTGAGCCGGTGCATTGCCGAGGGTTATGACTAGTGCTGAGCATATGACTCCCAGGGGCAGAGAATGATTCGGACAAGATCGGCGGAGGGAGCCAAGGACCGGTTCGGCGAAAGCGAGGAGTGTCCACGTGCCAGGGTCCACGGCGTCAAATGTGTAAAGGTCCGGGAGAACAAAGTTTTTCTTCGTTGCAACCACCACCACCTTCGCGGTGCTGAGCCCCCCAATCGAACACCACGGCGTTATTCACTGAATGTCAAGCAAGAAGAAATCTAGCTGTAGAGCCCATTCTATGACAGTTTGCTCTGACTGGTGAGTTGCGTTCTCATGGCTCTTCCTGTCGTGGTGAAACAAGCTTGGGCTGTCTGGAGCCCATTGGCGGGGATATCGCGGCTGGGGATGGGCTGCCCAATCGCTATCTTGACGCGGCAAAATGTTCTCGGGCAATGGTCCGTGGTCGATCATTTATGGTCCGACCACAATCCACTCTGTTCTCCCTCTTGCCGTCGTTTGCGTTTATGTTTTGAATCGTATTTATGCTGGGTTGGCGGTATTCGGATTGTTGACCATGTTCATATCCTATAGCTTCGCACGAGTTCAGCGTCGCATCCAACCCACGCCGCTTCTTTTCCTCCTCGTTTCGTCCGACAGGCCCCCTTAGAGTCGCCGTTGCCTACGCTCGACAAACGATTGGTTGAAATCCGTTGAATGGTCTAGAATCCCCCGCAACTTCAAGTTTCGAATACATCACATAGACCCATACACTACACATCACCCCGCCTTTACCCCACCAGGTTATACTCCAGCTCCGCACATACCTGATTATCTTTATCTCATCGCTACGTCACTCGCGTTTTTCTCCCTGTCGACCAAATCAGGCAATCTTGGCGACCGCCCCATACGCCGCCTGCCTCATTCAACAATGCACGGATTGAAGACCCCCTCCTTCCTTGGTCTCCGCACCTCCTCCCGCCCTGCCTCGCCCGCTCCGGGTATCAACATATCACCGCCAGCCATGACCCCGTCGCTCCGGCTGCTTCTTCGGTTCAGCCAACCTCTCTTGATATTTCCACGCCGAGCCCGGCTCTTGTCTCACCTATCGATGGCCCGACCAGCAAAGATAACACCCCACTTCGTCGCCCTCTGGCAGCTAAGCTTCATCTCTCTTCGGCATTTCGCCGAGCTTCTCCCTCGCCCTCCCCAGCTCCCACTCCTGCTCCTCCCACCACGATTGCGGGAACAAGTTCATCGTATCTAGAGGCATCAGCGCTCAAACTTTCCGAGGCGGCCGGCAAAACACTTGCTTCTCCAACCCCAGCTCACAACTCAGATGGGCTATTGCTCAATGGCCGACGACCTCTTCCAGCCGGTCGAGGGCGTGCTCTTGGCCAATTGATCGCATCCGAGATGAACTCGGCTTTTGCGATTGGAGGAAGCGATCTTTTGCGTGCGAGCCTTCGCGCGTTGCATCGACCCCTGAATGTGTTGCTTAGTAACATCAGCGGGTTGCTCGCTCCGCTTGTTGGAGCGTCAGTATCGACGGGCGTGTTGATGCCCAGTAGTGGATGGGTCGGGAATGGCGCAGCTCAAGCGCATACTCTCGGCTTGGCGTGCATGGTCGCTGAACTTCTCGAAGCGCTCGAAGGTCTGCCTGAAGATTGCAACAAAGTCGGGGGCGAGGGTTTGAGGAGCACCAAGGAAGGCCTGGAGGGTGTGATCAAGCGCGTGGTAAACCCCGTGTTTGCAGCCGTGCGGACCGAGCTAGGAGCGCTGGTCGATGCCCTCGAGCACGTACCCGAGCCTTGCCCAATCGGAGCGGGGAAGAAAGACAAAGCAGCGATCGACCAGCCCGCCGTCGTTGCGCTCCAAATAGCTATGCCCTGTGCGATGCGAGTCTTGACGCGGGTGGGGAGTGTGCCTGGCCCTGTTGTTCGAGGAGCGCTTGCCCAGACGGGTATCGCGATTGTATGGCGGGCTATGGTCGCGCTCGCTCATCGCCCTGTGGCAGTTGCAACACCTTCCACGTCAACAAACGGTAGCGCGTCTCCAACGAGGGGCAGCTCTGGGACGGGTTTCCTCGGTAAATCTCACGGACCAAGCAAAGCTCCTCTCCCTTCGACCTCCACTAAACCCCACGGCCTCGGCAAGGTTCCTTCTCTTGGATCGATGACAGCCTCTGCTTCAGGCTCGGCTGTGCCTGCGTCACTGACCAAGCGCCTGACACCTCCAAACACCCCTCCTGCTGGACGTTTTGGTATACTATTGCCACCGTCTAGGCCATCCTCTCCCCCGAGTGTGATGAGCCACGCTGCGCAGCTCGCACATGACGCACGCGTGGTCGTGGGTCTGCTGGATACATTGCCAAAGCCTGCGGGAGAAGACGCGCGCGAGGCAGTAGGGGAGGCGTTTGACGCACTTCGGGGTCTCGCTGATTTGCTTGCACTCTTGAGCGCCTCAACCCTTGATAAGCAAGCCATCATCGATCTGCTCGATGGAGAGTCGGAAGACGAGGCGGCTGGCAAGGAGGAGCGCGAGGAACTCCCTGCTCTGATCGCTTTGCCGGCCTTGCTGAGGGGCAAGAGTGTGGCTGCACTCTTGGACATTCCCGAAGCGGAGTATAGGGAACGATGCTTGAGCGGGTTTGGGCGAGCCGAGGCGAGCGAAGACGTTGTCGCCAAGGCTGTGTTAAGGGCGTGGAAGGAGGGCGAGAGTATGGACTGGGTGAAGGTGTGGTTGGAGGGAAGGAGTGGTTGATTTGTTTCAAGGGGTTGAATGAAAGGGAATGCCCTACGGTCTTTTAATGCTATTCTTTGGAGGTTAGATTTGCGTGGTTGACCATTTAAATCATACGGAATTTTCGGTCTGATCTGCATTACCCGTTCTGAGTCTGGAAGTTTCCGACTTTCAAGGGAGACGCCATAGTACACACCGTCGAGTTCAGGCGCCATGTACAAAACTCACGTCGAGACCGAAGCTCCGCAACCAATACCTGGCCAGTGTGCTACCCGTCAGCGGTACCGGATGCAAGGAACGCTCACGTACCCATCCAGAGCGCACGAGGGTGAAGTTCTGCAACGAGTTAGTGTGTGGGTCTAGCCCGCCAAGCTTCAAAACGTAAGATAGGCAAGAGCCATTCGGCACCAACTTACTTTTCATTCGGATCATTCTGTGCCGCAAGTGCTGAAACCGTCAATAAATGCTGTTTTTCCGCCGTTCTAGCCTGAACTAGGAGAATCGCTCTGGCAGATATCTTCGCCTTCGATGTCTAAATGCATATATCGACATTATTCTTCTTATCGCTCTCCACCGGCTGGTATCGGTAAGATCTCCGTCGAGCGCCAAGACACTGCGAACGGTTGACATGCGTTGTGGAGTAACCCGCACGAGGCTTTCGAACGGCGCCAGATACAAATGTTGCGTGAAATGAGGGCCCCGGGGTCTCTGTTCTTATATTACGAGCTTTGGTATTCAGAATGTGTAACACATTTGCTACTAATGTGTGCATATAGAGGATATAGGGCCGTACGAAATATGTGTTGTAATTTATCCATAACTCTTGTGTTCTCTAGTAACCCACTTGATCGCCTCTGAACACCTAAATCGCTGAGGTAGACGCTGATGACTCGCTTCAACCGAGCTGCAAACCCAAGGTAGACTATCGACCGGTTAGCGGCTCAGAGGCGATCAAGTGGGTTACTAGAAAACATAAGGGCTGTGGATAAATTACAACACATATTTCGTACGGTACTACATCCCCTACATACCCGCATTAGCCGCAAATGTATTATACATCCTGAATACCAAAGATCGTAATATAAGAGCAGCGACCCCGGAGCCCTCAGTTCACGCAACATTTGTATCTGGCGCCGTTCGAAAGCCTCGTGCGGGTTACTCCACAACGCATGTCAACCGTTCGCAGTGTCTTGGCGCTCAACGGAGATCTTACCGATACCAGCCGGTGGAGAGTGATAAGAAGAATAATGTCGATATATGCATTTAGACATCGAAGGCGAAGATATCTGCCAGAGCGATTCTCCTAGTTCAGGCTAGAACGGCGGAAAAACAGCATTTATTGACGGTTTCAGCACTTGCGGCACAGAATGATCCGAATAAAAAGTAAGTTGGCGGCGCATGGCTCGTGCCTATCTTAATATGAATGAGTTGGAATGGTGTGGGTATCACGATAACAACCGTTCTAGCTCACGGAAACCACGTTCTCAAGGCGGGCGCTCAATTTATAGAGCAAACCTCACAACGATTTCGGGTAGCTCAAACCAAATCACCCTCGTAACTTTGGCGGCTTGTTCATTGCATCACAGAGTGCTCTATGTCTACCCAAGAGATCCGGCTAAGCGATCTAAAAATCGCTGGACTGAAACTTCCTCACGCGAAGGGGCGCGACGTAAGTCTTGCGCTTTGTATAATGTGAAGCTGACTACCACTTACTAAAAAATTCGCGCCAGCCGTCCGACGTTACGGAAGGTCATTTTCCTCCGCCGCAAGTACCATCGGGAGGTAGCTCACCCAGCATTCCCCTCCCCAAGCCATATGAGAAGCTCTCGAAGGACAATCCAGGCGAGGAGCTTGCCCCTGATGCAGGAATCTGGAGTGTATATATGGAGGAGGGAAAGAGACACGATGAAGAGCTAACCAAGGCAAGAAACGTCAACTTGGACGTAATGCTAATTTTCGTGAGTTCACGTTAAGTGCTCTTGCGTAGTTATAATCTAGGCTGATTATGACGTGGTTGTAGGCGGGTCTGTTTTCCGCTCTACTCTCTGCGTTTCTTGTCGAGTCAAAGAAACTACTTGAGGAGGACACAGGACAGCTCACTGCTACCCTCCTCCTGGCGATTGCTCAGTCGCAACAACGCATAGAACAGGGAAAACCACAAGAAGTGCCGAACATTGAACGGCCCGCATTTAATCCTTCACTTTCAGCTCGATGTATCAATGGGCTATGGTTCACGGCATTGTTCTTTGCCTTGTCCGCAGCCCTGATCGCTATGCTGGCTAAGGAGTGGCTCATTGCCTTCAATGACGGCCGTACCCAGTCCCCTAAGCTGTATGCACACCAACACCAAGAGCGGCTCAGCGGATTGAGAAAATGGCTGGCGCTAGATATGATCGACCTGCTTCCATCTGTCCTCCACATGTCGCTTATGCTGTTTTCGCTCGGGTTGGCAGTATACTTATGGACTCTGGACAAAGGAATCGCAGCGGTAGGGATTTTTATCCTATTACAGACATATGGGTTCTACTGGGGTACAGCGCTGCTTGCCGCCTATTTCGACTCATGTCCCTACAAGACCCAGGTGTCTAAATACGTGGGTATTGCTTTCGACGTAATACTCCCCGATTTCCTGCACCCGAAGAACAAAAATGAGCCTAGAAACAACTTCGAGTTGGAGGATGATTCGATGAAGGACATTCAAGCCTTGAGATGGCTGACGAAACATCCAAGGGACCCGAGGGTAGGAGAATCTGCGTGTCAAGCTCTCGCAGGCCTACTAGCCAGCCGTGACAAGGATTCAAGTCTACTCCGCCTTGATTCGACAAACCAGCAGGGCTTTTTCTGGCGCTTGTTCGGCCTAATATTGCATATAAGACCTTTGAAAACACTGGCTCAAAAATTATCCATAGCACCATATAACGGTCGCGAAGCGATAGACGAACTATTCAAACTCAACTGCGTTCTTCTGTCCAAAGCAAGCTCCAATCAACGTCATATTCTAAAGGCTTGTCAGGGGATCAACGTAGCAAGATACAGTTGCGCACTACCAGTGCTTCTTCAGTGCTTACAAACTCCCACTGATTCGACGCAACAAAATGTGGAGGACGTAAGTTCGATCATTCAAGTTTTCGCTGTTACTCATGCTTACGATCAAATTGATCCCATATACATTTCCAGGCGTTCAAGGCCATACAAACAGTATGGAATGATAATTGCCCTCGATTTCTGGTCGATGCCTATGCTTTGTTGGTCTCTGCTGAGCTCTACCTGATAGAGGTAGTAGTGCGGCATGCGGAGTTTTACCAGGGGAGAGAGAACTCTAATCCGACTGATGGACATGGTGTCATAGATATCGGTACTGCCGGGTCTCTGGGCTATATTCGCACTCGCTATCGGGAAACTATAGCTCGCTGGGTGGTACTTCTGAAGTTACACAACGAAGGCCATGCTAGAATCAGCAAGCATGGGATCCTGTACCTATTGGATTCTATGCGCATAGCCTGCGAGAGATGGGGTCTCACGAGATCCAGCCAAAACACGAACGCACCTCAAGGGCTTCTGGGGTATGAAATTAATCTCGTTGACGTCGATTCTACTCGAACAACGCTTCTTTCGGACCCCGATCCTGAAAATGGGTGCCTACAGGTCCTTATGGCATTTCTATCATCCCTGCGCATCGAAGCCACCTCTGAAATACAAACAAAGGCCCTGAAGACTCTCGTAGTTGTTGGGAGACATTGGATCAAACAAAGTATGGGAGCAACAGAGCCTGCATCTGAGGTCGGAGAAATCATGACCGCTTGGGACGAAATCCACAGTCAGAAAATGGCTGAGTATAAAAATCATTTTACCACGGCTCGAATCGACGACCTCAAAATGGCTGAATATGAAGAAAAAAATACCATGGCTCAGATGCTCTGCATCTCTACCATCGCTATTTCCCAAGTCCAATCCCAGGAAACCCCGCAGCTTGAAGGCGTAGCAGACCGATGCCTACATTACATGTCAAAATCGGAGCTCTGGCCAGCCACCATTACGCGAACGAGAGAAGACAATTTAAAGAAAGTCCTCGAAATGTTCCGCAAGACAATTGGCCGCAAACGTGCCTTGTTATCTGACAAAACACTTGCCCGGTGCTCGCCACTCCTAAATACGTAGCGACACCCTTGCGCAGGGAGGATTTGGGCAAGTCAGAATCCGGCATCCTCAACTCAGTTATGATTGTAGAGGCCTGTGAGGTGCGCGTGCGCAACTCGCACTCGCTGCTGCGCGGCGACACTATATCTCTGTTTCACTCTATTCTCAATATGGCCGCTTTCTCTTATCTATCGGATGTACGGCTACTGTGTATTTACAAAAGGGCTGTCCATATATCTACAATCCTGGCCCTTCAAAGGCAAATACTTCACAGGTCGGCCGCTCTCTGCCAGCCCTCGACACCGCCTGGCCTCGTGCCTTTGGCAACTCGGGCCTCACAAACCTCACAAGAGGTAAATGATGAATTTGCCCAGCAAATAATGTGCTAGATACAGTGGTCAGCGAATCAAATGCAACGCGTCCGCAAAACGGTCGTAGGCTGACTGGGGCCAAATAGCGCCAAGTAGTGCAGCTGCTGGAGGGGCGTGGGCGAGGGGTACTGTTGTAAAGGTGGCGGGCACACAGCATTATTGATCTAGGTTGAGTACGTATATCACGCTCCGTCGGCCACCAGTAGGACCAAGACGCTTGTTTGGCGCGGCGTCAGTGGTCGTGTTAAATGCGTAAAGTACCTGAGCATCCTACGCTTCTGGACCTTAGACGTCGGTATAAAATGTATGAGATGCAAATATATTGACCTGGGGCTCCACGTTATCGATGTGAGCCAAGTTTCCGAATATGCTCCTTAATCTACAATCTGAATAATGGGTTCAGATTGCATATAATTGTTAAAAATATCGATTAGTTGTTCCGTAACTCGGTACATGCGTTGTTTCATGTATTGCTTGATCTGGTGTCTCACGTATCGAACTGTACCGTTATGTATTGGATAGCTTCCTGGAACGTCTAAATCGACGTCTAAGCTACGCTAAGCGGTTCTATCGGTCAGTAGCGCCTGAGACACAGCCACATGACCATACATACCCAATTAAGACATACCGACGGCCGAAGCCGAAGACGGCGGGATTTGACATGAGTGGAACGGGCTAGTTTTTGGACTTTATCTCAAGATAATTCGGCCCGCTGGACACCGAAGGCCTGCATGCAGGGCCGGTGGGGTAGCACGCGAAGTTATTTTCGCAAAAAAAAAAAAAGTGATTGGCGCATGTACCAAACAAAACGCGCGGACAGGTAAGCATGCTGAGAGCATACAGCCTAAATTTTCGAAATCAAACTGCGAAGCTCACGAAGCTCCATGCGTCAGGATCTCCACCAAATCTGGACAATAGAGCGACCTGTCTGCGCGTTTTGTTTGGTACATGCGCCAATCACTTTTTTTTTTTGCGAAAATACCCCCACATGCTACCCCGCCGGCCCTGCATGCAGGCCTTTGGTGCCCAGCGGACTGAATTTTCTCGTGATGAAGTCCAAAAACCAGCCCGCTCCACTCATGTCGAATCCCGCCGTCTTCGGCTTCGACCATCGGTATGCCTTAATTGGGTATGTATGTACATGTGGCTACTGACCGATAGAACCGCTTAGCATAGCTTAGATGTCGAGTAGACGTTCCGGGAAGCTATCCATTATCGTAGAGACTCCGACCTCTTATCATATAAATAGTCTACATGTATTCTCGTCTATACAGCATCGAATAAATCGTCTTCTGGTGCGGACACACGCTGAGTCGTAGTCCTTAAAGACTCTACTTTCTGTCTTCGACAATACGGGCTTACATTGTGTAAAGTCGGCCACTGGGTGGCTTTAACCGTGTCTCAGCCTTTCGGGAACTTCCTCTGTCCAGTAAAGCAAATCGAGATAATTATCACGATTTTACATCAGCTGGGCAGCAGGTGCAAGACATTACGGAAGATGACTCGGAGTATGAGGGTGAAGGCGGGGGTGGCGACGAGGGCTGGGCGGTTGGCGATGTGAGTCGTTGTCCATTGTGAGGTGAACGCAAGCAAAGTTTTGCATCCAGTTCGTATAGAGGATGAACGGGGGGTTGAATTGGATTGTGAATTTATTTATTGGCCTTAGATCTCGAGGCTTCGCTCTATCTTTGCTGAGCTAAACCTCATGCTGCTACGATATTTGGGACTTCATACGAGGGGTTGCGCAGCGTGTTGAACTTTATGTATGTCATGTTTTCTGCATCTCGTTTTCGAAAGCAGCGTACGTGCTAATTTATTTGGCTTGATTATTACAATATTTGGATTGAAGCGCCACGTTACGTCGAGAGGCGACGGGGTTCAGACAATTTCCAACGACAGTGTCGCAGTCGGCAGGTTCTGTAACCGCGACCGACGTTCTATCTACACGAGAGCAGAAATCTGTTTCTCTAACATATTTACCCTGAAGATCCTAGGTGTCATTATCTTGTCCTTGGCGGGATACGTGAGGGTAGGCTTGGCCGGAGATACCGGCGATCAAATCTGGGGTAAATTACTGGACCGCACGATTCTGATCCTATTTATACGTGGCCGGCATCTCGAAGCCGGATCGCCAAGGCCCGTACGCCCCCCGCAACTTTTCCCTTGCGGCCCACTCGAAACAAGAAGGAAGACCGCATGGCACGGCGTTTCGAAGCCGTATTGCTCGGAGGACCGAAAGCGCCTGCAAGTTCACCGCTTCGGGATCACAGAACAACCGAAGCTTATCACCCACGCAGCGGGGTGCCTGGGCAGACGACCGTTACGAGCGTGCATGTGGTTGGCCACGGTCATGATCACGAAGCGCAAGGAAGACCGGCTAGGTGCGGGTTAGATTAGTTCCACATGGGAAGGAGAGATCAGGGGCGAGCGCGATAAGTTCTTTGGAGGGGAACCGATAAGCGCGACGATAGAGTAGGGGGTTGCAGGAGCGGTCGTGGGAGGCGAGACATTGGCAAGGGCTGAGGGCTTGGTACGGATCCAGGCGAGGTTTGGGGCGCAGGTGACATTGACCGCGTGGCTCGATAATCACACCGATGGTGGCTCGGCGGGTGCAGGTGGCTAGCGGCCCACATCCGGTGCTGAGTCATCAGGGGCGGGATGAAATTGTCGAGGATCGAAGCTGGAGCATTCGTGTGGTGCTCGTCGGCTGCGATAGGCAGGCGTATTTAACCGATGGGGCGCCCACCCCGGACACCAAGCCCTTGCTGCTGCTCACCACCGACACCATGGCCGAGTCCAACCCCGCCGCGGCCCCAACGCAGCCAGTGTCCGCGTACGGCGCCCACGCCGACGACGAGAAGGCCATTCGCGAGCGTTCGGTCGAGAGCAGCTCGGTCTCGGACAAGCGGGCCCACGCGACAGAGGCCCAGATCCACGACGCTCATGTCCTGCACGACGACGACGAGGCCGAGCGTCTCAAGGAAGCGCGCCGAGCTCGGTACCAGCGCCTGAGGCCATTCATCATCGGCGGCTCCATACTCCTTATCCTCGCGTGGTGGATCTGTGCGACCATCCTCCCGGCGACCCGCCATCGCTGGCAAGTCTCCACATGGCCCCATTTGATATTCGCTCACAGATTTGGTTCTCCAGGATTGTCCAGACGTTCTGGGCTTGGTCGTTCATCGCCCTCCTCGCATTCCGCTTCATCCCCAACTCGGTTATCACGAAGCCGGTTGGTGCAGTATGGAATCCCCTGATTAGCAAGCCTTTCTTCTCCCTCTCGTATCGCGCTCGCCTGGGCTTGGGTTGGCTCGCTTTGTTGGGGATCGTGTTCGGCTCTGCATTCGGCTTCCCGCTTCCAGAAGGTACGGGCTACGGCGACCGTGCCATTTCTGTGTTCGGTCTGTTCGTCTTCACCTGCGGATTCTACCTGTCGTCTCGTCACCGCTCCCAAGTGCCATGGTACGTCACCTGCCAAAAATCCCAGATTTGATCAAATTTTAACCGAATTGCAAATTAAAGGCCCACCGTGATCGTCGGCTTGTTCATGCAACAAGCGGTCGCGCTCTTCGTCCTCAAAACCGATGCGGGGTTCAAAATCTTCCTCTGGATCGCCACTCTCGCCTCCGACTTCCTCGAACAGGCCGTCCCCGCAGCCGGCTTCTTCTTCGACACCGAGACCACTCAGAAGCACTGGTTCTTCGTCAACACGCTGGGCACGATCATCTTCTTCATTGCCTTTGTCCAGATGTTGTACTACATCGGGGTCATGCAGTGGATGATCAAAAAGTTTGCCTGGTTCTTCTTCAAGACCATGAACGTGTCTGGCGCCGAGGCCGTCGTCGCTGCGCTTCGCCATGGATCGGACAGGGCGAGAGCGCTTGTCTCGTTCGTCCGTTTGTCGACTTGATGACGGACTCGGAGATCCACTTGACCATGACGTCCGGTTTCTCGACCATTGCCGGCTCTGTGTTTGCTGCCTACGTCAACCTTGGTGTACCAGCCCAAAACCTGGTCACTTCCTCCGTCATGTCCATCCCCGCATCGATCGCCATCTCCAAGATGCGCATTCCAGAGCTTGACGAGCCTGTTACCCGCGGCCAAGTCGTCATTGACCAAGGTGCCGAGGACAAACATGGACGCCCCGCCAACGCACTTCATGCGTTCTCCAAGGGCGCCGTGTTCGGTCTCATCGTCGCCGGCCAGATTCTGTGCAACGTGTTGACCGTCTTGGCACTCGTGTACACCATCAACGGACTTCTCACCTGGGTCGGCAAGGGCTTTGGTATCCATCATCTGACGCTCGAGTTGATCTTTGGGTACTGCTTCTACCCCATCACTTTCCTCCTCGTGTCCTCGTGCAGAGCTTTTGCGCGTCGCAAGGTTGTTGGCGACCAAGCTGATCGCAAACGAGTTTGTGGCATACCTCGCGCTCAAGAACGAGCATGCCGCGAACCCATTCTCGCCTCGTGCCTATACGATCATCTCGTACGGGCTTTGTGGATTTGCAAACTTGGGTGAGTCAACTTTTTTTTTTTTGTCGGTGCAAGTTTAGAAGGGGGACTGACTTTGATGTAAAGGATCGTTGGGTATCCAGATTGGTGTGCTCGGAGCTTTGGCACCGAGTCGAGGAAAGGTGATTGCGCGGGTTGCGCCGAGCGCGATGATCTGTGGATTCGTGAGTCCTATTGTGTCCTTTTTTTTTTCCACCATGGCAGTGACTAACAGGGGCGGCCCTATTTCTGCAGTTGGCTACTCTCCAAACTGCTGGTATCGCGGGTATGCTTGTGTAATTTTTTTTCTTCTTCGCTTTGTATTCCATGGTGTAGGGGGTTGTCTATGTAGGGTAGATTTATTGAATTGGAGCTATACCTCGTCCTCTTAAAAACGAATATTTTCGATTGTATTAAGTTGGTGGGAGGACAAGTGAGGTGTGAGCGGTGTGTGGTCGCGGAAACGAGGAGACGTGTGGAGGGGTGGCGCAGTATTGATGTGCGAGTCATTTCGGATCCCCGAGGTTCAGTCGGTCTGGTGTTTGGCTCCGAGTCATCTCCCTAGACAGAAGAAATTTTCGATGATGCAGCGAGAATGTTGGCAGTCGAGCCAACGCTGCCGTCGATGGTGCTGATTTATATATCCAGATTGGCGGGCGCGAGCACGCCATTTTTGTAGGAAATTACGATTTTCATCATTTTCGTTGATGTTTGGACGAGTGATGGAAATGACGGATGGACGAGAGCGTGAACTATGCTTGATTCGTATCTGGATAAACTGGACAACAGAATTACATACAAACATGGATCAGTCCAAATGTCTCAACTATGGGATGTATGCGTCGTGACCACACGCGCTAGAGTCTAACACGGGCCGCGGGGTGTGAACCAGGCACGAACACACGGATAGCCCGGTTGAATTTGAAATTAGACCCGCGGGGTACTGGGAGAGTTCCGGGTCGTTCCATCGTAGTGACCAAGCAGTCGGGCAACTGCTAACAAATGGGGACCGGCAGCCGAAGGCTGCCGAGTGTCCAGGTGGCGGGATGGACCAAACAACTACACATACTGTTTTAGTCGAAAAGCGTGGCTGAGGATTGTCACAAGTAATACGTAGTTTAGCGGTCATGTAGAAAATACAAGTTAATTTGAAGTTGTTAAGAGACATACTGTGTTTCATTCAATGTGTTTAATAATCCCATTCTGGATCCAAATCCATATGCTCATCTGGATAATGCTCGGACTCACTGATATGCCCATCGTGCATCTCAGTATCACTATAGCCCTCCTCATTTTCTCTACTTTCTGCTCCTTTCTCGGCCATTTCAACTCTACGTCGACATAGAGCCTTCAAAATCTCCTCTATTTTCGCTTGTTTGTTCTTTATTTTACTTTTTGCAGGAATTGTTCTGTCCCCGAGCTCGCGAAGCTTGTTGATTTGGGCATCTAGTTGAAGAACCTTGAGTTTTGAGAGCTCGTCAACGCTGGCATAATCATTGATTTTGACCTGTGCAAGTCTGTCTTTGGTTGCTGCTTTTCGTTGGCTTGTTCTTGCTACTTTAACTAGATTACTCTCCACCCTTTTCTCCCACACTTCGTTCTGTTCAAAACGCACCTCCTTTGAGGCACCGCTAGCGTCGATTATACAGGCCTCCTTGTGTGTAAATTTCTGGTCTTTTTTGCTTAGTATATTACAGGAGAATTCGATAGTATTGTTTTGTTTCCACATGACTCGAGCATTTCATTGATTATCTGTGATGAATGGTGCCTGTTGCAGCATCTGGCAACACTGGCCAAGTGCCCCCTTGCTAGCGTCATTTGTAGCACTGCTCCATATGCTTTGCCACTGTGCAGGAGTAGCTTGGCTAATGGGACCACCTGGAGCGAATTCAGCCGTGAACCGCTCCCAAGTATCTAGAGCACCCTGAAAAAAAGCAACTAGAGCTTTGTGTAGGTGCAGCAAGGTGCTACCTGTTTGTGCGACATGATACATAAAGTCCAGACGATCCCAGATGTCGCCTTCAAGTGCTCCAGTTTTGGCAGATGCGTCAGATGCAAGTAGTAAGTCTGGGTTTGCAATAATTGCATGGCAATGAGCCTTGACCCATTCATGGAAGTCTCCAAGGGCAAGAGTGTTCTCCAGCAAGCTTTGAACATGCAACATATAAGGACAACTAATGGCCTGTGCATATAGCCCAAGAACAGTTAGTTCAGTGAGCGTTGGTACATCTTGTAGGCTGTTGAAGACATTAAGCTCAATATTTGTGAAACCTGGAGTGTTTTTGGCATTGTGAACTCACTGAAAAAAGCGCAGATACATCTTGCAGTTGATTACAAGCTCTACTGCAGTGTCACAGTGTGACCTGTACCATGTATTGCTTGTATTGGGGAAACTTAGCTGGAAACCAAATTGTTTCTTGGATGTACATTAATTGATGCAAAGCAAATGAATTCTATGTGCATACCTCAAAATAGTGTTTGTAAGTATCTTGCTGTCCAACTTTGTCATTCTTGTTGTTGATGATAGCACCTGCTAGACTTGTAAGCTTGACACCACCTTGTGAGCTTTCTTGCTTTCACTTTTGGGAGGCTGGTATACTGTCTCCCAGGGAAGCGTTCGTCCTTCCTGTCTCAAACTTGTTGTGTAAGGTAATTGGGGGAGAGAGTTTGTTTGCTGCCCATACAACTGCCATCACATTCGCACCTCCTTTGACTGCATTTAGCTCTTTATGCATGCAGCATCCTGTCCAGACAACAAAAGATGCATTGCTCTGCTCCTCCTTGGACAGCACCCGAAATGACTCCTCACCAGTTGTAAGAGCTAGAGCTAGCCATGCGTCATGTGTTATAGCACTCTGTTGATCAGGATTCAGATGCTCCCAGTTGCCTGCTGTGCAACAGGCAATATCTAGATGTGTAGAGAGTGCCTGTATGTGCTCTTCTTTGCTCATTGTGGCTATGACTTTCTGTCCATGAAGCTCACAGTCGCAGTCAACCATCCAGCCTCCCAAGATCTTGAAAAGAAGTTTTTGATCAGAAGCATGATCTGTGAGAACAGCTTGTGTTTTTAGAGCAAAATGCTGCACAGTTGTGGAATTATTTTCTCCTAATGGACTTCTGCTCAATATATTGCAGCAAGTGCTGATAACTTTCTTCCAGCCTTCAAATTGCAACTTTGCAGTATGATTTGCCACTTTTTGAACCCCCAGAGAGCGCAACAGAGGAGCCTCTGGAGGTGCGCATTTTGTCTCTTCATGGGGCACTTTGTCTGTGTAATTAGGCACTGGCATTTGGATTAGTCTGGCTTCATGGTGCTGGTTCTTGATCCCTGTGCCATCAACACAGATGGACAAGTCTGCTGAGGGTGATAAACTATATTATATGGCTACAAGACAATATGCTGACAGGTAGTTTTACTGATTTCATAGGCAATCTGCATCTGCACTTGCACTAACCCTTCAAGCACAATTTGCGAGACACTTTGTGCACTGATAGAGTCTACAACTGCTAGACCAAAGGTTCGAGTTATACAGCAGATTACCAGCATTATTTTCTCTGTAGACACTTGTAAACCAGCTAGCTCTTGTAGCATATTGTGAATGTCTGGGAGAATTATACCATGGTTATCTTTAAGTCATCAACTACCATCTGTGCAAGCTTTTGATTCAGCAAGTTTGGCAGCATTACAAGCCTTTCGTGCTGGTGCACATACAATTTGCTTGTGCAAAGTGTCACTGCTGCACTTGAGTCTGTACATGCGTTTTCGAAGCTGTTGTATGATTGCTTGGTCTTTTTGAATAATCTGCAATGTTTTTGCTGCCGCTACCATATGATTTTGAGACTCCGTCAGTAGAGTGGCAATGCTACTATCTAGTGTAGTAGTTCTAGTACTAGCACAAGTAATTTTTTTGTCCAAAAGACAATTTGAGATTTCTGCCTTTGAGAGCACACTACTCCTAGCTTCTAGTTCGCCTAGCACCCGGTTTGTTATGACCCGTCAAACGGACATAACAAAACAACCAAATATTTCTACAGATTTATGGCATTTTTCCTAAGCAGAACAAGCCATAAACAAGGTCACGTGACCTCGGCGCTTAGCTGGCGCTTACGGTGGTTACCCTGAACTCGCTCCAGCATTTCTCTCCCTTGTTACTTGGAGCGAGGAGCAAGTTGTCACGTGATCTCGGCGCTTACAGCATGATCGCGTGACCTCAGCGCCTACGGTGGTTACCCTGAACTTGCTCCAGCATTTCTCTCCCTTGTTACTTGGAGCAAGGAGCAAGTTGTCACGTGATCTTGGCGCTTACAGAAGGGTCATGTGACCTCAGCGCTTACGGTTGTTACCCTGAACTCGCTCCAGCATTTCTCTCCATTGTTACTTGGAGCGAGGAGTGAGTTGTCACGTGATCTTGGCACTTACAGAAGGGTCACGTGACCTCAGCACCTACCCCTTGGACCTTGCGCAGCTCTATAAGATTCGGAGCCACACAAACTTAAGACAAACAATTACCTAACCCATAGTACTGTACATAACCTACACCTACTGCGGAGTGTGCTTAGATAATACGTCCGCAGCCACCACAGCCACAGGTATATATAAGGAGGATAAAGCAAGACTGGACGCTCAGCTTGCTTTATCTTGTCAACCACCATAGACCATAGTAAACACTGTAACTAGAACGCTCAATACATACTGCATAGCACCAAACCATCAACGCAGCCACTACTTAAGTGCTCCACAAGGGAGCCTCCAGAGGGTCACAACATGGTTTAACTTAGCATGTGTTCTTTGGCACTCAGCATGCATTGTCTCAGCCAAGACTTGTAGTTTTGAGTGAAGTATTTTGATTGTACGATTTGCTCGTTGTACTTGTCTTGTTGCGTTCAATAAAGCCGTGCATGTATGCGCCTTGTAAGACGTTTTATTAGAGTGTCTATCAGGGGGTATCAACTTTGGGCTGCTCCCGCTATCCCTCGTAGCGTCAGGAGACTGTTGCTGATGCAAATGAGTTGAAAGCACGGCCAATTGAGCATCCTGTGCACCCGAACAACATTTCCTCCTAATCAAATAGCTGGATCTGGGCATCGCAAGAAGCAGATAAGTGCTGCAATGGAAGGGCAAGGCAATCAAAGGTTTGGAGATATCGATTACATCACCGGTTGTGATCTTGAGATCGCCTTTTTTGGCCAGTATTTTTCGCTGAACTGATTGTTCCTTTTAAGCCAACTGGCTCATCTGATAAGCACGAACGGAAGTTCAATAGTACTATATTGCTTATGGTAAGAGATTCTCCATTCAATATGTATGATTTATCGCTATATTAGCCTTATTCGACAGCCTCTAGGACTTTTTTTAGTCTGAAAGTTGGGATTTTGAATGAACAATTCCTTCATATTCAAGTAGATTGTATATTACACCATGATACTAGACATAAAACCAACGCATTCTATCCATAAACCTCGAACCACAAATTCATGCCTGCTTTTGGTAAGTGGCTGTGTGGAGGAAGAATTCCAACTCCATCAGTGTGGACACCGGCAACTGCCATTCTCTATGTGGTTGCCGGTCCCCATAACAAATCCTGCTGCTGCGCGCACGTTGGTGCACCAGCTTCCGAGACATTCGCCAAGCTTCGCTTGGTGCGCACATATAAAACACTGGGGTGGAATGGCCGTCTTTGCCAGTAAACACCTCTGTATTGTAGTTTCTAACATCCATTCATTTGATTATGCCTGCTGTTCCAACCATTGCTGTTCAACACCAAACTTGCCGACGTCAAGGTCTCGATGCACTCACTGATATTGAGGTCTGGTCATACACCGATGATGAGATCATAAGTACGTACCTGCAGTCCAATGTTAACTGTTTGGTGTTTATGTTCATTCGTTGCAGATGCATCACTCAGAGCTTGGTGGTCCCAGGTGTACAAACACTATAACCCATACCTGGATCGCATTTACGACAAACATGGGAGTCCCAGTCGCCTTGTATTTCAGTTTGAGTGCAAATATAAACATGCATTGCACTCTACCCAATTCCGAGATTGCATGAGGACAGGCGATGGTACTCGAAACCTGTGTGCTGCCGCCCAGACATGCGACGCACGCTGGGGTGTGGTTCAGAGCTCCCCCACACAGCCTCAATACTTCTCTGGCTATTCTGAAGCACGATGTCAAGTGCTTATCGCACTTTGCTGTGCACAGAACAAGCGATCGTTCGACTCGGTAGCCGACGATCTCTATCAGCAGGAGGTCGAGCTTTTACGCCCTGTAACAGTCATGCCATCTCCGATGACTGTATCACGCAATACACAAGTGCTATATGCATGCTCTTTGGATGGCGTAAAGGTGTACTATAAGGCAAGTGTGAATCTTGATTGCAGTTCTTGTAGGAATTATTTACCCATATCTATTTTACTATGCAGAAACTCCCGGGTGCTATTCAATTTGCTATAGGTGGTTGGACGAGTCCTCAGGCATCCTCGTTTCTAGGACTGGTTGTAATATGGCAAGATGAAGGGAAGGTTTGGCAGTTTGTTCAGTACGTATATTTGCACTTTCAGGTGTACTTTAGTTAATTCTAGCCCCAATTTAAGCCTAACGCATGTGCATACAGGAGAGTATCTGGCTCTTTGTGTTGCTGAATGCCTCAAGCGATTTGGAATCGACAAGAAGGTAAGTTATCCTCTTCTATTCTTTCTTGAATTAGTAGATTCATATATCCTAGTTTCTTTCAATTTGTCTCGATAATGCAAGCAACAACAACACATTGGTAGACATTCTATCAACTCTTATGCCTTCGTTTCGTGGCGCTAAGAATCGTGTGCGATGCTTGGCGCACATTATCAACTTAATGGCCAAGGTAGGTTCCACTAGTGAAAGGTATCTATTTGTGCTCGCTCACATGGTTTAATAGGCGTTTCTATCACTCTTCACCAAACCACCACATTGCAAGAAGGCTAACCTTTCAACCAGTCAACCTCTGCCCATCACCCCATCTAGCACCCCACCACAGCACATCAGTGCTCCTGAAAACAAAGATGAGGATGACACTGATGGGGTACTTCAACCCAAAACTGATCCTGACAAGCAGGAGTACAATGATCATGTCGTTCAGGAGATAATGCAGAAGGCACTTGACCAGATGGCACTAGAGAAGGTGGTTCTGACAAAGGAACAGATCCTGTCAGAGCTACAACCAGGGGGATGACCCAAATGTCTAAGGGGACAATGGGAGACCTATAGGCAATGGTGCCAGAGGTCTAAGTCACAATGTCAAGGGGCAGACATGCAACAAGGGGTAAGGGTGCAATAAGACGTGGAGATAGAAGTGTGTGCACTTGGTCTCAAGGGACCTGGGCAGAGACTATGGACTTAGAAGTCACACAGGTAGTAGTGGATGAACAACAGGAGGTCGAGTTCTGAGGCTTAAGGCTCTCAGACTCTCCCTTATATATTCATACAAGCAGCTATATCAAATACACAGATGGTGCAAGACAACTATTGTACAATATCAGAATGGTGCCATGTAGCAGAATATTCTGGAAGATACAAACAGAGTGTAAACAATAACAATGTCACATGATCATGTAAGTATTTCTACGCATATATCTGATTAAATGGGACTTGTCCAAAAAGTGGAAAAACTAGAGATATAAAATATAGAAAAAAATAATAAACTCCATGTCATGGTCTAGGCCATGACAGATCCAGGATGGACAATCACTCATGCCTAAAGTTAGTCTATCCCCTTTATCTACAGTTAGCAACAAAACTGTATGAATGCAAGCTACTGTAAGCTTGCACAGGCTCTAACTGCAGGAATACAGCACCTTGATCTCTGCATTTGTAACTGTTATGTAGATACAGATCTAGTCTACCTAATAAAAAATGCTTGAAAAGATTTGGATGGAAAATAGTAGATATATGCCTGAAACAAAACCAAGGGGTCATTTGTACAGTTTTGTTACCAAAGAAAGTCCAAAGCCATGTACCACCTAGAACTTTCTGTCTGAGCAAGCTCAATCTTTGCCACTTAAGTTTTAGTATACATACTACTGTGGCTTACCATGGAGGTCATCATTAGGCTCCTCTCTATCTGAAATGGATGGGTGCTCTTGAAAAAAGGAGCTAAAAAGGGGTTTGTGTCTCAAGCTACTGCCACCTGCAGAAACATCAGCTGATGTGAAGCTGTATATGCCTATTCAATGTATAAAGGTGTCAGAAGAGTCCTCAGATATTTTTTGGCATGAAAAAAGCTTGCATATGCAGGCTGTATGCATACCAGATGTGCATACAGGGGTAGGAAAATGGACAAAATGGGCTGTTCCAGTTGACACAGAAACTGTAGCAAGAGGAGACAAAGAATATGTAAACAAGACTAGTATAGTGCTACTAATGAGCATTAAACTAGAATCTAAGAGGCCCTGGACTGGGCTGAAATTGACTTCTCCTGAGCCCCTATATGCTATGAAGAATCACTTGCCACAGAAACAGTGGAAAAAACTATATGAAATGTCTGGTGGATTTTTTTAATATAAATAGAGTCTCAAAAAACCTTTTTGATCATTTTAAAATTAGCTGTTGAGGGATGAAAGCAAAATGATGTAATAGGGGCTCAGGAGAAGTCAATTTCAGCCCAGTCCAGGGCCTCTTAGATTCTAGTTTAATGCTCATTAGTAGCACTATACTAGTCTTGTTTACATATTCTTTGTCTCCTCTTGCTACAGTTTCTGTGTCAACTGGAACAGCCCATTTTGTCCATTTTCCTACCCCTGTATGCACATCTGGTATGCATACAGCCTGCATATGCAAGCTTTTTTCATGCCAAAAAATATCTGAGGACTCTTCTGACACCTTTATACATTGAATAGGCATATACAGCTTCACATCAGCTGATGTTTCTGCAGGTGGCAGTAGCTTGAGACACAAACCCCTTTTTAGCTCCTTTTTTCAAGAGCACCCATCCATTTCAGATAGAGAGGAGCCTAATGATGACCTCCATGGTAAGCCACAGTAGTATGCATACTAAAACTTAAGTGGCAAAGCTTGAGCTTGCTCAGACAGAAAGTTCTAGGTGGTACATGGCTTTGGACTTTCTTTGGTAACAAAACTGTACAAATGCCCCCTTGGTTTTGTTTCAGGCATATATCTACTATTTTTCATCCAAATCTTTTCGAGCATTTTTTATTAGGTAAACTAGATCTGTATCTACATAACGGTTACAAATGCAGAGATCAAGGTGCTGTATTCCTGCAGTTAGAGCCTGTGCAAGCTTACAGTAGCTTGCATTCGTACAGTTTTGTTGCTAACTGTATATATACAAGCATAACTCATGCATATACCCAGGTCGCCGGCCTTGCCCAAAGAGTCCACGCATCCACGCGTCTACGGGAACAGTTTGAGCAAGTTGCGATTAAAAATACAAGCGGCAATCAGCGTATTCTCACCGAGCGTGTTGAGACCCGTTGGGATACGGAATATGATTGTCTTGAAAGCCGTCTTCATTTCAAAGAGGAGGCCCAGCTATTGACTGGCGACTCTTCCTTAAAGCTGAAATCCTACTCGCTGAACAAATCACAGTACGACTTGGCGGATGAGGTGCTTACAGGACTAGAGGTAAGACCAACTTGCCCGGATTTTTTTAAATAACCAAGTAGCTGAACAACGCATCTAATAGATATTCAAGGAGAGGACAAAGCGCTTTTCGCTTGCTGAAGTCCCCCTGCTGCCATACACGCTTCCTGAGCTTGCGCTGATGAGATCAGAGCTAGAAGCGGTGCGTAGCGACTCTATTGACATGAGCCCTTTGATCCGAGTTGCAGCTCGAGCTGCAACTCTTGTGTATGACAAGTATATCAAAAGATGACAGAGGAGTCAGATATGTACTATTTGGCTGTTGGTAAGTGGATCGGTTAATTTTGGTGACATGTACTGACAGGAGCTACCTAGCCATGTGCCCGTCACTAAAGCTGAAATGGTTTCTGGATAACGGCTACTCATACAACGACATCCAGCGGATTCGCGATATGGTTATCGGTCGGTTTTATCAGTCTTACGTATCAAACACCGAGGAAGAGTCCATCGATTCTAAACCGGTGGTTCAACAAGATGTCTCACGTCCAGCAAAGGTAAGTTTCAATGTCTCTGTGTTTACTATCTATTTCATCTTTGTTATGTAGCGTGTGAACAAGTACTTGCATCGACAGGTTGTTCTGCCTGTAGTACCAGCATCGCCCGAGCTCGACTCTATTGAGCGTATTTAGCAGATGACGTGATTCCTGAGAGTGTAATTGCGGAACACGGGGGCTTGGTTAAATACTGCACAAACCAGCTTATTCAATTCCCTCGAGTCTTTGCCATGGCACTTGACTATCTAACTGCACCAGGTATGTATTAAATACAGATGAGCCCAAAGAGCTAAGCTAATACATATAAACACAGCGTCGTCCGTCGACGCCGAACGTGCGTTCTCAAATGCGCGGTGGATGGTCAACCATTCGCAGCACCGAATGAGCTCACAGACTTTCCAAGGCAAAATGGCGCTAGGATCATGGGTTGGCACACTGCTACTGTCAGATCTTAATGCTGCGGCTGCAGCTATCGAAGCGACGATGTAACCTTTGTAGTAGAAGACATATCATTGTATTTATCATAAGATTTACATGCATCATTGGTCAAGCCCGGGCGGGTGAATTGCCAATACCACCCGTGAACTACCCGTGCTAGTGGCGTCCCAGGGTAAGTAGCCCGGCACATACCCGGATGACCCATGTTAGACTCTAAGTCTCATCACGCGCGGAACGATTTTCGAGCAGACCGGTAGAACGAGAAAATCGCTCTCGATTACAACGCTAGGCTCCATTCGCTGAACCAAAACTATAAGTGGGTCGATCATTTATGGGAACAGAAAATGAGACGAACCGAAGAATAGTGCTCGGAGCACATGGAGAGAGGACTTCGGGTGATTTATGCATAAGCTTGATGAATCCCAAAGATGAATCCGTTGCTTGGCCGGAGACAACCGGGCGATATTACTGGGTTTACCGATTTGGGCCTTCCCATCGTGATTCTGATGAATCGGGAACAATGTTGAGGCATTGTAACAGCATGCTGACGTTTGAATAGCGAATTCCGCCACTCAGTTCTTCTTAGTTGCTGAGGGATCGCACAAGACGCGGTCAGGTGACTATACATTTTTTTAAATTAGATATTTAACGAGTTACATGATCACAAGCGGGTGACTATACAACGCTGGGAGGATCAAGTCATTATTCAAATGTCTTCGAAACTGCTGGAGATTATTTGCAGTTAACATAGCGTGAACAAGGGTGAGCATTCATCAAGAAATCCCCTCCACTAGGGATTTTCCGCTCCGATCTGCTTAGCTATGAGGCCGTAATACTAGGGCACATTAACGTCATAGTCTAGGTACGAGGCGGGTGATCGCGAACAGCCACAGACCGTCACTCTGAGTTCCTCACCGCGTGTGAACAGCATGCGTTCCTAGCAGTGACGTCACAAACAGGATTCTCAAAGCATCGTAGACAAGTTTGGGGTGAATCCAAATATATCATGAAATACGATTGGGCACGCGCAAGACGTTATGGAGGGTTGTGTGGGCCATGCCAGTATTGGTCATTGTTTGGACCCTTGTCAGACAGGTGTGCTTGACAACAACAACCATCAGCCTGTGAGCTTGAAGACTTGGCAAAAATCTACTTATTTTTATAACACAATTTGGAATTGCTGCCTAGATCTTGAGAACTGAATGCTTCGTTGACGACAAATATCCGGAACCAAGCTACTTCTCACCACCCCCGCGGAGAACACCCGTTCTGTAACATATAACGGGACTGCAAGTGCAACGCACAGACAAGTTTCTCGGTTGAACTCCCATTCCACTGTTCGATTTCACCACAATATTCAGCGAGCCCACGACTTCCTACTTTACCGGCTTGTCGAGATTTCTTGGTTGCTCATTCGTTTCGATCATGACTTCGCTTGGCGCAGTAGGCTCGCCAAGTGCACAATCCCACTACGAGCGCGCTCTCTCCCGTAGGACAGTGAGTCTCATCGGTGACGTGGAATCTGGCTACGTCAGGGATGTGTTCGAGATCCCTCACCCGCCTTGGGCTCAAGAGTATGTCAAGTCCGAGGAGAGCCTCGCTAAAATCAAGAACAAAAAGGTATGTATTTCAAACGCAAATGTCCCCCTGATTTTCGACGCCGACGCCCTCACCCATGCAAGGTTCGAGAATTCTATGAAAAGCAAAACCAGACCCTTGCCAAGTATGGAGAAGTCGACGAGCTACTTTCAGGAGAACTCGTGCACAGCGTTTTACACTCGTTTGAGCATCCATCCGAAACGACGCCTCTGCTTCAGACCGAAGGATCAAAACGTGAAAAGAACCGAGAGAGGCAAGTTTTCTTAAATCTCGGGTGCCGAACAGAAGTGTGATATTTATTTCCTTGACTCAGGCTTGTGTCTTTGGCAATCAATCTCAATTTTGTTCTTAATGTGGTTTTGCTCACTGGTCGGTCAATGATTTTCGTCTTGTTCTTTGCCCCTCTAATCGCGATCCGATTTGTCTAGCTAAAGGTGTGGCCGTTCTGCTCTCCGGGTCCATATCGATTTGGGCGTCATTCGTGGATAGTTTCATGGCATGTCTATTCCCAACGCTTCATCCATTCGATACTCATCTTTCTACAGGACTTTTTGAGCACGGTCATCGTGATATGGACATCAATGTATGTGTATTAGCGCCCGCTGGTGTTCGTCCGTTCAAATGTTATTTGGCAGAGTCATCTCGAGTTACAAAAAGAAAGGCAACCAAGGTTCTGGAAAGGTACTGTCGCATTAACTATCTGGAGGCTTTGCTGACGCCAACGGACAGTATCGTACGTTGACCCTCTGTATTGGAAGGGCACACCTCTGATGCCATCCGATTAGCAACCGGTAAACAGAGGATGGAGCCTCTGGGAGTAGTTATTTTCTCGGGTACGCTCGCTTTCCGGGCCATTCGGGCCGCCTACTCACTCTTTGTTATCAACTAGTGTTCATGATTGCCATGTTCCTCCAAGTCGGTTAGTTGCTGCTACAGTCTTGAACCATCTGCCATCACGTTGAATCATTTATTCAGGTGTGGAAGGAATAAAACGGCTCCTGGCGAAAGATAGGGAGGCCTTCAACTTGGACAAGACGACGTTGACTATTATGGCGGTTACGATTGCTACCAAAACCGTTGCGTGCGCGCATATCTACTTGGGAAATTGTGCACGTCATTGAGTCTATAGATAGGTGGTTGCTGTCAGCAAGAGTCAAGTCGAATGGTGTCCAGGCTTTGGCTCAGGTATGTTTTTGGTTATCGAGATGCGTAGGGATTCAATTAGCTGAGTACCGCTGGCTATAGGATAACAAAAGTACGTCATTCGGTCTGGGGGGTCTCAACTACGGCTAATTGGATGTGATAGATGACGTTTTCTTTACTACCTTTTCTGTGATATTCCCGGTAAATTCCCCTCTTAATGTTGGTATTTAACATCTATACCAATTCACTCGATTTCAGGGAATAGGAACAGCCCTTGATCTTCCGTGGCTCGATCCTCTGGGTGGTGTAGTCCTATCGCTTTACAGTGAGTGTTCGCAGGCAGCCGCTGGCATTTATACTGAAATTAAACTCGCAGTTATCGTTGAATGGACCGAAACACTGATGTTCAACTTTAGACAGTATGTTTGAGTGTCCATTTTGAGTATCGCTCCTCTCACACTTGACGATTCAGGCTGAGCGGCAGATCGGCAGACCCCGACGAATATCGCAGGTCCGTTCCCTGCCCGCGCTGTTTTCCCATTCCAATTGCTAACCGTTTGACCAAAAGGATGCTGTATCTCATTACGCGTTTCAAAATGCCCAAAGTGTCCTATCTCGAGGTATACCACGCTGGGACTGAGCTGATCTGCGAAGCGGATTTGCAGTTTCCAGAGAAACTCCATTTGAGGTCGTCCACAATGTTTCTGAAGCCATTCAAGTGCGTCGTTGCTTTGTGAATTTTGTGGAAGCGTACTAAAACCTGTGATAGGTTGCCTTGGAATGTTTGGAAGACGTAAATCGCGCTTATATGTGAGTTTCACGCAAAGGAGCGTCACTCATTGAACCCCTAACGACGGCCCCATTACAGACACGCCGATTTCACAGTTTTGAATCCTGCGAGTCACGTCAGAAGGAGGGAATAGGATCTGGGCTTTCGTGCTGAACCCAGGTTCGATGACCGTTGGTCCCATGTTTTTGAGTCCAAGTATAAATACAGCCGCATCCCAAATCCAAGCTATTTATGTACATCGCGCCAAAGACAAGTGAGAAGGCTGCATACGCGAGAAAGTTAGCTGCGGTGGGAACAAATTCTTAACCTCACACTGTTTGAATGTTTGACTCGAGAAGTCATAACAGTAGATGGCCCTATACAACTTGGTTTCTAGAAAATTCGATCCTGAGTCTGGCACTTTTGTGGCTATTTCAAGTTTCGGCTGGGCCCCTGGGGGGAGGGGGGGATACTTACATTGCAACCGTTGTCGGGCTATTACCTATTACATCTTCAAATTGATTGGCCGGTCGCTTTTTGTGGGCGGGCTCTTGGCACCGACTCAACCAGATATTGCAAACAACATCATGGTATATGGAGGGCCCCTGTAAGCAACAATAGCATATATTTTCCTCTAGCCGTGGGTTGGGACAAGGGAGCTTTTTTTTTATATCACATGATAGCGTACAATGTGGGGATGCTTATGCCGATGAACACACAGAGTTTGATTGCCCAAACATGTGCTTCAGCATCTCCATGTCATGTTGCTTCGTTATCAACGCGCCTGCTTCAGCTCCAGTCGCCCATTTAATCTCCTTGTTCAATGCCGCTGGGTAGCGTACTTCCCCCTCCAGTCCACACCAGTCGAAATCTACGAGCATGGCGCCAGCCCTACAATTTTCGCGCTCGAAGACTAGTACGTTAGGCGCACGCAGGTCAGCAAATACCAAGCTCGCCTGATGCGTGATCTCGAGCGCTCGCTCTACGTCTCCTCGTAAAGATTCCAATTCGCCCGCATGGGTTCTTGCCCACTCGTGAAGAGACCCGAATCCAATGCGTTTCATAATAACGAGATGGTACCCTCCGGGATAGGCTGGTCCTTGATAGAACAATACATCGGGGGCCAGACCACTCAAGGCAAGTAGACAATGTCCCTCGATATGGTATCGCTCGGCAAACTTGACAACAATATTTTCTTCAGACTCTGTAAGCGCGGCATACACTGGCCGAATAATCTCAGAACTGTCAATGGGGCCTTTGTATTGAAACTTGAATGTGCTGCCTGACGAGTCCTGGAACTCTTGAACGTGGGGGAAGAACCGTGCGGGATTTCCTAGATGTATGCAGGCTGTAGGTGCTACAGCGGAAGAGAGATCCAAGGACTTGTAGTATTCAGACAACTGGGCGATCGAGGTCCGAGCACTGCGAAATAGGCGAACCAAGCGGGTGAGGTTCTCATCTTTTTGAGGGTGACCAGCAAGCGAGACATAGTCTGTCAGAGGTTGGATAATGATGCGATCCAGATACACCGCTCCGAGTATGCACATCCAAGGGCCAGTAATGGCAATTAGCAACGACGGACAACAACACACTCCTCTCATACGCGACGACTGTTTTTTCGATAAGAACAACCTGCTAGGAACACAGTTTAATCAAAGCTCACCTCGACTTGGCTCCAACATGTACCATACGCTTCCCCTGCTTGGATCGACGGGTCACATACCCTGTCCCTATCTCATTCTTGATTTCGACGATCGCAGGAAAGAACGGAGCTCCCAATCGAGTGGATTGGATGAGTCCATCAGGTTTGCAATTCCCAACCCTGGAATCCGAATTGACATCCAGGTTTAACAAGATGCACAAATACCGAAGCAAGGCCTTCCAGCGAGGGTGTTCCTGATTGTAAATTTTCTGACTCTCATGTGCAAACTCAATCGTGTGTTTGTATTCTGACGCCGAAATCGGATCCCTGCCCTCCAGCGCTCTGAGAAAGTTGTTGAATACGGGATGAAATAGCTGCACCGGCAGGGCGGAGAGGTCGAAAGGGCGTCCGTTATAGAGCACAGCGTCCGCGTAGTTATTTTGTTGACGCCGAAAGTTGGATGGTTGAGCTGCTTTTGAGGGTGGTTGTGATTTATTTGCAAACCCCTTGACCGTTGCTTGCTGTTCTGCGCAAGTCATATTAATGAAGGAACGATTAAATATGAAGTTTCAGGATGCACTTTTTGTTAACCTCTTGAAGGTGCTCTGTAATTCGGACAGCTCATCTGTTATGTGTGTATGAGCTGGTTGGGTAGACGGCGCTACGGGATTATGCGAGAAGCACATGTTAGATTGGGATAGCACGAAAAAAAAAATGGAGTGAGAAGTGTAAGGGTGTGGGTCACATACCTAAGCTACCACCAACCAATAGATGGAGGTGTCGCCGTTTAGCACGGGCCACGTCGGGCCAATGATCGTCAACCTGATCGGCCAACCACACAGGCTGATCACGTTCATCCAACTCTTCAAGAGATCGCGGTACATCATCGTAAGCACGGTCCGTTTGGTAGAAGATAGGGGTAAACTCCCCGACCCGAAACAAACGAACCCATTTATCCGGTAACGGTCGACGATGAACTCGAGTACTTGAGTAAAAGTATTATCTAGTGAGACATCTATATTCATGATATTGGTTGTATCGTCACCTAGACGAAGAAAATTGAGTCGAATGGTTTGTGCCATAACGGTAATCGGGTGCAACGTCAGTGCCTCGTGACGCTAGGGATTAGCACTGGCATCCTTATCAAATTGTGGTGTACCCATGACTGGTCATTTTTATTTTATTTTATTTATCATGCAAAAAGAATACCCCACATTGTCATGCACTAGACGCTGACAATGGATTTATGCTATTTTTCTTCTATTTTATATTTTCTCTAAGTCAAGTTTATTCATTTATATAGATTATATGCATTGCCACTTGTAGCCACGGCGCTTAGGATAGCTTTGTCATACTTTGTACCTCATCTTGCTTACTACTACTGATTGCAGCTCAGCTCACTTATGTTCTTGCATGTACATCTCATCTCTGTGTTGTCTGAGAATATGTACACAGTAGTTAGCTGAATATATAAGGGAGAGTCTGAGTGCCTTAAGCCTCAGAACTCGACCTCCTGTTCTCTCCTCACATCCTACCTTTAGTTATACCTTTGGGTCCCTGACTTTAGTTCTAGCCCAGTGCTCTTGAGCACAAGTGCAATCCTACTTAGATATCTTATCCTGTGTCTTGTCACAACCCTTGCCCTTGGTCACCAAGCCTTGTGGTCTTTCCAGCTCAGTCTTAGCTGAAGCACCCAGCCTCCTCTTATCCTAAGAGTGTGAGGTGCATGTTGATACCTTGGTAGGGTGTTGACACACATCACTTTTTGCATGACATCACCTTGGGTTGCAACAGAAAGCATGTATTGGGGTTGAAGTAATATATTGGATATATGCACCAAGCTATAACTGCCAATAAACAAGTTGCAAGGATTGCTCACCCTCCCCCATTCAACCATATTCTTAAAGGTGGGGTTGTCATGACCTGGTGTGACAACAGACATTTTTCTACTATTTTTCATATCTTTGTTTGTTTGTTTCTCTATAGTACTAAGCATGTCACTGTCACAACCCACTGCTTGCCTGGGTGTGTGTGTGTAGTAGGGGTGACAGGGACAGGCTGGTTTCACCAGCCTGCCCCCTAGTACAGTGGGGGGGTGTCATGGCCTAGACCATGACATGGATTTATTATACTTTTTCTATATTTTATATATCTCTCTTTTTCATATTTTTGGACAAGTCCTGTTTAATCAGATATATGCATAGAATTACTTACATGATCATGTGACCTTGTTGTTGTTTACATCTTGTTTGTACCTTCTGGAATATTCTGTTACATGGCACCATTCTTACATCGTACAATAGCTGTCTTGCACCATCTGTATTTGATATAGCTACTCATATGAATATATAAAGGGAGAGTCTGAGAGCCTTAAGCCTCAGAACTTGACCTCCTGTTGTATTCCCTCTACTACCTGTGTGATTACCCATCACATAGTTCTTGCCCAGGTCTCTTTAGACCAAGTGCACTTCTCTCATACATCCTTGCATCTTAGTGCACCTCTGCTGCATGTCCTACCTAGATGTTGTCAGTGTAGCCTCCAGCATTGTTGCCCATAGGCTGGTCATCACCACTTAGGTGTTTGTGTCACAAACTGACATGCATACATCCATTCTACAATATTTTCTCAATTTACTACATTTTATGAGATCATCTTCAAAACATACTTGCCTTTTATGGTATATCTGTGTCATGTGACTCAGGGAGTGTCCCGGACTGGTAACCGAGATGTATTTCAACTCCGATGTGAAATTCTGCAGTTCCGCAGTTGCTTCTACTGCTTCTATCTCTTATCTGTCGTGACTCACTGTACAGACTTGTTTGTTATGATGTGGCTTGTACTATGTATATAAACCAGGTCAAGTTCGCAGAGGACTCCTCAAGAACTTGACCTCTCGTCGAATACAAGTTCTTTTACTTTTCGTACTATTTTCCTTGTTGCCTGACTTGTCGTCGTCAACATCAGGTCAAGTTCTTGACAATCGTAAGTCTCAGTGTTGTCTGGGATACTTTTGGAACGCCGTCGGCGTTGTCTCGAGATAACTCCTCGTTGCCTTCCCCAATCCCACTCCACCTATCCACAGCCACAAGATATCGTTGCCCTATACGCGCCTCCGTGAAACCTTGCATAGCCAGGTCCCTCACACGTTGTAACAAGCTTCAGTTCTCTAATCTCTTTTGTCAACAAGAGGTGGGGTCACTCATTGCCCTTAAGTAGCTGAGCAACAGAGGTCACCTTCCTATTCCAATAGACTCAGGAAAGGGTCTATTTTTCTCTTTTATCTTGCTCCTGCTCGAGTACGTCCCTGACGGAACGCACGGCCCTCAAGTGGCACAACCTTTTACAGAAGACCAGCACTGCCGTCTGTGTGGGTGGTTCGGACACCTGTCGATCCACTGTTTCACCCTCAACTCAGTCGAAAGTATCCTTGAAGAAGCTGGGCACATCGATTTCAACCAAGTAGTAATCATCAAAGTCCACCCCCAGAAAGTCAGACGCGCTCAACAAGCCTTTGTCACTGAGCCAGGTGCCCCTGAGTGCAACATTTGCCATCAGGCAAACGGAGCCACCTTCCCAGCGCACTGCCCTTACTGTCCTAAGAAGGACAAATTCCTCTATTACTACACCATCCCCCACAACCAGCTATAAGCTGGAGAACCTTGGCCAACAGCTTCTTCGTCACCTGCTAAACACTATCGAAAATTTCCAAGACAGGTACTGTTACTACCGGAATAAGTACAAAGAAACCTGTGAAAAACTTCACGAAGCCGAGGCCCACTGTGTATACCTAACCAAGCAGTTGCGCGAACACCAGGAGGACTACTTATCCCTCCTCCAAGACCACCTCAGACTAGAATCCATAGTCCGAGAATCAATTGCACCCCAAGAGTACACCTTCCCCGTCTTCTCAACACCCTCAGACCTTCCTCACCCCACCTTTCTAAGTGGCATGGGCTCGCCAATTCAGGAAGAAGCACCCCTTCCGGCAGCCCAAATCAATCCTTCCCAAGGAAGCGCTTCTTCGGGACCAAATTAAACTAAAGAGGGTGGAGTGTCCATATCGTTGCCAGGACACCAAAAGCTGGGATTTGGACGACACTTGGCTGAGGTTCGCAGGAATTGGGAATTTTGAAAGTTATAGACTTGTGAGGGGGACGGAAATCCTTTATTATCAAAACAACGCTCAATTCCCTGTACTTCCTTACCGTCTCCATCGCCTTTAAAAATCTACTTGAGTCCCTTCTGAAATGGCATCGCCAACCCCTGCCCCTGCTTGGGCGAATATGTCTGATGGAGATAAGGTCATCTATATGCTTCAATCAATGGACGAACTGCGAGAACAAACCAATAATCTCCAAAATGATATTGGGGACGTAGAACACAATAATAAAACCTACACAGATTCACTCGAGGACAAACTTACCACAAATCAGACAAAAATAGATGTGGATGTGGCTGGACTAGCCACCAATGTCAACAACCTAGTGGGAATGTTAGCCATTCTCCAAACTACTATCATGCGCATCGAAGCGCAAATCAACACCTCCACGGGTGGCTCAGGCACTGCTCAAGTACTAGCTCCCACTGGTACAGTCCAACCACAACCAACAGCACCTGCTCCCTCTGGAGGGTCGACTGCAAAGGTTAAGATGGCTGCCCCTCAAAAATTTGATGGCACAAAACGGGAAGACGCCATCTCATTCAGAATTGCATGCGCCCGATATATCAATACAAACATGAGTGGGCACTTGGCTGACCAGGTGGTCGCCTTCATCACCTCTTATCTCGAAGGGTCAGCAGCCGAATGGGTTAACTTGTATGAAGAATTTGAAATTCTCAACCCTGGAACTGTGATCCCCTGGCTTCATGATGCCAATTTATTCTGGCAAGAATTTACCACCCAATATGGGGATCTGAACCGCACCAAAAATAACCGCGACAAGTGGTGGAAGTTGAAACAATCCAAGATGGTTCAGGACTACCTCACCCTATTCAACTTATATTCCACAGGCCTCAACTACAACAATGCCGCCATGCGTGATCAGTTCTATGATGGTCTGTCTTCAGACGTAACAGATAGCATGGTGGCCCAAAACTATGATCCCCGCACAAAGACATTCGCCCAGCTCACACAGCGGGCCCTGGAAATTGACTGCCACCTCATTTCCTTCAGTAGCAAGAGGACATCTCATGGGGGTAATAAGTCCAGCAGCAACAATGCTTCAACTAGCAGGCCCACGAATAACCCCCAAAGCGCTCCCCAAAAGGAGAAATTCAAGAATGGGGAACGCATATACAAGATTAAAGATGGCAGGGCTGTAAAAGGTCAAATCGTAGCCATTGGCCCCAATGCAAAGGGCTTCATGGTTCCAACCGTCCATTATGATGGCAGTAATGCCAACATACAAGAATCCTTCAAGGACATAAAGAAGGACAACCATCCGCCGGTGGCCCCCAAGGCAAAGGACCCAGACGCAATGGATCTGGATAGTGCAGGGAAAGGGAAGGGTACAAACACCTGCTACAACTGTGGAGGGCGCGGCCACATTGCTGCCAAATGCCCTTCAGCCAAGATGTCAGGATACAAGGCAGCAGTTGAGGATGTAGAAACAACCAACGACAAGTCGGTAAAAGAATGAGCTCAAACCGTGCCAGGGGGGCGGTCTTGGGCGCTATGTTACAAAATGCGCATAATGAAAATAAAAATATGGAAATGGAATGTATGTCGTTAGGAAACCAATCACAACTACAGTTTTTCTTTCATGCATTCCCTCTGCGCATAACCCCCGAACACAAGTCTGCATATAAGATGAAAAAATTCAACAGATGGGCCATGATCAACTCAGGGGCCACGTCAGTATTTATACATGAAGATTTGGTTAAACAATACCGTATTCCTACCGTTGCCCTAAAAACACCCAAGAAACTGAGGGTAATCGATGGAAGGGAGATAGACTCTGGGTCTGTGACCCACTACTGCACCTTTGAGCTGTGCATTCAAGAGCACCGAGAGATCCTCAGTGCCTATGTTGTGAACATTGGCAAGAATGATTTAGTCCTGGGCATGTCATGGCTCAAATTCCATAACCCCAACATTGATTGGGATGGGAAAGACATGAAGTTCAACTTGCCAATATGCCTGAAGCATTGCATCACAAAACCCTTGCACGTGCGTGCAAATGAACCTAAGGAGCTTCAGCTGGACTCCCTAGACTCCCTCCCAACAAAATATAAAGAATTCCAGAAAATATTCACTGAAGAAGACGACGTCCAACCACTACCACCCCATAGAAAGTGGGATATGGAAATAGATTTAAAACCAGATGCCAAGCCAAGGCATGGTCCCATATATAGCGTGGGTGTCAAGGAAGATGCAGAATTGCGCAAAACCTTGGATCGCCAACTGAAAGCAGGGCATATCAGACCCTCAAGGTCACCAATGGCATCTCCAGTCATATTTGTCAAAAAGAAGAATGGGAAGCTGCGCATGTGCATCGACTACCGGCGGCTAAATGAAATGACTGTCTCCAATGTGTACCCGCTCCCACGCATCAATGATATTGTGGAAACTTTGCGTGGGGCAAAGATATTCACCAAGTTCAACCTAAAGTGGGGTTTCAACCTCATACGAATTCGGGAAGGAGACGAATGGAAGGCCGCTTTCAAGACCAAATACGGGCTGTATGAGCCCCTAGTCATGCAATTTGGTCAAAAGAATGCACCAGGAACCTTCATGGCCATGATCCGAGAGGAATTCCAGGACATCGAAGGCATTTACGTTGTAATTTACATGGACGACATATTAGTATTCTCAAAGAACCAGGAAGAACACGATGAACATGTCAGAGAAGTCCTGTGCCGGCTTCAAAAGGCTGGTCTATACTGCACCCTGGAGAAATGCGTTTTTGACATCACTGAAGTGGACTACCTGGGAATAGTAGTAACTCCCCAAGGGATTAAAGTAGACCCGGCCAAGGTCGAAAAGGCTGTTGAATGGCCAACCCCTACAAACCCAACCAAAGTCCTGGAAGGGTTGGGGTTTGCAAACTGGTTAAGGCACTTCATAAAAGACTTCTCAAAAATCACAAAATGTCTCTACAAACTTGTCAAGAAGGACACAAAGTGGGAATGGACAGAAGAAAGGGATCGGGCGTGGAATTTGCTAAAGCGGAAATTGAAAGAAGCACCCCTCCTAATTCAGCCGGAACCCAGCAAACCATTTATCTTAGAAACAGACGCCTCAGGCTATGCCACAGGTGCTGTTTTATTGCAATATGGAGAAGATGGAATGCTTCACCCAATCTCCTACTATTCCAAAGCAATGGTCCCAGCAGAAAGAAACTATGATATCTACAACAAAGAAATGCTGGCGATTATAAAAGCCCTCAAACACTGGCGTCACCTACTAGAAGGGGCTGAACACCCAGTAAACATTGTCTGTGACCACAAGAATCTGGAATACTGGAAGACAAACTGGCCACTGAATGGCCGAGTCACACGATGGCATGAGTTCCTGTCCAGGTTTGAATTCAAGATTCTATACATCGAGGGGGCAAAAAACAGCCGGGCAGACATACTCTCTAGGCTGTCAAGGCACATCCCGAAAGAGGGGGGTGAGAGCCAAGCTCTGCTGGCACAAAACCAATTTTTGGAATTAAAATCTCTGCAGCTACAAGCAATCACACCAGACCATGACCTGGAACAACTCATTAGGGACGCTATCCCAGGGGACGAGCACCTGTCAAAGGTGCTAAAAGCCCTAGACAACAATGAAAAAGTCAAAAATTGGGAATGGGATGAAGGACTTTTATGATACAAGGGCAGAATCTATATCCCAAACAACAAAGAACTTCGCAAGCTGATCATGGAAAGCCGTCATGACAACCCAGCTGCAGGACACCCAGGACAGTTCAGAACATATGAATTGTTAAACCGCAAATATACATGGTCATCAATGAGAAAATCAGTCAACGAATATGTCACACATTGTGAATCTTGTATAAGGAACAAGCACAGCAACCAGGTTCCCCCAGGGCTCCTAAACCCAATACCAGCACTGAAAAAACCTTGGGAAGAAATCACCTACGATCTGATCACAGGACTACCCCTGTCAGAAGGGTTCGACGCTATATTCACAGTAGTCGACAGACTAACAAAAATGGTCCACTTTATCCCATGTCAGTCAGAGGCCAGTGCCATGGACTGCGCAAACTTGTTCCTAACCTACGTATGGAAACTTCATGGACTACCACAGAAAACCATTTCAGACCATGGCCCCAACTTTGCATCCAAATTCCTAAGGCACTTGTATAAACGGCTAGACATAAAACCCTCCTACTCTACAGCATATCACCCACAAACAGATGGCCAGTCAGAAAGGGCCAACCAAGTAGTAGAAGGGTACCTGAGACACTACGTATCAGACCGGCAGGACAACTGGGTCTCACTCTTACCTCTGGCCGAATTTGCCTACAACAACGGCGTCAATGCCTCAACTGGCAAAACACCGTTCTTTGCAAACTATGGTTTCCATCCAAGGCTGGCAGTTGGAGACAAGGAGGAACAGGAATTCCCTGTAGCAGATAATCATGCAGAATGGCTTCAAAAGGGCCATGACGAACTCAAGGCTGCTCTGGAACTAGCAAACCAGAGGACCAAAGAATACTATGATTGGAAACATCATATCCCAGAAGTCATCAAGGTGGGAGACAGAGTCTGGCTTGACACCAAGAACATACACACACAACAGGCCTCCAGGAAATTGGCCCACAAGAGAGTTGGACCATTCAAGGTGGTAGCACAACACAGCACTCATGCCTTCAAACTGGACTTGCCAGTAACCATGAAAATACATCCAGTATTTCATGTCTCACTCCTGACCAAACATAAAGACAACCCCTATGGCCGTCAGGTTCCCCCACCACCACCTGTGGTAACCCCTGAAGGGGAAGAAGAGTTCGAAGTGGAACAGATCATAAAGTCACGATACAACAAAAGATCTAACGTCTTCAAATACTATGTCAAGTGGCTCAGCTATGACGAGCGACAATGGTTAACCTATGACGACCTGGTGAACGCACCAGAACTCATCGCCGACTATGTCAAGTCACATCCAAAGGCACCCCAGGACCCCCGTGCCTTGAAGGGGGGAAGTGTCACAAACTGACACGCATACATCCATTCTACAATATTTTCTCGATTTACTACATTTTATGAGATCATCTTCAAAACATACTTGCCTTTTATGGTATATCTGTGTCATGTGACTCAGGGAGTGTCCCGGACCGGTAACCGAGATGTATTTCAACTCCGATGTGAAATTCTGCAGTTCCGCAGTTGCTTCTACTGCTTCTATCTCTTATCTGTCGTGACTCACTGTACGGACTTGTTTGTTATGATGTGGCTTGTACTATGTATATAAACCAGGTCAAGTTCGCAGAGGACTCCTCAAGAACTTGACCTCTCGTCAAATACAAGTTCTTTTACTTTTCGTACTATTTTCCTTGTTGCCTGACTTGTCGTCGTCGACAGTTTGACCTATACCTTCAGGTTGTAGCTCTGACAGGGGGATGTCAAGATGAAGCAATCTGGGGGATCCAGAGCAGCTTCATGGCTGTATTTATACTCCTCTATGTACATGATCACATAAGCATACATGATTTGGTATCAGTCAGCATGAATGGCAGATCAGTAAGCAAAGTGGAGGGAGTGAGTCAGCATGAATGGTGGATCAGTAAGCAGGTGATTGGCAGTTACTAATCCCTCTAGCCACCTCTGCAAAAACTGATAGTGTAATAAAACAAGAGGAAAGATCAGGGCATAATGATGGATGATGATTCCTCCTAACACTGTGACACTGGCATCATTCAGCCTCATGACACCATGATCTTTCCCCCTGTTTTATTGCACCTCATGACACTGATTTATGCTTCATTACACCCTGTGGTTTTTGCAGAGACATGATGAATGCACCATTAGTGGCTGACTGATCACATCAGTCAGCCCCATTACTCATCCAAAATACAATATTAGTAAGATTTATAGTCATAGCCACCAGTTCCAGTCATGAGCCACCTTGGCTCATGACAGTCACACTGAAAATATGCTGAAATTTGGCACATTTAGGCCTTCATGGCTCCTGCTCCTGCTCCTGAATGCAGAAAGCAGGAATTCCACTGGGTTTTTGGCACTCTGGCAGTGTGCTGGCAGCTAGGGTCCTTCCTGCAAGTTCCCACAGCTGCTGGCATGCTCAGGAGGAGCAGGATGGGGTTTACACAGTGGAATTGCTGCATGGAGGCTTGCAGTGCATTTGGGACTGTCAAGACCCCCCATTACTATCCTTTGGTCTTCCTTAAGTAGTGGCTATGTCAGTGGTGTTGTCTATTTCTATCTATTGTGTGTCTCTATTCTACAGTGTATGGTTGAGGTCCCTGTGGTGGACAAGATAAAGCAAGCTGAGGTCCTCCAGCTTGCTCCCTATTTCTTATATACTCCACAAGGCATGAGTCATACCTTTCCACAGTCTGCAGTGTTTACTGGTCACATGAGTGGTTTGGTCATGAGTAAACAGTGTGGATACCTCACATGATTGTCTATAACCCTTATGTAAGTTGCTCTTAGGGTTGTTGCAGCTCCAAATCTTATGGAGCCATGCAAGGTCCCAGGGTCATGTGATTTAAGTGCTGAGGTCATGTGATAACTCACTCCTCACTCCAAGTTACAATGGAGAGAATTGCAGGAGCAAGTTAGGTAACCACCATAAGCACTAGGATAAGCACTGAGGTCACATGACCTTGTTTATAGCTTGTTCAACTTAGGAGAAAATGCTATAAACTATAGGCTAATTCTCTTGTTACATTATGGCTGTCTGTGCAGGTCATAACATTTATACCTATAAATTAGTCAGTTTACACTGTGAAAGATTAAGACTACCTTGAGTGTTACTTGATTGCATTGCAACTATTTTGAGCCTTCTTACTCTAGTCTAAGAAGTGTTGAGTACAATTAAGTGTACACCAACATATCTACATTTGCTTAAGCTCTAGATATTCAAGTGTACCCTGACCTGTAACAATTGCTCTGCCTCTGTTGAGCTCAGCTCTGTCATTAGTCCTTGCAGTTAGTTACTCTGCACATAGTCCTGTAGTGACTGCCATACACAAGTTTGCCTGTCCACATCACTAGTCCTGGTAAGTACCAACATAGACCAGGTAGCCCAGCCATAGCACATGAGATCTGCAAGACCACTACATAAGGGAGGCAAGCACTTCAGAGATACTCCCACACCATACAATTCATAAGACTATATGACAGACATACACCAGTAGACATCTTGTAGAAGGAAGCTGTTGGCAATTACAATAGTAGAACCAGGAATAGAACTCACACCTGTTGTGCCTTTAACTAGGCTCACAATGGCTACTTGTTACATATACTTGTTATTCATGGCCACTGACTATGCAGTAGCCCTAGCTATTAATTACATCCCTACACAACCAACACAAATGCATATGTTTAACAGGTAAATGGCAAATTTCTTTGGTGACATCTCTAGTTACCATTGAGTGATTCAAAAAATACTACAACTCAGTAAACAGTGAGAAATGCAAACTGGGTGAAATACTTAAAACTCCTTGGCAAGATGCATACCTTATATCATTCAATGCACCTGAGCAAGCTGAGTCCATGTCATGAGCCACAATCAAGGTCTTGTGGCTAACCATCATTTATTCTTGTGTTTACTATTTCTGTCTTGTGGCTTGACCACTCTTCCCCCATGAGTAAGCACCTCCAATTGCTTACTGAGCCACATCCTATTATTAGCCACTCACTTACTGATCAACTGCCATTCACCTTACTCATCCTACTATTATTAGTTACTTGCTGACTGATGGATGTACTATTATTAGTAACAGGCTGACTGATCACTGCAATTCATTCTTACTCATCCTGCATGTATGCTTAGTCACTCCCTTGGTTAGAATAGTATAAAAGCAAAGAGAGCAAGCTGGTCCACCCCAGCTTGCTGTACCTCATCAATTCCCCTCTAAAGCATCCAGTGTGAAGACAGTCCCTAGCTGACTTATTAGCTTAAGTAATGGCTAGAAGGGCTTTGAGTCAAGGCCATGTCACAAGCCCCAGCCCTAAGCACCTGACTTAGCCACTGTCCACAGTTGCTTATTCAGCAACAGGTGCCCATCAGCCATGAGCACATAAAGTGCATATGGTGTCAAGCCACAAGATGGTAGACACATGCAAGGCAACAAGCCAAGACAAGCCATGCATCAGCAGTAGTTAGGACATAGTCCAGACCCAGTAAGAGCATTAGCCACTTGTAAAGCAAAGTCCAACAATGACTTTCAGAGGTTGTGACAGTCCTCACCCAGTGCTCTTCAGCACAAGTGCACATCTATACTATCCTGCATGTTGTTGCATCCCCTCCCTTCACTGTGTGTCCACCTCTAGATGTTGTGGTCTTGATCCTTGGCCCTTGAGCCCTTGGATCTGCCATTGCTTCACAAGTGTTTGGCATTGTCATTCAGGTCATCAGCTCTGACAGTATACTTGTTACGGCTCAGGGTATACTTGAATATCTAGAGCTTAAGCAAATGTAGATATGTTAGTATACACTAATTGTACTCAATACTTCTTAGACTAGAGTAAGAAGGCTCAAAGTAGTTGCAATGCGACCAAGTAACACTCAAGGTAGTCTTAATCTTTCACAGTGTAAACTGACTAATTTATAGGTATAAAGAGCAAGACTACTATGGTCAGGTTCCCTTAGATATCTTAAATGTAGTTCAGCCCTAGTCGCTTGGACTAACTGATACTAATCTTAATACTAGACTTAAGTGATAGCTTATAGGATAGATGGTGGGCTGCCTAATGTGTGTACTTCCTCAGCTACAGGTACTTAGATTTCCTCTAATAGCTGGTACTTAATGTCACGCTCAATCAGGCAATATTGTATCCTTATATATCTCTGTATATAAGATACAATGAATCAGACAGTATATAACTAATATGGTACTTTATTCCTCAGTACTAGTTATATAAGAAATCACACACAGACAAGAAAAATAGAAAGAGAAAAGGAAACCAATAACCAGTCTGGGTTGAGTAGAGGAGTGAAGGTGGTCTGGAAGGGCCTCAGAGGAGGTCCTTTTATACCCTGAGGAGGGCATTCCAGAGCCAAATAGATACATGCATGCCAGTGCGATCATCAAAAAGAGGGTACTGCTATACTTGGGGTACACCCTAGCCCAGTATAGGATAAAAGAGTAAAGACAGGGTGTGGATCGAAGGCATTGATGCATCTGAGACCTGCTATTGGCTTGTAGATCATATTATCATAGTATATACATGTAATGAATGGAGGCTACATCTCAGTGAGTCATAAAGTGAGTCAGAGAAGCTTCTGGATCAATTTGGGAAGCTCTCCTGACTCACTGGAGTCATTAGATCTTGATTGATGGTCCAGTAAGATTCTAATGATCTTTGGGCCATTCCGGCGCGAGGATCCGGTGGATCGCGACGATCTTCGGGCAGCAGATACCGCCGAAGATTGGCTATCGATAGAGCACAAGATCGCTTTGATAGCGTAAGCGGTTGCCGAGATATGAGCGGTGCGATGTTGTAATCAATATCTCCTGATAAGAGGAAATATTGCAACCTCTGTATCTCTCTGAGATCTTATCGTAAAAACTTAATAAAATATGCGTTGGAGAGCGGGAAATTTGTACTATTTAATGGAACAGAAAATAGTACAATTCAGAGCGCATACAAATTCGAGTATTTCACAATTTAATTACAGAGGCATCGCTTGAGGTTGGCAGAGCAGACTAAAATAATAGAAAATGTTAGTGATCCATAACATAGCCCCCCCAGTCTGGTATGTCAACTCACATTAGAGAGAATCATATCCCTCATCATCAGAGCTGATGTAAATGTACTCCCTCTCTTCCAACTGGCTTGGTTCAGCTGGTTCAGAAGGAGTGGAGGCACCAGACACAGTAAAGGACTCCTCATCTGACTCTTTAGCCTCAGGATCAGCTTCAGAGAGAGAGACAGATTGGGATGGTCCAGCTTCATTTTCAAAATGAACCCTAGGGCGACCATCTGTCACCCCTGTATCCTTGGGGTTGGAAGACCTGTAACCCATTTGGTTAGCTGGATATGCTACTTCCATTTACTAGGATTTTTAAGCATACCAAGGGACAGTTTTGGGCCCTGCAGCAGCAGCCAATTGTTCCATCTTGCTTGTCAGGAACTGGTAAAACTTCTTGGCAGACAATTGCTGCCTCAGAGTGAAGTAGACATGCTGTTCCTTGGTTGTCAGCTTCTAACCCAAGGGTAGTAGGATTGGGCTTACCATATCATCTCCCCAAGTCTTAGGAACTCCAGACTTATTGGGCTCCAGCCATCCCTTCTTGCAGAATATAGAGCGATATAGATGGAAACAATCCTTTCCTGCAGCTATCATGGCACAAGGGAAAGGAGGGAGGACAGATGTCTTGTCCCTACCATCATACATAGCCAGACAGCGCAGGCTGCAAACCATCTGTAAGGCCCAAATCTGCAATCGAACCACTTCAGAAATAAGGGCAGGAAGAGATTCAAAAGGATTCTGCCAGTCCCAAGCAGTGAAGCCTGTTACTGGCTCTATAGGGAAGGCAATTCCAGCTTCCCTGAAGCATGCATATAGAGGTGAACCCACTGAAAAGTTATGAGACTTGTAGGCCTCTTCCAGAGTCCCATTCTGCAAGTAAGTTCCCACTGCATCTTGCACTTGGAGGAGCGCATCTACCAAGGCATGGGCTACTTGATCATGCACATACCATCCATCAGTGCCCCAGTCTTCATTGAAACTGTAGTAAATTTCAATGCCATCCCTGAACTTTCGTTCCAAGATGGAAGTACTGGAGGCATATAGCCCTTCCCCCATGCGCATAGGGGCTGCCAGGCAAGCAAAGTACTTGGACAGCAGAATTGAATCTGCTACTGCCTTGGCTTGCTCCTCATTGAGCATCATAGGAGGGGACTGCATGGTGCAAGAATAGAGATAGTGGGCAAAAAGTGCTTAAGAGCTGGTAGGGTGTTGAACCACTGAAGAGAGAGGGCTCTCCAAGGCTGTTTTTATAGCCCAGAGTCGTCCTGCTTTGCTCTTTGGAATCATAGGATTGCCCCTTAAGTTCACACAAGTGGAATTGGGGGACAATAGCATAAATTCCAAGCAAACTAAACTAATACAAGTCATGCGTCTCCATGATATCCCTCAGACGTCTTTGTGCAGCTCTGAGGTTCCCTACTTCTTCCACTAGTTCCCTATTCAACTCCTGTACCCTACTTTCCAAGGCTAACTCCGTCACCAGAAGGTCACCAGATGACTCAGTTCCATCAGAAAGAGAGTCAGATGGTGATTCTGGCTGGTACTCAGGAGAAGGGGAAGGAGGGTAAGCAAGTCTAAACAAGTCAACTTTAGATCTTGACTCAAGAGAAGCGAACTCACTGATATTCAGGAAGCTCTCCTCCTGACTCATTTTCCCCATCAGTAGGTGCTTCAGAGAGCATGGAAGGCTCTCTGGAAGCATCATGGGGCCGATGTGCATAATCCCTAAACAGATCAGCTTTAGATCTTGACTCAATCGAAGTCAAGAACTCACCAGTCCATTCTCTCCAAGAACTCCTCATAGTCAACAGGGCTTATGCTCCTTGGGGGAGGCACAGGCCTTTCATCCCTCCTGCCCCATCCATGCATCAAGACCAGATCAAATGGGGTTGGCTCCAACCCTGGAGAGGGGGAGTCGGCCATCCAATCTCAAATGAGGGCCTTGACTTGGGCTTCCAATGGGTAAGTTGAAGTGGAGGATAGAGTGGAGAGGGTGCTGGATTGGGATACACTGGAAGGGGAACATCTGGGGCAGGCTCGATGCCCTCCCTTCTAGATTGTTGCCTATTCTGCCTGTTTTGAGATCGCACCCTAGAGCGTTCCCATCTGAGGCCCATAAAGCGACGCTCCAGAATGTCCAGATGAGTGCTGGGAGTCTGGGGACGTTCAATCAAGTAGTCAGACATGTTTAGAGGGTAAAACTGTGCAGTATACAGCTGTAGTACCTTAGAGACAACACAAAAATCTTATACTGCATGTATTTCACATCCAGTTGCCAATAGGAAGCTTACTCCAAAAAAAAAGCTTGTAACTGGCCAAATAGAGTGCGCTGCTGTTATCTGTACAGTTATCACATGCTGATCCTTCCAGATCTTTCTTATCTAGTCCTTAAACCTTACAGTTGGTGATCGGTCCAAGCAGTCAACTGAGATTACTTTGCAGTGACTCATTCTGAAGATTGCTCAGGGGATCAGACAACTTTATACTTTAAATCTATATACAGAAAGATCTGGTACAAGACTTAAAGAGGAGATAAGGGGAAAGGTTTCTTGATGGGGACAGCTTGGTTAATCTTATCTACAGTTGTAGAAAAGATCCTAGTATTGCTGTCGCTCCATCCCTTGCATTTGATCTGTCCAGTACCATAAGCATTAAACCCAGTAAATAGATTTGGACTTACAGTATGGATGATCTGGCAGGATGAAAAGCTCAGAGGGCATGCCTCTGTTTCCTGGACCCCTGTAGGGCTGTATGCCTGCGATTCCTCACCAAGGCAATGGAGAGGATGTTGGCAGGCTTACTGTCCAGAGGGTCTCTGCCTGCTAAGGTATACCAATCTGTGTGGCAGGGAAATGACCACCCTGCCAGTGACAGTTATGGTGCGCTCCAGGTTGGAATACTCCATTACTACCTTTTGTCCAGGTGCGACCCATATAAAGTCTTCTCCTAGACTGTATAGGTAGTAAGGATGGCAAACCATGAGGCATGGGAGAGTAACAGCAATGATGATAATGAGGTTGGCCATGGTTGGTGTGGTGTTTCCAGTGGTAAATGCTAGCCGATTTATATCTACAAAATGATTTGTCAGTAAACAAACAACAGAGAAATCACGTGTTGTTCTTGGAATGATTTTCAGGAAAGGGTTAAGACTTCTTAGATGCTTGAGGCGTTGCTTAAGTTCCCATTCCTTGAGTATCCTGGGAGCATTTGTCAACTGCTGCCTGGATAACCATTCATCCCATTCAGGTGGATAACCCACAAATCTTGTAAGATATCGACGCTGTTTCTCTGTCCTTTCTTGATCATCTTTTCATCCAGAATCTCTTCCACTTCCCATTCAGGTTCCTTGTCAAAGTCAGATCTATTCAGATGTTTCTTGGGACGGTCTGTACCATCTTTATCTCTATGATAAGGTTCCAGATGAGCTATATTAATCACAGGGTGAATCTTGTAGCTGGCTGGAATCTTGATGCGATAAGTTACATCTGAAAGCTTCTCTAGAACCTTCAAAGGGACCATCATACTTCATCTGGAGTTTCCTTCCTTTTCCCTTCTGATTTCTCAGCAGGTTCAGGGAATGTGGATTCAGCATGACCAAATCTCCTTCCTGTAGATCAAGATAACTATGGTTCTTGTTGTATTGATCCTCCATGTGAACCTGAGCCAATTTCAAGGCATCCTGAGCTTGAGAGCGAATAGCTTTCATCATCTCATTGAAGTTCACAGCTTTAGGATCTTCTACAGAGGGTCTGGCTAAAGCTTTACCAGTAGAAGAAGTGAGTAAATCTGAGGGTCGAAGTGGTTCAAATCCTAAAAGAAGATAAGAAGGTGTAAATCCTGTAGATGTATGCTCCATGGTGTTGTAAGCAAAGCTAAAATCATTTAGGAGGTCACTCCAATTGTCCATTGAAGGAAAGACAAAAGCTCTTAAGGCAATCTCTAAGGTTTGGTTCATAATCTCACTCTGTCCATCAGCTTGTGGGTGATAAGCTGTAGTAAGCGATCTCTGAATGCCAACCAAAGAGGTTAAGTGTTCCCAAAAGGCTCCTGTCCATCTAGAGTCTCTGTCAGTAATAACCTGTCTTGGAAGACCATACTTGGTCCATATATGCGCATGGAATAGTTTGGCAGTCTCTTCCTCATTGATAGAAGTATTGCAAGGGATAAAGTGTGCATACTTAGTCAATTTATCAACTATAGTTAGTATGGCATTAAATCCATTGCTAGGAGGAAGATCCATTATAAAATCCATGGTTACTACTTCAAAAGGCTGACTAGGAATTGGAATAGATTGAAGAAAACCTCTTTGTCCATGTCTTTTAGGCTTAGCCTTTTGACAAATATCACAAGTGCGCACATATTCCTTAATGACTTGTACCATCTTAGGCCAGTAGTAGGTAGAAGCTACTTTGTTGTAGGTCCTATGGTAGCCAGCATGAGCTCCTTCTTGAAGAGAGTCATGTATTTCAGCTACTACTTCCTTCTGTAAGTCTTTAGGGACACACAGCTTGTAATTGTCATCTCTGCAAAAGTAAATAAGACCATTTTCTCCAATCCTGTATTGTTTGTAGGGTGGATTTAGATGATCATACTCACCTTGCAGCTTCTTGAGTACATCAGCAAAATGGGGATCATTAGTGTATGCTTCATAAAAGCGATTAACTTCAGATTCATTAATACTGATGTGTAGCTCATTCAAACCTGATGTAGCAAGAGAGACATTAGCTTTATATACTTTGTTTCTTACCTTAAACCTTGTCCTAAAACCTTTGGAAGGCTTTTCTTCATTGGCTAAAGCATGCATAGTCGATTGGACTAGCAAATCCTTCTCAAAGTCTACACCTATTTCTTGGTACAGATTCTTCAAGGCATCTTCAGTGTCATTGTTAAAAGTAAGAGGGGTTGATAAGTCTGCTAAAGGTCCATCTTGTCTAGGGATCCTTCTTCTTAATCTAGAGATTGGGTCAACATTAGTATGGACTTTGCCTGCTCTATGAACTATTACTAGGTCTGGAAAGGCAGCTATTACTATGCCATAACCAGATAGTCTTCTGTTCACAGTTTGGTAAGTCTTACTCCATTTAAGGGCAGCATGATCTGACACTACTACAACTTTAGCACCTTCAAGATACATGTGGAATTTCACTAGACCATCTCTTACACCTAGAGCTTCTCTCTCAGTGGCTGAGTACCTTGTCTCAGCTGATTTGAGAGTCTTGACCAGTAGGCAATGACTCGCTCTATGTGTACTTCAGTTTCTTCAAAGTCTTCATTCCAAGTATCTTCATAGTCAAAAGTTTCAGTACCATCAGCCCCCCCAGTCAGGATGACCTTTCCTTTGGAGTCAGGTGTAATAAACCTGGGGACAGGTAACCCTTCTTGGTGAGCTTTCTTACATTGATCATAAACTCTAGTTCCTTTCAGGTCCTTAAGTTTCATGGTTTGAATTTGCTGTAAATAGCAGCTATTCCAAAGTCACATGCATCAGTATAAAGCCTATAGGGCATCCCTGGTATTGGGTAAGAGAGAACTGGTGCATTGGCTAGGACTAGCTTAGCTAGTTTGAAAGCATGGGATTCCAATTTATCCCATTTCCACTTGACACTCTTCTTTAAGAGATTAAATAATGGAGCTACTATCCAAGTATAATATGGAATATAACTTGAAAAGTAGGTCATCATTCCTAAGAATGTTTGTAATGTAGGTATATCCTTAGGTTCCTCTAATTGTAGAATGCCTTCCACTTTCTCCTTATGGGTAGACATGCCAAGTCTGGACACCTTTTGTCCTAAAAGGAGCAGAGATTGATATCCAAGGTGGCATTTACCAGGAGAAAGAGTCAATCCAGAGTCTGCAATGGCCTTTAATACTTTGTCTAAATGCTCACAGTGGTCTTCAAATGACTTGCTGTATATCACAATGTCATCTATATATACTAGAGCAAATATCCATAAGAATGGGGCCAAAACATCAGTCATAACCCTTTGGAATACTGGAGGTCCATTTCTCCATCCAAAAGGCATTCTTCTGAATTGAAAGTGTCCTCTGTGACATCTAAATGCTGTCTTAGGCCTATCCTCATCCTTTATCTGGAGTTGAGTAAAGCCTGCTAGAGCATCTAGAGTACTGAGATATTGGGCTCCTTCAAGTGAATGAAGGATGTCTTGTTGCCTAGGTAGAGGGTATTCATCTGGTATAGCTACTGCATTAAGCTTCCTGTAATCAATGCACAAGCAGGCTTATTATTCCGCCATACTACAAGCACTGGGAAGCCCCAAGGGCTCTTAGATTCCTCAATTACACCTAAGCGCAACCAATCATCTATTTGCTTGTCTATAGCAGCCTTAGCTTCTTCACTTGGCCTATAAGGAGTTAAAGCAATTTCCTTTGTACCTGGTCTGAGATTAATCTCTACCCTGGCTGGGTAATTACCAAGTCTGCCATCTAATCCAAAAGCTTCAAAGTTCTTTTCACCACCTTTTGCAAGCTTTTCTTCTGATCTGGAGTCAAATTGTCTCCCCAATGTACTTCTGCCAAGAGTCTTTCCCTAGGGACTGGCTCTGGGTCAGGCAGTTCAGCAGTTTTAGGGCCTCCTTCTGGCTGCTTTGAGAGTTCAATCTCTTCAGCAGTAGGAGAAGGTACTTTGACTTCCTTCATAAGAGTATTTATTAGATGTGCCTTGGCTTCTCCTGCTTCCTAAGTTCTTCAGGCAAATCTTTTTCTTTATCCAATGCAATCTTGGGGTCATGCATATATCCTATGACATGTCCTTTGGGTAAATGCACTGGCCTCTGAGAAAAGTTGGTTATCTGAATAGTCTTAGTATCAGGAGTGATGATGCTGTCTGTAGTTCCATGGACATCCAAGTTCCATTATTACTTTCTAGACTACCTTCAATAAAACCTTCTTGCTGTCCTTCCTGGAATTCAACTAGAATAGGCACTTGTGTAATGAATTCAGCCTTTAAAAATACATCCCTAGCTAATTTAACTGGGGTAGCACCTTCAGGCCCTTTCTTTAAGGCTTTCTTCTTAGAAGATTTTTTCCTGTGAAAGGCTCTTCTCTAGGTTTGTCTTGAAGTCTGGTCTAGTGTAAACTTGAAATACATTTCCAGCTTCATCCAATCTTGGTTCAGTTTCTAATTCAATTACTTCAGCAGACCTACCAGAGTTGCCAAAGAGTATTCTGCTAGGAGAGGAAAGACGATCTAAAGAGATTCTATATTGGTTAGAAAAGTCATTACCCAGAATGAAAGGTACTTTCATTCCTTTCACTACATAGGCTTCTACCTGCATCTTTACAGGTCCATCCTTAGTAGGGAAGGTTAAGTCTAATACTACATATCCTGTAATACTAGTTTTACCAGTCACTTGAATAAGATTTATCTTTTGGCCAGATTTCTCTTTAGGAGGTTGTTTCAAGCTAGTCAGAAAATTATAGCTAATCAGGGTAATATCAGAGCCTGAGTCAACTGTAATTTCTGTTAAGCCTTCTTCATTCCCTACCCTAGCCATAGCTACTGTAGGTCTAGTTCCCAAGAAATGAGTTCCTGAAGGACGTTCCATCACCTTTTTAAGAGTAATAGTTTTATCCTCAGGGATTGATTTAAGGTCAAGAGGCTCATTCCTGTAGATAATTGAATAGAAAATGATTTGGTAGCCATTGTTTGATTTGCTAATGCATTATAATTGTGTACTGCCTGTATATCCTGGTCATCTGCATTTACTCCCAAGTCCTCTGTCTCATTAGATTCAGAAGGCTGGGAATTAATTAAAAATCCGAGTCAGAAGAAGAGCTAGAAGAATCAGATTCTTCCTCTTGGTCTTCAGATGGCTCAGTTTCAGATGATTCAGGATCAGAATCATTGCAGGCAGCTTCATATTCAGCATAAGCAGTTTGTTCAGCTTCAATAGTTTCAGCAAAATAAACTTGGACATTGTTAGCATTAGATTTATTATGCTTGCACTCCTTGTCATAGTGCATAAGACTTCCACAATGAATACAGCCTCTCATTCCTCTAGCTTTAGGAGTCCCTTTCTTATGTTTGGAAACATTAGAATTGTCTGGAGGGAAGGGCCTCTTATAGCCTTTGAATTTATCAGGCTGCTTTGACTTGAACTTAGAGTTAGAAGAATTTACTGCATGAGCACTAGCTTTGTGACCATGCTTTTTCTGATGCTTTTCAGCCTTCAAAGCTTTGATCACTTCCTTGACTGTGTCATAGGTAGCTTGGTTGTTCATGGCAGGCCAATCTTGCAATAAGTCTTCTTGTTCCTTAATTCTAGTCACATAGGTGGACCAGTCTGCAATATCCTCATGGTTGACTATAGTTCTCCATTGTGTAGGAGCTGACCTAGCCACTTCAGCAATGATAGTGAGGTCATCCCAATCTTCAACCATGTCAAGCAGTTTCTTTTTGCGAAGTGCATACTGAACTGGAGTTTCTTTATTGTTGCCTGAATCCTTGAACCTGGCTGCCAAAGCTTTGTTCCTAGCCTTGGTAATCCAAGTAGGAGTCCAAAAGAAACTAATTAAGCGAGCTCTCATCTGATTCCAATCTGTAGACATTCTAAGCCTTTGTTCCTCATTGAACTGATACCACCATTGTTTAGCATCTCCAGTAAACCTGAATGGGATAGTCAGGGTGAGTCTGTTGTTCTCATTTAAACCCATGGCTATATAACGACTGATTTGGTCTATCCATTCATATAGTTCATCTGGATCACCATCATATTCTGGTATCACTTCAGGCTTAATTTCATGTCTAGATGAGGTCGATTATTTTGGTTGTTATTGTTACCATTTCCTCCAGCTCCTCTAGGGCCTTCTGGGCCTGGTGGACCTGGTGGACCTTGTGGACCATCTCTTCCATCCCTGCCATCCCTTCCAGGGGGACCTTGGTCTCCTGGACGTCCTGGAGGGCCTTGAATCCAAGGATAAGGACCATTAGGAGGATTTCCAGGGGGCCCTGGAGGTCCAGGTGGTCCTGGTGGTCCTGGTAGTCCTTGTGGCCTAGGAGTATTGGGTGGAATAGGTGGAATGGGAGGAATATGAGGAATATGTCCTCCTCCTTGCTGAGGGTAACTTTGACCTACTGGAGGGTTAGGTGGCCCCTGTCCTCCTCCTGGAGGATTAGGTGGACCTGCACTTCCTCCTGAGAAATTCCTACCACTAGAGGCAGGAGGTCCAGTGGGAGGAGGTCCTGGTGGCCTCCTAGGTGGAGTAGAAGCCAGACCAGAGAATCCTGGTCCTAGATTTATCACAAAGGGTTGATAAGGATCAAACCTCTGAGTTCTAAATGTTTCAGCTTCAGTAGGTCTAGAGACTTGTGGCATATGTATGCTAGCAGCATCAGCAGGTAATTGTGACTGAGGTACTAATGGCTGGAAACCTAATAAGGTATTCCCTTCAGGACTATAAACTGGCATCTTTGAAGGATCTCCAGTCATAGTTACAGAAGGTCCAGTAGGCTCTCTAAAACCTTCAGCCCTATGATCTTCTGTAGGCCTACCTGCTTCAGCATCTGAAGTTCTATTAGAACTCCTATGCCTAGGTCTCCTAGCTTCTTCCTCAGAAGAGTCTTCTTCACTAGTAGTAACAATAAGGGGAACAGCTCCTTGAGGAACAGTCCCAGAGTCATCCCTTACTGGCCTAGAAGGGGTTATTGGCTCCCTAGGTGGGTAAGGAGATGCTGGTCTTCCAGTATACTGTTCCTGAGGAGGAAACTCTTCCTCAATAGTGACTGCATGACCTTTGCTAAGTCGACCCCTGAAAGGTTCCTTTCTAATAGCATTGTCAAAGGATTGACGTGGTCTAGCAGGTTTATTTACCAAGGGAGAGTCCTGGTCCTGATCAGTATCATCCTCATTTACTTCTCCAATAGTGGGTAAAGCTGAAGTACCAGCTTCAGTCACTTGAGCAGGAGGTAATAGAGGTTCTAGCACTCTTCCTGATTGCCTAGGACCTACTCCTATGCATCTAGGATAGTCTTTCTCTACAGGAGTAAATGAAGTTCCTAGATAACTTTCCAAGTAAGTAGAAGGACCTCTAACTCCCAGAATGCGAGTAGCTTCTATTTGAGAAACTGATTCTGGAGTAAATAGAGCTTGTAGTCTCTTCTCGCTTGGAGTCCTTATAGGAGTAATTGCACCTAAAGCTTCTGGTCTAGCTGGAGAACTAGTTACAGGGCCAAGGAAGCTCCTTCCCTGAGCCATAGCTGAAGTAGATGCAAATCCAGAAGGTTGAATTGCAGTCATGGTAGTATCCTCAGCAGAATCATCTGCTATCCTTGTGATATCTTCCACTTCCTGCTCTTCTATTTGAACTAGCTCCTCTCCACCACTCACTGGCTCATCTGGATCCTCCTGAACTTCTAGAGGTTTGAATTCTAGACGACCAGTAGGAGATCTAATTGAGTCAATAGTGTGCTTAGGATGAGGGGCTGGAGCATATTCTGGAGTCTTGGATCTGCTTTCTGAATTTTCCCACATTATTTCATTGAGCTCCCTTTGCTTCCCTTTACCAAGGTCTTGCATAGCTTGGTGTTCAATAAAGAGGTAAGCCAAAAAGCGCTCAACTTCATCCCTGAATAATACACAAGCAACTTCATGCTGTTTCTTACTAAAAGCAAAATGCTTCCTAGTTTCAGGGAATGCAGGAACATCTGGATGAGGTATAGGATGCCTGCTCCTAACAGGGAGTAGTTGGGACTTGAAAGCAGAGAGCTTAGTCCTAAAACTCCTATGCCTGTTCAAGTCAATGAACATGACAGGTTCTCCAGATGCAGACCAAGACCATTCTGGCCTAAATGTACATAAATAATCCAATTCTTGTAAGAGATCCTTGAAGAATTCTCTACACCCAATCGATGGATATTTAATGTGCATTACATGGGGATGAGGACGTTCATATATCTTCCTACCTACTGCTCTAACTAACCTTCTCCTATCTGCTATCTCTGGATGCATCCTTGTTAGGTTTGTCATCCTAGTAGCAGCAGGTTGGTAAGTCAGATGCCTTTGCTCTCTAGGAGTAAGAGCAATATATGAACTAGATTCATTAGGAGGGATGGGCAAGTATTGTTCATAATCTACAGTATCCTGGTGATGATAACTATAGTCTGATTGTACATGCCTACCTCCTGCATCACTTCCTACCATGGAATCTGATACATAAGGATCTTCAGGTGGTAATGGGTGGTGTGTACTGTCCCAAAAACTTCCAGGGACATGCACAGACATATTTGAAGTACTGGCCATAACAGTTCTTCTCCAATTCAAGATGAATTTGTACTTAGGAATAATTTTCAAAATAAGTTTCAGTTACAAATTGATAAATGGCTTGATAAACTGTATCCCAGTAGCTGGTATGGGGTGACCAGAAAGACCTAATAAATGTGTGTTGAACTTTTATTGGTTGTGGTTGATCAGGAAGATGTTGAATATAGACTTCAAATTCAAGTCCAGCACTTAGAGCACTTGATACTGAATTTATTGGAATATATGGCCTATAATTCCTAAAGGTAAATGTCAGAGTAATATGTGGGGGTGGACCACCAGTACTACTATAACCTAAAACAGTAATTGTAGGGTTTGGGGCTTGAATCCAGACAGGATCTATCTCAAGAGCCCAAGATATGTTGTTGTATTCTGTGGTAAGAAAGGTATTTCTATACACAGAGTGGTCAAAATTGAGAAATTCCGTTTTGGGCAATAGATTGACCAAAAATGGCAATGTTAGTTGATAGTTACTTGATGTAAGGACCTGGGTCGCTTCACCAATGTTACGGGTCAGGGTACACTTGAATATCTAGAGCTTAAGCAAATGTAGATATGTTAGTATACACTAATCGTACTCAATACTTCTTAGACTAGAGTAAGAAGGCTCAAAGTAGTTGCAATGCGATCAAGTAACACTCAAGGTAGTCTTAATCTTTCACAGTGTAAACTGACTAATTTATAGGTATAAAGAGCAAGACTACTATGGTCAGGTTCCCTTAGATATCTTAAATGTAGTTCAGCCCTAGTCGCTTGGACTAACTGATACTAATCTTAATACTAGGCTTAAGCGATAGCTTATAGGATAGATGGTGGGCTGCCTAATGCGTGTACTTCCTCAGCTACAGGTACTTAGATTTCCTCTAATAGCTGGTACTTAATGTCACGCTCAATCAGGCAATATTGTATCCTTATATATCTCTGTATATAAGATACAATGACTCAGACAGTATATAACTAATATGGTACTTTATTCCTCAGTACTAGTTATATAAGAAATCACACACAGACAAGAGAAATAGAAAGAGAAAAGAAACCAATAACCGGTCTGGGTTGAGTAGAGGGAGGTGGTCTGGAAGGGCCTCAGAGGAGGTCCTTTTATACCCTGAGGAGGGCATTCCAGAGCCAAATAGATACATGCATGCCAGTGCGATCATCAAAAGAGGGTACTGCTATACTTGGGGTACACCCTAGCCCAGTATAGGATAAAAGAGTAAAGACAGGGTGTGGATCGAAGGCATTGATGCATCTGAGACCTGCTATTGGCTTGTAGATCATATTATCATAGTATATACATGTAATGAATGGAGGCTACATCTCAGTGAGTCATAAAGTGAGTCAGAGAAGCTTCTGGATCAATTTGGGAAGCTCTCCTGACTCACTGGAGTCATTAGATCTTGATTGATGGTCCAGTAAGATTCTAATGATCTTCGGGCCATTCCGGCGCGAGGATCCGGTGGATCGCGACGATCTTCGGGCAGCAGATACCGCCGAAGATTGGCTATCGATAGAGCACAAGATCGCTTTGATAGCGTAAGCGGTTGCCGAGATATGAGCGGTGCGATGTTGTAATCAATATCTCCTGATAAGAGGAAATATCACAACCTCTGTATCTCTCTGAGATCTTATCGTAAAAACTTAATAAAATATGCGTTGGAGAGTGGGAAATTTGTACTATTTAATGGAACAGAAAATAGTACAATTCAGAGCGCATACAAATTCGAGTATTTCACAATTTAATTACAGAGGCATTGCTTGAGGTTGGCAGAGCAGACTAAAATAATAGAAAATGTTAGTGATCCATAACAATACTCCACAGATGCATGTGTGATGTGGTGCTGCTGGAATGCTGGAATTCCACTGGCATGCCAGTGCCAGTGCCAGTGTCAGCAGTGACTTTTCATGGTCAGCTCTGGCATGCAAGTGCTGGATTCTGGCAAATTTTCCACTCAACATCTTTAGACATCCACAAACACTGCCACACTGATGTACTTAGTAAAAATTTTCCACATGTGCTTTTAGCACAGGACCTCAAGTCCTGTTTCTTTTTAATATAAATTGTCATTGTTGCTTGTTTTAGGGGGAGCATTGAATGATCCCACACATACATCAAAGGTATATCAATATTATGCCTTTCCTTTTGTTCTCTTTCCAATGTTATATGTTTCATCTCCTTTTGTATTTTCTTTCACCTGCATGTGCACCAATGTACCACTCTATATTACCCATTGCATCCCATATAAACCAACATACATGTCATTCAACTCTCAGCAACCTTTTCACCATTCTTGTACAGCATGCTCAAACCATGCCACTAAGTCAACACAAGGTTCATCTATTCATTGCACTTCAACACTCCACAGATACATTAATACCTTTCATACATTCTGGAAATATTCATCAAACATCTGAATTTTTAAAACCAACTCACTGAATCAAAGGTAGAGTGGTTTGCAGTTAGAGTAGAACATTGTCAAGTGTGCTCTGCTTACCTGACTCAACCATCCCTGGTGTTCCAAACATTTCAGGGATTCCCACAAGATGCCAACCACCAACAGGCAGTTGGTCCTGTAAATTTTTCCATTCTTCCCAAACAGCAGTAAGTCTAAGGTCCTTTTCACATGTAGCTTGCAGATCACTATTGAATGACTCCAGGAATGTATATATGGAAGGAAAATCGAATCCATGAGGATTTAAAGAATTGAGGAGCGTGCTTAAATGCTTTATGCACGCTGCCAAGCGTTCGCAGTCCTTGCTCCTGGGCTCTGTATGTTTTATGACCAGCTGAACAGCAGACAGTAATGCCTGGGCTGCATCAGAAGCAAGCTGCGAATCCTGGCGCCCTGGATACGCCACACGCCTGCATGCTGCTACCTCGAGCACATATGCAATAAACTCATGTGTTTCAATGCTATAATCTGGCAGAGCTGCAATCTTGTTCAGAGCCATGAAGCCTGAATCATGGCGCATGAACGCTAGGAGATAGCTGACATTCGTCAGGTAGGAAGGCAGTAGATACCGAAGTTCCGCAAAGATAAACTTGAGCTCAGATGTAGACGTATAGCCATGAGTTTCAGCCAGAAGATGCAAAAGGGCCGGGAGTGATTGTGGAGGTAATTTCCGTTTGCGAAGAAGGTTGTCACCAAAGCTGTCAACCAGGAACAGTCGCACGCAGAGATTACAGGCTTCTGGGGATAAGGATTTACTGTACAGATCAGCCATCTGGATGAACATTTCGAATAAATCCCCAGTTGTATCCCTACCAGATAGATAGGCAATCGCTTGCCCATCCTGCATGTTTATTCGACGATGGAGGCACGAAATTGATACCTCCGCAAGCCGTGACATATACTGGCACCCAACTTGGGAAAGAGCGACAGTAGCCACGCATAAAATATGGTGCGCTGTGTATCCAGCAATGTCCCGGACATGTCTCTCCGAAGAGACTCCCGGCCATAATGATAAGACCTTGTGTATAATATCTTTGTTTTGGAGCGATACAGATTGTCTGTCCATGGCTCCCAGCCATTGTCGAATGAAGGTCGGTCCAATAGTTGCAAGAACATGTAAAGCTCGATTCTCAACCTCTGGGGTTGATTCGATCCCTGGAGAAGCCAGCAGATTTATGATAACACTAAGCGACTGATCCTCATCACCAGCATCCAGAGGGGATACATGACGAGCAGAACCAATACCAATTAGATTCATCCAAAACCACGGCAACGTATCCGCTCCTGCAGATATTGGCCAAACGATGCTCTGTCGGGATGGGGGGTTGAGAACTTTGTTTTGAGCGGCAATACGCATCGATTCCAAGACGTGCACAAGAGCATGCTGGCCGATTGTAGTTTGACCTTTGACATGTAAGTTAAGCAAGACATTCAAGCGAGCTGTGGCACGGCTGTAGCGCACAAGAATATCATAAAATGGTGCGATAATATCAGTAGCCATATCCACTACAGAGCAGCCAAGGAGCTGCTGGTGAGGGTTGTTGGATAAATTGTCTCCAGAGCCAAGGGGCCGAGCAAGAGGTTGAAGATCATGGCATACAGCAGGCTTAATTTGATGATCGTAAGCGTGTTTTGTTATCACGTCGACCAGACGGAGCTCGGCAGAAACCAATAGGGCATATGCATCGGCCGAAAACTCGGGGCATTCATCGCTCCATACCTCGTCTAAAGAATCAAAAGCGTCTTGAGAAAAGCTGCGCTGTAACTGAGCATGGCCATGAAACCGGATCCTGCGAAAACGCGAAAGCATGGCTTACAATTTGAGCTTCTTTTTTTCTTGGTTTTACTTCGGTTGGCGTAGGCCGAGAGTATATTAGGAGGTGCTGAACTAGTGCTGGTAGCGCTCCACTGTATCGTGCCACGTTCATCCCTTGGCAAGCCTTCAGATCACGACGCTGACTATTATTTGCTCTGAAAATTCGACCACAGTTCAGGTCAAATAGTTCGTTCATCAGCTTATGGCAGCGGTATAACGAGAGCGAGGGATATGTTGACGGTAGGGAAAGTTTTTCGTTTGGGGTACGTAAAACTCGTCCAATACATGTCGCAAGTGCAATTCTCGGAGCATCATCCTCATGGCCACTTGTATGTACCGTTTGAAGGGTTGAACATGAGGAGTCGCTGGTTGCGGGTAAACCAGCCAGCGCTTGACATGCACAGTTGCTGATGGCTGGATCACTTGCATTTTTTGCCAGCCATAATAGCGCCTTTAGATCGCTCTCCAGCTGCTCTCCCGGTTCATCATTCCCGATACTAGCTCCTTCCTCATTCAGATTTGGTTGACTCCGAATGCATAGTCTCAATGCAGTGTGCAGGTATTTGGATGCCTGAGTCACAAATGGGCAGGATTCATATATGGCAGCTAGAATTGTAGTAGCTCCATAGAACGCCAGAACAATGGTCGTAATAGAAACTCCTATCAGTGCAATTCCAGAGTCTAGGATCCAGAGGTAGAGCACAAGACCGAGCGAGAAGAGCAAAAGTGATAGATGAAGCATCGAGGGGAGCAAATCCATGATGTTTATAGCTCCCCATTTCCCCAATCCCTCAAGTCTCTTCTGATGCAGGTGTGCATACATCCGAGCAGAGCGGGAGCGACCAACTGTAAAGGCGATAAGCCACTCCTTGGCAAGCATGGCGATTAACGCTGCACTGAGAGACAGGAATAAAGCCGTAAACCATAATCCGTTTATCCATCGAGAAGATGATGAAGCAGCATGTGCAGGGCGCTCAATCAAGGGTAGGGTCTTTGGGTCACCTTGTTCGATTCGCTGCTGAGACTGAGCGATTGCCAGGAGCAACGTAACAATGAGGTCATAGAATCCTCCCGAAGAAGATCCTTGGACTCAATGAGGAACGCAGTCAATATAGCTGAGAACAAGGCCGCCTAAATTGTGACCATATCAGAAATGAAAATACGCATGAAGTGATGCTAATACCATATGGACGCACAAAAAGTAACATCACATCTAGATTGTTATTCTTCTCCTTCACTAGTTCGTTATCATGTTCTGCAGCCTCTTCTACATAGAGCTGCCACACACTGGCATCAGGTGCGAGCTCTTCGCCGGGTTTGTCAGATGAAAGGCGGTCGTAGGGCTTAGGGCGAGTGTCAGTGTATGTAGTCCCCTTGCCTGGTGTGTGTGGAATTGAATAAGAGGTTGTACCATCGGTTGGCTGGGAGAAATTCATCCGTAAGCAATGGAGTATGGTTGAGTCAGATGAAGATAGCTTGCATCTCTTGAGCCCCCCGAGTGAGTGCGAGGCGGCAGAAGCCCAGCAATCTTTAGATCGCTCAGCCTGATCCTCTGAATTAGTGGGACAGGCATATCGCAAGAAAATTTGGATGAAAATATGAAACCAGAGTATTCTTCTAGCTTGACCGCTAATATTAGGGGGCTGGGATCACCAACTTCGTGTTTGTAGGGTTTTCACAGATACCTCGGATTAGCGCCCGAATCTGTCAGCTGTGTGACCTGGTCATAACCGGGCGACCCATCGTTACAAGTGCAAAGGACGCATACACGAACGGACAACCCACTTAACCTGAAGATATGAGCTCTCCTACGTCCGTCAGTTCATTGAGGATGCTCTTATACAACAAATACTGAACTGGACCAGGCAACGGGCGGGTTTTAGATTTAAGCCATTAAAATGGCAAAAATGTACCGTTTGACTTCTGGACTAGCTTTTTAAATAATGGCCATAGGCCTCTATCCGCATGCGAATTTTGAGGCCCCGTGAACGCAGAAGTTAACAGTGAGAGCCTCTCCAAAATGTGGCACATGTTCGGGCGAGTACGGGGAAGCAGACTACATCAAACGCCATATGCCACTGTTTGAACCATGACTGTGGCCTGCATGAAATGAGTTGGACGTACTGACTCTGGATCCACGTGTTCGCACAATGGACTAGGTAAATCGTAGATATTATGCGATAGCATACATATATATAGACGAGATCGGCCGGTGAGGGTGGGGAACTCTTCATGCCCCAGACATCCAATTTTTTTGGACAAGTTAAAAAAAAATGCACAGTATGTCCATTTTGACCATCTGTGATGATATTTCAGCTGCTAGATGCTTAAGAGATGCAGTACTGCATGAAAACAAGTGTATTCTATATTGTTATGACCTTGATGTAGACATATTGAAAATGTGCATTTTGTCCAATTTTTGAGTGATTGGGATAGAATATTCACAAAATCAAGCTAGACAGACTGTAGTAAATGGTCAAAACATCTATTTTGTGCATCCAAAAAATTTGGATGTTCCCAGCATACAGAGGAACGCGAGCGCACGTCAGCGTGACCGGCCACCTCGAGTAGCGAAAGATACTCACCGGTTCAAGGTGAGTCCCCAAAAGGCGGGCCGAAGGCCGATCGATTCGCAATAGTTGCGAGGGACGTATGGGTGGGACGAAAACGAGCGCGGTGTGGAAATCGATGCTAAGGGTCACACATTATATGCGCGCTTAGCGCAGTGTAATTAAGACGATGTAAATGTTATTATATTTCAACGGGGATGGCTAGCTATGGAGCCTGGATGCACTCCCTATATACACGTAAAGCATTCATTCCAGTTCATAGTAGATCATTCCTTTCGAGTCATGCGATCGCCACATTATTGTATTACATTCGATATTACATATTTGTCATCCGATTTACTCCATCCTCCAACTTCCAAAACACAGGGTTTTTTGGCGCCCATGGCGAACAACTTTGTACACCGGTATAACACTTCTATGTACAAGCTCCTCGACATCTGCACAAGCCTGCTATCGGGAGTCAAACAAACCAGACAACCCCCCAAGATGCCAGCCGTCCACCGGGACCCAGGACCGTATTTCATCCCATCCGGCGTTTGATTCTTCAGACATCAGGCGCGACTCAAATGCAGATGTCATTTCCTCGTCAACCAACAGGAGATTGGGATGTGAGGTAGCAAATGCCAACGTTTCAGTGCTGGCTCGGCCAAGCATGGTAATCACGTTCTGGATAAATGGTACGATATATGCTGCTTGTTCGGTATCAGATGGCCTGTTGCACATCACAAGGTGAACCACAGCAAGAAACCCTGGAATTCCGTCTTTTGCGAGTTGCGCGCTGGCATCGTCTGGGCTTTCAGACGATCGCTTCACCGCTAGTTCAAGAATGCTGGCGATAAGATCCAAAACAAGAGGCGTGTATTCCGGGATACGTGCAACGGCGACCAGCGCTTCCATTGTCTCGCTCCGATGCATAAATTCCCCTAAATAGCTCGACCTAGAGGTTGGAGAAACGAAATCAAGTGGCAGCAAATGCCGAGATCGCCCAATATAAACTGCACTTCCGACAAATGCCCGGGTATTTTGGCGAGGAGATGGATGAGAGTTTTGAGAGATGGCGGTGTCATTCCGCCTTCACGGAGAATCGAATCTTCAAAGCTCTCGATGAGGAATATTCCCAAGCATTTACGCAGAGTTTCCGAAGGTAGTTTCGAGACACTGCAGTCTACCATTTGGACAAAGTGTGAAAGAGCTCTAGATTTTCGATTGCCATCCAACAAATCATGCCTTGTCCAGATTCCATCGTGGCTCGACGATAAAGCGCCGCGACTGCTGTTTCCGTAAGATCTGCCATGTGCAGAATGTCAATCTGAGACAAAGCCACGGTAGTCACGCATAGCAGCTGCGATAGACTCCACCCCGCGAGATCCACACGTTGGTCTAAACTGACTTGCTTCGGCCAAATTGAGATGACCCGCTGTAGAGTTTCCTTGTTCGAAACGTCAATGGAAAACTCGTTCATCATATTTAACCATTGCGTGACTAGCGTGGGACCAATGCTTTCGAGAGCCCATACCACAGACATTTCGACCTCGGGCATTGCCTCGATACTCGCAGAGCTCATCAATTTCACAAAGTTGGAGAGTAGACCATCTTCGTCGCCAAGATCATTTGGCGGTATATAACGGTTGGTCCCCGTATTAGCCAGAGCAACACGAAATTCTGGGAGAATGTCGACGTTTGAGGGTTGAGGAAGAGTGGTGCTCAATCGTGACATCGGATTTAGGTTTGCGGATTGGGCAGCTAGGCGAAGGGAATCCAAAAGGAATACGAGGCGGTGTGGCGTTATGCGTGTTCGACCATTGTTGTGCAGTGTCAGGAGGACACCAGAACGAAATAACGCACGACTATAGCGGGCTCGTAGTTCGAGCAAGGAAAGCTCCTTTCCAAAAATGATCGTCTCAACCGGTCCCTGGTTGGCAAGTGACCGCAGTTCTAGAGGTTGGTCTTTATCGCTGGAGGTTTCAGCCGGGGACTTTGAGGATTGGGAGAGGGGCTTGGGATGTGAGATGTCTTGTGGTAGTTCGGGTTTGGTATGATAGATGGAAACCACGATTTCCGTCAATCGGAATTCAGCGGCAGTAAGAAGAGCATATGCATCGGAGCTAAATTCGGGACAGTCATTACTCCAGATAGAATCGATGGCGTCTAATGCTTGCTGAGCGGGGCTGTTGGGGATCTGCAACGAAGGAAAACCCCATGATGGTAAATAACCGGCGATTGGGACTGGTTCTGACATACATCTTGTCCCGCAGACCTGCTACTCCGATCGATGTTTGCGCCATCCCAGTCATTGGTTTCCAAATAATGGACCAATGCTGGTAGTGCACCGCTATATCGAGCGACGTTGATTCCCTGACACGCTTTGAGATCTCTCTGCTGTCGGATGTTTGCTTCGCGCAGGCGGTTGCAGGTGTGGTCAAACAAGGACCTCGCCATGGCTCTAAACTTGGTGTCCCGTTTAAGCTTCCGATTCGGCGTCGCTCGGCGGAACAACTTCATAAAACGATTCAACATGTTGGGCTGTGTGGATTTAAGAGACAGTCTCGAAGCTGATTTCTTGTCCTTGGCGTCTTGCGGAACCTGTAAACCGGCCAACGCTTGACACGCACAATCGCTGACGACAGGATCTTGGGCGTTTTCGGCCAGCCAGGATAATGCCTCCAAGTCATTATTGGATGATTTTACAGAGTGATCGTCGTTGTCGGCGTTTCCGAACCGAGGCTGAAGGGTTTGCCCGGGCCGGACTAATTGAAGCAACGCTTTCAAGTATTTTGACAGTTGTGTTACATACGGGCAGGACGGGTATATGGCAGCGGATATAATGGTTCCCATATAGGACGCCAGTGCTGCGGCGGCTATTATAACAGGAGCGACCGCGATGCTCGTATGGATTGTCCAGAGATATATGCAGAGACCAAGCGAGAACAGCAGGAGCGATAGATGCAGTAGAGACGGGAGCAGGTCAATGATGTGCAAGGCACGCCATTTTATCATCCCGTTCAGCCTTGCTTGGTGCAGATGCGCATATGCACGAGCCGACCGTGAGCGAGAAGCGGTAAAAGCCGACAGCCACTCTTTGGCGAGCATAGCGATAAGGGCTGCACCAACAGACAGAAATAGCGAGGTGAACCATAGTCCGTTTATCCATAAGGCTGAGGGAGGCACCGAGAAGGGAGGGCGTTCGACTGGGGGGAGGTTCTGGGGACTACCCTGCTCGACCCGCTGCTGCGACTGGGCAATGGCGAGAAGCAGAGTGACGGTGACATCGCCGGAATCCTCCTGAAGGAGGTTTTTAGACTCGATGAGCAGAGTGGTCAATATTGCAGAGAACAATGCGGCCTAGGGTGGTATGCTGAGTTAGTAGATGGTCGCAGGGGTGTTAGGATGCTCACAAAAAGGAGCATCACGTCGAGGTTTTCATTTTTCTCCTTGACAAGCTCGGTATCATGATCGCTTGCCTCTTGCACGTATAGTTGCCATATACCTGCGTCGGGTGCCAGCTCTTCGCCTGGCTTGTCAGCCGTCAAGCGTTCGTAAGGTTTCAGGTGGGTGATGGTTGCGTCCTCTCGAGGGAGGTACGATGTACTCTAGATCATCGTGGCGTTAACGTTAGAATAAAACAGATGTCAAGTAAAAACTTCGGCGTCTGCCTACCTCTTTGGCGCTCTGCTTTGATCCCCCACCTGGTTTAAGCCCTGATACCTTGAGGTGTGTCAGCCACACGGTCTCAATAGGTGGCACGGCCATGTCCTGAAGCCTCAACGAATGCCAACGTTCACCAGAAATCTACTTATCCACAGGGGAGGGCGATTAATCTCACAGCAGGCCTGTCCCCGAGTCAAGTTGAGGTGGATCAAGTGATGATCACTGGCACAGCATCACGCCGGGTATTTACCTCCTCGCGTCACGTGGACCAGATCCATGTTTTGACGCCAGCGCAAGTCTCGTTTTGAGGAGCGTAAGCCGTGGACTGGCCTCTGCGTCGCGCATGAACTAGCCCCGATCGTCTCGCCTCGCGCAGAAGTTGCAGTCGTACGCCCAATCTTGCGCCCAATCACAGTTGATTCAAGATCTGGTCACGTGAGCCTCACTCCGGTTTTGCTCCCGCATTGTGCTTGTCCACACCACGAGCCCCACAGATCTAGGTACACATTCATTTAGTAACTGCCATGTCTCGCCGCCAGAGTATGACCATGTCTGTCGAGATACCTGTACCACGGACGCCTCCAGGCAAGAAGCGGAGAAAGGACAACCAAACAACGCCGGTATCGCCCGTCAAGACCAGCATGCCGCCACCACCCTCGAAGAAGCGGAAGAGGATCGGTGGCAAGACGCATGATGAAGAGGTTCGGAGGATCGTTACGCCGGCGTACGAGTTACAATGAGCTAATGGCTCCCATTGTTCTTCTAGCCACCCACTCACCGCACGCGAGCAGCGTCTCGCGATCTCTCGACCACACCAGCTCGAGAGCTCTCCCGACCAGCGCTATCGAACACACAGAGCGCTCGACCGCCCTCTGTAGCTCGGTCTTCTCGCGCTCCTTCGGTCGCTCGTTCAGCCCGAGCAGCGTCCGTTCCACGCTCGAGCCGTGCGCCGTCCCTACCGCGCTCAGTCCGTGGGGGCTCACGCGCGAGCTCGGTAGCTCGGTCGACTCGTGCTACGTCTGTGCCGCGCTCGCCTGGTCGGCCACGAGTGACGACATTGCTCCCGCTCAAAAAGCCTCCGTTTAACCCACTTCCGGCTGTTCGCGCACCCAAGCGCCCGGCAGCACAGATATTCGTATTTGGGAATGGGGACATGGGTCAGTTTGGATTGGGCACAGGTGTGTATTTACTGTTTCTGCCTGCATGGCGAGGCTAACATCTCACTCTCAGACGCCCTCGGTGACATATCTCGCCCGAGACAACATGTTTGGTTCAAGGAGGCAATCGCAGGTGGCATTCTAGGCAGCGAACCGGGTGCAGGTATCGACGACCTTTGCGCAGGTGGCATGCATACGCTCGCCGTGGACGAGTCGGGCAAGGTGAGATCAAGTCTCATCTTTATTACTTCCTGGCTGACGTGTTATCCTAGGTCTGGACATGGGTATGGACATTGCATCTAACAATGGTTCACATCAACTCAACGAGATAGACAGGGTATCAACGACAACGCTGCACTGGGACGGCCGACCGTTGGTGTGACACATCCAGAAAAGCCAAACGAGATTTTGGAAGCTGAGGTGTTGGAGACGCAACCCATGGTCGTTCAGGTACGTCATATCATGCGGCGCCACGCTCACTTGCCGACTTTCATATTCAGACTCTGCTCGAAGAGGGGTTTCGTGCGATCAATGTTTGCGCTGGGGACTCGATTAGTGTAGCGCTTGGCGAAGGTGGCGCAATTCGCGTCTGGGGAAGCTTCCGCGTGCGTATTCAATTCCGTTTTGCCTTTCTCCCACCTAATGCTTGCCTAGTCGTCAGATGGGCTCCTCGGATTCGATCCCTCGGCGCCTCGCGTTACCCAAGTCCTACCAACTGTTCCTGAGAAACTCGCCCGCGAACGATTCACCCAGATTACGTGCGGTACAGACCACGTCCTTGCTCTCACCGCCAAAGGTGTGGTCGTCGCCTGGGGTAACGGCCAACAAGCGCAACTCGGTCGTCGAATCATCGAACGACGCAAAATCAACGGACTCGTCCCGCACCGTCTGGCCCTCCGCCGAGTCCGTGTGGTCGGGTCTGGGAGCTACCATTCGTTCGCGGTCGACGACAAGGGAGAGGTCTGGGCTTGGGGTCTCAATTCAATGAGACAGTGTGGTGTCGGGTCGGACGAGGATGTCGTTCGCGCAACCTACGATCGTGCCTAGGCTGAGTCCGTCAAAGCTCGGAAAGGGACGAAGGGTGGTGGCAGTCTCTGGTGGCGAGCATCATAGCATTTTTTTGCTCAACGATGGGAGCGTCTATGGATGTGGACGATGCGACGGGTTCGAGCTCGGGCTGGCAGACGAACATCCAGCGATGATGGAGCTCAAGGCGAGGGTCAAGGCAGCCAAGGAAGAGGCCGAAGAAGATTGGGTCAAAAACGGCGGTACACTCTCCGAGATGCCCCCGTTCATCACAGACGAATACGTCCCCGAGCCTGTCCAGATATTCTTCCCTCCCCCTCCGACTGCGTCGGACCCCGACCCTGCTCTGATGCATGGCGACAAGACGACCAAGATTGCGTCCATCTCGGTCGGCACACGACATAACTTGGCCGTGTCAGAGGCCGGGCATGCGTATAGCTGGGGGTACGGCAACCAGTGCCAGTTGGGACTAGGACCGAATGTCGAAGCTCAGAACGTTCCGAAGAGGGTGCGCAGCAAGGCCATGGAAGGGTGGAAGGTTATCGGGTGTGCCGCTGGAGGACAACACTGCTTGCTGATGTGCACCAAGGATGACTGAGCAGGCCGGGTGGCGTGGATGTGGCGTGCGATTTGTCGATCACACGTTTGTGTTCTTTCCACGGCAATGACCCTGGCTGGATCACTTTGTTTCGGCGACCCCGGTGATCCCGGACTTTTTTCAACGGATTGTCCACATATATCATCTCCTTAATTGATTGAGTCAATCATGAATGGAACAGGGGTGCGGTTGCTAGGCTGTCCGAGCAAAACCCGACGCACAAGGGGACAGACGATAGAGGCATGGTATCGGCCTCATCGGTCAGATCAGGCAGATCCGATGGTTGATTCTCGGATGCCGCTCTAGCAGAAGACGGGTGTGTTTCAGCCTTGTTGGCCACATTTGAGGGCTGGGTCGAAGGGTTGAGCATCGACGAGAGGGGTGCGGCTGGTCTGGTATTTAGAGAGAGCTGATAAGTCATGACGTCGTCAAGGTCGCCGGCACGATTGAGGCTAGTGTCAAGCCGACGGGATACGCGGCTGCAGGTGTAGCTTTGTGTCCGGCTCGGCCTTCTAATGTGCGAAGCCGTTCCTAAGGAGCGATCGGTCAGGTCATCAAGGACTGAGCTATATGCGGGCGGCTATCTCCTCAGTTCAATCTTTCTCGGGTTGAGGCTGAGTATATATAACTCCTCTTGGCGAGGCACGGTTCCTAACTCAACACTTGTCGCTTTTCCCCTCCTCGCTCTCTTTGCGCCTTCTTCTTTCAGCACCGTCGTTGAACGCGGTCTTTTATCATCTTTTCTGAATCATTTACCTCTCTCCTCTGCGAGTAGCTGGGCATAACTTTCACTTGATATTTTCATTCGATTTCATTGTTCCATCCGAAGATGATGTTCTTCTCGACTTTGGCTCTTCTCGCCGCTTCGTCCTTCGTATCGGCTGTGCCCGTTGCGCCGTACAATCCGCCTAGCATTCAGGCTTGCTCGCTGACTGGCGTCAAGCCAAATCTCGGTGGTACGACATTGACCGCGCCAGCCGGTACGCTGGTCAACGTTGCACTCGGTGTCGGTACTCAGGTTAGTTTTGTTCATGGCCCGTATGCGTTCTCGATTGCTTATCGGTGGCTTGGTTAGAACTATACCTGTGGCTCGGCTGGGACGTTTGCCTCGGCTGGGGCGGTCGCGACGCTCTTTGATGTTTCTTGCTTGGCAAAGGCAGGTCCCATTTTGGATGGGCTTACCAGTATGGCATTTGCGGTCACTTCCAACGTCAAGGGTGCGGCGATAGTTGGCAAGCTTGGTACGTCTCTCCAATCCCAACAAGCACACCGACTGAACCGTTTCCACCCACACACCTATCCTCCAAGGCACTCCCTTCCAATTTGCGCATCACTACTTCATTACCAACCCCGTTGCTGGTGCCACTGGTATCACCCCTGTATTTGACGCTCGGGCTGACTCGAAAAAGGGGGATCCGACGGCGTTTGCTGCCGTGAAGAAAGTGGCTGTAAGCGTCTTTACGTGACTCCGGTCTCGTGTGTTGTCTCTCTCTGACGTTTTGAATTAGAACGTGCCTGCTCCGACTGATCCAGCACACAATGTCGATTATCTGATGCTTCAAAACATCGGAGGCGCGCTTGGTGGATCGCTGGCGAACAGCGTCATGCGTTTGTCCACCAAGGGCGGACAACCCCCTGCTTCGGTAAGCGCCCTTTCACACCATCAGCCCAGTCTATCGAGCGTCTACTCACCCATGTGATTTCCACAGTGCACGGCCAACAGCACAATCACGGTTCCCTACGCGGCTCTATACTGTACGTTTCACATCACCCCCTATTCCGTTCTCGGGGATCCAACTGATCGCCGTGATCGTATAATATCCAGGGTTCTACAAGTGATCGCGTCTTTGGTTCTGGAACCTGGTTAGTAACGGCGAATGATCCTCTGTTCCAGTGTACCGGGCCGGGCTTTCGTTCTTTGTTCTTTGGGAGATTGCGTTGCGAGATTCTGCTTCCAAGTCGTGTATTTACTTACTTTCTTTCTTTTTTGATATGGGACACTTGGTTTGCGGGTTAGCACGCGTGCGTGGCGCGATTTCTTGAGCGTTACGCTTTAGCCGAGGGGTTGAAACGGTCGAGTCCGGTCTAGTACAAAAATTAAATTACTAGCGAGGGTTATAGCTTTCTCACCCCGAGTTGCCAGATTGGTAAGAATACCCGGCCAAAAGCCGAACGCCCAGCTAACCCGAACCAGTTCTATATATCGAAGCAAACTTTGGAACGCTCGTTAGACCTACGGCAGAAATAGCTTCTGGGGCGATTGGGGACTAGCGAGCGCTTGAAGACGGTGACGCGCTACCGCAGGCTCGCTAGAAATTGGGTGATTCGCAGGGTGACGAATTCGGTTTCAAGCGTCATAAACTATAAATTTGTGCTAATATGCGAATTCGAATCACGAACTTGCGTGACTAGCGTGCACCGTATAGCGGAGCTCTTCGTATACGGTGGCACAGCCGCTGGTAGTGTGCCGTTTGCATGAATGCACGAATGAAGGGCAAAACGCAAAGCACCGCGAGATGAAACGGGAAACAAAAGTTTATGCATAGAATTGCCGATGATATTCATACCACAACAAGAACCAAACAACTGGTGGTCATTGCACCAATGCGCTGGACCATCCAGTCAGCATAATCCTAGGCCTCTTCGGCTGGATCCGCCAAATTGATGCCTACTAGACGCCAAGGTACCCGACCGAGCCTCAGGGGGCCCTTTGTATCGACGAAGCAGAGGCTTTGCATCACAAGTCGAGTCTCACAGCATCTGAGGTGGACATCTGTTATTTCGATCTCTGGGAGTGGAGGGTTGCTTGCTTCTGATCTAGGACAAACAATATCACGTGACCTCGCCTTACCTCGAGCATGTGACCACGTTCTTCGTTCACCTCGGGAGTTTGTTACGCGAAATATGCGCGCGTGAGAAATTTAAAATATGGGCGAATTTATGGAGCGCCCATTTCAAATCACAGAGTCTCATGACATGTACTTCTGGCGGACCGAGCGTGCTGTACGTGCCTGAAGGATTCCGTCGCTTCAAATGACTGCCGTAAAGGTTGATCATGAGTTGCTACCAGACAATGTCTCGGTGTATGCGTTGCTGATGCGACTCTCTTCCTATGCTTGTTTACGATACTCGGAACCCGTATTATATGATAAAATTATGATTCCAGCGGTCCGCTATGGCTATTTATAATTCCCCGAAGCCTATGCAGCTGATTAGTGACGTCGAATAGCGGGCCGTAGCGGCAACTCGCTGGCAGAGATTTGTTGACTTGTACCTGGTGAATGCGTATAAGAGGGCAAGGTAGCAGGTATGCATATGGCACCAAACCCGCCCTGTCAAGAACACCTCGACTAGAATATGCTGACCGTTCAACTGGTAGTTACGTTGCTGGCCGGCCTGGCCTCTGGATCTGCCGTCAAGCGGGCCGCTCCCGGTGAGGATTGGCGTTTGTTGTCTGTATTGTAGTATTAACATTTGCGACCTAGTTGATGGCATTGCGGGTTATTCGACTTTGAATGGAGGAACAACTGGAGGAGCCGGAGGTTCCACAACTACGTAGGTCGTGCTGAAGCCGCTTCGATAGTATCAGTGCTCACCACTTTGCAACCGTAGTGTTACTTCTCTTGCGGCTCTTCGTGCCGCTGTCGCCGGTACCTCGCCTAAAATCGTTAAAATATCCGGCATCATCACTGGTGGTATGTACATCTCGTAGCTTGCGTATCTGGCCCTGGAAATAACAACAACCTGGGATCAGATGGTGAAGTTATCGACGTTGGTAGCAAGTAAGACCTCGATATCCCCATCACAACGATAGATCTCTAACCGGATTATGCAGAACCACGATTTTGGGCGTCGGAACAAACTCTGGGGTGACCGGAGGCGGATTCCGCATCAAGGTAATAAACATCATGCGGTACGATCGGTGAAGCTAATTTTGATTCGAAATTCTTCTAGGACGGCAAAAACGTGATCATTCGCAACTTGAAGCTCTCGAAATCACCCGCACCCACAGATTTGATCGGTTTGCAAAATGCTACAAACGTTTGGATTGATGTGAGTTTCTGGTTTATGTCGCACTTACGGCTACTAATGGCGTCCTAGCATAATACGGTATGCAGTATTCGACCGCGTTGACGCCGCTTCAGCTCCTAACGTCCCTGTGTAACAGTTCTCTTCCGACCTTACTCATGGAAAGGATTTCTACGATGGACAATGTGATATCAGTCACGCTAGCGAGTAGGTCTTTATGATGCACAACGCTCCGATAATGTGTTGTCTAATTTACCTTCTTAGCTTTGTTACCGTATCCTGGAACGTCTTCACCGAGCACTACAAGGTTTCGTTGGTTGGCCACTCCGACAACAATGGCGCCGAAGACACTGGTCACCTTCGGTGAGTCGTTCCAATATGGTTTGCTGTGACAGCTTTGTGACTTGACTTAATCACGCAGGGTTACCTATCAGTAAGTTCTCATTTCAAGCCCCAGGGGGTCACCATGCTCAACAAAACCATAGCCACAACTATTTCCTCAACGTGAACTCGCGTCTTCCCTCGCTCCGCTTCGGAACTGGGTAAGCCATCCCAGTTTTATGTGGTTAATGGCTATTGTGACTGAATTCCACCTGAAGTCATATTTACAACAATTACATGAAGAATGCGTTTACTTCTGGCGTTGACTCTCGCGATGGGGCCCAAGTTCTCGTTGAGGTATGTCATCATAGCTTAATTGCGGTTATACGTACTAAATTTTCACCAAAATATTTCAGAGCAACGTGATGGACAGTGTTGTCCTTCCGATTGAGACCAAGCTCAATGGTGGTTTGTGAGTACTACCCTAGCACTTGGGGTACCGGTTCTAACTTTAGTTCGCACAGTGCCGTGCAGCGCAACAATCTTCTCATCAACACAACTATGAACACCGACCTGGTGACCGGAACGCTAACAACAGTCCCGTACTCATACACGTAAGCGGCTTCGATTGGTCAATTTAAATGTAACACTCACAAATCTTCCCAGCCTTGATGCTGCGAGCACTATGCATCTACTGTGGCGAAGAGCGCTGGAGCTGGAATCGTTACCTTCTAAATCAAGCGCATGTATCCTTATTCTACACAACGACGGGGAATTTCATAGCATCAGATTTATTCACATTTCACTCGATTCCACAATGCTAGTATAAAAGCCTTTCAACGTCCCCTAGGCCCCCATGCCCAGGGACTTTCCTCGACTCGTTCTTCTCGCGCCAGATCGACAAACGCCCTCGATAGCGTGTTGCCTTGCACCGCTCGGTGTCCGGACCCTCCGATTGGTGTTCCGCACTCGGGGCATCGGCTCTGCTGCATTGCACCCCCGCACTACCAATAGAGTCACACGCCTGGCCTGAAAAAAAGAAAATAACACCTACCTCTCCGATAACATATGGGTGTCCGTTCACGCATTCATAAAAATGGCCTGTGTGACCTAGCAGTGCGAGCTGGTCAGCACAAGTAGGGGGAAGCCTAGATTTGCTTCACGTACTAAGCCGGTCTGAGCCTTCCATCAACGCTCGCATAATGCTCCTATTCTCTTCGCGCGAAACCGTCGAATACCATGTGCCACCATTCACGGATCGCTTCAAGTCGCGCCAGCCCTCAAGAATCGGCACTGTTGGAGCATGGAAATGGGTTTCCAGCCATTGCATGCGCGAATCGCGTTCCCCGGGAGACCAACGCGCCATATATTCCCTCGTAGTTTTGGACCGTAGTTCAATGGCATCTTCGTAACCCTGATCACAAACCTGAAGGAGCGCGGACCTCTTTGCAGTATTCATTTCGCCATCTTCGATAGAACTGCGGCATCGTTGGGCGACCTGCTCGAAACGCGTCTGCATGATTACCACTTGGCATTTAGCAGCTTTGTTCCAGGATTCCGAAACCTCCGCAAAGTTGAGCGCAAGCTGCGAATCATGTACTGCTCGCTCAAGGAAGAATTCGGCCAGTTTGGTCCACGGGATGCAGTTTTTGGCTGAAGAGTCGCGAGCGCGGATCGTCTTGCTGGCTTGCTCGGCCGTTTCCGCCAACAACAGCAAGATGCGAATAGTAATCCAGAATGCTTCAATCACAAATCGCAAGCTGGCTCGGGGAGGAGGTTGTCCGATGCGCATTCGAGCGATCCGAAGCGCTGCCTGTTCAGTATCACGCGGAGCCCGCTCCGGATGCGAGACAAAATAGTCCATCTCTTCCTTGAACAGAGTAGCCAGTGACGCTTCGTACGTTTGCGCATTAGGGTCGCGGCGCGTTGAGACCTGTCGAGCCTGTCCGTATGCCGTCAGCACATGTTTCACGGCTCCCCGCCAAGCCTTGGCGTAGGTGGCTGGCAGCGCGTGATACTCCGTCAAGTTGTCGAGCGCAGGCAGGGGGGTAGGGAAGTCGGGTTGCTGTCTAAGCAAGATGTCAAGTTGATCCTTCGCCTTGGTTCTTAATTCTGGAGTAGCCGGGGTGTAGGCCTCGCAGCTAGTAGCGGCAGAAGCAATCAATGTCTCTAAATCACTGGATGCCTTTTCAAGCGCCTTTTCTGCCAGAGAAAGCGATTTGGACATTTTCGCCGAAATGTTGTGTTGCATGATAGCCAAGTTGGAGCTCTTGCAGATTCGACCATACCGAAGAGCCGTAATATCTCCTCGACATGTTGGGCATACGGGTCGGTTCCGACTTTCACCATGCGTTTCAGGGGTGATTGCCTGCGTCCATTTCCCAGTAGAGGGATCGCGAGAATAGAAATCGCCGAGATGCGTTAAACCATCGAGAGTTTCGACCGTAAAAAGGTGTCCACAGGAGAGGGTGATGGTCATAGCCTCGAGCGAATCGTCTTCATCCAAATCGCGGAGAGTAGTTTGCATAATAAGATCCACCACAGCATCGAGTGTATCTTCGCGAGCGCACTTGCGGCATGTTTGTGTGACACATGGTTCCCCGCATACTGATGTGGTTGAGATGTCAAATAGTCTGATTTGTTTCAAATCGTACATACCTGATGGACAAGGGTGACCGCACGGAAGCATATTAGTGCATTTCATGTCGCATGGGAGTCGTGTACATGGCTGGGGGGGGGTCATCTTAATAGCGAGACCAGTGAACAAACTCGTTAACTTACCATGCCACATGTTGCTGGGCACTGCGCATGGGTACACTTCCATGAGCACTTCTGGATACACGGGTTACATGGAATAGAGCAGGACTTCGTGCAAGTTCGGTGAGGGCAAGTTTGCCGGCATTTTTGGTTGCAGGCGCCCGAGCATTGATGGCCTGGCTCGCAATGGTCCTTACAGTCGTGACCGCAGAAAAGGCGTCGCCCACACGGATGGGGCACATGATTAACCCTTAGAGTTTCGCCAGCCTCGCCTTCTGGCCGTGCATTCAAATTTTGACAATCGCCACAGGGAGCAGCACAACGCCGGGAGCAGCAAGCATAACCACTCCCACAGGCCTCCTTGCAGACGAAATTGGCGGGATCCTGATGGCAAGGCATTTTGGCGTGGTGTTCGCATGTGGGGAGCTTCTTTTTGACCACCTGAGTGCACTTGATCTTGTCGGGAAGTTGCGACAAATAACTATGGGGGGTATTTCAGTCATGTGTGCCGTCAAAAGCTAAAACCAATAAGTGCGAACCAGGGAGCAGATGGGTGAATATGACCGCAAGGTAGAAGTATGTGCCGAACAGGAAAGCGACATTCAGCACATCCTTTGGCGCATTCGAAGCACTTCCGGTCACAGGGATGCGAGAGGGGGCATAACTTGAGACAACGTTCTTGACACTTGGTTGTCACGTGGCCGGGATCATCAGCATGGCACTGTATTAGAAAATGTTGGCGAAATTTGAAAGGCAAATACAGTGTGTATGCACTACCTTATAGGGGCAACGATGACCACAACTAAGCGTAGTGTCACAAGGTCGGAGACATCCTCCTAGATTTAATTTCAGTGAAGGAGTAGAGCTTCTGTTTCATGGCCTACCATCTGGTGATATTACGGGGATCACTCCAGGCTTGTCCACCCATTGGACATAATCAGGATGTTGGCTACATGAAATCGGCAAGGCGGAGCCAATAGAACCGCTTGAATGTAATTCCTGAAGGACGGTGGCCCACATCGAGCTTCCATGTGCCAACTCGGGAGCGTTGCCGAACACATATAGACCATGCTTCGCTCGCGAGAGTCCGACATTGGTTCGATTATCGGACTGGCGGCAAGTGTTATGTAATAAAGGCATGATGATCGCTTGAATGGCTTACCTTTAGGAATCCAATATGAGATCGTGCACCAGGAACATGCTGCAAGCTCGAGATGTTTCCATCAAACTTGGTCCCGTTGTTTCGAACTAAGCTCAAAATGATGACATTACCCTCCTCTCCTTGAAAGTTGTCAAGTGTCCTAGATCGGTAGTTTCAAACAAGGGCTATAGATGGATGTCATCAAAAACGTACCGAATAAGAACGCGGCTGGATGCTTGGACCTGTTGCACAACAGTTGCTTCCTCCTCTTCTATGCCATGCTGATCCAACAACTCGGAGTCCCGCTCATCGATCACTGTGGTTACAACATTCTGTAATCGTTTCCGAATTTTGGGGATTTGGCCTAGATATGCAGCGAGGATTACTATATCTCTCTGAGAGTTGTAACACCCCTGCCTGGATGGATGTGAGTGAGTCGATATTAATGACGAAAACATGCATACTTCAGTAGATGCAATACTAAGTCATGGATCATATCGAGCTATCGGTGACCCACTAGTGAGTATTTGCTTGTGCTTAATACGTATACGACAAACCTCGTATGCGTTATGTTTCGACACAGCATCTTCGCCTCCACCAGCCTCCCGATTCGAATGACTGACAAAAAAGACGTTCTTGTGCACCCCGCGAACCTTGGGGTATGTTAAGACAAGCGGATGATCCTCCAATTTCGGGTAGAGCGTATTTCTATAACACAACATCGATATCAGCCTCGACCAGAAGGATTGCCACTCAACGAAACTAACCGAATCAACGAGGAGATGTCTGGTCGCATCCGACGTTGCACATCCAGCCTAGACATCGGAAACCCAGATTTAGATAACCTTTCCATGAGACTAAGGTCAAAGCGATAAATTGGACCAGTTGTACGATTATCTACGGACAGCTCTGCGGAGAGTTTTTGAGGTCGTAAATTTCGTGCGTCAAACCAGAATTTGGGAACACCCACTATAGTTGTTGATGTTAGGTCGAAGTTGTAGCGGGTCTCCGATCATAACGACCTGTTCGACGGACGGGACAAGGCTTGCTAAGATATGAGACTCAAGCACCTGCCCTGCCTCCTCCACGATCATGACCTTTGGTTGCATCCCCTAAGAATATGTCAAAAATCACAAGTTTTTGTTTTATCCATTGAAATTACTTACGGAGAGTAGGGAAACGACTTTAGCCGCGCCTGTGAAGCAAATTAAGTTGTGAATTGAATCCCCACCCTGCATTGGAGGCGACTCTACCTGTAGTGGTACAGCCAACTATATGCGCCTGTCTCAGAATCGTGACGCGGTTCTGAATTAGTTTAACACAACCGTAAACTCCACGGCATTGCTAAAACCAAGACTCAATGCATACCTGGTCCTGGATTTCTTGAAACTTGCGAAGGGCTTCTGTATGCGTTCGCCTCAAGCTTTCAAAGTCGTCAACCTGACTTTGGCGGATCGATTCGCTGGCCGTCATGTACCAGGTATCATATAAGCTCGCTCGTTCCGAGATAGACATCTTCCAGACACGAGGGTCGGATAACAAGGCTTCGATCGGTCTGTTGGCTTGAGGTATTTCTGGCACCGCTTCGATTCCATGTTGGTGCATGAAATCTTGCACAAAGTCGTAATGCTGTTGTTGAATGTCAATAATATCGTCTGTCCTCTCTATTAGCATCGCTCGATTGATAGAAGCGAAATGCTCACTATTCGACGGACGCTCCCATGCTTGATCTTCGGAAAGAATATTATACGGGTTAAAACTTGGCACGGTTGAATGGGAGGGTCCTGATGTCGGTTGATGGTTGGGCAAGGTTGGTGGTTGTAGGAATGCGATATCTCGCCCAGTTAGCCAGAAATTAAGAACGGATAAATCGCCCTGTGTCTCGCCGACTGTCTGCCATTCATGTTGACTCTCCGCAGATTGAACAATCAAGGACCAAATCCAAGAGGGTGGAGATGAGAAGAGTTCGTCATAATGGAATGGATAATCAGCCAATAAGCATTGTTCGAGATGGTCTTGAGGGACTTCCTTGGTTGCTAGTTTCTTCATCAATGTTACCATCTCCGTCTCTGTGCTCTTCATCTCGCGATATGCGGAGTTGATTGTACGATCCATCTTCGACTTCGCTTGGAGTTTCTCAGCGTTTTCCAGCGAAAATTCCATAATACGATCATCCGCTGCTTGCCTTGAACCGAGGCGAATGATGTTTTTGGTTATATCTGCGTCGAGGACCCCCTTGAGCATGTGATCAAGGGCATGGTTCGTAAATGCGACCAGCAAGATCGGCTTGACATTGTTTTTGATCAAAACACGAATGATTTCAAGACCAGTATAACTCTGGGAGATAGACAAGTTCAGGGTATGCTTATTTTTCGGTCAAGGATTTACTTGCCTTTCCAGTTCCTGGGGGGCTTTAGTGCCGAAATAAGATGTGAGAGCGATAAAAAAAAAGTACGAAAAAACGAAACATACCCTTGGATTAGACACATCTCACGGGTTAAGCAATCGATGACAGCATCTGCCTGGCTGGGGTCAAGGCGGCTTGTGCGAAGTTCTGCCTTAGCTCGCATTATGGATTCGGGACCAGATGTCGATAACGCAAGCGAATTAACACCAGCTTCCTCAGGGAACAGATCTTTAAGCTCGAAAGCAAATCGAGGGGTTAAGGAATAGCTTGGAGGTGCTACCGAAATCGCCTTGAGGTCTTCGGAGTTTTGATGACAGAGATACCTTGAAAACGGGAGCCTCTCGGGGCTCATTTTTAGTGCTTCAAGGAATGGGCGAATGCCCTCGAAAAACACGGGCGCTTCGATAAGAACCAGCGTTCCGAACGATTCGAGACGATTCTGGAGGGCTCGCACGATCCGAATTTCTGCAGCGGTGTCGAAAAATGAGATGCGAAAAGCGACCCGATCCTCGCTCTTCCGGCTGGACTCTACAAGATCCCGAGGTGAACTTGCGATAGTTCCTACGTAAATGTCCAAACGATCCAAGGGGTCCTTCCAAATCAGTGCGACCAAACCGCCCTGCATCAGCCGTTTCTTCGTGACTTGCTCCCAATATGCAACTCGAGCGGTGGCTTGTTTACTCCGAGCTTTTCCAGGCGGCGCATCGACAACAATCCCGACAGAAGTTCCACGGTTGTTCAAGGTTAGAGGCTCGAAGCCAATGTTCGTGAATACGCTAAAAATCACCGACTCCTGAATGTTGGCAGGCGCTGCATATCGACCTCCTTTTGCCTTGATTATCTTAGAAAGGAGAGTCTCTGATGTCGGGGGTTTTCGGAGATCAGAAACGACGAGCTGAATAGCCATTCTAATGGGTGCTCTAAAGGTGCCGACAGTTCAGCATCGCAGTCGGACACAATACATACAGAACTTACATCAGCTCCTCACGCAGCAATCTAAATTGTATATCAAGCAAACGTTCAACGCTCTCAGCAGGCTGAAAATGAGGGGCCCCGGGGAAATTTGGAGGGAGATACGGGTCCTCCTCGCACATTAGCTCTTGATGTGTTGGGGCAATACGAATATCCTCAATAGAAACGTGATCGTTGTCGTGTCGCGGACCTCGATCACGAAGTTCAGGGCCATCGTGTTCAGAGATGCGTTGAAGGTTTGCTATTAGCGCTTCCGAGCTAACTAGGGTAGTGTGGGTGACTTTTCTCGAAGGTTTAGCTAGTCGTGTGAGCCCACGCTCAACGATGCTGACAATTTGGGATTTGTTGTGATCGAGATTTTTGAGTATAAAGGACCTTAGCTCGTCGTCATATGATGCACATTCGTCGTCAAAACTCGAAGGCGGAGTCAGCGCATGTGACCAGTCTTCAAACCAGCCTGCAGCTTGTCGAACTACTGGCAAACTTCGGGGTTTGCGACCGTGGCATTCTTGAATCGAGTGAGGTACCTACATGATATTTACGGCAAAAGCTGAGCTCTAAATTTTCAATAATAAACCTGAATGACTCACTCAAACAAGACGGTAAACAGTGTTTTAAACACATGCATGCCACTCAACGGCCTCTGCCGGGCTCTCTAAAGGAACGACACTTTATCAACCGGTCCATATTGGATTGAATTGTTCGGTTGAATATATCGAAATTTGTATGAACCAGTCCGTATAGCATACTAAATAATCCCCGAAATTGATGAGCAAAATATCCATATCCGAAACAAAAATTGGATATACTTGACATCGTTATGCATGGTGCTCTTAATAACCCACTCCGAAGATAGATACTGAGATAAACCGAGTGGTCAGAAGGAAAAATCAACCACTGGTCCATCAATCACATACAGTCAGGAGGGGCACGTAACCACGTTGGAATGACCAGGCTTCAGTGTATCCATCGGGGAATCTAATTACATCTCCTAACCGCAGAATTCCGTTTCCCTTGCAGGCAGTCAGAATTATAAAGTCAATCACATGCCTATCGAATATACTTTTGTGAGTTTATGCATGTGTTCCTACATCTGGACTCAGCACTGGACCTCATACGACTAACCAAAACTCACATAGCCGTCCTCCTCGACCTGAATCAAACACATCATTTATCTGCCTTTCTACCATAATATTATAACTTACCCAGCTCGGATTTTCAGTGTTTGCATTGCAAACGAGGTCCAAGAAAGAGTATACTTGGCTAGCAGTCTGAAACCGAAAACTATCCTCCAAGAACCGCTTCAAGAAATGATGTGTTTGCCCAGGGGTTCCGTTCGTGCCAACTCCTGAGGAGAATTTATCATTCTGAAGAGCTGGGAAACTACCAAGCCCTGCCGCCTCGAAGTGAGACTTGAGAGTCATAGATGCTCCTAAAACCGCTTGCGTGTCTGGGTTTATCGTATGATTGAATTTACAGGTTTCACGAGAGCAATTCCCTGTAGTCCAGAAGGATCTACAGACACCACGAGGGACATTGGCTGATCGGGGTGGTAAGGGAAAACGAATTAGCTTGAGAACTTGTGCTCATACCTTGAGCATAAGAAATGGCGATCTGCTAGCGTGCCCGTCGAGCGGAACTGTTAGTTCTGCGAAGGAACAGTATATCTGAAACCTACGTTGCTCGAAGTAGCATTTGGGTTTGTGTTGGGCACTAAGTGTTTACACGTCCATGAGCCGTCATATCACGCGCTGCTGCGACCACGGACTGGACTCACAGGTTGTAGATGTGGATGCTGCCTTCGGGGGGTCGGTGTGCGAAAACTTACAATTACTACCCTGACGACATCCGCCAGGTGAGCTATAGAAGCGACAAAATGGCTTTGACACCATTTTTCGAACTGGCAGCCGTAGTAAGAGAGTGGCTCTAGGGTGCTAGCCACTAGACCTTATATCCGACGGTTTGATTCCGAGGGATCAACACGAGGTGTAGCCACTCCGGTTCGGGTAATTGTACAATGGCTGGGGTTGCCGCCGGCATATAACGAGAATTTCGTTCAGCTGATCGGTGTGAGGGAACCTCGGGGGGCTATCTATGGAGTGAGAACCGAAAAGTTCTGTTTTCTCGGATTCGCTGCGAGATCTACAAGTATGCAGGCCGGTCCTGCTCACGGGTCAGAAGGAATATGGAAACCTCCGATTCTAGAGGTAAAGGCTGTGAATGCGTCGCTTAGCGTAATCTTGGAAATACTCATAGAATGGACTTCGCTCGAAGGGCAACAAGCGGTGATGTTTCCTCCTTCGGCTAAAAATATGCGATTACCCTCTAACGGGGAAATCGTGGCACAGCTAGGCAGCTATCCAAACATATCGAACCGAGCATATCATTTACATTTCTGTATCGCTTGCATGTATAGTTTATCTCATGAGTTCTATAAGAGGACTCTAGTGCTGCTACAGCCACGGCTTCACTCGCTTTATTTTGTTCGGAACAAGCTGCTTTAGGTAGTCTAAAGGAGCCCGGGCAGCAACGGGTTGAGATATGACCATCGCTGAGTGCAATACAAGATTCAGGGTAATATTCGACGTATGGCACCATCCATCGAAACTCAACCCCCACACGTCTCGCCCAGAGTCCTCAACCACGCAACGATATAATACTCGTCACACATTGGTCCCCGAGTTCATAAAAATCGTCTGTTGGATTTCTTTACCAACCTCTTGAGCATAACACACAAGAATCACGCCAGCTAGAATTAAATAGCCTGACCCGTTGTGCTATCCTCTTGATCATCTAGAGGATTGTCAACCATATTGTCAAGTTCAGCGGCCAGCTCGGGCAGCCGCTGTTCCTTCATTGTCACCAGTTGAGCCAATAAGTGTTCGGTGGTCGGCGCACTATTCCGCCGGTTCCGGATGACGCAGAGCCCGATGCCGTCGAATTCGAACGAGTATGCTGGGCCTGGAGTCCGGCAATCACTTCATCAAGTGCACCATGTTCGAGTATAGTTCGTGCGACGTTAGGTTCGATTCGATTCAGGACCGCCAACATATTTCGACCAAATGTATGTAAATGCCGATGGTTTTGCCGGTCGACCATCTTGATTGTATGCCGTGCAACAAGGGAGATGGCATCCAAGAACCCGGGGGTGGCGATGGCACTGATGATGGCCAGATTGTTCCGTGCATTCTGTCCGATGATGACGGCGACGTGGGTAATTTGTAATATTGAGTTGACATGTTCTCAATGGATTCATCCTGGGTGAGCCGATAGCGACAAGGGATGAAAATCCTTGTCGGAGTGGGTAAAAATCCGCAGGTAATCGGGCCCATTATGTGTATCCCGCACTCGATCCGCCACGTATTTCAGAGCAACCTTTGTAATTTGTTCATTGCCGGGCAAGTCTCGAAGAACCCGCAAGAGGTGAGGGACATGTTGCGATGCAATGTGTCTCCTTGGAGGATACTGTTTTCCACCAATTTCGAAGGTCAATATATTGACTATATGCATCTTGGCTGTCGAACTCGGCATTGCATGGCCATCTGTAGAGCCGTTGCTCGCGAGCTCCAGTATCGGAATCAAATCGCGGGAAGCACTAGCACGTAGTGCCAAATAGGCGCTATACGGTGTCGTAGTCACGATCCGGTTCAATTCGGAAAGCACAGCTTCTGCAAGATTCATGGCACCCGCCCGTAAAAGATGTGGCCCAAGTGCCCTAATGATAAGAAGAAGTTGTGTGGTGATTGCGCCTTCCAAGCGGGTAGTCTTGGTTAGGATCGACATCGGGCCAGTTGTCCAAGTCTAGGGTTGCGAGATCCACTCAAGGCATTAGGGTCAGGTCCCGATTTGGGGACTTTGATTGCTATCCAGCGTTTGAGAATAATTGGAGCCAATGCAGCAAGCGCTCGCGCCCCTGCCATCCTCACGTGCCACGCAGTGTATTTCGGACTCGACAACCCAGCCCCGATGCGAACTTCCTTTGGATTGATCGATCCAAGAAGGCGAACCACGGCTCCTAGAGGGCCCCGTGCTAGGTCTGTTGGCCGGAGGTAATGTTCAAAACTGAACACCGGGATGATGAAATTGGGTTGGCTTTCAGTTTTCTTCGATTCCGGAGACAGCCTTGGACGATAGGATGGACTGAGGAAAGCGTTATCAGAGTTAAGCCCAGATTTATCGGGTGGTGTGGCATGTTCGAGTGACATTTCGGGGTTGAGTGCGACACATTGTGCACTTGTGCGCATTGCATCGAGCAGATATGCTAGCGGAAATGGGCTAATCGGGGTCCGGCCATCTGTATGATAACGCAACTGCACAGCGGCCCGAACGAGTGAGCGGGCGTATGTCAAGCGAAGGGATGGTAGCGAGTTTCTGCCTGAGGATGGTGATGCGCTAGTAGTCCTCGCCTCTGCGGCAGCGGCCTCTTCCATAGTCCAAGTCTTGGACTTCCCGGGGGACTTGGATTCGGGCTAGAGTTACGCTTGTGCGAGTCGGCCACCAGGGAAACAAGTTGTAATTCCGTGCCCGTAAGGCAGCAAAGGTGTCAGCGCTGAATGGGGGATGGTCGTCGCGCCATGCACTATCCAGAACCTCAAGAGCCAGTTCGGCACGTTGTCGGGTGGGAGGAAGCGGGGTGTGGTCGGACAATGATGGAAACGTGAGTGAGTCGAGTCGAGGCCGCGTGTGTTTTTCGAACCACGACGGTTCGTCCTCTCCTTTGGCGGCTCCATCTCCCAACCCCAGAAACGTCACAAGCTCGGCCAAAGCCCGAGAGTAGCGGGCCGCGTTGGCACCACGAGACGCAGCCAGCTCACGCCCTTCACGTAGGATAGTTCCCAACCGTGTCAAGAGAGTCGGAAAAACACGATCGAGGGCTCGATACCAGCGCTGAACATCCTGTTCCGAGTCTGGCTCGCTCTCGTGTGTATTTTTTGGAATATGAACACCTGCCAGCGCTTGATATGCGCAGTCGACCGTAACAGGATCGCGAGCGTTTTCAGCCAACCATGACACAGCTCGCATATCCTCCAGCGTGGTTTTAGTGTAACGATCTTGGGAAGTCTGTAGATGAACTGGTTGGAGGGACTGATTGATCCGTAGCAACGATCCCAATCGGGCGCCGCCAAATTGTCGAACATACCCAGAGATCTCGGTAACGAATGGACAAAATGGAAAAATGGCAGCCAAGATAGTGGTAGCGAAATAAAAGAGCAAAGTCAACGCAACGATCGCTCCAGTCACCGCAGCTACTACGGTCTCCAGGGTCCACAAATAAACAACCAAGCCTATGGCGAATAGAAGGAGAGCGAGGTGCAGTAAGGTTGGCAAAAGCGCTATGATATGTAGTGCCCACCAACTGTCGAGCCCATCCAGCCGTGCCTGTCGAATAAGTGCATGGGAGTGGGCGGGTCTCGGTCGCGAAGCTGTATATGCGGTGAGCCATTCTTTGGACAACATCGCGACAAGAGCGGCAGCAAGAGATAGGGCAAGTGCAGCAAACCAGAGTCCGTTAATCCATAGTGCAGAAGTGGCCGGAGTGAAAGGGGGGATTTCGATGGGAGACGCGTTGTTGGCAGCCTGGTTTTGGGCAATCGCGAGCAAAAGGGTGACCGAAGTGTCAGCAGGGTCTTGTTGAAGTAAGTTCTTGGACTCTACAAGAAAGGTTGTTACAATAGCCGAAAATAGGGCGGCCTGGAGCGAGAAGAGGGTTATTTCCAAAATGGCTTTGGATCTTTACACGCTCACAAAGAGTAGTAAAACATCCAAGCTGGCATTTCTGCCCTCGACCAATTCTCGATCGTACTCCTCTGCCTCATCTAAATATATTTTCCAGACAGTAGCATCGTGCGCAAGCTCCGAGCCAGGCGCGTCCTTGGATAGTTTGTCTTTGAATTCTTCTCCCGACTTGAACTTTTCGGGTAGTGACTGGGTGGGTGGACCCCAATATACCTCGCTAGGCCTTGAAAGAGGAGCAAATGTATCTATACGTCGTGGTTCTGTGTGCTTATATGATATGTTAGAGCCATGATTGCGGGTTTGGGCATGGCCATACCTCCTGGTCTGCAAAACGGAGATCTCCACCCGAGCGCTCGACGGGGTCATTCGACCAGCGCTCTGCAAATTTGAGGTTGCTTAGCCTCACCACTTTTGACTGGTCGGGATATGTTTAATATAGAACACCAGCTACGCGATTAGAGGAAACTCACCATGTTGACATGATCGAGATGTGGTGGTCGGCGTTGAGAGCAGTCTTCTGGCTCAGGGTTATTACCAATCGAAAGCTCATCCTGGTCTAGCCACCTGATAAGCGCTGGTTTGTCCTGACGGAGTAGTCAATGCCTATGAGCGGCTTGGACAAGAAATCGAGAAATTTCAGAATTGCACGGAAGTTTTGTGTAAAGGACATAAGCAATGAGCCCTAGCACGACTTTTCCACGTTCGATCAACAGGCTGGTCACAGAAAACCAATATTCGCTCTGAATAGTATAGAATATGGATGTGGCTGGTTCAGGTTTACAAATATACAGAAGTTTACAGACCATATCCAACTAATTGTAAAGTTCCAGAGACAGTAGCGACCAGACCCAAAAGAGCAACTACCTAATAATGCCAATAAAGATGGTCAGCATCGAGGTAAGAGTGGTGAGGGAACCGGTGCAAGCTGGGCATGTCATTTGGCTGAGATGCTGACTTACTTCCGTAGCTACACCCCACTTCTTGAGCTGCTTGTTGAATTCATCATGTCCACGGTTTGGTACCCCTGCGCCGGTGCCAGCTACAAAATAGATTGTCTATTAAAGTGCGGCATCCCGCTGATTTAAACTCTAGGCGTACCGAATTGCTCTGCCTGAAGCTTGGTCTTCATTGTCAGTGCTGTCTTCGCGATCGGGCCAACAACTAAACTCGAAAACGGCAGAAGGAGAACGAGACCAAGCCCAGCACTAATAAGCAGTCCGCGCGATGTAGTAAGCCTGGACAAAAGCTAGATCGTTGACAACTTGTATTAGCGCACGTTGTGAGAAATCAATCGTTCCAAAGCCTACCCGATCGCTGGGCATCCTAATTCCGAGATCGCTAGCTCCTCGTCCGATATAATTGCGATTGTAGGCGACATTTGCCGGCGCGTTATACGCCGCAATAAGGAACGCAGCTCCAGACACTCCAGCGAGAGTGAGACTTGAAGCAGCAGCCTTGTTCACATCTTCGAACTTTTCAAGGTTTGTCGCAGGTTGGGCCTTGTCAAATGGAGTACGGCCAAGAAACGATGGAAGTGTATAAAGCGGCGCGGAAGCAGCTAGACCTGCTCAAGCCAGATTCCAGCTATTAACTGGCCGATGGTAACATATCGAGGTACGTACCAGTAAAGATACCCGCTGCGACGGTCCCAATCACGCGGCCAGAGTCGTACAGAGTCTCAGACATGTTGTGTGCAATAAGAGGAATCCGGTATAGTTCCAACTCTTCTGTTGGCCATTTTATATGGTGAATGGACTTGGTGACGTCGGGCAACGATTTCGATGATTCCTGACGCGTGATGAAGTCACCACCCGGCATCACGTGCGTGTGGCGGTTCATGGGGCCCGTGGCAAACGTCATCGCCCACTCAGATATCGCCTGACTTGCAGAAACGAACACAGAGTGTTCGATTTCGGTTATTTTTGCGCTTAATCGGCGCTTATGGGTGGTTTGGCTTACAGTACTGATCGCTTATATGCGTCCGTGAAATTTTCCATATATCTTGCCTCTCGTCTATCAGCCGCTTTTTTACTTGAGCATATGCACCAACAGTGATCAATTCCTAGCTGGTACAATCCGGTTATACACACGCGCAGAATTCGGGAATTTGTTGACGGTCGAGCAGTGGGTTATGACCACCCTTATTTAGGCCAGTCGTGGCTCTTCTTAGTGGGGATTTCAATCCGAGCCAAACTGGAAAAGACTGCGCCCAACCCCAGAACCACCCAAGCATTACAATTGGCTCAGACCCTGGAAATGGCGACCAGCTGTTGTAGGTGCGCTTGGAAGACGCCTAGCGTCGGCATGATTACTCACAATCGCAGCTCGAGCAGAATGACGGATGGCGGGACTGGCGCCCACCAGACTGTGACAAACTCTATCAATCCTGTCCATCGTTTATCCCCACCCGAATAGCCCCGTACACCGCAAACTCCGGGTATTTTAAGACACTGTCCAAGGAGCGCTAGGGCTTTGTGTTTCTATCTCGTCCAGGTGACTGGGATCTTTTGAATACGCCAAGTCGAGGTCACGCCTGGCTTTGCTCAACCTGCTCCCCTCTGCCGGCATGCCGTAAAATATCACGGTCGATAATATGTCTCCTCTTATCTACTAATTTGGCCAATGGAGACACTCGCTTAACTCCACCGGCGACCCTTATACATATCTGTATTGTGGACAATCATACCATAGTAGCTACACCGCCGGGTCGCAGGTAATTTACACAATGTACTTGCATCCAAACTGTGAACGGGCGCTATTGCTAGGTAATAATTCAGTTCAACGGAACCGATACCTATATTTTCGGCGCTAAGCGTACCAATCATGGTAGCTATATGATCGAAGTGGATAACTAACAACCTCAGCTGTTACACGGTTTTATCCCAAACCGACCGAAGGGCGTGAATGGGATATACCAAGAGGTGAGTAGAAATGATTCATGCAGATCAAGCAGTTTAAATCCTAGGGAGCCGATATATGCACGAAATAATATCTCGAATACGATCCACAAGGTGGTACTCACGAACTATGGCCAAGCTGATCGCCCCTATGTCGACGTCGACTTTATGACCTGGACGTGGGGCGAAGAACCGCAAGTTTTACAATGAGTGTATGCACATACGCAGCCCTTGATACGATTCCCTAGGTATAAAACCATAACGTTGGATAACGGAAATTTCGATTACTCTCTGGTCGACTCCTGGGTTGGTTCGGAGAATGACACGTTAGATTGCCCCAAAGGAAGCGGGTGGTGGGTATCTCGAGTTGAAATTTTCATATGCATTGATCGTATGAACCCAGAGAGACGAGCTGTAAAGGACTCAGTGCCTTGCTGATATTTGAAGGAGGCAGGATATATCTAGATGGAGCAACGCAGGACAATCATGGCATATTCACAGTTCAAATCGACAGCCATTCCCCGGTAACCTTGAACGGCTCAACCAACGGGTACCATCCCAACCTTTCCCTTGCTAGTTGGATTGGTTATGTAGTGTGAAGCAGAGTCTAATCGTCTCACGCTTTCAAAGTATTTCTCAGATGGGCTTGGCCCGGAATCCCATACCCTTACAGTTACCAACACGGAGATGGGAAAGTCCTTAACATTAACTATGTCCAACTCCCACCGACTTCCAACTCAAGCAATAGTCATAAGACATACATCATTATTGCCACAGGTGCGGCGTTTTAACCATGGTAATTTTGGTAGCACTAACATTGTGGTATCTGATACGACACAGGAGACGACATCCGAAACTTGTTGATCCAATCACCGGGGAGATTAAGCCATATACTAGCACACCTCTACTCGCAAATGTTGCGCGTGATTCTCGGTCACAAGCTACTGCCGCGACGCCGCCGCCATGCTTCAAACGGTATCAGGCGGCTGCTCGAGAAGCAGACAGGGGACGAAACCAATGAGCGGAGAATCCGGGAGTGCCTAGGGGTCAAGCCCAGAGTTCAAGCGTGACATCAGATAGACATTGGACGATGTCACAGATACACTTCCGCCCGGCTAACAAAAGGTGAGGTTTATTCGTTGCCGTTGAGAGACGCGATCCTGATGTCATTAGGCAGCTGAACGGTTTGCAGCTCGACATCAACAACGAGCACATTTTTAGTCAAGCCAAGCAGTGGGACGTGGCTCGATGTGGCCGAAGGCAGTAGTTACATAAAACCCTTTGGTGGCAACTCTTCTGACGCTTGACTGTTTTTCCGGTTGTGCTTCTTCCAGCTATTGAGCCGTCTCCTGAAGAGCACATGGGAGTGGTACATAATCGTTTTAGGCGATTTATTCTTCGCTTTCCTTTCATAGGATCTAGGCTGGAGGAATTTCATCGGGTTGTTGGCCGCTGTGACCTCCAGTGTGTTCGCGCGCCAGGTTCTGGTCACGCGAAAAGAATAGAGACGGAGGTAAAACACGATTGGGTTGGAGAATGAGAACTCGGCGTCCCACGCCATTAGCAATACCGAAATAGGTTTGCTGGGGCCGTGGTGCTGTGACGTCGAAGATCCGAGCCTGAACCATTTTAGTTGTAATATGGTGCAATTTGAAACAGTTGCACAGCCTCCTCACGGCGACCCCACGGAGCAGGGGTTGTGTGCCTGGTGTCGATGCGTCGTGAATCTCCGCATCACGTGCTGGAGTGCTTAAGGAGATCGGGGACAGGAACTGCAAACCAGTCTTTCTTTTTCTTCTGCCAACCACGTTCGTTACCCATGGGCAAACTGCACCTGCGCCCAACTCGCCGCGATGCTGTCGTCGCGCTAATGGGGATGGTGTGCGTGCTGCTGTTCACGCGCATGTACGACCTGTCGCTCCAGGACATCGGTGCCCTCACTTGCTGCGCGACGTGCCCGACTTGCTGGCCCAGTCGACCAAGCCCAAGCCCAAGCCGGCGTACAAGGCCCCCAGCGTGGCCCAGCACGACGACGTTCCTGGGCCTGCACCGGTCCCTGTCCTCCCGAAGCGTGCGCTGGTCTGTGCCTAGCCCTGTCGTCCGTCGGCTCACATATGTCTCTTTCCAGACGGGAACGACGCCATACACAACCCCGCCCAACATCCCGTCACGAGCCAGTCGAGTGTAGCTTGGCCGAATCTCTCGGCAGGTCTCCCCAAGACCAAGCTTGTCAAGCATGGTCCCGGCTGGACGATCTTCGAGAACATTTACATGAGCAACGGCACCATGTACATTGTCACTGACGACGATCCCGGCTTGTGGCCTGCCAGGCGAATGATGATCGACACGGGCATTACCGCACTCAACACGCCTGAAAACATTGCAGCTCGGGAACCGACAAAGTATGAAATGGACTGGATTACTCCAAAAAAGGCACAGGAGATGTGGGGAGTCAGGATATGGGACGTTTCTGAGTTTACAGTGCGTTTTGCTTCAACTTGCCTATCTGGACGGGGTACTGAGAATAGTTTCAGATCCTTTGGTGGGACCCGTTGCAGTGTACGTACTCTTGGCGATGCCAGGCTTCTCTCGACTCACGTTTACTACCAGTCATCAATCACTACTACCACTTTGCGGCCGAACTCCTCATGGGCACATGGCGCATGCTCGCATCGTACGACCCGCACATCACCGCCCGAGGCGAATACACGAGCATTCCCACTCCAGTACGGGCCATCTTCCCCCACGTGGAACCTCGAGTCTGGCGAGACGGTCCAAGCTTCAACCAGTTCTTTCTTCACTCGGTCTGGCCAGGAATCGGTGAGCATGCATCCTTCCCCTTGGACCCTGAGGGATATTAATCTCGTGACAGGGCTTGAGTTCAATGATGCTTGGGAAGACAGGGTCAGGTTGACCAAGTCTTCCGCACCAGATGCACCGCGAAACCCCGCTCCACACGCATTCCTCTACCAAACACTGCTTCTCGCAGACCGATCTGCTTCGTTCCGCGGGCCGCATTGTGGTGCTAATGCGCGAACTGTCTCTGAAGCCGTCGAGGCCACGCGCAAAGACCTCGAAGACGGACCCGGCGTAGATAAAGGCCGATGGTGGTGGGAACCTGTTCGCCGACGGGTAATGAAAATGGCCAGTGTGAATACTGCCGTACAGGATATCAGCCTGTGGTGGTACGGCGGTCAGGAAGATGTTCAGCGCTTGAAAGACGGACTCGAGGGCGGGCGGCCGACGGTGGTGATCACCTACATTTCCCGACAAACCGCTGGCCGGAGGAAACTTGTTCAAGCCGATCACGAAGTGCTCGTCAAGTGTCTTCGGGAACTCGTCGAGCGGAAAAATGCCGAGGGCGTCCGACCTTGGCATTTGGAGATTGTCGAAGCCGAGCACTTGTCTCGCGAGGAACAAGTTCGCCTTGCGGCGAGGACAACGATCATGCTTGGCGTGCACGGCAATGGCTTGACGCATTTGTTATTGATGCCGCTCTCCCCCCTCTCGACCGTGATTGAGATGTTCATTCCAGGAGGGTTTGCTCGGGATTATCAGTGGACCTCGACTGCGCTCGGGATGAGGCATTATGGGGTTCATAATGATACGTAAGTTGCGCTTACGCTCTCCCCATGGTCGATGCTCATTGGTTGTGGACGTTGGTAGTGCGTTTACGGAGCCTAGTCTTCCTCCAGTGTCCTACCCCGAAGGATTCCAGGGTAATGCCATCCCGGTTCATGGACCGTTTGTGGCCAGTTTGATTGAGGAGCGTGTGGACGGCCTTTCCAAGGGGCACTAGTCAGGATCGATACTAGGTTTAGGGGCTGCGGAGTGAAGCCATTTGTTCTATCCTTTATTTCTGTCTGGGTTTGTGACATGTGCATTGGGGGTTTTTCTCTGGATTTTAACGGATAATTACCATGGTCATACAGTAAATTTTTATAGTAAATCATGTGGTGTTACGATCAACGGTTGGATTGTCAATTAGGCTTGGATTTGTTTCTGCAGCCACGACTGCCACATGGTCTCCTAATCCTGACTCATGTGGGCGCTTATGACTCGCCGCGTCTCTGATCTTAGCCTCCACAACAGTCTTCTCTGATCGCGCAGTTGCTCAGCCAAGGGGCTAGTCTTGCCATTTCAACCACTGATCACTGGCTTATACCCCTGTCTGATCAACCAAGATGTCCGCCGCGACGGTGCTCCACTATGAAGCGCAATCGCCCATCTACGCGCTCGACTGGTGCCACACTCACGGGCCCAATTCGTCCCGCGCGCGGTCAGCATTCCGAATCGCCCTGGGCACCTTTGTCGAGGACTACCGCAACCGCATCACCATCGTCGGCCTGCCCGACGAATCCTCTCTCCTCGAGCCCTCGTCCTCGGCTCGGATTTCGTCGTGTTGGCCGAAGCGATGCACGGCTATCCGCCCACGCGATTACAATGGGAGCCCGCGAGCGCCGTGGGCCAGAGCTGGCCGATCAAGACGAGCGGTGCCGAGTTGTTGGCCACGACGGGCGACGCGTTGCGCGTGTGGGAGTTTATCACAGAGAGCGATGGGGGTGTTGGGCCTGGGTCGCAGGCTGGGTATGTGGGGAGGCAAGGAACAGCAGGGTTGGGCGGAAAGTTGAGTCAGAAGATTGCCTTGTCTAGTGTGAGTTTTTCTTTTAGGGTTTTGGAGGTTGGGTGCAATGGGTACTGATGTGTCTGCGTGCGATCCTAGAGTAAAAATCCGAACCCGACGACTCCGCCCTTGACGTCGTTTGCGTGGAACACGATCTCACCTTCACTCATCGTCACTTCGTCGATCGATACCACGTGTACGGTGTGGGATATATCGTCTAGCACGGCCGTGACTCAGCTCATCGCTCACGATCGCGAAGTCTACGACGTCGCTTGGGTCCCGCACAGCACCGACGCCTTTGTGAGCGTCGGCGCCGACGGGTCGTTGCGTGCATTCGACCTGCGGTCGCTCGAGCACTCCACGATCCTGTATGAAACGAGTAATCCGGCGGTCGTCAAGACGGAAGATGGTGTCCCGACCGGTCGGACGGGCGGGGCGTCGTTGTTGCGAGTCGCGTTTAACCCGCTGGACGCGAATTATCTGGCGACGTTTCATATGGATAGTTCGAATGTCCAGGTGCTGGATATGAGGAATCCTGGGAATCCGGTGGTAGAGCTCAAGGGCCATCGGGGTGCTGTGAGCGCGATTGGCTGGGGTGCAGCCGAGGGGAGTATGCTTGCTAGTGCTGGTACGTGACGTCGTGCCGAGGTGCAGCTACCATTGCATTGATTTTCCTGGGATGGTTCAAGGCGACGACTGCCAAGTTCTTGTCTGGGATCTCACAACGACCATGGTCAACGCCAGTGCAAACCAACAGCAGCAAACACGCGGACCGGGGCTCGCGTCTCCTCGGCCGCCGGAAAACGCGAGCGCTCGGGCGGTATACGAGCCGGCCATGGCCTATACAGCCCCTGCCGAGATCAACAATCTTGCATGGTCTCCGCCGATGGCTGGGTTCAGTTTGGGTAATGGCGTGCATAGTCAGCCGGGCGAGTGGGTCGTGATGTCCATGGGCAAGAGCGTGAGGGCGTTGAAGATTTAGATGGATTTTGGATGTGATGTTGGGTGTGGTATTTATTGATGAAATATACTGATGAATTATGCCATATGCTCGGTTGGATATTGGCTCGAATCGTATCTGAAGGCTCGGTATCGGCGTGAGGCGTTGGTCCACCTTATGTCGCGGAATTTGATAGTTGTCCGACTTTTAGGTTTGAACACCCCCTACATGCCCCGGATAGTGAAGCACAACGTCGTCCAGACTTGAAACACGTATGCTCGTGTTGATGGGCAGTGAAAACTGACATAAGCCTCCGAGCGCCAGCATCATTCCGACCACCACATCCTCAGTTGCGAACATCCATCTTGTAGATCTACGGCACAAACAGCCCTGATACAAGACAACACAACCCCCCCCCCCCTGTATTTTCGTTCTTGGCTATCGCCAAAGCCTCCATGATCAAGCAAAACTCCAGTCGACCGGGTCCTATTGGCACCAGCTGTCTGACCTGTAAACGCCGGTTAGCACTCGCTTGGAGCTCGATGAAAAACGAAATTTGATAATCTTTTATAGACGAAAGAAGTGTGATAGAACTCGGCCAGTTTGCGCAAGATGCGCCAAAGGTGGATTCGTTTGTCTGGGATATGCGCATCTCGGCCAAACCACATCAACCCCAGATTCAGAGTCGCCTGTGTCACCCTCGAAGATTGCAAAAGACCAAATGTGATTTCAAGTCAAGATAATTCAGACAGGTCTAGCTCTGGACGTTCTGGCTGGCTATGCGAGGACTTGGCTACTGGGTACGCTTCCTCGCGACACGCTCAGGCGGATTTCGACATGACCGACTCACTATCATCCTCTTGTTCCCACGAATCTATGGAAAGGAGATATCATTCTTCTTTTTACTCTCGCTCTTGTAGTTCTAGTGGTTCTCCTGCCAGTCCCAATGCCCCCTCTGTGGAAGTTTATTCCAGTTCAACCAGCATGCTGCAGACATTCCGTGATCAAGGTCTCAGAGATGCCATCCGAAGACCTTTGGAACGTATGATCCGAGCATTTCAATCCGTACCAAGCCGTATGCCACTTATCTGCCACCTGACACTGCGAGGTCCATGATAGACTTCATTCTGGCTCAACGTATGTGCAATACAAAACTCACGGTAGCCACATTGACGGGCGATCTTACACCAAATAAACAGATAATGAGCTAGTAAAGCTCGCATACTTCAAGCCCGCCCGCGGAGAACTGGAAAACATTCGAAGCATTATGGTCCAGCGGCTTGAAACCTCCCAATCGACACGCTTGACACTGTTCTTCGCATGTCAAATTATCGCGCTTATCTGGATGGGACTATCGCACAGAGCCAATCCGCTTACCTTGACTGGCTGGCCGATTTGACCAGCGGTTACGCTCTGCTAATTGGTCTGCTGCCCCAGGCAAGGTGACAGACCGACTCACTGCGAGCTTAGAGGTGCTCTCTTTCGATTGTCACAAATGTTAGCTAACACTTGGGTTGGGTTCCCCAGGTAGCCTTCCTTAAACTGAAGCTATGTCCGAGTTCCAGCGCATATCAAGTACTCAAGGACTCGGCCCCTATTTTCCTCCAGATGGCTCTCTCAGAACCGTCCCTGCAGACATCCTCGCCTTTCCCGGGCTCGATATCTGTAGCCCATGTACTCGCATCCACCCGGTTTGAGCTTGGTCATTTCGTGCTGTTCGATTCAATGTGCTCGATGTTCTACGGCCTCCCTCAAGCGATTGACTATGATACCTCAGTTCCCCCACTGCAATCCACTCACCCTGCTGAGTGGGGGCTTGGCTGCCCAGCGGCATTGTTGATGATTCTGATCGATATAAACTCCTGTTATTACCGAGTTCAAACTGGCCATGAGTTTACTTGGCCGCTGATCGAGCGTCGCCTTTTAGAATGGCAGCCTCGATTGCCAGAACAGTTCTCAGACGATGAGGACTCGTGGAAAACTGTCGCATGTATAGCCGTTCAGGAGAGTTGGCGGCATACCCTGCTGGTGTATTTATACATGGTAAGTTACCTCGTGATAGCCCAAGGAGTTTACTTGAAGTCAGGGACGTTGATCTAGACGCTTAGCAATGCGACATCGGATGATCGCCGTGTCCGCTTCTCCGTTCGACAAATATTTAACCTGATGACTACGCTCAAAGAATCTCACAATACACTTATCAGCGTGCACCTCTTGGCTCAATACATAATTGTAAGTCTCAGGAACATTGGGATTTTGCATTACGCGCGCTTGACCTTGCGATACATTCAGGCTGGCGCGTGCGCGAGAAACGAGCATCACCGCGCTGCCGCTCGGGAGTGGCTCGGAGATGGACTTAAAAATGGATTATGGATTGTCAGAGGAGCCGATTTCATACCTGTGCTGGACTTTCTTTGGCACGGCGCCGCGGCGGATGGGCGACCGATCAAATGGAGTGAGTATGTTTATGCGAGGCAAGTCATGCTTCCCGTTACCTTGTAATTCCCGCGTTGTTGCGTCCTGGTAGTTTGCGAGCTTTTCGTTTCCCTAGACTAACTATATGTGACATGCATATGGCATATGATAAACCCTTATTTTGGGGGGCTATTCAAAGGACAAATTGATGAGACTGCTCTGTTAGGACTTCCCGCGCGATAAAAAACGATTTGAAGATGCGCAATGTATCATTGCGCATACATGTACACATAAGTTCTTTCCCGCCAGGCTCACGCCCAGCCTATAACCGTTTCGTATTATAGCGGTTTGCAAAATTACTTGCGGGTCTGGTTTTCAAGATCTCGAGCCGGGAGCAAAGGGAGAGAGATGGAGAGGAGAAAAATGCGTGGATGGCAGCGAAGCGTGGTCAATGGAGGAGATTATATACAATTTTAGAATGGAGAAAACATCGCCCATCGTTCTATGTACGTATCATGAGAAACTGCAAGGGTTAAAAAACCACTGTTGGCGTAACAAAATTGTGTTTTCAGTGTCGGATTTTGGCTCTGGGTTCGTTAAGAACCCACACAGGGTGGTTTCAAGCACCAGGTGATGCGTGCGTAAAAAAAGAACAAAGCCAAAAACACTGATTTGACTGAGATATTGACTACAGTCAAACAGGGGCAAAACCCCCAGAAAACCACACCGAGTTCCGCATATTGAGGGTGGAATTTGCCCTCAATATTTTCGTATGTGCTTGCTAGGTAGTATTTGATTCATGTACTGTATAACAGACGTTTCGAGGAGTGGAATAAGATGTGACCGCAACCTGTAGATAGTTACTAGTGGGTTTATAACTCTGCGAAAGGAAGCTCCATGGGTACACAAAATGATAAAGAAGCTGCTTAGTCCACTAAAACGAGTCTTCCGTAGCTTGCGGTCATAATTCCACCCTCAACATGCGGAACTCGGTGTTGTTTTCCAGGGGTTTTGCCCCCGTTTGAATGCAGTCAATATCTCAGTCAAATCAGTTTTTTTGGCTTTGTTGTTTTTACGCACGCATTACCCGGTGCCTGAAACGACTCTATATGGGCTCTTAACGAACCCAAAGCCAAAATTCGATACTGAAAACATGATTTTGTATCGCCAACACTGGTTTTTCAACCCTTGTATTTTCTCATGAAATGTACATAGAATGATGGGCGATATTTTCTCCATTCTAAAAATGTACATAATCTCTTCCATTGACCACGCTTCGCTGCCATCCACGCGTTTTTCTCCTCTCCATCTTTCTTCCCTTGCTTCCGGCTCGAGCGATTGAAAATCGGACCCGCAAGTACTTTTGCAAACCGCCGTAACAGCCTCGTGAATTCAGACCCCGCCCAACACGGAGGCATTGAGGTACAGTGGAGTTCCTGTCCCTGCTTATTGCATGCATGCTGGCTTCTTTGGTGGGTTCCTGCAAACGACTCTTTATGGCTCCCGGATCACGTGCACCCATCGACGTACTGCACCAATTGCACGCTCGAAACGTTAGCCTCATCGAGAACAGCTTGGCCATGTTGGGGGAATGTAGCTCACAATGACGTCTAACTATATACACTATTTTGAAATTAAGTCAACCCAATCGGCATGCCGGAGGCTTAAGTGTCAGGCAGCCACTTAGCAGCTGACCCACAAAATCTGATGACCAAGTTAGAAACTTTGACGGCCTGCCACAATGGACACAGTCACCTCTCACCTTTAATCGTGCCAAATGTCATTGCACAAACAGGGTTTATGTTTTTCTGCGACTGATGACATTGGACGTCAAATTAGTAGACCTGTCGCATGATTGAACTGATGAATATACGCAGATCTCGCGTTCGATATTAAATTTATCGTGATCAGAACGCGGTACACTTCGTGAATTTGCTAAAGAAGAAATCCACATTGTCCTCCATCACCAACTCCACGTGTTGTACACATGTTTGTACCCGTGACCTCCCCAAGGACTGCATTAACGCCGGCACAGGAATCCCGGCCACGCGCTACCCTTGACCACCATATCAACCTCCAGCGCCGCCGTCATGTCACATACACCATCCAAGCGACAGCGAGTCGACGGCACATCTGGTTCATCTTCTCGGACAAATCAAGAGCCAGTTCTTGCAACCTTTCGGTGTCTGACCCGAGCGCTACCCAGCCAAGCGGACAGCTCACGCCTGGACATCCCGAGAACGTGATTCGGGCGGCATTTCAAGCACCGAAAGCAGCATTAAAGCGGTTAGGTAAAAGTGCGAGTGGGATTCCTGCGCTTGGGTCTGCAGTCGATGTGATAATTGACTGTCTCGATAACCTATCTGTGAGCTCAGCGTTTGTCAGTGACTTGAGGGAGGAGAAATGAATACCGCATACATAGATTTCCAAACAGTGTGCCAGTGAAATCGAGGAGCTCATGGCAGGCATCGCAACGTCTGTGGAGGGTTTAGAGAAACACGTTGATCAACTCAACACGAATTCCATGAACGAAACAATACACAACGCAATCAAGTGTGTTGCCTGTTTTGCTGGATGAAAGTTTAGTTTCGAGAAATTTTGCAGGAAGCTGACTCAAGAAGGCGAAACGGTCCAGAAGATGAATGCGTGTCCGGGTGGGAGGCGGTACCTCGACGCTGAACGAGGCGAGCAGGAACTAGCGGCGTGCTACCGGCGAATCGACAGCGTGTTCCAACAGTTGCAGGTGGGCTTGATTCGACATGGTACCCGTCGCGGGAAACTGAACAAGTTTAGGTGGACGTCACTTTCAACTTGGCTAGAATGGCAGATGACAACATGACTGTATCAGAGCAAAGCTCGATGGTAGGTGCTGCATAACATAACCTGGCCAGGGATGCTCAACCACCTTGGTCTCTAGCGTCAGGTGCTGGGAGGTCTCTGTGCTGTGAAAAATGCTCACTACAACTCCAAGGACGCATCCACAGTTGGGCGTACTATGTGCACACAAGGCACCCGCGAGCATATTCTGGAGGGCCTACTGGAATGGGCCAACGATCCAAACAGTACGAGGATATACTGGATGAATGGCATGGCAGGGACAGGCAAAACCACCATTGCATACACTTTGTGCCAGCAACTGGACTCGGTTCACCGACTGGCTGCTAGCTTCTTTTGTTCCCGCAGCCTTCCTGACTGCAGGGATGTCAGCAGCATAGTACCGACAATTGCATATCAGCTGGCCCATGTATGTCCGGCGTACAGGGAAAACTTGTGCAAGGCATTGGAACACGATTCCCACAAAGGCAACCTAGAAGTGGCGGCGCAGTTTGAGAGGCTTTTGAGAACACCTCTCAAGTCAATCAGGGCATCTCTACCCCACGGATTACTGGTTGTGGTCCTTGACGCTCTGGACGAATGCGACCGGCGGGAAGATTCACGAAAGGTCTTGGATGCGCTTCTTGCACATGTCGATGGCTTGCCTATCAAATTTTTCGTCACTTGCCGGCCCGATACTAGCCTGTTGAACAGGATCTCAGTCAGGGATGATGGGAACCGGTCTCTGTATCACTTGCATGAGGTCGAGAAGTCGTTGGTTCAGGCTGACATTGAAATATACCTACGAAAAAAGCTCGGCATCACTGAAAACCAAATACGCTTACTAGCATCACGCGCTGGTAAACTGTTCATTTTTGCATCCACAGTCGTGCAGTACATTGCACCAGAAGACCCATGGTCTGATCATGAAGAGCGTCTCGAGTCCATACTAGGAATGGAGGCTTGCGTTGATGACAACCCGTATAGCCAGCTGGACACCCTGTATGATGCCGTGCTTTCCGCGGCATTTGACCAGAAGAGGCCTAAAGCGGAGATAGGGAGAACTCGTCGGGTATTGGATACAGTCATCTGTGTGAAGGAGCCCCTGACGCTGGAGGCCTTGTCGCAACTGCTGCGATTTCGAGATACGGATCAAGCTCAGCGAGCGATCGAGCCTCTGAGGGCCGTGTTGAACGTGGATGGAGGCGGCGGACCGGTGTCAACACTGCACGCCTCTTTTCCGGACTACATGCTGGACAAGGATCGATCCGGTGAATTCTTTCGTGATTCGTCACAGATCAACCGGAACCTTGCTCTAGATTGCTTCACAGCGATGAAACTTCTGCTTCGGTTCAACATCTGCAATCTCGAGTCGTCGTATGTGCTTGATTCCGAGGTGGTTGATTTATCGGAACGAATCAAGAGGTTGATCCCGTTGCACCTAGAATATGCGTGCAAGTACTGGTGTCAGCACGCGACGGCTACAGGGGCCGAAGCAGACGCAAGCAGTGATTTGGGGATGGCATTGACCGAGCTTTTGCATGATCGCTTGCTATTTTGGATCGAGGCGATAAACCTGCTGCGAGCCAATCAGGCTGTTCTGCAAACGCTGCAAACCGTAGTGGGCTGGATGCAGGTATGCAGACGGTATTCAGAGCGGGTTTTGAGACTGAAGATCATGAAATAGATGACTGGCTTTGATCGAGAGCTCGTGATGCTCTGCCAGGACGCAACAAGGCTCCTGACAATTGTTTCTGGAAACCCTGTGCGCCAAAGCACGCCTCACATTTATGTGTCGGTGCTACCACTATGGAGCAGGAGTGCGCCAGTGTGGATCTGGTATGGGCCACGATTTCGAGGGTTAATTGGGGCAAAGGGTGAAGCTATTGATGGTAGAGCATCAGAACCACTAGTGACCTGGCGATGCGAAGGTCATGTTTTGTCGATGGCAGCATCTCCAGACGGAATGGTGCTGGTCACACGTTATTATAATCGTGAGAAGCTGCGACTGCTGGAAGCGCATACTGGCCGCGTGCTTGCCGAGTCAAGGGATGAAATCATAGCTTGTTCTGTTGCATTTGCGCCGAATGGCTCGTTCTTTGTGTCTGGGTCAGCAGATGGCGTGATCCAGATTTGGGACGCCGAAACTGGGAATCCTTCTAGCAGCCCAATCACAGGACATACCAGCCATATCTGGTCTGTATGCTATTTTCCGGATGGCAAGTGCATTGCATCAGGCTCGGCCGATGGGACGGTTCGAATCTGGGATGCATCGACTGGACAACAACTAAGATGCTGGGGAGGATACCCTGACGGTGTCTATTCAGTCACCTACTCTCCCAATGGTGACCGTGTGGTGTCTGGATCCGGCGATGGGACGATACGCGTTTGGGATGTGCATACCGGTCATCTCGTACTGGGTCCGCTCGAAACAGGAAGTAAACTTGTCCAGTCGGTGGCGTACTCACCCGAGGGTCGCCGTATTATATCTGTCGGAGATGATGGTGCCAAGGTTTGGGATGCTGCGACTGGATTTCTAGTTGCCCTCTCATTCGAAGGAGACACCAAAGGCATAACAAGTCTATCGTACTCTCCAGACGGTAGCCACATCCTAGCAGGGTCAGATGATCAGACTGTGCGTGTGTGGGACGCGCATACGGGCGGCATGGTTGCTGGTCCATTTGGTGTATATGATCGTCAAGTACCTCCAGTGTTCATTTTGGATGGCAGCCAGGTTGCATTTCTTTCATACGGTACAATGTGCATATGGGATGTGCACGCTACATCTGTGGCCCCCCGCCTGCCAAAAGTCCAAGGGAGCACTGTTGTGTCGCTTGCATTCTCTCATGACAGTACTCGGATTGTGTCTGGCCATGCAGGAGGTCCTGTGTTGATCTGGGATGTACAGACTGGGAAACTGGTCATGCGTCCACTCACAGGACGCACTCGCCGTGTCCCCTCGGTCGCATTCTCACCTTGTGGTCGCTGGATTGCCTCCGGCTCCTTTGATCACACTGTCCGGATATGGGATGCAGAGACAGGCGATCGCATTGGCCAACCATACACTGGGCATAGTCAACGAGTCAGTGCAGTTGCATTCTCACCGCACGGCAATCGAGTTGCGTCTGGGTCTTGGGACAAAACGATACATGTCTGGGACACTGAGTCTAAACTGCTAGTCTCTCCACCATTCAAGGGGCACACAAAACATATTTGGTCGCTGTCGTTCTCGCCTGATGGGCAGTGTATTGCCTCTGTCTCATGCGACAACACGCTGAGGATGTGGAATGTCAAGACGGGAAAGGCGGCAAATGAGCTATTCTGGGGCAGTCGGTTCGCTGTTGCATTCTCTCCCGACGGACGCCGAGTGGCATCCGACTTTTACCACCATGCACTCGTGATCCGCGATGCTCGGACAGGGGAGACCATGATTAAATGCGAAGGCCACGAAGATTACGTTAACTGTGTGGTGTTCTCGCCCAACGGCCACCACCTCGTCTCATGCTCCGACGATCTATCTATCCGTGTTTGGGATGCCTACACCGGAGATCTGGTCACCTGTCTGGCCGGCGCACATGCTAGCCCGATCTGGCAGGTGGCTTTCTCTCCCAACGGTCAGTTGATCGCTTCTCGCTCTCACGACGGATCGGTTCGTGTCTGGAATGCTCGCATGGTCATATCTCCCACCGTCGAGGGCTGCAATTGGAAGGAGGTTGATGAGGACGGATGGGTGATACGAGATGACGGTGCTCGCCTGTTTTGGGTGCCACAGGATCTACGTGATAGCCTGAGGTGGCCGCAGAATACGCGTGTGATACGCCCAGGTGGGGAATGGGAGCCGGATTTCAAGCAGGCATATATCGGCGATGATTGGGCAAAGTGCTACGCGTCGGGCACAATTTAGGCGGGTTCGTGATGAAAATCGGACTGTTGACATCATGTTGGGATATAGGCTTTGAAGACTTATTTGTACAATACAACGGAATGGATGTGTCGTGGAGAGACGCATTCAATATGCAAATTGGCGGGGCCCCGTCAGACGTGATAATTGTGATATGAGGATACTTCGAATTGGAGAGTGAAGCGCCTTGAAAACGTGATATCAGGCTGGGTGTGCGTCTGCTCCGAGGTCGCCAGCGCCAGAATTTGGAATGGCGCGTGATGTTGTGAATGAAAGGAGCCTGTTCCGCGACGAGAAAAGCAGCTGCAATGGTAGTCCGCAGCGCGACTATCAGCCATCCGAGGTGAGGTTTCGTGGGTCGCGACGAGGGGATGGCCGCAAGACGCAGAATGTCACGTGATTGGGAGGCTCTTGCACCTCCCTTGATTGATGTGTGCACGCCCTCGCATTTCCACAGTGACTGGTGCGTGCTGGACTGGCAGCTCTCTTTGTCAGCAGCCAGATACACGGCCCAATGAGAGGATCCCGGTGGTGTCTGGCATGTTGCGCTTGTGTCGCTTCTCGGTTTGTCGCTGGTTGGCTCGCACCGTAGCGCCACTCTCTCCCCTTGCTGCCACTGTCACCAGATCGACAAACCCTCGCTCAGTCCGCTCGCCGCTTCCGGGCTAGCACTAATCAACGGCGCTATATGAAGAATCGGATGGTGTGCTGACACACAATGTCTGATCTTTTGGCCCTACACTCGCCCAGTCCTTCATTCCACCCGCGTGATGCTTGGCACTACTTGTGCTACGCGCTTGGCTAACTCCACCCCGCATCTCCATCCCTCATCTTCAACGCAGTGTGCATCTTCTCGCCCAATAATGTCAACTATCCCGTAGCCATCTGGGCCTCCCATCGTCTCTCGCTCGCCGTTTCATGCGGAAACCCCGGATATACCGAGGACGAACTCGTTTACCAACTGGAGGTATGTACCGGCGCCAGCAGGTGACGGAAAAGTGAAATCACACATTGATGATTCGTGCAGGCGACAAGGGCAAAACTACTATTTGTCCATCCAGGAAACCTTCAGACTGCTCTGGCTGCGGCGAAGAGGGTGGGCTTATCCAAAGACCGGCTTGTTATGTTGAAGGAGGCGAAACCGAGCATCAGAGTCTCGGGTTTTCTGGACATCGATGACCTTGTTCAAGGTATACCTGTCCCTTTGGTGTCCTGCGTTATGGCGACCTGACGTACCCCGCTCATACTTCTATAGGGTTTGATGTGACCTGCCAACTTCCAGGAAATACGACTTGCCCCCGCGAGGCCAAAACATCAAATGACTGGTTCGAAACCTGGGCGGCACGCGAACCAAGCGGTTTCTTCGCACCAGCAGACCGAATTCCACCTTCGTGCAAACCAAGCAAAACACTCCTCAACACCCCAAGACCCGTATTCTCGCGCCTCACTCAAGCCCTCACAGGCCACGCCTTCATCGGAGAATATTACGAACGGTTCGTCCCAGATGAAAACACGTTCTGCCCTTGCGGCGAACCTCTACAAACCCGACAGCATATACTCCTAGAATGCCCAGACTACGCTGACTTTCACCACCTTTTTATCACAGACCGAGGAGACATGCTCTCCCTGCCCGATATACTCGGCACGCCGAAAGGCATTGAAAAACTTATCACTTTCCTCGAACACACGAACGCATTTACCAAACAAGAAAACCCCTTCGGTTAATCTAAGGGCTCCCGCCCTCGGCTCAAGACTTTCTCCCTCTCTTTCCCCTCTCTCTCTGTGCCTCGGACGCCGTGCGCTTTGTTCCTTGCCATAATGTTACCCTCCCCCCACGTGACTCGCCTTAGGCGTCTCGCTCGGACTCGCTTCTCTCTTCGCGCTACACTCTTTCTCCCTGTACCCCGGTGCAGGGTGTTGCCCGGTTCTTCTTCTTCGTGATCAGGCCGGGACCGCGCCTTGGCTCATTGTGAGACTGCTAGCGGTATACAAATAATAGATTTCATCATCATCATCATCGACTTGCCCCCGCAGAAAATAAAACCGAAACAGCTTCTCGAGGTCCGTTCACCGAACGATTACTAATTTTCCTCTGCTCATCATAACGGATAATCTATTCCACCGGAACGACAGGAAACCAAAGGCGGTTGCCATTCCCCACCACATTGTTATCGCCAATGTGATCCAGAGAGCGCCACGCGTCAAGATCGCAGAGCCGACATGAACGCGCGAGACGGCGCGGTACAGGCGAGGAGATGTTGCGATGTGTTTTTCCCATGTTCCGTAAGCCGTTGTCTGACATTCGGTTGTGTCCCGACTCATTTAGTCTATATCTAGATATCTACGGTTTGATTGTTGTCGTACGTAACGCTCTCGACACAAACGAGTCCGACCACTTAACTTGGGATGCAGAATCAATTCCATATCTTGGTTGGCTTGCCGCTCGTGGTCATCCCCCAGTTCAATTTTCTGGATACGCTGAAAAGTATTGCCAAGCATCGAATCACGACTCTTTGGTACGTTATTTTAAGTTTTCGTCACACTTGATCTGTGCTTACTCTGCCTGTCAGCTTGGTACCTCCCCAGGTTGTGCTATTATGCAAGGTTTGTGTTGCATATAGCCCGCCAAATGCGATACCGAGATGGGTGGGCTTCAGCAACCAGCCACGAAATAAGATGATATCTCCCACCTACACTTCTGCATGGTCGGGGCGGCGTCCCTCTCCCCAGAGCTCACCAAACAATTCATGAAGCTTATCCCGAACTTGACGGTCGGGCAAGGATACGGTGCGATACAACCTGTTTCGTTATCATAATTAGACTAACGGATCTGCGTCTTGTCGTAGGGATGACGGAAACTGGTTAGTGCTCAGCTTGGATTTGGGTCAGTTTGTCTGATCTCCTGGGACGACATCCACGTCTGTGGTAATGGCGCCCATAGATTATATCGGTACTCCCGGCGTCCCAGGAAATGCTGGCCGAGTGCTGCCAAATACCATTGCGAAAGTCTTCAAATCAGACGGAGCCTTCGCAGATTACGACAAGCCAGGAGAGCTGGTTGTCTACGGTCGCAACCCAACTCAGCGTGGACTATCGCAAAGTCTATGATCCGACTTGAGCCCTGTACAGCGCTGATGTGTCGTTGGGTGTATTGACATTCGCTCACTCGAGTATTCCACGATTCTGTACGAGACGAGTCATCCGGCGGTCGTCAAAACGGAAGGCGGTGTTCGACTGGTCGGACGTGCGGGGCGTCGTTGCGATTGGCGTTTAACCTGCTGGACGCCAATTATCTGGCGACGTTTCATATGGATAGCTCGAATTGTTGAATTTACAATCATATACGTGTATGTATGCGCATATTTGTGTTTGATACCTATCCCCTCTCTGATATCATCCACAAGTTTGTGGGAACCCTTCTCTCTCTCCTTAGTTCTCTACTTTCGTAGTTGAGCTAAGGTATCAAATTTTCTTTCATTTTCATGTATTTCATTCTCACTATACTTCATAGTACAAATTGTATATTAGGTACAGTGAATACATAGTTCTCTACTTTTATAGTTGAGCTAAGTACAAATTGTATATTAGCCACCAGAAACCTCCTTGCATGAGAGGTCATGAGCCCCACCACCTCTACTAGTACAAAACCAGAGAGCCTTGTCAACTTCATGACAGTCTTGCTTGCAATGTCTTTGAGCAACAACCCCAGCTACACTAGGCCACAAAAGATTTGCAGGCATGTGAAAAGCATTCTGCAAACAAGCACTACTCATAGATGTGGAAATGTAAAAATAAAACAAAAATATATGTGCATGTGCACATACATATAGATTGTACATTTGGATTCTCAAGAGAAAACAGCCATGAGTGAATGAGGTGTGAAATGAACACACTGAAATTGCCCTGCAAATCCTTTGTGGCCTACCACCACTTTCAGAGACAGGGACCCAAATCTCTGAGTTGTGGTATGCATAAAAATACTATATTAATATTCAGTGCTCCCCCCCTTCACATCAACCATCTTCTGCACTCTTGTAGGTAGTGACTCATAGATCGTCAATATATTCTTGATCAAACTTGTACCACTCTTCTTGTATGTATTGCCATAACTCCTTGGCAATGCTGGGTCTAGTCAATTGTGCATGCACTTGCTGGTCCAGATGATCCCAAAGATTCTCAATGATGTTCATATCAGGGCTGCAAGCTGGCCATGGAAGGGAATCAGTCTCATGCCAGTCAAGAAATTCTTGGACTAGTTTTGTCCACTGCTTCCTATCTTGGTCATGCTGGAATAAAACATCTTGAGGGTCAAGATTATGGTCACTGAGGGACCCAAGTAACTGTTTGTTTAGGAGTTTGACATATTGTGCAGATGTCATCCAGTCTGTGATGCATTTGATTCACCCAACACCATGCTACGTGACACAGCCCCAGGTCATGACACTGTCACTGCCATGAGCCATCTTCTTATTGGTGGAATGTGGGTCTAGTGCTTGGCCATGCTTCTGTCAACACTTTGGAGCCCCATCTGACCCAAACAACTTCAACCAAGAGGCATCAGAAAAGATAATAACAGATCAGTTATCTGGTGTCCAGAGAAGATGGTCTATACCCCATCCTAGACACCCTGAAATATGGCTAGGCTTCAGGTAAGGTACATTTCAGCATCTGAAGCACTCAAGTCCTTCATCTTTCACCCTTCTCTGGACAGTTTTGGCAGAGACATGGGGGAAAAGCTGGTGCTATAGCTCAGCAGTGCTGGTGGCTGTACCCCTTATTGCAATACAAGTCATGTAGTTATCGAATCATGTATAAGACAAGTCAGCAAGCAAGTCAAGTGACTGTGATATGACTTACTGTAACTAGTCACTGGTAGTATGACCATAGTTCATGTAGTGACTTGGACAGTCCTTCTCTTGAGTATATAAGGCCACCTTCAGGCCTTGCAGTTCCTCATCCTCTGTTCACACCTTTTATCTTCTGTCCTGTGTAATCCTCCTTGTCACTTAATACACAATTTATCTCATCTATTAACTGCACTATATATACATTATTTCTATACCCTTTGTGTTATGAGCCACAATCAATGGTCTTGTGGCTAACCATCATTTTTCCTTTGTTTACCCTCACTGTCTTGTGGCTTGACCACCCTGTCAAGACCCCCTGTTACTATCCTTTGGTCTTCCTTAAGTAGTGGCTACATTGGTTGTGTTGTCTATTTCTATCTAATGTGTGTCTCTATTCTACAGTGTATGGCCAAGGTCCCTGTGGTGGACAAGATAAAGCAAGCTGAGGTCCTCCAGCTTGCTCCCTATTTCTTATACACTCCACAAGGTGTGAGTCAGACCTTTCCACAGTCCACAGTGTTTACATGTCATGTGAGTGGATCAGCTATGAGTAAACAGTGTTGATACCTCACATGATCATCTATAACCCTTATGTAAGTTGCTCTTAGGGTTGTTGCAGCTCTGAATCTTATGGAGCTGTGCAAGGTCCCAGGGTCACATTCAACTTTGATGAATCAGCACTATTCAGGATGCTTGTCCCAGATGTTGGTCTAGCAACACACCAAATGGCTGGAGTGAAAGGAAACAAGACTTGACTCTTGGTTGGCCTCTGTTCAAACCAGGATGGCTCAGAGAAGCTCCCTCCCCTCATCATTGGTCATGCACAGCACCCATGAGCTTTTGGAAAGCTTGATGGACACAATCTAGGGTTCAATTACTGGTGAAACAAGAAGGCATGGATGACAGGATTGATTTGGCAGGGGTATGTACAAATATCAGCATATATGCACAACTTATGGACTAATATTAACTGTTACAACCCCTGAAAGTGGTTGCTGGACCTTGCTTTACAAGCAGCTAATACCCTTAATGGGTCTGGACTATGTCCTGACTACTGCTGATGTGTGGCTTGTGTTGGCTAGATCCCTTATGTGTGTCTTTTCATGGCCTAGACCATGAGCACAGATTTACTCTGATTTACTATGATTTTATTTACCTCTAGTTTTTGGACAAGTCCCATTTATTCAGATATATGCACAGAATTATTGACTGAGTCATGTGACCTTGTTGTTGTTGACCATTGTTGATGTATTCCAGAATATTCTGTTGACGTGGCGCCATCTCTTGTATTGTACAATTTCATCTAGCTTCTCATTTCATATGTACAGCCTTCCCATGAATATATAAGGGAGAGTCTGAGAGCCTTAATGTTATGGATCACTAACATTTTCTATTATTTTAGTCTGCTCTGCCAACCTCAAGCGATGCCTCTGTAATTAAATTGTGAAATACTTGAATTTGTATGCACTCTGAATTGTACTATTTTCTGTTTCATTAAGTAGTACAAAATTCCTGCTCTCCAACACATATTTTATTAAGTTTTTACAATAAGATCTCAGAGAGATACAGAGGTTGCGATATTTCCTCTTATCAGGAGATATTGATTACAACATCGCACCGCTCATATCTCGGCAACCGCTTACGCTATCAAAGCGATCTTGTGCTCTATCAATAGCCAATCTTCGGCCGTATCTGCTGCCCGAAGATCGTCGCGATCCACCGGATCCTCGCGCCGGAATGGCCCGAAGATCATTAGAATCTTACTGGACCATCAATCAAGATCTAATGACTCCAGTGAGTCAGGAGAGCTTCCCAAATTGATCCAGAAGCTTCTCTGACTCACTTTATGACTCACTGAGATGTAGCCTCCATTCATTACATGTATATACTATGATAATATGATCTACAAGCCAATAGCAGGTCTCAGATGCATCAATGCCTTTGATCCACACCCTGTCTTTACTCTTTTATCCTATACTGGGCTAGGGTGTACCCCAAGTATAGCAGTACCCTCTTTTGATGATCGCACTGGCATGCATGTACCTATTTGGCTCTGGAATGCCCTCCTCAGGGTATAAAAGGACCTCCTCTGAGGCCCTTCCAGACCACCTCCCTTCACTACTCAACCCAGACTGGTTATTGGTTTCTTTTCTCTTTCTATTTTTCTCTTGTCTGTGTGATTTCTTATATAACTAGTACTGAGGAATAAAGTACCATATTAGTTATATACTGTCTGAGTCATTGTATCTTATATACAGAGATATATAAGGATACAATATTGCCTGATTGAGTGTGACATTAAGTACCAGCTATTAGAGGAAATCTAAGTACCTGTAGCTGAGGAAGTACACGCATTAGGCAGCCCACCATCTATCCTATAAGCTATCGCTTAAGCCTAGTATTAAGATTAGTATCAGTTAGTCCAAGCAACTAGGGCTGAACTACATTTAAGATATCTAAGGGAACCTGACCATAGTAGTCTTGCTCTTTATACCTATAAATTAGTCAGTTTACACTGTGAAAGATTAAGACTACCTTGAGTGTTACTTGATTGCATTGCAACTATTTTGAGCCTTCTTACTCTAGTCTAAGAAGTATTGAGTACGATTAGTGTATACTAACATATCTACATTTGCTAAGCTCTAGATATTCAAGTGTACCCTGACCCGTAACACTTAAGCCTCAGAACTCAACCTCCTGTCAATATCCCCCTTCTACCTGAGTTGGTCACCAAGCCACTTAGTCTCTGCCCAGTGCTCTTAAGCACAAGTTCACCTCTAAACCTTCCTGTGTGTTGTTGCAACCATCCTCCTCACTGCACATCCCCTCCTACTTGTTGCAGTCTTGATCCTCAGTGTTGCAGCCCTTGGATCTGCCATCACCTCACAAGTGTTTGGTGTTGTTGTTCAGGTTGTCAGCTCTGACATGTCTACTGTCTTGTGGCTTGACACTGTATGCACTTATGTGCTCATGGCTGATGGACACCTGTCACTGATTAAGTGACTGTGGACAGCAGCTAAGTCAGATGCTTAGTGCTGGGGCTCATCAGGGGGAAGCAGTGGGCTCAAAAGTCACTATATAGCAGTTTTTGAGAATAGATCCTGGTGTTTCAATAATGAGCCCCCAAGAGTCATACTCTTTGGTGCCACAATATTGAGACACATTGAGCCCAAAGATCCATTGAGCTAAGCTGCAAGTATCCAAAGACCCAAAGAGTGATAGTTGCACAGCCTCACCCATCAAATGAGTTGGGTCCCAGAAAGTATTTTGCCATTTTCTCACTCATTTTAAGCCTAATTTGGATTCTGAATGCACATTTGAATAGCCACACATAGCCCACACCTGCTACTAAAATTTCACAAATTTGAAATTTGCATATATGCAGCTCATATTACTACATTAGGACTTGCTCTGGTCTCTTGATAGCCTGGAAGAAGGTCAAGCCCACAGGTGACCTCCAGGTCCCAATGCTGGCCTGTACTCCTGCCTGAATGCCCCACACCATGTACACCCAGGGGTATTTACCAGCATTTAGTGCCTTTGGTGTGCAGCAAAAAGATATCTGCTTGCTCATTCTATAGATTTGCCAAGAAAGGCAGGTGTAAAAAAGTAATTTGATATGTACATAGAGCCCCAGAGTGCACAGCCCCTCACAAGCTGAGCCTCTTTGAGAGAGACTCAAAGAGTACCAATGAGACAAATAGATCCTGGTGCTCATTCCCAGAGCCCAGGTTTTCTCTGATGAAGCACTTTGGTGCTAATTTGGGGGACTTTCAAATTCTGTTATTGCTGTAATCCTGGTTTATCCACAGTTATTGCCTATAATCAACACCCCCCACCATTTATTGTAGCTATTAAAAGGGGTGGTCAGCAATTCTTGCAACTGGTTTATAGGCTGTTATTCTCTGCTATCTACATTAATAATTCAGGGGGGTTTTCCCTGATGCAGAACTTTCCATGGACTTGAGTTGGTACCCTGTTCTTCAGATAGCAAACTGTTATGGATCACTAACATTTTTCTATTATTTTAGTCTGCTCTGCCAACCTCAAGCAACGCCTCTGTAATTAATTTGTGAAATACTTGAATTTGTATGTGCTCCTAATTGTACTATTTTCTGTTCCATTAAATAGTACAAATTTCCTGCTTTCCAACGCATATTTTATTAAGTTTTTACAATAAGATCTCAGAGAGATACAGAGGTTGTGATATTTCCTCTTATCAGGAGATATTGATTACAACATTGCACTGCTCATATCTTGGCAACCACTTACACTATCAAAGCAATCTTATGCTCTATCAATAGCTAATCTTTGGCAGTATCTGCTGCCCAAAGATTGTCACAATCCACCAGATCCTTGTGCCAGAATGGCCCAAAGATCATTAGAATCTTACTGGACCATCAATCAAGATCTAATGACTCCAGTGAGTCAGGAGAGCCTTCCAAATTGATCCAGAAGCTTCTCTGACTCACTTTATGACTCACTGAGATGTAGCCTCTGTTCATTACATGTATATACTATGATAATATGATCTACAAGCCAATAGCAGGTCTCAGATGCATCAATGCCTTTGATCCACACCCTGTCTTTACTCTCTTATCCTATACTGGGCTAGGGTGTACCCCAAGTATAGCAGTACCCTCTTTTGATGATTGCACCAGCATGCATGTATCTATTTGGCTCTGGAATGCCCTCCTCAGGGTATAAAAGGACCTCCTCTGAGGCCCTTCCAGACCACCCTCCTCCTACTCTTATTCAACCCAGACTGGTTATTGGTTTCTTTTCTCTTTCTATTTCTCTTGTCTGTGTGTGATTTCTTATATAACTAGTACTGAGGAATAAAGTACCATATTAGTTATATACTGTCTGATTTGTTGTATCTTATATACAGAGATATATAAGGATACAATATTGCCTGATTGAGCATGACATTAAGTACCAGCTATTAGAGGAATCTAAGTACCTGTAGCTGAGGAAGTACACACATTAGGCAGCCCCCCATCTATCCTATAAGCTATCACTTAAGTCTAGTATTAAGATTAGTATCAGTTAGTCCAAGCGACTAGGGCTGAACTACATTTAAGATATCTAAGGGAACCTGACCATAGTAGTCTTGCTCTTTATACCTATCAATTAGTCAGTTTACACTGTGAAAGATTAAGACTACCTTGAGTGTTACTTGATTGCATTGCAACTACTTTGAGCCTTCTTACTCTAGTCTGAGAAGTATTGAGTACAATTAGTGTATACTAACATATCTACATTTGCTTAAGCTCTAGATATTCAAGTGTACCCTGACCCATAACACAAACATATGCTATTGCTTTGCTCCATAGAAATTTAGGTGCATTAAACTTGAACATCATCACTCTGGCCTTCTCCATAATTGTCCCATTTAGTCTTTCTGCAATTCTGTTCTGTTGAGCTGAATATGGCACTGTTGTCTCCAATATGGTTCCCTTCTTTGCTGCATCATCTTGCCAATCTTTATTGACAAATTCTCCTCCATTATCAAATTGTGCTTGTTTGATTTTCTTCTCCTTCTGGGTGTTAAGCATTGTTTTGTATGCCTTGTATGCTTCTACAGTCTCATCCTTGTGCTTGAGTATTTCCTGAGTAAGAGCCACAGCAAAAGCATTTAATGTGTCTTTTTCGCTGGCTGCCTGATTTCCTTTGCCACTAAGAGCTTGAGGTGGGTCCTGGATGTGAGCAACAAACCTAAGAAATTTATGGGTTTGAACAAACAACACACGGGCAGGTTTCATTTTCAGACAGGCGCAAGACAAAGGGTTTCCGTAAAATACTGAGTAGACAAAAGCCCCAAGCTCAGGTTCCATTGCTTCAATGAACGTTAGAGCTTTAATACAGTTCTCGTGAAGAGTTTTAGACGAAAACGGCTCGTTGGCGGGCATGGCGGCGGGAAAGCCTTTGCCAGAAAGCAGATTTTGCTTGGACGAACGCGTATTTCGCTCCACTGGAGCTTTCTGCTTGGTTTTGTTACGCATATATAGCTTCTGTTGTGCGTCTAATTGCACGAAAACCAGCGTCGACAGTGGAGGAAGCCAAGTAGGTCGCTCAGCTCTTTACTTCAGCTCCTCGTAAAATCGTCAATTTCGTGTGACTTGCCGTTCATCGTTCATGAGTATAATGATGCACACTAGCTGGGGTGAGTACTCTGACCATCTTTTATTAAATGAGTAGTACCTATATCTCATTTCGTTGTCGAGAACTGGACCATGGTACCCGCACAAGCACCAGTGGACCAAGCTCCACTGGTTGGTTCCTAGCGGCCGATCACTTGTCATCATAGGCTTACAGAGATTAACCGAATGGGGCTTAGTTGCGGGCAAACATATCGGAGTCAACCCTTGACAAGGAAGGATCTATCGGCGATATCGGGAGGCTGACGGATTTGTGTTGAGGAACCGACCGGAAAGATGTATTACCCGGGGCCTGGAAGATGAAAGCCGAGCTGGACAAGCCAACAGAGGCTCAGCCTCGCGCAACAAAACAGGCATAACAAAAATGTCCGGTCTACGCTGTAATGAACGGATTCACTGGGCATTTCGAGTCGAATCCTAATATACAACCTTGATGTCAGATTGACTCTCTTATCGGTCTTGAGAGGGTCGTCTGGTAAGGCAGGCTGTAGATGCGTAGCCCGTGAATTCTCTCAGGGGAAGGTGGCTAATTTGACCAACGCAATTCCTTCTTTGGCCCTATAATGCCAATGGGGGAAGTAGTAAGGAGCCTGTACGGACTTTGTCGTACGTAGACTCATATGGGGGTTTAACTTTTGAATATTAATTTATTCCAAGGACGAAAGCTTACTCGCACCTGATTTAGCTTACGGAAGTGCAAGGTCGCCTAGGCGCCTGGGAGAGCCAAGCAGCCCGGACAAATCTGGTCACGTGGCGGGGGGCAAGGTCCGCCCGGCCGGGGCAATTGTTACTCAGGAAGACGTCGTAAATCGTCGAGTTTGGGAAGCGACTGGGTGCCATATAAGCCTTGACCACTCGCCAGATCGCCAGTGACTTGCTGACCTCGTTCTCCGAGCCATGTCCCGCAACGCAGACGGCACCTTCACATCCCTTGTCCCGCCGCTCAATGGCGCAGAATATCCTCGCGACGACATAACTATTCCGCAATTTGTGCTCGACTGTCCTCATCCGCTAAGACCCATTCGCGATGTAAACAGCCCGTGGTTCATTGAGGACGAAACCGGACGCACGATCGGCTTTGAGGAGACTAGAGCCCGCGTCTGGGGGCTCGCCAACGCGATCAGTCTTAGATGGGCCGACATTGGTGAGTGATACACAGAATACGGTCACATTTTGGGATGCTGAGCGCAATTTTTCACGATCTTGTAGTCGAGGACGACGTTGGTACGTGCAATCACGGACTTGTGCTACGCCCTTGGCTAACTCTACACCGCATCTCCACCCCACATCTTCGACGTAGTGTGCATCTTCTCGCCCAACAATGTCGACTATCCCGTAGTCATCTGGGCCTCCCATCGTCTCTCGCTCGCCGTTTCATGCGGAAACCCCGGATATACCGAGGACGAACTCGTTTACCAGCTGGAGGTATGCACTGGTGCCGGCAGGTGACGGAAAAGTGAAATCACACGTTGATGATTCGTGCAGGCAACAAGGGCAAAACTACTATTTGTCCATCCAGGAAACCTTCAGACTGCTCTGGCTGCGGCAAAGAGGGTGGGCTTATCCGAAGACCGGCTTGTTTTGTTGAAGGAGGCGAAACCGACCATCAGAGCCCCAGGTATTTTGAACATCGATGACCTTGTTCGAGGTATACCTCACCCTTCCATGTGCTACGTTATGGCGACCTGACGCACCCCTCACACTTCTAGAGGGCTTGATGTTGCCTGCCAACTTCGCGGAAAAACGTTTAGCCCCCGGAGAAAATAAAACCAAAATAGCCTTCTATTCCTTCTCGAGGTCCGTTCACCGAACGAATACTAATCCCCCTCTGCTAATCAAAACGGATAATCTATTCTAGCGGAACGACAGGGAAACCAAAGGCGGTTGCCATTTCCCACCACAATGTTATCGCGAACGTGATCCAGACAGCGGCACACGTCAAGATCACTGACCCGACATTAACGCGCGAGACGGCCCGGTACAGGCGAGGAGATGTTGCGATGGCTGTTTTACCCATGTTCCGTAAGCCTTTGTATGTCATTCGGTTGTGTCCCGACTCATTTAGTCTATATCCAGATATCTACGGTTTGATTGTTGTCGTACGTAATGCTCTCAACACAAACAAGTTCAACCTATTAAGCTGGGGTGCAGACTCATTTCCATATTTTCGTGGGCTTGCCGCTCGTGGTCATCCCCAAATTCAATTTTGTCGATATGCTGAAAAGTATTGTCAAGTATCGAATCACGACTCTATGGTACGTTATTGTCGGTTTTCGTCACACTTGATCTGTGCTTACTTTGCCTGCCAGCTTGGTACCTCCCCAGGTTGTGCTATTCTGCAAGGTTTGTGATGCATAAAGCCTGCCAAGTGCGATACTGAGATGGGTGGGTGTCAGCACCCAGCAACCAAAGAATATAATCTCTCCCACCTACACTTCTGCATGGTCGGGGCAGCTCCCCTCTCCCCAGAGCTCACCAAACAATTCATGAAGCTCATCCCGAACTTGACGGTCGGGCAAGGATACGGTGCGATACAACCTGGTTCGTTATCATAATTAGACTAACGGATCTGCGTCTTGTCGTAGGGATGACGGAAACTGGTTAGTGCTCGGCTTGGATTTGGGTCAGTTTGTCTGATCTCCTGGGACGACAGCCACTTCTGTGGTGATGGCACCCATAGAGCATATGGGTACTCCCGGTGTCCCAGGAAGTGCTGGTCGACTGCTGCCAAATACCATCGCGAAAGTCGTCAAATCAGACGGAACCTTGGCGGATTACGACGAGCCGGGAGAGCTGGTTGTCTCCGGACCGCAGATGGCGTTGCGCTACGCAAACAACGAACAGGCGTGGGTATCATTCGAAGCCACCTTATTCCCATTAACCCTTGATTTAGAACTAAGGAGACGTTCGTGAATGGCTGGGTCCACACTGGCGATGAGGTCGTGATCAATCGCGACGGCGATTTGTTCATCGTCGACCGTCTGAAGGAGATACTCAAGGTTCGAGGGTTCCAAGTCGCCCCGGCCGAACTTGAGGGGCTTCTGTTGGACCACCCGTTGGTTGCGGATGTTGGTGTGGTTGGTCTTGCGGACGAATATTCGGGAGAGGTTCCGTTGGCTTTTGTTGCGCTTAGTGATGAAGGGAAGAGGCGCGGCAAGAAAGACGAAGCGAATATGAAAACAGAATTAAGAAAGGTGCGGGCATCATTTTTTGCGCGCAGACGTCTTTTGAGCTGCTCCATTGAATTTTTTAATACAGTTTGTGGAAAACCAGAAAATCAAGTACAAGTGGTTAGAAGGTGGCATCGTATTCGTGGATTCTATTCCTAAGAATCCCAGCGGAAAGATTTTGGTAAATATCCGGGATTTATGGTATTGACCCAAGCTCACTGAAATATGGTATCCAGCGTCGTCTGTTGAGGGATCAGGCAAAGAACTTGACTCCAGAGCAACGCGGTGTCGTTCCAAACAAGGGAAAGCTTTGAGCGTTGGAGGAGCTGGGCAGTGCGGGGATAAATGTTTATGTACATCTATGGGTTAACGGGATATTCACGTGTATCGTTTTAAGTATTTGCCAGTCTATGAGGGGTATAGGTCGGAAACCTCAAAGGTTGTCCACTATCAGAGCTTCTTAGCGCAGTGGAAGCGCGCGGGGCTCATAACCCCGAGGTCGCCGGATCGAGACCGGCAGAAGCTATTCTATTTTGCTCCTTGGCCTACTCCTTTTCTCCCGAGTCTATGTGACAGGCAGTTGCATGAGAATGCCACGATCTCTATTTTACCCACATATATACCTCTGCGGATGCTGTAAGTCGTGTCTCGATTAGTTCTTGAATAGTTTATTGTATCTTGGTGCTCGTCACATGACATTAAGCCCGCTGTTCTTGACTACGCCGGCGCCATATGTCGTCCAGCCCACAGAGCCTATGGAGGTTTCGAAAATCGCTGAAGAGTTTGAAGAACAGTCTCAAAAATGTATCTCAGTCTTCTATGACGTCTACCGCAGATATATAGGTCCCGTCGGCATCGAAATGCAAACTCAGGTCTTCAGACTAGCGGTCTAGTAGCCAACTCAGAAGTAAATAAGCCTACTTCAAATGAAGATTTTAATGGATCAAAGACTGCTTTCTATGTCTTGAGGCGGAGTACAGATTGCCTGCCAGGTCTTGGACCTATCATTGATTGCCACTCCGAACTCATGCAATCAATACCGGTAAGGATAACCGAGCTCACCCTTCAAGAAATACCAGACTTTCGATTATCTGTGATAGCAAAGTGATGGTTATGAGCTGTTCGTGTTCAACCTCACCATGAAGCTCAATAATCTCGAAAAATACCTCCGCGATTCCAGCTCATTCCGAGCCTCGGATTGCACAAATAATGTGATCATGTGAGCATTTAAACCTACTAATCATATGGTCTCTCACTGGTTCACACTGTCAGTTCTCTCCAAAAAGAAATTGATGGTATAGTACGACAACTGACACCTGGGACAAATAACCTCCATGGTCAAGCGCTTCGGGATTTCGATAACTTGCTGAACGCAACTAGTTTTTTCTGCAGCGGATGTCGTCCGGAATGCCGAGAGGAGAGCCGTATTATAACAACAATCAGATACAAGCTTGTACGCCTCTCCTACCCTGTACAAGCAGTAGTTTGCAGAGGTCTTGGCAATGATCTGGACATTGGACTCGTAGTTTCTTGAAACAGTTCAAGAAACTCATAGCTAACCCTCTCATTAAAGCAGTCGATACAATCCCTACAAACTAGGCGATAGTCTTGGATGCTTTAGACGAGCCCGCGGATCGCAACGAAATACAGATAATTCTCGAGGCGTTGCTGCAGTTTGTATCGGATCTGCTGGTTTGGTTTCTAGCTTCCTGTCACCCTGACCCAGGCCTATTTGGTATCTTACATTCACTAACCAACCAAACCCACTCCATGCTGCATTTGTATGATGTTAAGGAGCCTCTTGGGCAGAATGATACAGAATCGTATCTTAACAAGGAGCTACAAACCCCGCCCCCATCATCGGATCAGATTGGGCTTCGTATTCGACAACCTGAAAAGCCATTCACTTACGCTGCGACTATTGTAAGATACGTTCGGCCCAGAGGATTTCCTGCCAGCTCGCCCCAGCGCCCCGCTACCATTATTTCACCCTTGTCTGGCTCTTACAACAAAGTACATGAGGATATAGACAGCCTTTATAGCACTGTGCTTGACACAACCTTCACAACTTCAGGATCAGAAGAATATGAAAACCAGAACACCCGCTTTACTCTGGGCATTATCATATGCGCGAAAAAACCCATGTCCGTCGAAGTTATCGCATGATTTTTGCAACGGGAGGTGGAAGAGGACGTGATGCCTGCACTTGAAATGCTGAAATCGGTGATCCATATACTGAATCGCGAGTGGTCCAACAAACAATTTTGCGAGAAGGCAGAGGAGTACCGTATGATAATTCACCGATGTTTTGATTTGATGAAGCGAAATTTATGGTTCAACAAATGCAAATTAGAATCGTCGTCTGAACTTGATAAAGACCTGCCTGGCCTATGGGAACAGGTCAGCCTAGCTATCTTGCCAGAGATTTCGTACCCATGTTGCTATTGGAGTGACTGCATGAGCGGTACTTTAATGGGAAACAAGGATCTATTTGAATCAGAGAGTTTTCTCTCGCTCGATCTGTTAACTTGGATGGAGGTCTTGAATCTGACCCAACGCACGAATCCGGCGCCTGCCATGCTTTCCAATATTCATACACGTCTAGAAGTAAATACAATTAAATAAAATCAGTCTACCTTATAGTACTGAAATCCTTTTCGTGGGTTGATCCATCATTTGGTCAGGTTCGCGCGATTATGAAAGAGGTTCAAAGCTTTATGGCTGCCTTCGGTGCGAATGTAGTGTCATTCAGCACCCTACATCTATACATATCAGCTTTCGCTTTCTGGACCAGGGTCGGTTTCATACGCAAGATTCTCAAGAATAGAATTGTAGGTCCGATTAGTTTGGAAGGGTCTGCAATTGAACGAAGGGGGTCAGCGGCGTTGGCGGTTTGGTCGCACCAGAACCCCATAATTTCGGCAGCCATTTCGGTGAATTTTAATCAAGTAGCTCCCAACTCTTTTGATGTTTCAGTCGTTATCCAGGACGTGTAGCGCCGAAATTTCATCAAGGAGACCCTCATAGCGCATTCACAATCAGTCATCTCGGTCAAGTTCTCACCGGGTGACTCTTTCGTCGCTTCCTGTTGTTCATACAAGACTGTATGTATTTGGAATCCGAAGACTGGCGAATTGGCTTTTGGGCCCTGTGCAGGACACGATCGGCCTGTTAATTCTATTTCGTTTTCAAAGACGGGCAGGTATCTTGCCTCTTGGTCTGGTGATCGCACCATTCGCATCTGGGACACTGGAAGCGGCTCATTGACTGGAGTCCTTATTGGACATACTGGCACTGTGCGCTCCATTGTGTTCTCCCCAAACGATACCAGGTTAGCCTCTGGATGCCAAGATGAAACCTGCTTGACCTGGGACACGCAAAGTGCGCCTGCCACAGGCAAACCCTTCAATAACTATTCAGATGTCTTCAGTTGGGTGGTATTTTTGTCGGGCTGCAAACTTGTCGCCCTGAATCCCACGATATGTCCGTTTTGATCTGGGATCCCACCGATGGTAATATCATAGGAGTTCCTTTAAGAGGCGATACGAGGCCTGTCACCTCAATCGTATATGAATCGGGTGATACACGGATAATAGCTGGGGAAGAGAATACTGTTCGCATCTGGGTTATACAAAGCAAGGGGACTTTAGGAGTACTTGATGGCCACACATATTGGGCTCGTTCTATAGCGCTTTCCAAAGATGAAGGCTTCGTAGTTTCAGGATCAGAGGGGCAAACCATACGTTTTTGGATTTACTCAAAGCTAAATATCAGATAAAACCGCTTACCCAGGGGCGACAAGCTAGATAACTTCTGTCTCGTTTCCACCAGGCGGCACTGGTATTGCATCAGGGTCGGATGATAACGAAGTGATTGTGTGGCATGTACACGCTGGCGACATAGTCTTTCAGCAACGAGAGCATGCGGAGCGTGTTACTAGCATATGCTTTGCACAGCACGGCAACGCCATCAGTTCTAGATCGGAAAACTTAACGATAGTGTTCTGGGACTTGAGAATTACATCTCACTGAGCAATTTGGCCATTTTTATTTAGCCTCCACGAGTCCAAACAGTCGCATTCTCTCCAGACGCCGCTCTCGTTCTGCCAGGCCATGATGACCACTCCGTCTGGCTCTGGGATCCCAGGTGCGAAAATTTTATGGTTGGTATATTTCACGGAGATACTGGACTGGTCGACTCCGTAGCAGCCTCTCCGGATGGCTCCCGCGTCGTGTCTGGTGCCCATGGCTGCACGATAGGAGTCTAGGATCTTCGAGACAACTCTCTGAAAGGATCACTCAATGCAGCTCTCTCAGTTGCGCTTTCGCCAAATGGCATTTATCGAATCTTGTGCTGGTGATTGTACAATTCGGGCATGGGATACAGAAGACGGTAGTTGCATAACTGGCCCATATATAGGACATACCAACTGGGTTACATCTGTCGCATTCTCGTTGGATCCAAATTTCATCGTTTCAAGTTCGGCGAACCAAACTATACGAGTATGGAATGTAAAAAGTGGGCTCGTTCAAGCCAAGGCCTACGCGAGTTATAGCGGGCAAATTAAGTCCGTCGCATTTTCGCCCGACGGCACTCACATAACCTCTGGTTCTCTTGACTGCTCTGTTCACATATGCAATAATCTAGACCAAGAAAACCAAGGTCCTTCAGAAGGCTCTGACATTGACCAAGACGGCTGGATCACCAACCAAGAGTCGCGCCTGCTACTATGGGTTCCATCGGATTTACGCCCACAGCTCGGGCCACTATATAATCCCGTTATCACGAGCAATTGAGACTCTTGATTTTACCAAAGTTTTTGTTGGCCCGCGATGGAAGCACTGTTTTATACAATGATAGAGAGTTTTCAAGCTGTATGCGGCTAATATAATGGGAATTTCGTATCCAGTTTTCACTATCTCCGAACTCATTCTGTCAGATAAGGTCAGAGACCTCGACGCTCGGACATTTCAATGGAAATATTATCTCTGGGTAATCATTGGCCAGCTAGGAAGTAAAGAGCTAGTTTAAACTCAGCTTTTCACTCCACCACACATGACCCTCCCATTCCATCCCACATCAGAGGGCGCCATTCACCACGGGGTCGCTGATCACATCTCCGATTCAAGACATCACATCGCGCCTCGCATACCTCAAACCTTAACGCGCCCACCCCGTACCGTTCCCTAGTGCTCGTACATCTAACTGTGTGCTCGAGAGACGCATCGCGATAGAGATCATCGTTTTATCTAGAGCAATCGTTGGAGCATTGCACAAACCCTCGAACTTGAGAACGGAGGTATGAGCGGCAACGAGGCTTGCGCACACGTTCCTGGTCGACGAGTTCCCCCACGGCGTATTGAGTTTGAGTCCTTAAATGTGTGTGAAAAGCGACACGTTGGCTTGCCTCGAGGCTTGGCCTCCACACGGGGGCATTCGGTCGCTGCTCCTGTGCAACGCCAGGCAGAAGAAGCACGCGAATCAAATTGTGAAACATCTAAATTGGAAGCGTGCAAGTGGCGCACGCCGCGCGCTCATCATCTGCACAGCACACGCGTGCTGTCAGAGCGAGTGATCAATGGGATCGGAGATCGTCAACTCGATGGAATTTCAGTCACTGTTGATAATATTTTCACTGCAATAGTTAATGTTATGTACAAGGAGCAGAGGGACGGTTACAAATTCAGTACATCGAGCTACAGATTAATTGACGCAAACCGAGAGTCAAAACAGAATTATTCAGGTATTCAAAACAACGCAAACAAACTCGAAAATCGCTGAACCAGCAGCCAGGGCAGTTAGTTGGCCGTTATCCCATAACATAACGAACGCCGCCACTGTGACTCTTTCGGTGCTTCCGCCTGCTGCTCGAGGAGCCCGTAACCATATATGTTCCGGGTGGCAAGTGGCCGTACTGACTTGTTGGGTCGCCGTATGCAATTCTCTGAATCGGCAGACCATTCGAGGTATAACCTCCAAACGAGTTGGAATGGTGATGCGACGTTGGGGGAAGGATTAGCGCACCCGGAGACGTGGCCAGCGCTGAACTATCGGCAATGGGCACCCCATAGGTGGAAGGGATAGGTGGACGCGTATGGTATGACGAAGATATAGCACGTCGACGACCGTAGGAGCCAGAGACAGCAAGCCCCGAGGGGACTACAGTCGGCGTACCGAAGGCGACGGGTGGGGATCGATCATAATCGCTGCGGCGATCGTAATCGCTATAGTCGCCGCTGCTGTATCCGTCGTACGGTGAAGCGGACGAAGAGCGGCGTTGGCGTCGGATATCGGGATAGCGTGAGTCTGGCGAAAGATACGGCTCTTGTTCATAGGGTTGCTCGTATCGAGTTTCCCGAGAGTATGACGAATCTTTGCCTTTACGGTAGAGCTTGGTAGCAACGGCTGCGGCACGAGGATCAACAGAGAGACCAAGGATGACAAATAGGGGCTGGTATACTCACCGGCGGCAGTCTCCATTGCTTCACGTTTGCCGTACTTGTCACCGCGGCGGTTGGTGTACGCCCACAGTTTCTCGGCTAGGGCATGGACGTAAGGCTACCTTCGTGAATAGAGGAAATTGGACAAACGCACCTTCGCCAACGGCGAGCCCAACCAATGCTTCCGATTCGCGCTCGTAATCATCCATCAACGGTCCACGGTAAATTCCGTTGTGGTGATCGAAGAACCTCCATGCCTCGTATCCGGCAGCTGCTCCGATCTCGACGGGTAGCATGGTCTGGATATTTGTGAGACCCCCATACACGCGACGGTGCCAGTTTTGAGCGTCTCTGCGACTCATGGTGCCGCTGAGGCGAGACTTGAGACGCCCCCAGATGTACTCGAAGGTGGAAGGGTCTGCGACACCGTCGTTGTGCGCCCGGTAGTAGTCAGTGCCGCGCCATTGAGGCTGAGGCTGGTAGTGTGGGGGTGGAGGCGAGTCGAATACATAGTTGTTGGTTCCCCAGGCGGGATTGTGCTATGGATCTCATTAGCTCTATTGGACGAGATAGTGGGATAGGATCTTACCTGGCGATAGTAGTTATAATAAGCCATGGTGGTGGGGTTTGCTGGGAGAGGTGCTGGGAGGAGCGAGGTTATGTAGCCTCAAAGCTGGTCAGGTGCGAATCGAGTTGGCTCGGATGGGAAAGCGGATCTACGGGGGGATTTGAGGTAGGGATGTACTCGTGCCCGAACGCTCGGCTTTATGCCTATGCTGTGATCTTGGGCTGACGTACCGCAGGGTGACGTAGCAGGGCTAACCTACATTGGTGGGGCATCCTCCCCACTAGCATGCTTACTATCATTAAATGTTACCAATGCCTATTAGTCGTTGATGCCGTACGTTTTTCGCGTAGATTCGACCCGCCGGGTTCGGTTTCGTTGTCGCTTCGTCAGCTCGCCGTTCCGAGTCATCACCCCGGAATGCCACCTGTCAGCAGACACGTTGTCGGCGGTGCTGAGACGTTGTCTGCCTCCTTCAACGTTACTTCGGTCTCGCAAATTGGCACGATTTAGGGACGTGTGATTGTGATGGTGTGGAGCAAAGTGCGTCTGACATCACACAGGGTCACGTGATCATATGTTTGATTCAAACACCAGATGCGCATATATTTTGCTTGCAACGTGAGTTATCCACAATCGAGGTTCTCCTAAATGGTGTCCCGAGAATTCAAAACATTAATTCCTGTTACACTATGTTCTTTCACAACTTAAACAGAATCCGGAATCACACAGAACTATGCCGCTGCTGCGGTGGCTCTTACAGGGTGCTCATCTGCACAGAGTCCGCAAGTGAGTTCCCCCTGCCCCCGTTCACAACCTAGTTGCCAGGAAGAAATGATTAGTAGCGACACCTTGTAATTTAAAAAGTATTTTGATTTAAGCGCCCGGCTATGAGTCTCATATGCGTCTGTATCGACAGGAAATCACACGTACTGCGACATCTCAAGTATGTACGATAACTGGGGGTGTAGCCAGCTGAAACTCAACAACATTAGTGTAGGCCCAGCATGTACGTAATATTTGACTGTGCTACCACGGTGCGAGCACCACGCGCCATTAAGCACAGTGATGACTAGCAATTATGCAAGAGCTAACATTCCTGCACATCAATGCCCTGCTCCTTGGTGTGTCCCCAAATGCTTGCTCGATCCTCCAAATTTCATACATAGCAGAAGAGAACAAAGAATTCTCAGGCGAATAGTCCAAGAAATAATAAAAGCCAGATTTCTCCACGCGTCTGAGCATTGACACCCAGAGGTCGTAAGTATCCAACTCTGCTCCACTTAGGAGAGGAGCTTAATTACATATTTTGTAGAACGTTCGCAGTTGTTTATCGTAAATTCGCATATCTGCGACTTATCCGCTAACCAGCAATTAAAATTGTCATCAGACCTAGAGTACATACGGCTCCTAGGGACTTACACTAATTCAACACTAATGGGCTCAGATGGACAGTAAGCGCTTACAAAATGATTGGCGGCCTATTGGCGGAGCCGAGAGCAATTCAGATCCGTTTTTTAATCGAGTGTTTGACTGTCGTTCGAGGCGGGGCCTTATATTTCGACAATACATCGTATAGAGGAAACAGTGGAAGCGGAAAGAGCACAACCCAGAGAGATATGGTTTGTAAAGTTCGTGTAAGAAACCCCGCGAGACTTCATGTAGACATGATACCCTAGCTAATGCGGCGCCTAATAAATCCGAGTCTTGAATAGCAGAATCACGTGGTGCCATGAAACGTACACTCAACCACAATCAGTCCAATGATCGCTACCCATAGCATCGTCCACCCGTAAATCCTACATCTAAATAAGTTGGAGGAGCCCATGAATAATGGGACCCATGTTTTAGTATGTACCTACTTCTGGCTCAATTAAACCCCATCATGGTCCAGAAATCATCGAACGACATCTCGTTGTCGATAGGTGGTGTAAAAACTGCACTATTCAGGAATAATTATAAGTACAATCCGCAAGGACCGATGTCCACTCACTCGGCATAAAATACCTGAGTTCTCATAAACTCAATTCACAGGAATTTATTCATAACATGCAATGAAGTGAGCACTCACCCCGACGTGAGTAATTCAAGGGTCGTGTAGCGTGAAAAATTATGCGACCAAACGAACACCCGGTAACCCAAATATGCTGAATTTCATTTGGTAGGTTAGCAATGAAATCGTACATGAGGATCGTAACCCCAATTAACATCGGGTGTAATCAAAAAATGCATCCAATTGGCCTTCGTAAATGAACCCACAAGCAAGGTATTCCGTGACTTCCTGTCTGTTACAACATCACCGCCATCGCAAGATCCACCTCCATGAATTTAAAATGCACGGTCGCCAGTAACGTTTCATTCTTTGTTCTGTAAGAAGCAATCAAGGGGGTGGGAGCAAAAATCTGGACAGGAAGACACAGCCGGAGAGGGTGGTGAAATAGATCATCAAGTTAACATTTTTCTTCTCAAAGGCGAATTCGGTCTCGCGGAAAATACACCGAAATAGTCTCATTAGAATACATCATACACTACTCCCCCGCTCTCCCGACTTTTCAGCGTGAGTCATACTGAAAGTTTAAAGTTTTTTTTTTAAATCATATATTATTTAGCGTCGCTGTGAGCTTGGCCCTATGGTACGACTTGCAAAGCTGATACCAGAAGAACCTGGAAGTGTGGTAGGGAGAGAAACACGGACATAGCGGACAGCAAGCAGAATAACGAAAACTATAAGAAGGGGAGAGGTCTAAGATCTAAATTATGGCTCGGGGGCGGGTCTAACTAAGATATGGTTCAATATTTAGAAGACTTGGACCCCATTTACGACGTCATTCACGTTGTCAAGATGATGACCCGCCACCAGGTACACGCTGCCCTGAAACGACGTTCATCATTAACTGGATTTATGGATCTCGCTCTGAGGATGACTCGGAATGAGCATTTGACCCAGGCTTTTGAAGATTAAATCGGGGGTGCTCACAAAGAATCTGATGAGAGGTTGTGTTACTGATAATAAACTGAAACAAGGCATGTTCATTAGCGGCCAGCGCGACAGAACGATCATGAGCCCTCACGACTGCTGGCGAGCGTCCTCTGATAATAAATATCACTTGCGGGCGTTTCGGGGTTTCCTTAGGGATCCCAAACTCGGCTCGACGCTGTAGAGCACCACTGATGGATTGTTTGGCATGACTAACCCGGAAATGAAGTCACGACTTGAGCTATCAAAACTAGAAAGGCTCACCGCGTAGGCAGGGTAACTTGCTCCAGATTGGATATAAAACCTTCAGATATTGTCTTTCAGCAGAAAGACAATTAACTTTATGTTAGAACTAGCACTCTCCAACACCCAGGTGGATGGCTAGGATACTCGGATTTATATTATTGCAAGTGGCGCCCTGCCATTGCAGGCCATGCCCTAGGCTACAGACATTCCGCATTATATTGGGTACGCGTATTTTACCACGACCATCAACTGCCAAATCCGCCTGAGACGAGCTTCAGATTCGGAGTCCCCTCCCTCTTCCTCGACGGCCAAGTACCGTACAAACAGATAGATCATTCGATACATTATGTGACAAGCTATGCATTTCCATATGAAGTAGCAATGGTTAAAGCAAACACGGCCATACAGGGATGATCTATGTACTGGAATAATCTAGAATGTGAGCGAGGCAGTGAGCAAGGCAGTGAGCGAGGCAGTAACCGAGCCACGCGTATGCGGAGTATATGCGGAGCAGTATCGCATATGACTCACTCATATTCGTAGGCTATCATTAAAGGCTCTGCAAGTCTCGTCGTACCCCATCGTTTACTCTCACTCACGCCCTTTCTTGTAAATAGTTCCTGTACGATATAATATATACATTTGATTTCTCTAACACGGGTAAGGGCTGACCAATTCTCGGGGTGTAGTGCAGCTCCAGACTGCGCCGTGAGCGTCTTGAGACAGGTGAATTTTGCATTCGGCTCATCATTCGGGTTTGCTTCACTCTTCGGGTTACTCTCACTCTCCCTGTATTCCTGGTGCGGGGTGTTGCCCGGATTCTCCTTAGGTGATCAGGCCGGGACCGAGCCGTGCCTCTTTCCGAAACCGTTAGGGGTATACAATTGATAGATTTTATCATCATTGTCGTATTGAACTCGCCCTGACATATCTGAGGTAGCTCCATTTGGTTGGCCGTCATGATGTCGATCTCGTATCGGACCTGAATAAAAAGCAGCCAAGTCGAGGCTTTAGTATTCAAACCTCCCAATCCCTCTTTTATAGGCTCCATCGTCATCATCTAGACCGCATACATAGGCCGAGAAGTTGAGCGCCCAACGTGTGGCCCGCCTCGAGACTCAATTTCAAATTTTGCGGTGACAGCATCCACGTCTCGGTCTCGGAGCAGCGGGGTGACCAGGAACGAACATTTACGTCACTGTGCACAGCCTCGGAAGTCGCGCCTGTGTTCGCACCTCACACGAGCCAACACTGTCCGCTTCTCCCGCTTCAACATTCTGCACATGTGTAGGAAATGGGCGTGTTCACCTATTACGACATAGAAACCGGATCAATTGTATACCATGTTATTCCTAGTCCCGAATCCCCACCATCGACTATTGATTCGGAAACAGATTCCGCATCGTCTGCTATGACAATTGATTCCGATGATATACCGGGTAAGCACCAATGGTTGGCTGGGCGCACCACATGATAACGAATGGCTCGAATATGTGCAGGTTTTTTCGTAGTCCATCATGGGCGCCAACATGCAGCAACCGAGACTGTTGCAAAATGGTTTCCAGCTGATAACATCCGACGATATCTTATCCAGTATATGGTAAGCAAGTGCCTATTTGGAGGCGACTACATCGGTCCCGTCAAGGAGATCCTGGCCCCCGTCGATGGAAGGCGGCGACAAGTTCTAGAACTGGGAACAAAAACCGGGACATGGTGGGTTTGAAGCGCTTTGAGGCTGAGGGAAATTTTAACAGTGTGGAAATAAAAGGATTCAGTCGATGGCCGCACACTTTCCGCACGTTCATTTTCGCACCTTAGATGTTGTGCCGGTCATGCCACACGTTCCACGGGATAACGTTGAGTTTGAAGTGTACAACTTCACGGACGAAATACTTCTGGATGATGAATCTCAGGACGCGGTGTTTCTAAATATTGTCATCGAGATGGTAAACTTTATTTGCACGGCGTCGAATTGGCTGATTTGACGCACTAAATAAGGTTAAAGACTACCGAGCGGTGCTTCGAGAAGTACACCGTGTCCTTCGACCAGGAGGACTCATTTACATAAACGACTATATACCCAACCTCTGGGATTCGAAGGATCCAACAATCGTCGCTCGACGAACGAATCCTCGAGGATGTCAGTTTCATGATCTTGTTCGAGAACATGTGAGGGATATGGGGATCGATCCAGACACATGCGAGAAACTGCCGCAGTGGCTCGCACCAAATTCCGTGCTTTGGGGCAGCAATACAAAAGGATTCAAGCAAGTGGAATCGGTAGTCCGGATGTATCCCGCTTACCCACACGATGGGTTTCCGTGTATGGGCGGGATCGACCCGAAAATGGCACCGTACTTCAGATATTTGACAGCCACGTCTATGCGGGATATGAGGGGTATGGTCAAGGATATTGGTTTAGGGGACGCAGAAGCGGAAGCGTTGATTGAGGATATGGTCCGAGAACTAGCAAACCACGAGTCCTGTGCTTTGTTGAAAGTATATCATATATATGGAATAAAGATTTAGTAGCCAATGTTTATAGATAGCTTCATTACCATCTTAATGACTTCGGACCAAACGATTTTGTGAATGGCAATGTAATGATTACACTACCTCGCCACTAGGTCGTCGATAAGAGCAAATGGATAATTGCTCGGCTCGCGTATCAATGAACCAATTACCGGCTCCTGAGTTGTAGAATCACAATTTAAAACGGAATATTCTTTGAGTGTTCAATACATGTGACGCATACAGCTTGGAATCTGTCGGGGAGTGGTACATGGTCTCAAATATGAATCATGTATCCTACATGTAAAGGAAACGAACCTTACTCGATGGTGAAGGTGGGCAGGTTGTCCATCGAATGGCCAATGTAATACATGAGATCGACTAAGAGCAACCATGGATTTCTACTGATGGCAAGTGCAATGAAGTAAAAAAGGATAAGCCGCCAAAGGGCGATGGTACGGAAACACAAAACGCACGCTCCGGCGACTCAAAAAAGGCTGTTGAACAGCACGCCGACTGGATCGCTGAGTAGGCAGCGTCACGTGGGCGGAAATTAATGTGTGATTTTGGTATGTATGCACGGCATAGGCCACGTTGGCCAGAATCGAGCCTAACGCGATCACATAAAGAAACTCGACCTTTTGTGCAGACGCCTAAAATACATGTAGACCTAGGATTGGGTCTTGGGCAATCAATATCTGTTGGTTTATTGCTACCTACAATAATTCAGCTAAGCCTCGATCGCCAAAGATTTACAGGCGACAGAACTCCTGGCTTCGAAATCTCTGAAGTGCCGGAGTGGAAAACGGAACACAAAATTTGTGCCCGAGCCAACACTAAACCCATTGTAGCGGGGAACCCACCAAGAGCGCCTGACACTATTTTATCTTGCAAGCCGGCGTGCGGTAAAGGTCTGGCAAAACGTGTATTTATATTTACATAAAATTAATTTGATAAACTAAGTGTTGATTGGCGCTTGTCGCCAAACTGGGGTTGTCAGATCTAGTTTCTCGCACGTGACAGGTTTACCGCCCGCCTCCACCAGTCCGTCATGGGGAAGAACAAGAATAAGAACAAGAAAAAGAACAAGTTTGTGGGTCGCTATCCCATTATCTACTATAAACCGCATGCTAATTCGATCCACTGTTGAATAGGTGTTGCGACCATGGTGCTGGTATTGTGAACGAGAATTCGAGGATGAGAAGGGTAGGCGTTCATTCGCTCATGTTCAAGGTTCCCGAACCTGACCATCCTATAGTTCTCATGCAGCACCAAAAAGCCAAGCACTTCAAGTGTAACCACTGTCCACGTCGTCTCAACACAGCAGGCGGTCTTGCTGTTCATATCCAACAGGTCCACAAACTCGATCCCGAAAAGTACGTGTCACTGCTAGATACTCACTCAAAATTATTGGCTGACGCCTTCCAAAGGATCGAGAATGCGCTCCCAGGACGAGATGGCTACGAGGTAAGACACCCTTTGCCCCTGGTTTCACCCTGGTCGCTAACGGCTCCTCCAGGTTGAGATATTCGGCATGGAGGGCATTCCTGCCCCAGACATGGCTGCCTACAAACGACGAAAAGAGGAGGAGCTGGGCCTGGCTTCGGGAACTATATCCCAACCTCCAGCAAAACGACCCAAAATGGACTATCGCCAGCCTACGGACGCAGAACTGGCCGCCCAGTTGGCCGCCCACAAGGCCCTCATGGCAGGCAATGATCTCCCAGGTCCGGTCGGACCCAGCGGCCCTGCAGTATTTGGTGCACCAACAGCATTTGCGCCGCCGTTCCCCCCTCCAATAGGCATGATACCACCGCCATTTGCTCCTGGGGGTGCCCCAATCCACTTGGGAGGAGCAGCGCCACCGTTCCCGCCTCCTCCTGGAATGATGCCACCTTTCCCCGGTGGACCTCCCCCTCCAGGCGCAGTCATTCCACCTCCTGTTCCTGGTGCGATGATATCTCCACCCCCACCTGGGGCCGCCCTTCCTCTACCACCTCCCGGGGCACCCACGCCAGGCACGGCTCCCGTACCCGGACTTCCTGCTTCTCCACTACCACCCCCTCAAACAGGGACACCAGAAGCTGGGGCGAAGCCACCTGCCGCGTCTACAAGTAATTTCGTCAACCCACCTATGAAGGATGGCACAACTTTGGTGTACAATGATGCGAATGCGTCGCCTGTGAGTGAACTTCTTTCTTTTTCTAAGCTTGGGACTAACGCCTTCTGGTTGTGATAGGACGAGGCCCGGGCGTTGACGTCCAAATATAATGTCGGTGCCGACGCTCCACCTGAAAACGTGAGTTGTTCATTCAGGACATTTTCGGTAGTCGGTTTACATTAAATCCGATAGGCTGGCAACGGAGGAGCAGATTCTACAAGCAGAAAACGAGCACGAGCTGAGGATTTCTTGTAGGTGCTTACATTGTTGGGGGTGTACTTTGTTTTGTATCGCTCTGGTGCGCGCTGGAAATTATCGTACTTGTATTTGTCACTCCGAATTCCTCAGGGGCGGACCTGGTGTGGACCACGTGATCACACCTGTGGCTATGGGGGATTTTATCCATGCGCTGAGACTTGATGCCTTCAGAACTCTGTCAGTATAGTAGGATCGCACAACACAGGGGAGATCCGACTAAACGGTAAATAATGAGAGGTTCCCCTGTGACTGGGATGATTCCCTATGGCTGAAATGAATCTGGATTCTGCGCCCATCTTTGACCATGCATCAACTGTGATTTGAGCATGCGGCGAAGGTTGAGTTAAAAATTACTCGCGTAGCGCAGGGTAAACTATGTTCAGTAAACGGACAGATGACAATCACGTGAAATCACCAGCATGTCGGGTGATCAAGGCACTCGAGATGAGATTAGTGGGCGTTTGAGCGCATGTGGTTCGCCAAAGAGATTCAGGGATTCTGTCGTTAGGGATGTAAGTTGGATGGGCCTGAATATCCTCGGAGCCCCTGAGCATGTGCATGGTATCAATGGCGACGAGAACTATTCACGTGAATGCATGTCCCGCAGGTTTGAAGTAACAAAATGAGGACTCCGAAATACTTATACATTAAATATGACCTCGACTACAACAGCGCCCCAATAAATTACCCAAAAGCAACCAAGGTCAAGAGGAACGAAACAGCTAATGCTTGATGTCAACCGTCATTTGCACTGTGCCTCCACGGTACCACGATGTTCCAGTCACAGCGAGCGAGTTCATTTCCAGCATGGATACGTCGTTGGATCCCGACGAGCCGCGGGATTCGCTGTACCACGAACGACCAGATAGGATCAAGCGAGTACACATACTGGACCAGACGGCTGTCAGCAACCTGTAGTTCAAAAGCCATGGTTTCAGTCGCAAACGCAGAAAGAGGTGACGATATAGCGGCTTGCCCAGATCCGTTAACTGCGTGATTGGTGAAGGGAAAAAGTGACCCGAGCGTGATAAACAGCAGCGTGCCCAAGACAATAACGTAATATTGTGTTCCACTGCGGTGCGTCAACAGGAAGGGATTTGATAGCGTTAATCAGGACTCACTTGCGGATCAACATCGTCGTCACTGGAGTGTTCATCCGTGTTCGGCTCATCTTCCAGGGCCGATATACAGTCATTGAAAACAATATTGTTTCGCTTACGAACGGCGGGATATATGGTACGAACGCTAGGGGATTGAGTTTGGTCGGACAGCCTGAAATGATGGCCGGTGCTTGTGTTCGTTCACATGAGTGCTCAATTCTACGCTACAAGAGAACGATGGATATACCTGGGTTTTGAAGGAAGTTGCTTGGCTTGAGGTTCGTGAGTACGCGTTCATTCATGCCAGAGACAGCACTTACTCGTGCTTGGAGTTGTAAAACCACAACGGAAGGAGAGGCGATTGTCAAGCACCCGACACATATAGCACTAGAATGTTATATCAGGAGTTTATTAATTTCACAGGCGGGAGGAAGTATTGGGGGTTCGCACATTAAAGCCCAAGGCCTAAGCAAGTTGCACGTCATGTCAGCAAAAACATTTGGGTGATATGGCACAATAGCATTACTTCATTTGGTATATGGCCCATATCCTCGCAATCAACACACCTAATGATCCGTTGAATGTAAGATACCACCATGATGTGTTCACATTAACCCACTTGCGACAATGATCTGTGCCACTATTGATGCATATATGTAGAAGAACCATGCAGCCATGCACCTGACGCGAGAATCGTATTTGAAGCCATCCTATTACCGAAACACCACAATGAAACTCACTCCTGTGTAGTGCCGGATCGAATAAGCATTATCAGGATGGGAGTCGCAAGGGTAGAAGACGTACCGTCTCTGAAAGGTTGTGCATGAATGCCGCTGTTCATACGATCAATTTCACAGAAGGACGTTATAGGAAAAGTCGGATCGCACTTGGAACATAGCCGCTTCAAGTTGTCCGTCGGATTAGCTTGAGGGTGAAGCAGAGCATGAACGAACTCACAGAAGCATAACCAAACCCCAAACCCGGTTGGCATGGAACATGACACGACCAAATGACCAGCGTGATTTCCAAACGTATTTTATTTCGTCCGGTAAGGTCGAGATGGTCTCACAGACTAGAAAGACACATGAGCCCACTTGGATGGCCTACTCAGCTCATGCGTGCGGAGATGGAAATTGAATTGGTAACACGCACAGGCAAGATACTTGGTCGCCTCGTTCGCAAAGTAGAGCTCTTCGAGCGTAAGTTCACCTCGAGCTACATGGTTCATGGCTGCTTGTGCTGGGAGGAGAGGATGAAGGAGCCCAAATGAAGGGGGTGCGAGGGACCGAAGAGCTGATCGAGAGAGCATATCCAGGCTTTATAAATTGCATCCCCGAATAAACTTCACATGGCAAATGGCCGAGACCCTCCGCATAAAACACACACCGGTCCGAAAATCTGAAACGATGGGGATATATAGATATCATGGCTGGTTGCTGCGAGTGGATGATATTCACGTGCGTGAGCCCACACTCGGCTCCATTTTCTGTACTGGAGGTGAGAGTGGGCCGATCGATTATGGGAAAGGAGAGTGAGACGAACCGAAGACGAGTGGTGTAGCCATATGGTTAGAGGAATTCGGGTGATCTACGCATCGAATCGAAGGCTATATAATAGAAGAGATAGCCTATATAAGCTGGAGGATCCTAAACATAAACGTCTTACTCGGCTGGGGAAAACCGGGCGTTTACCGATTTGGGTGTTCCATCTGGGATTCTGATGAGCGGGGACGATGGAGCGGGGATTTGTAAGAGTACGTCGAACATTCGATTTCATCGCTTGGCTCTTGAGGCGGTATTCGAGAAATAATAGAAAGCCCTCAAGTTGTTATCTAAATGGCCCGTAACCATAGGGAAATGCTTTAATTCATTAGTGATATTTTGCGATGGCTAACACCTCATGAACAAGAAACAGTGGTCAGATCATCGAACATGTTAAGGAGTTTGCCGCTGCGATTTTTGTTCTCATCGCCGATTCGCTTAGCTGCGATGCCTTAATGGGACAGCAAATTAACGTTCCAGGAGGCAGATCCCGAACAGCCACCGACCGTCGAACATGTGTGGGGGACCCAAAGGTTCCTGGCAGTGACGTTACGAACAAGGTCTCGGCGTTCACAGATATCTATGAGTCGAATATGAGCAGTCTAACTGAACGAGACAATGACGGAGACCTCATTGCGGTTGCGGTGCGTTATGCCAGCTGTTGGTCATTGTTTGGACCCTTGTCAGACAGGCGTGCGTTTGACTACCACAACCGCTTCCACTCGAGCTTGCAGTCACAAAATCGAGTGGTTTTACACAAATCGGAATTGAAGTTTGGAGAGCGGAACTGAATAATTCGCTCCCAACAGATAACTGGAACTGAACCACTTCTCGTCACCGCGGCAAAGAGTAGCCATCCTGCAACATATAACGGGTCACCGCATCACACTGAGACGTCTATTTCTCGACCTCTCACCCTCTTGCTTGCCTTTTTATAAACCCTAGAAGGCCGAACACTCAGCGCCTGTACAAAGACGCCTGCTCATTCGTATCAATCACGACTTCGCTCGGCGCAATAGGCTCACCAAGTGCACAATCCCAATATGAACGCGAACTCTCTCGCAGGACACTCAGTCACCTCGGTGATGTCGAATTCGGATACATTAGGGATGTTTTTGAGGACCCTCACCCGTCCTGGGTACAAGAATATTTCAAGTCCGAGGAGATGATAGCGAAAGTCAAGCACAAAAGGTTGTGCATACCAGAAGCAAAAGTGCATAGGCCGCTGAATTGATTCTTAAGACCGACATCCTCCTGTTCTCAAGGTTCGAGAATTCTATGAAAAAACAAAATCAGACCCTTGCCAAGTATGGGGAAGTTGACAAGCTACTTTCTGGGGAACTCGTGCACAGCGTTTTGCATCCTTTTGAGAATCCATCAGAAACTACACCCCTCCTTCAAATCGAAATTTCTAAATGCGAAAAGAATCTAGAGACGTACGTTTCCCCTGTGTCTAATCTCCAGGCAGCAATGTGACATTTTTATCCTTCACGCAGGCTTGTGTCTTTGGCGATTAATCTTAATTTCTTGCTCAATGTAGTTTTGCTCACGGGTAGGCCGGTATTTTTCGGTCTTCATTTGGCTCGGTAACAAAGGTCCGATTTATCTAGCAAAATGAATAGCCGTTTTACTTTCCGGGTCTTTATCCATTTGGGCATCCTTTGTAGACAGCTTCATGGTATGTATCCCTCAATAATCTCACCAATTTGGTACTCATCATTCCATAGGACTTTTTTTGAGCATTGTTATTGTTGTCTGGACATCAAGGTACAGTTAGGGACAAAACCACTTGCAGAGATCAAGCCCCTCACTTCAAACATGCATAACTTTGGATCTCCATTACATAGCTGCATGTATTTATTAACAATGGATAGTGTTACATCTGAGCTACAAAGCATGTGTACATAAAATGCATTTGATCAATTAACAAAAAAGTTATACATGAAATACAACAGGAGGTACATGTGAGTGGTTTTGTCCCCATGAGGCATAGATGTTAGTCCAAACACAACTAGTAGGGAATTGCCTTTCCTTTCCTTTTGAGAACCATAGCCATACATCTGGGCATACTCTCTAATAGTTTCATACAATAATCTTCATCAAGTTCATCCCAGATGTCTTGAACTCTTTCCCACAGCTCCAGAATCCCAACAGGTGGGTTCTCATACTCCCCAAGGCAATGTTTAAGTTCTGCCCAAAGATTTTTGATTGGGTTGAGGTCAGGACAGTTGGCTGGCCACTCAAGTAGCATAATTCCATGCTCCTCAAACCAGTTGAGGCAGACTTTTGCCTTGTGGGAGCTAGCATTATCCTGTTGAAATATCACCTCCCCTGGCTCCATCCCTAAATACTCTAGGCTCTGTGAGAATTCATCAGCTAAAATCTCTAGGTATAGCTCCTTATCCAAGGTACACTCCAAACAACACCCAAATCCAGTTCCTGCCCAGCCCATACACCCCCAAAACATGACTGATCCTCCACCAAAGTTAGCAGTTGAAATGACCTGCCAGTCACAAAGTGTCTCTCCTCACTGAGCCCATGTCCAGTGAGCCCCATCTGAGCCTAAACAGTTGATTTTGGTCTTGTCTGACCACAAAACACATTTCCAATCATCCACTGTCCAATCCTTGTGATCCTCAGCAAATGCAATCCAGTCATGGATATGCTGTGGGGTATGCTTTGGCTTTTGGAGACCCTTAACTGGTCTTAGACCAGCACTTTTCAGGGCATGACAGACAGTTTTGGGATGAATGGATTGCCTGGTAAGTTCACAGAGTGTTTGGGTGGCCTGGCAGGTAGATACAGAATTATGGTTGGTGACAAGGCAGACAGCATGGCAGGTTGCAGCTGGGTTCAACTTTTGAGGATGCCCACAGCAGATTTAACCAGGTCTGGGCAGTAATGAGTGCATATCTTGGTGATAGAGGCAGCAGAAGCAGTCATTCTAGCCATGATTTGAGTCTGAGAAAGACCACAGTCAAGCAGAGTGAGCACAGAGTTAACTTTGTCCTTTGTGAGGGCTTTGGACATGATAACAAGACTGCTGTGATAGCAATGACTAGTGTAAATGTGCTATATATGCTGGGGGTGATACATATAAAACAGTAGATACAGCTAATTTGAGTGGATTCTAATATGTCAATTCAAGCTGAAAAACCTAAAACAGGGGAAAAAACCACTTGCATGTACCTTCTGCATTGTTTCATGTATATCTCTTTCATTTTTGACCAAACTTGTTATATATACATACAGCCTTTAGCTCAGATTCACTGCTTTCTATTGGTATTATATAAATGTGGCTATGTAGCAGAGATCCTAAGTTATGTGCATTCAAAGTTGGGGGCTTGATCTCTGCAAGTGGTTTTGTCCCTAACTGTATGTGCATGTCACAAACTGACATGCATATATCCATGCTATAATATTTTCTTGATTTATTACATTTTATGAGACCATTTTCAAAACACACTTGCCTTTTATGGTATATCTGTGTCATGTGATTCAGGGGATGTTCTGGACTGATAACTGAGATGTATTTCAACTTTGATGTGAAATTCTGCAGTTCTGCAGTCACTTCTATCGCTTCTATCTCTTATCAGTCATGACTCACTGTACAGACTTGTTTGTTATGATGTGGCTTGTACCATGTATATAAACTGGGTCAAGTTCATAGAGGACTCCTCAAGAACTTGACCTCTCATCAAATACAAGTTCTTTTCTTACTATTTTCCTCATTGCCTGACTTGTCGTTGTTGACATCAGGTCAAGTTCTTGCAAATTGTAAGTCTCAGTGTTGTCTGGGATATGTCTGGAACACTGTTGGCGTCATCTTGAGATAATACTCTGTTGCCTTCCCCAATCCCACTCCACCTATCCACAGCCACAAGACATTGTTGCCCTATATGTGCCTTTGTGAAGCCTTGCATACCTATATCAGTTGAAGTGCTACTGGTCTTCACAGATGTGGCTGCTCACTGACCAAAGGTTGGGCCCCTCACATGTTGTAACAAGCTTCGGTTCTCTAATCTCTTTTATTGACAAGAGGTGGGGTCACTCATTGCCCTTAAGTAGCTGAGCAACAGAGGTCACCTTCCTATTCCAATAGACTTGGGAAAGGGTCTATTTTTTTCTTCTTGTTCTATCTTGCTCCTGCTCAAGTACATCTCTGACAGAACACATGGCCCTCAGTGGCACAAACTTTTGCAGAAGCCCAGTGCTGCCATTTGTGTGGGTGGTTCGGACACCTGTCCATCCATTGCTTCACCCTCAACTTGGTTGAAGACATCCTTGAAGAGGCTGGGCACATCAACTTCAACCATGTGAAAATTGTCAAAGTTCATCCCCAGAAAGTCAGACAAGCCCAACAAGCCTTTGTGACTGAGCTGGGTGCCCCTGAGTGCAAAATTTGCCATCAGGCAAACAGAGCCACCTTCCCAGCATGCTGCCCCTACTGTCCTAAGAAGGACAAATTCTTATACTATTATATCATTCCCTGTCACCAGCTCTAAGCTGGCAAACCTTGGTCAACAACTCCTTTGTCACCTACTAGATACCATCAAAAATTTCCAAGACAGGTATTGTCATTACCAAAATAGGTACAAAGAAACCTGTGAAAAACTTCACAAAGCTGAGGTCCACTGCACATACCTAACTGAGCAGTTGTGCAAACATCAGGAGGACTATCTATCCCTCCTCCACAACCCCCTTGAACTAGAAACACTAGTCCAAGAAACAACTGCACCCCACGAGTACACCTTCCCCACCTCAACCCCTTCAGACCTCCCTCACCTGCTCTTTCTAAGTGGCATGGGCTTGCCAATTCAGGAAGAGGCACCCCTTCTGGCAGCCCAAATCAATCCTCCCCAAGGAAGCACTCCTTCAGGATCAAACTAAACTGAAGAGGGTAGAATTGCCATATTGTTGCCAGGACACAAAGAGCTGGGACTTGGACAATACATGGCTGAGATTTGAGGGAATCAAACATTTTGAAATTTATAGACTTGTGCAGGGTACAGAAATCCTCTATTACCAAAATAGCTCTCAGTTCTCTGTAATTCCTTACCGCCTCTGTTGCTTCTAAATTCACCTGAGTTCCCCCTGAAATGGCATCACAAACCCCTGCCCCTGCTTGGGCAAATATGTCTGATGGAGAAAAAGTGATCTATATGCTTCAGTCAATGGACAAACTGTGAGAACAAACCAACAACCTTCAAAATGATATTGGGGACGTTGAACATAACAATAAAACCTACACAGACTTGCTCCTGGCAAAATACAAAGAATTCCAGAAAATATTTGCAGAAGAAGATGATGTCCAGCCACTACCACCCCATAGAAAGTGGGACATGGAGATAGACCTAAAACTGGATGCTAAGCCAAGGCATGGTCCCATATATAGTGTGGGTGTCAAGGAAGACATGGAATTGCACAAAACCCTTGACCACCAATTGAAGGTGGGGCATATTAGACCCTCAAGGTCACCAATGGCATCCCCAGTCATATTCATTAAAAAGAAGAATGGGAAGCTGCACATGTGCATCAACTACCAACAGCTAAATGAGATGACTGTCTCCAATGTATACCCACTCCCACACATCAATGATATTGTGGAAACCTGGCATGGGGCAAAGATATTTACCAAGTTTGATTTAAAGTGGGGTTTCAATCTCATACAGATTCAAGAAGGAGACAAATGGAAAGCTGCTTTCAAGACCAAGTACAGGCTGTACAAGCCCTTAGTCATGCAATTTGGCCAGAAGAACACACCAGGGACCTTTATGGCTATGATCCAAGAAGAATTCCAAGACATTGAGGGCATCTATGTCATAATATATATGGATGACATCCTAGTGTTCTCCAAAACCCAAGAAGAGCATGATGAACATGTCAGAGAAGTCCTATGCTGTCTTCAAAAGGCCAGTTTGTACTGTGCTCTGGAGAAATGTGTTTTCAATGTCACCAAAGTTGATTACCTGGGAATAGTAGTGACCCCCCAGGGGATTAAAGTAGATCCAGCTAAGGTTGAAAAGGCTGTTGAATGGCCAACACCTACCAACCCAACTGAAGTCCTGGAAGGGCTGGGATTCGCAAACTGGTTAAGACACTTCATAAAAGACTTCTTGAAAATTACAAAATGTCTTTATGAATTAGTCAAGAAGGACATAAAATGGGAATGGACAGAAGAGAGGGATCAGGCATGGAACTTATTGAAGCAGAAATTAAAAGAGGCCCCTCTCCTAATTCAGCCAGAACCCAGCAAACCATTTTTTCTAGAAACAGACACCTCAGGCTATGCCACAGGTGCTGTACTATTACAATATGGAGAAGGCAGGATGCTCCACCCAATCTCCTACTACTCCAAAGCTATGGTTCCAGCAGAAAGGAACTATGATATCTACAACAAAGAAATGCTGGCAATCATAAAGGCCCTCAAACACTGGCGTCACTTGCTAGAAGGGGCTGAACACCCAGTAAACATTGTTTGTGACCACAAAAACTTGGAGTACTGGAAGACAAATCGACCACTGAATGGCCAAGTAACACAATGGCATGAGTTCCTATCCCAGTTTGAATTCAAGATTCTATACATTGAAGGGGCAAAGAACAGCCAGGCAGACATACTCTCTAGGCTGTTAAGGCACATCCCTAAAGAGGGGAGTGAGAGCCAAGCTCTTCTTGTGCAAAACCAATTTTTGGAATTAAAATCATTGTGGCTACAAGCAATCACACCAGACCATGACCTGGAACAACTTATTAGGGATGCAATCCCAGGGGATGAGCACCTATCAAAAGTGCTGAAAGCCTTAGATGATAATGAGAAGGTCAAAAATTGGGAATGGGACAAAGGACTTTTACAACACAAGGGCCAAATCTATGTCCCAAATAGCAAAGAACTTTGCAAGCTGGTCATTGAAAGTTGTCATGATAACCCAGCAGCAGGACACCCAGGGCAGTTCAGAACATATGAGTTGTTAAACTGCAAATACACATGGTCATCAATGAAAAAATCAGTCAACAAATATGTCACACATTGCGAATCCTGTATCAGGAACAAGCACAGCAACCAAGTTCCCCCAGGACTGCTAAACCCAATACCAGCACCAGAAAAACCTTGGGAGGAAATCATCTATGATCTGATCACTGGGTTACCCCTGTCAGAAGGGTTTGATGCCATATTTACAGTTGTTGACTGCCTGACAAAAATGGTCCACTTTATTCCATTTCAATCAGAAGCCAGTGCTATGGATTGCACCAACCTGTTCCTAACCTATGTATGGAAACTTCACAGGCTACCACAAAAAACCATTTCAGACCATGGCCCCAACTTTGCATCCAAATTTTTAAGGCACTTGTACAAACAGCTGGATATAAAACCCTCCTTGTTATGACCTCTCAAACAGACATAACAGAGTAACCAAATATTTTTACAGATTTATGGCAATTTTTCCTAAGTGGAACAAGCCATAAACAAGGTCACATGACCTCAGTGCTTAATCGGCACTTACAGTGGTTACCCTGAACTCACTCCAGCATTTCTCTCCCTTGTTACTTGGAGTGAGGAGCAAGTTGTCACATGATCTGGGCACTTAACTGGTGCTTACAGTGGTTACCCTGAACTTGCTCCAGCATTTCTCTCCCATGTTACTTGGAGCAAGGAGCAAGTTGTCACATGATCTGGGCACTTAACTGGTGCTTACGGTGGTTACCCTGAACTTGCTCCAGCATTTCTCTCCCATGTTACTTGGAGCAAGGAGCAAGTTGTCATGTGACCTTGGCACTTAACTGGTGCTTATGGTGGTTACCCTGAACTCGCTCCAGCATTTCTCTCCATTGGTACTTGGAGCGAGGAGCGAGTTGTCACATGATCTTGGCACTTATGGCAGGATCACATGACCTCAGTGCTTACCCCTTGGACCTTGTGTGGCTCTATAAGATTTGGAGCCACACAAACTTAAGATAAACAATTACCTAACCCATAGTACTATATATAACCTGGACCTACTGTGGATTGTGCTTAAATAATACATCCACAGCCACCACAGCCACAGGTGTATATAAGGAGGATAAAGCAAGACTAGACGCCTCAGCTTGCTTTATCTCGTCAACCACCATAGACCATAGCAAACACTGTAACTAGAACACTCAATACATACCACCTAACACCAAACCATCAACATAGCCACTACTTAAGTGCTTTGCAAGGAAGCATCCAGAGGGTCACGACATTATAAAGCAAGCTCTTAACTTAACTAGTGGTGAACATAAGTATACTACACAGATACTAAGGGCTGAGTACACAAGAAACCAGCTAACTCCTGTGATACATAAGAGAACACAAAGAAACTATGTCACAGAGACCACAAACTTGATCTCAAAGCAGAGTGGCAAATAGTAGACCACAATCACCCAAGCCCATTACTTCCCCAGAGGCTGAAGGTAACCCAGATGAAACCCTCCAAGGAATGCCAGGGGGGTTGCCACAAAATCCACAACCAGTGGCTCAACCTAACCCCACTTGGGCCCCCACCCTGGGAGGGCAAATAGGGGGAATACCACTCCACAGCCCTCAACCACCAACTCTCCTGATAAATCCAGACCCAGAAGATATCTCAAATCCAGAGAGGGATGAGGTAGAAGATATCACCCAAACCATATACAAACAAGGCATGGCCTTGGTGGAAGAGGCAAGGACACAACCCCAGCCAGGTTCCAGAGCCATAACCACTGCCAACCCTATTCACACCATTGCCACCGCCATCAGGGCAGGGCTCAAGGAACTTAGAGACAATAACCATAGGGAACTAGAAAAGGCAATCACAAGTATAAATCAGTGTCAAATGTCACTAACACAGCAAGAAGGAAATGTGGACTGGATGGTAAGATCAATGGAAACATCCAACAAAAATGTCCTCTATGTGGCAAAGAACCAGGACAACCTAAAAGTGGAAATGGGGAACCTGATAAAAGAATAAAAGGACATCTCCATGGAAATAAATCAGGTATTGGGAATGCAAGAGCGAAAGCTCAAAAGCTTAGAGAAGAAAACTGAAAACACAGGGGAGATCCTGACTGCACTAGAACAATGGGTAACTGATCTAGGAAATGAGCTCCAGAAAACAACAGAAGCAGGAAGGCCAAGGGAAAGGACAGAAGAGACCAGGGGAAGAACTAGGGTGGTCATAGGAAGCCCCTCATGATCCCCCTCAGCCTCCCCAGTATGAACACCCTTTCTGGGAAGAACCTTCCAGGCTGAGTCCACAATAAGACCCCAAACAGAACCTCCATCCCAAGCAAACCAACCTACCCTTGCTGCAAACCACACTCCTAAGGAGGTGCAACTAGGAAGACCCAGCAAATTTAACAGGAAAAAGGGGAAGGAAGCAGAGAACTTCATAATTGGCATGGAACTTTTCTTTGCTGACTACAACAAATCAGCCTTTGATGACTGAAAAAGATATCTGCTGTGTTAATGAATATGGAGGATGGGGAAGCAGCAAACTGGGCACAACCTTACCACTGGAAACTACTAGCAGGTGAACACACAGGGATCCTCACATCCTGGAAGGATTTCAGGAAAGGATTCCTGGATGCCTTTAATGACCCAGTCATAAAGGAAAAGACCATCTGGAAGCTAAGGAAGTTAACACAAACCAAGAGTGCATTGGATTATGCTACCCAATTCCGGATCCTGATCCAAGAGGTAGACTGGAACCAGGAGGCCCTCAAGGACCAATTCAGGGAAGGGTTAAAACCTGAAGTACAACAAGAGATCTTGAGGATTGAAGTACTGGCAAATGAGGCTGAAGGACCATCATATACCCTAGATCAACTAATTGACTTTGCCTGCAAAATGGATGACATGCAGTTTGCAAACCAGAAAATGAATGCAAGGACCAGCAACTCATCAAATTCAACCTGGGCACCAGCAATGTACAAACAAGGGGGAAACAAGCCTTCAGGGACCAGTGGCAAACAGGGGAATACCCAAACTAACAATGTGGTAAGAATACCAAACAGTGAAAAAGTGTTATGGATCACTAACATTTTCTATTATTTTAGTCTGCTCTGCCAACTTCAAGCAATGCCTCTGTAATTAAATTGTGAAATACTTGAATTTGTATGTGCTCCGAATTGTACTGTTTTCTGTTCCATTATATAGTACAAATTTCCCACTTTCCAACACATGTTTTATTAAGTTTTTACGATAAGATCTCAGAGAGATACAGAGGTTGCAATATTTCCTCTTATCAGGAGATATTGATTACAACATCGCACTGCTCATATCTCGGCAACCGCTTACGCTATCAAAGCGATCTTATGCTCTATCGATACCTAATCTTCAGCAGTATCTGCTGCCCGAAGATTGTCGCGATCCACCAGATCCTCGCGCCAGAATGGCCTGAAGATCATTAGAATCTTACTGGACCATCAATCAAGATCTAATGACTCCAGTGAGTCAGGAGAGCCTTCCAAATTGATCCAGAAGCTTCTCTGACTCACTTTATGACTCACTGAGATGTAGCCTCCATTCATTACATGTATATACCATGATAATATGATCTACAAGCCAATAGCAGGTCTCAGATGCATCAATGCCTTTGATCCACACCCTGTCTTTACTCTCATATCCTATACTGGGCTAGGGTGTACCCCAAGTATAGCAGTACTCTCTTTTGATGATCGCACTGGCATGCATGCATCTATTTGGCTCTGGAATGCCCTCCTCAGGGTATAAAAGGACCTCCTCTGAGGCCCTTCCAGACCACCTCCCTCCTCTACTCAACCCAGACTGGTTATTGGATTCTTTTCTCTTTCTATTTCTCTTGTCTGTGTGTGATTTCTTATATAACTAGTACTGAGGAATAAAGTACCATATTAGTTATATATTGTCTGATTCATTGTATCTTATATACAGAGATATATAAGGATACAATATTGCCTGATTGAGTGTGACATTAAGTACCTGTAGCTGAGGAAGTACACACATTAGGCAGTGTTACAGGTCAGGGTACACTTGAATATCTAGAGCTTAAGCAAATGTAGATATGTTAGTATACACTAATCATACTCAATACTTCTTAGACTAGAGTAAGAAGGCTCAAAGTAGTTGCAATGCAATCAAGTAACACTCAAGGTAGTCTTAATCTTTCACAGTGTAAACTGACTAATTTATAGGTATAAAGAGCAAGACTACTATGGTCAGGTTCCCTTAGATATCTTAAATGTAGTTCAGCCCTAGTCGCTTGGACTAACTGATACTAATCTTAATACTAGACTTAAGCAATAGCTTATAGGATAGATGGTGGGCTGCCTAATGCGTGTACTTCCTCAGCTACAGGTACTTAGATTTCCTCTAATAGCTGGTACTTAATGTCACACTCAATCAGGCAAAATTGTATCCTTATATATCTCTGTATATAAGATACAATGACTCAGACAGTATATAACTAATATGGTACTTTATTCCTCAGTACTAGTTATATAAGAAATCACACACAGACAAGAGAAATAGAAAGAGAAAAAGGAAACCAATAACTGGTCTGGGTTGAGTAGAGGAGTGAGGTGGTCTGGAAGGGCCTCAGAGGAGGTCCTTTTATACCCTGAGGAGGGCATTCCAGAGCCAAATAGATGCATGCATGCCAGTGCGATCATCAAAAGAGAGTACTGCTATACTTGGGGTACACCCTAGCCCAGTATAGGATATGAGAGTAAAGACAGGGTGTGGATCAAAGGCATTGATGCATCTGAGACCTGCTATTGGCTTGTAGATCATATTATCATAGTATATACATGTAATGAATGGAGGCTACATCTCAGTGAGTCATAAAGTGAGTCAGAGAAGCTTCTGGATCAATTTGGGAAGCTCTCCTGACTCACTGGAGTCATTAGATCTTGATTGATGGTCCAGTAAGATTCTAATGATCTTCAGACCGTTCCGGCGCGAGGATCTGGTGGATCGCGACGATCTTCGGGCGGCAGATACTGCCGAAGATTAGCTATCGGTAGAGCATAAGATCGCTTTGATAGCGTAAGCGGTTGCCGAGATATGAGCGGTGCGATGTTGTAATCAATATCTCCTGATAAGAGGAAATATTGCAACCTCTATATCTCTCTGAGTTCTTAAGATAAAATCACGATAAAATATGCGTTGGAAAGAGGAGATTTTGTACTATTTAATGGAACACAAATAGTACAATTTCAGACACATACAAATTCATTTAATTTCAAGAAAAATTACAGAGGCATTGCTTGAGGTTGGTAGAGCAGACTAAAATAATAGAAAAATGTTAGTGATCCATAACACCTAGGCAACAAGACATCCTTCATTCACTTGAAGGAGCCCAATATCTCAGTACTCTAGATGCTCTAGCAGGCTTTACTCAACTCCAGATAAAGGATGAGGATAGGCCTAAGACAGCATTTAGATGTCACAGAGGACACTTTCAATTCAGAAGAATGCCTTTTGGATGGAGAAATGGACCTCCAGTATTCCAAAGGGTTATGACTGATGTCTTGGCCCCATTCTTATGGATATTTGCTCTAGTATATATAGATGACATTGTGATATACAGCAAGTCATTTGAAGACCACTGTGAACATCTAGACAAAGTGTTAAAGGCCATTGCAGACTCTGGATTGACTCTTTCTCCTGGTAAATGCCACCTTGGATATCAATCTCTGCTCCTTTTAGGACAAAAGGTGTCCAGACTTGGCATGTCTACCCATAAGGAGAAAGTGGAAGGCATTCTACAATTAGAAGAACCTAAGGATATACCTACATTACAAACATTCTTAGGAATGATGACCTACTTTTCAAGTTATATTCCATATTATACTTGGATAGTAGCTCCATTATTTAATCTCTTGAAGAAGAGTGTCAAGTGGAAATGGGATAAATTGGAATCCCATGCTTTCAAACTAGCTAAGCTAGTCCTAGCCAATGCACCAGTTCTCTCTTACCCAATACCAGGGATGCCCTATAGGCTTTATACTGATGCATGTGACTTTGGAATAGCTGCTATCTTACAGCAAATTCAAACCATGAAACTTAAGGACCTGAAAGGAACTAGAGTTTATGATCAATGTAAGAAAGCTCACCAAGAAGGGTTACCTGTCCCCAGGTTTATTACACCTGACTCCAAAGGAAAGGTCATCCTGACTGGGGGGGCTGATGGTACTGAAACTTTTGACTATGAAGATACTTGGAATGAAGACTTTGAAGAAACTGAAGTACACATAGAGCGAGTCATTGCCTACTGGTCAAGACTTCTCAAATCAGCTGAGACAAGGTACTCAGCCACTGAGAGAGAAGCTCTAGGTGTAAGAGATGGTCTAGTGAAATTCCACATGTATCTTGAAGGTGCTAAAGTTGTAGTAGTGTCAGATCATGCTGCCCTTAAATGGAGTAAGACTTACCAAACTGTGAACAGAAGGCTATCTGGTTATGGCATAGTAATAGCTGCCTTTCCAGACCTAGTAATAGTTCATAGAGCAGGCAAAGTCCATACTAATGTTGACCCAATCTCTAGATTAAGAAGAAGGATCCCTAGACAAGATGGACCTTTAGCAGACTTATCAACTCCTCTTACTTTTAACAATGACACTGAAGATGCCTTGAAGAATCTGTACCAAGAAATAGGTGTAGACTTTGAGAAGGATTTGCTAGTCCAATCGACTATGCATGCTTTAGCCAATGAAGAAAAGCCTTCCAAAGGTTTTAGGACAAGGTTTAAGGTAAGAAACAAAGTATATAAAGCTAATGTCTCTCTTGCTACATCAGGTTTGAATGAGCTACACATCAGTATTAATGAATCTGAAGTTAATCGCTTTTATGAAGCATACACTAATGATCCCCATTTTGCTGATGTACTCAAGAAGCTGCAAGGTGAATATGATCATCTAAATCCACCCTACAAACAATACAGGATTGGAGAAAATGGTCTTATTTACTTTTGCAGAGATGACAATTACAAGCTGTGTGTCCCTAAAGACTTACAGAAGGAAGTAGTAGCTGAAATACATGACTCTCTTCAAGAAGGAGCTCATGCTGGCTACCATAGGACCTAAAAAAGTAGCTTCTACCTACTACTGGCCTAAGATGGTACAAGTCATTAAGGAATATGTGCGCACTTGTGATATTTGTCAAAAGGCTAAGCCTAAAAGACATGGACAAAGAGGTTTTCTTCAATCTATTCCAATTCCTAGTCAGCCTTTTGAAGTAGTAACCATGGATTTTATAATGGATCTTCCTCCTAGCAATGGATTTAATGCCATACTAACTATAGTTGATAAATTGACTAAGTATGCACACTTTATCCCTTGCAATACTTCTATCAATGAGGAAGAAACTGCCAAACTATTCCATGCGCATATATGGACCAAGTATGGTCTTCCAAGACAGGTTATTACTGACAGAGACTCTAGATGGACAGGAGCCTTTTGGGAACACTTAACCTCTTTGGTTGGAATTCAGAGATCACTTACTACAGCTTACCACCCACAAGCTGATGGACAGAGTGAGATTATGAACCAAACCTTAGAGATTGCCTTAAGAGCTTTTGTCTTTCCTTCAATGGACAATTGGAGTGACCTCCTAAATGATTTTAGCTTTGCTTACAACACCATGGAGCATACATCTACAGGATTTACACCTTCTTATCTTCTTTTAGGATTTGAACCACTTCGACCCTCAGATTTACTCACTTCTACTGGTAAAGCTTTAGCCAGACCCTCTGTAGAAGATCCTAAAGCTGTGAACTTTGATGAGATGATGAAAGCAATTCGCTCTCAAGCTCAGGATGCCTTGAAATTGGCTCAGGTTCACATGGAGGATCAATACAACAAGAATCATAGTTATCTTGATCTACAGGAAGGAGATTTGGTCATGCTGAATCCACATTCCCTGAACCTGCTGAGAAATCAGAAGAGAAAAGGAAGGAAACTCCAGATGAAGTATGATGGTCCCTTCGAAGTTCTGGAGAAGCTTTCAGATGTAACTTATTGCATCAAGATTCCAGCCAGCTACAAGATTCACCCTGTGATTAATATAGCTCATCTGGAACCTTATCATAGAGATAAAGATGGTACAGACCATCCCAAGAAACATCTGAATAGATCTGACTTTGACAAGGAACCTGAGTGGGAAGTGGAAGAAATTCTGGATGAAAAGATGATCAAGAAAGGACAGAGAAAGCAGGGTCAATATCTTACAAGATTTGTGGACTATCCACCTGAATGGGATGAATGGTTATCCAGGCAGCAGTTGACAAATGCTCCCAGGATTCTCAAGGAATGGGAACTTAAGCAACACCTCAAGACCTCTAGGAAGTCTTAACCCTTTCCTGAAAATCATTCCAAGAACAACACGTGATTTCTCTGTTGTTTGTTTACTGACAAAGTCATTTTGTAGATATAAATCAGCTGGCATTTACCTCTGGAATCACCACACCAACCATGGCTAACTTCTTATCATCATTGCTGTTACTCTCCCAATCGTCCTCTTGGTGCTATCCACCCTATACTACCTTTACAGCCTGGGGGAAGACTTCATATGGATTGCACCTGGCCAAAAGGGAGTAATGGAGTACTCCAACCTGGAGCGCACCATCACTGTCACTGGCAGAGTGGTCATTTCCCTGCCACACAGATTGGTATACCTTAGCAGGCAGAGAACCCTCTGGACAGTAAAGCCTGCCAACATCCTCTCCATTGCCTTGGTGAGGAATCGCAGGCAATACAGCCCTTACAGGGGTCCAGGAAACAGAGGCATGCCCTCTGAACTTTTCATCCTGCCTGATCATCCATATTGTAAGTCCAAACCTATTTACTGGGTTTAATACTTATGGTTCTGGACAGATCAAATGCAAGGGATGGGGCAACAGCAATACTTAGGATCTTTTCTACAGCTGTAGATAAGATTACCCAAGCTTGGTAAGTCAGATCTTCCTGATCGTCTTATCACGTCCACTGATCTATTTGGATCGATCACATCTAGTCCCCATCCAGAAACCTTTTTCCCCTTATCTTCCCTTTATGTCTTGTACCAGAACTTTCTGTATATAGATTTAAAGTATAAAGTTGTCTGATCCCCTAAGCAATAATCAGAATGAGTCACTGCAAAGTAATCTCAGTTGACTGCTTGGACCAATCACCAACTGTGAGGTTTAAGGACTAGATAAGAAAGATCTGGAAGAATCAGCATGTGATAACTGTACAGATAACAGCAGAGTGCACTCTATTTGGCCAGTTACAAGCTTCTTTTACTTGGAGTAAGCTTCCTATTGGCAACTGGATGTGAAATACATGCAGTATAAGATTTTTGTGTTGTCTCTAAGGTACTACAGCTGTATACTGCCCAGTTTTACCCTCTAAACATGTCTGACTACTCAATCAAACATCCCCAGACTCCCAACACCCATCTGGACTTTCTGGAGCATCGCTTTATGGGCCTCAGATGGGAACGCACTAGGGTGCAATCTCAAAACAGGCAGAATAGGCAACAATCTAGAAGGGAGGGCATTGAGCCTGCCCCAGATGTGCCACTTCCAGTGTACCCCAATCCAGCTCCCTCTGCTCTCTACCCTCCACTTCCAACTTATCCATTGGAAGCTCCCAACCAAGGCCCTCATTTTGAGATTGGATGGCTGACTCCTCCTTCTCCAGGGTTGGAACCAACCCCATTTGATCTGGTGCTGATGCATGGATGGGGCAGGAGGGATGAAAGGCCTGTGCCTCCCCCAAGGAGCACAAGCCCTGTTGACTATGAGGAATTCCTGGAGAGGATGGACTGGTAAGTTCTTGACTTCAATTGAGTCAAGATCTAAAGCTGATCTGTTTAGGGATTATGCACATCAGCCCCATGAGGCTTCCAGAGAGCCTTCCATACTCTCTGAAGCACCTACTGATGGGGAATATGACTCAGGAGGAGAGCTTCCTGAATATCAGTGAGTTCGCTTCTCTTGAGTCAAGATCTAAAGTTGACTTGTTTAGACTTGCTTACCCTCCTTCCCCTTCTCCTGAATACCAGCCAGAATCACCATCTGACTCACTTTCTGATGGAACTGAGTCATCTGGTGACCTTCTGGTGACAGAGTTGGTCTTAGAAAGTAGGGTACAGGAGTTGAATAGGGAACTAGTGGAAGAAGTAGGAAACCTCAGAGCTGTGCAAAGATGTCTGAGGGATATCATGGAGGCTCATGACTTGTATTATTTTGGTCTGCTCAGAATTTATACTATTGTCCCCCAATTCCACTTGTGTGAACTTAAGGAACAATCTTATAATTCCAAAGATCAAGGCAGGACGTCTCTGGGCTCTAAAAACAGCCTTGGAGAGCCCTCTCTCCTCAGCAGTTCAACACCCTCCAGTTCTACAGCTCTACTTCTCTCTTATCTTCATATTCTCATCTTCTTTCCACCATGCAGACTCCTCCCTCCATGTTGAATGATGTCCAGATTATGGCCAGCATCAACTTGATCTTGTCCTGCAAGCACTTCCATGTGTTTGCTAGTGTCATGCGTCAAGGGGAGAGTAAGTTTTTCAGTAGCCCATCCATCCTTGAGTGCAAGTTCAGGGAGGGCATTGAAGTACAGCACAGTGTAGGTCAGAGCTGGTATAAGGATGGCTGGTACCTAAGTGACCAAACCATTCATGCTCTTACTGATGCTCTATTGCAAGTGCGCGACTGTGTTGCCACTTTCTGCAATGATGGCGGCCTTAAGAAGGCTGAGGTTTTGAACAGCTTTGGAGTGGACTCACCTCTGTATGTGCAATTTAGGGTGGCAAATATTGCATACCCTCTAGAGCCAGAAAAGGGTTTCCACATCCAGGACTGGCATGAGCCTTTTGATTCCTTCTCTGACCTGATCTACACAGTAGTTTGTCTCCAAATCTGGGGCAATCACATGCTGAGTGCCTTGAACCATCTGGCTCACTCTAAAGGGCTTGTTCCAGATGAAGGACACTTGCTGGAGCTTCCTCCTGTGCCCTGTGGGATTCTAGCTTTTGCCCAGTGCACCTGGGACAAGTATTTGCTTGAACACCCTTATGGGAGCTGGGAGTTGCCTGCAGATGATGGAGTCCCTGCTGCTTGGGGAAACGATGTAGTAAGCATCCCCTAGTTCATGCTTTCTTCATTTTACTGACTCTTATTTAGCACTACTTGGTGGCCCTATCAGAGGAATATTCCCATAGGACAGCTAAGGCTAAATATGAAGAATGGTGGGCAGGGCAGAAAGATAAGAAGCTTAATGCTCGCCTTAGAGTTTTCTTTGGGGATAAAGCCTCTGAGGGTGCAGAGCCTTCTATGAGCCCTGAGCCTTCTCTTGGAGATGAAGATTCAGATTCTGAGACTCTCAGTGGCTCCTGCCCTCCTTCGCCTCCCAGTACTCCTGAACCTTGTCCTAATAACAAGGGAAAGGAAAGGGAGCACATTTACATCAGCTCTGATGATGAGGGATATGATTCTCTCTAATGTGAGTTGACATACCAGACTGGGGGGGCTATTTTATGGATCACTAACATTTTTCTATTAATTTAGTCTGCTCTGCCAACCTCAAGCAATGCCTCTGTAATTAATTTGTGAAATACTTGAATTTGTATGCACTCCAAATTGTACTATTTTCTGTTCCATTAAATAGTACAAATTTCCTGCTCTCCAACGCATATTTTATTAAGTTTTTACGATAAGATCTCAGAGAGATACAGAGGTTGCAATATTTCCTCTTATCAGGAGATTTTGATTACAACATCGCACCACTCATATCTTGGCAACCGCTTACGCTATCAAAGCGATCTTATGTTCTATCGATACCTAATCTTTGGTGGTATCTGCTGCCCAAAGATCGTCGCAATCCACTGGATCCTCATGCCGGAACGGTCTGAAGATCATTAGAATCTTACTGGACCATCAATCAAGATCTAATGACTCCAGTGAGTCAGGAGAGCTTTCCAAATTGATCCAGAAGCTTCTCTGACTCACCTTATGACTCACTGAGATGTAGCCTCTGTTCATTACATGTATATACTATGATAATATGATCTACAAGCCAATAGCAGGTCTCAGATGCATCAATGCCTTTGATCCACACCCTGTCTTTACTCTCATATCCTATACTGGGCTAGGGTGTACCCCAAGTATAGCAGTACCCTCTTTTGATGATTGCACTGGCATGCATGCATCTATTTGGCTCTGGAATGCCCTCCTCAGGGTATAAAAGGACCTCCTCTGAGGCCCTTCCAGACCACCTCCTCTCCTCCTCTACTCAACCCAGACCAGTTATTGGTTTCCTTTTTCTCTTTCTATTTCTCTTGTCTGTGTGTGATTTCTTATATAACTAGTACTGAGGAATAAAGTACCATATTAGTTATATACTGTCTGAGTCATTGTATCTTATATACAGAGTTATATAAGGATACAATATTGCCTGATTGAGTGTGACATTAAGTACCAGCTATTAGAGGAAATCTAAGTACCTGTAGCTGAGGAAGTACACACATTAGGCAGCTCACCATCTATCCTATAAGCTATCACTTAAGTCTAGTATTAAGATTAGTATCAGTTAGTCCAAGTGACTAGGGCTGAACTACATTTAAGATATCTAAGGGAACCTGACCATAGTAGTCTTGCTCTTTATACCTATAAATTAGTCAGTTTACACTGTGAAAGATTAAGACTACCTTGAGTGTTACTTGATTGCATTGCAACTACTTTGAGCCTTCTTACTCTAGTCTAAGAAGTATTGAGTACGATTAGTGTATACTAACATATCTACATTTGCTTAAGCTCTAGATATTCAAGTGTACCCTGACCTGTAACAAACTGAGGGTACATCAAACTATGGTCATGCATACATAAGTGGAGTCACATGACTGTATTACATGCTTGTAACACTGAAACCCAACAAGGACATAGTCCAGACCCATTACAGGCATTAGCCACTTGTAAAGCAAGGTCCAATAACCACTTTCAGAGGTTGTGACAGAATACAAGTTTTTATAAGCTGAAAGTACACAAACACAAGCTCTTAGATGTTCAGTGCACAGCTGGTGGAACATCACCCTGTGATATTTTTGTTAATTAAGCACTGACAGGCACCCCCCTCCCCCCCAGTTGGCCTTGTGTTGAAAAGAGTTTTTGGAGCCTTGTGTGACTGGGCAATGCAACTTGCTTGCCTGCCGTGTGGGATTTCTTTGAGTGTTGGTTGCATACTCCCAGTCCAAATACAGATTCAATTGGTATCCTGAACGAACTACATCTTGTACCGGAAAACAAAATTCGGACGACTATGAAATGTTGTCGACAACAGAACAACGCCTTGTGTCACGGCTGAATAACCAACCCCGCTTTTGCCCCCCTGGCGCCCCTTCGATCACCACAAAACTCGAGAACCAGAGGTTTCCAACAGTCGTCCGAGATGTGCATATGCGCACCTTGACAAGTGACGAAATGAATCTTTCCTCGCTGGTCGAGTGTGCGAAGGCCGATGGTGTTGGTCGTGTAGATCGGCTGTTGGTGGAGCGGAACAATCGTTTCGTCGTCCTTTTGTGATCCTCATCAGCCGACTCTGAAGCAAAGCAGGAACGGGAAAAAGAACGCACCCGTCGCGAATCAGGTTCGCTCAAATTCACAGCCTTGTACGACCCAAACCAGCCGCTCTCCTTGGGCACGACCGTCCGATCGTCGCTAAATAACACCAGCACCAACGCCTCCAGGCTCTCCAATCGTGTCCGATACTCTTCTGCCGGCACCTCGACTTCGCCGTTGACGTCGGTTAAAAAGGTGTTGGAGGCGAGATAAGATTCGAGGTCGTGTGCGGTGCGTGGGTCTCGAAAGTATTGGGCTTGGATGATGTGTGTTTGGGCGTAGGATGTGTATACACCGCGGAGAGCTGCGTTGCTGGCGGCGTTGTGTGGGTGAGCGTGTGGAGAAAGCGAGTGGGGAGACGAGGGACGAACCGGGCCAGCCAGCAGAGAATGTCGCCAGCCTTGCAGCCTGGTAGGCCGCTTACGCCCATGTGTTGGGAGCCAAAGGTGAGGAGGGATCGGACGGGTGGAGAGTTGTACCGCTCGATGTAGGCTCGCAGAAATTGACCGCCTGCGTCGTGAGAGGGTCAGCGTAGCGCGAGGAGCAGAAAGACAGTAAGGACCTTGAGAGAAGCCAATAGCATCAAATCCGTCGGCGAGTTCAGGAATGGACGAGAGCTGATCCGCAACCTGGTCGATTTGGGCGTTGACTTCGCCAAACTGGGCTAGCAGGGTGAGCAAGAGAACGACCAGCAGAGGTAGCAGACTGACCCAGCCGGCTTTGCGGTCTTCGCTCTGGTCGTCTGAAAACGACACCGAGTGGACGAATATCCCAGGGTGAACACGTTTGATGAGTTGGGCAAACTCGTCCATGCCCTCGGACTGTATCGACCCGACATGTCAGCCATGAGTGACGAGCTAGACAGACCGAACTGACATGGGCCGAATCTCCTAAGCCGTGCCAGAGCACCAGCGGGTGCGGTTTCGTGTTGGAGAGTGGGTCGGTGGGCGACTCTACATCGGCGTGGGTCCGGTCGAGTTTGAGCTTGAACGGCGACTCCGGCAGTGAGACCGACAACACACACGGTATCACCGCCAGCACAACCGACAGACGCATGGCTGTTGTGGGCGAGGAGAGGAGATGGTCAAGCGCCGTAGTATGACATAATGCATTACCCCAAGACTGTATTGTCCCGTTGATCTCGTCCTCAACCCGTACTCCGTCCATTCCATTCGCTTTGAACCAAAAATGTCTGGCCCGGCAGCAGCGACATCAGCCTCCAAGTTCCAGGCGTTCATGAACCATCCTGCGGGTACGTGATGCCCTGCTTCTTCTCGTCTCACGCCAATTTATCCCTCGACGTTGACAGGACCCAAGACGGTATTCTTCTGGGCTCCGCTGATGAAATGGTGTCTCGTTGGCGCTGGACTCAAGGATCTGAGTCGACCGGCCGACAAGCTGAGCGTGTCCCAGAACACGGGTGAGTCACGCGATTTCGCGCGGCCAGAGGACGTTTCTGACTCGTTCTGTTAGCTCTGGCCGCGACTGGTTTCATCTGGGTGCGGTACTCCTTTGTCATCACACCTGTGAATTACAGTCTTGCTGCAGTACGTGCTTTTCTGAGCTTCCAAGTGTGGTTTAGTTAATGGTGATGGATAGGTCAATTTCTTTGTCGGGATGTCGGGGTTGAGCCAGCTGTATAGGATTTGGGAGTACGTACCACACTCCTCTCCTCTCTACCAATTGTTCTATATTATTTGCTTGGATTGGTGCTGACATTGCATTCTCCTGTTCCAAAGTTATCGTCAAAAGAACCCTGGGTGGGATAAAACTGCGCCAAAGCCTGCTGCCAACTAATTTGTTTGTACGTCTCGAACAATGCATAGTTTATAGTATCATTTCTGTGTGTGAATGTCTCTATTGGGAGTTCACGCGACGCAAGGTCCGGATGGTCCTTGATGGATATCCTAAAACGAGTATTGCTAGGTTCGTTTCGATTAATTTCGGGTTCCTTCTTGGATAGATATTTGTGATTCGTTGGAGCATATCCCGAAAATCCCATCGACGATCTGGAACCCTACTCGACTATTTGAGTAAACTAAATTCATGCGCAGACCCAGTTATGCTGTGCCGATTGGGCTTGCTCGTGTTTGCCTGGATTTCGTCTGGGCACATGAAACATGGGTTATTCGCCTGATGTTGGGCGGGTGTGCCACAAACCTTCGCGCTGCTTTACCGATACAATCATCCATCAATATTTCCCCTCACGCACTCTCCAGTCGCCATTGTTCGCTCATCGAGCCAGTAAGCAGCACACCCCTCTCACTTCACTTGTCGCAGTCAACCTATTTCGGCCATTAACTTCGGAGCTGACAAAGCACCAATCTCTGGCCGAATATAGAATCTATATTCACTGCTACGCATATACGTCAAGAGTGGGGGGCAACCAAAACGTAAACAAAATCTAAGAATACAACTTGGGGGTCAGTTTGATTAATTATTCAAAACGAATCATGGGGGGGGGGGCGGGTGCCAAATGCCTTCTACTAAACATGATATTCCACATTCTGCCCCACGTCCCAGCCCCCAATCTCACTCGCGATCCTGGAATCCATCTCTTCTACGCGACAATATACCTGTACCAGCCTCCCAACGCTCTCCAAACACCCCTTGCACAATCGAGCCCCGCCTCCAATCAAACCAGGACGCAGGCACATCTCGAGATTACCCATGACCGACACCATATCGTTGAACGTATACTGCATGAAATGCGGCCTCCGTCCATCCACATCAAACACAATCTTCAAAGCTTCGTAAATCGCCTGCTGACAAGGACCAAAATTCAGACCCCCGGTGGAAACCGTCTCGTCCAGCGCCTGGATCGCTTCAGACTCCGCCCCAGACCGGTGCACAATGTCACCATCGCGAGCCGGGACGACGGGCTCGAATCGAGCAAAGATGCGTGCGCGGAAGAATTCTCGAAGGCGCGCGACCTGGACGGTGAGGACTGCACCTAGGACTTCAGCCTCGGCGTTGGATACGGGTCGAGTGCGATAGACGAGTGTTTGGATCGCGTGGACCTTCCAGTGGACGAGCGAGAATTGTTCGGCGAGCCGTAGGAATTGGAGGATGGAATAGCTGGGTGAGATGGATAAGAGTTCCATTGCGAAATCCATGACGCCGGGCATTCCGAGTGAGGAAGCTGTGCTGAGGAGGCGCTCGGCTTGACAGGTCGTGTACAGGGGTTGCTTGAGTGCAGTCGGTCTAGTGGGACGTGAGCATCCAAATCGATGAGAGCGAACCTAATCCATACTCACGAAGGATATAGCAGCCGTATGACGTCCTCAAATGCCTCCCCCGTAATCTCCCTGAGCACGACAACGGGAATGTCCTCCGATCTCGTGGCGATTATCCCATCGCTATCCGTCGAAGCACGAAGCTGCTCCGCGAAAAACGTGGAGTGCCTAGCCATAATCTCTTGGTGAATCCGGTACTCGTGCGTGCCTCCAACCTGCGTCGATGGATGAGTATATGCGCGAGTGGCGACAGAGGTGGCGGTGGCTCTAACCCCTGAGTTACCCACCAGGACTTGCATATCCCCCGTTTGCCAGTACATCCCCTGTATATAATTCGTCCGGGACGACGTACTCTTGTTCGTATCGTCGACGCCACGCCTCGCGCCCGGGAACGTGTTGGGATTGGCGGTCATTCCCGATGCGGTGGGGCTCGTACCTCCAACGGTCGTCGTATTGGAATGAATGTCGTTTCCCAGCTGCTCGCCGTTTGGGCGTAATTTAAGCTTTTCCTCGTCGGTAAAGAGCGGCTTGTCAGCGCCTGGCATCGAGTTCGAACCACTTCTACCGTTGTTCTTGTTCTTCCCCATCTCGACGAGTGCGAAGCCGACGGCGATTGACCAAGTGGCGGCACAGAGGATAGGATCCAGCTTGAGTTTCGAGAGCCTGAGCCCAGTTTAAAAATCCACTAGAGCTGTGATCTCGAGGATAGGCGTGGTGGGAGGGGGGGTGGAGAGAGCGGGATAGGAGTCCAGTTCAAAGCCACGGCAAAATAGACCGTTAGCCACTCTGGCTCACAACATGGCCAATCATCGAATATGGCCCGCCTGTTACCCATCTCCAAAATCGGCAACGTCAGACAACGTGCCGCGCTAGGCGGGTCCTCGCTCTGGTCTGATTGTTGGTAGGGGGAATAGATGTGCTTGATTTGGCGGAGGTGATTGCCACTGGGCGGTGCTAGAGGCGCCTTGCATGGTATAGCAAGGTAAATGCGCGTTTTGTACATGTTCGAGTGGTCCGGCATAAATTTTGACTATTTCTGGCCTCCGGTGCAGTCATTTTATAAGACTCATCTATATAAATGATATTTTCTATACCATCATTATTCGTAACCTCACTATGGGCTGCAATCTATGAAGATGTCCCGGCGCTTTTCAGACCGCCATGTACCGAGAAGCAAACTCAATATAGGCTATATGCGTTCGAAGCGAGGACATCGCCTCGCCTAAGGGACTTTCTGATAGCATGGAAGAGTACGCGAGCCGCTGGAAATACAGATTGACATTAATATCACGTGTATATGCGTCTTAAAACGAGGCTAATGTATTGGAAGTCGCCATGGTTCATTCAGTTGGGTGAGCCGGTCTGAATACTTCTTAGTGGTTTTGGCGACCTCAATCCTTTTTAATTTGTTCTACCAAGACGGATTGCAGGGTCCTTATGAACCCCGTTTAGTGAATTATTATCTTACTCGTATTGAGCGTATTATTTCGTTTTACAGATAAAACGAGGTCCCTCTGCAAGCTCCGAGGCTACTGACACGAACTACTCTTGACTGGGTCTCAATCGCTGTTGCTTGGTGTTATTGGTTGACATCACGCCTCACAGTCTGGGGTTACAGTGGGTAAGGTTACTAAGCACACCATCCAAGCCATAGCCTCTCTCCGAAAATTAAGCGAATGATTTCTTCTCCGATGGAACAGGCTTGGCAGCCCACTAGAAGTTTAATGGTGCGCTTCCTGTGGCGAAGAGAAACACTACTTCAATGTTCTCCCCTTTCCGCTTCCATGTGTCAGTATTCTCACCAAAAGCAGGCTGAACTTTGGGCTGAACCGTCACGCCTTGCGTTAGAGCCATAGCCTACCTATCTTCAATAAGTCTCGAACTGGATAGCATATAACTCACCTCCGCCAACGGGCTGCGCCGCTCAGCCTCTGAAGCTCACGCTCCAATTCCATGCAGCGCCGAGGTCTGCTATCCAAGGCTCGCACTGCCAATCCTATGATTTCAAACAGTATAAATTTAGTCCTTTCCGTGCGTGGATGGTCATCAGGCCGGAATTCATGACATGTTTATAACCGTGAGAAAATGGCGATATGCATTTCTGGCTCGACACGGCACGGACGAGGCAGGCCGAGCGTGGATGGGGCGCCGGGCTGGCTGATGTCGGTGCTTGAGTGCACTAAACTGGGATATCACGGGTTCTTCGGTGCGCAAGAAGCATCCGAGCTTCGGGAGCTACGCAAAGTATAAAAAAGGGCTTATGTTCACGGTCTTCCCCTCAAGCTGGCTGTTGCGCACAACCTCAGCTTTTCACCACTTCCACACTATGATATATCTTACTCTTCTTGCGCTCACTGCTCTTGGAGCTTCATCTGCCTTCGCTGCGCCCAATGGCGACCGGCTCGGCACTCGCGCAAATCCCGACCCGGCAAACATTGTCTATGTGACGGACGCGAGCAAATGTAGGCATTTTGCTGACGCGTTTGGGGCTGGTTTTGATTTGGATTGCGTCCTGTTAGACTGCATGATTGTGCCTCGAAATGCTCACACGAATATCGGTGACTCTGAACACCCGGTGCGCTTACTTCTTTTTTTCGCTGTTGAGTTTCATCTCATGTATGGTTTTGATTAGGGTGGGATGACGACGTATTGCTCCTCTGCTGGACGTTATGACAACTCACAGGGGACCTTGCCGAACGATTTTTGGAGCAACGTAGGTCCCCCAATCTTAATTCGATAAACCAATTCAAGAAACTCTTTGTGAACATCTAGGTCGCTTTCCAATCTGGTACGAGCAGCAGAGGAGCACGATATGCTCAACGTATGTCCATTGCATCTTGCATCACGTCACCAGAGCCTAAACTTCGGATTTGTATCAAGTTACGGGATGTATCCGTCCTTGGACGCTTGATCGCTTGAACTCCAACGATGGCGGAGGACAATACGATTCGAGCGGCGGGATAGTGGACAAGGCAACCCGCAGGGTAGCGTCTGTCTTGGGTAGGCCGCTGTTTTACTCTCCTACCACCGTGATACTTATTCAAGTCACGGTGATTTAGGTACAATCACTATGTCGAGTTAATCGAGCCAGCGAATAACCGCGTGTATTAAGTGCTGTGATAACTATGATGACTGTCCATTGGATAAAGGTTGGTGGCTCCTGCAGAGAAGGGCGCGTGCCGATACTGATGCTGTTTGTAGACACGTCTGGATGCCCGGCCGTCATTCAGGGTAACTATTTTGATTGCAGCTAAGCGGCGATGTTGAGAGTCAACACTTTACGATGTGCGTTTGAATTTCCTCGGCACTGTGTACTTTCGGACGCTTGGATCGAGCGATCTATCCGAAAGAATATAGTTATATTCATGTAAACGATAGTAATCAAGCTCTATATCAGAGCCCGAGCGTTGAGAGCACACCTGGCACCCAGTTTGTATCCATCTCGAGTGACTTTGCCTCCTAGCCTCAGTTCAGGAGCATGTGAATTGGTACTCCAAGGAATCTGGCTGAACAGGAAGGGAGTGCAGGAATTGAAGCACCAGTACGAGGTAACAGAATAAGAGTTATGGGGGCGCTTGGTTCGAGTTTGCAAGTAAGAAAGGATGTGTGAAGGTTGTGCCATGCCGCCAGTTGTAAAATGTCCTTATTGGAACACTGTCGGCCTCCGTCCTCGTTGTCGCAACTGCCATTCGAACGTCAGCCTTGGCGTCGCACGCACGGTAGGTCGAGTAGACTTCCTTCGTATCAATCTGCTGCAAGAAACGCGTTCAGCGAGTTGATATTTAAAGCGAACGCCACCCATTATATCCTCAATTTTTGTTGGGCACGCTTGAATCGGAAATATATCATGTTGTAGCAATAGTTTACACCATAGATGTGCGCGTGCCTGCTAACCGGTCTACAAACTTAAGGTTACAGGTGATTAGAATCAGATGTGCTCCCGCAACTCAGTCTGACTCACCCCTCCAATGTATGGTAGGCTTAGGAAGGTACCGACAAAGGGTAATTGGCGTAAGAACGAAATGATCACTGGGAAAAAGTCTCTAAGAAACGCGTACACATTAGCGGCATAGTGATCATTAGAGGTACGAGGCTTACCCAAAGAGATTGAGGAACCCAAAAGTCTCAATTAACATCCCGACAAACGGCCATTTGAAAAACACCAGCAAGATCCCCCCAATGAAGCAGATCGTCCCGCGCAATTTCTGCTTCCGCGCGAAGAAGTAAAATGTTTTAGTAGGCCCAATGATGAGGGTGAGGCCGGAAACAAAGAGAATCTGAGAGGAGTGAGCGCGAGCGAACTCAAAAGTGGCCAGATCGGCGCATACGTACGTTACCAAGCGCAAGGAGACCACCGTCAAAAAATAACATCACCCCGAGGAACATGAAGAAGACGCCAAAGGACGTAAGTCCGACGCCGATTTCTGCGCAAGTTAGACTTGATCTGGCTTTAAGACAAATATCTTACTTTGTCCATCGGAGAGCCACATTTTGTGTTTTGGGATGGTGGTGAGAGCAGACGTGTCATACGTGGGATATGCACACGTGATCTTGGTGGTGATCGGCGCGCCAAGGCTGTCCGGACCTGCCTGCTTTTGAAATTAATCCAACGTCCGCTACTCGTCCCCTGGAGTATCAATCGGCGCGCTCAACGTTTCCACATGGTATGCTAGCATAGCATGGCCCTATTCAGCTGATAATTATCAGTGAGCAGTCGCCAAAATCTATTTGGCTCAGTAACCTGAACTTCGGTGGCCATCAGGTCAGTGTTTCAACTGCCATCGTGATTAGGTTACGGCGCAACGCTTACGAATACCCAAGAACAAACCCTCCGAATCGAGTTCGATACCAAGTGGTTGGTGTAGCAATGCATCGACTCCAATGCACGCAAACCTCGGTGGATTGAATGCGCATGTTCGGATGTCTGAGGACGCGCCCGGAGAAGAACTTGCTCCAGATGCAACCATATGGAAGATGTACGTAGAAGAGGCTACGGAACAAGACCACGAGCTGGCCAATGCTCAAAACAAGAATTTGGACCTCATGCTTCTTTTCGTGGGTTCCTATCTGGATATAATGTTTGAACACACTACAAACGCATATGAATAGGCGACTCTATTTTCGGCTATATTGACTGCCTTTTTGATTGAGGCAAAAAAGCTGTTAGAGGAGGATCCAGCAGAGACCTCAGCAGCTCTGTTACTACTAGTTGCTCAATCTCAGCAACGAATCGAGTTGGGGATACCGACTTCAAACCACGTACTGATCCAACGCACAGCATTTGTACCTTCAAAAACAGCACGCTATGTCAATGGCCTTTGGTTTGTGGCCTTAGCTCTGTCACTCGCTGCCGCTCTAGTCGCTATGCTCGCAAAGGAATGGCTTGGTGCTTTTGTTTCCTCCACTGTGCGCCCAGCGTACGACTATGCGCTTCAACGACAAGCGAAGTACAACGGGCTGATATTTTGGAGAGCCTTGTATATTATCGCATGCCTTCCATCCCTACTTCACTTGGCTCTTTTGTTGTTCGCGCTTGGACTGGTCCTATACCTATGGAATCTGGATGAGACTATTGCAATAATTGTCGGCGTTGTCACCGGAACGACCTTGCTTCTTTATATGACCACAACAATTCTGGGTGCGATTTTTGAATCATGCCCCTTTGTAACCAATATATCGGGGTATATCCGAATGGTCTACTCGACTGCGCTAGGTGAACATCGCATTTTTCATAACCGACTCAGCTCCTCGAAGATTTTTCATCACAGTTGTGTGTCGAAGGAGGCTCTTGAAGCTTTAGGCTGGCTCGCTACCAGCTCTCGCGATCCAGCAGTCTCGAATTCTGCCTATCAGGCCCTGGCTGGATTCACAGGGATGACTCGGCTTCCGAAATCCATCCCTTCGGGACCACACCTGTCGGTTGGTGCACAGTTTGTTGGAGCAGAAGCTGAACTGGATGCGGAGTGTTTTGAAAGCGAGCCCGAAATTGATACAAATTTTAAGTTCTTATGCGCGATTTGTCACCAGTTTGCCGATACTGCTACTCATAAGCATCGAGAAGTCGAAGCTTGCCTGGGAAGTAATCTAGCTAGATATGCCGCAGCATTGCCATCGCTGGCAACGCATATTGAGACATTTCGCCAATCAAAACTCTTAACGGAACCCGCAAATATTGAAGATAAATGGAAGAGCCGGGAGGTAAGCAACTTGGCTATCGCATTAACTTCTATACTGATGACTATTTATTTTGATCAGAACAGCTTCGAGTTAGCATTGGCAACAATCGACCATGTGTGGAACAATGACTGCGCGCCACTCAGCCCCGATACATATGCAATCATCACTGCGTCTGAGCTTCAGTTAACGGCAAACCTTACTTCCCTCGATACGGTTGCCCCATTCAATACCATCGCGACTTCAGCGCATATGAAATCAAGCGGAGAGTACAAAGGCCACATTACTCTCCAACCTTTGAATTATCACGTGCTCGAGGCACGTGTGTCCCCAGCTCGGTGCAATCGAAGTTTAGCCCGAGCATCCGTCTTGTTACGATATCACAACTCTGGCCAAGCTCTGATGAGTTCTCAGGCGCTGTTTCATTTAATGAACTCGATATCGAGCGTCGCCGCATGCGAGCAACTTGTCTTTGACTCTGATCTCGAACTCAACGTGCATGTGGTTGGGAGGGGAATAGAAGACTGTCCAAACCCCAATTTGTTTGACCATCCGCAGGGCATTTTCAGGCAACTCTTAAAAACCTGGGATTTAGTTGCTATGCCAGGAACATGGTCAAAGCTAGAACACAACGCCGCGATGGCAGTTTCATCATTTGCACACCATTTTCTGAGGCAATGGATGGGTTATCACGAGATTCGCGGCCCACAATCAGGATCCAGGAATTCGTCATATCGGAGGCTCGACTTTGAGCTCCCACTTTCGTCTCAGGATCAGGATGATAAAACCATGTTCAATCGCGCGCTCGAAAACTGGCCGGACCACAACTATTCAACCGAAAACATTCGACCATCACTCACAGTTTTGAGCCGGCTCCTCCTCATTTCTGTCATTGTTATTCTACAGACGGATCCCCTGGAAGGTGACCTTGAGTTTCCTGCCTCGGTACTACGTTCGGTGTGTCGTGCCGCTACACCCTTGTCTGGCCAACGGCAGCTATACAATGTAGTCGTGAAGCACAAAGCCTTGATTCGACGTTTGATAGAACTTGTCGACAGAAAATTCGACCCAAATCTAGGCCAAAACTTAGACTCACAGGCGTCTCCCGCAAAGTACCTGGTTCAATTCCTCGCATTATCTTTCGAGAGACGAACGTTGATATCGTACTGTGGTTTGGACTCTGCAGCTTTATCATCGGTCTTAAGGATAGCTTCAACTGTCTCTGAACTTGCTACCGAAACTGAGCTTATCTTGGACGATATGATACAACAATTACAAGACGGCATAAAGGAAATGTTATAGCTTGAAACACTGAGATAATGTGTTGTTCAGCCTTTGGGCTAGGTGGTGGCTGTTTCACAAATGTACATTATGTGCTATGATCTGTAATTCAGAAGTTATTCGATATCAAAGCTCGATGGTATATTGTGGGAAAATGCTGGAGGATGAGGCCCTACGCATTACAGAGACCCGCGTAGAACGAGCGGTCACTAATTGGTGCATACATGGCGTAAATCCGTAGAAATTTGGGCATTTTGTTGATCAAATCGCCACTCTTGAACCTTCATGTTGCCAAAATATCCATGTAAGTGGCCTCTAGCAGATCAAATAGTTTGTCCCGAAAGTATAAGAGTGACCAGTTCGCTAACCTGGGTTGACAAGAGCTGTCACGTGACTCGTAATTTTATTGATCCAGACTTGCTCGAGCTTAATCCCGATGTCACACCCAGAGCTCGATTCAACACTCGAGAAGATCAGAGTGCACAAAAGCTCCAAGTTATCGCACCAAAAGACACCGGCGGTACTCCTGATCGCTCTCGAGCAGACATTTGCCGAGCAAACCCCTCGGACTGCCCGCTCGCCTGTTGCATACTGTGCGGCGCTATGCACGACTCTTGAGCAATCAATCAAGAGTCAGGCTGAAAACGGAGGGAATATAGGGATGGCGGAAGGCGATCTTGTTCCTGGTGCCCTCTATGTTCTGGCAGCAGTTCTCCCCCACGTGCCCACTGCGGTTGTGCGAGCACAATTACAGACATTTTTGCCGTTGCTCGCCCCGCTGCTCCCACTGTCTATCGAACATGCCCCCGCACTACGTTCGCTTCTCTCTGTCCTGTCGGCTCTTTGGACTCCCCTGGATGCGTCGACCCTCACTGGGACACCCCTACTCCGGAATGCGTGGGCTAGTGTTCTCCAACTTTGCGTCGACTCGAGGCCCAAAATCCGAAAGAAAGCCCAGGAGGTTGTTCGGGATGTACTCTCGGCTCCTCCAGCTCCCATGTCAAGGCACCCATACGCAGATCAGGTCGGTGTATTAATGTCCCTGGCTTATGGCCAACTCACGGTTGAAGTAGACTTCACAAATGCTCCTCGCTCTAATCACTGACGTTTCACCGGACCAAGCGGAACATGCGATCTGGACTTGTGCGTGGGCGAAGGCGATAGCGCCATTCTGGCCGCCGGCTGTAAGCATATCTTGCCATCCTTTGCCCTAGGAATCAAACTTACAAGCCTCAAGAAACTCCCGGATTTATTAGAAGGCCTCCTCACTCTTCCATCCCTCAATATTCCTTTCCTAACTGCTGCTGCCTATACTGCCATCGTTTCCATACTCTCCCCGTCGGAAGTTCTCTCCGATGCAAATGCTAAATCGACGGCCACGGCAACACTTCCACCTGCTCACTTTCCAACAAGCCTCGCGACTTTATTATCTCTCCCTCCGTCGGGAGACTCAGACGCGGCACCATGGGCTGGAGCCGTCGGAGCTTGCCTCAAGGCCTGGGGTACAGCGTGCCGTGATCCCGACGTTTTAGAGCAGGTTGGTTAGCTTTTCAGTCTACGCTCGTTTTGTATTGACAATGCGTGCCCGGCGGCCCTAGACACCCTCACTCTGTCAGGATCTGGTGATAGCGGTTCCTGCGGCTTTCCGTGCGCTCTGGACCTTGTTGGAAGACAATCGTACCCTTGAGGTTCGATTTGCGGCGGAAAGTGCCATTACTTCAGGACTCCTGGAAGGGATTTTCGGGGAGAACATTGCGAAAAAGGTTGATGTCGAAGACGCTGGAGATGTGCTACTCAAGGAATGCATGAAAGTCTGGAATAAAGGTTCATTGCTCTTAACAAACCAACGATTAGACTCATCCTCATAGACACGTTTATAGGCCCAAAAAATGTCAAAAAAACTGCACTCGGGTTGATCATCGTTACCCTCCAGGGCTCGCTCGATTCGGTTTCGGCCGCGTCGTCTGGAGCGCTGGGGAATATCCTTGCGATTGTTGCGAGCCTAATCGACGTGCTTGGGACAAACTCGGGAGTTGGAGGTGAGCAGTTCGGTTATGTTCAGAACAGTCTGTTCAAAATTCGTCCCTGAAAGCTTCGACGCCTGCGGTTACTTTGGCTGCTTCTCTCCTCACCAAGGTTGGTGAATTGCGAGGGGCCAAAGGGTTTGTGTGGAGGGAGAAGGCTGACGAAGTTCTGGCCGCTGTGAGTATTCTTCGGTCTATATCTACTTTATGCAACGCGAAATATGGCAAAATTTCACCATTTGGACCCACACTGTTTATTCCAGGCTATACGTGCCATGGGACCAGCCGCTTTCCTCGAGGTTCTTCCACTGAACTTGATACCGGATAAGGAAGCGTAGGTCTTTCTCTTAATCGCATAGGCTTCCGGAGCTCAGGAGGATCTTGTATTTCAAGACCGACCCGCGATGGTCGCGCCTATTTGCTTCCGCTCCTCGCATCCAACCTGGTCCCCCGAACTGCAAACGTGCAGCATTTTGTCTCATATTTTGTCCCGCTATCCGAGAAGCTCTTCGAACTGCAAAGTGGCTCCGAGAAGGAAGGGGAGCGCAAGGTACAGCAGGTTTCAGTTTGTACATGGACTGGGGACTGATGATGATCTAGATCTGGGAAATTTGCATCAGCCAAGTTTGGGCTTGCTTCAGGGGATACTGCACCAGCCTGGCTGGACTCAAAGAGGTACGATATTGGTGTAGTTGGGAAACATAGTTGCTCAACACTATCAACTGTAGGGCCTGTCCACGCCTTTCCTCCAGCTTCTTACCAACCTTCTCTACTCTCAACCCACACTTCGGGTTTCGATACTCCACGGAATTCGCGCACTCATTGCATCGAACCGCTTCGATCCCTGCTAATGAGATTCATTATTCGTATGCGAGCGTACCCGTGCAGAGGAGAACCTCAAATTTCTGGCTGGCCTGGCCGGAAATATGCTTTCCGTCTTGTTTAATGTATTCAGCAACGTTGAGAGCACGGACCGTGGATTGGTGGGAGAGGTGATTGGGATGTGGCTGGGAGTCGCGGATGCCAAGGTTCGTGTCATCTTAGATGCTCTGTCAGCCCAATTCACGTGTGACAACCACAGGAACTATCCGTGACTTTCAAAAAGGTCTCTACGCTCCTCGCGCAGAATCTCAAATCGACGCCCACTCCGACTGCGTATACGACGCTTGACCTCCTCATTCTATTGATCCCACATCTTTCACCAACAGACGGCACCCGACTGTTTGCTATTGCTTTTGAGGATAATGTCGTTGCTAGCACCGACGGAACCGTGCAGAAAAAAGCGTATCGCATCCTGGCAAGGCTAGTCGAGCGAGGCGTCGTCGAAGGGCTCCAAGACGGGGATGGTCGAAACGGAAAAGTAGAAGCAACTCTTGTGCGCTCGTCCGAGCTGACGTCTGGCGTCAACGTGGCTGCTAAACGGGTATATCAGATCGTGTCTCTGCCGAGAGAAATAGCCATTAACGCGTAGCGTATAGGATCGAGTTCAATTCCTCGCAACCCTCGTGCGGCTCATCCCCGACACGTCGTTGCATGTCTTGCCTCCCATGCTGCCCGAAGCTGTGCTTGCGACAAAGGAAGTCAGCGAAAAGGCTCGAAACGGAGCGTTCGACTTACTAGTCGCCATGGGTCGGAGAATGGAGCGCGGAGGCACAGTCGACCGAGGCAAGGTGGACGGGATGGAGGTGGAAGGAGACCAGACGCCAGCGAATGGTAAAGTACATATCTCCTCTCTCAGCATAGTCTGCTCATACCTCGGCAGTGAAAGCAAATGTGGAAGAATACGTCACCATGGTCGCGGCCGGCCTAGCTGGTGCCACCCCACACATGATCAGCGCAACGATCACAGCTCTTTCCCGACTGACATTTGAATTCAAATGTGAGCGTGCCACGAGTTCCGCTGTGGGTGCAAACGACTCAACAGCTGCTTAGCCACGATCTCGTCCGGCATGCTCTCTGAAATGATTTCGACCGTCGTGGTCTTTATGGCCTCTGCCAATCGAGAAATCGTCAAATCCGCGCTTGGGTTTGCCAAAGTCGCCACGATCTCTCTTCCGATCAACGTTGTCTCTCCGCACCTTTCCGCTCTGGTTCCTGCTCTCCTCGGATGGTCGCATGACCATAAAAACCACTTTAAGACCAAGGTGCTGCACATTCTCGAGAGGATGGGACGAAGGTTTGGCTGGAGCGCGGTAGAGACCGCGGCTGGAACGCACGAGCGGGCAGGGGTCGTCGTTCATTTGAGAAAGAAAAAGGAACGAGCGAAAAAGATCAAAGACAAGACCGGCGAGGAGAGCGACGCAGAGGTAAATCCATCCAACCCATGACTCGTCCGTCATCGCATCCTGATCTTGTCCCTCACAAGGCAACCGGGATCCCAGCACAAACGACCACCACCGGGGACGCATTCGAGGACGTGCTGTACGGGAGCGACTCGGATGCCGAGTCCAACGCCGGATCCGAGGCTGGTCACACGAGCAAACCTGCCAAGCCCCAAAAGAACAAACACACGACCGACATGCGAATCCGGCTGGACAATGACGAGCCCATGGATCTTTTGCATGGCTCGGCTGCTCGTTTGACCACGGGACTCGCTCAACAGTCGAAGCGACGACAACCCGGGCGGGACGCTGCAAAGTTCAAGACGGATCCTGCGAGCGGGAAGATGCTTGTGGAAGAATCGGAGGATGAAGGTGAGGGTGGGGCGGGTGGGGATGAGGTGGCTGGCGCGGCGTACCGGGAGATGGTCACTTCGGCCGATGGGCAGACTCGCGATGCGAGCGGGAGGGTCAAGTTTGGAAAGGATACCAAGAAACGAAGGGCGGCGGAACGAGAAGCAGAGGACGCGGATGTGGAGATGGCCGATGGGACCGCGAAGGATGATTCGAGGAAAAAGAAAAAGAAACAGGTGGTGGTGAAGGTTGGGTCCGAGTTCAAGGCAAAGGTGGGTTTGCAAAGTGTGTTGGGTATAACGCCTAGGACTCATGCATTTCTTTAGAATGCCGGTGGAGACGTGAAAAAGCCTGGTCAACAAGACCCCTACGCGTATTTGCCGTTGGGATCTTTAAATAAGAAAAAGGGGAAACCCAGTCCTCGAGTTAGCATCACCGGAAGGAGGTGATCTGTCGTCGAATTCGGTCATGTCTTTGGATGCATTCGTGAAAAAATATTAATTATTGCAGTTTTATTTCAATACTTGCAAGGGGCCCAGTCACAACACTTCCGTCAGACTTTGCTGTCAGGCGTTCCAATTTCAAAATTCTCCTTGGCATCCGCGTGCGTTCCAGAGGCTTCCGACCCCTCTTGGATGCCAGCGGTGATATATCCAGCGGTTGCGACTGCAGATGTAGCCTACATTTCAAAATGTTGAGCGATCCGATTTTGGAGACGATATAAACACCCAATTACCAGAGTCACGTCTGCAGCAGCCTGACCGATATTCGCGGCGGCTTCACCTCCTCTACTCGCCAAATCAACGGCTTCGGGGCCAGCATCGTGGTGCAAGACTGAAGTAGCGGCCTCACGAGTGGCAGTAGCGGCGGTGGACGCTCTGTGCCGCAGTGAGATTATTCAACGAACGTGCATGAACCGGGAAACACGTACCCCTCCCGTACTCCAGTCCCAATATCCATGGCCGCCTGTCCGATCTGCTTGGCCGTTTCTGTGGTGCCATCTCCGTATTTAGCTTCCTCCTCGGGTCCCGAAGCAGCCAACGCGTCGGAGGTAGCACCAGCTCGAGAGCTGACCTGCTCGACTTGATCCTCGACGCCGAACATGTGCACGAGCCGTTCGCCCACGGCCAGCCCCGCGCGAGCGACGGTTTCGGCCGCTTTTGAAGCGGCCGCGCTCGCCGTGGCGCCAAGGCTCGTGCCAAACTATGACCATATGAGAGACCGAGCATGAGCACTCGCGACGAAACGTACCGAAGCCATAGTTTGACTCGCTGCGGCGGTGTACGATTGCAACGCCGTCGACGTGCCGGACACGACTGAATCTGCAGCAGCATGCGTGCTCGGGGGAACGCTCGTCGGTTCGTTGGGCGGGCCAGAGTTGTGTCTACAAGGTCATGATAAAGACCGAGTACTAGTCTGGGTGTGTTGAGATACTACTCACTTTGTTGCGGCTCTGTGTATACTCGCTGCGATACTGGCCCCAGTCTCGCGAGCTCCGGCCGAAATCTCGTCCGCCACGGCTCCAGGCCCTTCCTCTAGGAGTTTATGCTGGACCAGAATCTCCTCAAACTGGTCGCGGGCCCGCTCAGCGTTGCTTCCTTGGACTTCTATCTCCGCAGGAAGCGTGATCTTGACATACGTGCCCGCGCCGACCGCCGCATCGTCAAGCACGGGCGAGAAGACATAGATACGAGGAGAATCGACATGGGTGTAAAACGTGGTCGACTTGGTAATCGGAAACGCGGCGTTGCCCACCTTGAGGGTCAAGAGTGGGGTGGTGGTGTCGGAGGCATGTTCCTCTGTCGGTGGTTGTTCTGGTGCCGAGTCGAGTTGGAGTGTGCCCGAAGCGAGGGGCACGTCTTGCGAGGAGAGCACCTGGACGGCCGTGCAGTTGTCGATCGACACGAGCCCTTGCGTAGACATCTCCAGTGTGGCTGCGGTCGTGGCCAGCGAGTGATCTCCAGCCATGACATCATGGCTACTCACGTAAGTAGGGTCCTTTCATTTGGGCTTATCCTAGCCGCTCCCGTCTGGCCGCACCTAGCCGTACGACCCACCGCTGAAATCAAGCTCGAAAAACGTCGACATAAACAATGGGAGCCACTTGCTGGTCCAATCAAATACCGACGGGCGACAGACCATCCATCTAACAGTCTTCTAGGCTCGACCGCGATCAGCCCAACACGACTCGTAACCCAATACCAATGAGATGCCTATAAATACAATGAAGTATCAAACAATCCCAAACGCGAGTACAACCAAAATCGCATTAATCTAACCAGCTAGTCCAAAACCTCTATCGCATCGTTCACATCCACAAAAGTCCCAAGACCAAACACACCCAAGTCCACGACATATCGCACTTTTCGGACCTATACCAACGCGAATCAGCTTCAACATCGACACGGCCGCGCACGAATCAAAACGAGATACACACCCATTCGAACTGCTCGGCGAACTCGAGGGCGCATGATACACCGCCGACGCAGTAGGGTTCGTCGTCCCCGGAGTCGTCAGGCTCAAACTCGGGACCGACCCGCCAACGCCCCTCCTCCCAACGTCGTCATCGTCATACTCACAGCCGCCCCAGAGCTGGACGTCGGCGACGGTCCAGCCGGAAGCGAGACCAACCATCCGGCAAGGTCATTGGCGATCCGGAAATGGACCAAACTCGTAATGTGCAAATCGTCTTTCCAAACCCCACCGCCGATCACGCTCGGGTCGGTGACGTTGAAATGGACAGGATTATTGAGGATCGTGTTCATCGTGTCCCACGCGGAGAAGACCTAGTTCATTGCGAATCAGTGAACGGATAGATGGCAGGATCGGAATGAATAAGACGGACAAGGACCGATGCATCCGGATGCGAGACCGAAAACGCCAATGCGCTCGCCGCGAGTTGCGCGTTCCACGCCAAGACCTCTGCGCCAAGCCCCGCAATTTGAGCGCCTTACGGAAAGGTGTCAACGAGATAAGCAACGTGGATCGCGTTTCACGTACCCATGGGCGAGCGGTCCCAGGGCGGCATGTTGATCAGGAGCAAGTTGCGGGCGCCAGTGTCGTATAGGCTCTGTTGTTGTTGCATGATCGCGTTGATGGCGGTCGTTGTGTCTTCGTTTGCGCTGTAATTTGAATGAGTCTCGGCTTCGAATATGTATGGAATGGACGTACTGCACATCGTTGATCCCAATCCAAGAAACTGCCATCGCAACAAACAACCGACGATCAGACATGGTTCAGCGGAGGGGAAACACGCTCCACCAACTCACCAAACAACGAATTATCCGCCGTCCAAGGCGAGGTCGCCGGTTTCTGTCCAGCAGTCGGCATAAACTCGGTCTGGATCTGGTTCGTGAAACCCGTGACGTTGTTGCCGGATATCGCATAGTCAAACGCGAGGAGGCTCGAGATGTTGAAGCCGTTGGTCATGTAGCCCACCTGAACCGAGGAGAATTATTATTAGTCGGTCGAAAATAGCCCGGACAGAGACGCACCCAGTTGGGCTGGAGTGGGCCCACACTCGTCAGGCCTGGCCACTGGACTCCAATCGGGTTGGCGGGAGTAGGAACAGGCGCGGTGGAAGGTCCCCACGAAACCGTCGAGTACGAGTCTCCGCTACGTCAGAACCGAACCAGCGAGAGAGAGATTTAGCCGACGTGCACGCTCCACGGCCACAAGCACCACTCACAAGACAAACATGTACTCGATTCCCTTGAGCCCCGGCCAGTGCGGGCCTGTCCCAATCGCCGCGCTCGCGGTCCCGACGAGCACACACCCGGCGAGTATCCTTCCGACTCTCATGGCCGCCGTTGGAGGAAAGAAAAAAGATACACCCGAGGTCGAGCGATGATGGAATGAGTGGGAATATATAGACACTCGGCCCTCGGCTCCCTGCTGCGGACTAGACTCCCCCCACGCGGACTGGCCAGTTCCTAACGTTATCAGAAGGTTAGGTTCTGTCGATCGAGAGTAAGCGAAAATGAGAATGGGAATCCAATGAAGATGAAAGAGTGTCGTCTTCCAGTCGGCGGGGGCGAGACCGTGGTGGTTGATCGAGACAAATGCAACAGGCCCTGACGGACCAAGGAGTTGGACAGACGATCAAACGTTAAGCCTGACATCCAATCGTTCATGACCTCAACATTCAAGGCCCAAATTGAGCTAATCTACCGTGCATGCGTGAGTTGATTGCCCCAGTGGAACGTCCAGGCATGTTCAAGCTCGTTTAAAATCATGGCGTAGAGACATGTGCAAGAATAGACTGGTTGCACCGGGTGCTTGAGACCAGGACGGTATTATCAGATACCTTGGGCTTAGCGCCGATCTGCTAAAATGTTACTGCTAGCAGTGACATTTCGACGCCGCGACAAGAACAAATTGGTAGCCCTGGGCGAATCGAACTTGAGGCGCGCCAGTTTTGAGAGCGATGGGCCCACCAAGCCGTACGAGTATGATCGTGTTTGAACTAACCCAAAATACCAATAATTGAGCGAATCGATATCTTCACTAACTAAACAGCTATGAAGCTGACCGTGAAATCCGCTTGTATTCTGGCGCCTACAGTTTCCCAAGCCTTCTGAAAATGTGGGAAATCTTTTCTATTTGCTGTGACTTGCTGATGGCTGGAGCAAATGGCACTGTGGACAGCAAGTTTGTCGATGAACCTTAGGCGATTCAGGCCAGTTCCCTACCGCAGTGACATGATCCAGTTGCTCTAGCCAGCCTATTCAAGTTAAATAATAGATTCAGATGCCTTGGGGCTCGATTATATGAAGTAGTGTTCTCAGGAAAGTATAAAATCAGTACACAGTAACAATGTCGTTACGCCCAAGGGACAATTTCATTAGTGACATTAGCGCGAAGCCCAAGCTCTCTATTCACTCAGTGTTCACCCAGTCCAACGTCGCGTTGGAGAACTAGTGTTGCACATACTTCAACGTTCAGAGCAATCTCAGCCAAAAGCCGAAAAGCTAGCCAGCGCCAAGTAACTCCACCTGTCTAAGTATGCTTTCTAGTGCTCACTAGACCCAAATAGCACGCGCTACCGGCACTACTTGGGCCTAGTGAGCGCTAAAAAGCATGCATAGACGCTGGAATGTTAGTGCACGCTAGTCAGATTTTCGGTTTTTGACTGAGAAGCTGGACCCAATGTTATCTCACCTGGCAGATGCCACCAAAATCATGGCGCTAGCTGAGGGATCGCTCCCTTCTCCGGCTACATAAGCACGACACGAGGCCCAGCCATGTCTGGCTTGCGACCACCGTCGAAACCAAAGAAAACTCGTACCCCTCAGCCGTCGCAATGAGCAAAGAATTGAAAAAGTTAATTAAGTGGCCTGGGCGCTCCCGGCGACGCCCGGCCCCCACCGACGCGCCGGTCACGGGTGCTAACGAGACACACAATTCCGCATCGCCCAATGCCCCCGCCCCTCAACCTCCGCTCGGCCAAAACACCGAGACGCATTCATTCACCCCTACGCCACCTACTATCCCTCTTTCTGGTACCGAAGGCGCATCAGCGCTGACCCCTGGGCCTTCTGATGCGATCAGCCACGCCCAAACGCCTCAGGTCCCCCGTCCTATCCTTCAACCGCGCGTTTCTCCATATGGGGAATCTGGCATTGCTCAAGCCACCTGGAGTGGTCTGAAAGCACTTGCTGGAGCGCTGAAGAGATGTGGAGCAGAATTTGGGCCTCTTACATCTGCAATGGAGGCGCTTGTTGTCTGTGTTGAGCGTTATGAGGTGATTCTGCCGAAACATCGAAATGACCATATAAATTTTTACACATTTCCTCTGTCTTAGCTAACAGCAGAAACGCAAGAAGAATACAGGTCACTCCGGGAGAGACTTGATTGGTATTTTCGCTGCCTTGCGGAAACCTTTGGGCAAGACATCCCACCGAGTATGCGGCCGAGCATTGCCACTTTGACCAGGTAATGTGCGTTATCAACGTTCCTGATTGATCTGACCCTCGAGTCGAAGTGATTTGCAACAGGAAGTTGACTTGGTAGAGTTAAAGCAGAATCGAAGCAGAGTCGTTGGATATGTCCAGGCTCAAAAAGACACGGATGACATAATGCAAAGCTATCGTCGCATACAAAATTTGGTGGAGAGGCTGACTGTATGTATTCTACGTTTTAATAATGTCCTAATATTGACTAAGGTGAATAGTTGAACGCCAATCTTAACGTCTGGATGCTGGTGGATGAGAATTCAACGGTGCGGCACTTACAGCTAGGATTATTGGTAGGTCCACTAACCCGCCAACTGAACAGCGCTCTCGCCTCGACAGATTGAATCCCTCTCACGCAGCTTGGTACAATTCCAAAGAGGCAAATGCAATCTACCGGGACGAATGCACCCCTGAAACGCGTTTGCAAGTCCTCGAGCAGTTCCAAGTTTGGCGCAAGGACGGCAGCGCTGAAAAAATTTACTGGCTCAATGGGATGGCCGGTACCGGAAAAACGACATTATCCTTCACTCTCTGCAAGCAACTGAAATACGAAAACAAATTGGCCGCAAACTTCTTTTGTTCGCGGTTGCTTTCCACATGCCGTGATGCAACCTTGATTATCCCAACGATCGCTTATCAACTGGCGAACTATTCTTATCCATTTCGATATGCTCTGTCGAAAGTGCTTGACAAGCACCCAGACGCGCACACCCGTGCCATTTCTGAACAGTTTGAAACCCTACTCGCCGCTCCTTTCCGTGAAATTCGGGTGTCTTTCCCTGAAAACGCCATAATCGTCATCGAAGCACTCGACGAATGCGAAAACGCAAAGGAAATGGGAAGGATATTAGACTTATTGTTCGACCGCATGGATGAGATTCCTATCAGGTTCTTCCTGACGAGTCGGCCGGAACCCGAGATACGCGAACGAATGGTCCGTCGTACGGGGGATCGCAGGCGGTTCGAACTTCACCTCCACGACATCAGCGAGGCAATCGTGCAAGGAGATATACACAAATACTTGGAAGCTGGGCTCAGGGATGCACAAATCTCTCCCAAAGATTTACAGATCTTGGTTAAGCGCTCTGGCTCTTTGTTCATCTATGCCGCTACAATTGTTCGATATGTTTCCGCTTTTAACTTCAAAAGAAGTTTCGAAAGGCTCCCACAAGTATTGAGCGCGGCTTCGTCATCTGAAGCTAGCGAAAAAGAGCTTGATGCACTGTACAACTTGATATTACTGCAAGCTGTCGAGGATTCTAGGCTGGAGAAATCCGAACGAGCAGAAATGTTGCGGATACTTTACACGATTATATGCGCAAGGGAGCCGATGACGGCACATACTTTATCAACTGTTCTTGGGCTCCACGGACCTACCTCAGTAGATACTGCCATAAACCCACTGCGCTCAGTATTGAATGTCCAGCCGGGCGATGAAGTGATCACCACTCTCCACAAGTCGTTTTCTGACTATCTGTTCGACCAGAGTCGGTCCAAAGGCTTTTATTGTAATGCTTCAAGACACAACCAATTTATCGCCCATCAATCCTTCAAACTCATCCAAGCGTCTCAGCCTTTTAACATCTGCCGTCTGGAATCGTCGTACACGTTGGATAAGGAGGTTCCAAATATTTCAGAGAAAGTCCAAAGATACGTTTCTAGAGGGTTGATTTATGCTTGCCAGTATTGGAGCGCCCATGTTCAATCGGCTATACCCTCAGATGATCTGTTGAAGGAGATAGATGATGTTCTATCTAGGCGATTGCTTATATGGATGGAAATACTTAACTTGGCCGGTCGTCTCCCACACGGAGCCAGTTGGCTCTTCGATATCGTAAAATGGATGAAGAAGGTGCGCACAAAGACCCCCGCTTAAACGATAATGTATTTATTATCGAGTAGAATTTTCCGAATAGTGCAGGCATCGACCTCGCCATGGACTCCTATCAATTCGTGCATGAATATGCTTCTAGCCCTGCCGCACAAAGCACACCTCATATATATGTTTCCGCGCTAAGATTTTGGCCTAAGGCGAATCCCGTGTTTAAACGCTATTCGCGGTATTTTCAGAATTCGTTGTTTGGTTCTCCAAGTTCGAGTCATCCAAGCGCGATCCTTCCAGTCTATACTATCTGTCACCGTACCAGGAGCTTATCCCTCTCACCTGATGGGACTTTAGGGGTATCTGGATTTGAAACTGGAATGATTTACAAATGGAGCACTTTGCTCTCGGATGAAGGTACACTTTTGAGTTTACAAAACACGGGTCCGATAAATTTGCTTCGAGAACGACTAGAGGGACACACACGCGCTGTATGTTCGGTCGCCTACTCTCCTGATGGCAGCCGTATTGCCTCGGGGTCTGAAGACCGGACGGTACGGGTTTGGGATGCTCGCACTGGTGATACAATCCTGGGGCCACTAGTGGCACACGCAAGCGCTGTACGCTCGGTCATCTACTCTCCTGATGGTAACCGTATTGCCTCGGGGTCTGAAGACTGGGCGGTAAGGGTTTGGGATGCTCGCAATGGCGAGGCAATCCTGGGGCCACTAGTGGGACACACAAGCGCTGTATGCTCGGTTGCCTACTCTCCTGATGGTAACGATATCGCCTCGGGGTCTGAAGACCGGACGGTACGGGTTTGGGGTACTCACACTCGCAGTACAATCGTGGGGCCACTAGTGGGACACACAGGCACTGTATACTCAGTCGCATACTCTCCTGATGGTAACCGTATTGCCTCGGGGTCTGAAGATTGCACTATCCGGGTATGGAATGCTACCACTGGCGGTTCAAGATTGGCCCCGCTACTAGGACACAAAGGCGCTGTATACTCAGTCGCATACTCTCCTAATGGTGATTTTATTGCCTCGGGGTCTGAGGATTGCACTGTCCGGTTATGGGATGCTGCCACTGGCGATTCAAGAATGGCCCCGCTACTAGGACACAAAGGCGCTGTATACTCAGTCGCATACTCTCCTAATGGTCCTTTTATTGCCTCGGGGTCTGAAGATCGCTCCGTTCGTTTGTGGGACGTGAGCACTCGACAACAAGTCGGAATGCCGATAGGGGATCACCAGGTTGTGCATTCCCTGAGGGATATACCACACATTGATACAGATCCACGATTGTGTCAATATGCTGCCCGATTTTGGGACACCAGAGGTGGCCAGCTAACCTATCTCGGAACAACCAGGCCAATCGCATCACACCAACAGGCCACCACAAATGATCGGGGTGAAGAGTTGGGAACGTCCTCTGACATTGTTTGCCCCAACTGTTTGGGTTTAGGCTACCGGTTTCCAAGCACAGTATGTATCAAGGATGCACTGGTTACACATAGTGGTACACATGTTGAACAGTCAAGAGCAAGCGCCCAACAAGTCCAGGTAGACGACGTGGATTTAGTATCTTCATCGATTGCTAAGGCCGCGCCGAAATTTTGCAGTTGGGCATTCGACCAAGATGGATGGATAGTTATGTGCACTTCCCAGCGTCTGTTGTGGGTTCCACCTGATGTGCGGGGCCGTATTCAGCATCGGCTAGATTCGTCTTCTATTCCTATTGAAGGGACCTTGCAGCTTGAAATTCAATCGATGCTCGTGGGAAAGAAATGGACGCTCTGCTATCGTGGCTCTAATTAACTAACAGCCCATGGTTCGCTACGGGGCTCCGGAGAAGTGTATCTAATTGACGAATTAAACGACCTATTATTTGTTGCTGTCTGCCGCGCCGAAGATGAAAGTCGTCAATAGCTATAAACTGTTTTGTCGTGGATGCAGCTGAAACACGGGATTAGAAGGTAAAATTGTCCATGAAGTGCCTAGGATCATATAGGGGCGTATATCGATTGGTTATATTTCAATGAATCGGGGCAAGCGGAGTACGTTAGTAACCTCGAATAATCGGATAAATGCGCTAGTGCATCGGAAGCGTGGACCCATGTTCAATATGATAGCGTATGCATGCGCGAAAAGTAGGTCACCGGAATGGACAAACCAGTTGCAAGGTTTTGACGGTTGGCTCGTGCTTGGAAACTATTTTTTTTTGTGAAAATGCAGGAGGGTCGGATCGCGACTGCGCTGGGTAAATAAAACAGTTTTTAGAGTGAAAGCGGGCGCAACGTTCATTTACCCACATCTGTTGAAATCAAATGCATATATTTATAGAAATAAAACGTTCGTATACAAAAGAGTGTGAGTGTAAAGTAAAGATATAGTACGAGAGGGCACACGAGCGCCCTTGTTTATACCCCACGAATGCCTATGAGCCAGGCGTTCTCCTTACTGCGCATATACTGCGCATACACACATGACTCGGTTACGTGACTCGGTTCATTCCAGTACATTCGTTATATTCATGTTGTCAAAGGCTCTTCCTCTTCCGCCGCCGCTTCAACCTTTGGCACCCCGACCTGAGACAAAAGTTCGACGACCCCCTTTGCCTGAATGGCCCTCATCTCAGCATCACTCTTGGCCAGCAGCATCCCAGCAAACCCAAGCGCATTGACGCTCAGCTGTTGTGGGGTATATGCAGGGTCCGTTTCCTTTCCCTCCTCATGTGTAGGATGCAAAACGTCCACAGTCGCCTCTCTCCTTCTTGGGATTAGATGCATATGTTCAGAAGTCAAAAGCACATTATAGCTCAGTTTCGTCCCCGATCCCGGCTCGGTGGAGTTCGCAGAGTAATATCGACGGATGTATCCGACGGCTTCGTCAAGGAGTCGGAGGAATGTACCTGTGAGTTTCTCGCCGAGTTGCTCGAGCGCTTGTTCGGAAAGGGGTTTTGAGCCTGTGATAGTCGACTTGGGAAGTTCGAGTTTTTGGACTAGGTGAACATAAGGGAGAGGCAGCGGGAATAGCTTGGCTACAGTTATTGTTGTTAGTTTTCCCCACCACTTCCAATCGGGTCGCAGACTCACTCTCATCCTCAATTTTCAACCTTTCAATGAAACGCTCAACCGGCGGTCTCCTCGCGTCCTCGTCCTCGTCCTCGTCCCATCCCCTTGTCCGCATGAGATAAATTGGATGTGCTTATGTGGCTGACTTGCACCCGAGTCACTCCCGCAGTTATAAAATGCGAAGACTGGGGCTGAGGATTTTCGAGCCGCACGTACGAGTAGGTAGGCCTGTGTGAGATCGGGGGGTGAGAGCGGGGAGTCCTGTCCTCGGTATTCTGTGACCAGAACTTGTGGATAAAAATGCACAGAACAAAGTTAGGCGATAGCGAACCTTTTGTCACCATCAAAAAGTGACCAGGGATCACGCTAAACTTGTTCAGCTATGCAACACGGACCAAGTCAATATCCGAGATTTCGCACATCGCATTTCGGTACGATACGCACGCACAAGAATTACGTACTCGTCTCCATCCAATTCGTCTCTGAGTTCCCCAACATGAAGGTCTGGTACATATGGAGGCGCAAACGGATCGGGTTTATCGCGTTTCGCGAAATCGGGTGCTGGCAGTGGGTTTCTTCTGGAGGGCGGGACATATGCTTATCTCGAACTAGTAAAACGAGATCAGTCGAGCGAGAAGGGGAGAAAGAGTGAAAAGGATGCTTGCTTTGAACCCCTGCTCCTCAGTCTGATGCGTAGTTGAAGGATAAAATAGCAACGCCCCAGATGATTTTGCTCGATCGAACTGGGCCGGGATGGCTGATATAACCTCGGGGTGCTTGAGGACTGCCATTAATCTCGCACAAGAGGAGAATCTACGACGCAGCAGAAACAGTTTCGTCTATCTAGGATGTGAACCTGTCGTGGGAGATCAAAAGAGATCTTGTCCTTCCCTTTTGAGAAGCGAGATAGATGCGCGTAACCGCCTGGCGCTTTAACGAAAAGTAAACCTAACGACCATCACGACAAACACGTTCATCTTTATGTCTTTCCAGAACAACCCAGCATGGTCTACAGCATCGCTCCAGGTACCAGAGATGGATGCCGAGCTGCCCATTATTCCACGTAAGTGCCTCGAAGCGCCTCGCACCCGGGTACCAACGATTATTGGATCCCAGAACAAATACCCGGTTCAGACGTCAACTACTATCGCTTGACGTATAGCACGTTCTCTGCAATTGCCTGGTTTCTCGTCGTCTGTATGACACTGGTTCACCTATTTACTACAACTATCGAACATGTACCCGCACCTAAATTGACCCGCATCCTGAGCCTCTCGCGGACGCCGAAACCGTTACATGCGCCTCCACCTTGGCTTCCTCCCGCCCTGCATCCATTCTTCAAACAAGCATGTACAATGCGCGCCAACAAAATTGTCGGAAATGCTGTGAAATATCTACAAACGGTGGCCCTGTTGGAACTTGCGCTCGCGATCAAGAACCGGTCGGTTCTAACAGCTTTGCAGATCACAAGTCGGACGTATACGGTATGGGGTGTCGTTGAAGCCTTTCCGACAGTGAGTTGGCCAGGGTTACGAAAGTGTTGAATTTGATGTCGGAACTTGTGACAGACACGCTCGAATCCGTTTTACGCAGTTATGGTCTTGACTTGGTCCATTTCCGAGACTACGAGACATAGTTTAGATGCCTTGGATTCAGCTGGAATTCATATTGGGGTTTTCTCTTATCTTCGGTAAACCCTTACTCATTGACTCATCACTCACTTGTTTTCAACCCTTCACAAATAGGTATATCGTACTCGGCATCTTCTATCCTCTCGGTGCATTCTCCGAAGCAGCGCTCATCTTCTCTTCACTCCCAGACCTATCGCCCTCGGGTGGGAAATGGTCGATGCGCGATTACTTGCGTGGAGCATCGTTCGTGATGAGCAGATGGTCGTTGTACGAACTTGTGCGAGGTGCGGTGTACGTTTCGGGCAAACGAAGCTCGTACGAACTTTTTCGTGGGGCGCTCGTCGTGATGGGCAAACTCACCCGGTATGATCTGTTGAAAGGACTATATGTCGTGACCAGCAAATTGACCACATACGAGCTATTGCATGTCATAATTTTCGTCATTTGGGCACCTGGTACGTCTTACGTCTTATTTCTCGGCCCTTTGCAATTGAACCGATCCTAATGTTGGTGTCCAGGATTGTATATTGTTTATAGTTATGTGATCGTGCGACGTCACAAGAAGTCCAAAGAGTTGGAAGTACAGGTCAAGACGGGGAGCGGAGTAGCAGTCTTGCGAAAGCGCCGGGTCAGACAGGGCTGAGAAGAGACATTTATTCTTGAATTTTGCTCGAGTGCGCGTTATTATAACTCTGGCTGCTTTGTCGCAATCTCTTGTGCTTTGGGATCATCTCACGGCAATTGGCTGCTATGTCAACACTTATATGTATATACAGCAGCAATAACAATATCCGTTTCTCGGAAAGGTCGAGGATCACTTTCAATCGCTGGCCCGAAATATCCGTCATAACGCCATCGCCAGACACGAATGGAGGACAACTCGTATTGACCCTGGGCTGAGCCCGTTGGTATCTTTGTGATACCATACCGCTTTGCGATTAGACGTCGCTGTGTATCCGTGAGTTCTGAGAGACATGGGTAGGTCCGACGGCGGTACGAGGAAAAAAGTTTAAATACGTTCAAGCGCCTTTCTCCTCCTCTCTGGGGTTGCCCGAGCGAGGGTCTTTAGGTCCCTCGGTGTATACTTCTTCACAACTCATTCAACGGCGCTGGTTGATTCTGAGCGTTAAACGATCGCGCAGTGCACAACTTAGGAGAATCGGCGCGGGGTGGGATTGGGAGAAGTAGCATGGGTGCACGTGTGGGTGTAAGGATGCTGGTGAGAGAGATGGGCATCCACTATCATGTTCATACACTTGTAGACCTCGAGGTCCCGGGAGGGTTCATGGCGAAACGACCTGCCGACTCCTGACATCCGAGGCTGTGACCGAGACTCTCATTCCTAGCGCTACAGATATTTCCGCTCAGCCAGAGTGGCCTAGGCGCTCATCTGCGCGGTCGTCCAGATCCACTCAATCATATACGTCGACCGTGTTGGTGATCCACACGGCGACAGGTATGGTTTCCAGCGCCGCATACAGGCCATGGCTCGTGTCGCGTGTCGTGACTGTCAGAAGCATCCCGCTCGTCGCCGTTCAGGTGATGAGAGTACTGGAGGGATATCGCCATGGGAGATATGACAAGTCTCAGGCAGGGTGCGGTCACGAGACACTGAGTGGATACGTGTAATCGCTTGGCGCTTAGAGCACACATTCAACCGCTCAACGACGACCAGGATTGCTGTTTCTCATATACCTATATTATGGCGCGGGAACCGGAGATAAAAAAGAAGGACTACCCTTCCACCCAAGAGGCAAGCACTTTATAATACGATCTCGTTTGAACTAAATTAAATCGACGTGTCACTATGTTCAGGGCCAAAGCCAGCTGTCAAATATTACCTGATCGCCTATAATGTCATCTCAGCCATCGGCTGGTCCTCGTCCTCGCTACAACCGTAGCGCACTTGTTCAACCTCACTCCTCAACCCCCGCCGTCCAGACTCGCAAGTCTCTTCAACGCCTCGCGAACACCCAAACCCCCACACTGGCTTCCCGCCTCAATCCACCCTCTTTTCAAACGAGCATGCACGTCATATGCGATCGGACGTGTGGGACCTATTGTACGGATCGTCCAGACCGGGCATTACTGGAAGTCATCCATGTGTTGTTGGGACTTGTCAGGAGCCCTTTGGTGACTACGGCTATGCAGGTTGCTAGTCGCATCTATTTGGTTTGGGGTGTGACAGAGTCCTTTTCTGCCGTGAGTATCTAGCGTGGTGTGAGGTCCAACGGGAAATTGAACGGGATACGGCATAGACACGCTCAAGTCCATTCTATGCGAGCATGGTCCTTGCATGGTCGATCACCGAGGTTATCAGGTACAGCTTTTATGCCTGTAACCTCGCTGGAAAGGAGCCTGGATTTTTGGTTTACCTTCGGTACGTTGATTCCAAGCCCAGGATTATCTGTACTTGAACTCGCTGGCATAGATACACCACTTTTTATATCCTCTATCCTCTCGGCGCATCCTCCGAAGCTGCCCTTATCCTTTCGACCCTTCCCAATTCGTCTCCTTTGAGCGGGCAATGGTCCCCGTACGACCTGTTGCGTGGGATCTTCTTTACGATTTGGTGGCCCGGTGCGCCCATATTTTCACGAACCACACGCGGACTTGGGATTGACCTTTTGCGAATAGGCCTTTACGTGATGTACACCTACATGATCAAGCAGCGTCGCAAGGTTCTTGGAGGTGGAAAGGCTCGCCAGGATGCCAAGAGCCGTTTGGAGATTTTGCAGGAGCGCAAGTCAAAGTAGAGTCCAGCCGTGCCGTGGCTTTCAGTTTCGGATCTGTACATGGAAAACAAAAAGTACATAGAGCGGATTACTTGGGGTTTGATCATTGGCCTAAGCATGTCTAAGCCCGCGCATAGTTCGATCGCTTTGCTGTGAATGTTACAATCACCCCCCGACAAGACTGCTTCTCCCAATGTGACTCTGACTCTGGGCCTGACAACCACAGTGTGTATGCAGAAGCCACGCCCCGAAAACCCCAAAGCGTGAAATGTTTGGAAAGCGTTTGTTCAGGCTCCTATGCAGGCTGGCAAGGCAGGTGCAGGAGGTCGGATGAGAGCGGGAGGTACGTATTTCACTCTTGTTGAACGTGCCATTCGCCTGGGACACAGGCTCAAATGGAATGTAAATTGGTTGCGGGACCAGCACTCGATGTAATCGTCTAGGTAAGGGATCGATCGACGTAGCGTGCGCACCTCTGCCTCGATTATGTGATAAAAACAAGCCAAATATCGCCTTATTGGTCCCCCTCGTCGCTGAGATACAGCTGAAACCTGCGGGTACCACTCATATACTAACGTACGAGATTATGGATACCAAACAGATTGTCAAGTTACATACTGCACCGTTACTTCTCCGCCCTGGGCGCGAGTGATCTTCCAACTTCCAGTCTTTCTCCTCCCCATCTCTTCAATCGAAGCGAGCTTTGGACAGAGCATCGCAATTTCGCATACACACGCAGTCCACCTGGATACTTCCTCGTGGTGGCGCCAAACAGTGAGCTTGCGAAGATTCGGGGTAAACAAGAAATACGAAGTGAGTTGCTCCTACGCCAAAGGATTGTGAGCATACATACGCGGCTCTGGACATTCGGCGGCCATACCAGCTGTCCAAAATTCATTCCTATTTGGATTTCTTCCACCATGGGCGTACACTTGAGTACGCCATCCAACCCTTCCATGTCGTTGTCATCCGCCGAGTCGGGAAGTATCGCTGCAAATCGCCGAAGGTTCGGCATGCATCTGGCCGAATAGGCGATGGCATCAAAATCGAGATTATTCCACCCGCCTAGTAATCCGTCTGTGAGAGTGATGGATTGAATCTGGTCTGCGAGTTTGGAGGCTGCAACTGGAACACATATAAACGCGGGGGCCTCTAAATGAATCAAGGATGGCCAGAGCTCTTCCACCACTTCAGGGTTAATAAGCTCTAAATATTCTCTCCCGTCCATCCAGCCAAGGCCGATTGTATGCAAACCAGGGTGGCGAGTATAGAACTTCCGCAAAGAATTCCGGTCGGATGAACCAAAGAACGCGTACCAGCTTGGCGCGATTTTTCCCATCGCGCGGAACGTGTGTAAAAAGGGCAAGTAAAGATCTTCGAGTTGGTCCCAGATTACACACGGTGACCAATAGGGCCTACTATCATCATCGTCAAAATCGAGTTCTATGCTCCTGAGATTGGGGCACGCTCGAATAAGCGAGGCAAGGGGTTCGACCTGCCGTTCGTCAAAGAAAGGACCTAGGCAGAGCCCGCTTTGAGGGCGTAGTTCGGGGGTTATCAAAAAAAAATAGACCCACATATGTAATAGGTCTTCAACGAGAGATGGGTCAGGCCCTTGAACTGGTAGATTCTGCCAGTCGTATTTGGTGCATACTCGTTTGATATGCGCGATGCACTTACTGCGTGTATGAGTCTACCTTTGGGTGTTAGCTTTCCTGGGATCTGAATTGCGGAATCAAATCGCTTACCGTGGTAGTACCCTTCGCGTTCATCCAGCGAAAAATGAAACGCACAAAGTTTCGGACACTTGGTTTGCATCAACTGGATCGTAGAACAGTCTGGTGGGACCAACCCAAGATCCCACCCAAAGTACTCGAGACACGGTACATTTGAAATGACATGGTGGAGGAGCAGCCAATATTCGGGATCAGTAAGGCCTTGCGATTCCGTGTAGCTCCACCCGGGACCTTTGAAAACAACTAACCCCCGCAAATGTTGGCGGACTGAGAGGGGCGAATTTTCGGCGGTTAGTTTCTGCGAAAGTTGTCGCATGTGTTGCGTGGTGCCGATCGAAACGAGACGGTGCAAGTGAGAAAAGGCTAGCAGCTGCCATTTGTGAGACACCAGAGACGCCGCGGCGAGGTCTCTCGTAGCGAGGTTCTTGAGGACAGACCCCCAGATTTCAGATGGTAGGGGAGAAGACATATCCAAGGATGAATTGCACGAGAGCTCGAGAGGGGGGCATTATTTATCCTGTAATCAGACGAATGCGAATGCCCGGGTGGCGTGGTCAGGATCTGGCCAAGCAAAACGTGTCCTATGAGTTTCGTGAAGAAATCCAATCAAAAACAGGTATTTGATCCCATACGGATTCTCGAGACACGCATTTATAGGTGCTTTGATTTGTCAAGAATCCACCCAGCACTCGTACCCAACCGGCGCTATAGATCTGGTTTGGAGGAGCAAAAAGTTTGGACACACTGGGGATCGAACCCAGGGCCGCCTCAAGTCGCGGGGCACCACTGCTGGTGCGGCTGCAAATGAGGCGTGATACCACTACACCATATGCCCTGGAGGATTGGGGTTGCTGATCGATTGCGATCGGAGCCGCGCAGGACAGCGGACATTCAGCTGACCATGAGCATTGCCGAGAGCCGGATGCCAATCGCCTCGCCTCCTGTCCACCACCACGCTACAAGCCAGGGCCAGCTCACGACGCACACCAGGCCATGTTGTCCCGTCGATCTGTTTGCTCGGCCCCCCGACTGCTCAGAACCTATGCGACCCCGGCTGCTGGGTCCCATACGCTGCTGTTTGTCGAGCACACAAACGGGTCCGTCGACGCTGCTTCGCTCTCGGCACTCACTGCTGCCAAGCAGCTCAACGGCAAGGTCACCGCGTTGGTCGTAGGCGGCGAGGAAGGCGAGGTCCAAAAGGTGGTAGAGCAAGCTAAAAAGTGAATCTTGTCCATCCATCGTCGATCCACTAGCTCACCACTTTACCTCCCCAGACTAGACGGCGTCTCCAATGTGCTCTACACGGCGTCTCCGACATACAAGAACCTCCTCCCTGAGCACCTTACGCCTCTCGTCAAATCCTCGCTCCAATCCGGATCCTACACCCACCTTGCGGCCGCCCACTCGACGCTGGCCAAATCCCTCCTCCCACGCATCGCTGCTCAACTCGACGTCCCGGCCGTTGCAGACGTCACGTCTGTCACACCCAGCGATGACGGTTCCACCACGTTCACCCGGCCGATTTACGCCGGAAACGCCATCACCACTGTCAAAGCTCCGGCCTCGCTCTCTCCCAAGGTCTTTACCGCCCGCGCAACGGCCTTTCCCAAGGCAGCGCTCTCGGGGTCTGGCGTGGAGGCTACCAAGGTGGACGACACGCCCCCGGTAAAGGGAACCGAGCACATCGAGACCAAGCTCTCGGTCTCGGACCGACCGGATTTGGCCGTTGCGGGGCGGGTTGTCTCTGGAGGACGCGCGCTCAAGGATGCCGAGACGTTCAAGAAGGTGATCGATCCCCTCGCGGACGTGTTGGGTGCGGCCGTCGGTGCTAGTCGGGCGGCGGTCGACGCTGGATACGTGGACAACTCGCTCCAGGTAAGGGTGCTTTTTCCCGGCAAGAGTCGATCCAGTCTGAGATGCCGCGTGAATTAGGTCGGACAAACCGGCAAGGTTGTCGCGCCCGAGCTATACATCGCGATCGGAATTAGCGGGGCGATCCAGCATTTGGCCGGAATGAAGGACTCGAAGATGATTGTCGCCATCAACAAGGTTTGTCCCTCATCCAGCCTATCCTCTAGCCTCCCTCGACCCATGGACATGCTCCTCTTTCACTCTATTCGGGATTTCGTTGAATTTCTCCCGCATTCACGTGAAAACACGGTGACTAACTTGCTCCCTCAGGACCCAGATGCGCCAATCCACCAAGTTGCTGACCTCGGCTACGTCGCAGACTTGTACCAAGCTGTTCCGGAGCTCACCGAGAAACTCAAAAAGTAGATTTATCATGTGGACACCGGATTCACGGGTATTGTATTTAAACTTTTACACGGAGCGGAATGAAACAGAACGGAGGAGCAAAATCAACGCATGAAATTCCAAGCTGAGATGATAGGCGAGCTATTAGTTTCGCGTGGCCTTGATGACAACGGGAATGACGCCTCCAGTGGGTAAGCCGTATGGCTGATGCCCAAGGACGTGCAACGCCGCCCCTATCGCTCCCCCATGGGCCGTGATCGAAAAGACTGTCTTCCGAGTCAGAATGGAACCCAGCGATCGATCGAATCGGGGGTGCTCACAGGTCTCGTTTTCGGGCAAAAGCTCGCCGAAAATCTTGTCGAGCGCAGATCGAAGCCGGGAGATATTTCTCCGTGGGTTTCGCGGCGTTCTGTCCATAGTTCGTCCTAGGCACCAGGGAGCGACGGGATTAATAAAATAAAATAAGGTTATATGAAGGATTTCGTATATACCTCTTCGGTGAACCCTGGCTCGATGGTGAAATCGGGATACGCCCCCTGGATGTAGGTTTTTGTGCGCCGTTTGTCGCATGTGTGTTCCCCAATGTCCTCTCGCAAGAACTTGTTCGACGGTAAGAATTAAGAATAAAACCACGAGTTGAACGAACAATCACACCTCTACAACCAATGGCTTCACCAAATCAGCCTTGCCCCCGATACCATACAATATTCCTCTAAACGTGATATCGAGAGTTGAAGCTGCCCGAGATAGAGGAGAGGAAAAAAGTCTCGTTGGCTGTAGTAGCAATGGTTTAGGCGCCAGCATCTTGGGCGGAAGAGGGAGACAAACCAAAGGAACTGGATCTCCCCGACCAAGTTCAGTCACCCAAACATCACGAGCAGCCTTGGCTTGCTGTTTTCCCAAATCTGTGAGCTGTGGATCGGCTGAAAACAATCAAAATTCAATCTCAAGTGGAAGGAAGATCCATAAAAAGAAGAAATGAACATACGACCCCAGGTCAATTTTCCATCCCCGTTCAACATGGACCAGTGATCATCCCAAGCTTCCGTCCCATACAACGATTCAGCAACATTATCTGTTCAACCCATCGATTTGAATGTCAAGCTCTCTCTCTCTCGATCCAGGCTCTTGGATCACTCACGCCATCCCTGTCCATGTCTGCCAAACCAACATACGGCATATCTCACACCACTTGGGGCATCCGCTTGGAGTTTTGCGATACTAGACTTGAAATCGGACCAATACGTGTTGGAGGACGTGTGTTTGAGGCCGAACGCCGCAGGGTTGGGGCCGATGGCAGCCGGGTTCGCTCCGCGGTCTGTTTGGACAAAGTATCCTGGGATAGCCTGCAACAGAAACAATTCAAAAGGGGCAAAGAGAGCCGAATGATCTAGCTACCTCGTATCTAAATGTTTTCATGGTCGGTCTCTCTAATGCGTTCGGCGCTCGTTGGAACCGACTGCGGTTGGCGGGTTTTGCTAGTACGTTTTCGCACCGCCATATTTATAAGATATTCAACGGATGAAATCCGGGCGAGTAAGACACAGCCTCCATCATTGCGCCAACGTGGTGGAGGCCAGTGAGAGCATAGAACAGGATCACGTGTGCTCACCACTCATGCGTTGGGCATTTCGACGGGTCAAGCCCAAAGTTCTAACTAAACGCCCCCCTCCACGGTTTTCCGGTGATTGGAACAACTGGTGTCGTAACATAAACGGGTGGTATTAACTAGAGAGCGTGAAAGCTACATGACCGTAACTCGATGGTGTTAAATATCGAAGTACAAGAGTTACTCCTGCGTAGCCTTGATCACGACTGGGATGACACCCCCAGTGGGTAACGAATATCGGCGATGTCCTAGCACGCGAAGCGCAGCGCTGATTGCCCCGCTGTGAGCCGTGATTGAAAAGACTCGAGAGCCCAAGTCAGTATTGATGCATCGCCTAGAGTTGGATAAATGCTTATGCTCACAGGTATCGTGATTGGACAAGAGTTTGCCAAAAATGGTATCCAGAGCGGCCTTCAGTCGAGCGTTGGCTTCGTCGTCCGTCTCTCGGTGGTCTGCGGTCCAGAGCTCATCCTGAAATGGAACATGAGCTCACAGCTATAAAGAATATTATGGTATCGAACCTCCTCGGTAAATCCAGGCTCGATACGGAAACCCTCATAAGTCTTTCGAATGTAGGTCTTGGTGCGACGTTTGTCACAGGTGTGAACTCCAATGACTTCTCGGAGATTCTGAATCGAGGGCACGGCTTGTTCAAACGCTCCTTTGAAGCTAGGATAGGTGAGAACGCACCTCCATGACGTATGGCTTTACGATATCATGTTTTTCCTTGACATCTACCAAAACTCCGCTAAAAGTGATGTTAAGGGTCGAGGCAGCACGGGACATTGGCGAGGAGAATAGTTTCGTTGGCTGATCCCGAGTCAGACTGGGCATTGGTCAGGAAATAACAAGCGACACCTACAAGGGGGACTGGGTCCTTCTTGGCCAACTCAGTCACCCAAGCATTGTGGGCGAGCTGAGCCTGTTGCTTGCCCAAATCAGTGAGCAAAGCATCGGCTATCGACAAAACGAAATCAGAATCCGGATACTGTAAAGTCCGATGAATGGAAATAAGACGTACGACCCCAAGTCATGTTTCCATCACCATTCAGCTTGGACCAGTAATCATCCCACGCTTGGGTTCCATAAAAGGACTCGGCAACGTTATCTGTTTATTTCAAACATTCATATTAGTTCCACAGACAAGAATATAGACAAACTCACGCCATCCTTGTCCGTGGCGTCCGAACCAACAAACGGCGTACCTCACGCCCTTGGGTGCTTCTCGCTGAAGTTTGAAAATGCTAGATCTAAAGTCGGACCAGTATGTAGCCGAGGTGTTGGCCTTCAACCCAAACGCGGGAGGATTGGGGCCAACTTTAGCTGGGTCGGTCGAGTTGTCTGTCTGAATAAAGAATCCTGGGACGACCTGCAGAGTACATGTGAGGGATTCGGCCGAATAAAATAAAATAAACCAACCTGATAACTGAACGTCTCTCCATTATAGTCGTCTGATATAGCCTGGATGGATGCTGCCATTGCAGCCAACAATCCTGCGACCCGAGCAAAGCCACGCATGTTCGTTGATTGAGCCGGTAGTTGAGGCGGAAGAAACTCTTACAACAGCCTTTAAGGATTCTTGGGGGTCGACAAATGCGAATGTGCCTGCCTTCTGCTTCGGTGCATGTGATGGGAAGGCGAATGAGGTGTGCGGGGAGGTCACGTGTAACTTTCGCCGAGCCAATCAATAGCGCTTGCTAAGCAACGTGTTGATGAGGCTGCATCCATCGAGTTCCGGCGTCGGGCTTGGACGTACCTTGTGCTTCACGTTAATATGCCGTTACATGCTCAAAGCTGCTTATTTGTGGATACCAATTGTAGAAGGATAACTTGCGGAAATATAAGTCCATTTGGGGCACGTGGCAACCCGACCAGCTGTTTCCAATTCACAGCCAAGGTCGACCGCTACGACCCACCAGCTTCTCTTTTTGATGAATATCAATTATTAACCCTTACAGGCGTAACAATAACTGTATAAAATGGATTCTAATGGATTCAGCGTGTATTCCGGACCCGACAACAAATATTATCCTATCTTTCAAACTGGACTTTGCGCATACACGGGCATGGCAATCTGCACCGAGCTCCGAAAATTACGTGTGAAATACATGGGCCAGAGCGTTATGGCTTTCAAATGGCGGGACTGTTCCCTGCTTCAAGTGAGCCATGGTTATCAAACTGCTTGGCTTTATGGCCACCCAGATGTCTAAATTATATAGTCTCAGGGGTCGCTCGAATTACAACTGGGATGACCCCTCCGGTATCCAAGGGGTATTCCCTGTGTCCAATGACGTGTAGTATGTTCGTGATGGTGAGTATATGCGCTGTGATGGAGAAGTCTGATCGGGATAAAGGTTAGACGAATCGCTAGAATGAAGGCATCATCGAGCTTACAGGTATCTTTCTCGCTGAGCAAGGAGCTGAAAATCGCATCAAGGGCTTGTTTCAGTCTTATTCTGAAGGCTTCATCTGATTCCTGAGTGGTTGGCGACCAAGCCTCGTCCTACAACTAAATGTAACCACCGTACGTTTTAGTGGGGCGGAAAGCCTACTTCTTCTGTGAATCCAGGCTCAAACTCAAACCAAGGGAATCGGTTTTGAAGGAAGATTTTAGACCGCCGCTTGTTGCATGTCCTAAGCCCATTCCGTTCTCTCAAATTCTTCGACCAGCTTCGTCAGACGATACTCGCATGGATGAAGTGTAGCGCGATCTTACCTCCATGATGTATGGGCGAACATATCCCATACCGATTTGTGACGAAAATGTGATCTCCAAAGTCTGTGCTGCACGGGTCAATGGAGAACAAAAGAACTTGGTGGGCTGTGTAATCCGCAATTGAAATCGGAATCGGGATAAGCGAAAGATAAATGGCGTATAGGGAGCTAGTTACCAGTGGTACGGGGTCATATCGTTGGAGCTCTGCAGCCCAAATGTTCGCAGCTTTGCGTGCTTGTTCTTCGCCGAGCTTCGTGAGCTCTGCATCCACTGTAGACGCGTTAGTGAGCATGTTTAGTTCTCACCGCCATGCCCATACCCAGCGTATTTGTCCCGTCGCTATCGACGCGAGACCAGTGCTCATGCCAAGCTTTTCCCCCGTGCAGCTCTTGTATCACGTTATCTTATACAACGCAGATACAGTCTCATCAGGGTCACTATTCAGACGATCTAGGAGGCATGGACTCACGCCAACCTTCCCCGTGACGGCCGAGCCAGCAGACAGCATACCTCACTCCAGGCGAAGCTTCCGTTTGCATTTTCGCAATTGATTTTTTGAACTCCGTCCAACAAAGCGGAGATGCGTGGTTCGTTAGCCCAAATGCAATGGGGTTAGGCCCGATCGAAGTTGCGTCCGCCTCGGGATCAGACTGAACAAAGAACCCCGGAATAGTCTATACGGGAAGATATGAGGCCCAAACCCATTGGAGCTCATTCAAGTTTACCTCGTAGCTGAATCTTGTATACAGTTGTTTCAATGGGCCTGACGTCATGGTGGTCGGGTACAAGAGGCGCAACGCCACTGGCCACGCCTGGCATCTCAAGCGCCAAGCTGGAACATTTGAAATGCCATTATTACCTCAATCCACAATCGACCACGACTCGGATTGTTGTCCAACTTGATCCTGCACCCTCGCCATCACTGGTTTGTTGCATAATCCATCAACAACCAAACTGTTTTATCACGAAAAACATCTAGGCTGCCACTACCTAAAATTGCGTTATTCAAAGAAGATTAGTTTCGGCACGGTATCGGAGCCGAGCGGGCATGTATTTGTGGACCGTTGGATAACTAAAGGCACGTAATCATCTCAGCCTATTTGACTTATGCATGGCTAATACCAGATGTCTACAGCTCTGTACTTCCGAACCCCTGCACTAGGCTGTACGATTATCCAAGTTATATCATTTGGTGTGTGTATCTTATCCATAATCTAATCTTTCTTCACTCAGTCATTTTCCGGGGTCGAAAATAGTTATATCAGGTACAGCACTTGACATATCGGCTTTCAATCTGCTACGTCTTGCTACTCCAGCTGCTCCATACTCGAAACAACTCGTCGTCTTCTGACCCTGGAACATGACTGCTCCGCCAGCACGTCCACACCTCGGTTTTCGGCCGACTTCTCATTTTTCAATCATAACGGCCGCTCAATCCAACTCGGATTGGGCTGAGGATGACGCATGGGACTCTGGATCCGACGACGACAAACCACTCTCACCCCCTGCACGAAAATCCAACGCCAGTACACCTGCGCCTCCCACACCGAGCAGGAATGGGACCCTGAGCGCTATGCCCACCATTTCTAGCGGGCTCTCAGCCGGATCAGCCGGATTATCTACTGGCAGTGCTGGATTGGGAACGGGCTCTGTCTCGACTGCGCCATCACCGCGCAGACTCGGTCCCAACTCGAGCACGACACAAGCACCGCTCCAGACCGCACCCATACCGTTCAGACAGCCCAGCGGACCTACGTCGTTGAACACTATCCGCGCGAACAACTTGCGGAAGCCGACGGTAGATCTCAATCCACCAAGTATTGGATCGGGCACACCAAACTCGACCTCGTCTAATGCCGAGCTTAGCTTTTCGTATACGCATGTGCATGCCCCATCGCCTAGCTCATATCCGCCCGCTCAAGATCTTAACAATCTCAGTTTGGCGGAGACGGCGTCCGTCGGAGGAAATACCACGACCACGACCACCGACGAAGAAGGACGAGCAAGCGTGGAAGTACCGAGTCCCAAAGGGCGGGGATGGATGTTCATCAAGGGTCATAGGTCCGGAAAAGAGACCAACGAGGAGCACGAGCGGGAGAAGGAAGGTTACAGGAGATGGGAGATGTCCGCGAGCGGGTCTGTTGATTTCGGGGGTATAGTGCCAGACGCACCCGAGTCCGACTCGGATGATGGCGGCATGGTCGTTGGGGATCTGGATGTTGATATCCATGGGGGTGGTCCAGGAGATATTCGGCGAGGGCAAAACAAGGGCAAAGAAAACACCAGGCTGGATTTTGCCAGAGCCAGTGAGGAACGGAAAGGCGAGGGGGAAGAAGGAGGCAAAATTGAGGTCCCGGAGGAACTAGATGATGAGTTAACTCCGAGGGAAAAAGAGGGCATCGATGCTATCAGGGAGGACGCAGACGAAATCGTTGCCGGTAGGCCTACCGTACCATTTTGAACCACAGTGCTGATTCGACTTCTTTCCAGATCCGTTCAGTGTCATCCGTCGGTCGAATCCTTACGGGCACGAATCGGGCTACAATAACAAACCCCCGCCACCACGCCAATCACCTTCTCACGTAAAATCCCCAGAACGCCCTACAGATAGTCCCTCAAAACGGACATCGCGGACGTCATCCGTTCAAGGTAGACCGGCCTGGGGATCTGGAGCAGGGGCCGGGTTGAATCGAGGAAGGAGTGTGCGAACGAATAGGAGACATACGCAGTTTGTCGATTGTCTATCAAAGGAGGACATTAACATGAGTTTGTTTCCCAACTCCAATTCCATTGCACTTGAGAAACTGACGCCCCATGTAGCTGAATTAAAAAAGCTTGCTTGGTCCGGTGTTCCGCCTCATCTACGACCGGTAGTTTGGCCACTTCTGTTGGGGTACATCCCGTTGCCTTCGTCCACACGGTTACAAACATTGCAGCGGAAACGGGAAGAGTTTAGGAATCTCGTCAAGTAGGTTACCTAGTTTAATATTTCGGCTGTTTCAACCTGAGGATACTATCACTACAGAGTAACTTTTGAACGAGAACTTGACCAAGACATCTGGCGTCAGATCAAAAAAGATGTCCCTCGAACGAGGCCGGGCGTGCGACTATGGATGGAGCCTGGGACGCACCAGGTTAGTTTATATTCACGTCTACGCCAATCACGGTGGGTAGTGCTAAAATTGACTACAGAGCCTTGAACGCATACTCTATGTCTGGGCAATTCGACATCCCGCGAGTGGATACGTCCAGGGTATCAACGATTTAGTCACGCCATTTTACCAGATTTTTCTATCAGCTTATATTGGTACGCCATAGATTGGCCTGACCTTCCGTTTGCAGGGTGTTGATAAAAACGGCCATTTATGTAGATGCTGATCCAGAAAACTATGACCCCGCCTGTCTTCCCCCACACATCCTTAACGCGATTGAAGCCGACTCTTTCTGGTGCTTCTCGAGATTGTTAGACGGAATCCAAGATAATTATATATCTCAGCAGCCCGGGATTCATCGCAGTGTCAAGAGGATGGCCGAGTTAGTTAAGCGGATTGACGGTGAGTGATCGCACGGTCCTTTCCCCGTAGAACTCCGTTTACCTCCGTCTGTAATATACAGCCCCACTTGCAGCTCACTTTGAGTCTCAAAGTGTGGAGTTTATGCAGTTTGCGTTTCGATGGATGAACTGCCTGTTGATGCGCGAGATTAGCGTGAAAAATACTATCAGGATGTGGGATACTTATTTAGTAAGCTAAATCTACTGCCTAGTTGAAACAGATGAATATTGACGCATCATGGCAATGCAGGCCGAAGGAACAGATGCTTTTTCTCAATTCCACCTCTACGTATGCTCGGCGTTTTTGGTCAAGTGGTCAGAGAAGCTTAAGGCAATGGACTTTCAGGTGCGTCCTACAGCCAAAAGTTTTGCTGTATTGGCTGAGTATATGCTTGTTCAGGGAATCATCATGTTCCTTCAAGCGCTTCCGACTCAATCTTGGACAGACCATGAGATAGAACTCTTATTAAGCGAGGCATTCTTGTTAAGTAGTGTGTGGCATAACGCGCAGAGTCACTTTGGGTGAGGATGTAGTGGTGGCATGCCAATTGTTTTTTTTTGCTTTGGAATCTGTTGTAGCTCCGCTTCGCGCAACCTGCTAGAAGTCATCGAGCCCTAATTATTCTGCATTGTAACATAGTCTTCCCCCCTTAAAATACACCCACGAGAGACATCTGCCGATTACTGAGTCCAGGACTCCGTTTCCTCAAGATAACCCTTAACTATGCTCTGGACATCCAACTGTGGAGATATAGCACAAGCAATCCATTAGAAACAAGTGGGTATTCTGTTTGATTTTCATCCAGCTGACTAGCTGTGCAGCCCAAGCGTATAGGGTTTGATTGCATGCGTGACATCTCACGGGCAGACGCCTGTTCAACCTATTCTAGGACATATATCGTGTTCAACGTACCAGACCAATTCCACAGAAACCGACCCGCCCTGTCTCAAGCTTAGGCTCGAATGAGCAGACCGGCGACTAGCCAGGTGGTACTTGTTAAACGCATTGGCGAATCACTGGAACTAAAAAGAAGATTGGGAATAAGCAAAAATTTGGGAAGCAAAAATCAGTGACACAACTATCACTGACGAGGCTTGGAATGATTGTGGTGTGTAGGTACGGCGCTTACGATGGGTCATGGTGGCTGGGTGTGTTACCCCTCGCGATTATGACAAGTTCAACTCGTAGCTTTAATTATGAGGTGATATGGCATAGATCATAATTTGAAAGAGGCCAATTTATGCATATCCCACCAATCCAGGTCCTTCCGGGGTATTTCATCCAGTTTGACCCAGAAACAGACCCTACCCAAATCGGCCCAACTCCTCCTGCGTTCGGCCTCAAGCGTCGAGAATCCGAATATTATTGGTCGGAATTCAAGAGCGACATTGCAAAACTCCAGTCAGCTGCCCCCCTTGGGGTAAAGTATGCTGTCTGTTGGTTTGGTAGACACGGCGAAGGATGGCGTAAGTGCTACCGAGAGATTCAGGTTGACTGAATGCTAATTCCAGCTATAATTAGATAACGTAGGAGAGGCGAAATATGGGAGAACGGACTGGGATAACCACTGGTTTCTCCTCAATACGGACGGGAATTATTTGGGGACGTGAGTGGTTTTGTCTTAGCATTTGCTTGATCTCGAGCCATTACGAAAAACCTTTAGCTGACGCGGAACTGACGGACCTGGGGAAATCCCAAGCTGCGGAGGCTGCAAAGATCTGGAATATTGAATTGGCTCGTGAGGACCCCGTTCCATTGGTGCGCTGAACCTTGAGCAAATTTCACCTGTACCTCTCAATGTCATTATTCAGCCGAGCAAAATATTTTCTTCGCCTCTTACACGCGCAGCACAAACCTTGGAAATCACGTTTGACAACGTCCTGAAAGGGTGTTTCATTCGTCCCTATATAATCGAGGTATGATTTGTCACCTAGCCATCTTTTGATCTCAACATCAACACGCCCGAAGGATCTGCGGGAAATGATTGGGATGCACACATGTGATAAACGTCGTTCCAAATCATTCCTTCAAGAAACGTTCCCTGATTTCGATATTGAACCTGGTTTCACTGAAGAGGTGAGTTGTGACTTACGGCGATCCCATAGTTAAAGAAGCATAGGACGATCTCTGGTCCTCGGCTTCTCGTGAGAGCGACGCTGAGATGGAGCCTCGGCTCAAGGCCACTCTTGACAAAATATTTGGAGAGCTGTTAGGAGTGAATGATACATGTAAGCATGCTCGAGTCAATCAGACACATTTCTTATTGGTGAATGAGCTAGACTTCTCAATTACGGCACACAGTGGCACAATCGCTGCTACTCTGCGCGTGCTCGGGCATCGAGAATATCGCTTGCCTACTGGAGGATTGATACCAGTTGTAATTCGGGCGGTACCTAAATGATACAGGACGGCTGTAGGTTTGGAGGATAGGTATTGTTGAAGTGAGAATATGAATGAATCAAGAGTAATTCCACTCAGATAATTTGTTTGATATTTTGCTGGTGCAACCTTTGGTTCGCGCCTCCACAGCGTTGAATCATAAATGCGCGCATTCATTCAGAGGGTTCGAAGGTCAGTGCATCGATCCAAGTGAGGGTCTGATCCGCAAGTAGTGCCATGATATCACTCTGGGGATCTACATTGAAGGAGAGTTACACGCGAGACTTCTGCTGATTGACGGCGAAATTTCTGGCCCAGAGGGTCGATTGTTGCCTTGATCGTGGATCAGTTTCAACCTCCGGCCCCTTAGATCGGTTCCTCTTGATCGAGAGGGACACGTCAAAGCGAAGAGTACGTGACCTAAGTTTCCAGCATAAGGAATGCGAAGCTATGGTGTTTATGATCCGTAGCGGGTGAGCACCCTGCAGTTGGGGCTGCAGGAAACCCTTGTGCGCGTGGATAGAACGCAAAGTGGCGATCTGCATAAGTAGCTGATTTTGGCGATCCAATCCAAAAAGTATTTCAGCGATGTGGTGTAATTCTCATTGACTCAAGAGAGGTTAGCAACATTGCGATGGGTTGAATCTTGAGAAACAAAATAGCTTCTGCCGGTCTCGATCCGGCGACCTCGGGGTTATGAGCCCCGCGCGCTTCCACTGCGCTAAGAAGCTATATACGAACTCAGGCGCAATGTCAATTTCCTAAATAGAAACTGTATGATTTACTTTCCTTTTTCTCCAGCTCACTTTAACGGCTAAGACGAATTTGTACTCAACAGATATACCCCGGAAAGCATTGATCATTAAATATAACCCATCAAACGACAACTGGTGGCGGCGGTCCCTCATCTACCATGCGTCCATTCAAGATACCCTTTCCAAATGCAGCAGCAACAGCCTCAAAGCCATTCTGTTGGACATTGCTCGTAAAGACTCCATGTGCGTCTGCAAGACGCTCATTTGTTCTTCGAATCTCGCGAATGACACTGTGTTGACGAGCGCAAATCGGGCATTCGATGTCCTGATCGGGGAGACACCTATGAAAGGATCAGTACAATTCCAGAATACCCTCAGTAATACGAAATCCATACTTCTGGTGATAGCTATGCTTGCACATGAAGTGTATGGTTGGCAAGTCAAGTGGATGTCCGCAGGTCGAGCATCTCGTGACATGGAATACTCGGGGGTGTTCTGGATCCGATAGTTCTGCAATCTCTTGGACCTTGTCTTTAGTTTCTTTCCGATATGATTCAATCAAGCGGCGATCCTGTATGTCAAGCCTTCGTTAGCAGTCTACATTTGATCATACAAAATCAGACGTACCGATTCAACCTCTGCTCGACTCTCCCCAATCCTCGCGACCAGCCATTCCTTCACAAGTCCAACGCTCGCAACACCATTCCTAGAAAGGATCTGGACAACTCCCAGAGGAGGCATGATGTTCCTTTGATGGATGATGCTGAGAATCGTGGTCACATCTCCCGAGTGTCGATGCAACAATGTGGGAGTAGAGGTCAAGAACCGAAGAACAACCTCGTACAGGTGAGGGTGAGCTGGCCCGTACTGTTCAAGCTGGACTAGAACGCGTTGAGACGCCTTCTTGCTCTCGACCTCAGGGTCCAGTCCAGATCCAGGAAGCGCAAACAGGTCCGGATCCTGAGCCCGCTCCATCCAGAACCGTAGTACATCCTCGTACATCCCCATTTGCTCCCACAATAACACCAGGCCATCCGTGAATCGATAAGTCGAGCATAGTATCAGCGCGTGCATCATGTCGAACGGCAGCTTCGGGTCTAGTTCTCCTGCGATAGTATCTCCACCGCTTCGAAGCACTCCGATCGCCTTGGTTTTGTCGTTGGCAGAAGTGAGATACAGTTCAAGCAGTGTATTCCACACAGCGACTTGTTCGGGAAGTTCCGATTCGAGCTTGTGCAAGCTGTTTGGAGGTTGATTCGTGACCAGACCTGTGGAACTGACTTTCTGTCCCCATCGTCGTTCCGCAACGCTCTCGAGGAAAAGAACGAACTGTTTCGGGTGAGCGACGAAGTGTGCAAAGAAGGGTCGCGGAGAGGGAGGCGAAGGCGGGGGAGGTGGGCTGGGCGCTCGAGCTGGCGAAGGAGCTACGGACGTCACGGCCGAGCCTGTTGAGGAGTATGGCTGGGACATCGAATTTGGTGACATGAGTTCCTCTCTTTTCTTGATATCCTTCGGCTTTTCTTTATCCCTTTCTGTTCGGGTCGTGGATACGGATGAAAGTGGCGGTTCCAATAGGGTGCGTGCGGGGGTGGGCGGGTTGAGTGCTCCTTCGATGTCCACCTTAAGAGTCAGTTTGGGTGCCTGAAGCGACCCACTACAAAGTTCGACTAGCAGCTTGGTCGTCTGATCTGGCAGATGTTCGAGGAGTGCTCGACCGTATCGGCCATATTTCCTCAGTCTACAAAAGCAGTAAGATGTTGCTCAAAAGAATTTGTTGAGGGAACGAACTGCTTCAGCGCCCATTCCTCGAAGGTACTCTAATGCTTCAGCATAGTTCTGTGCATCCTCGACCTGGATTCGCAAATATTCCTCATGCCGAGCATATTTCTTGGCCAGATATGCGGCGTGCTCAAAGTAGCCGGCTTGTCGACAAACCCGAATGGCAGTATCAAGGTCAAAAGGGAGCACAGGCGCGGATGGAGCCGATTCGGCACCCTGCAAGGAAAAAGGATGTAAAGTACAGAGCGTTGTTAGACATGATAACGACACACCTCTTCCGACGACGAAGGTCTTTGCACTTCTGTCTTGATGAATTGATCCAGCCGCTCCACGTCTTTGAGCTTCGTGTATGTGTTGAGCAACAGAGTGGTATGGTCCGCATTTGCTAGCCCCCGCGAGTGCAAGACCTGGAGGTATGTCACAAGATTCAAAATTCTCTGTGCATCCAAAAACTATCCCCCAACATCAATATAGACCCGGAAGGCAAGCGGGTGTATTTGGGCCTACCTTTCGAATCACATAGCTCGGCCTCACGAACCCAACTGTTTGAACATACTGGGCCATTGCGCCATCTCCGTCCCCCTTTCCATACAAGAAATCACCATACACCCTGTGGATTTCTGCCACCCCGGCTTGATCCACGCCTCGAGCTTTCGCCAGTCCTAACGCCATGACGAATCGACCCTGCCTCTCCATAGTCTGGATCATCGTTTGGATCGACACCTCGGACAGTCGAATAAGCTTTCCATGTGTAGTAAGAACGTGAGGAGCATGGACAGTCGAGTTTGGTACAGGTGCACTAAAAACGGCCTTGATCCCGCCAGAAAAGGCCCCATGCCATGCGACGAACGTCAATTCCGGATCGAGGACAGCCACGCGAGAAATATCTGGCCCTGATTCGGGGTCTTCGGTAGCGTGATCATCCCGGTTTGAAGGAGCAGCGGATGTTTTATGGGTAGATGCACCAAAGAGTCGAGCGGCGAAATTTCGGACGGTTGGGAAAGATGAATCGGCCGTGGCAGTGATTGGCGGCGAAACGGTAATAACGTACGGACCATAGGTGTACGCAGCGGTTTTCTCACCTACATTCAACGTTGGAAACGGGAAAGGTCAGAAGTAGAAAAAAATATACCTTCGTACGCGTAACTTCGCCCTCGGACTTGCGACCCACACATGTACAGCGCCTCTTTCCTCGCGACGACCATCTGGCCCGTGCTAGTGTGCATCGTTGCGCATCCCAGATCCGTCCCAATCTCGTCCACCACCGTCGGCGCTTGAGACTTAGCTTTGGGTCCAACTGGAAGGCTATAGACGTGCGTAGTGCTGACTATGAAGAGGAACATCTCGCCCGCCTCGTTCGGGTCGCTAAACCCTAGGCCAGTTACGGGTTCGCCATTGCCTTCCATGACTGTCCTGGGCTTCGGAAGGCCACTGCCAGAGGATATACCCTGGTCAAAGTGGCGATACAAAAGAACTGTTCCGTCACCCAGGGCAATAGCAAGATGAGATAGTGAAGAAGTCAGGGCGATACACATGACTGGGTGGGGTTGGCTGGTTTTGATGGGCGCAGAACGTAGCAAAACGGGTTGTGAAGGATTTGCGGCCTTTTTATCTGTGTGCTCAAGGTCCCACACTTTGAGTTGGAGCAATCTCGAGGATGAATCGTCCTATATAATTGGTGTGAGTAGGTGACAGTTGAAAGAATAGCCTCACACACCCCAACCGTGACAAGTATACCCTTGCGTTCGACAGCATGAGTAGCCCGGCCATTAGGATAACCAACCCACGTCTTGGTTGGCTCAAACGTTCGATCCAACAAGGAGATGGAACCATGTGTGTCGGCTAGAATCACGCCCAAACTCGTGGATTCCACGACGGAAATCTCTTGAACATTCTGAGGTTGCAATTAGTTAAGCCGCGGTGGATCATGTCCCAAACTTACGCTGAATATACTAGGGGGATTGGCCAAGTCGGTTGCATCCTTAACTTGCGTGCTGCTGAAAAAGTCGAATGTCCTATGCTAATAAGAGGTTAGAGGCGGTGCGATAAATGACAAGTTGCACGTACCGCCGGCGCGGGTGCATTTGTGCTGCTCGCCATGGATCAGGCTCGTGGTCGTCACACACTCAATTGAAGCCACCGAATGGCCTGCCTGCAGTGGTGGGGAGATTATGGGAGGCGATGGATCACGTAATGGATCACGTCACGTGTTTGCAACCCCGTCCCTCAGTGAAAGCTTGATTATCCAAATGAGCTGGAGTAGGCTTGCGTGGCTACTCGGGGTCTCATTAGGGCTCGTTCGCCGGGGTAGCCGTGGGTAGCCTTGGAGCAGGGCTGGTTAGAATCCGAGCGGCCATCTGAGCCTACTGTAACTTACTTAGATCATTGGGGTTTTGTCCTGTTCACCCAAAACAACTGGAGCGCAATTCTTGTTGCGAGGGTATTTTCTCTGGTTATTCAGTGAGCCTGAAATTTTGCATATTTGCTTGTGCTATCCGTAAATTGGTTCAATTCGCTTTGATTCTATCCCAAAGGGGCTTTGCCCCGCGCGAAATCCCGCACCTGGAGATGCAACATATATAGACCATTCACTCCCGGCAACATATACAGTTAAGATTTGAAATCTTCACGCAGATCCCCTATCTATTCCTATTCCGTGCTCACCAGGTTAATGAGCATAAGGTGAATTGTAGCTATACGCTCGACAAATATCCGAGAGTCTAAGTAATCTGGTGAGTGCTTCCAGTACCGCTTACGATTTATCGTGTTTTACTCTGACGATAACTGTTGGGGTTCAGTGTACGAGCATGTAATGCAGTCGTGTGACTCTGCTTATGTATGGGCAGCTGGAGTTATAGTTATACACCCTCAGTTTTTGTTAGCATTCGTGTCTGGAGCGTAGTACAACATTATCTACAGCTCCGCCAAAATTTGACCTGCCAAAAAGAACCAGTGCTACCCAGATCATGAGTGTTTGGAAGCGCTCACTGGCTTCTTCAACTTTGGGGTTTTTGCGGAGTGCTACGCGAGGACCTGCAACCCACACGAACTCAAGTCCCACTTCACCGGACCGCCTCCGCATACTGAGGAGCCGGAGTCACAGAACTCGCCAAGAGGACTTCTCAAACTTCGTTTCCATTTCGTATGTTCCCAGAAGCGAATCAACCACGTGAACGGCACCTATCGAAAACACGATCTGAACCCAATTGGATCATGTCAAATCGAGTTTTGAGCATCCGAAATCCTCGTAGACAACTCTTGATTCGGCGGTTGGATGAATTAGGTAGATCTTGAATAACCGAATTAATATATGAATTTTCTCGTGTAAGTTTCCATGTATTCCAACCATATTGTATATTTAGCGGTTGTTCTTGGATGTCATGTCGACAAGATGGGAACTCATCTAGGTAAAAAAAAAAAATCAGAGCATTAAGTGTTTTCATACTTCTGATATAGAATACAAATCTAAGTTAGAAAAAATCGTACTTATCCGTCTTTCCGTCAGATGTTGGAACGCCCGGCCTTCGCCCTTCAACCAAAACGTACAGTAACTGAAGTGTAGCTGGCGGTGCGCTACCGACCAGCACCATAACTGGCTGGTGATCGCAATCGATGCAAGGTTGGGTAGCAAGGAAGGTTCTTCCGATATGTCCATTAGGTATTTTGAGCCAAACATAAGCTAAGAATGCGCCCAAGAATCGTCAGTCGATGGCGAATATTGAATACCTGGGGGTTGCAACTATGATTTTGATTTCAGTCTCTGGCAATCCTCACGAGGACTTAATTTTCGCCGGAGCCTACACTCACGTATCTGGCTTACGACAGTCGCCAACTTTGATTGTGCGTTCACATGGGTCAAGTTTCGCGTTTACTCAGCAAAAACCTGTGGGGGTAATGGTGTGTAATTAGGCATAAGGAGGGGTAATGAAAACAGGGGTGTAGTAATGGTGTCATTATGCCAAATTACACTGGTGTAATGGGATAATGACAGATAATTATGTGTCATTTCATGGAATTACACCATTACTACACCCCCCTGTTTCATTACACCTCAAGTTTTTCCTGAGTATCAGCCCAGATGTGATCGTGAGTTATCGAGTGCTGGATATGCGGGGCGAAGGCATCAATTTGTAGACAACGTGTTATCCTAAGCTCAGTTGCAGCTCTGCGGCCTATGTTTCCTAGGATACTGGTTAGAACTTTTACTCTTCAAGGGATCATCGATATGGCTTGAATACCTCATGGTCGACCGCAAAACGTGTTAACTTAATCAGAACAGCCCTTGGTCAAGTAGTTTCCAAAATGTTACCACTTCGGTTATACCTTAGCCTATACCGTAATTAGACATAAGTCGCTTTGCTCCCCATATCACAGTATTTCAAGCAAGGCATTATCTTTGATCGGCCGGCGGCTTCCGCTGAGTAGAATATTCGAGGCTTTACTTCGAGAGGAGCATAACGGAAGCCTCCTGGGAGCCGGCTCCCTGGGAACAGTGGTTGTGGATAGAGCAACTCAATCCTAATGCAAGGGACACTGGGAGAATGGGGACTTTCTACGCGTGGAATTTCTGCGGAGCTACGTTATTTGGACTTAGCTCGTACAGGCTGCATAACACGTGGACTCGCCCTCAGCCCCAATCTATTATGCTAAGAATGAATTCACGTGGATATATATGGAAGAAGATATATTGGGGTAAGGCTTCTGAAGATCGAGGTGTTGTCTGTACACCAAGCCCTAGACATATGGAATCCCGTCGTACGCTCGAGAATCACCTTGCATGTCGACCCATTGAGACAGTTTCGCCGCTATTATCACAATCGCTCGACCAATCACCGCCTCGATGTTCGAAGAACCGGGGAGCCAAGATGCTGAATCCTGATTGTGATGGCTGTGATATCATTGCGACGACCAGTCGTAAAAGATGAAGCAGCCAGACCTGTCCTGTTAAGCTATCTTTACAACAATTCTCCGAACTCTTTAGACCTCCAAGCGCATTGAATAGTGAGCACTCTAATTCTCTGGCTCAAGAGCCCTGGAACAAGTTCATACGCTAAATCTAAGCCGAATTTTATCAAAGTACCGCACTATTTTTCGGCCTGCCGTCCAGTCGTGCATTTGAACCCAAATTTCACGTCAGCAAACAACGCCTGATAACCCCGTTTCCTGTTCAATCCCTGGGTCTATTAACTCTGTACCTTTTGGGGGTTTCGATACGGCAGTGATTCCAGTTGCCCCTAAGGGTACGCATAGCCATCTCCGGCTTCGCCCACATTCGTTCAAAGGGAAAGATTAAGCCACGAATACGCTTGATCGCAGGCTATAGCCGGTAACGTTATTTGCTTGAACCGGCTGGGCGCTTGAATCGGGATCTGATGAGCTCCAGATGTATGTACGAAAAGGTTGAAACATCAGCCTATGTGCAAACTAAGAGCTAGCGCTCATATTCTAGGTTGAGCGTGAGCGGAACAGCTTTGTGACGCGGTAGAAATTTGACCGCACCCCATGCGACTATATGTGAAGGGAGGTCGAGTTGTATGCTCGAGTTACGTTCGATAGATGACACGAGTGCCTATATATGCTGGCCCTAAGTTCTCGTACTTCACCAGCCGCTTTCTCCTCTCCACTGTCCGCTCTCTAATCTTCGAACGTATCCTAAGTCTCCCAATATGTGCGCTGGAGTAAGTTCCCTTATGCCACCACTTCTGGCATTTAAGCCATCTAACTATACATCGCTTTCTTTCTCTAGCAGACCTCTTGCAACGGGAGCTGCGGCACGAACACTGTGCGTAGATTGCACAGTATCTCTCCCACATTATCGACTTATTGTTTTATTTATTTATTCACGTAGTGGAGTAGCATGTTTGGTTCGTTGAACCTGTCGCAGGGTTGGCAGACCAAGGTCCCAATGTGCAGCCCTTGCCCTCCCCCAATCTGTGTTCCAGCACCATGTCCACCATGCCCACCCCCTTGCCCGCCCGTTTGCCAGCCTATCTGCCCGCCGGCCTGCCCGCCAGTGTGCACGCCGTGCCCGCAGCCGGTCATGAACGTCTGGTATGAGCAGACACTCCGTTTTCAGCCCGGCTGGCAATTCCCTGGTAACTCGGTAAGCATTCAGCCGCATATTTCACAGATGATCCTGATCAAATTTAGTTTGGATTTGGATTCGGTAACGGATGGTGAGCATCGGCCATGCGTATGCTTGTATGCATTTGACACTTGGTACAGTTCTCGCCCGGGTTGCTAAATTCAAGCACAACAAAGATGTGACATTGTTACCCGACAAGATAACCACAAATTTAGCTTCTGTTTCTGTTGATCCCCTGTGGGTTTATACATGTTTTTGATCCATGTCACCACTCGAATTATATGATTTGAATTGGCTACTTCGTAAGTCTGGCCCGATTGAAAAGACATGCTAAGGATACAAAACGATATTTTGACCAGCACTACACAATGGGATGTTATCAAAAATGTGAATGCTAGTGAATATATAAGCTTGCTTCATTGGGGAACAAAATTGCCAGGCAGTAGCGATACCTAATCCCAACACATGAGCAAAAAGTTGTATTCGTGACAAATCAGTTAGTTTTGTCGATGATTTATTCGAATAGTTTTGTGCAAGCCCTGCAACAATGATATGTAATCATTGTCTATTATGGCGGGCAGTCGATTCGGTAGAGCTGCAGTCCAAGTACTGAGGGGGAAACGCCGGTCGCGCAACAATGCGACTCCCTGTGTCTGTCCACGATCATATCGTAGTAGCTCCCGTGGTTGCGTGTGGAGTTTCCTTCCCACCCGCCATTTTTTAGTTGTTATTTTGTGCGATCCAGCTGTAGGTTGGGGCCCACCCGATCTGCGAGTCGCACTCGCGGCTCAGTCTCCCTGATTGTGCCCGAGGCGGATACCGACCAATAGGTTGCATGCGGCACAAGCGCCAGGCGCTGTGCTCAGTATACGGACATATTGAATATATCGGGATACTCTGGCAATCTCGCCACTCGTATGCTTACTATAACGTTCTACGACGTGCGAGAACGACTCTTATGGTATGTATAGACAGCGCATTCCCGCTCCGTAGGTAGTCACATGCACAGTTAATATATCATCATTTACTCGTCTTAAGGACACTGCGCTACGCGCATATGCTGCATGATGTGCGGCATTGATTTCCACAAGTCGCACAAGCGTCGTTCAGGGATGTAGGGAGGAAAATGGTCCAGTTCGGATGACGGTTTCTTCTGCCTGATCTTCGGTTGGTGTGAAAGCTTTGGTGTTGATGAGAGCTTATGTCATTGTCACAGTTAGCTAATTATGCTAGTTAGGTTCTTGAAGAATACGGTGTGATGGGGGTGGCACTATGCCACAGATGGGAAGAGCAAAAGTTCAATACAATTAACAAAATGCCCACTCTGGAGCTTTCTTGGACACACTCCACGCTACCCATCCGTTACAAATGGTCTCTTTCCATTCTAATCTATCTCCATCTCGCTCCCGTCCCAAACTATCCACTGCTTTTTGGCGGGTTTCCCACTCTGTGCACATCCTCCTTATTTGACTCGAGACGTCGCTGGCCGCAAACCCGATCATAGTATTTTCTGTCGATAGCAAGTCAAGAGCCTGAGATACTTCAAGAGCCTGCTGGTTGGGCAGGCTTGCGAGGATCAGCATGCCGATACGTCCTTTATACTCCTGGGTCTCAGAGAATGAAATCCTACGTGTCCCCGCAGGAGCCCTGCAGAGCGGAGAGCGTGCATGAGGCAACGCGCATATATACCTTGAAAGGTTTTGGAACAAACTCAGCATCCAGGACAACCAAGTAACTTGGTTCACATCCGACTCCCAAAACGGTTATCGCATCGGCCTTTGAATTGACAAAGACGACAGGGGGATATGGTTTAAAAAACTCGTTTGAGAGTTTTTGAAAGGCAGGATGTGAGGTTATCGCTGGTGCAGTTGACATGGATGACGAGATACGGTGCTCTTGGGCGGGTGACCGTGCGGAATCATCCTGGTGGGTGCAATTTACACGATGTAGCGTGGGAACTGAATCGTCGACTCCATTGCGGTAATCACGGCGCTTGTGCATTGAACCAACAATTCACTTGTTCATCGGCCCATGGTAGTTGCTTGCTCGGTGACTGGCGTCCCAACAACTGGCCGCACTTTGATCCATGGTACCATTCCAGGAAAGGAGGCAGATTAACATCGAAAGTTTGTTGGACACTCGTAACCCTCGTTTCATCGAGTTGGTCCAAGAACAATATATAATACCAGAGCACTAGGCACTAGGTTTCCAGCCATTAGACTTGGCAAATGAAGTCATCACATCGGCGGCCTTCTCAGAAATTTGGTATATCGGGGTTGTTACGAACATGCCTGCGCCAGGGAAATTCATTACGGGGATCATTTGAAGATTGGGCTACAGTCTACATACCTGGAATATCCGGGAACGCGCTCGCATCCACCACTCGCAAGTTAGACACTCCTCGGACTTGGAAGTCTTTATTCAAAACCGCATTAGGATCTAGACAGCATTCTTAGCTCGTGCGCTTGTGGCAATGCAGGTAAGAAAACCTACCATCGTCGGTTCCCATTTTGGCCGTGCAGCATACATGGTGGCCCCACGTGTTCTCCTTCAAGAATGCTCGAAGTTGATCATCGGTCTGAACTGCCGCACCCGGCCAAATCTCCTCGATGGTATGTCCACTCAACCCAGGTCGACTCGCCCACAACGCTCGGCTCTTCTTCACAGCATCCTTCAATACTTCCAAATCATTGAGATCATCGGCCGTCTGAAACTGATTCTTGTTGATTTCGAGCCCATCTTGCGGGTCAGAGCCGGTCAGACGAACCCAACCTTTGGAGGACGTATGTGCGATGAGAATAACATTATTGAATGTGTTGCCGATATTCTGAGCGAGTTCTAGTGGGTAACCGCGGAAATATCCCTTGAAAGCTCCGGGTCCCCACATAGACCAGACATTGAGATATGGAAGCGAAGGAGATGACTTGTACGCATGCGCATACACTCCAGGACCTGTCGAAGGGATTTGCCTGGTTAGATCCTAGCGCGGTCTGCATAGGGTTGACCCACCGGAACTATATACATTCTTGTGGCCCCCCAAAGACCATTCCTTCAAACACGGGTCTGAAAAGGTATCCCCAAACAAGCACCCGTTCAAAAGGGTATGGTTTTGTTTCAGCCTCCATACAATCGTCATCTCGATCCGATCCTGCAAATTAGTGCCAACACCCGGGAGATCTGCAACTGTCGAAATATTGTATTTGGCAAGCTGCTTCGAATCACCAATGCCAGATAACTATCACGCGAAGTGTATTAGTCGCGGCTGAGAATAAGATCACTGTGCGCACCATCAAAAGCTGTGGTGTTTGGAACGTCCCAGTGCTCACGACCACCTCATATTTCGCTAGATACTGCCTAGTCTGCAACGTCTTCTTTCCGGCGAAACCCCTAGCCACAGGTAGAAGCGCAGCCCCAGACGCCGCTTCGACGCCATACGCACGAGCCTTTCCGGTTGAATCCGCACATGTCAGAATTTTCGTGGCCAACGTATCGGTCGCAAAGCTCAACCGCTGGGGAAGCGAAGTGCGGGTATTGACCAGGTGATCTCGCACCGACGATCGGTTGTGGGCGGCGTCTTTGGTGATGATCACAGCCGCGCCCCCTTCCTTGCCGTCGTTGAGATTGTTGTTGTAATCTGTTAGACCGACGGGCAGGACGGCTGCGATGATATTTGTTACAATATCGATAAGCTGGAAATCTAGCCATCTGGAGGAACGTAAGAGTGATTCTACAACTAAAGAAACGAGCGTACTGTGGAGAAAGCAACAGATTAAGAGGCGGATAATCCGTCCAGAGCCACCCTTTGTAGCCGTACGAAAGCGCAGCGCCAATGAGCTCGGGAACATATTGATTCCTCTCGATCAAATTGGTGAGGTACCTGCGCATGTTATTCGCCTGTACTTTGATCAGTTTCATTCCTTTAACTTGGGGCGAGCAATACGAACCGACCAACTGGAGTCCTTGAACCGAGCAGCCAACGTATCGAGGTCATAGTCATGTGGCCGAAGGTGAATGAGCGCATTGTGGACCGTGGATCCGCCGATAGCGGATGCTCGTGGATACCATTTCTTGACTTCGGGCTAGAATCACACAGGGGTGCCGTTGATACATGGTATAAAAACTAAAATAGACCTTCATACCTGACCTGGAGGATAGTGTTGCACGTAGTAGTCAAGTGCCATTTGGGGATCCTCATTAGATCGAGCGAGGTATACGGGGATGGTGGTGTTAATATTGTTCACGTCATGTCCCGCATCAATCACGAGTACTTGAGTACATATTAGATTCATGGAGAGTTGTGTAGCGCTAAGAGGTCACCTTTGAAGCCGTTAATGGCCAGGCGCGCTGCCAATGGACCTACGACAGCTATTGTTAATATCAAGCCAGTGCAAGTACAGCATCGTGCGCACGTACCTCCTCCGGCGCCCGCACCGACCACGATATAATCATATTCGGCCGATGCAGAACTCGGGCAGGCTGCAAGTGCAGCGGTGCAGGTGCGTAAGACGGCGGCGCCGATACTAGCACCAAAAGCGAATCGCATAGAATGGGACGAGGGATGGTGATTCCAAGTGCTAGATGAGCGGGCAATTTTATTTGAATCGGCGCAACGCTTCGCAACCGCCCTGCAGGAATCTCGTGTCTAGTTATGCAAACGAGCCCTAGGTTCGATTCCGTGTGATTCATAGGACCATATTTTAATTTGACAGCCAAGCCAGAGTAGTACCAAGGAAGTTGCCAAGTTGTGGTCGCTTCAAGGAGCAGCGGTTGAATTCCACTGGGGGACAGTTCATGAGCATGCGAAGACCGGGCCATGTTCCCCGACAGTGACAACCCGCGCCCATTGTCGATTCCGAGATTTGCAGAATCAAGTCAAGAGGCACGAGGTAGGGAAGGCGGAACACCTTGTGAGGCGAAGAACATACTGCGAGTCGAAGCCCGATTATCATGTGACAAAATGTTCGGCGTGCAATCGAAGCCTGCGACTGGATGGGCTTAAGAGTGCTGATCGCGGCGGAAAGATTCCGGCTGGGGCTGATTGTGACACAGCACAGGACAAACGTCGACAAAGCCTGACAAGCGCCAATACGTGCATCCCGCGTGCTAAACCACCACATCCAGCAGTACCCAAAATTGATATGGACAAAAAAACAGGTAAACCAAAGGAATACTTGGACCGCTTCAGGGGGTATTTCCGGCGTAAAGCTCCCCCCGTCTCGCCAACTACTCCTCAGTCGTCTGCTAAGCTTGACCCCAAGAACTGCCCAGCTCCTCGTTCGCACACTCCTACTTCATCCTCCAACTTGAACCAATCCATAGAACCAGATGACCAGGCGTCACAGTCAATTGTGGTCCCGGTTGTGAATATCACCACAAGCGACATTCCACCTACACTCCCAGCTCAGACACCAGACCAATCCATGCACCCACCTTGAACACATCTTGTGATGAGCTAGAGCCCGCTCAGGGCGTGGCTATCACTCCAACCACGACTCCATCGCTTGTGCCAGATGTTGCGCAACCCACGACCCCAGCGCTCGCGCCAGCGGTAATGCGACCCACGACACCAGTTTCTCTGGCCCCGTCCGCAGGCGGTCGGTCTGCGGTTGCATTGTGCACACCACAACCAGATGAAGAATCAAGCGCAGTCTGGTGTGGGTTGAAAAAGTTTGCTGGAGTGCTAGCCAGGTGCGGGCAGCATTTTGGGCCACTCAAGCCCGCGATTGATGCCTTGGCAGGCTTCGTAGGGAAAATAGAGGTGCCGATTACGATACCATCCACATTGGAAAAGAACTCACTCTTTTCTTTGGTCGGCTAGGACGTCGTGGAAATAAACGCAGAGTACAAGAGAGTTCGACATGATTTGGACTGGCTCTTTCACGATCTTGCGGGATGCTTTGGGGGGGACATCCCTCTAGACATGAGACCCAGTATCATCAATATCGCGACGTGAGTCATTTCACGAGACCGTGATGTCTCTAATAGTCAGGCTAGGACCCTCGAAGCTGAGATCGCATTCGTCCGTCGCAAGGTAAACGAGAGTATGCTAGCAAACGTTTTGATACACGAGGAGCACAATGAAGTAGTGCAATGCTACGAGCGTATCCGAATATCCTTGGATCGATTGGTGGTAAGGCCGATAGGATATATTCGGAAGTATTGTGGTAACAAACATTCACGAATTCTAGCTCAATGCCAACGTCAAAGTATGGATGCTAGCAGATGAAATAGCAACGGTGGGAATATGAAGAGTCGACCCACCGAGACGATAAACTAACCAAAGATGTAGGAGGGGCGCCTCGAGAAACTCAATCCCGCACATGCAGCTTGGTACAGCTCTGCCGAATCGAAAAAACTCCACCGTGATGAATGCACACCCGACACACGTGTGGAGGTTCTAGAACGCTTTCAAGTTTGGCGTGACGATGCAACGAGCGAAAGGATCTACTGGCTAAATGGCATGACCGGAACCGGCAAGACCACTCTATCATTTACCATGTGCAAGACGCTCGAGGATGACAAGCGACTAGCGGCCAATTTCTTTTGTTCTCGCCAAATTCCAGATTGTAGCAAAGTAGACCGAATCATACCGACGATCGCGTATCAAATTTCAAGGTTCTCACATCCCTTTCGATATGCGCTCTCCGGAGCGCTCCAGAAATATCCGGACGTACAAACAAGACGACTTTCAGAACAATTTACAAGGCTCATTTATGAACCCTTGTGCGAAATAAGAACTTCGTTGCCGGATAATCTTGTGATTGTCATCGAGGCACTCGATGAGTGCAGTGACTGTGACGGCATGGATCAAATCCTGCAGATGTTGTTTCGACATGCACCTAAACTTCCGATCAAGTTTTTCTTGACCAGCCGACCGGAGCCAGTCATCCGCGAACGCATGCTGGGTCGGAAAGGGGACAATCGAGATAAATTTGAACTCCATTTGCATGAACTTGATCGATCGATCGTGGCCGGCGACATCAAGACATATCTTCGAGCTGGCCTGAAGCCTGTAAACCTTACACCGGAACAAATAGAAATATTGGCCGAGCGCTCTGGGGTTCTGTTCATCTATGCAGCGACCGTCGTCCGATTTGTTGGTGCTCAGAACTTCGCGAGAGGCCATGCTCGGCTCCGTATGGTACTCCAAGCCTCCACATCCACTGACGGAAATGAAAAAGAGATCAATGCGTTGTATTCCCTAGTTTTGACCGCAGCATTCGCAGAAGATTTGACCGAGACAGAAAAGGACGAGATGCGACTGGTGCTTCGTACAGTCATCTGTGCGCAGGAACCCTGACCGTGTGCGTCGTTGCGGGTCTACTAGGGCTTGAGGATGCACATTCGGTAGAGGCGGCCTTGAGCCCTCTGCGTTCAGTGCTGAACGTAGAAAGAATAGGAGATGTCATCACGACACTTCACAAGTCTTTTTCCGATTTCATGTTTGAGAAGGCACGCTCCCAAGAATTTTACTGCGACCCGCACTCGCACCACGCATATCTTGTGAAGCGATCCTGCATCCTCTTCAAAGAAATCAACCCACCTTTCAATATATGCGGCCTCGAGCTTTCTGGCAGGCCAGATGTGGATGTGCCGCGCATCGAAGACAAAATTAATGAACATATCCCAAAGCACCTGCTGTATGCTTCTCGGCATTGGTCTAGCCATTTAGAACTTGCATTTCAGTCGCCAGACGTGATGGAGGATGTTCATCAAATGATGTCCACAAGGCTATTGGTGTGGATGGAAGTCATGAATCTAACCAAAAAACTCAGGTCGGAGGGAATGCCAGTCCTGCAGAGAGCAAGAGAAGTAGCCGAAGTATGTTCTAAAAACCTCGCGTCGACGTGTATTCAGGTGCTGACTCGGAAATAGCGTGCAGGTTATCCTACAGAAACGCAAGATTTATTAAACGATGCTTACGGATTTGCCGATATGTTTTCGGGGAGTCCTGCGAAGCGAAGCACGCCGCATATCTACATATTATCGTTGCCCTTTTGGCCAAAGCAACGGCCTGTTTCGAGATATTACTCGGAGCTCGTCCGACGCTTTATGAACCCCACGAGAGCGCGGGTGGATTGAGAATAGGACCTCCCCGCGCCAGGTCGCAGGGTATGCAGCCCTCGGAAGAGCATGTTATGGTTCTGGATATTCTACTCCAATGTCTTATTTATTTAATGATTTGATCTCGTTCACGCGAGTGCCGGCACAGTGTGAAGATACCAATCCATCAAGCTCGTGGTTCGGCAGCCCCACACATCGCAGGCAAATCAGCTGCAGATTCCGTGCTCCGGAGAGCTCGGAGTTTTCAGTGAGGTTGGCTGATTATATGCGAGACAATATCAACTCGGGAAAATAAGCAGGGGTCTTAATCCACCCCGTTTTTCTTGATGCTGCCCAAGCAAGCTATGGAGTGACAGCACAGTGATGAGTAGCTATGGCGTTAGGCGGGACAGCAGGTGAATAATTGTTCTTGGAGATCATTCTAGGAGGATTGGCAGATTCGCCAATTGGCCGGACGTCTCCGGTTGTTGGCTACTCAATGGCACATAGGTTATGTTACAGAAGCACAATGACTGCTGCATGACACCTATACATTTGCAGCTACCCTTTCAGGGGTTGTGAGGCGCGGGGCATGCCCCACATATCCATCCTCTCTTGAATCAAAGCAGTGACCACTGTCAGTGTGTTCCTCGGAGTCACTCTGGCAATTTATGAGCACTGCTAAGGCACAGGCAGCCTGAAAACTTGAGGCTAGGAAGCAAGGATTAATACTTTTTGTTTTTTTGGATGGGTAATGCTTGCATGGATGGTGGTTACTTTCTGTCCCCTGATGGTTGGAGTGGTCCAGTGCTTTACCGTATTTCGTCCAGAAAACTCCGCTTCTGGCCTAACCATGAGGCCATTCTTCACCAACGACAGAGGTAAGGGAGTGCTGGACTGGAAGAAGACGAGTGACCTATTTTCTCAACAAAAAACTACCAACAGCACAAGTATAAAGTACAAGTCTCTCTGGTTTAGAATCCGCTTCCCGCCACTCTCAGTCCTTCCAGCTTCTTCAAGACCTCACCAACCGTTCGGTCCAACTCTCCGGCAATAGCCTTTTGTTTTCCGGAAGGCAACATAGCAAAACGTTCGCACAGATCACCGTCCACCACCGCTTTCACTGGCACATAATACCCGCGATACGCTAGGTGGTCTCGCCCGACGAGACTTGCGTGCTCAGATCGCATATGCTGCTCCAGCGTGGTGATGAAATCAACGTCTTCCTTGCTCGCAAGGGGGATAAGTACGCCAATCGTCCCATGTAGTCCAGTATAGGCCACGACGTCCCGACCACCGGGGACAAGCGCAGTCTTGTGTACACTCGTGACGATGTCTCCAACGTTGAAGTGAGCGAGCAGTTTGGTCTTATGCGGCGCGCCGTGAAGGAACTCTCGTTCGTGCATGATCCCCGCACCCGTGGGGTCGTCGTCGACCTGGGCCGAAATGTTTGTGGGTAATCGGTTGATGAAAATGTTGCCAAACTTGTCTCCGGCCGCGACAGTATCATAGTCCACCATTACGGTAGACGTTATCCAGCGAGCAGAGGTGTCATCGGCAAATACGAGCAACCGATTGTGATCGGGTTTATAAGTGGCGTAGTGCACGGATTCTTGCATATCGCCAACAATTATTCGCGAGCCTTGGCTGTTGAGTGTAATGATTGCGCACGAGAAATTCTAGCAGGTGAATTAATATACAAGGTATTGAAAGTTGATTGCGCAGAAACATACCTTGTTTTCCGATTTCCTCAACAATTTCTTCTTGCCCATCTCATATATCCTCAGCGCTTTCCCAACACCAGCACATAATCGCCCCTTAATTCCTAATAAAGCCAAGGGCACGTCATCCACCTCGGTCTACCCCAGCCAATCCCTATCAGCCACTGGACACGTCCAACACCCCAAGTCTACCTACTTGGTGCAACAGCTCCAGTTTTTTGCCCTCCTCCAAGATCCTGTACGTCCGCAAATACCCCGACGTGCAACTTCGAGGAGAAACTAGCGTCGCCTTGGCTGTGCCAACGACCAAGAAAAGTTCGCCCTCGCGCGCAGCGAATGGAACAACTGCAACGGAAAACGCTGCTTCGTTGTTGTCCAGGTCGATCTTAAATAACGTTTTAGGCTAGACATTTGATTAGGCACATGATCATACTCAGCCCTGAACATACTTACCTCTTTGGGGTCGACAATCCGAATGCACGAGCCCCATTGGCCAGCGTCTGCCCTCGGAAGGCCAAAGGTCTCCGGCGCAAGGTTGGCCAACTCCTGATCAACTTCTTTCCCAGCAGCCTTCTGGATCGAAAGGTTCTTTCAGGCACACTGTCCCGAGGACAAGATTGCCAACACTCACCAGCTCCGCCAAACGCTTCTCTTTGGCTTCAGCTCCCCACGTTCGATGATCGCTCTCAACAATGTAAAACAGCTGGTGTTGAGGATGCACAGCAATCTTTCGAGGAGTATATGACAGGGGCATGGTCACTTGCTTGAGCTTGTCGCTCAGTTTGGGTATCTGGAAGATTCTGAATATCCATTCTGAATTAAACGACTGTATACATGGGAGACAAGGATGAAAAAGGCTTACCGCAGAACGCTTCCAGCAATTCCAATCAACCCCTCTGGACACAACTCGGCTGAGAAACTCCATGCGTGATCCAAATTTTCGTAGATCAAAGGTGAGAACCTCAAGAGATTTTGATAGGTATAGTTTAACCACGATCGAGACGAAAGTGCCAGAATACACGTGTTTCGTTGAACGGACACACGGGTAAGACGCACCGGACGAGTGCCCAGGAATCTAAATCCCGAGTCGAATTAGGCATGAAAAGAATCACGAATGGGACACACGAACCGTGTCCTAGTATCAGTCAGCTGTCCATTCACCGGATCTAGCACCGTCCTTAGGAGAACTCCATTTGATAGCCCGATATTCACGAACAAAGTCGGCATGTTTTTATCGATACTAGCATCCAGCATCTCGGCGATACAAATCGAGGTGGGAGGTGCAGTAAGCGCCTACAATCCCATTAGGGTCGAAGCCATCGATGTAAAGCTCAGTCAAGGCTCACCTGTAGTGAAATGGTCTCCAAGGTTGAATCCGGATCGAGCGAGATGATTCGGACCGTCTGGTCCTCACATCCAACCGCCTGTGGCTTTCTTAGCTTTCCGTTTCCGAAATATCAGAACTAAACGTACTAGATATGGGCTACGTTGCCTTCCTTCAGGAACCTCCGCAACGCTCATGCACACGACCGCGCTTCCGACGGCGCGCATCTCTCCATATTCCTGATTTGGTTTATATAAGGTTTTGCTCTTCAAAAATAATGAATCATCATAAGAAACTTACTTGGAGGACCCCATTCAGATCCAACTCAAAGTACACAAGCTCGCCCGAGTTGAGCGCGACGCACACCTGCCGCGTGTTTGTTGTGGCCGAAGCCACTTGCCGACCCTGTGGCGCACGCCATTCCGTGACGCCACCTGCACCACCTAGAACAGTGACGTATAAGCATCGAGATCTCAACCCGAGGTGTGAGGAAAGGTCAGAATGAAAAGCAATAAGCTCCAGCGCCTCGGCGTCAGACAGCAGTTGGAACAGGTTCGCATCATGTTTTTTCCTGACTGCTAACTCGTGCAGCATATCTCACCTTGCCCTGGTCGAACGTGCCTAACTCCACCAGGGTGGACCTGAATTAGCCCGCCGTTGTCGGACAGCTGCTGGACCGCCAATGTCGGTGCCGAGCTCAAAAACCCAGTATCAGACACTTCTTCAATGGTTTCACCGATCGAGAGGACCAGGGTACCATTGACGAACGATAAGATAATGTAGGTATCGTATATATCTGCCAACAGACCAGCGCTGAATAAATACCTGAGAACTGTTCAAGTACACTAAACTCACCGCCCTCCCGGACTTTCACGGTCCACACCCCGTTTGGCACACCTGGAAGCTCGGAGCTCACGCTTTCCTCCACTTCCAGCCCGTGCCTCAACGTCCTGAAACTACTCCTTGCTCCTTTTCCACAGGCAAGATAGAACTGGGGCGTATCGCTCTGTAAAGTTGCGGGCGCTAAGATGGCATATCAATCAACTGTGCCAAAATCGAAGTAGATGAACAGACCGCCAGAAGTAGGACCAAACAAATTGAGGACTTTTGCATCCACAATCGGACACAGGCTGCTCATCTCGTCCGCAAGCACGAGATTGTCAAGAGGATGAGGCGTAAACCAACATGTTGGAAGTGGACCGGGGTTCATGCCGTTGTTGGTGAATGCCGATGATGAAAATTCGGGTTCAGCGTCATCGTCGCCAAGTTTTTGGAACTGGTACAAGTGACTGTACAACGACTGCGTGTTAGTGACACATTCTTTTGAATCAAGGACGGCAAGCAAGCCCAGCCACGGAAGCGGCGTGAGGAAGTAGGATAGAGACTACGTACTGATCACCTCCCTCAGCAGCCACGAACAGGAACCCACTCTTCAGAATGCAGATACTACTTGCGATCGGTACGTGTCGAAATACTTGATTGTCATCGTCTTCACCACCTCTTCCTCGTGCTCCAGGGTCACTTTGTACAAATCCCCCAGCTCGGACTGGAGCAAGAAGAAGAAAGCACCCTATCGTCCCATGGCTCCCATCAGCCGAACCGCTTGCAAAACCCAAACGACAACGCACCTTCATCTTGTGCATGACCGCACTCGTGATGATCACTCCCCTCTTGTCGTCCCCTCCCCATACACTTCGTCGCTTTGGGATTGGTACCCGATGCCCACTGCCGTCGCTACCGTCCACAGGTCGGTATATCACATAGTCTTCGCAGCATACTACACTCCACTAGGTCCGTCGAATGCATTCGTCGTCGCGCTTTGCCCTCCGGGGACTTGAACGAGCAAGTTGGCGCGAGGGTCCGTCGGCTCTGAGTGTTTGCGCACGACATGGTTCAAACCCAGATCCAGTTCATAGAACGTCAACATCTAGTTTCGTATTGCACTTAACCTTCCATAGATAACCGAAAATGGCAAGAACTGAACGCACCTTTTCCGCGTTGCGAAACGCCTCTCCCGTTGGGTCCGCGTCGGACTCGGTATAGTCCACCTCCAGCGCTGCAAACAGCGGGTTTTCGAATCCGACGTCCACTCCCACTATGGAATGGATAATCGCCCCGTTCCGGTGAGCCTCCAGCGGACTGCTGATGGTCAAGTTTGCCGCCGCGTCGCGATTCAAGATATACACCAGCTTTGACTTTTCCACAGCCGAGATCATCACCGACCGGCCTTTTGGGTCCACCGCCAGCATCTGCCCAGGTACGATTCGACGCGAGCCAGACTTGCCAAACGTCTCTTGTTGGAGTTTGAGGAAGCTGTTTGTTTTTGGGTCGTACTCGAGCACGACGATGCGGCCAGAGTCAGAACCGACGATGCAGTAGTCTGCTCCCGGTTAGCGACGAAACGTGGCCTAATTGGCATATGGCTTGCCTTTTGTCCCTCCGGTGAGCCTGAACGCAGCAATACTCCGAATGGTGCCAAACGCATCTTGGGCAAGTACTGTGCTGACCTTTCCCGACGACGAGTCTGGCCGGAGCAGTTCGAGGCTAGTACCGCGCGAGACTATAATCTCCTGCTGTCGGATGCCACTGAAGTTGCCGACGATGGCCTGGGTGATGGCTGTCGGCCCCTGGAGCGTGAGGTTGTAGAGGTGCATGGCGGTGGCAGAAGGCAAACATACAAACAAGCGCCGCGGTGACAAATCAGTGATGACCAAACACGTCGCCACCCACTTCTGGCCTCCTGGCTCTGGCATTTTAAAATGCGAGTTGTATTCCACGAAGTAAATGTGGTTACAACCATGGGCCTTGTCTTTCCTTTATTTGCTAACACTGCACTCCGCGAGGTCTTGAGTACGAGTACAACCAGTCTACCAGGTCTACGCGATTCGCACACCATAGAAAGAATCAAGCCCAAGCATGGTCAAACAAGTCAGGCCGTTCGGCTATCGAAGGATGTGCCAGCGACGGCCCACCTACCAGATCCAACGCAGCCTACAGATACGGCCCTTTACACACTACAAACGCCAACTGGGGAGGGCATGATAACTTGCTCTTGCAGGCTTACTGACTTTACAAGCGGATCGTGAGTGGTGGTAGGCAATATATCCTTGACCGAACCAAAATCCATCGAGCAAAGGACGCAGGTCACGCTCTGATTTCCGCCGGAATGGAAGCGGACAACGCAGCAAAATATGGGCGACATTTTTCGGATGCTTGTCTCGTTTATGCATTTCCCCAATCAATTTCCGGTCTCACTCTGCCATAAAGGGTTGACACAAGTGATGATCCTTCGCGGGCTTTCGTAAACAGATGGTGGTTAAATCTCACCCTGAATCACCTGTTTGGTCGTGTCGGGAAACAATCGCTTGGAATCAGATATAAATAAGATGCTTGAAAACGAGCGCGCATAATTGGCCAGGTGAGCGTCCTTGAAGCAGGGTGACGTACTACAGGGACCAGATTGTTGGCCCTATAGTTCCAATAAACATATTCAGAACCGCGCTTGAAGACCGACAAATAAAATGGAGAATTTCTTTCATTCTCCCCAGATGTGATCGCGAATATTCCATTCGAGACCTCAACCTTGTGACAGGTTTTCAATTCGATGAGCTGGAAAGTGTTTTGACCCTCCAGTCCCAATTCGGTTTAATGACCACCTTGGGCCACGCCGGGGTACTCTCCAATAGAGTAATTACCATTTCAATGACATGAAATATTATCATATGCTTGTGTGAGGAGTCATGGACTTCCAGAGCGTACGGCGTGGCTACAACCGACACGGCAACTGACCGCCGTCAATCACGTGAGCTGATACTGGCATATCTGAATCAGATTCGTTTTGAGACCAACGTGGCTAAAGCTGTACACCAAGCCACTGTCAAATGAAAGTGGCCATGTGGCGCATCAGACACGACATGATACCAGTGTAACTCCGAACCGGACACCGAACCGGAGGTGAACTCATTCGATACGAGAGAGGACACGGTTGTACTACTAAATAAGTGGGTGGATAACCAGTTTTAGAGAACTGTGCTCTTCCACTATCATATTTCTCTATTTGTACATATGGAAGTCACCCCAAGGGCACGGTACTCGCGAAAGATGATGGGATTCCGGTGGCTCACAAAGCCTACCCAACAGATATCATAAATCGTCTGACTCATTCGTTTGTTGAATCAGTTACACGTTCTTCAATCACTATATGACTTATTCTCCGATGCAAACGTCGGGGGGGAGTAGATTGTTCGAGAACTCGACGCCTGAACCAGTCGCGAGTAAACAATCCAAGGCGTGTGCGAGCGGCTCTTGGCCCAGAGACTGCACTGAATGCGCACTAATAAAAGCCCCTTCTCCTCGCCTTCTCCCTGCTTCATAAACTACCCCCGCTCTCCAAAAAATAGTGCACATCCGCAATGGCCAGCCAGTCAACTCGCTGGTTCTCGATGTCCGAATCTGGCCGGGTAGTCTCTAGCTATCGTACTGAACGATCCCTATCGCAAAGGGCATCCACCTCGACGATTCAGACGGTCGTCCCTGACATCACCAAGATAGATGACCAGGGAAAGGTAGTCGGGTTCATTTTCCAGACTGACAAGGTGAGCAAGATGAACCGCCCTGATTGTACGTAACATTTGAATGAGAGCTAACAGCTCTTGAAGCGGCGCTCGCTCATCAAGGCTTTGGGGCTCGACCGGAGACCGGAGAATGAGGAGCGCAGTGTTTCAAAGGCAAATTCGAATACGTTTTCGTCAGAACCACCCTTCAGCCAGGTACGGCACTCACTCTATCAAGCCACCGGCACATTTGTCTGACAGACGGCTCTTCAATTGTTCTATTCTGCACAGAGCTTATACAGCTCTGCTTCATCTGATGAATACCCCTTCTTGGTCAACCAGTCATATGCATCTTCTAATACACCAGCCCTTCTCGTGCGGCATCATCCCAATATATGCATTTCGACATCTTCAGGAAGCGCCTAAGCGCAACTTCTGCCAAAGCGTAAGTCACTCCTCCGAGAATGGTATGTTTATGGGACTTGATATCCTATACAGCCAGCTTACCGCGAGAAAGCTGAGCGAGGTGGACTTTGAACATTTACAGCGCCTACACATATTCCAAGGAGCTCACCGAGCAACAGCAGAACCGTCCTCAGCGGTGCAACCCTCCCAGTCAGCCGAACCAGCAGCCGCGCCCAGACCCTGCTAAGAAGCCCACCGGGAGCATGGGGCTAAAACGTAGACCAGTCACGGCGCATAGGTCAAATAGGTAGGCTCTACTTTGTGTGGGCTGCCCACCAGAGGTTGATTGGTGCTATATCTGCAGCGAGGAACGGGCTCGCGATAACCTTGTCGACTACCAGTCGTCGTACATCCGTGCCCCTCCGCTCAAGCCGCTTCTTCTCCGCGGTACGTTTCCGGCCCGTGCTAATCTCGTGGTTCGAAACGCCCAAGGATCATCGCTGCAGGTCCATATAGACCCCCAGGTGAGCGAAGCCGCAGGGCAAAGGATCCTCTCGAACGCTTCGGAGGCGTCACGTACCGTTAAATTCCGTTGTCCTACTCCGACTCTATCGTGTTCAATACCCACTAGGCCTTCCTTTTTCCATCAGGACATCATCACCGACGGCTTCGTAATCGACGGGAAGCTAGTTGCGGTGAGCAGGACCGGTGGGCCTCGACAGGATGTTTCTACCAACCCCATAGGCGGGCCTCCCACTGTCTACTCAAGGTAAAACGAGAGCGATATGGGAGCTGCTACCAAGTAGCTCACAGCTGCTCTAATTATATAGGCTTACTCCCGAGAGTCATGCCAAACTTGGCGACCCAATATCCCGGCCACCAATCGAACCGCCTAGTCTCCGCAAGTCTGATAGCCAAGATACAATCGTGCCGTTGACGTCGTCAAAATCCACGGCATGCAGAAGTATCATAGCGGCCGAGACAATTCTCGTCGACGAATCGAACGATTCAAATTCGGTTAGCGAGCCAGATCCATTCGAATTTGATCACGTCACCGATGTATGCAAATACCCCAACACGCCTGACGATGATGACGAATTGGAGCTACCGTTCGAATATGACCAGCTGTTCGACTGTGCACCCGAATCTGCAAGCATAGGATCCTCTCCTGGGCTCTTTAGCAGGAGCCTACCGTCGTCGCCCGAGTTGACCCCCGCTGACATCAATCTCTCGTTCTCCGCCGATAGTGCTCGATCCGACTTCACCACGGATCCCACCAGTTTTGCTATCATAGTTTTCGCCCGTACTATTCGCGCCGCCTACCAGATGCTCCAGTATTTTTTCATCTTTATCGCTATTGACTTGTTTGTTTCATTAACCTGTCCATCAACCCAACAACAAACGGAAACACATCGAAAAAACAAAAAACCAAAGAGCACTTCTTCTCAGCCTTTGTAGTAAATTGGGATTTTTCGGGTGACGCTTCGTTGGTGAGTACGGCTTTGGGTATCTTCAGCTGTGACTGAGTGCGTCCGGAGATGTATGCGGATGGGCGGTCGGCACTTGCGCTGCTCACAAGAGTTGATCTGGTCGATGTAAAATAGAAAAAATTGAATATTGTGAAATACAAAGTATGGCTCGTGACCGCCCTTAATCTCTCTTACCAAAGTACCTTTCCGCCACACAGACGTTTAATTATATTGCTAGATTATTTTGAACAATAATCGTCGTTTTATCCTCCACCATGTACCAAATTTCCATAGATTATGATCGTTTTAGCCACTATTGAATACCATGACGTACTGAGGACATATACAAGGGTAATTATGCTCATGTGCATCCCCTACATAAATTCCTTGTAACTTGAGTGTAGTAGTAAAACCCTGGTGTCCGACAGCTGAATTATTAATGTGTACCATTGTTCTATGGGATACAGGCTGTAGTTGAACAAGAAACAACAAAGCGATAATACAAAATTAGTTGATGGAATGGACCAATTACTCTAGTTGGATATAATTGATCACATAGGTTTGCCAAACTTGAGCCACAAACTTAGCCCCATCAACATAGCTTTGGGTGTTTATCAAGTGCATAAGGTAAGACTGAAGCTCGTGATGCACATACCCCCCTCCTTCGATTGCTTTTCCCCGCAAACTCTACAATGTGATTAGCGATGCCAATTTTGCCATACAAGTGACTCACAGCCAATGTATTGATAGAGACTACAGGACTATATGCGCTATGAGTGGCACATTTTCCAACCTCCCGAGCCACCTTGTCGCAAGCCGAGACAAGCTCGAGAGTACCGGCTCCGCAGCCCTTATTCCATTGGGCGTCAAGAGCCTCCTTCCATTGCCTTCGAGGAGAAGACCGATCTTGATTTGTTTGCCTTTGAGGGTCTTGCTTCATGTAGCCTTTACTAAATGGCGACTTCGAGGTCGCCTGCCAAGGAGTTCCTTCGAGCCAGTCGTTCAAGGATGCTGGATACTTCTATAAGCAGCAACACCTGCAGCAGATCGGGCATCCGACCATGTTTTAACCGCTCTTCGCTTTGCTTTTTCTTTCTCAGACTCCCGCCCGACCTCAAAACCATCACTCCATCCCACACTCCATCCGGCGTCCCAATATGCGTTATATTCGCCTCTCCCCGGTAGTTCTTGTGATATCACCGGGTCCTTTGACGCCTTGCACGAGATGGGGGCACAATCCCACGCCTCTTCCCACCTCCTATCGCAAGCATCAGACCACTCTCCGACAGGAAACTCTACGCCAAAATCCTTCCAATCAAAAAACCTAGCTGCCCGCCGACCGGCACGCCACCCGATCACCCACCCCGCACGACATCCGCTCGTCCACCCATTCTGGTCACCGTCCGGCGAGCCCTGAGATAAGACGCGCACGGACTCCGCGTGCTCCGATCGAGGCAGGCCACGTTCCGAGAGGTGATCGGCGATGTATGACACGCCTGCACGACCAACAAAGACTTCATCATCGAGCCCCGCAATATCCAAGGACGATTCCCACGCCGCATCATAGGACGCTTGCGTTTGTACATGTTCGGCGGCCTGGAGAGCTGCACGTTGAGCGGCTAACGTGGCCGAACGAATCGCCGAAGCCCGAGCGGCGTCTCTTGCTCTGAACATCAGTTCTTGATGGGGACGATCGTTCAATTCGTCTAGCAAGCAAATTCCGGTGATTGCACCCTTGACCGAGCCTTCTAGAGCAAATAGGGCGTTCCGGATGCGTTCCGCGACCCCCAACTTGGCGCCTTGCATAGGCACACGGGTTTGAACAACACGGCCACACCCCACTCCCCGTTGGACCAGTTCAGTAACTGGGGCAGCGGCCTTGACTAGCGAGTCCCAGTCGAGTTGCGCAGCAACGGCCTCCTCCCAATGGCAAAACGTCCGAGCAAATATGAGAAGCGTGACCCAGAGAACGAGATCCGAGCCCACATCCGTCTCGTCAAGGTTAGACTGCGCACACTGCCGAATCTGAAGCACCTGTGCCAAGTCGCGTGGTTGATGAGAAAAGCTCAGCTCGACGAGGGTAGTCGATTTTTCGTCGAGTTGGGGTAAACGAGACGACGGGTACCAGCTCAGCCTTGCGCCACACGACGATGTAAACGCAACCGAATCACCAAGAGACTCGTCGTCGTCCTCCGGTCCGAGACAACATAGGCTTGAATCCCGTAAGAGCAAGACAAGCAAATAGCCCCCATTTTTCCGGTTCAGCTTTTTCAAAGAAACCTCGATCATCTCGCTCACTGAGAGTTCTCGGTACCACTCTCGCTCTGCATCCCCAAGGCGAACGAGCCTCGGTTCTCCAGCAAGGGTCGACGAATCGTCGCCGATGAGCGTGGATGAATAACAGGATAGGCCGTCCACGGTACGCGCATCTAGCGAGAAGTCTTGTTCCGAATCCATAGATCCTAGTCGTGGTCGGCTGTAAGCGGTAAAAGCATGAGCGCTTCACCTCCTTGCCCCCCCCCCTCCCTTTGGCCGATCGTCAAGACTTCGGACACCGCGTATGATAGACGCCCGTATAGCATACAACCCGAGTCACGAATCGAACAACCAAGTTAATTACGGCCCAACATGCCGAGTGAAAAGGGTCTTTAAAGCATTATTTTTGCCTATGCAGTGTTTGTCGCATCGCTTGGAAAGGAAAGGCTAGGTCGGTCTCGCTTTGTGGGCACAACATGCCTGTGCGACCCAGCTCGCTTCCCGATCTACGGTCTCGCCCTTCTTGATATACAGCCACCCCCCCCCTAAGCGAGCGCGCATCGTCTCTAGGTTACTCAGCCTCGCCCAAAGGGTATAATCACCCCTTAATGAACGTTCTACCCGATGGCCTTAATTGAGCGCCCGTTTGACTGGTATATCCGTCGCCGGCAACTCTGTTGCATGTGGTGGGCGCTTCAGGTGCCCGAAGTGCATATCGGCAGCATTGATCGCACATAGCAAGTCCCGATGGACCGACATTGCCCTCAAGTCTCATAGCCTCATGTAACAAATCAAGTTCACTTCAAACATAAACCACAAACACATTTCGCATAACAGTCATAACAGGACAAACCAAACACATACACATTTCCATATCAAAAGATTCCGATTCCAGGCAATCGTCTATACGCTTTGCTTAAATTTGAATTCATTTGCAGAGCAGGAGAGAACCTCTATGCCCCCTTGCATGCCCAAACTGCACCCCGTTGACTTTGGCAGGACCGCCAGGAGCAGAGTTTGTCATACCGACGACGCAGAGATTCACACCAGCGGGCGGTCTGTTCGGGGTCTGTTCGGGTAGGGGCAAAGAGGTAAGCAAAATCGAAAGGCGAGGACAGGTCGAGGGATCGATTAGGTAGGTCGAGTAAGGTAGGTTGAGTCGTGGTCGTGGTTGAGGGGAGAGACAAGGATTAGTAGGCCGAGTGATCCCAGGCCAGAAATAGTACACTACGCCATCGACCGAAAATAAAACGAAACGAAAACGAAAATCCATAAGCGGAACCGTCCAAACTACCTCAAAGAAAGGGACGAACATTAAAAGCATAAACCCATCGGCACGAGTGGATAAGGATACGACGAACGAATAAAATCGCGGTTAAACCACAGGATCAACGGCAGTGAAAAAGAAAAATCGAAAGGAAAGAAACTGCCGTTGAGCATGGGCAAACGATCTAGTAATCATAGTAAAGAGCGCGTCACCGTCAAATCAACTGTCGTCCCCCGCGAGCTCGTCGACTTCGGCGCCGAGGCTCTCCATCTTGACATCTTCGGATTTGGCCGTGCATTTGTGTTGGGATTCGAATTGCTCGACGGCGGTTTTGTACATTGTTTCTGTGGGGCCATCAACGTCGTTAGTAGGACGCCGTGAATGGAGTACATGCATGCCATGAAAGAGCGCCGCTTGCACAACGCTCAGAAGCAGACACGGCGAAACCCCAATCCACACTGATTGCATCAGGAAACCCACTCACCAACAACCGGCATCCGCTCCCCCAACCGATCCAACAACCTTCTCAACTTGTCCAAATCCGCGCGAATCCGAATCGCATGCTCCGACTTGGGATGATACGGACCAAACGTATGTTCATGCAGGAGAACCATGTGCGACGCAAGCCACGAATACTTTTTTTTTCCCACCCACCCTCTCATCAGCCGTCGTCACCAAGAAACCCAGAGACAACTCACAGCAAGCAAAAGATCGGGACACGCCACCTCGACCCCATCCAATAGCCTGACAATCGCCACCGCACTCTGAACCCATACCAGCTGACTGACCGAATCGTTGTCCTCGGCCAGGGGCTCATGCAACCGCACCCTGGCGCACAACAGCAGCGTATGCGGCACCAGACACACCTGCTTCATATCCGCGCCCAACGGCAACTGCTCCAACACGCTCGAAATCGCCCAGTCGGTCTCCTTGATCGTGCGTTTGATCGTCTCGTTGTCTTTGGGGGAGGAAGACCGAGCCGAGCCGGGGGATGTGGGGGTGGGGGAACGAGAAGATCGGCGCCATAGGGCGCTCACGCGGACTGCGCGTTCAAGGAGGACGATGGCCTTTGCGCGAAGGACGCCAACGTCGATGGGGCCTGTTGGTTTGGGGCTGGGAGCTCGGGAGTGGCGGATCTGAATAGCGCAGAGATCGACCCTGGGTTTGTCTGCCCGATCACGTCAAATAAGCACAGCAATAAGACCAAATGGGAAATAAAGGTAGCGCAGAGTCAGGGGATAAATGCGTTTATCACAGTTCAAAGATATCGGGCAGCAAGCCGCGAGCCCATCAAAGAAGGAACCCGGGCAGGCGGGTATGGATAAATGACGAGAACCGTAACGTACCTTGCCCGAGGAACAGACCTCAAACGCTGGCCACACGGTTTCCACCTGGACTTCGAGAGGAGCGTCTTCCCAGGGAAGCGAGACCGAGACGCTCGGACCCATGATGATGGCTGCTGTGTAGTCTGTGTGTAAAACACCGCCAGCCCATCCAACGTGCAGCGTGAATCATCGGCGATGGGTTATGCGAATCAATGCCAAGTCGCCCCGGCGTTTGACGTGATTCGACATGTCGTTATGGGCGTCATAAAATGAAATTCACAAAGCGGGTAAACCTTGAGCGTAACCTAGTTTCTCCCGATCTGGATCTTGACTGACCTAGACAAAGCAACTGCCAGAATATGCCTACGCGGTATTTGGCATCTGCGGTGCTGGTCGGAGCAGAGACCACGGATGCTGTGGCGGTGGAACTGTCGAGTGTGAACGAGCGAATTTTGTGAAGACCGGATAGGATTGCTGTGATATCGCATCAGTATCGGAGGAAGAATAGAGTGCCTGGCAAAACACGGGTGGCACCATGGTGCACGAGTGTCCCTTTGACCGTCACGGATAAACCAAGAACACTGACCGAGTTTGGCAGCGGAGAACAGGGCCTGCTGACACTCCAACAACTTGCCGTTGACCATGGCCCATGCAGCCAGCAGGCTCGAGGCGTGGACGGCGTCGAGGACCAGGGGCGCAGACCGATCCGGCGGGGTTTGCCCGGCGATTCGGATCGATTCGTCGATGCTGTGCCTGGACCATTCGAGGAGCGGGTGGGGGAGAGACAGAGTGGGTGAAAAGTGGGATGCGAACAGATAGGCCGCAGTCTTGGATGCGGGAAAATCCTGGCCTGCATCACATTCATTTGGTTAGAGCTGGAACGCACGAGAAGATGAGAGGATTTGCCATCGTGCGAGAAGGATACATATTCGTTTGCGACATGTTGGACACCAATAAACTGGGTCGAGCTGGCGATGACGTGAGGTTCGTTATGGAAGCGGCACGCGAATCAGGAAAAAAAAAATAGACTCACAGGCGGGTCTGTTCGTCGTTGGGGAGGGGCGCACGCCACATGGCGGGGAGCGACGGGACTCGCGGGCTGGGCTCGTGCGAGCTCGGGCGGCTGCTCGCCGTGTTGGACGGCGAGGGCGGGGTGATCTGTGCCTCGAGGGTCTTGACCTTTTGGCGGAGCATGAGGACCTCGTCGCGGAGGAGGGCGACCTTGCTCTTTTCGACCGGGTCATAGACGCAGGACGAGCCGGAGCGGACGCAGCGGTCGCACGAGGGCTTGGTGCCGCTGCATTTCTGGGCCGGGGGGTCAGTGCAGGCCTGGGCGGCGACAACCGACGCACCAGCTTGCGGCGCCGACATTCGTGGCAGCCACTCCCGCGGTGCAGGGGGCGCGAGGCAAGCGCAAGGTCCTCGCTGGACATCAATAAGCGCGGGGGACAGGCGTGGTCCGCTACCCGATCAGCCCCTCTTATATAGACGTGTGCGGGCTCCGGACCCATAGCCGAGAGCCTGGTGATGGTTCACCCGCGCTCGGCGAAAAGCGCAACGCCGAGGCTGTGTGTCTAGCTCCTCCGGTCTCACCGCGGCCAGTCGGCGGCCCCCCTCGGCCATGGATGCGCGCCCCGTGATCGGCCACCGCGCACATCGAGCGCCGAGCGTCGTGCCCGCGCATATACCCAGTGTCTGGTGGCGCGCCAGGGATCTCACCCAGACTCTAAATGGCTAAATCCGACCACGCGCTCATTTGCCTTTTTCCCACTAGCCCCGACGCCCAATTCGGCCAGGTAGGAATGGCCGAGGGTGCGTCACGACCCTGAGGTCATCGCCCGCACCACGAATCAATGCTGACATGCAGCCGCGCGACCTCGTTCGCCATGGGGCACATCCTAACGCCGGCGGCCGGCAATCTCCCCTCCTCGATCTCCGCCGTGAACCACATCCCGCGGCGGAACCCTCCCCCGGGGACCGCAGGGTGCGATGATGCCCTGCAATGAAGCCCTCACGTGTCTCCATCAGGGGATCTCCCATCAAACGATAACCGCGCTGTGGCGGTGCCATACAGCACGGACCAGGCTGACGTCAGCATGTGTCATGCTCTTGCCCCGGGCGCGTGAGTGAGCTCTGCGACCATGAGCGCCCAATTCGCGATCGACCCGGCGCTGGCCTCGGGAAACGTGAGTCATCATCGCCCTTTTCTTCTTCGAAGAACACGTCTGGGGTGGTCGACCCCAACACGCCTGGTCTCTCGTCCACTTTGGCCACTTGCCGAGTGGCAAAGTTTTTCCCAGTGTTGAGACAAGTGGCGCCGGAACACTGATTGTCTCTACTTAGTCTACCAATCAAACACCGACAACCGCCTCGCCTGCCAACCTCACCAAGCCCGCCTCGCCCCCGAAAAACCAAGGCGCGAATCCGAACCCGGCGCATTATTCCATTTTTCCGACTCCGCCGCCAGTGAGTTTGGCTTTGGCTTTGTTGCATCTGGGCGTGACTGACGGACGAACGGGCATAGCTGCCAGGATGGGGACCGTTCCCCTCCCCCCTGTTTGGGCATCTGGTGCCTGTCCCAGTCCCGACGTTCATGCCGCACCCGCCGCCGTGGCCCGACCAACCCCAGCCGCAGCCGCAACACCCGCAACCGCAGCCTCACCCAAAGACACCCAGCGCGCACTACCAAAACCCCTCGACATCCACCTCGACCACCTCCGCCGGGGCCAAACCCCGTCCCAAACGCCGTCTCGACCCCCCGCCGATTAACCCTGCAGCCGTTCTCAGCCCGCACTACCAAAACCCTGGGGGCTTCGGCGGGGTCTACACCCCTCCTCAGCCCACAGCCGCTTCGTCTTCGTCTTCAGAAGCGCCGTTCCCTCGGACGACCACTATGCCCACTCGAAATCCTCCCACCCGGCCCCCCTGACGACGCTCACTTCCTCTGGCCGCCAATTCGCCTGTGGTCAACCGGGCTGCACCGCCGCGTTTGACAGGAAAAGCGACTGCGAACGACATCGCAGGACACACGTCAAAGCGACCGCCGACGCGCGGCCGTTTAAATGCAGTCGACCCGGGTGCGAGGCCGCGTTTGATCGCAAGGACGCGTTGATGCGGCACGAGCGAAACGAACGCACGCATTTGGTCAGGCAGACGCAGCCTGGGTCAGTCGCTTCGCGCGCGTTTATCGTCTTTTTTTCATGACTGATGGGTTTTACGGACAGACGGCCTAGACGGATTTCCAAAAACGACCCTATGATAGCGTCGGTTCTTCCTCGTCGGCAGAGCACCCGCAAGCGGAAATCCTTGTTGCCGAGTACGGCAGACTTGTACGCGTCCGAAGACGATGATGAATACGACAACGAAGATGAAGACGACGATGACGACGATCTCGACCGTTCGAAGCGCGCACGCATGTCGAGTCTTGACGAGCATGACCTAGTCGCACACGAGTCGGGCTCGGGATTGGGAGTACACGAAGCCGGATCGTCGGGATTAGGAGGGCATGATAATGGCTCTGGACTCGGCGGGCACGATCATGGGTCTGGGATGGACTCAGTCGGATCCTCGCTCGACCACCTTGTCGTTGTGCCCGACCAGCTCGTGATTGATCCACAGTTGCACGGCTTGGGCGAATCGGTCGGTGTGGAAGAGACGATGCAGGCCGTCGAAGCGATTCAGGCGGCGTTGCAGCAGATCGAGGCGGATGCAGATGCCGAGAAGCGGGCTGGCTGAGATAGGGCAGGGTAATCAGGGCAGAATTGAAGTTATGTGTGCACCAGTTCTAAAATGTGTAGCCTATGGATGGTGTACGATTTTTAACAGGGTTATTGAGAATAAATTGGCTATTGGTTTGATTTGACCGGATACGCCTGTTAGAGGTTGGTTTGTGTCTTACCCACACTTTAACAGGGTTGCTGGATCGCTCTGATTGCAGGAGGCGAGACCAAAAATCCGTACCAGAACCCGCACCCCGTCCGCTCGGTATGAAAGCGTTCTAGATGATTGCAGTCTGATCCTGGTCCCCCGCGCTCCTGAAAAGACAAATCATATCTGACACCAGGTCTCGTTCCATTCACCCATTCTTGAATACTTCTGAAGCCCTGCAAGTCTCGCGAGATCAAATGCACAAGGCTAAATGCACGTTCCCCGACAACTTTGCTGCTATCCACTGTATAAATCACTATGGACGGACAGACATGCATGTATCAGGAGCACTATCTGCCTAACCAGAATTTTCAGCGGAAACTTATTCTTGCTCGTGATATGAAGCGTACTTGACTCTCTGGCGTTTGCCAGTAACCGTCATGGAAGAACAGAAAAAGATATCAAGTACGAGACTCTCGATGGAATGCATATATCAAATGGTATATTACAAATAGTATACAAGCGATATTCCAAGGTCAAAGGCTAAAGTTCTGAATGATACTAGCGACAGAGACGGAAACCCACCCCGTCTGCGGTAAAGACGATTGAACCGACTGCATCCGCACGCATTTCGAGCGGGTCACGCATCAAACGCGGTTCCGTTTGGATTTTTTTTAGTTTGGAATCCAGTTTATCCTGTCCACTCAGCCCGCGGCTATGTAAGGCAGTTACAGCACTTTTAAGTATAGGAGACTGCCTTCTACTCTGCCCTACCGTCGGCCCCTGAGCCCGTTTCCTATTCCTCCGAGCAATGGCCAACAGACGAGCGTACACCCCCATGCCATCCGACCCCTTGGTCGTTTTAGGGCTCCAGAGTTCCTCATCGTGCATTTGAGTTTTGAGGTATCATTCTCGGTTGTCTCTACTGTTTGCCCCTTGCTTTGTTATCGGTGGATTTTTTGGGCGCTCAGTGTTCTGTTCTTCTTCTAAAGTAGTCCTATGCATTCCATGTATCGCATCAGGTGCTTCGTCGCCTTCCCTGGGCATCAGACGCGTGCTATTCATCTCTCAAACCTGAATTGTACCATCGTGCGAGCCTGCGGCTATAAATGATCTTTCCGATCAAATCACTAGCGGGCCAATTGACTCATCGTGTCCTTCAAATAAAACCGACCCAGTCTCGTAATTTTTCAGACTATTCCAAATGGATACAGAGCCGTCGTCGCCTCCAGAAGCTACAAAAAGTCTGGCTCGAGAAAACGCAACCAATGTGATTGCTTGGCCGTAGTGTCCGAATGCTCCGGCACCGATGCGTTGGTTTTCTATGTCCCATATGTAGCAGGTAAATCCTCTGGAACTAGAAGCAACGAATTACGAGTCCTAGCGGGGCAGGCTACATGGTGGTTAGGTCAGAACTCTCTCACTCTCGGCAAGATTTCTTGCTACAGTGTGGAAAGACAATAATACAAATCGCATGACTGCATACGCACAGCCACGTGTGACTTCCAACACTGATATCTCCCATCACTTTTTGGTTGGGCGATAGGGCCCACGCATACATACGCTGATCTAAACCCCTTTGACATATGGCCCTACCACCAAATATGAAAAGGGATTTCACTGCATCCAGTAGAAGTTTATGGATCTGAATAATTCGTTCGTTATGCTGAAGATGGTTTAGCAATAACATCACAGTTACATAAAATGCTTACCTAGATCTCTCCATGTGCTCGGAGTAGCATGTTGGTGTCAATGTCAATGCAATTTCTAAATCTGAACGCTTCCATCCAGCTTTGCAAATGTTTAGTCAAAAGACGGACAAGGGAATAGACACTCTTTTAGGCTTATCCAACTGCTGAAAATGGTTGAGCCGGTGAGAGCGGGCGTAAAGTCCCAGGAGACGGATCACATCCCCAGCATTCTCTTCCTAGGTGTGTGCATGGTAGCCAGGTGTATCCAAGTGTCCCGGTGGATGGACATAGGGAGCAGGCAAGGTTGGAATGATTTGGAAACAGTGATCCGCCTCCCAGGTATGGTATTTTGCTGTGTCAAGGGAGGGTTATAGTCGGTGATGCTGCTATAAGAGTTGCTGTGTAAATTTAAGCCCGACACAAGCTTCTACACCACGGTCTATTAATCTATCCTATCCGTAGGCAACCTACTGGCTTGCCATCGGGTTGCCGTTCTAGGTTATTCTTATTCAATGCTACCTCCGACTTTTATGGTGATTCATGTACAAATAAACACCCACGCTGGCGACGTGATCTCGAACATATTATTTTCTTGCCTCGTGCCACTCGGTTAAGATATAGCTCGTCTCTGCTAGCCATTGTATTTGGGTTTGGTTCGTGTTTGGTTTATATATGGGTCTGATCGCCGTATCAGTCTGTGGAACAGCGTGCGCGGGGGCACACGAGCGCACAACATTTCCGAAACCCCTCTAAGTCTCAGCGAGAGGCTGGCCCCACTCAGTTGGGTATTAACTACACGTGCCAGCGCCTCCAAAACCCACGGAACGAACTCTCAATTTGTGCCTCAGGAAGAATTCTACCAGATATAACTTTTATTTATTGTACATGATACTATCATCTATTTTTACATACGTATCCTACAAACGATTAGGAATATAGCCGTATAATCCTAAATCGTATACCTGAACAACGGGCTAGCATCTCCCATGTCCCTGTACTGCAACCTCCTCTCCTCATTGTCCACGATGCCCTCCCTCGCACACATTTCAATCTTCTGGCGGTTGAAGCGCTTGTAGACGAATATCATAATCGAACTCGACACCCAGGTCATGCACAGCGCTCCAATAACGACGCCGTGGCCAAGATGGAACCGAGGCGAATCGACCGCGCGGTAGATGAAGGAGCTGCAGATTCCCCCAAGGTTACCGAACCCGATGGTCATAGCGAGTACGACACCACGCTTGAGTTCTCCACCGGCGTTGTTCCCGGCCCATGCGATGGCGACTGCGACGGTAGGGAAAACACCGCATGCAGCGATGATGGCACCAGCGTAACCTGCACCGGGTTGAGTCTTTGGGTTTGTGGCATAGAGGATCGCGTATCCGATGATGGCGAAAGGAGCGAAGGCGAGGATGAACGGGCCGCGAGAGTGGTACTTGTCCGAATAGATACCAACAACGATGGTGATGATACAGGCAACGACGTAGGGAGGAACGCTGTGGGCTGTGTTACGACAATCGAGGCACTGGGATGAGATAGGATGCATACCTGAGAAGCTGAGCGTTCGGGCCGGAATATCCTAGACCAGTAATGATCGTGGGAAGGAACAAAGAGAACGCATAGACCGGGATCAAGATGCCAGTGTAGACTACCACTTGCATCCACGACTTCCAGTCACCCAGCGCTTGCCAAACAAATTTGTGGTCGAAGTGCGTAGCAAGGGAGGACGCATCGCGAGTAAGCCGGGCACGGACAGCGACCTTTTCGTCAGCGGTGAGGAATCGAGCAGTCTCGGGATACTAGCCAGTCACAGTTTAGTGATCAATAGGACCAAGCTTGGTTCATTTACTCACGTCGTGCAGGTAGAAGAAAGCAATGCATGCGACGATAACCGTGAGTATGCCCTCCAGTGCGAAGATCCAAGCCCATCCATGGAGCCCGCCAATACCTTCCATGTGATCGATGCTTCGACAAAGAGTCAGCGCGCGATCCTTGTAGCTTCACATACGAGCACGACTTACCCATAAGCCAGCAAACCGCCAAAGGCACCAGCGATAGTGGCTGCGGAAAAGAACAGTGCCACACGGCGAGCGATCTCCGACCGCTTGTACCACATCGAAATGTAGAAGTTGACACCGGGGAAAAGGCCAGCCTCGGCAAGCCCCAGGAAGAGACGAGAGCTGTGGAGAAGATGGAGAATCAGTATACATTCATGACGTCATCCGGCTTCGATGCCCAGCCAGAGTCAAAAATAACCCACTTGGCCCTCAGGGCATGCAGTGTGAAGGCGGAATGGAATTAGACTCACATGAGCAACCCTTTGAAGTCCTTGACAAAGCACATGAAGGTCATTACAAGGCCCCAAGCCACCATGATGGACGGAATCCACCGAGATGGCCGGACTAGTTTGAGGGCCATGTTAGATGGAATTTCGGCACCCTGTGTGAATAGAGGTAAGACATGACGGCCTCAAACGGCGTCAAGGGGTACTGACAGCATAGGTGATGAAAAATACGGCCGCGCATATGTTGTACTCGAGTCCTTTGAGTTTGATGTCCGTGGCAAGACCTGCGACTCGTGCATTCCCGATGTTGGAGCGATCGAGGAACGAGAGCAAGTACAACAAAGAAACGAATCTGAGCGATAGACGTCAGAAGATGAAATAGAGAACCGAGGCAAAGACTTACGGCAAAAGATTCCAGTCGAGTTTACGTACCAGCCTCCGGTCGGCCTTGTCATCGAGCGGCTCTGGGAGCGGCTCGTTGGCTGGGACGACGAGGTTGTCGATGTGCTCAACCTTTTCACCTTTCTCGGTCTCGTAGTCGGACATGGCTGGAGGAGACAAGAGGGCTGGTTGAGGATGGGGTTGGGAACCACACTGCTGCTCTGGGGTCGGGCTCGGGCTTAAGAAGTGCTGACCGGAGATTACGCGATCAAATTCTCTTCTGACGAAGCACCATTTCTAATGGCGCCGCCGGCTAAGCGATCACGCCCAGGAACCCCTCCTTCGCCAAGTGCTGCGCGTACCAATCAGCACTCGCCCGCGGACCGGTTCTGTGAATACGCGGAGACCCACGGGGCCCAATCTCCACCTGACCCTTGCTCCAGCACTCGCTCAATCAACAAGTGTCACAAGTACGCGCGGTCGAGTCGCTCCTCGAGTGCGGCAGGTTCTCGTTCCTGCTAACTGCAATTCACTCGTCAAAGGGTAGCGCCCTCGATCGTGTCCGACGAAATTATCCGTTCAAATCGCAATCGCGGCGGGGTCCGGGTGATCGAGGCCACCCACCGGATTTACGACTCCAACATCGGGAGCTTCAGGTTCAGGTCCGGGGGTGCAGGTTTCCAGAATATGTGCAGCCTGGGCAAGGAAAAAATATTTCCCGCTCGGGTCCAGGCTGATCGCTTAGCTTGTTCTTCCCCTCGTTAATATGCCATTCAGGTCATAAGGCTGTCATATGACGGCCCGCGAAATGGGTTGTGTTTTGGTCTATGAACAATTTTGCTTGTCCATTGGTCATTAGAAAGGCCTGCGCTCGTACATCTATTAGCTGCGATAGGTTATATAGCAATTACAACAACTGGCCGCAGAATATTTAGTGATGTTCTCCGCCTGTCGATCAATGAGCTCATAGATAAAAGCTTATACTGTCGTCCCTCATTCCCGTAAAAGTTCCGTTTGCGCATCTTCTGATTGATTTGAGATAATCGTGAGTGTGGGGTGAAGGCAAGGCAAAGTTAGTTCCGAACCGCTGATTGCTTAATGGCATCAGCAATTTGCAAAGAACTATCATCTTGCCAAGGTCGTGTTTCTCTAGCTAAATCATCTAGCGGCTGACACTATTGCCAAATACAGCTAGCCGAGCTGGACCGAGTTCTCAAGCGACCATCCGACCCGACTTATGGCTCCTGTTGTGATATTGGTACCAATACAACCAAGTCTGTATGATGCTTTGGTCGTTCGAAACGAAGTTTATCTTGGCGGGAGTTCGGTATGTGCCTCCGTGCCAACCTCTATCCAAGTTGCGTAGTATATGCGCTTGGGACGTACTTCTCAAACGAATGGTTGCCTACTTGCAATATAAAATCTACACCCCCCCCATATAGTGCTTCTGACCAGACTCCCAGCACCTGATTGAATGACTTCAGCCCTTTAGCGTAAATGTCAACTGACAAACTCCCGCATATCGATACATGTACTGGGCAAGGTGTTTGTACCGTCTTGAGTATAACTAACGCCCGGGATACATACTACGTCACATAAACTTTGTGATCCCCCAATCCAATCCTTCTACGCCCGGATGGAAGGAGACGACTACTGGGACAAAAATTTAAAGTCGATGAAATCACCAGTGGGCTGCAATGTTGGAATGGCATTTCTCCTGGAAATTGTACGACGTCGGACTGTTCGCATCGTGTGATTTCTATGAGGAACGTCAGAACGAACAGCGGTTGCTCTTTGAAATTCATATTTTAGGACTTGGGATGACAGAAGGAAGCCGAATTTGAGGCTATAGACATAAGAGAAACCCCCCAGCCTAGGGAGAGCTGAACTTCGCAACCAACCGAGACAAAGCAGCCATGCATATCACGTGGGCGTCACCGCGTCGCTAATTCAGGGTCATGCCGATTATACCGGATCAGTCAACAATGGCGAAAAAGGAAAGGACACGCGCCCAAACAAAGTTATGTCGATCATGTTATGACCACAACGTGGACCTTTGTTCGAAGGCTTGTTAGGGAATTGGTTAAAACCATCGTACCAGAACGTGCTGAGCTTCATCCCTCTTCTACCCTCCACTGTCTCTGTCTTGATCACGACCCCCCTCCGTCTGTGACGAATAACGACTTTCTTTCTTTCCAACGCACATACTCTGAACCTTGGTGCCGGCACCTCACTTGCCCTTACTCAATCAGCACTTTGAGCATTCTTCACGCCACACACTCATAACACCATGTTCCTGGGAGCCAATGCCTACACCTTCCTCGGTCTTAACGCCGTCCGTGCTCTGTCTATTCTCACACTCATACTCGTATTCGCATCCAGTATCAATGTTATGGTTGAGTGAGTGGTACACCTTGGATTGTGTCTGAACGGCTACTGAAGCAGGATCGGTAGTGACGTAAATGCTGTCCGACATGGCTCTGAAACCCCTACCGGCCCTCTCACCGATGCGGCTGGCCACGAGTTCGAATTCGAGTGTGACTATTTCGAAGGCTCCACCGTTCCAATTCAAGCCGCTGGTGTCTTTTTCGCCATCCTGAACCGCCTGTTCATCATCGGGCAATGCGTCGTATTGATCCTTTCTGAACTTGGTTGGCCAGAGCAGTTCTTCGTCAACTATCTGCCGGTACTCGGACCGAGCTACGGTGTTGGCATCCTTGGTGCAATGCAGGTTTTGTAAGTTCAACAACTCGGCTCAGTCTGGTAATTTATTCATTCGCTTTTTCAGCCTCGGCGCGGCCGTTCTTTCGCATCACGTCCCGACCTTTGCGCTTGTCTCCGCATTCTTCCTATTCTCTATCGGCTGCCTGAACATCCTACTTGGTCTAATTTTCCGCGCCTCGATTAAGGAAAAGCGTCTTCTACTCTCTTGGAGGAACAAGACGCCGGCACTTCCGACTCACGTTGAGCGTGCAGCAACCGTAGTATCTGTGGCCACCGACGCATTCAGCCACTTCTCGTCCAAGAAATCCGAGGCATCTGATGAGAAGGCTGCGCAGGGCCATGGGTACGGCTTTGGACGTATGGCCGAAAAGACCGCTGAGCAGAAAGGGTTCTTCATCTCTAAACCAATGGAGAGTCTGCCCAAATACGTGCCACGCCCGCTCCTAATGAACGGCGAAAGAACCTCCAGTCCGGAACGAATTTAAATGGATCTAATGAACGGATGGATCACGGTGTTTTTTTTTTTTTGATTCTTTGTAGGCTATCACGAGTGGATCATATTCACGGGCCCGGTACGGGTACCGACCGTTTACATTCACAAGGCATGACCTTACACTACATTCCTTTAATCTTCCCCACTCTTTACTATACTATTCTCATATTTACATCTTCGATCGCCCTCCTCTTGGAGGTCCAGTGGCTCCTTTGTTCTCCCCTCGATTCACCTCATCTCAATCCCGTACAAACATGGACTTAACTTATTGGGACTTATTTGGTTGTGACTGCGTGTGTATCTGAAACGATCAATCCAATACTACACCTGTTTGTAATTTGATTATTCAAGTATGCGCGTGCGTTCCGGCCACGCCTGAACTGCGTGTGGGCGATTGATTGGCTAGGTGGTTACAGAGGCAGCCCCATGTAAACACTATTTTGGCCGAGGATCGACAGAAGTCAAGCCAGTTTCCAAGTGGAAAGGTCAACACGCATATAGGGGTAGTGGGGTAGCCCCGTGCTCGTCTCAGTATCCCGAAAGGAAAGGCGATGTGAAGTGAATGATGGGCAGATCACTAGGATACGGTGAGAAGGGACATATGGCCAATAATGCTTTGGTAACGAGGGTTGGACTGCATCGTGTTAGGCTATCTAGCTTGGATTGGTGTGCGCAAAATAGGCCATCAATCTAGTAATGAATTAGAATTGTCTGGAATACACGCTATAGGATGAAAAGCCCCTGTTGTTAGGGAGAACGCAGACTCAGAGTATAGAAATCAAATGTATATATATATTTATTTATAGAAAGATTTACAAAAGAATGTGTGTTCGTGAGTGAATTCGATGATGTACGAGGGCTCGCAGAGCCCTTATTTATACCCTACGAATACGTGTGAGTCATATGTTATGCTGCTGCGCATATACTGGGCATACATGACGCATTCACACTTGACTCGATTACTGACTCGTACACATTCTAGATCATTCGAGTATATACATGTATATTCTACACAGAGTCAATAATTGAGGAAACATCACAAGTTCAACACAATATACATGATCTCGGTCGATACCGAGACCATGGAAATAGTGCAAGGCGACAATGTCACTCTATGTGCTCAGGTCACCTTGGTAGATTGGGCCATTGCCGGGTCGGAGGTTTGCCTGGGCCGTATCTGGGAATTGCCCACCACAACGGCTTCTAAAACTGGTCCGAGCGAGAAATCAACCCAAGGCCTGGATAATGCCAGTTTATTACGTAGCCCAGGGTGAAATGGAAGAGAAGCGCATTCATTTCATGGTGATGCAACGATAAGCTACACAACGGAACTTATGGTTATTCAAGAGTATAGCTGCCAGGCATGTACTCTGAAAGGTAATATTCACTCGACAAAGAAAGGTAAGGAAGTATGGAAATGAACCTAATATGCATTCTTAAGAGTCAGTCGACCTTAATAGCTAGGCTGAGTAGGTGGAGCCGATGTCGCCGAACTTGATATTCGAGAACTTCACCGTCGCCCCGGGACTCTGGCTCTCCACGTCCTGCGGCGCTCCGCTCGTCGTGGAGCACGTCCCACGCGCGACCCCAGGTTTGCTGGCGTCAGCCTCCACAGGGTAGTTCGAGTCCAGCCAGAGCATGTTCGCCGAGTGGTCGTCCCAGATCGACATCACCAGAACCATGCCCTTGTCGAACGCCTCGCTCATCCCCCCGAACCCGCCTTTGGCCCCGAACGTGTCCTCATCTGAGAACGCCTTCTTCTGGGCCGAGCAGAATTCCGGCGTGACGCTGTCGAACTCGTCCATCCCCGACACGCTCGTCTTGCTGTTCTGGATCACTCTACCGCCCTGGACGTAGATCCGCCGGATCTCAGACAGCTCGCCGGACGCGGTCCCGTCGGCAGTGATAAACTGGGTGACCACTGTCATCTTCTGCTTGGGGTCGACCGTTGAGCCGTAGAACGACTTGTCGCCCATCCGGAACGAGTTGAAGTCGCAGCCAGCCTGGTCACAGATCGTTTTGCACTCGTCGCCCGAGCAACGGTACTGGCTGTCGGCCGTGCACGGGTGAGGTGTGTAGGCGGTAGAGATCGAATTGGCCTCCCAGACGTCCATTTCGGTGCAGCACGTGCCGAAGCCACCGGCGCCAGAGTTGGGGTCGTTGTCGGATCCATTCCAGCCTTCAACGTTGGCCTGAGGAGCGTCAGATATATGCACTGGAATGATCGACCGAAAAACGGAGACTCACCTCACCGTTGATAAACTTGATGTCGCGAGGGCACTGGGCATCGCAGTATCCGGTGCCGTACTTGGCGCCAGCCTTGTTCGTCGAGTACTTGCTCATGCCGCCGTCGGCGTCCATCTGGGAAAAGTACAGGGCGCCGTTAAGGCCGCACGGAAGCTCGCTGACGTCGACGTCGAAAGTGAACTCTTGGTTTTTGAGCTTGAACATCTCATACGTCGAGTCATCCGCCAACAGGTAGACGCGGGAGCCGACGTTGGAGCCCGTGACAAACTTGAGGCTCAGTTCGTTGCCGGATGTGACGATGCCGTAGGTGCCCGAGTAGTCGGCGCCGTCGAGAGCGCAGTTCGTTGCGCAAGTTTTGGCATCGGGGCAAAGGGAGGTGTCCCAAGCGTTGCCGGTGTAGCAGTTAGTGTATCCCGAGGTAGTGTGAACCCAACGCCAGTTCGAGTCGAGCACGATCTTGCCGTTCGATTGGGTTGTGCATCCGCCAGACTTGGTGCACTTCTGCCAGGAAAGACTCGGGTGGGTCTCGGCCGTCTGGGTGCCGGCTTGTTGAGCGCGGACAGAGATTAGGAGCGAGAGTGTGGTAGTGAGCAGGGCGGATTTTGAGAAAGCCATAGCGAGTGAGGCGAATCTAGGGCAGCTGTGGATAGAAAGGGTGATGAGTTGAAAGTTCAGCGCTGCATGCAGTTTTTATACTGCATAGTGTCGGTGAATGTCCGGAGAACCATATCGAGCTCGCTGGCAACACATATAGGCAGAGACAGGTGACGAGCGCGAGAGGTAGGTAATAGAACTCAATCATCTAGCCGCATAAATCGTCCAGAAGTTTACCTTGACGTTCAACTATATTTACCTATCATTTAAAGTCGAAGAAAATCCGACTTGGCGCCGTTTATCGAAATAAGTGCTGTAAGACAAGGTGGATGTATAACCTGTAAGAGCAGGTGACCGGTGCAGAAGGTACACGGTACCATATGAAAGCGGATATAGAACTCAATACTTCGCTACAAAGAATAAATAAATACGTCATCCACTTCCGCCGCGTAGTTAAAGCCAATCGTGGAGAAATTAGGAACTGAGCACGAAGAACTCATTAGTGCTTCCGCTCCACAGTTTTTGGGTTCGATTAGTTCTCCCGATTGAAACGGGGCTCTATGTGTGCGAACATCTCATAACGGGGGTACATTCATGTTGGCCGAATCGTGGCCGAGTCGCCGTACTTGCCGTGATGTTAATTGTCGGCGGATTGCCAAGGTGGCTATTATTGCTACCGCAGTGTTGCGTGAGCTCGTCGATAGCATTTGATGCCAGCCGCCACTAGTCAGCTTTAAAGTGATATTCCCTGGATAAACATGTTGGTCGTCATTGTTTGTACTTTTCGCGCATCAACATAGTGGTCTCTGTCGTCCTTCCCAGGACCTCGGGGGGCCAGAATGCAATACCTTATTGTGGTAACCTAGGTTTGGAATCTGCGTTCCGCAACAGCGTTTCGCATCAACCTACATCTTCAGCAGGTCTCACTCACTCGAACGAAGCTACCCTGAAAGGTCCCCGGCTAGGTAAAATAAATGAACAGTTCGCACAAATTTTGACTTCTTTTTCAACTGTCGTGATTGACGGGGACGAGGACTCGCCTCAAACCGGTGACTTCGGTGGGTGATAGTCTCTTAATCCTAGTACAGCAAAATTCACCGATGTACTGGCTGGGGCGAACTGATCAATAGATATAAGTACCAATTATTTATGTTCGATTGCATGATGTACTATCAAGGGAGTGGCCAAGCAACACAAGGTAATAAGGGCTCTTTATGAGGATCTGGTGTTGAGAATTATGCGATTAGGTAACTATTGGCCGTTTCGCCACTCAATGATGTAAAGCTTCAAAGTGCTTAGGAAGTAAGGTATACGAATGAATAAGAGTAAATTGCCCAATGGTGAACTATCGACGAAGTACAGGTGTATTTAAAATATCCGTACGTGTACTAAAAATACAGGCGACGTGAGAGACAAACGTATCAGTGGTTTACAGAGTGTAGGGGCATGGAGTAAAGTGAGAGGGCAAAGGCGAGAATCACGAGCTGATGGTACTCATCATTGAGGCGTTGATATCATCAACGACGCCACATCAACGCTGAACGGATAGAAGCGATCAGCGGGTCGCACCGTTTCGGGCGATTTCAATCGACGTCCTCAGCATATGATCGCCACAATGATCTTAGTTTCCGGTACAACCAGGAGGTCGACATGTGTACGGTAGTTCGACAATGTTATTTGGAGCCGCTGTTCTCCTTCGTAGCTCATTTATCAATTCATGTATATGGAGTTGCCCTTTAGGTTGCGCTGCTTTCGGAATACCCGTTCCATTGGCAGGATCACTATTTGTGATGAGAATCAATCAAAGAACTTCTTCCAGCTCGATGTGTGGCTTTTATAGCCAGGATAGTTGTACTTATAGAAGTTAGTACAGAGATCTATCCGAGAAATATCGCACCGATGTTTTTCAGTGGAATCACTTCATGCTGATTCGCGCCCTGTGACTTATCGTCTAAAAGACCTATACTGCCAGATGGTTGACTTCTATTGCGTGCCTGTACCGCTCGTCGCCCGTCTCTGCCCATATGTGTTGCCAACGAGCTCGATATGGTCTGCTGGACATTTACCGTCACTATGCAATACAGGGACCGCATGCAACGCTGGAAGTTCAACGCATCACTCATTCTAGACGTCGATCTGGGACAACCACGCGGCAAACATGCTCTGGCTGGACTCGAACTACCCTGTGGAGGCGGACGCGAGCAAGCCCGGGGTCGTGCGTGGGAAGTGCTCCACGACGAGCGGAGCGCCGTAGGACGTGGAGAGCCAGAGTCCCGAGGCGACGGTGAAGTTCTCGAACATCAAGTTCCGTGTCATCGACTCCACCTACTCAGCCTAGCTCATACCGTCGGTATGCACCTCGAAATTAATGTGAAGTCTGTCCTTGAATACTCCTCGCATCCTTTTTTTTATCGACCCACGTCTCTTTAGGGTATATGCGCGATTCGGCTTTGCTGAAATAACCATACGTGATGGGTCTATGCTCGTGCCATCTACTTTACTTCTCGATTGAAATTTATCGGATCATACGCCCAAATTATTGCATGCTCTGAAAAATACCTCCCTATAGCGTGCCGGATCTTTCGGTCTTGTGCTATTAATCTTACACTATATTCAAGCTTAGCGTAAGCCCATCGACAGGTTTCGCCAATAATGTGCGATTCAGATTCAGATCGTTGACCCTTTGACTGAACCCCGCGCTACACGCCGCCCATATCCAGGTGTATATGCATTGCTTTAAATATCATCTGGGCCGTCAAATCCTTTTGTCTCGTATAGCCGCACGCGGTATTATTACTTGAGTGTGTTGGCGCTCTTGACCGTCCATCGTCAAGGCCACAAATCCCTGGTCACACAGAGGAAGACATCTACCAGTCTCTATTAAACGAGCATACACACAGCCATAATGTCATCTAAAACATGATAACATCAGCACCAGAACGAACCCCACGTAACACCTATGAAATCAGTTATTTATTGATCACCCTCGCCCTCGTTATCTCCACTGTCTTCATCCTCTGACCGGTCATCGTCGAGCTGATCGGGATCCGGCGAACAGATAGCCCTATTAAACTTTAGTTGATTAACCAAGAAACATCCCACCAAGCGCACTCACCTAACTAGAATTCTCATGATGAGGAAGTACCAGAAGAGGTTTACGAGCTGAAGGAGGAGGAGCGGGAAAAACACAAAAGACCAAACCCTGAATCACCCATATGTTCAACCTCCTGTGAGAGCATTGCTTGAGAAAATTTTCCTTACCATTGGGGCATGTATGCATGGTTTTTTATATCTAACCTCATATATTTCTCTCTACACACGATTTAAGTCATCGGATACGATAATTACGTTCATGAGAGACACAAAGACTCACGGTATCAGATCGAACTCGAACCAAATCGAGTACAGCATTACGATGTTGAGCCAGTGTCGAAGATAACTAAGTAATAACATGTGTATAAGCTCTCCGTAAAAAGATTAATTCAGAGAAATACGCACGTCCAAACCATGGTGAACCACGTGAACGCAACAAACTTTGATCTGTTCATCTTCAAATAATTGAAAATCTTTGCGAGCTGGCCAAAACCTCTTTAGATCCGCCCAGAGTGAGGAATGTGACGTGTATAGACCTACCGCAAAGAACGTATCTGAAACATCCATGGTAATAAAGACGGCGTTCCCAATCCAAGTCATATTGGTGATATAACTTGCGCCAATCAGGTAGATTGTTACGATGTGGTGAATGACGAGCTCCGTAAAGTCCTTACGAGGCTTTTCTAACCCAAGAGCCATGACCAAAAGCTGTTGGCTCCAATAAGCCGCTTGGAGAAGGTAGTACGATTTCATTAGGCCAGTCATACGCCACTGGGGATATTCTATCAAGCAGGCTTAGGAAAAGCCGTGGTCAAATTCTAGTGATAGGAGCTCACCGAGCCAGAAATGTTCTGTTTTGAACCACCAGGTTGGCAGTCCACTCATCACATAAATCCCGAGGGACCCGAAGGTTCCCCAATACAGTACCGCATATCCTTGTTCGGCAAACCTGGGGAACTTACCTAAGAAATGAACGTTATACACGATACAACTGAATTACGCACCTATCCAATTTCGACTTTCCCTTGACACCTAGAGATTTGGCCAAAGGAGTCATGATATGGAGAGTGACGAATTGTCGGACAAACGAGAAAAAGACTATGTAGTATCCTAAGAAAGCGGTGTCCTTGTTGGTACTATCAGTACTCAACGTGGAGGGAACTGACGGAATCAAAAACTCACCAGCCATCCTTTGTCAAACCGCGCATCCGAGGGGTCTGAATCGGGTAGATAGTATGAAATGAATAATAGTGGGGCGAATGGGTTTTCCCGAGGCTGGGTGAAAAGGTATCGTGCGGAGAACTCAAAACTGCCATAAAGGACGAGAGGGATCGCCAGCAGCTTGAAAGAGCAGCCTATGGCAGAGAAGGGAATTCATGAGTCAATATCCAGGGATAAAAAGGCAATAGCACTACCAGGGTCTTTCATCCATCGCAGGGTTTGGATATCATTCCAGAGGCTGGAGAGTACGCTTCGTTGGGTTCTTGCGTTCGTAATACTCACATTTTGCTGATTCAGTCTCACAGAACGGCGTTTGGATTTAGGAGATGATGTTCGTTTCGGGGTCAGAGGGGAGGATGGTTCGGCACTGCTGTGGGCGATTTTTCCTGCGCTATGATGAGACGCTTGATGTCTAGAATAATTAGATATCAGCGACGAGACCACAAAGGACCAAGTCTATACTTGCCCAATCGTGTTGAGGGCCTTGCGAAGAGACGCCTCTCTAGATCTGTTTTTGAGTGTCGTGGGTCTTTGATGGGCCGTGGAGGAGGAACCTTCAGCCATTTTCGTGGAGGAATCCGCGTGAGGTTGTAAGACTGGAAACCGAAATACCCCTCTGAGCCGAGGACTTGGTGGGAGGAAAGAACAAGATATCGTACAAGTCCGGGCTACGGTTGATCTGGGTGGAGAAACGAGCACAAGGGTCTCGACCCTGTCCTCGGTGACCGAGCCACCGAGCTCCCAAGAGGATCTAACATTTTCAACATGACGGTGGGCAGCTCGGCCAGGGGATGTAGCTCTGTGGTAAAGCCAATGTGCAACATGCGTTGTGCGATAGCTGAGGCAGATAACGTTCAACAAGACCGAGGTGGACAAGGTGGTACTAATGGACGGGGTGGTGGCTGTGCTGTATGAGCCGAAAAGTGAACGGTGCCAAGAGATAAAATCATTCAATATAATAGACGGGCACTCAAGGGCGAAGCTCCATGGATGCCACCGGCGCAGGGTTCCATTCAAGGTACCCCGGCAATTGCAAATGGGGACCCAACCATCTTATCTTTAGTTCCAACATCGATATCGTTTGGATCACTATTAGTGAGCTTTGACGTCCAGGCAGGTTATCCAAGACCGGCAATGATCTTATGTATGCATGATCGAATGGATTGTGGGATGTTTGGTGACGAGGAGGCGCTACAAGATCAGTAGCGGGTGGATGGTGGTTCATCAGGTCCGACGAGGGCGAGCGCCATCAAGCAATTGGAAATTCAGAGCTTGGTGTGGTGTTGTTGATGATGGTTCCAACAGGGCGTTGTCGTGAGAATACGCCTGCGAATATTCTTCTCCAATCCGGAATATCGTCGGAGATGGTTCTGCTACGTCCAAATATGCCACGGGGGGCACAGCTTGACTATGCTCGACGCCGAAATGACGCGGCTCCTGCTCGGCGGCGATCTGCGGTCGACTGTGCAGCGCAGCCGCTGATGATCCACGTGCCTCGCCGCAGTCTCTCGCCTAGATATATACCCCAGCTTGGAGATCGACAGTTCGGTATCGATATCCCTCGACTACTGTTGCGCCTTTACTATGATCATTCCCGAGTCCGAGACCAGCGAGTCAAAAGTACCAACTGTGCGCAGTGGGGAGTCGGAGATGTCATCGCATAATCCACTGGTACGTATACGCCCAAAGAACCGGTTTACGATATGAGATTTTACATGCTCGATCCCTCTCTAGGTCCCTCCACCATACAGCGCCACGATTGCGTCCAGCGACGACCAACGCGAGCGCGATCAACACACCCACACCCACTCACATGCTCCGCAATCATCTCAACCGGATCTCCCTCCTCCGTGCAACTACTTTATCCAGCGAAAGACCAACGCTAGCGTGAGCGGGACCTGGCATGTTGATACGGCCCTCGCAATTCCCGAACTTCTCTTGCCCCCAATTACTGAATACGATGGATCCTGGAACCAGGATATCCAGAAGGCAAGAAAACTGCGGGAAAAGGAAATGAAGAGGCGAGAGAAAGACGGCAGAAGGTCTCCTTTGCCCATGGTTCCGGAAATTCGACCAAACCTCATGTTGGGGTCTACAAACGGCTCGATCAGGGGGGACATCCATATAGTGTCCAGTGATGGGCTAACACGTCAGGCGGTGATTGTCGTGCAAGGAACTAATGGCACTATCAGTCTCAATATAGTGAGTTTGGTTTGGGTTTCGCCGAGGAACGCATCATTGACTAGTACTGCAACAGCATGCTCCAGACCATCCATTGCGCGTGTATGCTACTTCAACCAACGGTTCAGTCACCATTCGAGTCCCAATGTCTTTCGAGGGGGTCATTACAACGACCACTACTTGGGGGAGCATCAAGATGTCAGATGCAATTAAGGTTCGCATGATACATTCCTCTAGGCCATCAATCTCATCCCATACCTCTGCAGGCGAAACTCACAACTTTCTCATCCACCTCCAACACGACTCGTGGCTTCATCGGAGATTGGAGCTCGTCCCTCTTGGGCTTGAATCCTCAACTGCCTAGTCCCAACGACGACCCTCCACTTCCGAATATCGAGTCGGACCCGTTTATCAGTTGGACAGGACCTCTCATCCACCTTGGCTCGACCAACGGGTCATTATCACTATCATTTATCGAAGAGGCTGTTCCATATGCTGATCCGCTATCGTTTATCGAAGGGATGGTTCCATCCGTCCAGAACAACTTCTCTCGCGCGGTGAAGAGCTGGATTAGTGGGTTGTTTGGCGGCCGAGCGAGCGCGAATGATGCGAGCGGTCCCCAAACACATCCAGACTCACACCAAGCCACGAGTTCGTCTGGCTCAACAGAACCCAGGGCTGATAGTAGTTGGCCTGGAGATGTCAAGCGTGGTCACTCTGCGCCTAATGATCTAGACTGATTGTACGCGCGTTATAGTTGTGCCTTGGATGCCTGTTTGAAAGAGGTCGGTTCGATTTTCATAGGGTTTTTCGTTGTAAATGGATGTATCATTAGCCCCTGTTCTATTCGATCTAGTCTACCATTATCTACCAAAAGAAACGCTACGCCTCGGGGTATCGCATGCATCCTCCATTTTGACAAATGTCGGCGCAATCGAATTCGCTTGCTGGCAGCTGGGGGCACACTTGACCTGAATTAAGCGGCATCGGGCTAGGTATGGTGCTGGATCACATTGAAATAGGGATCGGCACCAGAACAAGCTGAAAGAACTAAGCAACTCTGACGTTGGCCGAGTATGTCCGGCGACATTTTGTTTGGCTCACTCCGACGCTTGCACGAGCATAGCGGCTAAAATATCCCCCGCTCTCGATAGAGATGCGATCCAAAAATGAATAGAAATGTGGATATTTGACGCAAGTGTATATCAATGTGAGAGTATCTGTACAACGCAAGAACACCCCCACCCACCCACCCCACGAAATCAATCCTTCGACATCTCAATTCACAATATTCCCCCAATGCTAAACAAAGCTGACTGGTTTCGATCAGCGGCTCGCACCCTGATTCCCTCCTCGATTCTATCTACCAACCAGAACGAGGTTCCATCGTACGAAGGGCCAAGCTCGTGCACATACTGGAGTTTGGGGCAAAGCGTAGCCATTGTGGCTATACATTCTTCCCACCCGGCTTCACCGGTTTCGAGTTTCATCAACCCAAACTCACATGGACGAATACTCAATTTACGAATTTTCGGGACCAGGCGAAGAAGCCCCATAATCTTGCTCTAATAGATATCGTCAGCGATCACTCAATCGATCGAGTATAGAGCCACCGACGAGTTTGTTAAATGAAATTCCTAGGCAAAGCTCCTCGAGTTCTGGTGTGTAATTCAACACTTCACTCATGACATCGAGACACAGTTGTGATCCATAATGTAAATCGATGGATAGAATCTTCAATTTCGGCATTTGTGTTACCGATCGCATGAAGGAATCAAAGATAACCCGAAACCCGGTATACCGGCGTACGTCTTGGATCGTGACTGATTCTAGATCAGCGGCGATTCTAGATGACATTATGGGGGCGCATATGAATGTCGGGCCTTCTAGGTGCCTTAACGAAGGGAGGAGAGCCTCTATGTCCGATGAACTGATAGGGGCATACCCTTCTGGCATCTTAGACCATCCAAAGCCGAGAGATTGGATGTTTGGGTGTTCCAATAGAAACGTGCGAAGGTCACTTTTGTGAAACGAGTCCAAAACGTGATAAAATTCCGGATCTGCTGCTAACCCGACGATTCGAAGGGTTTTGAGCGAGCGAAATTTGAGACCTTTCAGCTGGGCGAAGATTGAACTGGGGGATTTGGTGGGAATATCAGTCCTTGTTTCGTCGTTTATATCGATGGTGCGAATATTCGGAGAGGCGCGTAGGAGTGATGCGAGCGATGAGATATAGTGCTCATCGTTTGAAGCTAAAAGTTAGGTTTTATCGCCTGGTTAATTAGAGCTTTTTATACAAATTATGATGCCCATACTTAGGCTATGGGTTCTGAACACAAAGTGGATGAGGTTGTCGAATTGGAATATCCTACGTGGTCGATATCAACGGCAGCTTTTTTAAGCACAGTAAGAAACCCACGGAATATAATTACCTGTAGCATCGGATCAGTACGCGTTCGCAAAATACCACGGCGAATAATTACCGGGGCGCCAGGAGGTCCCTGTCACGAACAAGGCAAACGATCGTAGCGTTGGGCAGGATGTCTGAAGAGTCCGCATGATCGAGTTGATTCCAGGATGATACGGAAGTTCCCAGGAAAAAGACTCGAGATTGTTTATAGTCTTGAGAATAGATTCCACGAGGCTTGTGTGCTTTGGCAGAACCAAATATTGGTCGTCTATGTGTCTCCCGCCAGGACCATTGTCGATCACGAGCGCTCGGAGATGGTCGTTAATCAAATTATTTGAACCTTTTGTTAGCTGATTTGCAAGTTGCTCAAGGTGGGAAGCGTAAGCAATGTAGATAGTGCGATACAGGTATGGCGAAACTAGAAGCTGCCACTCCTTAGACACAAGAGACAGAACCCCTAGATCGCTCAAAGCTCATATCACAAAGAATAGCCCTCCATAGCTCGAAAGGTAAGGCACCAATTGTACTGGAAAGCATGCCACTAGAAAGAGCCAGAGCCCAAATTGTGGAAACGAATGGCAAGTGAGGGTGAAGCGCCCATGGCGGCCTTTGACTCACGTGTTCAAGGAGCGCCGATCACGTGGATAGTGATTTTGTTGCAATAAGGAAAAGAACGCAACACGCTGACACCGCGAGAGCATTCGTAGTCATCCCTCGGTTCAGCGACAGGAATAGAGCTGGAACCGGATATTATGCAATTAATTCAGCAGGGTGCTCCAGAACAAATTCTCATCAGCGGCGTATTGCCTATTAATGGCGTGATCGGGGGGCATTTCAACAAAGTGGGTAGTGTGTTGCGCCTCCCGTTCGAAACTAACCCTCGATTTCCATTTCTTCGCCTCGACAATCAAAACATAATCGTGTTCCTAAAACACGTGATGAAGGAAGGGATGCATACATACAGTGATACAGTATGTCAGCCGGTGCATTAGACCATGAGAGTCGTGAAATGAATACATTTACGGGACAATGGCCCCAAAAGTCCGCCAATTACATTCAGGTACATGGTTTTTCTGAGCATACAGGCGGGATTGAAATCAGTCAGCTCATATGCAAAATACCACCAATCCGAAACAAGGCTGATTGACTGGAATCGGTCTCTCGAGCTTCGATCCCGTCCTCGTTTCGATAAACCGTCCAAAATGACGTGTAATCAAACACAGGGCCCAGTTCGTGCACGTATTCGAGGTTTGGGCATATCGCCGCCATCGCAGCAACGCAGGCTTGCCAGCCATGTTCACCAGATTCGAGTTTCATCCGATCGGGCCCCGCCGGACGGATACTTAACTTTCGAATCTTGGGAACGAGGCGGATAAGGCCGATGATCTTATGCTAATTCATCGGAATAATGGTTGAACAAGCTTAACTCGGGCCAACGTAAGAAATACTAACTAGTTCATCAAATGAAATGCCCAAACAGAGCTCTTCTAGCTCGGGTGTACGACCTAACACATCGAACATTACGTCCATACTTTCCTGGGAACCCTGATGCAGGTCAATAGCTAAAACCTTCAATTTGGGCATTGATTTGATTGAACGCATAGATACGTGAAAGCTCGCCGGGAACCGGAGTAGTATTCGGTGTCTAGTATTATTGCCGTCTCCATCTGAGCGGCGATTTTGGATGATAGTACTGGCGCACACAAGAAGGTAGGGCCCTTTAGGTGTCTCAGAGAGGGCAGCAAGGCTTCCACTTCCTTTGAGCTAATGGGAACGAAGTCTTGAGGTCGCTGTACACAGGCAAATCCCAGGGATAGCACACCTGGGTGCCGAGAGAGAAAGTCACGGAGATTACTCTCATGCGAGGAGCTTAAAACGTTGTGGAATTCCGGTTCAATCAGTCGCCCGATGGTTCGAATCGTAGTTAGAGAGGGACATTGCGTGCTTCCGAGTTCTGTGAAGAGGGAGATTGGTGATGTGTCATACCGAGAGATCGCTACCTTTTCGGGTACGTCTAAAGTACGAATATCCGGGCATGATTGAAGTAGTGATATTACTGATGGCACAAGGGTTTCGTGGAATAAATCTGCATAGAATGATTCAGCGTCTATCTACTACTAAACAATAAAATTTCACGAACAGAGTGAGTCGTTTGAGATTGAGAAATGAAGCAAATTCTTAAAGTTGAACAACCTTGTCCATGATATCAGCGATAGGGTATCATGATTGCCACTAATGCTCACGGAGGGTTATCTTCTGCCAGCTCAAGTCAGCCTACCAACATTTGTGTTTAGCATGCGATGCTTACCTAGTATAAAGTAACCACCAGAAGTAGAGCAAATGAAGGTCTCGAGTTGTTGACAATGGGTTTGTAGAGTTTCCAATATTGCCTCATCCGAGGGCATAAAATACAATTCCCATACAAAGGACCTGAGGTTTTGTGTAGCCATAAGCACCAAATTTATAGCAAATGTGTGTTCTGGTGAGATAGCCAGGTCGCTGTCGGTCGGTTCGGAAGCAAGCCCTTGGTCCAGTACTAGCTCTCGCACGTATTGACCAATAGGAGTACCTGAGCTTCCCGAAATTTGGTTTGCTAGTTGTTCAAGGTTTGAAGCACGAGCAAGGTAGACAGTATGAAAAAGGCTAGGAGTGACTAGAAGCTGCCACTTGCGCGATACTAAGGATAGTACACGTAGGTCTCGCGAAGCTAAATATCGAAAGATAACTTCCCAAATCTCTAAAGGCAAGATAGAAATGGGTCCAAGGAACATGCTGCACAAAGTGGTGGCGGGATGAAGGAGACGAGGGGCGATTTGGCGCCCTCTTACCTGGCCCGCGACCTGTTTTGCGCAGGCTCATCGCTTAGCCGACTATGACAGACAAGGCTGTGCTGGGATGGAGCCTATTTGCAACCACATTCTCCGGATGTTCCCAGACCTCTCCATTGAAGCTTAATATTTCTATTAAAGCCAGAGCTCTCTTGAAAGGGTAGCCGACCTAGTCATTATTTACCAGGTATCGGTAAACTGGCACCTCAGCGAGACTGAGCCACGCAGCTTGCCCAACGGACACCTCATCCGTTTTGTCGCCGAGCGGAAATCCTTCGAATCCGAGCAAAGGTTGTTGAAATGATAAATAGGCTGCTTGGCACTATCCCTCTAGATATATGGATCTGCGTCCTTGATAATTTATCTCTGTGCGATCTGACGACTGTCTCACGGGTCTCTCACGCCTGGCAGATCATGGCTTTCCCCCGTTTACATCGGATAGTTTACATTTGCCAGGCCTCTCACATTGAGGATATTTCCGCGAGAATCTGTTTCACTGATCCCCTGCTATCTATCGGGCAACACGTGCGTGGCCTCGTTATAGACAACGGACCTGTTCCGGGGATCGTGGACGCGGATCTGGGCATCTCGAGTAGCCACCTAAAACTGCTAGCAGACATACTACAAGCTTCACCACAAGTTGAGCATTTTGTATGGTGTCTTCCATTGATGTGGAATGCGCCCATCCTTGAGATACTGCGAACTAGGTGTCCGCGCTTAGTCTCGTTTCATTACTCTTCGTTGGATGAATCCCAGGAAGATTTTGATGCAGGTTGGTTCCCCAGCCCCTATTCCATGTACTTTCTGATAGCTTGAGTCTATAGATCTATATTCACAGTTCGTGTTTAATATCTTTAACCGCATGCCGCTAATGATATACCGCTAGGGTATTTGTTCTCAGTAACCTCAAATACTTGAAACTAGAGGTAGCTCGCGTCGGTAATTGTGTATTTTTTAGAGATAGTTGGATACTGAGATATTCGGTTTCTAACAGAGTTTCTTAACCTTGCTCACACATGGCTATTAAGCCTGTTACTTGAAGTTTGCTCGGATATACAAAGCATAACCTTAATTTTTCATCACTATGCTGAGGGAGATCCTTGGCCGTTGGAAGACCTCTTTCATAGACTCGCGGATATGACGTTCCATCGCCTGCATACCTTCCGAGCCGTTGGCCCTGCCATCAGCATGCGATGGCAGACATTTTTCGATCCTCTGGGCAGTAACCCTCTTCGCACATTCTTCCTCCAGCATCCTAGTCTCCAAACTGTTGGCCTTGGCTGCACACAGCAAGCAGGATACCCAATGCATATTCGTCCGACGGATGTAGAACGCCTCTTCCCATCACTCGTCAATTTTGAAGGGCCTTCATTCTTATGCGCGGCACTCATGAGCTCTAAACTGGCGAATCAGGTTCAATCAATCTCGTTTATGGACCCGCACCCCGATATGAGCTCCAGAACTCATTTAAAGAGGATTTCTCAGTATGCCAACCAGCTGATGAAATTGCGCAAATTGACGCTGGACCTGTCGTTTGAAGAATCGGGAGCGCTGCTCGAATTGGACAAATTATTGAGATGTACCCCTAACATAGAGGAGCTGAATATAGGGATCGAGTTTGAGAGGTTGGTGGGTACTAGCTGTATCACTTACTCCAACCAGCCATTGACACGCTCTCCTAGGAAACAATACTCGGGATTTTGCATCACGTACCGGGTGTCCGGAAACTGAGCATCCTACCCGCTGGATTGGGATTAATGACCCTTGATACGGGTGAATCTGGGTGGAGGGAATGCCTATCAAAAATGGCAGAAATATGCCCAAAGCTTGAATATGTGCATGAACTGGGGCTGCTGCGGGACGAGACAGGGTGTTGGATCATCGTTCGCGAGCAATGCGGTCGAATATATGCGATCCCAGACGAAAAGAAATTGGCACGGCGCCGCGTATATGATCAGCTGCTCTAAGCTATGTACAAAATTTAACTCCTTGCATTCACGTTGAGGAGCGATCCGAGTGAATTCGGGGGTTTCGGATGTTTTCGGTTGACCGAAGGCAAAAAAAGCTTGAGACGATACGTGGCTATGGTTGGTAGGTTCAAGATGTTCGTAGTGTTGCATCATAAATTCTTGACTTTGGTGTCACATTGACCACTCGTGGTTACTTGGGCCAGTTGAGCTCGGTTTGCTCGTGTGATGGCAATTTGAAATGACCTCAACGGCGTCGAGCTGACCCCACCACCCACTTCCCGCCACTATTTTTTCCTTTCACATCATAGCATACGGCTCTATTTTGTGCCCGATATAAACTGCTTCAAAATCGGGAAATACTTATTTCTTACATGCACGGATCGATCGACCCGCCCCCGAACGTCGCCTGGCGATAAGGCACTGCCTTGCTCGCCCTTGAGCTGCGGGCTTGGCCGATGCCTATGCTGTGCTCTCACCTGGCCATGAAGAATGCGCAGGACAACGTACTCTATGGTGATTGGCCGGCGAAGCTGATCCACGCGGTTTGCCGCAGCCAAGATCATCAGAGTTTTATATGGCTGCCCTTGAACACCATGGAATCTTATTCCCCTCTCAACCTCTCTTTGGTGTCACGCCCATGATTGTTTCCGAGTCCCAGAACAATGACAAGGCCATTCTTGTAGCCGACGACGAGTCACCCGCACCTCCAGATGGTCCATCGGTAAGCGATACGACAGGCGGTATGATAGCTTGGAAAAAGAATACTCACTCCTATTCCGCCATCTACAGAACCCTCCTCCGTATACCTCGGCCTCCTCTGCGGGCTCGCCCTCAGGTTCGGCTATTCGCCCTGTCACTCAACCCCGCTGCAACTACCTGCTCGACCATTGGTCCAATGGGAACCTGAAGGGTACATGGCATGTCGACACCTCTCTACCCATTCCCGAGAGTCTTCTTCCTCCTATTATCGATTTTGACGGTCGCTGGAATGAAGAAACTCAAAAGGCCCGAAAGCACAAGACGCCATCGATATCAGAAGTTCGACCGAACCTCATGGTCATGACTGAGAATGGTGATGTCAAGGCGGATGTTTATCTCATGTCAGGCCCGGCTATGGTTGTTGCTGAATCGAAATACGGATCGGTTCAATTAGTTGTGGTGAGTTTATCGATGACGTTGGAATAAAATATAGGATTAAAAGATTTCCAGGACGCAGCCCCAGAAACGGTGTCGCGGATTCATGCTAATGCTAGTCATGGGAGTGTGAAAGTGTGGATTCCATCGACGTTTGAAGGCGCGTTGACAATGGGCACTACATACGGGGATATCAAAATCTCGGATGGTGTTAGGGTTCGTACAAGTATACATTATCTCCACATCTTGGTTGAAGTCTCATTTATTACGACAGGCGAGAATGACTACCTTCTATTCCAAATCCAACCGTTCTCGCAGTTTCATTGGGGATTGGCAGTCTGCCAAGTTTGGAACGATCCAATCCGAGGACGGCTCCAAATCCTCAACACCGCCCGACCCTTTCACCTCCTGGCCCGGCTCGACTATTCGGATTGATTCGAAAAACGGAACCGTGTCCCTCGCTTTCATCGAGGAAAAGCCGGCTGCGAACCCTGCATCGAATGAGCAGAACGTGTTCAAGACGTTTTTCGAGGGGTGGTTTGGGAAAAGTGTGAGCACAAGTGAAGGCACTCCAAGTCAAGCAGGGACGTCGCAGAGCCAGGTAGGCCCTTCGAGGGACCCAGTTCTTGAGGCTGCTTTGCTTGATCGCAAGCAGCTGCCTCCACCACCACCCGGGGCCTGATGGATTTCGTCGAGAGTTTCGATCATTATATTTGAAGGGTTTGAATTCCTCGTCTAACTATTGTCTTGAAATTATGGCCCGCTGGTAGTTTATAATAAAAAACAGATGTATTATCGAATGTCTTTTGACCACTTTCTGAGTAAAATTTGAGCCGGCTTTTGGCACCATGATTCCAAAGTGAATTCAACCTCAACGCAATTTGAAATGGCCACCGTCCCGGAAGACCGAGCAGGACTTACGACACCAGCCGCCCGTCGATCCATGCAAGTGGATCCCCACGGTTCCTACTTGCATTGTGGACGGTGGGCGTAGCAAGAAGTTATGAGATGATTTTCTCGGCTGTGCACCTCGGCCTGCGGTTCTCACATGAAAATCGCTGAGTCATGGCCACTCATGGGAAGGCTTGAACTACAAGATTGCCCGAGACTGCCGTGCTATCTGGATCCAACGTCTACCATGATCCTTTCTCACCCCCAGCGCGGTGGATCAAAGGTTTCGACCGTCAGCGACGACGAGTCGGTCGTTGTCTCGCATGAACCAGGAGTTCGTCTACAACGAAATTGTGGGACTTTCACTAATATTATTATTGTCCAGAACCCACCCCCATACGAGCCAAGGCCGCCTGTAGAGAACTCGTCTCCCTGTGGTACTGCCCTCCAACCACGCTGCAACTACCTGCTCGAATGCCGGACTAAAAAGGGAGCTTGGCACGTTGACACATCCTTATCCATTCCGGAGAGCGTTCTCCCTCCCATCACCGAATTTGACGGCCACTGGAATGAAGATGTTCGAAAACTACGCAAGGACGAGACACCCTCTGCTTCAGAGGTTCGACCGAATCTGATGATCGTGTCTGAATACGGGGGGATTCGAGCGGATGTGCATGTTTTGTCGAATGATGCTGGTCGAGCGGTGATTGTTGCCGAGTCGAGACATGGAGTGGTTCATCTAGATGTGGTGGGCATATTAACGCAGACGTTTGAGGTTACCTGAGCTGACGAAACAGTTGTAGAACGCATCTTCGGGGTGTGTACTTGCCGTGTACGCTCATGCTATCATTGGTGAAGTCAAGGTTTGGATACCGTCGTGGTTTGAGGGTGCGTTGGAGATCGGCACTTCATTTGGGGAGATCAAAATATCAGAAGCGGTCAAGGTATGTCTAGGACGCTGCCGCATTGGTTCATTCGCTCATATGATATACTACAACAGGCAAAACTTACAGTATTTTCCTGCAACTTTCACCAGTCTCGTGGATACATTGGCGACTGGAATACCTCTGGGTTTGGCGCCCAGTCTACCGACGACCCTTTCGTCAATGGGTCTCGCTCGATAATCAAGATTGGAGCAAGGAACGGATTCGCGCATATCGGGTTTTTGGACGAAAAACCAAAGCTTAAGGAAAAGCCCAAGTCGAGTCCCAAGCAGGTCAAGGGTTTTTGGAGTGCGTTGTTTGGCAGAGGTGTTGAGGCTAGACAGGGTGGAGATGTAAATACGATGAGCCAGTCTGGACCTTCGAGTGTACCCACCTCTGAGGCTCAAACGTTCGAGAGTTGATCGCTGTCAGAGGCTCGATAGTTTTCAGTCAGGGGATAGCTTTATCCTGGTTGTTTATCGCTTTGCTGCTTACTCAGGAAAAACTTGAGGTGTAATGAAACAGGGAGGTGTAGTAATGGTGTAATTCCATGAAATCACACATAAGTATCTGTCATTATCCCATTACACCAGTGTAATTTGGCATGATGACACCATTACCACACCCCTGTTTTCATTACCCCTCCTTATGCCTAATTACACACCATTACCCCCACAGGTTTTTGCTGAGTATCAATGCTGTCCTCTGATCCTGTTGTAAGGTGATGGACATTCAGTTTCATCCAAGCAAACATCATGTGATTTTCCCACAACTTATTGAGCCACTCAATCTATTAAGTCTACAGCCTGGGGGGATTTAGTAAATCAAGGTGATGGAAGTGGAAGGCCATTGAATTTGGTGAGGTTTGATGTTCTTTGATAGATATATATGCACTCAGCATTTAAATCAAAATGTGTTTGTCAAGATCATGTGATTTCACTCAGATAATGATTTATTGTTTGACACTCCAACAGTTCTAGGGGTCTTGTATATATGCATATAATGCTATCTTATAGTTGAAACAAAACATAAAATGTGTGAGCCCTACAACTGAGTGTCTACACTTGTATGTGCTCAGGGGACAACCTGTGGCAGCACATCCTTCTTCAAGCCCACTTGCTTGCAGCAGCATTTGGTCTGTCAAGCCCTTCAGCATGTGCCTCAAGAAAACAATTTGATTGCATAGCAAACCTGTAATTCATCAACAGGTTAAATATATTAATGAGAGGATCCTCATACAACTCACTTTCAGATAGTAGCCATGTTGTGACCCTCTGGATGCTTCCTTGCGAAGCACTTAAGTAGTGGCTGCATTGACAGTTTGGTGCTATGCAGTATGTATTGAGTGTTCTAGTTACAGTGTTTGCTATGGTCTATGGTGGTTGATGAGATAAAGCAAGCTGAGGCGTCCAGTCTTGCTTTATCCTTCTTATATACGCCTGTGGCTGCAGTGGCTGTGGATGTATTATCTAAGCACAATCCACAGTAGGTGCAGGTTATATACAGTACTATGGTTTAGGTAAATTGTTTATCTTAAGTTTGTGTGGCTCTGAATCTTATAGAGCTGTGCGAGGTCCAAGGGGTAATCGCTGAGGTCACGTGATCCAGCCATAAGTGCTGAGATCACATGACAACTCACTCCTTGCTCCAAGTAACAATGGAGAGAAATGCTGGAGTGAGTTCAGGGTAACCACTGTAAGTGCTGAGGTCACGTGATCCTGCAGTAAGTGCCAAGATCATGTGACAACTAGCTCCTTGCTCCAAGTAACAATGGAGAGAAATGCTGGAGCGAGTTCAGGGTAACCACCGTAAGCACTGGTTTAAGCACTGAGATCACATGACCTTGTTTATGGCTTGTTCTGCTTAGGAAAAATGCCATAAATCTGTAAAAATATTTGGTTACTCTGTTATGTCCATTTGACAGGTCATAACAAGCCAGGGGGATGTGATCAAGTGACTTGACCATATTCTTCTCTACATCAGGAGTTCAGCTGGAGGGCAGGGCTTTACTGTCATGAGCCACAATCAAGGCCTCATAGCTAACCATCATTTTTCTTCCCTTTGTCTGCCACATTGGTCTTGTGGCTTGACCACCTTCCTTTCATGAGTAAGCACCTCCACCCACTTACTGAGCCTTGCCCTATTATTAGTTGCCCACTTACTGATCACTGCCATTCACCTTGCTCATGCTACTATTATTAGTTACTTGCTGACTGATGGATATACTATTATTAGTAACTGGCTGACTGATTACTGCCATTCATTCTTACTCATCCTGCATGTACACTTAGTCACTCCCTTGGTTAGAATAGTATAAAAGCAAGGAGAGCAAGCCAGTCCACCCCAGCTTGCTCTACCTTGTTGATTCCCCTCTAAAGCATCTAGTGTGAAGAACAGTCCCCAGCTGACTTGTTAGCTTAATAACAGCTAGAAGGGTCTTGAGTCAAGACCATGTTGCAAGCCCCAGCACTAAGCATCTGACTTAGCCACTGTGGACAGTGGCTTACTCAGCAACAGGTGTCCATCAGCCATGAGCACATAAGTGCACATGGTGTCAAGCCACAAGATGGTAGACACACACTAAACATCAAGCCAAGACAAGCCACACATCAGCAGTAGTCAGGACATAGTCCAGACCCATCAGAGGCATTAGCCACTTGTAAAGCAAAGTCCGACAACTGCTTTCAGAGGTTGTGACATTTACAGTAGAGCCTTTTGGTGTAACCCCAGCATTGTTCAATAGGATTTAGCTCACAGTGAAACTTTGGAAGGAAGATCACTTGAGCACCAAGTTGTTTGGCCAGTATTTCCAGGTTTGATTTTTGTTTGCTGTCCAAGTCAATGAGTTTGAACAAGATTCACCAGCAACAGCATTCTGCCAACAGATTGGTGCACTTGAAGCCAGGGCATTGCACTCTAAGCTCTGATGTATCATAGCCTTGCTCCTATAGTAATTGAGCCATGCCTTTGAATTTACCATTGGGTAAATAAAGTTTCTGTTCAGAACCATCTGGCAGCTGTCAGAGCTACGACCTGAACAGTAACGTCAAACACCTAAGTGGCAATGACAAGCCTATGGGCAGCGATGCCAGAGGCTTTACTGACAACGTCTAAGGTAGGACATGCAGTGAGGGTGCAATAAGACGCAAGGATGTGGAAGTAGGTGCACTTGTCCTTAAGAGGACTGGGCAGGGACTATGGACTGTAAGTCACACAGGTAGTAGAGGGGATACGACAGGAGGTCGAGTTCTGAGGCTTAAGGCTCTCAGACTCTCCCTTATATATTCATACAATGAGCTATAACAAATACACGTATGGTGCAAGACAACTATCATATGATGTGAGAATGGTGCCATGTAACGGAATATTCCAGAAGGTACAAACAGAACATAAACAACAACAAGGTCATGTGATCATGTAAGTAATTCTATGCATATATCCGATTAAACAGGACTTGTCCAAAAATATGAAAAAGAGAGATTTTATAAAATATACGAAAATCATAATAAAATCCGCGTCATGGTCTAGGCCATGACAGCAGCTTTGGGTTATCCATATGAGCTTTGTGCAGGTCTCCATTTGGCCCTTTGAAAGAAACCATGAAAGACTCCAATTCACCCTTCAGCATGAAGTGTGCAGATGGCACTGTTGGTTGGCACCTGGTATGTATGCATGCATTATTGTGGACAAACATATGGTCTTCATTAGGGTATTCCTTCTTGACCAATAAAATAGCACTTCAAAGCTGTTTCCATATGTTGTTATTCATGAAGTAACCTTTGCACTCTTTCCCTGCAAATAAAATCTTGCATGCACTGCATTTCCTGTAAGGATATATTAATACAATTAATGTAGGGTCAGATGCACACTTAACATAAGTGCATATAGTATGCTGAATCAGCTGTACATACCCATTGTGAATCTTCAAAAACCCATGGTCAGGAGAAACAAAATTGTTGATTGTAACTGACACCCCTGGTCCCTTTTTCATTAGTGGTAAGTTTTTCCTCTTCAATTGATACCAGCCATGAGTCTGGTGGCCATGCACATAAAATGTTGACAAATCATTATACCATATGCACATGATTTGTTTGCCCACAAATACTCTTGTGAGCTCCACACCTGTTTGATCCCATAACCTAAGGAATGGCTCTAGAGCCTTCATTTTGGGTGTGTATATGGTCTGGCAATATTTGACAATGTTGGATCACTCATGGCTGTTGAAATATTGGCCAGTTGGCTCCTTCTTCTAGTGAAAGTCCATCTTGCAAAGCCAGCACTGTACTGTTTTGATTGTGATTTGTTTATTAATGCTGAATCACTGTTGGACTTGGCAATCTGCAAGATGGTGCACAATATCTTTGGCAACTATATATTTTCCCTTTTGCTGAAGGAAAATACAGATTTTGTTGGATATATCTTCATCAATTATGGAGTGCCTTGAATGGCCATGTTTGCTCTTTGGGAATTTCTGTTATGACCTGTCAAACAGACATAACAAAATAACTGAATATTTTTACAGATTTATGGCATTTTTCCTAAGTGGAACAAGCCATAAACAAGGTCACGTGACCTCAGCACTTAACCAGCACTTATGGTGGTTACCCTGAACTTGCTCCAGCATTTCTCTCCATTGTTACTTGGAGCAAGGAGCGAGTTGTCATGTGATCTCAGCACTTATGGCTGGATCATGTGACCTCAGTGCCTACCCCTCAGACCTCATGTGGCTCTATAAGATTCGGAGCCACACAAACTTAAGACAAACAATTACCTAACCCATAGTACTATACATAACCTACACCTACTGCAGATTGTGCTTAGATAATACATCCACAGCCACCGCAGTCGCAGGCATATATAAGAAGGATAAGGCAAGACTGGACAGCTCAGCTTGCTTTATCTCGTCAACCACCATAGACCATAGCAAACACTGTAACTAGAACACTCAATACATACCACATAGCACCAAACTGTCAATGCAGCCACTACTTAAGTGCTTCGCAAGGAAGCATCCAGAGGGTCATGACAATTTCCCTATTGTAACAAAGTGTTGAACCTGTGCCCTAAGCTGACATGCATACCACATACCCTGACCAACAGCAATTGCAGCTTCATGTGAAGCACAGATGAATATCATGTTTCCCTGCAAATAAAAGTGGAGGCATGATGCCATTGCTTCACACTGCATGTGCAAGGATGAACCAAGCTGATAGTGCTTGTGTTGAGACCCCTCTGTCTCCTTGTCTCTGTTGATTCCTTAAGTAGTGGCTACATTGTCAGTGGTAATTTGCAGTATATATTGATAGTATTTAGGTAGTATGTATGGATGGTCCCTGTGGTTGATGAGATAAAGCAAGCTGGGGCCTACAGGCTTGCTTTCAATGAGTTATATACCCTTCAAGGTATGAGTCAGACTGTTCTGCAGTCCACAGTAGGTTATGGGTCACATGTGGTGTAAACAAGTATTAAGTAAGTCACTCTTAGGGTTGTTGTGCCTCTGAATCTTATAGAGCCACATGAGGTCTGAGGGTCACATGATTTAAGTGCTGAGGTCACATGATAACTTGCTCCTTGCTCCAAGTTACAATGGAGAGAATTGCAGGAGTGAGTTAGGTAACCACTGTAAGTGCCAAGGTCATGTGATGTGTTTAAGCACCAGGGTCATGTGATAACTCGCTCCTCACTCCAAGTTACAATGGAGAGAATTGCAGGAGCAAGTTAGATAACCACCATAAGTGCCAGGATAAGTGCCAAGGTCACATGACCTTGTTTATAGCTTGTTTGACTTTGGAGAAAACGCTATAAACTATAGGCTAATTCTCTTGTTAATGTCACAGCCCACTGCTTGCCTGGGTGTGTATGTGTAGTAGGGGCAATGGGGACAGGCTGGTGAAACCAGCCTGCCCCCTAGTACAGTGGGGGGGATGTCAAGATGAAGCAATCTGGGGGACCCAGAGCAGCTTCATGGCTGTATTTATACTCCTCTATGTACATGATCACATAAGCATACATGATTTGGTATCAGTCAGCATGAATGGCAGATCAGTAAGCAAAGTGGAGGGAGTGAGTCAGCATGAATGGTGGATCAGTAAGCAGGTGATTGGCAGTTACTAATCCCTCTAGCCACATGACTAATGCACCATTAGTGGCTGACTGATCACATCAGTCAGCCCCATTACTCATCCAAAATACAGTATTAGTAAGATCTATAGTCATAGCCACCAGTTCCAGTCATGAGCCACCTTGGCTCATGACAGTTAAGTTATGGCTGTCTGTGCAGGCCATAACAGTTTGTGCCTGGGACCTTTATCCTGGGGAGGAAACTGCAGTTTTGTTAAATTTTGAAGCACAATGACTGCATTGTCATGCAAAGGCAGCATTTTTCCTATGTGAAACCACACACTAGGCTTGCTGTGCAGATAGCAAACACTTGCATTGCCCCTTGATTCCTTCATTGCAAGGAGTCAGTGTCATGTGGAGGATGTATGCATTTTGTGGCTTGATGTGAGGCTACAAACCCCAGCAACTCAGATAGTGTAATTAAGCTGCTTGGCTACAATCTTATGCACATGTGTAAGCTTGTTCACTAAGCAGCCAGGGTGAACAAATGATAATAATAATAATAAATATACTGCCTGACAGGGTTTACAAGGCAAAGTATTAGACATGGAATTAATGGCATGACTAAAACTAGACAAGGAGGAAATGCTCTCTGCAATTGTGCTAGACTCATTCCCTGCCTTTTCTTGCATCCAATTTGGTGTCTGCCCATCAGTCTTGTTTACATTGCCAAGTTTTTGGTGCTTCTGTGACTATTTGTTAGTACCAAATGCAGAGGCACATTGCACCTCCAACTCACAGTGTGCTTGATGTGAGACCTTGCTTCTTCCAGGTGCTTTCTGCACCTGCTGGCAAATGGCATAGTTGTGGTGAAAGTAAAGTGAGGGCAAGGGACCCTGTGCCCTCTTGTCAAATATTACATTCACATGCATGACAAATACTGAGTTGTGTGATTTTCACCTTGGTTCTTGACATGTGTAAGACTTTACTCTGAGCAACAGAGATCAAAATCCAGAGACATCACCCCTAATGAATTTATTCCATCTACACATCTCAGGTCTTAATTGTTCTGCAAGCAGCCTCTCTGTCAGCCAAATAGATCACATATCTCAAAAAGTCGTGGGAAAAGTCACATGATGTTTGCTTGGATGAAACTGAATGTCCATCACCTTATCTCAATATTATTTACATATCATGCCCTGTGATTGCACAGATAGGAGCGCTCTGACATTATCCCAGCAGCCACTGCGCCATCCAAATCTGGCGAAACGATCTGCACACCGATAAATATCATCTCATCATGCCGTGTAAGCGCCGAGCGACCCTGGCGGTGCCGACTGCCGCGCAGCTCCAATGACGAAGCCAAAGGTTGTCCTTCTCGTCAACCACCACCAAGCCGTTCCTACCCTCCCGAGGCTTGGCTCACGTCTGGATATAGATCCTTTGATATGAACGACTTTGCAACCGACGACAAGAAGGGCGAGTTGAAAGGGTACGGATATTCAGAGGCTCTCGTGCGTAATCATTATTTTCACCTGTATTATTTCTCACCCACGGTAATGTGTCACATAGGAACCCCCACCATATACCCGAGACGCCCCTTCGACGAGTACCTCTGTACAAGCCGACTCCAAACGAGAACCTGATCGAGCAGGCCCAGCCATACCCGCTCGGCCGCCGCCACCCCAAACAGGTCTCCCACCGGGTTCATGGCCTGTTCTTCCCACGGCCTGCAACTACCTCATCGAACGCCGATCCAACAATAGCGTCAACGGGACCTGGCACGTGGACACAGCGCTAACCATCCCCGACGCTCTCCTTCGACCCTATTCCGAGTTTGACGGTTCGTGGAACCGCGAGGCGCAAGAGGCTCGAAAGAAGAGAGACAAGGAGCAGAAGAAGCGAGATGGGTGGTGGAGCCGCAAGATCAATGGAGAGCAACCGCCTCTGCCCCCTATCAAGGAAATCCGACCGAATTTGATGTTGTGTACAACGAACGGGTCGGTCAACGGAAAGGTGTATATTTCGTCGGGCGATAGAATCGCGAGGCAGAGTTTAATTGTCGCGCAGGGTAGTAATGGATCGGTTGGATTGACAGTGGTGAGCATCTTTTGTGCATTTCAAGAGATTTAGCCTTATTTCTCACGGTAGCACGCGCCGATTGATCAACCAATACGCATACATGCTACGTCGACTAACGGATCAGTCACGGTCAAAATCCCGACGACATACGTTGGCGCGCTCATTCTATCCATGACCAATGGAAGTATTAAAATGTCCGAAGGTATCAAGGTAGGCTCAACGGATCTAATCCACGCCCACGGTTCACTACATCACTCGATTCCGTAGACAAAATCGACCGTATTTTCATCAACGAGTACATCCACTCGGCTTTTCGTGGGCGACTGGTCCACCGCACACTTCGGTGCTACACCCGACACCTCTGCTTTTGGCTCTCACTCTGCAGCTGGGCCGTCGACAGCGCCCGCTCGTGATCCGTTTGCCATGTGGACCGGGCCGCTCGTATACCTTGGTGCCTCGAACGGGTCGGTGAATGTTTCGTTTGTGGATGAGGATTTCGTGACTGCCCTTGCAGCGGGATTTGCAAAAGCTGTGAAGAATATCATAAGCGGGATTCTTGGGTGAGGGGTGACGGAGTGCAATTTCTGGATTTGGTCTGGTAGTTTTTGTGGGGACTCAACTCGCGGGATTCCGACCAATCAACAAGCTCGAGGATCATTTCATCGTTTCGTCGTTTCTATATCCAAAATCCTTACATAATGTTACTGATATCATATGGCCAGTAATCATAGTGTAAATTACACAAACGATCAGCTCGTTTCATGATCAAGAACAGCGAAGCGTCGATTCAATGCTGAGTTCAGAGACGGGTCCGTGTATGGGCAAGATCTTGACTTTCCAAGCGATGCGATCCAATCAGGGCCCAAGGTTCGCTGACTAAGCCCTGAAGTTCAATTCTTTGAGCCGCCACTCCCCACTGGACACCTTGTCGTATAGCGGTGAGTCTATGAATTATTCACAGCCAAAGATACGGAATATATTTTACATCTGTACTTGCTAGTATCTCTGATATGAGGCTCAATTTGGTTAAATAATATAAGTCTATCGGTCGAAACCTGCGATCAAGTACTCGAAAAATGCAAGTCTCGTCGGGATAATCTTGCACGTGCTATCGCCGAATTTTCTTCCGCTTCTTTCAGCCTCTTTGATGCCAGCGCCTTGCAGTTTGATACCCCAGCCGTACACCTCTCCATGAAAAGGAGTCTTTCATCGGTCGACTCGATTTCTCGGTGATGAGGATAGTCTCAGCGAAACGCGCATTGCATTGAGCTGCACCTGTTCAGGATTTTCAATGAAAACGGCCAAGATCTAACAGAATAGGAGGAGGAGGTCATGTTAATGGATATTCTCGAAGGTTTGATAATAAAGTTGTTATTTACAGACTAGCCAACGCCGATGATCGATTGGGAATTTGTGAACGATTACCAATTGTGATTTGAAGTTGGTTATAATGGAATATATGCGTTTCTTTGTACAACTTGGGAGATTACATAGATTCAAACCACTCGCCCTTTACACGGAAGGCTCTGACAACCGGTTGAGACTAAAAAATAACACGACGTGTGTTTGATTGGGAGGTGTTGAGGGGCATGACAGATTCAAGAAATGCTAAACCTGTTGGGTACACTAAAGGACATCCCACTTCGATCCACAAAAGTCCCGTTTTGACCACAAAGCCATTTTTCAGGTTATTCAGCCTATTCAACGTGTGAAAACACTGGTAGAATAATTCGCAATAGTCCCAAAACTGGGAACTCTTTCTTACAGGGTTTTCGATGTAGTTTCCTGAGCAACCAACTCTCATCACCCAAACAAGATGCATCCCACAATACATTCACTCCCTTCCAAAATCATACTATTCATAGGCAAGGTGGCCCAGTGCTTTGGGGGGGGGGGGCTTTCCGCTGAGGAGGAAAATCCGCCCCTCATCCTAGGGCCGACTTTATTTTCTGCTGTCTGCCGGCGTTGGCGAAGTATCGCTCTTAGCTACTTGTTGCTATGGACCCATCTCGACATTGTGGTTAACATAATGGATAAAGATGGACAGTATCCTCCATCCGAGCTGTGGTTAGCGCGTTCACGAGGAGCTCCAATGTATGTTGAAGCGGTGTAGCCCCGTATAAACTCTCACGCAGGGAGGTTTCTCGTGGTATACCTAAGATACAATCGCACTTAGCTCAACTACGAAGTTAGAGAACTAATGTATTTACTATACCTAAGATACAATCGTACTACGAGGTACAGTAAGAATAAAATACAGGAAAAGAAAGAAAAAATACGATACCTTAGCTCAACTACGAAGGTAGAGAAATAAGGAAGGAGAGAGGGGGTTCCCACGAACTCGCGCATGATATCAGAGGGGGGATAAGAAACAAAAACAAATATGCGCATACATACACGCATATGATTGTAAATTCAACATAAACACCGACGAATATTGTGAAGACGAAGACGAAGAGGCTCTAGTAACCTTGCGTCCATAGTATCGAAGGGGTCTTGCTCCGGTATTGCGCCGCTTGTTGTTCTTGTTGTCGCCCCTCATGCCCCAGGTTTGCTCCCTCACGACGTCGCTTTCTTGGCCTTACTCCTCGACATCGCAGGCCCTGTTGGTTCGCTGGATTCGATAGGGTACACCGGGGAAGGCAAGATACCTAAGGTCCCATGCGATCTTTGATTTGACTTATGTTCACGTCTGGCCACACTCGTCTTTTGGTCTATATTTCAAACCCTTGAAGGTGATTCATCTTCACAACACGCGACTTGACCTCTCTTGGTCAAAGTTTTCGCTCGACGAATTGGTTGAGCTTGACATTGATATTGGGGAGACGCCTTGGGAAATTACATTATCCAAGTTTCGAGATATTCTGGCATGTTACTCAAGAGTGCGCAGTTTAGGGCTGAGTGGTTTGGATATCCAGCGATTTACCACATCAAACCCGCAGCCGGTTTTGCTAGAGAATCTTCAAGAACTCCGATTAGGAGGATTCAGCAGCATGCGGATGGAATATGCTGCTGAGAAGTTTGAGGCACTATTATCAATCATCCGCCCAAGTTGTCCTGCTCTAGAACTGGATCTCTCTCTTGGCGGAGTCTCGAAAGCCCATCATATAGCAACTAATTCCACATCTTCTTTCATAGGTCGCTCGAACGTATTGGAGCTAAGCGTGGAGGCATGCACAATATCTCCTTACTCTCCGAGCGAGCCATGTTTTATATCGCAGCTGGGTCCCTTGCCTCACGTTCAAATATTGATCCTCAGAAATTGGATCCTAGCCGATACGTATGTGTTGGTACGAAAAATAAAATCGCGACATACAACAATCTATCTCCAATCGCCTTGGGACTGCCTCTCTGGCCGGAGCTCAGAGAACTGTATCTACGAGACTGTATCATTGAGCAGGGGTACTTGCCCAAACTGGTTCTACTCGAATCTATGGAAACTTTGAACATTCGAAATTGCACGGGTGGTTCTGAACTTGTTGTGCCAGATTTGTCGTTTTCAGACGAGAGTGATACATCGGACTTCGCCCTGTAGATTTAGATTGGATTTGTACCACTTGTTGTTAGTTTATCCACAATGTAATCAATGTTCAGATGTTACACCCACGCTTTAATGACACCAACCTATGGGGAGGCACGTACATGATCAAAAGCGGTACAATAGCCGCATGCGACAAGACATGCATTGTTGGAGCATTGGCTTTGCAAGTGCGCCTGCGGGCCTGGTAAGCTCTGCGCTCGGCAATACAGCTTCTTACAGCGCTTTTGCAAAAGTACTTGCCGGTCGGGATTTCAGGTGCTCGAGTCGGAAGCAAACTGAGGGAGTTCAAAAAGCGAAAAACATGCATAACACAACGATTTGGAGCTAAAAAGGCAATATGAGCTCATATACCAAATTGCGGAAGGATTGCAAACATTTCTACGTACATATTCTCTGAAAATGTGAGGTTTAAAAAAACAGTGCACCTGGGGCAGAATTCCGTTTTGTGCAATGTGTTTGAGCGCAAATGGAGCCAAAACCTGCATATATTGTTACTTTGAATCTATGATTGCATAACCAAAAACAACAAATTTGTAAGTGGTTGATTTCACTAAGATATCGACAACAGGCAAACAGGGGTTCACCCCCTAGAAAGTGACCCCTTGTTTCTGGGGATGCAGAAACTCTGGCAGATACAAAGCCTGCAATTTCATTACTATGAATCCATTGAAGAGTTATTCAAAGTTTGAGAGCTAAAGGTGCCCTAGCAGTTGATGCATGAGGCTCACGGTACTGCACCATAGGCAGTGCTGATACACTCAACGCTACTAGTGAGAATTAGATGAAAAGTTTCCTTAATGTAGAGAAATTTCATTTTAATTTATGTGTAAAATTTGGCTTCGCCGGAGTTTCTGCATCCCCAGAAACAAGGGGTCACCTTCTAGGGGGTGAACCCCTGTTTGCCCATTGTCAATATCTTAGTGAAATCGACCACTTACAAATTTGTTGTTTTTGGTTATGCAATCATAGATTAAAAATAACAATATATGCAGGTTTTGGCTCCATTTGCGCTCAAACACGTTGCACAAAACGGAATTCTGCCCTGGGTGCACTGTTTTTTTAAACCTCACGCTTTCAGAGAATATGTACGTAGAAATGTTTGCAATCCTTCAGCAATTCGGTATATGAGCTCATATCGCCTTTTTAGCTCCAACTCGTTGTGCTATGCGTGTTTTTTTTTTTTTTTTTGCTTTTTGAACTCCCTCAGTTTGCTTCTGACTCGAGCGCCTGAAATCCCGACCGGCAAGTACTTTTGCAAAGCGCTGTAATTTGTATAGCATTTGACCACAACCTTTTGAACTCGTACATATTTGGCTCGACCCCGAAAGTCGTATCTCTAGGACTGCACTTTAGATCATGAACCCCTGCGCGTATTAATCGAACTCTATGAAGTCCAGACCTCACATACGCTTTAGCGTATGGCCAGCCCAAAATACGATGAGACACCCCACAGACTTTGAAAATACACGTGTGCTCTATTATCCTATTATTTCCGGACTGGAGAATTCTGTTGCATTTGTGCATAATGTCAGCTTCGTTCAAGGCCCAACCACTGTGTATACTCGATCCAATCGCTCCGGATCGGAAGCTCGGTTGTATGCGAGCCCAGCATATGAAATGTGATTGGGAAATTCGGAACCGCCGTCGCCGAGCCAACGAGGCGGCCGCGTCGCGGGGTCGCCCCCCAGGAGCACATTCGGGGAGGCGCTGGACTCATCCATGTAGATATATGCTTACAATAAAATTATTTGATGCATAGGTCGAAATGCCGGTGGCCGGTGAACTTTTAAGAGTAACACAAGAGCGCACAAAGAGCACATCTCGTCCCAACCCTCTCTGCGCATGATAAGGCGTCCGGTGCGTTGTCCGGCTCTCTATCAGTGCTTCTTCCATAGACTACGTTCCCCTGTCATAACTCTGAAAGAACAAAGAGCAAATTCGTTAATTAGTTCAACATTCATTCGTACAATAATACAAGTACAAGTACGGGATATTGCACAAATTCAGATGTCAGTGTCGTCAAGCCTCATTAAAATAGTTTGGACAGAATGAAACAGAAATAATAGAATCGAACTGTTTCTCATGTAGAATTAGCAATTTTTGCAAAACCAACTCTTGCGTTACCCAGATCGAATACAGTATAGACGTTTTTCATGAATGCATCGCCAACGATCCAGGCATTATCAGGGACACCACTCGAGCCGACTATGGCGCCCACGCAAGTTTCCCCAAAGTAGTCGACAGCTCCAACTGGACAGGCGGGTCTGTTAGTCACCCAACCACGGTGAGCAAGAGCCAAACCTACGATTAAAGGCAGATGGGGCGACGGAATAAGAAGCTCCGCCGAAGGTGAAGGTGACATTCGAAGTTGAGCCGCAAGGGAATGTATAGTATCCCTCGCTTCCGCACCATCGGGTGGCACTCTTTGGCGCCCTGAAAAGCCGACCACCAGCCTTGACGGTTTCGCTGGGCCCAACGATTAAAGTGGTTCCAGAGTCAATGATCATGGCTCCATCATATGCTTTGATCCCGTCGACACTGGAAGACCCGGTTGTAATCCAATATGTCTTGGACGTCAAATCAGAGAAGGTGATGTCCCCGGTATACACGCCGAGTTCGTTCCTCCGAGGTAGAGCTCTGAGCCATTGGATGCAAGATACATGGAAAATACCGGCGATTGGACAACTTTCTGAGATACCAGGTTCTCAAAGAAAGTAGGGGCGCCAATCGAGGAGATATTTTGGAAACCGAGGCCCATGATGCCATCACTAGGATCTTGAGCGAAGCTGCTGGATTCTTGCGTAACAGCAGAAAATGCTTGCCTGCCAGCATCATGTAAGAGTGTATTATGTGCGACCGCTTGCATGGACTCGCCCTTTTACTGAGAGACCCCCAGCGGAGACTGTATCAATGTAGACAGGACCCGAAGCCGTGCTACCGTCACCATACGAGATACTAAATTCCTGCACGGTGGCAGCTTGAGATACGCTCGAAGAAGAACCAGGAGAATATTGGTTCTTTTGTGCACATCCCTTGCCTCGACAACCCGAAGAAGGCACCCAAAGGTCAGCAGATCCGCTGCGGAATTCAATTAGAAAGGATAAGAGTGAGCTTCCCCTACTTACGTATCAAAGTCGATCAGGAAATTTTGGCCTGGTGAGCCTATTGAGATTTCTCCGGCCCAAACTATCATGCTGGTGAGTTTTGTATCATGAGTTGCTTAGAAATTCAAGCTCACGCTCTTCTTGCTCGTCTCCGAGAACCACAATCTGACGCTTGGCGGGCTTTGAGCCCAGATTCGCGAAAAAGATCAAAGCCTTTCTGTTTCTTGTATGCTTTGTTTCCTCTTTGATACTTCCTAAATCATTTGCATTAGCAAAAGCCGTCAAGCCCGACCAGGGCAGAACTCACGATTCAACCTTGTCTCGGTGATGTGCTAGTGCCTTCGGTCGAATCACGCCATCCTTCGCAAGTCCACCAGTCAGGCTGACTCGCTTGCGGAGTGGGATCGAAATGCCATGGGCCGCCGGGTTCGCCACAGGGATGGCAGAGGTGATTCCTGCGACGGTGATAGTTGCGATTGTAATAGACTTCAACATGACTTCAATTATTTGATAGAGGATGACGGCCCTTGTATGTCGTACCAAGCAGACGAGGGGTTTTTATGCGAGCCATCGGCCACGCACTCATTCTTGTCAAGTGCTGCGGAGTCGCTTGACGAAGGTTGTCCGGAACGTTCCTCGCTTGGAGCTAAATATATATTCTTTACACGTCAAGGTATAATCTCATCAACGCGGCAACGCTTATTCCATGTCCCGGCCGAGCCATTAGCGGTGGCAGTGCGGATGGCGCGCACTCAATCGGGAAGTCAGCTAACTTTATCATAGATACTCGGCCACAACCGTCCATCGTCAGCTCGTGTCTTCATCGACCCAAGCCACTACTGAATAGACCAAAGAGCACTATTATCCCATTCAATTTCTCATCTATCAGTATATTTATTTCGACCAATCGGGAGCGAGTCCGCAGAGCCTCCGGCCAAGCTCTGTCAAACTCGAGGTAGCGGGAAGGCTACATGGTGGTTAGGTGAAATCTCCCTCTCATTAGAATTTCCTGTTACGATGTCTAAATGCTGTAGGCCCAAGAGTGGAACGTCGGTCACAGGACCCCGAACCCCCAAGATGCATTTTTAACAATTTCAATCTACTACAAAATCTGGCTTGATTTTTAGGTGGGGAGCCCTAAAGTACGACTATAATCGCTGTACTGAGACTCAAGCTGAAAGACGATGAGTCGGAGCTAAGGGATGGGTTTCTTTGACTACGTTCCACCCTTACGCCTACCATACAACGATGGGATCTTTATTGCGCACAGCCACGTGTGATTTCTAACAAAGTTTGACGATACTCCGGGCCGCGGGGCATTTTGCCTGTATTATTTCCTTTTTATGAATGAAGGGGGATCCCAACCCCAGCCGCCCGAGTCTCCTAGACGAACTGCTGGACTAAAGAGGACAATTGCTGATACCAAGCAACCACCAAACCAAACCTCTACGCCTGGCTCAACCCAAGCGAACAAGCCGTTGTGTCCAAGGGAGGGCGCCAGTACTCCTATACCCGATCCAAGCGATCTTTCCCCGAAAACTAGCAAAAAACCTAGAACGGGTGACACTCCTGACACCATGTCAAATCTGAGCAATGCCAACCCAACCAATCCCGCCCAGTCTGCGCCCCATGCGACTGGTGGTACCAACGTGCTCGACACCCCACTTTCTTCTTCTGGCTCTGCCCCAACTCTGGACGCATCCAACACCCTTTTCAATTTTTCTTCTTCTTTTCTTTCTCAAACCCCACTTAACGCTATCCAAACCGCTCTTGGTACTCTTGAATCTCTATCTACCGACCCCAATAACCGTATTCTCTTCACTATACCTGATATAAAAAACCGACTCGAAAAAATCACAAAAAATACGTACAACACCAATGTTACATACGAACTGAACAACCTCACCCAAGCCATCTCGGCTATGGAGGACCGCCTTGTAAGCATGATACAATCTAAAATCTCCACTCTCGAAAGTGCATATCACCATGATAAAACTTCCACTAACAATACAAACACCAATCCTGAACAAGTCAACCCCAATCCCACTACCAAATCTGCAAACCCAATCCCTTTTAAACCCATACGAGCCAACCCAAACCCAAGCAACCCCAAAACAACACCCAAACCTCTGGCGCGCCCAACATCAGCTGGTCACCCCTCAAGGATCATTGCCACCGTAGACAAAAAGTTAGACTTAAACAAAAAGTTCGGAAACGACATCATCGAAAAAGTAAACTCGGCTTTACATGACTTGACAAACGACCACAATTTAAGTATAACTGGTATGACGCCATCCGCGCGTGGTAACCTCATCCTGTATGCCCGACAAACCACTACCGGAGAAGCGCTAGCCCCATTAATCGACAAAATCAACAAAGTCTTCAATCAAGAAGGCTTCACAGTCACGAAAGCAGAACCAGATGCTTGCTGGGTAACTATCCAAATTGACGGAGTCCCAACCCGCCCAGGCGCAGGTGGTAGTATTGATACTGTATTCTGTACTGAAGTCATTGAAGAACTCAAATTCTCCTTCCCGCTACTAGAGAAATCATGGAACGAAATCAAAAAATCGAAATGGTTATGCTCCCCGACACAGCTCCAATCTTTAGAACGAAAACATGCTTCAATGATCATCACGTTTACTAACGAATCCATGGCCAAGCCAATTCTCGACATTGGCGAAGCTTTCATTTACGGTGAAAAGATCAAATTCCGTCGACACACTGAAGGCACATCTCCCCTACAGTGCACGAATTGCTGGGGTCTCAACCACCTAGCCAACCGCTGCAAGAACCCGATTAGATGTGGTAAATGCGCCGGACCACACCATACTAACGACCACAAAAACTGCTCCGAGTGTGAACTAGACGCAAACTCCCTATGCGTCCACGACAAGAAAAATTGCAAATGCGCCTTATGTGGATCTTCAGATCACCCAGCCACATTCAAAGGTTGCCCCAAACGCACACGCGCCAAACTTGGCTCCAAAGTCCTCCAGAAACCATCGGCCACCAATCCGAAACCTCAAACATTGCTCAGACAACCCAACCCCTCCGACATAGCCATTACACAGGCCAAACCGAACAACAACCAAGTCAAGAAGCTCATTAATGAAATTTACACAAAACTTCCGCACCTCACCACCCAAGTCATCCGCAAGAAACTCAAGACCCACAATTACAACATGGAGACGACACTCAAAGACTTGTCCATTGACGAGCCCACATTTGAGACCCCCGCCCAAGAAACCCCCAACAACGGCACGACTGAGCCTACGCCTGAAACTATTATGGACACCTCGCGATGAATACAAAACCGATAAGTTTCTTATGCCTAAATACACATAAATCAAACTCGATCATGCACACCTTACTGAATACATGCTCCAAAGCCACAGGTAACAACAAACCGTACATCATCCTAATTCAAGAACCTTGGTGGGGCGACATAGCAGGCGGTAATCGCGGCTCTGTCTCCTACCGTGGTTGGAATACCATCATACCCAAACCTGTAATAGCTAACAACCAAATCCCTAGAGTTTTAGTATACCACTGCACCCGCGCAGATGTCACCATCACACTTCGATCCGACATCGCTCAAGACCTTGACTGCATGTATCTCGAAATCTCACAACCCGGCTTCAACCCAATCTTAATTGCCAACATCTACAATCAAAAATCACCCACCAACGACGCCTCCTGGACATTTGACCGCATGAAGAACCACAGACTTCCCATTGGCCCGACAATCCTATGCGGAGACTGGAACGCCCATCACTTCCTATGGGAACCGGACAGACCCGATTCGCAAAACCCGAATCGTCGCGACATCGAAATAGTCGAATGGTTACACGAACATGACTATTCATTAAATAACACACCAGGTATACCAACCCACACAGCAACAGTAAGGACGGCGGACGGAGTCAGAACCTCGCTCACCACCATAGACCTGACATTCAGCAACCTCCACGCTAACGCACTAGACCTAGTCAAGAACTTTTACATTGACGAAGACGTCTCCGGATCATCTGACCACTTTGCCCAACGATTTCATATTGATCAAGGCCGCATCCCTATCGAAAACCTCATCCCAGAACGCTACAACTGGGGAGGAGCAGACCTCGACGGATATTGCCGAAAAGTAGCCTCACGCCTAGCCCAATCAGCCGAGTTTTTTACAACCCTCAGACTCAACCAAAACCCTACCACAGCTGAAATCGACAACTGTGCAGAAATCCTAGAGCGAGCCTTCGTCGAAACTGCCGAAGAGACCGTACCAAAATATCGACCTAGCGCCCACGCAAAAGAATGGTGGTCAGATGCCCTCACCCAACTTGTGAATGAAGTTGTTGACGCTGCTAAACTAACCCGCGACCACACCATTACTGACCCTAATATCCTATCAATTCTCATCACAGAACACAAACGACGCAAAAACCACTTGAGACGAGAACAGAAGAAGGCCAAAAAAGAATGGATCGAAATGATAACGAGCGAAGCCACACACAGGAATATATGGCATATAAACAAATGGTGCACAGGCTCGCGTACTTACCCATCTCCTCCCATGTCACGAGGTCCGGGTCAAACTCCTGCGATCAAACATAAAGACAAGTGCAACGTACTCAGGGAAGGATTATTTCCTCCCCCTCCAGAACTACCCAACGTACCCGAACCAGACTTAATCACGCCCATACCAAACGAACACGAGTGGCCTCCGCTAAAATACCACGAACTCAAGAAAGCCATCTTCTCAAGCAGATCGACCTCAGCTCCCGGCCCAGACGGCATCCCATTCCTCATTCTCAAACTTGCCTGGGGATCGGCAGCAACGGAAATGTTCGCAGTCGCCCAGGCATGCGTCAAAGTTGGATATCACCCTCGAATCTATCGCTCGTCAATCTCAGTCGCCCTTGCTAAACCAGGTAAACCCGACTACTCAATTCCCAAAGCTTACAGGTTCATTCAACTACTTCGGACCTTTGGGAAAGCTATTGAAAAAGTCATCGCCGCGAGACTAACGCATCTCTGCCTCAAACACGACATCATCCCGAAGTCCCAATTTGGAAGCATGACATCCAGATCAACCACCGACGCAGCACTAATCGTCAAACACGACATCCAAAACGCCGCCGACCAAGGTCTTGTATCCAGCTCCTTGAGCTTTGACATCAAAGGCTTCTTTGATAACATCTCACACAAAGTTCTACTTAACACTATGCGAGATTTCAGACTCCCCCTCCCCCTCATCAAATGGACAGATCGTTTCCTTTCCGACAGACAAACGGCCGTCTTGCTCGACGGCATCAAAGACGAAATGAAACCCATCAAAACGGGAGTCCCTCAAGGCTCCTCAGTCTCTCCTCCTTTATCTGGCATACTCACCGCACCGCTTATAAAGGACTTCGAATCTAAAGCCAAGACTGACAACGATGAAAGATATGCAAATCGTAACTACAAATCCATCCCATCCCCGTGCCTCCTCATCATTTACGTAGACGACGGTTTCCTACTAACCTCTTCCAAGTCCCACGCCACAAACTCACTCACTCTAGCCCAAGCTTACACACAGTGCGACAACTGGGGCGCCAGCGTCGGAATCGCATTCGACGAAGGCGACAAACGAGAACTAATCCATTACACTTACAGAAAACGCACCCCATTCGAATCGCTGCCCTCTATCATCCTCACAAACAGAGACGGAACCCAAGCCACAGTACTCCGCAAGAGACCATCCGTTGGTTAGGAGTCTTCTTCGACCGGCACCTCAACTTCAAAAGCCACGTTAATCGACTCGCCTGTAAAGCCAATACAGCTCTACAGGGCCTCAAGCTACTCGCGAATTCAGTCAGAGGTATGAGACAACATAACCTACGCATCTTATACATGGCATGCTGTAGATCGATACTCACATACGCCTCACCGGTGTGGTGGAACAACTCCAAACCGCTTATACGCCCCCTCATACTAACACAAAACAAAGCCCTCAGATGGATTAGCGGTGCATTCAGAACCACCCCCGTCAGAGCCCTCGAAATCATTACCTCGATCCCTCCGTTGCAATTGACCCTCGATCAAATCAACCGACAAACCTCTATTCGATTCAGCAAACTTCCCGAAAATCATCTCATCTTACATCGACTCGACGCCGGTTGGCTACCAAACGAAATCGAAAGAGTCAGCCCCCCAAACAAAATCCGACAACTAGTCCTGGACGCATACAGAAACCCAGCAGCCCGACAAAGAGACTACACAACACTATACGAACTGGCGAAGTTCAACAATCCACTGAACGAACGATGCAACCCCCTGATTCTTCCTCCATGGAAACGCGCCCACTCCGACCCCGAACTCCAAAATCGATTAACCATCTCCCCCTACGACGGTCGAACCTCAAAAGAGACCCTCAGGGAGCTCCACAAACACTTAACCGAGCGCTGGGAGAACGACGCCGATCACATAGTATGTTACGCTGACGCATCTCACTGGACAGACCAAGGAGAAAATCGGATGGGAGCAGGTATAGGCGTAACTGTCTTCCACAAATCTTCCCGTATACACTCACACTCACAGAAGGTCGCTAACCAAGTAGAACCTTGGGACCTGGAACTCGAAGCCATCGAAATCGCGATCAGATTAGCCATCGAACTAACATCCAGATTCGAACCGTCCCCCAAAAACATCCATATCTTCTCCGACAACACTTCAGCCATCGAGGTCGCCTTAGAAGGACACGCAAGATCAGGTCAAAAAACTTGCTTATCGATTCGCAACCAAGCATTCAACTTCATAGACAAAAATCCCGAACACAACATCTCGATCCAATACTGCCCAGCCCACGAAGACATCCGTGGCCACGACCTCGCTGACAAACTAGCTAAACGGGCGTCGTCCCATAGAAGAAGCATTTCTGGAAGGAAAACACTTACCAACATCAAACGAGAGTCCAAGGCCAAAACATCAAATGACTGGTTCGAAACCTGGGCGGCACGCGAACCAAGCGGTTTCTTCGCACCAGCAGACCGAATTCCACCTTCGTGCAAACCAAGCAAAACACTCCTCAACACCCCAAGACCCATATTCTCGCGCCTCACTCAAGCCCTCACAGGCCACGCCTTCATCGGAGAATATTACGAACGGTTCGTCCCAGATGAAAACACGTTCTGCCCTTGCGGCGAACCTCTACAAACCCGACAGCATATACTCCTAGAATGCCCAGACTACGCTGACTTTCACCACCTTTTTATCACAGACCGAGGAGACATGCTCTCCCTGCCCGATATACTCGGCACGCCGAAAGGCATTGAAAAACTTATCACTTTCCTCGAACACACGAACGCATTTACCAAACAAGAAAACCCCTTCGGTTAATCTAAGGGCTCCCGCCCTCGGCTCAAGACTTTCTCCCTCTCTTTCCCCTCTCTCTCTGTGCCTCGGACGCCGTGCGCTTTGTTCCTTGCCATAATGCTACCCTCCCCCCACGTGACTCGCCTTAGGCGTCTCGCTCGGACACGCTTCTCTCTTCGCGCTACACTCTTTCTCCCTGTACCCCGGTGCAGGGTGTTGCCCGGTTCTTCTTCTTCGTGATCAGGCCGGGACCGCGCCTTGGCTCATTGTGAGACTGCTAGCGGTATACAAATAATAGATTTCATCATCATCATCATCTCCGGGCCGCGATCATTCCATGAATTAAATACATAGCAGATCGATTTATGTATAAAACATCTTTATGCTTAAGCCGGCTTGAAGTTCCCCCTTCCTGCTCACCTGCTCAGTTCACATGTGTCCTCGGAGCTTCCTCGCGTCTCCGTCGCTGGCTTGTCGAAGTGACTGCTGCGGAATCTGAGCATCCGAATAACCCCTAGGGTTTTGGCTGCCTTGAGAATTCTACGATAGTATAGATGCGGAAACTTCCTATGATAAGGCCCTCATCGGTACGCGGTTCGGTGCACCATCTACCCCGTCGGCCCGTCCATACCGATTTCAATGCAGAAATGTATCCACGTGAAAGCGACTGGACAATGAAGATCCCTTTCCCCATATACACGTCTTCTAGCCAGGTGAAGGCGTATTGGGCGACTTCTACGTTTTTGGCATGTAGTCACCGCAGTAAAATCTCGGTCGTACTCAGAGCTCTTGCCCGAAAGCTTACTTTGGCAACAGCAAGAATGATCGCGCACGTTATATCCCATGAAAACTCCTTGAGCTAATTTATAGATCATTCTTACGGGCCGGCCAATTGTATATAAACCCACCTCGCTATTGCTGAGGGCAGTCACAACGTGCAACAATGCTCAAGGCGATTTCCGTGCTCCTCACCGCTGCAACCACTGTCCTCGGACATGGCTACGTACAAGAAGTCAAGACTTCGGTGGGTCTATTCACGGGGTACCTTCCATACAGCGATCCGTATTACAATCCGCCGCCTCAGAGGATCATCCGCAAGATTCCGGGTTCGTTGAGTTACGGCTGTAGTTTTATCCAACGGTTAACTTTTCGAAGGAATGCAGGAAATGGCCCTGTTCAGGATGTGACCTTGATCGATCTCCAGTGCAATGGTTGGTCAGAAGGAGGTGTCGTGGGCTCCGCCCCTGCCCCCACTGTCGCAACGGCTGCCGCTGGGACCCAAGTGTCTTTGTGAGAAAAAGTAGCAACCTTGCGAAGAAAGGATATGACGATGTTGAAACACTAGAAACTGGACGACTTGGCCTGACTCGCATGTAGGACCTATGATTACATACATGGCGAAGGCACCCTCAGATATTACCCAATGGAGTCCTGGAACTAGGTCTGTCTATTACTGAATCTCGGTTTCAAGGATGACTAAAAACCATCCGATACAGCGCTGTCTGGTTCAAGGTCCACGAAGCAGGATATTCGAATGGCAAATGGGCTGCGACCGATGTATTGTTGGCTAACAAGGGCATCTACACTTTCACCATCCCAGCCTCGTTGAAGGCTGGCCAGTACCTCGTTAGGCGAGCTGAATTCGTAAAATTTCCACCTTTCCAACTAACTAATATTGTTGAGTAGGCATGAAATCATCGCTCTTCACGCTGGTGAGTGTCTACAATGCGGACGACCGTCGCGGAGTTGACGAACCATATTTGCAGCCTATGCATACCCAGGGGCTCAGTTCTATCCGTCCTGTATTCAGCTCAGTGTCACTGGTTCGGGAACTAAGACAGGCCCATCCTCACTTGTGGCATTTCCAGGAGCTTATACGCCGACCACCCCCGGAGTGCGTTTCTTCTGGTTCAGAGAATAAAATGATACTGACAAATAAACCCTATGCAGATTGTATTTGATGCATACAAGACACCTATTAACTATCCTATCCGTAAGTTCAAACCAAAATCAGCAAAATCGATGGATGCTGAATACAAACACCTATCATCTAGCTGGACCCGCGGTGTGGACAGGCTAGGGTTTGCTGGATCAGCTACGTATGATGTGTCCTGTTGATTTTTAAATATCGAATACCCTCTTGGTCTACCGCGTGAATGCCCTCTGTTCTTGGAAGGTTGCCAAGCTCTTGGCATACGCAAGAAAAATAAGAGAACGTGGGTGCAATGCCTTGTTCTAGTATCATCGTATGAAAGAAACTCTCAAATCAGCCGAGCAATCAGGCTCACTAACAGAAAAGTACATCCAATTTCGCCTTTGACATATGAAGCTCTTCTTTCCTAATGTCCTCACGAAGCTTGCCCCAAAATGAAAGCATGCGGATGGGTATCACTTGATACAAACTTGAAATTCCTAGTTGAAGCCAACCATTCGCCTGGCGGGATATTACCGTCGAATTAGGTCCCTAACAAGACCTTCAGTTTATCCCAGTTCGCCTCGGGCGCTATTAACCATCGTGTGCTCTATAAGTATTTCAGACGCTTCGTGATGATCATAATTGATTCTGCCGAACTGACGCCCTACATCCTACGCATAGATTTACTCCGTTTAGCCATCGGCCGGGAGACGAGGCATTTGAGCAATCTCCGCGGTCCAGACACATGTTTGCCAGTGATACCGACATTTTGAGGAAATATTGAGAGGAGGGCATATGCCTATCAAGGAAAGAGAAGCTGCTCAACTTCTGCTGCATGTTCCGAAAGGGTTTACCGGCTCTGAGCAACAAAGGGTCGAACTAACCCAGGGGGAAGTATTTAAGTCGATTGGATGACCTCTACATTCAAACTCAACCCACTCAAGCATGTTCACAACACTATCAATCCTGCTTGCTGCTGCAGTCAGTGTACTCGGCCACGGTTATGTTCAGGAAATCGTAACCTCGAACGGGACATATTCTGGCTTCTTGCCATGGAGCGACCCATACTATCCCGTGACTCCTGAACGAATCGTTCGCAAGATTCCTGGTGCGCTATGTCAACGTTTCAGACAAGACTGAAGGATAACACTTACTTTGTGATGACTCTAGGCAATTATCCCATCGAGGATCTCACTCTTGTTGACATCCAATGTAACGGCAAAATAGACTGGGGACAGATAGGATCGGCGCCCGCGCCGATCTACGGACTCGCAGCGGCTGGCACTAATGTCGCTCTGTAAGTTCTTAACTGCCGCCCGTTATGAAACGTTTCTTATAAAACCAATAATCAGAAACTGGACAGATTGGCCAGACTCTCATGCCGGTCCGATTATCACGTATATGGCCCGCTCACCGATCGATATTACAAAATGGATGCCAGGAACGGAGTGGGTGTTGCCACGCAATCATCAGAGCTCTTCCATTCACTTAGCTTATCTTGTCTTAGTGCAGTATGGTTCAAGGTCGATGAATCTGGTCTTGTCAACGGAACTAAGTGGGCGGCAACGGACATCCTCAAGGCAAATAAGTCAATCTATACATTTAAGATCCCCGAATGGCTTCAGCCTGGCCAGTACATTGTTAGGTAAATTGAGGGTGTTCAAAGCTGTGGGTAAATTCCGACTGATGTTTGTGTAGACATGAGATCATTGCGCTTCATGGAGGTTAGTTTGGAGTCTCATACATTGGAAAACACCTAATCCATGTCCACCAACAGCCTTCAACTATCCTGGAGTTCAGGTATACCCATCGTGCATTCAGCTTCAGATCACAGGATCCGGAACCAAAATCCCGCCAGCCTCGGCTATGGTCGCTTTCCCTGGCGCATACACGCCAGAAACTCCCGGGGTGAGCCCTTGTGGAAGCTACTCATCTTCTCGAAAATGACTAATTGACTCGAATATTTAGATCGTGTATAATATGTACGGGGGCAACACAACATATCCCATCCGTATGCAATGTAGCTGTGGTTGATATCCCCAGACTGATCCACTCTATAAATTATAGCTGGTCCGGCCATCTGGACACCTTGAGGGCGGGTTGAGCCTTACAGGGCTCCCAAGGTCGATGAGATCCAGGGTTGGGCTAGTATGGTTGGATAGGCTCCATGGTGACACGAGACCTTTTAAGTTTCAGTTACTAGCAACCTTATAGCTAGTAGGTAAGGTGACTCCTTCGTATGGGATGTTTTGATGTTTTGTTACGCTTGCCGGATCAAATCTATTGGTCTTTGATTCAACTGTCAGAGTGCTGCTTGAACAATCCTATATCAGAATTTATAGGGACTGAGCTTCGATCCGGCCCCTATCTTGGAGTATACCTAAAGATCGTTCACCATCAAAAATTAACCTAATAACAGAACCCCCCCCCCCCACACACACAATTACACAATCGAATATTCCGATGCGCATAATTCATGAGAAAACTTGGGAGACCACGGATTTCAGCCCTGTGGCACACATAACTGCTCGGTGTGATTAACTCTTCTAAGGGGGACCCCCAATCTTTTATCGTCTAAACCAGCTATAGTTATGCAGTGTTATCGTCTGAAGCTCCGTATGAATCTGGTTGGCAAACTATGTGGCGAAAGGAGGGACAATGATTCTAGAAAGCCTTGGCGTCACTACTCTGAGCAGGCTGCCCGTTATCGACGTCTGCGGGCCCCACCAACGTTCACGGATACCAAGCCGTTTGGGTTGGTTCAAAATTGGTTGGCTGTGTATCAAGTCCTCCAGTCCTAAACCAGTACGAGCAAACATCTTCTGATTGATATCATCGTTGTATTCTGCTTTGGTGAACGAGGAATCGCTTCAGCTGGAGCCCCATACTATTCTAGGCATACATTCCGTACTCCACCGGTTGGCCTACTTCCGTCTGCCGGTTCAAGCGAGCATGAATCATCAGGTAACAGTCTCATCTCACCTGAAGTCTCTTGCAACGCCGGCTAGAAGTCTAACGAATCATGAAACTTGGAAGTCTTCCAGGGTAAGCTAGACGCCAAGACAATACAAGTTGCGGGCTCACAGTTTCAAATATTGCGGGGACAAAGCCATAACCGGCTAGAGGTAAGCCTGGAAGATTCGAAATTCGTGCATAAGTGCAGACAACCTCGGTCGAGGGGATCGCCGAAGTTAGTTTAGGGCCGGGCGCCGCCGGTCCGAGACGACTGCCTTAACCGGTTCCCGGCAAATCGACGACACACGCCTCTCGAGGGCCCCACATTCCCCAACGGTAATGCCCAAGCCAAAAACATAGCATAAAACATACAAAAGATGGCGTCTCGCTCGGTTGTTTCTCGCCAGCCCTCCCCAATGCAGATTCTCCAGGCACTTCCCGCACCAGTTACTCAGATTTTCCAATGGCTTGCGTCCTCGTTCTCTGCTGCAGAAGCGTCTAGGTCTATCTTGCCTTTTGTACCTCGACCTGTCAAGTGGTTTGCTTTGATTTTGTTCTTGGTTAATATACGGAGCTGGCCGGGCGTTTGGCATGGTACGTACGACGCGACATTTACGTCTTGATGCGCACCATAACAATTCTCTTTTATTCACCTTTTAATTTCGCATCCAGCCCGCGTATTCAGGCCCGTATTCAAGATTCGTCTTAGTGGTCTACTTGTAAAACGGGGAAAGGAGCCGGAGTGGTGGACTCGAGTCAGCCCAGTAGGGCGCAGCGTGTTTCCCACAGTGGACGGGAGCGATAAGGGAGCGCTTAGCGTGCTCAAGTGTTGGGCTGGTATGCCTATCCTGCTTTCTGAATGTGCTAAGATAGCTGAATAATTCTCTGAGAATAGCTCCCGATGATTGCGACTGGAACGGCCATCTCTCCAACTCGTGCTACGCCAAAAATCTTGACCCTGCGCGAATGCAGGCCTGCTTAGACTGGTTCCCCGCGTTCTTTGGAGATGGGGGTTGGGTTGCGCTTGGCGGCGCGCACTACCATTATATTCGCGAGATTCCCGTCAACACGTCGTATGAGATCAGGCTGAGCATTGGTGGCTGGGAAGACAAGTGGGTACGTCACTACCACAGCTTTGGTTTTCCATCAGGTCATTAAGTTTTATTGCATTTATTAGATTTACCTCGTTGCCAAATTCGTCACGCACCCGAAACAAAAATCCAAGTCCTCGTCAAGGCCAGCCCCTAGATTGGACCATGCTTCCGGCTCGATCCCTAACATTACCACCCCGTCCACCCCTCTTGTCACTGAACCCTCGACTCCAGGCGAGCCCGCTACGGTCTTGTCCATGACTCCCGCATCTCTGGATGCCGCTCGCGTGGATACGAAGCTCGTCCCCAAACCTACACTACGCACTCACGACGATGATGGTGCTCTTATTCACTGTATCGCGGTTTCGACATATGTCTTCAAGCACGGCCGGATCACCGTGCCTCCTAAAGTTGCTTTAGCGATGTCAGGTTTCTCGTTGGGCGAAGGTACGTAGGCATTCCAAGTTTTTGTGCCCGAAGACTTATAAACGGTTTTATTACAGTCGGTGACAGGTCCAACTGGACGACTGCTTCGGTGATACGCGCTCAAAAGCCCTCACCTATCCGCGACTTTATGCGCGGTGGGTGGAAGAATGTTGAGAAGAAGTTCTGGGAGCCGAGCCCCGAGGTAGAGGCTGAGCGTGTGAAACGAGTTGCAGCGCTTCGGCAATTGACTGAGGGTATGGATGGATTAAGGGCGTATTAGACGAGCGGACATAGGATTGGATTTAAGTCACCTGGAAGTTGACTAATGTAGAACGGCGATGTTGTTTAATATAGTTGTTTGGATGAAGATAATGGAATCGCTGGGATGCTTTTGGTACCTTTTCGCCATGGGTGTTAGTTATGCGTCTAAACACGAGGAGTCTAACAAATGTGACGCGTACTTTATGCTATCTCCGCTGGCGGAAAGCTTCTCCCTTGACGAAGGTATGTTTATTCCAGAGGGCTACTCAAGACTTGGGGACATGCCGGGTGATGGTGGAATGCTAAAGCTGGACGAGCAGTTGGATGATTAGTCCAAAGAAAAGAAGGGATGGGGCGGAACGAGACATCTGTTTGTTTTGCTGGCCGAACTCTGTGAGTGGCACAGCCTTGATCTGCCGAAAAGTAAAGGTTGCCGATATGAGAGTGCGGGGAACGCTCACGTGAGCGCAGGATCAAACACGTCGCATCCGACTTTTAACGTGTCACCAGCTTCACGTCTGTCCACCACCTGCTATCACCCTGCGAAAAAAAAAAAATCTGACATGCGCACCTCTCAAATCCTCGTTGGTCTGGCCTCGTTCGCCTCTGTTGCGCTCGCATATCCCGAAGGCCTTGGTGTCGACGTGTCGTACAAGCCTGCTGAATGCCCCATCCAGTCTCGAAATGGAGACAAATTGAGCATGCACTATGTAAGTACAAGAAACCTACTCGGTTAGAGGTTATGGTGGCTCACGGGTTATTGTGAACAGACCGGCACGCTGGCGTCTGACGGCTCCAAGTTTGACTCGTCTCGCGACCGCAATCAGCCTTTCGAGTTTACGCTCGGCGCAGGACAGGTCATCAAGGGCTGGGACCAAGGTTTGACCGAGTAGGTCGATTCACCAGGCAATCTCACCGGACGAACTGATAAATGGGTTTCAATAGCATGTGTGTTGGCGAGAAACGAAAGTTGACCATCCCATCGGAAATGGGCTATGGTATGAAATGAATGTTCCCTGAAAACCACCCCAATATCTGATCTCTACTCGTCTAGGTGACCGCGGCTTCCCTCCTGTCATTCCCGCAAAGGCCACTCTCGTCTTTGATGTTGAATTGTTGGGTATCAAGAACAGGCAGCCGGAGAAGTCTGAGTTGTGACTCGATATGGAAGCGGACTATGAGCATGAATGATTGGTGGACGGATCATCGGGGATGCTCATATTTCGACCGGGGAAAAATTGTATGCATTTATCATGGTATATCATACAAATTCGAACACTCAGGAAATTTATCAAAATGCCACGTATTGAACCTAAGACAATAGGCCGGAACTAGAGGACACGTCGGTGCGAAGCCGACAACCGAGACCGGCTGATCAGTAAGCTCTGAAGCACGTGACCGTGTCGAGGCCTGAACTCAGCGGCGGCGACCGTTTTCCTTGCCTGCGATTCTTGCGCCAGTTTTCATGGAGTACAAGCGGCTTGATTCGTAGGTTCGTTTGAATCTTGATCGTGTCTGAGCTATTTGGATAATCCGTTGCGCTGATGTGAATGAGCGAGCGATCTCAGTTGTCATGGCTGTACTCAAATTGCATCGAGAGGAAAATGCACAAATCGTTTGACACCAGAATTCAATTCAACGAGTAGTCAAAATTTATGTGCGGTTGCTGGTCTCAAAATAGCCCCTGTTGTGTTTAACTGGGTGGGTATTCAAGACTTGAGCCCCATTACTTGGTCAAACACAGGGCGGAAGCTGGATCGAAATATAGATCCAACCCGGGCGGCAGTGCGTCGTCTAATCATACTGTGCAGTAGACAACCATTACACCTGAGACCTATTGCACTGCCAATGGAGCCCTTGCCGAGCGGCAAAGCTTTCCTGAGTCACAAAATTTTCCGAAGTTAGAGCCCAGAATCAGGTAGGGATATCTCACTATGAATCCCCCCACCGCATAAACTCCTGAAAGCGAACCATTTACCCGCAGGTTAACTCTTCTAAACAAGATTCAGAGTTGAACCCAAAGAGTTTGCTGAGTCACCTATTTGTGTGACTGCCGCCCAACCACAACCATCGTTTGAATGACCACAGGTCGATTATTGCACTCTACCCACTTGACACATCAATCGTTATGACTGTCTCGATCGATTCACTACCCACCGAAATTTTATTGCGTATTTTCTCTGGCGCGGTATGCAGCTGCGCCGATGTCCGGAAATTTTATCATGGTCCCATACTGAATCTGTCGAGTCCATTCCTACTAACGGGCGTTTGCAAAAAGTGGCGTCAAATCACGTCCACTAATCGCCTACTTTGGACTCACGTTGATGTTCCGGTGAATACCAAGGAGGATCACATCAGTTACCCCACGCCCCGCCACTGGGTGGAACGTTCGCTGGGGTCGCCGCTCCATTTATGTATCCAAGAATTCCGTCTCACTCAACCAGGTTTTTTCGACGAGGACCATGAAGATATCGATCGGGTGTTTGGGGAAACGGCACGGCTCCCGACACCAGCGATACGAAAGCTGCAGCAATTCATAACGCCCCTCATGCCTCACGTTTCTTCTGTGACCTTGTATGCTAGCTCGCCAAACAACGCCCTTCTCAGCATGCTTCTCAACTGTTGGAAGCATCATGGAATCCACGGAAGCGCGAAGACACTGGCGATCTATGTCAATCCAGAGCTAAGCCACGTAAATGTTCGAGCTTCTGCAATGTGCGATTTCTTCGAATCGCTCGAGGTGCTCCGCCTCTATAACACCGTTCTACCTTGGCCCGGTTCTAGATTTCATGATTTGATTGATCTGGGCATTGAAGTTGGTGAAGGAGAATGGTCTACAGACAAACGTGCGCTTGCATCCTTGCTTGCATCATGTCCAAAGATAGAGCGCCTATCCCTGGTCAATATCCATGTAAAGGGGCTATCAGAGCCCAACCCTGCTCCTGCCTCTTTACCAAATCTTAAAACGCTCCGTGTCGGACATTCCACTTCAGATCATATGCTGGAGGCTATGATATCCATCATCGGTCCAGGACCAAACCCACTGCGATTGCATGTAAATTTATCTTGCATTCGCAAACGGCTTGAACCTGCCTTGGCCAGTTTGCGCTTGTTTCTGCAGCGGTCGAATGTAAAGGTACTACACGTTCGTGGCCGCAGTATGAATGGCTCCGTGGTACCATACTTCGCTTCACAGATCGGTCCTTTGCCCGGCGTTCAGGCCCTCATTCTGGAACACGTCTATTTTTACGAAGAAATCAACATTAATGCATCCATATTCAGAGACTCTTCCGAATCTGAGGATGGTTTTGATCACCCAAGTATCGTTACCTATATCAACCTCAGCCCGATCGACTCTCACCCTCCGCTCTGGCCACAACTAGAAAGCCTCTATCTCCACCATTGCTACATAGACAAGGGTTATATCCGTCGTATCCTCTCCACCCATCCAGCCCAAAACCTCTTTATGCGTAACTGCTACAACAACCTCATGGCACAAACTTACCACCAAGCGTTCGATAAACGGGGTGCACTGGGCGAGGAATTCGTCCAATCATTATCGCCAATTGTTCCGAGAGTTGTACTTTTTGACAAGGGATGGGGCGAGTGGCCACTCTTGGAGGATCAAACATGAAAATACTCCTGTTTTGAATTTGTGATTGGTCGATGTGGGTTTAATTCGTGGGATAGTCTTACCGAAGTGGTTAGTTTTACCGTCGTCTGACCTGCGTTTATGTTAACGAAATTATGTGAACGACCTGAATTGTATCATCTGAATCATCTACCGAAGTGTAAAGGCCGTTTAGTTAGTCAATATTCACGACATTCTCACCATCTTCGCATCGCCTGCCGTGAAGTCGTGATGATTGACTATATGCTGAAACGAGAGATGGAGCTCAGGGCTCTAGCGCATTCGTTCCCCTAGATCTAATCCGTATCACCATAGGCTAATCTTGGGTCAGCAGTCTTCTCAAGTTCTCAGCCAAATTTGTCTGCAGCGGTCGAGCGCTTTCCTCTCTCACACGAGCAAACCTTCCAAATCTTGAAGGTGTCTCTCAAAGAGTCTCGCAACCCCTCAGCCAAAAGCCAAGAATCTGACTAGCATGAAGTATAGCCCCAGCGTCTAAGTATGCCTTTTCGCGCTCATTAGATCCTAGTAACGCCAGTAGCTCGCGCTACCCGGGACCTAGTGAGTGCTAACTGAGTCATGTGGCGCTACTCTGCGCTAGCCAGATTTTCGGCTTTTGCCTAAGCACTTGCGTTGCTGATGACGTATGGTAAATTAGTTTGAAGGTGGATTCTGGAATATTATACGTTCACCAAAGCATCTACAAGCTGTGATTCCCCTTTGAATCCCCACCTTAACCGCGTTGCACGTCCTACATCATGGCGTCTAGAGGTAATACAACTCAAACAGTGTTTTTCAAATGTTTGAAGATGTGCAACCACGAAATGAACTACTTGTTGCTGCATTCAGACGTCATCCTGTTGGGTGTCTGAATGATACCCAGTAATCCCAAGAAAGGTGAGTTGTGGTTCCTGCGTTGTTCCCAGAGGATGAATAAATGGGCGTGTACCACACATGATTACCGCCAGCTCGATACATCTCTGGGAAAGTACAAATCAGCTCTGTCCCAGGCTCTCCCACCCCGCTGGACGCTCGAGCTCAATCCAACTTGAAAGGATTCAAATCAGCAAAACGAACCATTTTATAGCTCGCTCCGGATCTTATTTCCTCCTCTCTTTCTGAGCGCCCCGATATCATGAATAAACAGGATTTGAATTCCGCTCATGATACAAGCGTTGTCAGCCACAGACGATGCTTGGAGGTACTCCGCCAAGAGCCAGGTGAATCAGACGGACATTGAATTGGGCACCCCACAACAGTGACGAGACGCTCACAAAATATATTTGCGTATCCTGCAACCCCGCCTACGTGCACCAGGTCCGGCACGATAGATCCACCTGTCTAAAGAACGGATACCCAGCGCTCAGTGACACCATTTTAGCGCTCCCCTCGGTCGCATCGCCCTCTGACAGGCTGGCTAATACCCAAGGATCCGAGCTCCATATACTAGCACATGCGCACACCATGAGCACAAGGCGTACAAACGCCCCAGCACCTCTCGTCTGGTCTACTGTCAAGTCGAAATGATTGACGTTGCTTATTATCCCATTTTTCCTATCCCGAGCTTGGCGCTGTATCATTTGCACGGGTGGGTATCTTGTGCCAGCTCTTGCTCGAACGATTGTCGGTGGGGGATAGGGGTGAACGCGTTCGCATTGATGAAAACAGATCGGCAAGGGAGGCTTCGTGGCAAGTAGAAATGGTTTCCGAGGAACGTGGTAGGTGTGGTCCAAGTGATCGAGATGTAAACTGGATTATGCAGCCCTTTTATGGAACTTCCGCATGACTTGCCTTGCCCAGATGTCTCTGCCACACTAATCCAAAATGATTCCGTCGTTTGCGAGAAGAGAAAAACACAGCTGGTCAAGTAGTCTTGGCGATGTGCAGCCTACTATAAGGCATTCGACTAGGCTCAAAAATGACCTTCTCGAAGCGGATATCTAACCTGACCTCCAGCGGTTCGAATCTGAAGGAGTAACATCGAGACCGAGCAGGTTATTGAGTAAGACAATGCCAGATTCAAGATCATGACTCGCCTGTATACTCAATGAATGACCGCGAATAGACTCGTGCGGTGTCTCTTTTCGCAAATCGGTTCTCGGTCCCCTACTCGGATCTCTCGGCAGGCTGCGTCATGAGACCGTCGAGGACTGCGCTATAGTACTGGCATATTCTCTGAGTGTTTTGTAGGGACCAAGAGGAGACCAGGGGATCCAGCACCAGTGATTTTGTTGCGCTCGGCGTGTACCGTTATTTCTTCTCGGAGAACTGTAGGCGAAACCCTCACTGACCAAACAATGATGTGCTCATGTGTATTAACAATTTAGTTATCTCACAACGCCATTGGATCATACATGACCGTGGGGAGATTGGGGGTCCCATGTCTCGCGATGATATGATGCACAACGAGTACCGGAAGGTGCAAACAAAGTCTGTGTGGAAATGGTCTATCCGTGGTCCCCTGTTGATCACAGCATTCTTTCATCGACCCTTGACCCCCCCACGCATGGCGGCTGGATATGCCTATGCTGTTCGTGAGATCGGCCAACGCATTCCGCGATCCAGCAAGGCTCACCAACGATGATGGGTCAAGCCTATCTAGACACCGACCCGGTTGAGGATCGGCATGCTTTCTCCCTGCCGTTAGAGCGGCTCACCGAACCCCCACACCACCAATACCAATGTAAGCTGCTCCAGTTTCGACTTTTGCACCTCGGCAAATCTACATCCAGGATCCTCCCCTCCATGCCTCGATCAAACATGTGATATCGTTGAATGGCCGGTCGAGTTTATTTGGAATGGGGTCCTGTTGATTGGCATAATATGCACAGGCATGGGCGCGAACAGCGGGCAGAACGTTCTATAAATTAGTGCAGAGCTTCAACTCAATGCACCGAGGGACATGGCGGCTTCAATTAAGCCATAGTTGCGGGATGAAATCGGTGGCAAGCTCGTGGCACGATTTCCCAGTTGCTGAGTGGCATCGGCAGAACCGTATACGGGTTGGAAGTGGGACTGGAAACCGGGCACGCTCAACACGTTAGCGTTCACACCGCTCAAATGAAAGCAGTTTGTGCAAACTCACGCAGGTCACCGTGCTATGAAAACAGACTGTCCTCCTGCCCAGGACGCGGATGTGTTCGATGCGAGCCGCTCAATCCATTAACCCCGTATTCCATGAATAATGGCTCTTGATTGTCCAAGTTCAAACTAGCAACAGGTGCCACGCAGTTCATCAACAACCGAGCTGATAGTGATCTTTGCTGCGCTCACGGTGAACGACCGCAACCATGCCAAAGGGTGGGAAATGGTTAGCGTTGTCTCTGACGATGCCGAGACATCAGAAAGCGCACCGGTCTGCTGGTTATGTGCTACTTTGGGCGAAGTCCACTGGGTGTGCATCGGATTGAAGGCGCTCCCCGCCCAACTCCAATACTCGGACATTGCTTGGCCACCACCATGCCCTGAAAGATCGTCGATTACGGTCGAGGTCATGTTCTGGGGGTTCTTACCGGCTAATATGCCTGTCTGAGGGATATGGAGTTCCGCCAGACAACCGCTCGGACGGGTGATGGCGCACACGAGGGCAACTTGGACAGTTGGCATGGCGGAAATGACGCAAGGGTGAAGACCGAGACGAGTACCTCTTGTGACTCCGGACGATGAGTGGTAGGCGGCCACCACAAGTCAAGTAGAGGGTGATGTAACCAGGAAACCGAGCAGAACGGCAAGCTAAGCGCTGATTCACCTATTGCGCATAACCACATCCTTCCACTCACCATCCTTGGTGACCACACACCAGTCTGTCTAGCCACGCTGGATAATCGAGTCATGTGCAAGTGGTCAAAGGTGCACTTGTGCGCCCAATCTGCAGCCCCTCATGCCACGAACCTGCGATATGCATATCAAGTCTGTGAGTGTTCGTACTGCTCGGCAGCCTTGCGCATTTAGACGCACCGCTCGCTTAGCCATTGTACATTTAGTCATGAAGTGATCTTTTGTACATTTCGCTTCTGTGACAATATTCTATCTTTCAGAATCATATTCTAGCACAAATACCTGCCTGTAGATTCCATCCTGCCTGGTCGTGTATTTCTGATTATACCCTGACAAATATCATGCTTTGACCTTCGTTCATGTCCACAACTTCAGACGACATACACCAAGAATATTACATAGAAAATCACACTCCCCTGCTTGCACCTGTCCCGTAGTTTGCCAACCGATGACTCGTATTCTACGCGTCCACGTAGCAATTGGCCCACTCGGTACCCAAATGCGTTTCGGTCAGATCCAGCTGCCACTGGCTCGGCTCAGGGATCGTTGCCACATTCTGTGGCCGCTTCAGTCCTCGCCGTAGGGCTGGCGGAACCCACACCAGCAGACACGAGTCGTGACCCACGACCCAGCCATCCTCGTTCACAGTCCACCAGCTGTTGTCTGGTGGTGGGGGCGACGTGAGCATGTGCGAGTCCCAGATGCGGATTGTGCCATCGTAAGAGCACGAAGCAACGAGACGCCCGTCAGGTGAGCACGCTAATGACGTCACCAGGTTGGTGTGTGCATGAAACGGGCCGATGACAAGTTGACCTGTCTGCGCATCCCATACACGAATGGTACGATCATATGACCCAGAAATGATGTGACGATTGTCAGAGAACACCGCCGATTCAACCGGGGCCCTATGTCCTGTGCATGGACCAGTCACCACTTGTCCAGTCAGCGCATCCAGGACGACCACATCATCATCGGAAGAGCACAAGATCCGAGTGGCATCGGACGAGTACATGACAGAACTTGAAGAGCAGCTGAACGGGCCAGCAACAGTTGCTCCAGTCTGTGCGTCCCATACCCTCACAGTATTATCGTCTGGAGAACACGAGACGATGCGTGTGCCGTCGGGTGAGTATGCCACCGACAGAATCCAATGAGTGTGACCGGTGAATGGACCTGCCACGACGGAGCCAGACTGCACATCCCAAACTCGGATGGTCCGGTCGACGGAGCCAGATGCGAGTCGACTGCCGTCGGGAGAGAACGCCACCGAGTTGACACTGTTAGTGTGGCCGTTGAGCGGTTGGCCTCTAAGCTGCCCAGTCCTTGCATCCCAGATGCGAATTGTGTGATCATCGGACCCAGAGGCGAGATAACCACCACATGGAGAGTACGCAACGGATAAAACTCCGCCGGTATGTCCCATGAGTGCATTATATCTCATCGTCCCCGCACCCACATCCCACACTCGCACAGTGTCGTCCTCCCCGCCAGACACGATGCAACTGCTGTCAGGTGAGAACGCGACTGAATACACCCATCCGATATGCTCATCTGAACGACTAGCACGCGGGTATACATCCTCCAAGTCCCATTCACGGATCGCACCGTCACTCGAACATGACACAACTCGAGCGCTGCCAGCCATGAACGCCGCAGAGTACACCCAGCTCGTATGCCCAGTGAACGGACCCGCAACAGTCTGCCCAGAACGAGCGCCCCAGACTCGGACAGTGCGATCGTGCGAGCCAGAGACGATGAGGCTGCTGTCTGAAGAGTACAAGACGCAGTGGACAATAGACGCGTGCCCCTCGAGCGGTTTACCAACTTGTCTACCATTTTGTGGATCCCAAATGCGTATGGTGTAGTCTTCGGCACCAGAAGCGACGCGTTGACCATCGGGCGAGTATGTCACCGTTCGAACACGACCCGAATGACCTTCTAGCGGATTGACACGCATCTGTTTCTTGCTTATACTCCACATGCGGACCGTCCCGTCGTCCGAGCCGGATACAACATGCTTGCCGCTGGGAGAGTAGGCTATCGAGTTCACGCCACCAGTGTGCCCTTCCAGCACAACCTTTGCTTTGGTGCCACCCGACGAGCTCCAGATGCGGATAGTGCAGTCAGCCGATCCAGAAGCGATATGTGCGCCATCGGGCGAGTATCCCACACACCAGACGGCACTCGTATGGCCGCGCAGTGGGTTTCTCGCTTCGCTCTGTGTGAGGCTGTTCCAGATGCGGATGGTACAGTCGTCAAATCCGCATGCCAAGCGCTTGCCATCCGGAGACAATGCAACACAAGTGCTTGGCTGACCGCCCGAGTTCATGGGACTGGCTATAAGGTTTCTGCTCTTGATGTCCCAGATCGATATGACGCCATCTCGGTCACAAGCGGTAATCGTCTGACGAGCAGGCACAATTGTTACGGCGCTTAACTCGGTTGACGTTTTCCAAACTGAGGATGCCGATGACTTGCTCTTGCCAGCATCAGCGGTGTAAGCCATGCCCGATGATGTTGAAACCACAGACGAAGTAGGCTGGATATGCCGAGAATAGCACCTTGAAACTGCTCCTCCTGCGGGCCAAAGACGTAGGGCGGACACATATATGTGTGGTGTGCTTCGTGCAGCATCGCCAGACGCAAACGCATCGATGAATTGGCAGGCATCCACCGCAAGCTCATGAATATGCTCGCCTTGCTGAAACTTGGGTAGTCTCTGAGCTGCAGTAAGTGCACGATCCGTGAGATGCAATCAAGCTGCATACCTTTGTCCATTCGCAAAGGGCCTTCAGTGAGCCTGACTCACTATCTTTCAGATTGCCTGTCAAATTCAGGACTTCCATGCATAGCAGCAGCCGGCTTGATAGCACCTCTTCGACAGAGGCTAAAAGATCTTGCGCAGGCTCCGCCCGTTGCGCGTATGTACCCCAAGTTCGGCAAGCATAGACCAATGGTTTATCGATGCACTTTTTGATTGTTTCCGACAGATTGGGAATGTCCTTGTCTAGTATATGCGACGAAGGTAGGTGGCAGATATTGAAAGGCGGATCCACGGCTTGAATTATCCTCATGAGCCCCAACGCAATTTTGGCGTTATGTTTCGCTGCGTCACACCAGAACTGGTTGGACCGACTCTTGTCAAACAGGTAATCCGAAAACGACTTGTGCAGGGTCGTGATCACCTCGTCATCCTGCTGGATATTCAACACTGATCGTAGTGGATCAATCGCAACCAGCACACCCTCAGCGCCTTTCAGTCCGAGAATGAGCGAAATCATATGTGCTGTCGGTGGTTCCTGTACGCATATCACCGTATAAACGGTCGCTAGCATCTCGTCTTGCTCGTGCTTCTCAAGGGCAGGATTATGAATCGCATTCTCAAGTATCAAGCTGTATAGTGCATTGATGGCAGCATCAGGACCTTTGGCTGCTGGAGCCGCAGTCAAAACATGCTCGAGTCGTTGCTGCGTTCTCCCAGGGCCACCGCCGGAAATGTAACGCACGATTGTAGCTGCATAAATGAATAAACCGTCGGATCGTTCCACCAATATCGCAAGGTCGCTGGTCGAGACATTCGCGTGTCTCAGTCCGGCTGCGAGAAACCTGTGGATATCGTCCTGAACGATGGATCGACTAATGTCGTGCAGGTGAAGCTCGGATCGCCCGCGATCCCCACCCCTGTTACACATCCGACGACGTATCTCGGGTTCTGGCCTGCCGGTCAGAAAGAACCTGACTGGGAGTTCTTTCGCATTCTCGAGTAGCAGGTCTAGGATATCCCCGACGGAAGAGGTATCGTTGCATTCATCCAGACCCTCGATCACGATCAGGAGGTCCTCCGGGATTGACGGATTGATCTTTTTCAGTGGCTGAAACAACAATGTGTTGAATTGCGTCGCAATCTCGCGAGTGTGCACGTCAGGATCTTGATCTAATACTTGCGATAGGGCACATTTGAATGGGTACGAAAATTGGGCCAGCTGGTACGCGATTGTCGGCAAAATGAATCGTGCCTCGCAGCACGTGGGAAGTCGTCGTGAGCAGAAGAAGTTGGCGGCTAGCCTTTTTTCAGCCTCGAGCTGTTTGCATAGGGTGAACGTGACGGTAGTCTTTCCGGTCCCAGCCATTCCATTTAGCCAGTATATTTTTTCGCCCAGTCTATCATCGCGCCAGGCTCTGAATCGCTCCAGCACCTGCAGACGGGTGTCTGGCGTGCATTCATCGCGGTTGATTTGCTTCGCCTCGTTAGAGTTGTAATAGGCTGCATGAGACGGTGACAACCTGTCCAGATTCGATCTCTGTTGGATCAGTTTATGAGCAATCCAGTCTACAATTTGGGATGCGGGTGATCATACTATTGCTACTCTTTCCAGGCCGAGCCAGATGTTGACATTAGCGTTCAGCTATCCAGCCAGATGAGTTCTTGTTGGCGCAAGCCATTCGCAAACTCACCAGCAGCCTGTTCACAAGGCTCTGGATACGCCGGTATGACCTCATCACATCTTCAATATCGGCTTGAGCTTGTGCGTATCCTTGAGAGCCGCCTCCTTGCTGCTTGAGACGCACGTAGTCGATTTCACGCTGCAATCCACTTTGCAGTCGGTCAGAACCATGATACCCCATCCATGAGGCACATTTCATACCTCGCTAGATTGATAATGCTGGGTCGAATGCTGGGTGGTGTCTTGCTGCCGAATTGCTCCGCAAGATCATGAAAGTGCCAGTCGAGTGTCTTCCGGAGCAAGTCGTACTCTTCCTGCATTTCTCCTGAAACCTGGAGAAATGTGCGTTCATACCAGTCAGCATGTGAAGGATAAGTACGGGTTCTGTTTGGTGGATTACCTGAAAGATTTCGGCGCAGGCAACAAACCCGTCGATGGCAGTCTTCAGAGGGCCAAACTCGTCGCCGCAATGCAACAGCGCTCCAGCAAATAGTTTTAATCCTTCCCACAACCTCCCCGAGGAGTCCATCTGGACCAACGGAGATGTGTGCGACGAGGGGTCGGGGTTATGGGTATTAGGCGCCTGCTCAGGCGTCGGAGCTGCGATCTCCTCAGATCCGTCGGGATTCAGTAATTCCAAGGTTTTGGCACTAAACGCTGCAAACGCATCGAAAGCAAACGTTCGAACGGCCTTTCGGACACCCTGCCGCGTTGCATGTGCACCTGTGGGTTCAGGAGGTCGTGGCTACACCAGTCTCGTCAGAGTTGCACGTAGTAACGGCTACATAGACATTCGCGTACACGATTCCTGGATTCGAGTAGTCTCTTCAATTTATCGAATGGATTGGAGTCGGGGGGCATGGTCCGTGTGCTACCTGGGTGGTGGTCGAAAGCCGCACATGCGGCTTGCACGTGTTGTACTTTTGATTGCATATTCTCGACCAACATGGTAATTGACAAGGCTATAGATTCGACATGGTGTACAATTACCATTTCTGTCTACGGAAATATGTATCTGTGATGATATCGTAACTGTATCATCCGTCAAGGAATCGACCGATACCTGTATGGAAACAATTTGGATGAGACCTAGGATCCCATAGGAATGAGGTTCACATACCAGCACACGGTTCTCTCGTAAAATCGAGTCAGGCCATTGCAGCAGCGACCTCGCTTCGTAAGAGGGATTATGCATCCACAAAGGTCAAGCACCAGTGCTTCAGGTCGAACGTTAGCTACCGAATTTGCTCCTGTGTCGGCGTCTCTGATGCACGCAGGTTGCACAACCTCAACTCAGTGCTGCCCTGCCAACCACGCATATCAGAATTTAGCATGAAGGACATGATGAGCATCGCAATGAACTTACATTGCTTTGTCCCCTTCACATCGTCCGAGCACTTTGACAGCAGCTGCAGTAAGGGCAATAGCCTTGCTGTACGCGGTGGCGAACCAACGGCTGGCGCGCTGTGACGTATATCGATCCGAACGCCTCTCCCGTGAAGATATCGTCAGACGGTTCGTGGAGTGATTTAGCGGGCAACGGGCAAATTCATAGGTCGCCACCTTCGAAAGAGGAGTTCGACAATCGACGCGAACAGTGCTACAAATTTTGCTGCCTGACCGTCCTGCCTGATGGCCACTCTCTGGAGTGTCGCGTCATCAACTCGTGCACTCTTTGAGCTGATAATTAGCAAACTAACTTTGCTTGGCGGACCAGCCCACCAAAAAGGTAAATGATCCTTGGTTCACCCAACTCTCATGTTCCCCCTGCTTTAACTTGGCCAACACACACATGTTCTCGGTGTCATTGTCGGGACGAGCGGGATGGTCGGTGTGTATCGGTGGGTTTGTGGGGTTCGCGGATGTAATGCAGAGACCAGCACAGACAATCACACACTCGCTAGGGAAGATTTAGCCATTGACACCATCTTCAGCACTGAGGAAATCTCAATGTGGACGTACTCAGTATCCATTTGCGGGTGTTAGCTCGGCTCCTGTTCCAACATGCTGGTCTCCAGGGGAGCCAGTTCCCCGGGCTCAGGGCCATGTTCACCGCGGCATGGCAAACTAGAGTATCATGGTAATTGAAATCATCGCGTGTGTGCATTTGGAAGCGACACGGAGCACGACGCTCGACGAAGCCAGTGGATCACAACATGATGAGTAGGCTGTGGGCAGCAGACAAGAGGCTGGCACGTGGCGAAAGGGCCAGTGGCAATCCTAAGTCGCATGTACATGCTTTAGGATGCCGGTAAGCAATACAGCCCAGATGACAGGACCTGCCTCACAGATTGTGTCCAGGTTGGCCGAAACAAGTGACACGGTTGAGGGACCGGATGTGTCTGCGTCCCGACACAGGCGATGAGGAGGGGCATTTTGACTTGTCGCTAGAGTCGGCGGGAAACAGCGGGGAGTGGCAATGTCCTTGTTCTATCAGGGCAGGTGGATGGTGGACTGTGAGGTGCGCGTAGCGCACAAACACACAAACGGCACAGCCACGCGGCTATGCCCTCTCGATCTCGATCTCACACACTCTCTAAGCGGACATTCGTTATCATTTCCTTTCATATCTAGACCCTACACTGTCATTCCTCATCTACAGATACAGCTCATCATGTACGTAGTAAGGCAGACTCCTCGAATCCGAGACAGTTGGCAAGTCATCGCTCAGCCCTAAGCCTCGACACCGCCTTCCCCCATCTCGCATTCGACTTCTCGGCCTACCAGCCTTACATGGACGCAGGAACGAGGGACCGGCTGCTGACAAAGCCTTGACGCTGGATTGCTGACAAGAGTGCTGGTTGTCCTGCTCATAATGCATAGGCTCATCTGGCTGGCCAACACTCGCGACCCACTCGCTGGGACATCGAGCCAAACTCTCAATCGCTGCCTGTAGCTTTTTACCAGCCGCAAACCGGTGGCTGTGAACGCTTGGCGGAACCCATTGTAATACTAATTCTGGCATATTTGGCACCTGTCTGTGCTTGTTGATCCTCATCAAGTAGCTTTCGTCATAGCTCGCTAACTCATCTGAGCTACAGCAATTTCTCCTTGCACTGGCTCCTTGCAACAGCAGTTTGTTCGGCCAGACATTCATGGCAAACGGCCGGCACAGGACTGGAATTGGTTGATTGACCAAACATGACACACAATCTACACGCATCTTATACACCGACACCAATCTAGTTACTCTTCCATAGCCGTTCTCGAAAGCCTAGCCACCCCCTGGACCGAAGCCGGTGTGACTGCTTGGCGCGCTCCCGACACGCCACGCCTAGTACAAGCTATGTCGCCGTTTGCTCAGAACACAACGTATGGCAATGCAGTCTCGTGAAGGACCAGAAGTCGCAGTGAATGTGCCTGAGCGCGCCGACGTTGAGCACGAGGGGCATTCTCCACGTCCAAGTTCAGTTCATCATAGCCGCTGTGGCGTGTGCCACCTCCTGCGTCAAGGTTGCCAACTAAACAAACCGACCACTCAGACAGTATGGAAACCCGATAACCTGTGGTGGCCTCGCGCCCAACGGCAGCCTGAAAAGATTCGCATCAAGTCTGCAATGTCATGTCCAATATAGAATAGCCCCACCTCGGCCACATTGCACAACCTACACCATGGTGCCTGGAGGTAATACAGCCCAAACAGCGGTTTGCAAGTGCTGGAAGATGTGCAACCATGAAACAAGCGACGTGTTGACGCATTCAGACGCCATCCAGTTGAGTGTCTGAATGATACCCGGTAATCCCATGAAAGGTGAGTTGTCGTTCCTGCATTGTTCCCAGAGGGTGAATAAATATGCGCGGATCACGCATGATTACCCCCAGCTCGATGCATTCCTATGAAAGTACAAATCAGCTCTGTCCCAGGCTCTCCCATGCCCCTGGATGCTCGACCCCAATCAAACCTCAAAGGATTCAACTCACCAAAGCGGACCATTTTATACCTTGATCTGGATCTCATTTCCGCCTGTCTTTCTGAGCGCCCCGATATCATGAATGAACAGGATCCGAATCCCGCCCATGATATAGGCGCTATAAGCCGCGAAAGGTGCTTGGAGGTACGGCGCCAAGAGCTAGGTGAATCAGTCGAAAATTGAATTTGGCACCCCACAATGGTGATGAGACGCTCACAAAATATAACTGCATATTCCACAATCCCGCCTGCGCGCACCAGGTCCGGCACCTCGGATCCACCTATTGAAAGAACGGATACCCAGCGCTCAGCGACACCAGTTTAGCGTCACCCTCGGTCGAATCGCCCTCTAACACGCTGGCTAAGACCTTGGATCCAAGCTCCATTTACTGGCACATGCGCACACCATCAGCACAAGGCGCGCAAATGTTCCAGCCCCTCTTATCTGGTCGACTGCCGAGCCGAAATTATTGAAACCGCTCATTATCTCATTTTTCTTATCCCGAGCTCGGCACTGTCACACTTGCAGCAGGTGAGTGCCTCGTGCCAACTCTTCCTCGAACGATTGTCGGTGCAGGATAGGGGCGAACGCGTTCGCATGGATGAAAAACAGGTCGACAAGGGACTGTAGGAGAGCAGGGGCAGGGAGCACAACTTCGCTGAAGTGAGGTTCGGCATTCACTTCGGTCAAACTCGGAAGGCCTGTTGCCCATACATCTCTCGCTAATGCCCGCTGTTCTGGAGGAGTGGGCTGCCAAAACTCGGGCCGCCGCTGGCGAATACGAACTCGCGGAGGCTTCGGGCGAGGAAACGGCGTGGATGGAAATATGTTCGACAGGTTATCAATCTGCGGGTAACCAGTACTCGTCCAGAAAGCGGGTGGATTGGACACGTGCTGGCTCGGTGCGGATCTCTCCTCGTACGCGCTCAACGATAGCTCCTCGTACTCTTGCTTGAGCTCTTTTGCATCCCGAAGAAGGATTTCTCCACTCGATTGGCCGTGATAACGCGGTTCCTTTGGCCTCGTCGACGCTGTCTCGGACCAGTACGTATCCTTGCGCAAAGATGGGTTGTGTTGGCTATAACCAAGATCTGGGTCTGACTTGACCGTGAGCCGGACCTGCTTGAGCAGTTCAGCCGCCGCCGAGACGCCGTGCGAATCCTCAGGCTGAACACGCGGGGGCGAAGCGGGTAGAGTCGGGGCGTTGGACGAAGAGGCCACAGCCGGTGCGACACTCGATTGGACAGCGGGTTGGGCGACGCGAGGAGGAGCAGCCCCCGCCAGGGTCTCGAGCTCTCGGTTAAGATTTATCCCGGGCAAGATCTTCCAAGAATCGGTATGTCGTCATCGGACACAGCGAGGAAACCCACTGACCTCGCGCAGCTTTTTCTCGAGCTTGCCGACTTGAGTCTCGAGGTATGCGACATAGCTGTCAGTTTGTGAGCGTAGCCGTCATCTCGGAGTCATGGACACTCACGAGGGCGATGGAGGTGACCGTCCAGATGGTCTGGGACCGAGTACCCAGGAACAAATGACATTGTTTTCTTCGCATCATCCACACCGCTCGTCGACCGATTGAGGAGATCTGCAAGGCACCTAAAATAAATTTCGTATCTTGGTCGGCGCGACACATGACGCGTAGAGGGATAGACGGCGAACCTTGTTCGTGGGACATGGCTTTCATTCGGATGTTTAGGCAGGCTGCATCATGGCACCGTCGAGGACTGTGCTATTTTATTGGCATATTTCCTGAGCGTTTTGTGGGGGCCGAGAGGAGACTGGTGGATCTCAGCACCGGTGATTTTGTTGCGCTCGGCGTGTGGCGTTGTTTCTTCTCGGAGAACTTTGGGCCAAACCCTTACTGACCAATTCATGATTTGTCCATGTGTATTCACAATTTAGTGCTCTCACAACTTCATTGGATGATACACCCCCATGTCTAGGTCGCAGTCAGTCGCATCCAACACTCGCCACAATGTTGCTGAACAAGTACCGGAAGGGGAAAACAAAGTCTGTGCGGAAATGGTCTATCCATGATCCCCTCTCCATCACAGCATCCTATCGTTGACCTTTGACTCCTCCACACATGGCGGCTTGGTATACCGATTCCGTTCGTTAGATCGGTCAACGCATTCCACAATTAAGGAAGGCTCACCAACGACGATGTGTCAAGCCTCATCGAGGCGGCAACTCGGTTGAGGATCGTCACGCTTTCTCTCCTCCGTTAGAACCGCGCACCGAACCATGCCTCGCTCGTACATAAAACCCCCACACCACCAATACCAATCTTGTTGTTTTTTTAGGTCAGATTTATTTAGCATCGTTTCAGGGCTAGGCCCCATGGTGTGACGTATGAGAACAATACAGACGAGCAGTCCGAGGCGTACTAGTGGGCGGAAGATTCAAGGGAGACTTGTGGTGGAGGAGCGAAAGGCCAGGCTGTATACCACATGCTATATCATCTGAAACTAGGGCCTATGTAAATCGGCAGAAGGCCCGAGGGCCGGAGCTAGGAGGGGAGATGCATCGCGGCCAGAGAACAGAGGAAACTATCTAAGAGAATCATTGAAGCGGCCTGTAGCCCTGAGAAAATCGAATAGAGAAAGGGTTTCTGTAGCGGAGAGGAGGAAGTCTCGTGATAGCGGGTCGAGGTCGGCGGACTCGAGGTAGATGTAACGTTCGGCAGCGTAGTGGGAACAGCGTAGTAGAAAGTGCGCGACTGTTTCTGGATAGCCTTTTCAGTCATCACAGTCCGGGGAATTTTTGGTCTGGTTGCGGTGCAGGTGGTGGTTTAGCGGGACGTATCTAGTGATCAGGCCGAAGAGTGTCTCCCTCGACCTCGGGAGGCCTTGGGTGTGTGCTAGGAAGTTCGAAGGGGAGAGGATGGTGTATCTGTGATGAAGCTGGATTCCTGCGGGGGGTGCCCAGCCAGAAACGATCGCCAGCCAGCCGGTTTTCTTCTCTCAGGTGTCTTATAAACGTGTTTGGGTTTATGAGCAGGTGTGGCGGGAGGAGCGCTCTGGGTGTGGCGAACTGAGGGTAGGGTTTGCCCCGAGCTGCTAGTTTCGATTCTGTGTTTGCTCTTTCGTGTCGTGTAATACCCGAGTGTCCTGGGCACCAAAGGATTCGAGCTTCCGTTCCTCCTTTCTTGTTTCTGACCTTCAGCAAGCTCCGCCTAGCGGCCTTCATCATCCAGTGGGCGACCCGTACCATGCTCCCCAGAACACCTTTGATGGCCAGCTGCGAGTCTCGAAAGATTGTGGCTTCTGTCCCTCCTCCATGAAGCTCAAGGAGGTGTATCGCTATCAGGATGGCTGTGACCTCCGCGTGCAACGCAGAGTGGTTTTCCCGGCTCCCGAGCCGTAAGCCCAACGTGTGATTAATTCTCCCGTTTTCTCGAAGCACAGCTGCCGCCCCAACCCCTTCCAGCGAGCGTGAGCGGTTCGCAAAGATCTGTAGGTCCGACTGATCCAGCCGCGCTTCCACAATCGCCTCGGTGCGAGCCGGGAATGCAGGGCCGGTTGCTGGGGTTGGGATTCTCCTTGCGGTGCTTCGCCTTTCAAAGTTTGCTGGGTTGCAGCCTGAGGACTGCATCAGGTGTTGTAGGGGTAAATACCAATGTTATAGTAGCTGCTCTAGTTCCGACTTTTGCACCTCGGGAAATCTACATCCAGGATCCTCTCTGGCCCCTCCATGCCTCGATCAAACATGTGATATCTGTGAATGGCCGGTCGATTTTGTGTGCAACGGGGTGCTGTTGATTGGCATAATATACGCAGGCATGGGCGCGAACAGTGGGCATAGCGTTCTATAAGCTAATGCAGAGCTTCAACTCAACGCACCGAGGGACATGGCGGCTTCAATTAAGCCACAGTGGCGGGATGAAATCGGTGGAAAGCCCGTGGCACGATTTCCCAGTTACCGAGTGCGATCGGCAGAACCGTATAAGGGTTGGAAGTGGGACTGGAAACTGCGCACGCTCAATACGTTAGCGTTCTACCGGTTGAATGAAAGCATTGTGTGCCAACTCACCCAGGTCGTCGTGCTATCAAAACCGACTGTCCTCCTGTCTGGGACACGGATCTGTTCGATGCGAGCCACTCAACGCACTAACCCCACACCGCATGAATCAAGACTCTCGAGTGTCCAAGCTCAAACGAGCGACGGGGTGCCACGCAGTTCATCAACAACCGAGCTAAAAGCGGTCTTTGCTGCTCTCGCGGTCAACGACCGCAACCATGCCAAAGGGTGGGAAATGGTTAGCTTCGTCTCTGACCGACGCCGAGACATCAGCAAGCGCACCCGTCTGCTGGCTATGCGCTACTTTGGGCGAACTCCACTGGGTGTGCATCGGATTGAAGGCGCTCCCCGCCTAACTCCAATACTCGGACATGGCTTGGCCACCACCATGCCCTGAAAGATCGTCGATCACGGTCGAAATCATGTTCTAGGGGTTCTTGCCGGCTAATATGTCTGTCTGAGGGATATGGAGTTCCGCCAGACAACCGCTCGGACGGGTGATGGCGCACACGAGGGAGACTTGGACGGGTGACATGGCGAAAATGACGCAAGGGTGAAGACCGAGACGAGTACCTCTTGTGACTCCGGACGATGAGTGGTAGGCGGCCACCACAAGTCAAGTAGAGGGTGATGTAACCAGGAAACCGAGCAGAACGGCAAGCTAAGCGCTGATTCACCTATTGCGCATAACCACATCCTTCCACTCACCATCCTTGGTGACCACACACCAGTCTGTCTAGCCACGCTGGATAATCGAGTCATGTGCAAGTGGTCAAAGGTGCACTTGTGCGCCCAATCTGCAGCCCCTCATGCCACGAACCTGCGATATGCATATCAAGTCTGTGAGTGTTCGTACTGCTCGGCAGCCTTGCGCATTTAGACGCACCGCTCGCTTAGCTATTGTACATTTAGTCATGAAGTGATCTTTTGTATATTTCGCTTCTGTGACAATATTCTATCTTTCAGAATCATATTCTAGCACAAATACCTGCCTGTAGATTCCATCCTGCCTGGTCGTGTATTTCTGATTATACCCTGACAAATATCATGCTTTGACCTTCGTTCATGTCCACAACTTCGGACGACATACGCCAAGAATATTACATAGAAAATCACACAAAAAATCACATAGAAAATCACACTCCCCTGCTTGTACCTGCCCTGTAGTTTGCCGACCGATGACTCGCATTCTAGACGTTCACGTAGCAATTGGCCCACTCGGTACCCAAATGCGTTTCGGTCAGATCCAGCTGCCACCGGCTCGGCTCAGGTATCAATGTCACATGCCGTGGCCACTTTAGTCCTCTCCGTAGGGCTGGCGGAACCCACACCAGCAGACGCGAGTCGTGACCCACGACCCAGCCATCCTCGTTCACAGTCCACCAGCTGTTGTCTGGTGGTGGGGGCGACGTGAGTATGTGCGAGTCCCAGATGCGGATTGTGCCATCGTAAGAGCACGAAGCAACGAGACGCCCGTCAGGTGAGCACGCTAATGACGTCACCAGGTTGGTGTGTGCATGAAACAGGGCGTTGACAGGGCGACCTGTCTGCGCATCCCATACACGAATGGTACGATCATATGACTCAGAAATGATGTAACGATCGTCAGAGGAGAACACCGCCGATCTGACTAAGTCCGTATGTCCTGTGCATGGACCAGTCACCACTTGTCCAGTCAGCGCATCCAGGACGACCACATCATCATCGGAAGAGCACAAGATCCGAGTGACATCGGACGAGTACATGACAGAACGTGAATTTCTGCTGAACGGGCCAGCAACAGTTGCTCCAGTCTGTGCGTCCCATACCCTCACAGTCATGTCGTCAGAACACGAGACGATGCGTGTGCCGTCGGGTGAGTATGCCACCGAATAAATCAAATCCGCGTGACCGGTGAATGGACCTGCCACGACAGAGCCAGACTGCACATCCCAAACTCGGATGGTCCGGTCAACGGAGCCAGATGCGAGTCGACTGCCGTCGGGAGAGAACGCCACCGAGGTGACGCTGTTCGTGTGACCGTTGAGCGGTTGGCCTCTACGCTGCCCAGTCCTTGCATCCCAGATGCGAATTGTGTGATCATCAGACCCAGAGGCAATATAACCACCACATGGAGAGCACGCAACGGAATTAACAGCCATAGTGTGTCCCGTGAGTGCATTATATCTCATCGTCCCCGCACCCACATCCCACACTCGCACAGTGGCGTCCCCTCCGCCAGACACGATGCAACTGCTGTCAGGCGAGAACGTGACTGACGACAGCCATCCGATATACTCATCTGAACGACTAGGACGCGCGTATACATCCTCCAAGTCCCATTCACGGATCGTACCGTCACTCGAACATGACACAACTCGAGCACTGCCAGCCATGAACGCCGCAGAGTACACCCAGCTCACATGTCCATTGAAAGGACCCGCAACCGTCTGACCAGAACCAGCGTCCCAGACTCGGACAGTGCGGTCGTACGAGCCAGAGACGATGAGGCTGCTGTCTGAAGAGTACAAGACGCAGTGGACAATAGACGCGTGCCCCTCGAGCGGTTTACCAACTTGTCTACCATTTTGTGGATCCCAAATGCGTATGGTGTAGTCTTCGGCACCAGAAGCGACGCGTTGACCATCGGGCGAGTATGTCACCGTTCGAACACGACCCGAATGACCTTCTAGCGGATTGACACGCATCTGTTTCTTGCTTATACTCCATATGCGGACCGTCTCGTCGTCCGAGCCGGATACAACATGCTTGCCGCTGGGAGAGTAGGCTATCGAATTCACGCCACCAGTGTGCCCTTCCAGCACGACCTTTGCTTTGGTGCCACCCGACGAGCTCCAGATGCGGATAGTGCAGTCAGCCGATCCAGAAGCGATATGTGCGCCATCGGGCGAGTATTCCACACACCAGACGGCGCTCGTATGGCCGTGCAGTGAGTTTCTCGCTTCGATCTGTGTGAGGCTGTTCCAGATGCGGATGGTACAGTCGTCAAATCCGCATGCCAAGCGCTTGCCATCCGGAGACAATGCAACACAAGTGCTTGGCTGACCGCCCGAGTTCATGGGACTGGCTATAAGGTTTCTGCTCTTGATGTCCCAGATCGATATGACGCCATCTCGGTCACAAGCGGTGATCGTCTGACGAGCAGGCACAATTGTTGCGGCGCTTAAATCGGTTGACGTTTTCCAAACTGAGAATGCCGATGACTCGCTCTTGCCGGCATCAGCGGTGTAATCCATACCTGATAATGTTGAAACCACAGACGAAGTATGCTGGATGTGCCGAGAATAGCACCTAGAAACTGCTCCTCCTGCGGGCCAAAGGCGTAGGGCGGACACATATATGTGTGGAGTGCTTTGTGTGGCATCGCCAGACGCAAATGCTTTGATAAACTGGCAAGCATCCACCGCAAGCTCATGAATATGCTCGGCTTGTTGAGATTTGGGTAGCCTCTGATCCGTTGTGAGTGCACGATGCGTGAGTTGCAATTATGCTACATACCTTTGTCCGTTCGCTAAGGGCCTTCAGTGAGCCTGACTCACTATCTTTCAGATTGCCTGTCAAATTCAGGACTTCCATGCATAGAAGCAGCCGGCTTGATAGCACCTCTTCGATAGAGGCTAAAAGATCTTGCGCAGGCTCCGCCCGTTGCACGTGCATACCCCAAGTTCGGCAAGCATAGACCAATGGTTTATCGATGCACTCTTTGATTGTTTCTGACAGATTGGGAATGTCCTTGTCTAGTATATGCGACGAAGGTAGGTGGCAGATATTGAAAGGCGGGTCCACGGCTTGAATTACCCTCATGAGCCCCAACGCAATTTTGGCGTTATGTTTCGCTGCGTCACACCAGAACTGGTTGGACCGACTCTTGTCAAACAGGTAATCCGAAAACGACTTGTGCAGGGTGGTGATCACCTCGTCATCCTGCTGGATATTCAACACTGATCGTAGTGGATCAATCGCAACCAGCACACCCTCAGCGCCTTTGAGTCCGAGAATGAGCGAAATCATATGTGCTGTCGGTGGTTCCTGTACGCATATCACCGTATAAACGGTCGCTAGCATCTCGTCTTGCTCGTGCTTCTCAAGGGCAGGATTATGAATCGCATTCTCAAGTATCAAGCTGTATAGTGCATTGATGGCAGCATCAGGACCTTTGGCTGCTGGAGCCGCAGTCAAAACATGCTCGAGTCGTTGCTGCGTTCTCCCAGGGCCGCCGCCGGAAATGTAACGCACGATTGTAGCTGCATAAATGAATAAACCGTCGGATCGTTCCACCAATATCGCAAGGTCGCTGGTCGAGACATTCGCGTGTCTCAGTCCGGCCGCGAGAAACCTGTGGATATCGTCCTGAACGATGGATCGACTAATGTCGTGCAAGTGGAGCTCCGATCGCTCGCGATCCCCACCCCTGTTACACATCCGACGACGTATCTCGGGTTCTGGCCTGCTGGTCAGAAAGAACCTGACTGGGAGGTCCTCGCATTCTCGAGTAGCAGGTCTAGGATATCCCCAACGGAAGTGGCATCGATGCATTCATCCAGCCCCTCGATCACGATCAGCAGGTCTTCTGGAATTGAAGCCTTGATTTCTTTCAGAGGATTAAGCAACATATCCCGAAATTGCATCTCAATATGTCGAGTATGTACGTCAGGATGTCTATCCAGTACTCGCGAAAGCGCATATCTGAATGGGTACGAAAACTCGGCTAGTTGGTACGCGATCGTCGGTAAGATGAATCGCGCCTCGCGGCAAGTGGGGAGTCGTCCCGAGCAGAAGAAATTCGCAGCCAGCCTGTGTTCAGTCTCAAGTTGTTTGCACAAGGTGAACGTGACGGTGGTCTTGCCAGTGCCAGCCATGCCATTCAGCCAGTATATTTTCTCGCCAGATATATCATCGCGCCAGGCCTTGAATCGCTCGAGTACCTCCAGACGTGTGTCAGGGGTGCATTCATCGCGGTCGACTTTCTTAGCTTCGTTGGAGTTGTAATGGGCGGCGTGAGATGGCGACAGTCTGTCCAGATGCAACCTCTGTTCCATACGTTCACCCATCAATGAGTCTGCTACTCGGGACACAAGTTATCGCACCGTTGCTAGTTCGTCCACCAACATCCAGATATTGACGTTTGCGTTCAGCTATCTAGCTAGGTCAGCTCTGCACTGACGAGCCCAGCTCACGTACTCACAGAAAGCCTGTCTACAAGGCTCTCTATGCGTCGGTAACACTTGATCACGTCCTCGATGTCGGCTTCCGCTTGTAGGTATCCTTGCCAGCCGGCTCGTTGCTGCTTAAGACGAACATGGTTAATCTCACGCTCCAAGCCGCTTTTCACCCTATCAGATCTTCGATGTACCGAAATAATACCATGTTGCGTACCTAGCTAGATTTATGATACTAGGTCGAATGCCAAGTGGTGTGTCCTCCCGAATTTCCCAGCAAGATCATGAAAGTGCCAATCGAGTGTCTTTCGGAGCCGTTCATATTCCTCTTGTACTTCTTCCGCAACCTAGAGGAACGAGAAGCTATGAGCCTTCTGGAGCGTGGAACTGACGTCGGGTCTCTTTCGCAACCCACATGTAAGCCATCGGTGCACGCCACAAAAGTCTCGATCGCAGACCTTAGTGGGCCAAACTCAACCCCATACCTATGCAACTCTCTTGCGAAAAGCCTCAATCCTTGCCAACCCCCCCCAGAGTTGTCCATCTGGACCGCAGGAGACGCCTGTGGCAAGGGAGCGGGGTTCGGATCGGGGTCGAGGGCATTAGGCGCCTGGTCAGGCGTTGGCGTTTCCGTCTGGGGTGGTCCATGTGGATGCATCAGCTGCATGAATCTCGCCCCAGGCAAGACAAATGCAGGGACGGTACACGCACGAATTCCAGTCTGAACCGTCCAGCGAGACACGTTTGCACCTTCAGGTTCAGGGGGACGTGGCTGCACGCCGGTCTCATTAGAATGATAGGTAAGAAAGAGCCGGGAAAGGATCACCGTACATTTGGTGGGTTCGATGACTTGCTTCAATTTATACACAGGCTGGGGTTGGGGGACATGGTTTGCGTGCCTTCTTGATGGTGGTCGCAAGATGTGCACGCCTCTGGCACGTGTTTGACTATTGATTTGTGATTATTGACGAACATGGTAACTGACAAGGCCACAGAATCGACTATGTATACAGAGCCCAGTTCCAGTCAGTCGTTTATGTGCTCCCAGACACACGAGCATGGCTAACTCGTGAAGTAACAGACCCCGCCAGCGCTAGTTTTAGCTGAAATGATTCATCCGCAAGCATCAGGGGAAACCCCTGGGATTTATTCATGTAAATAACACGTAATAACTGTATATAAACCAGCTGAAGGATTGCTGACCCCCCCTTTTAATGCCTATTATCGAAAGTGCTCGGCGAAACCTTGAAAGTTAACTAGCGTGAACTAACTCGTGTTTGCACTGGAAGCTCGGAAGATATCCCCCCCCCATCTGTAGCAGCTAGTAGCGCCGTAGTGGTGCTATCGGGTGCTACATAGACCACGCTACTGAGCACTCACACGCTGTAATGCTGTGAAGTCCTTACGAGCAATATATGCATGCTACCGAGCACTAGTTAGAGTTCCAGCACCATGACATGTGCATACCTTTACCAGCGGCACTATCTGAACCGTTATCCATGTCGTTGCACCCCTCCCAAGAACCAGCCTTTGCATATATAGAATCAAAGCTTCCATCCCTTCTTTCGTACGAGCAAACACTTTGTGAGTCTAGATCATGTCTCAATCAGTGCCTCAACTTTGCGAGATTCGTGCCAATCAATTGTCTCCCTTCAGAGATCCTATTTGAAATATTTGACCTAGCGAGCCACAGCTGGATTTCCCGTGATTGAGTTGTGCTTAGCTCGGAAACTGTGTCTGCAACTCAGCTCTCCAGTGTGCTCCTACTGGCGTGGGCCTTTACCTTTACTTGAATCCATGCAATTTTGGTCTATGATTGAACTCAGGTCCCGATACTCCACAGTACGAATGCGACAAACTTTGGTCAGAGCGTTCTCAAAATATCCCTATAGACCTGGTTATCAAGCCTGTGATCCTCGTATATGATGTTGCAGGTTGGAATACTGATTGAGTCATTGGTTTTACGCTTGGTTATTGTTCCATGTGCGCAGCATGAAGGTCTTGGTGTTATTCAAGAGTGATTGTCGGATACTTCAGGGTCTCATAAATCGGTGGTTCCGATATGGTACGCTAGGCATGGCAAAAGCTCTGGACGTTGCTTCCTGTTGAAGGTAACAAGCTCACGTTCTCTCGGCTGTATATGCGCTACCTTGTCTTTTGTATAAAGTCGTGTCTTTTATGTCTTTTGCTAGTCTCCGTTGAATCCACTCGTATTTTAATACTTGTTTATTTCACTGCGTTTAACTACGTTCAACACTTCCAATTCAAGGCACCCACTCATTCTCTCATGTGATGAGTTGGATTCCAAATTGAATGCCGGATCTAATGACTTTCTCTCTTCGCTTGCTAGATTGCGTCTGATTGGTGCTTCAGTCGATGTTCACTCATTATCCTGCCCAGGGCTGACTTGCCTTTCACTGTGCGATACCACTGGGTGGAAACCGACCCTATTGAGGATCAAAGCAATTCTTGCTACCCATCCAAAGCTACGGCGCTTCAATTTTTTCAACACTGGATTGAACAATCAGAAGGGCCCATTAACAGCCAGTAGCTCTCGATGAGCTCGAAGTTTTGAGGCTTGTAGGGACAGCTAGGGCCTGGCTGATATTGCCACTGATCACGAGTACCCCAAATAAGCTCAGCCTCAGCCTTGATGCAGATGGTGATGTCCAATCTCTCCACGCAGCCCAAAACTTCCTCGCGCATTTCAATGTCACTATCACGCAGATTATAGGCGAGATGGCTCCGATAGCGGATGTTATCAAGAACGTACTAGTCCCCTCGCCATATCTACGAACGTTGGTTTTAGACTTTTCCTCGTCCGATCTCGATGGCATCCCTTCGCAAGGGCACCTTGCTCACACCAGTCCTCCCAAACTCTGGCCCTCTCTTCAACAAACATGTCTGGTTAGGCCCGTGCCCACAGTAGGGTTTCTGCGTCAATTTGCGAGTATGGTGCAAGCTCCGGATACCATTTACCTATGCCTCGATGATGACCGCATGGATCAGCCCCCTAAACCAGAACTGGTCTCCACGATCCAGGAGAAGATACCCGGAAACGGTATTGTGGTGTCGTGGTTTCGTCACGCCGATGGCCGAGTCGATCAATGGCGATATTTCTGAAAAGTATGATGGGAGTTCTATTGTCATGTATTTCGTTCAGATAAATTGGTTGATGGAAATTGCATGCTTGTCGTGTGGGAACGAAGGTTTGCGCGCATAAGAGGTCAAAAATGGCCACGTTTCAGACTCAGCAAGGTGCAGCACATAACGTGGTTGTGTGAAGCGGCTTCTGACTTGATCCCGACCACGATGTTGAATGCGTAGCCAGGCTGAACGACACGCTGATAGACTTTGGTGCTCTCGCTCCATGTCTCCGGGATGTAATGCTCACTCATCTTTATGACTGATAAACCGATCGAGACGAGGATTGGTTCAGCGGTTTCCGGAATGTCTCGTGAAAAAGTTGACCACATAGTGCAGCGTTCGAGCATTGGAAACCTGTAAAAACTCAGCTTGTCCACTATACAGCCGCCTGCGCCTCTCTAAACATTATGCTCTTGAATACGCCACCGATGTCGTCAAAACAACCTTGGGCCAATCTCGAGTCGGAAATCACATTCCTTCCTGCTTTCGAGCGGACGCTTCACAATTCGAGGAAGTCTCTAATCAAGTCACGCGCGATCTCGCCTGCGTTGCACCCATCAAATCGCTGCCTTCTGAAACTTTGCTTGCGATATTCTATCTAGCCAGCTACGTATGGATACCCGTGGTCCACATTAGGTACTATCGCCAAGTGACACTTTCGTATCGACTCTCCAACATTTGTTCTCACTGGCGCAAACCCTTGATCCCCTGCTCATGGTTCTAGCCTTTGATCGAATTCGATCTCCGGCTCTATCTTTTCTCACTATCCTGTGCCTGTGTAGCTCGCCTGCCGATTTCGATTATTTGTTTTGCCCAGAGCCAACTGAATTATCTCCCGTTGATATCAAGGGATGGAGTGTGAACCAGACGTTTGGGCCATCCTTGTTGCTCACCCAAAGCTGTGGCGGTTTGCTACTTGACAATCGTGTTGCGGTACCTGGGGCCCCTTCCAGAATGCCCCCAACAAGCTTGAAACCTTGACGCTGCAGGGGGTGGGCAAGGACGCACTGTGGGCTCTCTTGCAAGTCCTAAACGGTACCTCTAGCGCAATACGGCTCAGCCTTGAGTTGGACGGTGATCCACAGTGTTGCCCGGCGATCCATAGTTTTCTTGGGCGTAGGAACATGACTATGGCACGGATACTCACTCGTCCCAATTCGGTTTCGGGTACGCTCGTCTCGATGATGTACCCACATTCGTTGGCTCTGGGCCTTTCGAGATTCCATCCTAGTAGCTCTTCTCCCGACATATCCCTAGCCTACCCGAACAGTCCCAAAACTTAGCCTCTCTCTCGGAGACATGTCTTCTATCGGGAACCCGCCTCGCCTCAACGTCTTGTGGATGTGGCTGAACCTTCTGTTACAGTTTACCTGAACCTCAGACCTTACCCTACATACACCACTCACCAAAAAGGAGCCCTAGCAAATCAGCGCATCACGTGTGAGTGCCAGTTGGGACTCTGTGTCGTAGAGGATACGAAACAGTATCGAGGGTTGTATATGCGGTTAAGAGACCTTAAAAAGGGATATATTCTATTTTCAAACACAAGTTATCGATGTGGTGTGGGGGAAGAATTAGGCCAAGAAAGGATCATCACAACCGGCGAGTTTCGGCCCGGCAGTGGCGGGCGGTGTGATTTTACGAGAATAGACTGAGCGCTTACGAACCTTGCCATAAGTCTAATTTCTTCCTCGGCCGCGACGACGGTCAAACCTGGCTCGTTATACCTGGACGCGTTTGCGCATAAAAATACCATTATCAAGGGCGACATATCGTGTGCTTCTTGCGAAAAAATACCCCGAAAGTCGAAAGTATGTCTAGACACGGGCAGATGACGGCAGGTGGAGCTGATTTGCGGTGCGAGCTCTTCCAGTATACGTCCTCTCGTACATCACCTACATCGTCTTGTCTTGACTTGGCGCACTGTACGCACATGTTATTATAAAGAGCGGCAAGTTGGATCTGACGCCCGTCTACAGCAGGCTCTCCTCAACGCACGATGGAGACCCCTCGCCGTGTCCCCGGTGCACGCCGTCTGTCCTCACCACCGCTCATGCACACCATGCGACCGCCGAACCCACGCGCACGCACGTACTACTCGCTCCGTCGCCGCCCAGCACGCCCCATCCACCCCATATCCCGAGCCGCGCTCAAATCGCTCGCACCGCTCAACCTGGACATGCCATCCCCCACGCACGAACCAGCCACCGCAACCGAGACGTCGCTCTACCTTGTCATTCTCAGTCATCTGACCGATCTCGAAGCTCGGTTGCACGCTTCGGCCTCGTCGAGTGCGTTGGAAGTGCTGCACAAGCTCCGAGACGAGGTCGCCGGGTTCTTTCCCAGTCCATCGCCAGTCGAGGCCTCTTCTTCGGACGAATACGACTTCGAGTACGATTTTGGGATCAGCTCTGCCCTCGCGCTTGATTTAGACCTGAACCTCCGGGCCCGGTACGAAGAGCTATCCAACATCACACTCGACGAAGCCAAGAATAGACTCGCGGCCCTGAGCGCCCTCGGATATGACGACGCCAAATCCCGCCTCGACGCTCTCGGTATACGGCTTGGAGACGCCAAAGCCCGGCTTGTCAAATGGGCAGACGGCGCCGTCCCATCATTCTCGACCCTGGCCATCCGCGACCTCCCAGCTCTTCCGATTCCGGACTTGCCGACCCTTCCTCACTTACCTGATTTGCCGGCTTTACCGATCGACTTGCCTACACTCGCCCTCCCGGATTTGCATGCTCGTCTAGCCGAGCTTCGTGCGGCTCTGCCGGCGGACTTGTCGAGCGCGACGGACCGACTCGTGTCCTTTGTCGAGAATTTGATCGAGGATGATGCGGACGGGGATGTTAGTTGGGTTGATACGCGATGGAAGGGGTTGAACATGTCTGGCGGGCTAAAGGACAAGGTCGCAGAGTGGAAGACAGAGGTGGACATGCACGCTTTGGCCTTAAAGTTGAGTGAAGGAGGCAAAAAGTTGATTCGGTATTGCGATTTGCCGGAAAAGTGGAGGAACAACGAATTTGTCGAGACCGGGTATCGGTATGCGCCCCTGTTGTCTGACCTGGTCCTCTTTTTGACATTTCGTATAGGTTTATCCCGAGTGCCAAATGGCCCCAGCTCGTGTGGAGTGCGTTTGAGATGCACAACGAGACTCGTAAGGTTACTTTATTCCTCTAATAAGCCAAATATTGAAAATGGAATACAGTGAACATCCACACGCACTTGATTCCGTTGCTCGCCATTCTCTCCGTTCTTCCGATCCCATGGGCGGAGTTCACGCAGTCTTGGGGCTTGGACAAAATCACCCCGACTCTACCCTTGTCCTCCCATTCATATATGTCTGTTCCATCCTTCTCTCTCCCCATGCTCACATTATCAACCTGGCCTTTCGATCCCTTCCCACCATCTCCGGCTGACCCGCTCCCCAAGTTCCTCTTTCTACTCGCGGCTGCTGCATGTTTGGCTTGTTCGACTGCATGGCATACTCTGGCTGGGTGCTCTGATCTATGGTGGCTTGAAGGAGGCGCCAGGGTGGATTACGTTGGGATCGGATGGTTGATTAGTGCTAGCGTGAGCGGAGTGATGTATTATGGGTGAGTGTGATTCTTTTGTTCAGAATGAGAAAGGCAAAGGCTGGGAAAGAATACAACGATGGCTTGGAGCTGAGACGAGGGAGCACGGCATAATTCTCGGATCATGAACGTGGTACTGACAAAGATTTGTCTATTCCAGGTTCGCTTGTCAACCGGGGTGGATGCGAGTGTACATAAGCGTTGCAATTGCGACTGGGATAGCCGGGAGCATATTGCCCTTCCAAGGATGGTTCAACGAGAGACGAAACAAGGTGCGTTGTGACGCTTGTCACTATCTAGTCGAGACTCCGGCGTTCATTTCGTAAACTTCCCACCTGGAGGCAACCAAATCCCTTGTTTCCTTTTTGTCTCATGTCACGGGAGCTTTCTCTTGCCGTCTCATCGCTTTTTTGTGTCCTCACCCCGGTTTCCTGTTGCGGCCTTTCGCCTATCCTCATTCTATCCTAGTCCAGCCTCTTGAAGTCCTTCACTCACTTCCGCCCCATCCAGAAATGGCGCATTGCGTTCTTCTTGGTGTGCGCGTGCAGCGCGATTGTCCCAATGGCGCACATGGCGTGGAGACATTCGATTGGCGAGATGTGGGAGTTTATTGGTGCGTTCCATCCTGCCATCTCGGTGCTTTTCGGGCGGGCGTTTCTGACTGTGGGATGATATGTCATAACTTTTGGACTCTTTTTGGTCGACTTGGGCGTTTGTGTGGTCACAACGTAATTTTTTCCCGCCACACGTCGCCTTCGAATTGACACTGCACACGCCCCGGAACGGCATTCTATCCACGTACCGACGTTCAATCTCCACCTATCCTAAATCGACCATACACCCTCGCATGTTTCAATGTCTAATCCAACTTTAATTTGGCACCCGACGTGCTATCTCTCTCTTCATTTCGGCGACCGCACCTCTTTGATCTCCCCCGCCAAAAAAAATCAAAAACGATCAACAGGCCCGGTGGTACCCTCGCTCGTGAGCTACCTAACAGGCCTTGCCTTTTACGCGACACACTTTCCCGAATGCTGTTTTCCTGGCTGGTTCGATTGGGGCGGGAGCCACGCGGTGTGGCATGTGTTTATTGTCGTCGGTGAGTTTTACCGTCTAGTTCATTTCGGCGCACTTGGATTCGTTTCGGAGTATGCGGATCTCCTGTTGGAGCGGGCCCTCTCTCTCTCTACTCGTCAAAGTGTGGTGCTGGATTGATTACGCCGCTGGGGTTCTGGCGTGCGAGATGGGGAAGAGGGGGAGAGGAAGGAGTATCGGCGCGGGACGCTGGACCGGTCATGCTGATATACAGCACGGGGATGCGCACCGGACAGGAGGCGTTTTGAGTGGGAATAAGCTTCGAAGATAGGGGCTCACGGTCAGCCCCGTCGATCGCTATTGTCATCCCGTCGAACATGATCCCGGATGAGGCTGACCCGCGGGGCGAAATGACCGCGCGAATTGGCTAGAGGTCCGAGTTGGCTGGTGGTTTTGCCAACGATCCGCGCCTTGGTTCTGGAAACGTGTTCCGGTGCTCCCCCTCCCTCCCTTCCCTCCCCTGGATCGCGTGCGGTGTCATGATGAGGGAGAATAGGGCTCTGTCGCGAGGTCCTGAAGATGGAAGGTGATGGCCTCCAGGGCGGAGAGTCGGCGGTTGGACTTGTTGGTTGTGTTTTTTTTTTTCGCGCGGTCTTGCTATTGTTGCTCGAGATGGCTTGGGACGAACGAAGCGTTGGTGCTATGTTTGGTTGGACAATAGGCGAAAACGAGAATGGGGCGCAACTCGGGGCGCTCGTGCGACTGATGGGTGCAACGCGAGCGCGCCCGGGGAGGGCAGCTCGGACGGGAAGGTGGCGGAACAGCGCCCTTGCCACCCTCTCGCTCTCTCTCTCGCGCCCCACCTCCTCGCCAGACGGGGGACGCGTCGGTCTCTCATCCATCAACGAAACAAGGGAGAGGCCATGCGAGAAGAAGGGGAGAGGTTGTTCGTTTGTTCATGATCGTCCTCGAGGGGGTTTACCGTATGGGGTGCCCATTTCTTTCATTTCGCGTGGCCTGGCTCCCCAGACTCGGGTTCACGACTCACTAACCCTGTTCCTGTTTTAGCGATCCGAGAACATTGGAAGGCGACGGCTGTGTTCCACGAGACATCGCATGCGTTCTCTTGTGCGGCGCCGTGAGGAGAGGTGGACAGCGGATAGGAGGTGGAAGGGAGACAAGGGCTTGTCACGTGGCTGAATGTGATTTAGTGTCCTGTTTTGGACGGGTGAATCGAAGAGGGTTCGTTCATTTGATTGGGTTGCCCGAATTGGGACAGCGGGAGTATCTTGTGTGCGGGAGCTGAATCGGGTCATGTTATGGGGCACATCGTGTGGCGGAGAGGAACCAGGTACAATATGCCTTGATTTTTTTTTTCAGCTCGTGCACCGCTTGTTCACACTCGTCTCGTTGGCTCGTTAGCTGACACAAAACGTCTCCGACACAGGCGCGCACTGTTTGGGTCGGTCGAGAATTCAAGTCCGAGGTCACGTGTAGTCCGGTCTTAAGTCCGTGGCCGAAGCGCAGGACCGACGAGACCTCAGCGTTTATTCCGAGAGCTTCGACCCGTCAGCCCGATCCACCACGGAAGAACCACGAGACAATAGGCACATTCCGTGTTTACACACTGTTTTTGGGTGCATATGGCGCACCGGCGACGATGAGCGCGCGACGGCGGGGGTCGTCGGCGACGCTGAGCAGGGTGCCGTGCGCGACAAAGGTCAGAGCTGGTGAGGGAGCGTTGCCGCCCGGCGCTTAGGGCCGGTATGACTGGGCGACAGCACGATTGGCAATTAGGCACAGACTAGTTATTGTCTGTGCAAACACGTGGGTGTTGTGGCCACAATAGGCTCGCCACTGCGGCCTAATGGAGCGGACTGATCGAATCGCTAGTGCGCGCCGGCCGCTCCCTCGGGCTCCTAGCCCCAGGACCGTGCACAATAGACCTTTCCGTGCGAGCGCACTTCAGCAAATCACCCACACGCCCCGAGCCACGCGACTCTGAGGATGTCTAGCACACACGACGGATCATAAAAGACCTCGGGCGCGAGCGGTGTCTCGGCACTACTCATTCGCCTCCCAAAGCGTCCTTGCATCAGCAACCAGTACACCCAACTCAGCAACCTCACCACTCATCACCAACATCGCCATGTCCGCTGCTCAGCGCCTCTCGCCTTCTCACCCCGCCTATCCCCTCCTCGTCCAAGTCAACACCGTCATCGGACAGGTGACCCAGCTCGCGGGCAAGTCCTCCCGGGATGCAGGCAGCATGAGCACCCTCCTCAACGGCATCATGCCCCAACTCGAGTACCTCCAGTCCCTGGGCGCATACACCGACGGCGAGATCGAAAAGGTGAGCGCCTCTTTGCCATCACATTTAACCTCCCTTACTGATTTTTCCTTGCCGCAGCTCAAGTCGTTGATCAGCCAACACTCGTACTCGCGCTCGCGCTCCGGCTCGTCGCGCACCTCATCCTCGGGCGCATCCACCTCTTCCCGCGACTCGTCCCCGCCCTCGCCCTCGTCAGTCTCCTCCCACTCTTCCTCCTCCCGACACCACCAGCCCGCCTACGTGCCTTCGCGCGAGGCTCCCCCCACTCTTGGCAACATGAACAACACCCGCATCGTGCGCCAGCCCGACTTGCACCGTGTCGCCGACGCACGCAAGGCCGCACGCGCCGCTGGCGAGCCCGTCCAGCCCGTCGGATTCCAGATCCACCACCCGCACAGCAAGCGCGGCGAGACTCCCCTCGCGCGCGACCAGAACGGGTTCATCACCCCCTACAACCCCATCGTGCAATAGGCGACTCGACTCGACTTGGACTGGCACACTTTTTTTCATTTCGGCTCTCCCCGGCACCGCCCATCTGTAAAACCACCCCACTATGCCTCTTTTTCAGCTATTTTCGCGCATTTCGTTCCCCGAGCGCGCTGGATGCAAAACCTTCCCCTTTTTATGATTGCCTATTTTCGTTCCCATATGCTTGTACATGCCTTTGATCCCGGAGCTGTCTTGTCTGTGTGTATCCAAACCGTGTATCATTTGCTGTGTAACTCCCAGCTATTTGCTGTCCTAACTTGCTGTCTTGTCGATAGAGAGGAATCTTTATTTTTTTCATTTTTTCCACTACCCTAAACGCCGCGTGTGATCGAGGGTCAAGAAAACTCAAGTTCCGCCACGAGATCGACAACGCGCAACGAGAAAAAAATGAATCGACGTCAAGAGAAGTCATATCAAGACTCCAGAACTTCCAGGGTCCGGATCTGTGGGTTCTTATTTGGCCACACAATCGGGAGAAGTAGGGGCTCCCCAAATAGACGTGACGTGACGTGTTATTGTTGTTGTTGTCACGCTTATTGAGCGAACCCATCATCGGGATAATCAATCCAATTCTTGGATCGACAGCTCGGACAGATGTTGTGTCTTTTTTGTGTGCGTGCTTGTGTTGCGTTGGGTTGTCGGGCGGACTAGAGTGGCTTGGTTCCAGTGCAATTGATGGTGATAATAGCAATGCAACAATAGACCGGGTATCCACTGCCCGGACGTTGATGATGAGGACCGGCCGGATTCGCTTGGAGTATGTGCTGGGTGAAGTGCAAGCACATGACGTACAAGTAGACCAAGGCAGGTGACGAGGCAGTATGTCCGACAGTGTTACGTGATGGCATTGGTATTCCCATGCCTGGGAATAAAATTACTCCGCAGTGTGTCAGAGTTGATCAGGTCTAGGGCTCCAGCGGGTCAAACGTGATGACACGCGTGGCGGTGGCGTGCTAGGGGTCCAGGAGGTGGCGTACATCAGGGTAGGATGGGAGTGTCGAGCGGGAGGATCAAGCGGAGCTGAGATATCGACCAGTTTCAATGAAGCTGGTGAAATTATCGAGTCCTGGCGTCAGCCTGGACAGACCGTGAAGGTGCGTCCAAGGCTTCAGATGAACGGAGTTCAGTGTTCCCCGGTGGCGGCGATTCCAGCTGAGAGCTCTACGAAATGCATTGGTCGGTGAGACGGTTATGGGTGATGAGTTCTGTCCATAATGTCCAATCAGAGCCTCAGCCAAGGAGACCTGACGGATGTCCAGAGCCAGGAGATATACACCTCGTCGTTCCACGCCCTTCATAACAGAAATTATACCGCAGGTATGGTGGGAAGAACGAAAATATGGGCGGCAGGAGACGGGGGGGGCGGAGCGTTCGAAACAGCCAGACGAGGTTGAGGTCCAGATGAAGGTTCATGGCGTGGTCACATGACGCGTGATCGAGTTGCCACAATACCCGATCTCCTTTGTCTCGCTCGATCACAAAGGTTGTTCGTATTATTGTTACTCTAGAGAGCATTTTGGCCTATGTTCATCTCACGCTCCAAAATCAGAGTGTGTGAGTTAGGAACGAATGTAGCGCATATATTCCATACCCTGTCTCCGTTGGCTCAAGGTGGTAGGGAGCTCCCGGGTACGCTCGTGGGTTCAATCACAGCACCAGAGTCTACCGCGCCTGTTCGGAGTCTCTATGAAGCTACCATACCAGGGGACAATGTGGAGGAAAATGGTGCAGCGATTATAACTGGTTGAAACTGCGGCGATGTCTGGCGTTGAGGTCATCATTGTCTCATAAAATCGCTTTGTTCTTTCCAAGTCGCAAATTCAGCTTAACCCTCCAAATCGTTTAATAGAATAGCCATTCGAGTAGCCTTTTAAGAAACCAGGGCCTAACCAGTACGTGGCAGAGCACATCCAAAAAATCTAGTCACATTCAGTGTCGGTATGAATATACCATGCACATGGTAGGCAAGCACATGACCGAAATTGTAAAATCACTGATAATGTACAAACTTCCAATTATATGTTAGATCTCCTTCCCCTGCCCCCTACTGACCCACCGAACCTTGACCCCACGATGCGATGATGTTTCTACCAGTTCCTCACGTTCAGATAGTGTGATATTAAGCTTATTGTCTAGGGTGTGCTCGCGTAGTGATATCGATTGCTGGGGGCGAAGCAAGTTCACGATAAACGTTAAAACCTGGCTACTAGGGTTGCAATTCACTAGATATAATTCCCGCAACGCGGGCCAAAAATTGGGTGGAGCGGCGGCTGAATGGCCTAGATATAGGAAATCGGCTAAAACGGCAGAGGGCATTTGAGAGTATTTGATAGCCAGGGCCTGCACATAGGGCATTTCAGCCAGCACAGTAGACAACGCAATATTCCCAGTTTCTTGTGGGGTTAGGCACAACATGGTAAGTTTGCAGCGCTTAGCAAACGACTGGATTGCGGAAATACATTTTCGATCTTTAGCCAGAGATACGCTCAATCGGATAGCGCGGGAGGAGCTGCTGATTGACTGAAGTATCGCCCACAAATGCCCTGGGTCATCGGCTTCGAGTGTCAAAGCCTCAAGATCGTTTAGAACGATCGAACCCTCAGAAGGCATGGATGATGAACAAATATGAATATCTATCAGAGAAACCGAGCGAAGCTTAGGACTTGCAGCGAACATCTCTCCAACATCAGAGGCGGTGAGGCTCCAATTAGTTGCCGATTCAAGATATAATTCCACTAGGCTGGAGCATGCGACCGAGTTGAAATCAATCAATGCATCTTCTAGCCTTAGGGTCTTTAGGGTACGAAAAAAGCTAGAAAAACTGGTGGGCAAATTATTTGGATCCCCATTTACAGGCAACCTGACCGCTTTTGGTTCTTCGTAGAGGTATACCTCGAGTGACTCCGCCAGTCCCTCAGTACCCTCTCGTATCCAAGAAGCAATAAACTGGTCGATTTGCTCATTGGACGCGAAGCCTTGAGCTTGAATGCTTATTGCACGTACGCGTCGCATCAATGGGCTTAGGAAAGCGAGAGCTTGGGATACATCCTGGCTGTCCACCACCACTCCCAAATCAAGCATCTCCTGACTTTGTGCTACAGATATGCTGAGAAGCGCTTCTCGCGAGCGTTCAACGCAGAGTTGAGCGAACCGATAGCGTGATGGGCTAGCTGGACCAGTGAGGAGAAGCTCAATATGAGTCCAAAAGGTTGCAGACTGCAGGATCAACCGACGCCACCGGCTGCAAACGCTAGATAGTGTAAAAACTGACGAAACTTCACGCCCGAAAACAATGTAGTTGTCGCTGACCAACTCTCGATTTGCAAGAGACAGTATTGTAGTCAAGCGCCTCGGGAGGGAGACGATTGATGGGCGAAAGAAATTCGGATGAGTTTCGTAGAGAGTTGAGTGAAAGCCGAGATTTTTGCAAGCTTTGCTCGAAAGACCGGAGGGATTCAAGATGGGATTCAAGGTCTGCAAAGGTTCGGTCTCGAGAATGGTGCGAGGAAGGCGAGCATGGTGAAGCGAGCGTGGATTCTAGAGTGGCGCAAGCATCGAGGTAGTCCTTTATGGTGTGTTCAAGCCTCATCTGGACTGATATCCACTGCTTAAAAGCAGCGTCGTAAGCGCCTGGAATCGCGTGTTTCATAGAATACTAGGCTAAGATGAGCCACCGCAGCATAATAGTCAAAATATGTGCTTCGGTAACTTTTAGAGGATCATCTCACCTCAACTGGGAAAGATGGGAAGTTTGAAGAAACGCTCTGGTGGCGGGGGAGCAGATGTGGTCGACAACCACCACGGCGTTCCAGCTGCTGAGTCGCCGGATCGCCGGATCGCCGGAACACCCTACTCGATCCTCGTGATCTTCTTTTTTTCTTCTTGCTTACATATTTAACGACTTACACGAACACCATGGTGGAACCGGTCAGAGACGATAGAGACAAAAGAACAACAAACGTGTAGAACGAGGCACAAGGAACGAGACGGGGGACAGAGGTCAAACAGCCAATAGGCGTACTAAAGACAGAGCAGGATCACGATGAACAAACGGAAAAGAAAACCAGAGCTAAGTGTCCCCGTGATCTTATTTTTTCGTATACATATTTAGAGACCTAGGCGAACACTGTAGTCGAACGGGTCTAGGACACACAAGAACAAAGCGCAGGATATGGAAATCAATGCTGTATATCACGCAATATATTGGCATAGCGGAGTGTGTTTAAGCGATGTCAAAGGTAATATATTGGCTACGGAGATAGGTGACTATGGAGCCGGCATGCGTTCCTCACATACGCGTCAACGGTCGTTCTAGCACGCCCTAGAACAGTTGGGTAAGCTTAGAATATATTCTACGCGAGTCATGCGATTGCTGGATACTTCCAGTAAGCTCGAGATATTTATCTTGCATTCTACACAGCAACCCTGTGATCTTCCTAGGCGACCACTCCACCACCATACAGTAATCGACGACGACAAATTTATGCAATTTGATGCTCCTGACTACTTTACGAAACGATTCTCAAGGAATCCTTCTGAGGATCCCCCTCAGTCGATTGAAATTTCTCGAGATCCAGGTGTATTTCGCGTAATAGTGGACTACTTATGCAGCTATCGTATCATGTTGCTCGAACCTCCGGAGGCTGCCCAGCTGCCGAGTTCTCCAACATCAGGGCTTGCTTCAAGATCCTACGTTTTACCAGCTTGGCAAGCTCAAAATCGCGTGTCAGAAGCTGTTTGCGGTCCTGTCCAAGCAAAGCCTTGATACCAAGAAGCCACATTCGGCAAACAGATTTTTTGTCGTGACGCAATACTCTTCACACCCCAGACATCCAATTTTTTTTGGACAAGTTTAAAAAAAAAGTGCAGTATGTCCATTTTGACCATTTTTGATGATATTTTGGCTGCTAGATACTTAAGAGGTGCAGCACTGTGTGAAAACAAGTGTATTCTAGATCATTATGACCTTGATATATACATATTGAAAATGCACATTTTGGCTAATTTTTGAGTGATTGGGATAGAATATTCACAAAATCAAGCTGGACAGACAGTAGGAAATGGTCAAAACATCCATGTCGTGCATCCAAAAAATTTGGATATTCCCAGCATACAGAGATATGGACAGGGCCAAACAACGGGTTGGTGTAGAATAGAAATGTACAAATATATAAACATATATCGAATATACCAGAATGTCCTGGCCATCGTATGCCTCGTGTAGTACGGATCAATTACTTACTGTAACGTTCTACGATGTACTAGAACGCCTCTTATCGTGTATACAAGGAGCGCAATCTCGCTCCGTAGGTAGCCATCTGCACACTTGAATATATCATGCATTTACTCGTCTTAAGCACGCTGCGCTACGCGCATATATAGCGTGATATGCATATATATACATGTAGGATAGATATCAACAGTGGGTACACATCCAGGCGATCGAGTTCGTGGAAACAACGCATCCCTCTAGACAGCTGATGTTTGGTGGACGGCTCGCAATATGTTCGCCATCACTCGCGTAGGACGAGGCAGACTTGCTAATTCTGAATTCCAGCACCTATGTACTCCTGAATCTTGCGAGGGTTTCAACGGGGTAAGGGAATTGGGGTTAATTCGCGTCGTGATTCGTGAAAATTTGAGAGGAAAAGCTGCACAATGGCAGCTTATTCAGCGCAACTCATCCGTTGATAAAAGGGCCGCGTGAATACTGAAATACGAGCCGGACACGGAAGGGGCTTTGGAGATCTCATGTCAGTAAATTATGCAATTGGATAGACATTGCAATTTTCATTTAAGATTGACAAGCAGCTACATACCGCATCCGGCGGGCGAAAACCCTGATTCCTATTTAAAAGAGGCAGACTGGATGACTTCCCGTAAGGGCCAAATCTAAGCTAAGCTAAGCTAAAGTCTGGATGACGTCATAAGTTATTAATGTCTGATTACTCCACGTTGTAATCATTCCGCCTTTAGAATAGCTTAGCTTTAGTTTTAGCTCTTACGGGAAGTCATCCACTACAGCCAATGCAACATCCCGATCCTGTTCCTCGAACCAAGGCCGCTCGCATGGTTGACGAAAGGTTAAACCGCTGCGCTTTACTGCGTAGTATCTGAAAGCGAGTAAATGCCAATCACATCATAATGACAACGCTGGAAGATACCACGAGTCTGCTTCACCGCAACGCCACAAGCTGCCTCCTTGGCCGAAACAGAGTCCGAGCACCAGAACCAGCGACAATTCGAATGCGTGTCATATCCACTGATAGAAGACTCGTCCTCCGCCAATCTCAGCTTAACCCCAACTGCCCAAACTGGGTTTTCTGGTAATGAGCAGCCTATTCAAGAGTTGAAATGATCTGAGACGCCGGTCGAGGAGACCCAAACCAATCTGGTTTGGTTGATGATAGATATTCTGGGTACTCTGCTCGAATCCGAGAGCTTGCATGTAACGTCCAAAGATTGCTTACGGATGTCTCATCCCACGATCCGGCTAGGCTAAAAGTTGCCCATGAGGCAAATATCGAAAATTCCCACACAGGGCCCGGACAAAGCTTGAAAATTCACATTATTTCTATCGGTATGTCCGAGCTATGAATTACCCCCCACAGCGCCGCCGAGCTTGTCGCGGCCATGTGAATTATCTCCTATTTTATCAGAACGTACATAATTGTAGGCTGATTCAGTACTCGCTCATCTTATCAAAACCAATCCTTTAATCAAACGCTAAAGTACAGTAAATAGAATACAGCTTAAAATCAAAAACGACCAGCTCAACCTCTTGAAATCTCCCTACTAAAACGAGCCTTTCTTATCCATGGGGTATCCATCCCCATGATCTCCGCCGTCATATCCCGGCGCCCTGTCATCAGACCAGCCATCTTGCTGTCTGCCCGACCAGGACGAACACCCTCCCCCTCGACCAAATGAACCACGCCCGCCAGAGCCATGGTGACCTCTAGAAGGATCATGTTCAGAACCAGAACCACAAGGTCCGCCACGCCCGAAAAGGCCCGAGTGCCCGAAAAGGCCAGAAGGTCCGAATGGCCCGTTAGGTCCAAGGGGCCCGCTGGGTCCAAGGGGTCCATTAGGCCCGAGGGGCCCATTGGGCCCAAGAGGTCCATTAGGCCCAAGGGGTCCGTTGGGTCCCAGGGGACCACCAGGCCCGAATGGTCCAGCAGCTCCAAACGGCCCGCCACGCCCAAACGACCCGCCCCTGTGGCCCCAAGCGCCGCCCCGCCTCCTATCTTCGCCACCTCGTCCGAATAACCAGCCCATGAACCCGGACGAAGTCCCCTCGCCTCTTCCTCGTTCTTCGTTGACAAACGACAGGTGAACGGATCCGTTGTACGATAGGACGTGTACGAGTGGGCCAGTCCAGGCGGTGAATGGGTCGTCTGGAATGGTTGGGAGTGGCGGGTCTGCGGCGGGGTCGAGCGAGTGGGCGGGGGAGACAGGAGTCGATGGTGCCGAGCCGAATCTGGCGGCTTGCCAGTCCCCGATGAAGCCTCGTGTTGTATCGGGTGCCCCAGAAAAGGCGGTAAGTCGAGACTATAAATTGAAACGAATATATCATTTAGTTTGGATCGCAGAGTCAGAGGGGAGAAACAGTCTACCTTGACGGGGTCGGATATGTGTACGCTTCCGTTGCGGGTCGACACGATCGCCGCACCTTCAAACGACCGAGGGATCTTGACTCGAACCGACCCGTTTTTGGAGACGGCGTAAATCCGAAGCGGTTGCGTCGCATACGTGCGCTACGATCACGGCCCGTGTTAAATCCCAGTCGCGAGTCAGGACAAAAACGACTCACCACCTCGAGTGTTACCGATCCGTTGTGTCCTTCCGCCACGATCAACCCAGGCCGAACTATGCCATCACTCGAAACGACATGCACTTCTCCGGTGATGCTCCCGTTCTTGGACTTGAGCATCAAGTTTGGTCGAACGTTGGCATTGGTTCTTGCGGGGACCGCATCGCTGTTCTTCCGCTTGCCCTTGTCCTTTTTCCTCTTTTTTTGAGAAGCTTCGTTCCAGATGCCATCGAAATCTTCGAGGGGAGAAAGAAGACCGTCTGGGATGTACAGCGCGGTGTCGATGTGCCAGATTCCCTTGACACTGTTGTCGTGTTTGGCCTCGATCAGGTGGTTGCACGGTGGCGGGAGGTTTGGTGGCGGGGCGGGGCCAGAGTCGGGATCTTCGGAAAACGGCGGCGTCGGTAGGGGCTTGCTGTCAGACGCCGCTGCGCTCTGGGGCGAAAGCGAAGGCTCGTATGGAGGAGGGCTCTGGGAACACAGTTGGCGAGTGCGAGCTTGCGAGACACGATGACTTACTCCAGGGGCCTCAGACTCTGCAGTGCGAATCGTAGGGGATTTGGAATCGGAGTACTCAGACTCGGTGATGATCATGTTGGGCGGTCGTCGAATGGAGATCGCCCAGCGCACCTTTATCACCGGCGGCGATCACAGCGCACACTCAGCTGCGGCATGCGGCATCCACCCAATGCGGGGCGGCGACTGCGCGGCAGCAGGGGACATCCCATATCAGGAATCCCACATCACGCTCGCCCTCTCCAACCCGAACACATTCCGGCGGGGCTGTGCTAGTGAGGCGGCTGTGTTCGGTGTCAACCCCCTGGGTGGCGAACTTCTCTGCAGAATCCACCGCCATGTGGTATCGGTATAAGCAAATAAGCCGATTCATCTAGGCATACGTTCATCGGCTCGAGCGTTGTCACAGTACTTGACCTCGGTTGTTGAGTCGTTGCAACACTACATCGAGTATTCCATAGCAAGTCAACAAAACAAGGAAACGACATGATGTGCGCGAGCAAGTCATAAAAATATCAGTGGCATGGCACACCCCAAAGGGCCAACAAGCTGGACGACGGGTGAAGAGAATGCAAGGTCGAGGTGGCGTTTCTGTCATGCCCGCGGTTTCCTCGCCACCGTCAGACCTTGGTAGGTCCTCTGAGCGTTCCGAACGAGATACTATAGTGCTCTATTGTGTGCTCACACAGAAGAGGGTTGAAGATTTAATTAAGTACTTTGAGCGCTCGTGACTGCCGGCGCCATCATCGTGCAGCATGGGTGAATGCCAAACTCAATAATTATTGTCGTTTAGCTCTCCACACATCTTGCCGAATACCTACTCCGAGTGATGGATGCGGCGATCCGTATGAACATTCAGCTTCTTCCTCAACGGGCATGGTGTCTGAATTTCTATTCACTTATGTATACTGCCACCGTGTCGGGAGGCCTAATCACAGTGAACCAGGGTATTGGGAACTACACTCCGCGGAGAAGGCCATGAGAGAGTAATCTAGATACTATCAATCATATATCAGACGACAATGGTGATAGAAAGGGACAAAGTGGTCCAGTTCTGCACATTCTGATCCAAATTTAGCTCATTGTCGCCTAGTTTTCTGTGTGCGGCTCGGCCGTGCACGCTCACTCCTGAAGCCTGGGATATGCTATTTTTTCAGAGCAGGTGTGCGGGCTCATTTCAAGGTCATCCATGAACTTGAATTCACTTCTTTTCTGCCAAAACTTGCACAGCTGTTGTGGGGTTCTCTGTGATCCGCTTTTTCCTGTGGAGCCTCGCTACCGATAGTAATTTTGTACGCCACGTTTGAGCGTATATTTTTGTATAGCTGAGCCTTATTTTGCACCACTCTTAAAAAACGAGATGACTCTGTCACATAAAGCGCGATCATCGTGTTGGAGCCAGTGCCCTCGACGTCATGAAAAACCCGAAGTACAATCTAACCGTTCGATGTCGCAACTTGGGACGAGCATCCGCATACCGGGCCCCAACGGCCCCAACAGCTCGAAGACAATTCAAGAGAGGGCCAAAGTTCGAGTTGATTGTTCGCCCTCTGGCTTTCCTACTGGATCGTCTACAAAAATGCCAGAATCCACTCGCAAGACAAACATTCTTTGATCTCTCATACACACAATGAGCTATCTTCTTTCTCGTTTTTACACCGGGCAATCCTTGCACACTGGTATTCCTGTTCAAAGCCTGCGAGGCGTGGTTGGTTACGCATTTTAGCATCCGGATGCCGCGCAAGCATAGCCTGCAATGTAGATAGCGTGCAGGTAAAAGAACATCATCGCTGAGCTCAAGCCTCAACCAATACGTGCAGTAGCTCGGCGTACCTGTGACTGATTAGTTCGAAGTTGCCCAGCCCGTTCGCAATCGACAATGGGATGAGAATGGGCATCGCGATGTATGGGATTCAGTCACACCCAAGCTTTCACAAAGGATCCATGCGCCAAGCAGTGACTTGAGAGCGTTACCAATGTGGTCCAAACGGAGTGGCCATCCCGAACGTGAGTATATGCGGAGCGTGTACCACTCGTTCATCATAGAATATTGCTTGCTTGCTGCTTCGGAACCTCGGAAGCATAGCTGTGGAAGTTTATCGGCCCCTAGTCTGAGCGAAACTTTTTCAGAATTGGCATCGCAATGTGCGTAGCCTAGAGTTGCCTGAATAAAACACCTCGTTGGAATCGCCGTCCGTCCGTGGTATTTAGGTTAAACATGAGGCGCAACAAGCACACAAATCCCTCTTTGCACCAGGTACATATTCATTCGGGAATTTCAGGAATTTCCACCGCTATTCTGTGGGTTATAGATACCATATTTACCTCAACGGCATCGCCAATTTCCGAGTTGCAACGACGTGAGAGGGAATTGTCCTATTTCCGAAATAAAATTTCCCGGCAACAAACCACGCAAAGTGTGGCAATTGTGTAAGTGTCCAGCGAAGGCTTCTGATCGCGCATGTATTACTATACCAAGCCACTTGCGTGTCCGTTGTGACTTTATTGTAAGGCTGCGGGAGATAAGGTAGATCTCTCATCTCACGTCTCGACAGGCATCATGTGCAAACCTCAAGTGAGCAGTCCCCACAACCGCTCGCATCGGGAAAACTCCGACATGATTTTCCCAGAACTGGGCCAGTACATACGCCGAACAAGACTACGAGCAAGTCAAGGTGACGCTATGGCTCGTCTATCAGATGGGGCCGAATCATGAAGGAGCTCACGAAAAACCGATTAGAAGCTAGTTGTAATCCACGCGGCGTTGGATGACATGGATTCTGAAGTTCTCTTTGAGGATGTCCGGCTGATCAGTATACAGGACGCAACGTGCCGTTTATCCTCTGACAGTACCCACGCCGGCATTTATGCCTTCAACATCACGGGGCTCGCAATACATCGCAACAATCTTGAATTTATGAGAGCGCCGAGTAAAACATGTGCACACGAACGCTCACGGGAAGCAAGGGTATATAAGACAGAGGTAAGACGCTCAATTTCAGCATCCATCCTATTCCACACTCCAGAATTATCGAATATCTTCAACCATGACTTGAAATCTGGTCCCTACCTCATCTCTACGACCAGCTTCGGGCAAATTTGGTTCCACCTTACGTCCAGGATAGGATGCCGGTTGATGCCTCAGCTGTGCCTAGTGTATGTCTGTCGTCATCGTCATCACTTCCGCGAATCTGATGCCATTGGTCTCTAGCGTATCTTTGTTGAGCACAAACATGGAAATTGTTGAATTTACAATCATATCCGTTCATGTATGCGATGTGTTTGTACCTGTTTGTCCATTTCTGATGTTATGCGCGCACCAGTGAAAATTTTCTTTCCTTAGTTCTCTACCTTCGTAGTTGAGCTAAGGTACAGTTTTTTTTCCTCTTTCTTTTCTTCATTTATTTCTCGTTCTCACTGTCCCTTGTAGTACATTCGTATCTAGGTACAGTAAATACAAAGTTCTCTACCTTCGTAGTTGAGCTAAGTACATTCGTATCTAGCTCGTGTGAAACCTCCCTGCGTGAGAGGTTATGAGCCCCGCTGCCTCTACTAGTACGAAACCAGAGAGCCCCGTTGACCCGGTTAAAGTCCCGTTACCTCAGTCCACTATGCCTTCGAACAGTATGCCGAGTTATCTCAGCAAGAAGACCTTCGACATTCCCGCGCTGAAGAGCGACGGATCGAACTATACGGCATGGAAATTTCGTCAGCAAATGGTCCTACGCCTACGAGGCCTAGAGGACATCGTTCTCGGAGTCGAGAAACCCCCAGCTGAGCTTACCGACGCAGATGCTAAGGATAAAGCTAAGGCTGACGAATATACAGAGTCATTAGCCGATTGGCTGAGACGAGATCAAGAGGCATTCGCCCAGATCTCATTGGCGATGGAGGACGAAGCGCTAGCCGATGTCGTTGAAGCGACGTCGTCCCAGGATGCGTGGACGCGAGTTGTCGAGTGGTGGGAAGGGAAAGGAGCGCAGTCTATATCGTTCCTGTACCACCAGCTTGTTAATACTAAGATCGAGGAGGATCAGGATATTACCGCGGGCATTAACACCCTCCGTACGATCTCATCGAAAATGAAGACGCTAGGCGAACCCGTTAGCGACTCTATGCTTGCTCAAATCTTAATGAACGCCCTACCTCCATCCTACGCCGTTGTCAGCACGGTTCTCCAGACGTCAAATCAGTCTGGCTCGATCACCTCCAATATGGTCATAAAGGCCGCGTTAGCCGAGGAGGAACGTCACAAGAAAGGTCTTGGACTTACCACGATGTTTACGAGCATTGCCAAGGGCAAAGGCACGGCGTCGAAGGCAAAGGATCAGCCCACAAGGCAGAACCAAAAGCCGTGTTCGAACTGCGGCAGAACCGGCCATCAGAAGGCCAGATGTTGGGCGAAAGGAGGAGGTGCCGAGGGCCAGGGACCGTTCCAGAGGCGACAGCTGCCAAAGGACAAGGGGAAGGACAAGGACAAGGACAAGGAGAAGCCCAAGTCCAACGATTCGAAACCAAAGGTCGAGTCAGCGCAAATCGCGGCGACGTTTGTAGCAACGGAGGACATACCGGTCATGCCGACACTATATGCGCTACCCGTAGTCGACGAGGAGACTGCAGCGCATTACTGGCTGCTCGATTCGGGTGCGTCTTGCCATATGACGCCCCAGCGCGAATGGTTCTCAACTTATCGATCCCTTGTGCCGCCAGTCCCAGTTCGAGTGGGCGATGGAACCAAAATCTACGCGATCAGCATTGGCTGAATTCTCGTTACGCTGCGAAATCGCAAAGGCCGTGAGACGAACGCATGCATCGAAGCTGCGCTGCACGTACCCGATTTGAACGCGAGTCTGATGTCAGTGACTCAGCTTAACGAGAAAAGGACGAATGTCCTGTTCCAGAGGGGTATCGGTGCGATCATGATTAGCCAGGATGGCCGAGGCGATGAAATCGGATGGGTGAAACAGTCAGGCCAACTATACAAGGTCCAAGCGAGAGTTACACATACCGATTCGACCGCGCATACAGCCGTTGTCGAGGCTGACAGCCAGAACGACGAGGGCAACCTTCAAGCCCAGGAATTCGTCGCATATACTGCGACCACTGTCGCGCGAGCGGACCTGCCGACCTGGCATCGCCGTTTTGGCCACCTGAACTACGAGTACGTTCTCGATATGGTCAGGAAGGGCACCGTCGAAGGGATGGATATTGTGGGGAGTCGCTCACCTCCCAAGTCGAAGTGCGGGCCATGCCTACAGGGCAAGCAGACTCGCACGCCGTTCCCGCCGTCCCAATCTCGTACCTCCGAGGTACTCGAGCTCATGCACAGCGACTTGCACGGCCCGCTACCCGTCCAAGCTATCGGAGGATTCCGATATTTTGCCGTTACAATCGACGACAAATCCCGCAAAATTTTTGTTCATTTATTGCAGAACAAGAGCGATTATTCGGCTCAATTTAAGGAGCTGAAAGCGTCAGTCGAAAATCTTACCGGCAAGAAGATTAAACACTTACGGATGGACGGTGGCGGCGAATATGGTTCCAATGCCTTCGAGGCATTCCTACGAGCGGAGGGTATCCAGCACCAGAAGACCGAGGCCGACTCGTCAGCGAGTAATGGTGTAGCCGAGCGAGCTATTCGAACCCTGAACGACTGTCAGCGCGCGATGCGATTCGACGCGCATTTACCTGAGAAATTTTGGGGTTACGCGATTCTGCATGCAGCTCACCTATGGAACGTCACGCCTAAGCAACGCCTAGATGGCCGAACGCCGAACGAAGCTTTCAGCAGAAAAATCCCGAATGTGTCAGGCTTACGTACCTTTGGGTGCAAGGCCTGGGCCCGAGTACCCAATAAGATGCGCACAAAGCTTCAAGCGCGATCTATCGAATGCAATTACCTCGGATTTGCCCCTAATCGAAAGGCGCATGTACTCGTTCAGCGCTCAACCGGCTGTATCCTCACATCATGTGACGTGGTCTTCGACGAAGGCACTGATAGTCGACAACGCGTAGTTATCGAGGACCATGACGAGGGTCCAAGTGACGACGAAGAAGGCAAATCGGGAGAAATACCACCAATCAAAATCAAAATCGAATCGCCCAAAGTACCCGATAAACCGCCTGAACTGTCAGAGTCGACGCATACACCCGAAGTGCCTGAAGACGTACCTTCTGAAAGCTCGGACTCGGAACCCGAGATCCAAGAAGTTGTGGCGCTACAGCCCGATCCGCTGCCACTGCGTCGATCTACACGTGATTGCAGACCACCCGAGCGATACGGAGCGCAAGTGGGCGCTCTAGCGCAGTCAGACGAATATCGGAGGGAGGAGGCACTTACCACGATGATGGAATCGCCGCCTCAAACGTTCGAGGAAGCGATGAGCCGCCCAGATGCTAATTTGTGGCTCGAAGCAATGACCGAGGAGCTCAAGTCGATCGAGCAGCATGAAGTGTGGACGCTCGTGAACCGTCCGATCGATAAAAATATCGTTAAATGCCGATGGGTATTCGACTATAAGCGCGGCCCCGATGGCGAAATAGTTCGCTACAAGGCTAGGTTAGTCGCGAAGGGGTTTTCCCAACGCCCAGGAGTCGATTTTGTCGAAATATCGTCGCCCGTCGCAGCTGCCGATTCCTTACGGACGCTTTTAAGCATCGTCGCAGCCCTCGATCTCGAACTTCTCCAAATTGATGTTAAAACAGCATTTTTGCACGGCAATCTCGATGAGGAGATCTATATGGAGCAGCCACCAGGCTTTGCCGAAGGTTCGCGATCGATCTGGAAGCTCAACAAGGCCATATACGGGCTTAAACAGGCAGCCCGAGCTTTCTATATGCGCCTCAAGAAGATCCTCGAAGATATCGGTTTCCATCGATGCGATACCGATCATTCGGTATTCTGGCTACGCGAAGGCGACGACTTAGCGATTATATTAAGCCATGTCGACGATATGCTTTTAGCAGGATCGTCTATTACTTTCCTCGATAAAATTAAGGCTAAAATCGCTCAATCACTCGAGATCGTCGACCTAGGCGAAGCGAAGATGTTTGTAGGCATTGAAATCAATCGCGATCGGAGCGCCGGCACACTCAAAATCTCCCAACATCGTTACATTAACGATATTCTCGCTCGATTCAATATGTCCGATTGCAAATCTTGCTATACACCGATGGCCGAATCCCCAAATCTTCCAAAACTCGAAGCGCCGTCGATCGATCGCACTCGCTACCAGCAGCTTATCAGATCGCTGATGTATGCTATGATCTGTACGCGACCCGACATTGCCTATGCTACTGGTATTCTCGCACAGCACTCTGTAAACCCTGGCGAAGAGCACTGGAACTCTGGAAAACGAGTTCTGCGTTATCTCAAAGGCTCAGCCGATCTGGGTATCGTTTACCGTCGATCTAGCGACTTACGGCTACTCGGTTATGTTGATGCTGACTACGCTGGCGACAAGCATACAAGCCGCTCTACCACTGGCTGGGCGTTCCTACATGCTGGCGGAGTTATCGCTTATTCGTCTAGGAAACAACCGACGATTTCTCTTTCGAGTACTGAAGCCGAATACGTTGCTGATGCTAGTGCTGGACGTGAACTTCTATGGATTCGACAATTTTTATCTGAACTTGGTTTTCTGCTCGAGGGCGCGACTCCTTTGCTCTCGGACAATCAATCTGCAATGGCACTCGCCAGGAATCCCATCAACCACCAGACTACGAAACATATTCGCGTCAAATATCATTTTATTCGCGAGGTAATCGCTCTCAAGGAACTCGACCTCCAGTACATCCCTACCGAAGAACAGGTCGCAGATGCGCTTACTAAGCCACTTGGACGCCTCAAGTTTACTCGTTTCGTGTCTGCAATGGGAATGTTTTGATATTTTCTTTTCTATTCTTCTTTCTTTTCACCTTCACATTCACGCATAAGATTGAGTGGGCGTGTTGAATTTACAATCATATCCGTTCATGTATGCGATGTGTTTGTACCTGTTTGTCCATTTCTGATGTTATGCGCGCACCAGTGAAAATTTTCTTTCCTTAGTTCTCTACCTTCGTAGTTGAGCTAAGGTACAGTTTTTTCCTCTTTCTTTTCTTCATTTATTTCTCGTTCTCACTGTCCCTTGTAGTACATTCGTATCTAGGTACAGTAAATACAAAGTTCTCTACCTTCGTAGTTGAGCTAAGTACATTCGTATCTAGCTCGTGTGAAACCTCCCTGCGTGAGAGAAATACCTACATCCTTTGATCTACGAATTCCCACAGGGTGACCATTGCTTATGACAAGGAGAACTTGCGGGTGAGCGAAGAATCCTTCACGTTCAGGATTCGTGGGTTGATACCATACGCAGCCCGGTGCCACAGCAACGGCTTTCAGAGACCAAGAAGTCGAAGTCAAAATCGATTCAATGGAAAAAAATATCAGTAGGTATATATGGTTTAACCACGACGCCATAAGCTAATTATGCATATTAAAAATAGGATTCATCCTTTTGGTAGCGATTTGAGCTTCACGTATGTTGGTTCGGGGCCGGTGAGTTGATAAAGCAGAACGCATATGCCATATATAACAATAGTCTTTAGTTTGTTATGCAGCCGCTTCGGAACTTGGAAGGAGAGCACTGGAGCTTTGAACCAACTAACAGGGAGTGAAGTTGGTCCAGAACATGTACCCCTACATACAGGTTTTAACACCATCTGAATAAAATATGATCGAATAACAACTCCGTTTGAGACATCCAGGCCCCTATGCGGGGGCTCCAGCGCACGTATGCTTCGTCAGCAGTACAAACCATTGAGACAAGTTGGCGTTCCTGCTATCATGGGAGGGCACGACCCATGACCCCGTACTTCGCCGAGAATAATGTTTCCTCAACGACACCTCGATGTGACCCGACAGATGTATCTCGAGTATTGAGGAATTGGGTAAATTGATACCCAGATCCTGGCTTTTGCCTTAAGTACTTGATTACTGCGAGGGGTCATGTGTGATGGCACGTTTCACGAGATTCGGCTACCAATCGGCATATGGGTGTTACAACTACGCGGGTTGATCCCAATAATTATCATAGTGATTTGGGCTCGAATCTTCAGGTATCCGTCGGCCAATTCGTGTTGGGTTCTCAGCGCGTCGCTAGGCAGTTCGATTTTATTAGCCGTTGTTCTCTGAATCTCCGTATTCCAGCGCCCTGTAATCCTAGCCCCTATCAGTCTTTTTGCTGGGTCACAAAAAAACCTTTGCTTTACCACACTACCCGGATTTAGGCGCATACATGCTATTATCATCCAATCACACATAGTGAAAGACAGCCAACTCCGGGGAGAACGCCAAAACCCCCGCCGCAAGATAGATGCTAAACTGCAGCCGGGAAATCGTGGTGGTACAACGCGACCATCATACCTCATGGGTAAACTCCGAGAATGCAAATTCGATCACCGCCACACCAAAATCATGTGTATGTTCCTCCACTTGCCCCCGCTATATAAATATGGCCTTCCAAGTGAGCCGTTCGGCAAGCATAAATTCCCTTTGTTGACGGACATCGTGTCTGAATCTCTATTGGGTTGTCATACCATTTCCCAATCTGGGAGTTTAAGTAACTGTGCATCAACAACACGCGCCGAACAATGCCACGAGGTAGCAATCCTACCATTATCAATCGCATACCTGATAGCATAAATGATAGAGAACGTCGCAAACCGATTATAAGTCAAGGTTTGATGTATGCCACAGCGGATAAAGCCAGGTTTGACTGTTTCGATTCATTCAGAACATGATTGAATATGTCTCCATAGGCCGTTTAGCCGCAGAGAATAATCCCATTGCCATCAGCACCCTTGACGTCATGACGGGCAATGCGGTTGTTTGCCATTAGCGATCTAAAAAAGCACACACGCATATAAGCGGCGACGGCTCTGCAAAAGGGTGTTTAATAGGTCGTTTTGAGGCTCGAGCTCACCATCCACTATTCCTCTCAGGTATTCAACAATTGAATAAAATCTAGCAATCATGGGCTTGGAAAACCGACCTTATACTATTTTCAATTCAATCAACGGGAAGAGGTACTTTCTCGGTGCTCTAATGGGCGGCAATCCTGGTCCCCTGACAGTCCGCTGACCTCCCACCGCACGTCCATATTCTTCATAGACACTTAATTTATACTAGCGCTGTGAGTTTTCAGCCATTTTTAGTCCAGAGCGTGGGTTGGGACAATTATACCAGGGAGATCCTAGGCGCTCCGGCGAGCGTCGGCTATGACAAGTCTAACGTGAGGGTAAGCCCACTCACGTTATTCGAGTTCAATTACTGACTCGGAGCATCAACCCTGGACTTCCTGTAATGGATGTTTTCGGAGAGGCCATGCCGCTGGCCATTGACTTCGGGTGGCGACACTTATCAGTAAGCGTGAGAGGCTTGGCTGCACGCTGACCTAACTCATCCACTATGCGTCCAACCAGGATCCACGACTTAAACAGCGACTTGAGCGTGGCCTACTCAACCGGTACGAGGGTGAGTAGTAGAAGTATAGAAACGCACGGGAACATCTTACCCCGCATTCATCCACTTCAGAACCTACCTGGACACCACTGGAAATTTGAGTGAGGGTTTGAAGAGCCAATGACGCTTGGCCTAGAGAATGGATGGTGGACCCTATAGTCTTAGCGCTGCCCGAATGAGATTTAGCTGAAAACTGTGTTTGTCTGTTGCGCGCTCGTTACGCGCGAGCCACGATACGCATAAATGCCTACCTGGATTGGGACAGTGCGTTCGGAAAGCTATCCGAACCTCCATCTTTCTCGCGCCTTGCGGATATCGGTAACTCACTAAACTACTTTTCACGAGCGGTATGGCGCTCACTCCTAGTTAATCAGGTGGTCCTAGGGTTACAATCATTGTCCCGACAGGGGGGCGACTTGTTTGTCTATGTGGTGTATGTCTAGGATTCGATATTCCTATGCGACACACCTTTCCTACCCAGTGCCATACCTTCGCTGTGGTGCAAAGTACATATAACATTGTCTAGTTTGTAATAACCCTGCGCAAGAATATTACAGCCATGCATAAAATGAAGTAAACATTCCTATCATACATAGTTAAAAGAGTTCGTGGCACCTATTACAGGCTCGGTGATATGCACGTAATATTGTATTCTCATGCCCAAAGTCCATCGAACCACAAAATGAACCGCAAAAATATATAGCAACAAAGCAAAATAAGATTCATCGCAATCATCGAGACGCCATTCGACCATGCGTTCTGTCGACAAACAACCCTGGCCCGCCCACTTCCGGAATATGGGCATAACCGCCCGGCGGATCGCTCTGACCGTTCCCTGCAATCTGCTCGTCGATTAGGTTGCAGATATCCCTGCGAAAGCCCCGGGGGAGCTCTATACGCCTGCATCGCTAATCCTCTTGGCAATGGCAACGTTGCGGGGTTATGTCCCCCGGCACCCGAATGATCCCGGTGCTTATCCTCGTCATCCGTGTTTAGCCCCAGCAGCCCGTCTTTGATCGACTTCATGACTTTGGAAAACATGGTTGACGTATCTTCACCGTAGTAAGCGATACTGACCGAGCCGTCTTTGGAATTGAGATAGGCGATTGGGCCAGCCCAGTTTTTGAACGGGTCTCTGGGTTCCGAGTCGGGAGTCTGAGGTGAAGGGGTGAAGGACAGAGTGGGAGAGGAAGTGGGAGAGCCGAAATTTGCAGCTCTCCAGTCCCGATGTAGCCTCGGGCACATTTGGTTGTGGAGGTGAAAGTCATCATGCGAGCCTGTGAGGCGGTCAAGTTAGGTTCAACCACAAAGAGAAAGTTTCGAGCTCGTACCTTGACACCATCTGAGATTTTGACACTCCCATGCTCGGTCTCCATCGAAATAGCACCCTCAAATGTGGTCGGAATTCGTATCCGAACGGACCCATCAGAGGCAATCGCAAATAACCGAATAGGTTGGGGGTTTTCCGCGTTCTTGAAACAAATCACATCAGCCAGCCGCCTGGAATCGACAACCAATGGCTCGGAGACGCACCAGAGTCAACTTGACCGATCCGTCATGACTTTCCGCAACGATCACAGCAGTATCTCGGGCTTTCGAAACGAGGTGCACCTCTGCTTCGACTCCACCGTCTTTGCTCCACAACATGAGGTTCGGACGGACGCCCTCGTTTTTGAGTGGTTTGGGTGGAGTGGTGTCCACGATCTTTTTCCGGCCCCAACCTCCACCTTGTCGTTTCTTTCTCTCTTTCTCCCGCTGCCTTACCGACTTTTTGTCCATTTCGTTCCAAATGCCGTTAAAGTTGGACATATCCGGCATAAGAGGTTCGGGAATGACGAGAGACGTGTCGAGGTACCATGTACCGCGGACACTACTTCGGTCTTTCCGTTCCACGAGATGGTTACAATATTGGGGTGGGAGAGGACCATCAGCGATAGGGTTGGGAGGAGATGCGAATCGGGCGTGTGCGGTGGGAGACACGGGCTGGGATCCAGGAAGTGAATTCGGCCGGCGATGAATTACCGGCCGTCCAGGCGAGGATGAGGGGGGCGAGAGTGGTGGTTGTGTATTGCTTTTGGGTGGGCTCTGCTTTGGTAGCAGCCGAGGAGCGTGCTGTGAAGGGTAACGGGGTTGCGAGGACTGAGCGGTGGATTCTTGAGGTGTGCCAAGCGACCGAGCACGACCTCGAGACGTGGGAACATGGAGACTGGTCTGCGATTGGGGGGGCGTAGGATAGCCGAGTGGCGAATACCGGGACGGACCGGGAGCAGGGGCCGGCCTTGAGTTTGGGGGCACCACTTGGGGGGGAGGTCCTGAGAGCTCGGACATGCCGCTCTCGGTGTACGGAGGTGGTTCCTGGGTCATGACCGACTGGAGACAGAGATGGGTCAAAGTTCAAGACAAACATTCGACACATACCCTCGCATCCGATGCTTGTGAGCTCTCGCCAGCCGGGGCTTTCGCTTGGCGGGAATTTGGCTTTTCCGGGATGATCATGGTGGTTGGGATAGACAAGAGGAGCGACGTCGATGCAGATATATATCGGTGGCCGTGGGTAGGAGCACCGCATGATGAATAACAGTCATCACCAATCGAAGCGAATGTCAGGGGCCGACCGGCACAGCATCGAGGCGATCGCGGTTAACCTGTGTGATCGATCAACTGCGGTATATGGCGTGACTGTACCTTGACTGCTGCGGGGCCAAACACCTTGTCCACCAGGCATGAACGCTGCGTGGAAAATAAAACGTTGCTGGGAGTTGGGTAGGCACGTTTCCAGCTCATAGATTATACGATTTGAATTCTTTTCGTCCGTCGCCCTGCTTTTTGATGGTCTCATCAAGAAGTCCAACAGGCAAGTCGGAAGAACTAAACCATCACAGCGCATCGCGCTCATCGCGCTCGTCGCTCCTTTGTTGCTTCTTTAATTCAGAATTCTACAGAGATGCATTAATGGATAGTTCCACAGCGTTAAACCCTAGTGTGTTTCAGTGCGCCGTTTCTCATTCTAATTGCATCATCAAGACGATATTACCTTGTATTTTGAATTAAACGCATTAATTCTATGTTCAATTTGCCCGCGCGCAAATATGATTGGTTACTTCGTTGATCTATAAAACACTGTGAACAGCTGTCAGTTAGTTTCCATCGTCCTCGTCAATGTCGCAAGTCTGCTTCTGCCAAAGTGTTGAGCTTTGCCAAGATATATATTCTGTCGAGCGATTCAAACTGTAATAAAATGGATGTGCATTTTCTGGTTCTGGCATATCAACTTGCGCTTCATTCTCTTACTCGGACTAGAGAAAAATCCTGTGTCTCCGCAGTCAGCCGGTCCCGTAAGCGCAAGGGTCAGCAGTGTGTTCTGCCACTTGCATTTCACGCTGTACGTGTCCAGAGTACGCGTGCACACCCGATTACACAGCTATAAGCGCGAGCAAGATAGCGCATTCGTTCGCGCATGTAGCTCTGGCGTGCGTGAGTCGGCTATGGGCATCAACCGAGCCGAAGACAACGCAGGTTTATACAAGGAATCGAAGCCGGATCACAGCCTAATCTACCAGCAGCATGCCGAGATGTAGAGAGTCCCGTTGGAGACATGTGCGCGAGGTGGTGGAAAGCGATGAGATAACACTACTACGTATACACGACCAAACTCCGGGGGCATACCCCCGGTCACCCCCTCCTCCACCGTGGGTGTGAGAGTCGTGCCAACCGGGATCGTCTCCGGTAAGCCGAAATATCCGGTACCCGGCTTAGTCATCGACACCTAGAATGCGAACCTGACCGACGCTCCTCGACTATTTCACGAACTCGGACATTTAAAGAGTCTGGTGACTTCTTGAAAGAGCTTGATTGGTACTTGTTTCCGAAATATTACGCATGAGAATCCTTGAGCCGATCTTTAAAATGGGTTCGGGAACTGGATGGCCGCCATTCTTGCGCCCCGCCATTGCACGTTCTATTTTGACACAAGATGCCGCTTCCATCGAACTTTTTGTACGGATATGCGACGTAAGTAGAGCTCTAAATTTTCTTGTCCCCATATGATCTCATCTTCGTCATAGAGCGGCATACCAAATTGAAGGCGGCCGCACAGATGGGAAAGGCGATTCCATTTGGGACACATTTACACATCTTCCCGGAAAGATTACCAACAATGAAACGGGAGAGTAAGTATCATACATTTACTTCTTAATGGATACTTATTTCTTCGTCGTAGCGTGGCTTGCGACTCGTACACTCACTACAAAGAGGATGTTGCGCTTCTAAAGCAGTTTGGTGCCAACGCCTATCGATTTTCAATCGCTTGGTCACGGGTTATCCCTCTTGGAGGCCGCAACGACCCTATCAACGAAACTGGGGTCGCATATTACAACGCCTTGATTGACGAGCTAGTCAACAATGGCATCAAGCCGCTGGTCACGGTAGGTTCGAGCGCGCCAAATCGCCCAGGATTTACTAATATGACATTGATAGCTCTACCACTGGGACCTTCCGCAGGCCCTTGATGATCGCTATGGAGGATGGCTCAACAAGGAAGAGATAACGGTATGTGGCCGTTATATCTGCTAGTATCTCCGCTGAGGACAACCGGTCTATGAAGCTTGATTTCGAGCGCTATGCGCGTGTCTGTTTCGAACGCTTCGGAGACCGGGTCAAGCATTGGATTACGTTGAACGAGCCGTGAGCCTGGTTGATGGTGACGTCCGACATGGTAATCTGAAAAGCCTTCTAGATGGTGCGCCTGCGCTTGGGGGTACGCAACCGGGCGTATGGCCCCCGGTCGTAGTAGTGACCGCAAGTGGAGTAAAGCAGGAGATACCAAGACCGAACCCTGGATGTGCGTATTGTCTAAGCCCTTCATTCTTTAGCCTCTGATATGATTCTTGTCTTGATAGTGTCGGTCACTCTTTGATTATTGCTCATGCCAAGGCTGTGAAGCTCTATCGAGACGAGTTCAAAGCGACGCAAAAGGGGCAAATAGGAGTCACACTCAACTGTGATTGGGCCGAGCCATACGACGACACTCCTGAAGGCTAGTTTATGTTTCAGAGCAAACATTTCACCTAATAACTGACCTCTCTCGTATAACAGCTAAAGATGCAGCCTCTCGTAGACTGGATACGAACATGGGATGGTTTGCTGGACCTATATGTGAGCGGTTGACCCCACTATGTGTCGATAACAAGGTTTGCTGAGGGTCTCGGGTGGTGATAGATCTGGGTGCATATCCAGACTCTATCAAGCGCATGGTCGGTGACCGCCTTCCGACCTTTACCCCCGAGGAGCAAGCGCTTGTACAGGGTTCTTCCGATTTCTTTGGGCTCAACACGTATACCACCAACCTCATCAAAGCGCCTACTTCTGGTTCTACTTCGGCAGGAGACTATGAGACCAACTTGGCACCAGACCAGCTCCCAGATACTTCCAAGTTGGAGGTCCTTGCGTCTGTCGAGGATACTCAGATAGGAAAAGATGGAAAGTGGATCGGGAAGCGTAGCGAGGCTAAATGGCTCGTCGATTGTCCATGGGGATTCAGGAAGCTTTTGAGATGGATCAACGAAACCTATATCAGGGATTCGGGACTGGTTATCATGATCACGGAGAATGGTTTCCCGGTGCGTTCGGGTTTCTATATGGAAATACTGCTTAATCCTTACACTTTTCAAGGTGGATCGAGAGTATGAACTTCCGCTTGAAAAAGTTATTGATGACAAGGATCGCCAAGAGTATTTCGCCGGGTACTTGGCCGAAGTGCTTGGTGCTGTTGAGGAAGACGGGATTCAGATTGGTTCGTATATTGCCTGGACCTTGATTGACAATTTCGAGTACGTGAATCGGGATTCATATTTCAGGGTGTGCCGAAACTGACCGAACACAGGTGGGCCGCTGGGTTCAACCAGCGTTTCGGTGTGGCCTATATAGATCATAAAAACGGGCATAAGAGAATCCCGAAAGATAGCGGGAAATGGCTCAAGGAGTGGTTTGCAAAGAACATAAGTAAATAATTGCTGAGTGAATGGAATTTGACTGATCGCCTCTGGGATCATAAAAAAGAGTTATGGACACAATGCTTGAGTATTATATTGGCATATAAGGGGAAACCGCATTAATGATTTGAGCAAGCCCTAGTTCTAAAGATAATCGAATGGATAACTTTCCGCAAGTGCTGAAACTACCCAATCCATTCTCAACGAATATGTCCTATCATGGTTCAAATAATGATATGAGCTTCGCAGGCCGCCACCAATGACAGGTGTTTGGACAATACCTCGCTTCCAGGTGAAGCTACGAGCGTGCAATCTTGTACACAGTTCACGACTTGTGTAACTATCAGCCCGTACTGATACATCTTGAGAGATATCTTCGTCATCGAGTACACAGGGGTTTACCCCTTTGGCTAGGTGGCTGGTCGAAGTGAAAGGTATTAAAACATGTGTATATGGAAATGCTCGCTGCAACAAGGCGATTAAAGGCGTATATTTACGAGTTGATAGATTGCTCAGTTGTTCTAAACTCGCCAAAACGGTGTTTGGGGCTTTTTCAGAAAAAAATAAATTTGATTGGTCCGGACTGATGCAAATAGCCATCAGCTGTGACAAGAATGAATCATCGTTGTATGCCCATTTAATGTGGAGATTCCACTCTGTTGGGAGAAAGGGGCATCCCTGACCATGGGGTTAGGTTTTGCACACTGGAGCGGATTTTCAAGTGAGCATCTACGTGCATATATGGCTATTTTACACAATTTTACCTTGCATCAGGTTTGCCTGAAGGAAGGCAATTCCCAGCTATGTTAATGGCCCCGTACCAGGGTTAGCTTCTCGTAAATTCCTGCTAGACTTTGGTTTATTTACTCGTTATGAGTGCGATTTAGCCTTGGCAGATTTCCAGAGGAAACGGGTCGCAAGTGTACACGTACCCCCAGTGTCTCTTGGTCGAACAAAAGTAGCAAAGCATGGGCGTAATTCTTCGAATAATCACCCTAGTTATCCATTTCCACAATCCATCTCGGCTCCTACTCTGTCGTGCGAGGTAGAGACGAGCGACCAAACTTGGTGGGCTTTCATGAACGGGTGCTGCTTCAATGTCATACCGCGATCGCCTGTTCAGTTGTAGTGGGAAATAATGGGTTTAAAACCAAATATAAATAAAGTCCGAGTAGGGTGAGCCGCCTTGGAGCGAGGTGATGTCGAAATGGTGGTGGAAACAGTATACTGGAAGCGAAAATAGTGATAGAAAGTGATATAAGCAGTCCTGGTTTCCTCGACCGATGCTGAAATGGCGAGTTATGCCCGAGATAAAGGCCCCACACAAATATCACGGAAAGTTGATAAAATTCTACAAAAAGCCTTTACATGCGACCGATTTGCCTACAAAAAAGCGCCCGGATTCCCAGTCATCGCACACCTTTCAAGTGCGAGCCTAGAGGCACTGGGAGTAGTATGGGTTCGAGTACGTGCACTTGTACGGAGACACGCAGACCTGATATCAAAAGTCAGCTTGTAATTTTGGATTGACCAAGCGAAAGCACTCACGGTAGGTCCGGTGTAGCCTTGGCCGCCGCACTGGCCATAGCGCGGAACGGTGCCGCTCGAGGCAGTCGTGGTCGTCTGTTGTCAAGATCAGTTTTCACGCCTTTAGGGAGAGAGACAGAGAAGAACTCACGGCGGGAGAGCTTGAAGTGGTCGAAGGACGGGTAGTGGTCGTACCAGACGGGGTACCAGTCGAGCCGCTAAAGGTCGAGCCGATATCACCAAAGCGGATGTTGGAGAACGTGACCGACGCGTTGCCGTTGTTGGTCTCGACGTCCGAGGGCTTGCCGGAAGTGGTCGGGCACGAGCCGCGAGAGACACCCGGCTGGGACGCGGGGCGATCGAGCGGGTAGTCGCTATCGAGCCAGAGCATGTTGGCCGCATGGTCGTCCCAGATGGACATGACGAGCACGACACCAGCGCTAAACGACTTGTCCATGGTCGCCATGCCGCCCTTGGCCGCGTACACGTTGGAGTCCTGGAACGCGGTCTTTTGGTCGGCGCAGAATTTGTCGGTGATCGAGTCGTAGGCGGCAAGGCCGGCGATGTTGGTCTTGGAGTTTTGGATGACCTTGCCGTCCTGGACATAGACGCGGCGCATCTCGACGAGTTTGCCGGTAGCGGTGTTATCGTCAGTGATGAACTGGGTGACGACGGTCATCTTCTTGGAGGTGTCGACGGTGAGGCCCTTGCCGTAGAAGGACTTGTCGCCCATGCGGTATGAGTTGAAGTCGCATCCGGGCTGGTCACAGTAGTCAGCGCACTGGGTGCCCGTGCAGCGAGTTTGGCCGACGACGCTGCAAGGGTGGGGGGTGTAGGCGGTGGAGATGGAGTTGGCCTCCCAGATGTCCATCTCGTTGCAGCAGGTGCCGTAGTCACCCTTGCCAGAGTTGCCGTCCGTGGTGGAGCCGGTCCATCCTTTGACGTTGGCCTGGAATACCGAAAATTTAGATCGCGTTACAATTGAAATGAAAAAGGACTCGCCTCGCCGTTGATAAACTTGATATCGCGAGGGCATTGTGCGTCGCAGTACCCGGTACCGTACTTGGCGCCCGCCTTGTTGTTCGAGTATTTGGACTTGCCACCGTCGGCCGCCATCTCGGAGAAATAGAGAGCACCGTTGAGACCGCACGGAAGATTCGAAACATCGACATCAAACGTAAACTCTTGGTTCTTGAGCTTGAACATCTCGTAGTTGGTGTCGTCCGAGGCCATGAGGTAAACGCGCGAGCCGACGTTCTTGCCGCTGGAGCCGGGCGTAACGAACTTGAGGGTGAGCGAGTTGCCGCTGGTGGTGATGCCATAGGTGCCGGCATAGTCTGCGCCGTCGACCGCGCAGCTCTGAGCGCAGGTCACGCCGTCGGGGCAGATCGAGGCGTCCCACTTTTGTCCTGTGTAGCAGTTGGTGTAGCCGGTGGTGGTGTGGACCCAGCGCCAGTTGGCGTCGAGCGTGACCTTGCCAGACGATTGGGTGACGCATCCGCCAGACTTGGTACACTTTTGCCATGGGAGAGAGGGGTGGGTCTCGGTGGTGAGGGTGCCGACCTGCTGGGCACGAGCCACAGCGAGGTAAAAGGCGAAGAGAGCGAAGACGCAGTACATTGGAGTGTAAGGGTTGGCCGAGTGGAGTGAACCGATGTCGTTTGAGAGCCGAGCGACGAGGTTCTTATACAAGTCGCGCACGGAGAATACGCGGCGGGCCATAGTACGCTGACGGCATTTGGGCGACGAGGGTGGCCCTGGATGTGTTGTTCACCTGGCTAGCCAAGGAAATTCATAATTACGACTGGTGCTGTTGGCGCGTAGAGAGGCAGCGACCATGGCTAAGACACTGACCAAGCCAACTTGGCAAGCGCCAACCTGCGAGGATGTCGCCGAGGAGGATCCGAAAATATCGCCAGACGCACGAGACAGCGATCTGATGAGGCTCGGGGTGATCGAAACGCTTGTCTGGGTCGCGCTTGGCGTGATATCCAGGCGAATATCGTCGAGGGGGAGTCGCAGTCAGGTGTTTGGACGCATATTGCGTTGGTCCGACGGGGCGCCGAACATATGCGTCGAGAAGCGGTCGTGGTCCGGTCAAGGCTTGGGAGGGCACGTGAAGACCGTCACGTGGTCTTGGCGTGGTCATCCCGACCGACGTCTGGGCGGGAACGAGTGGCGGTGATGTCGAGGATCACGCTGTATGCATCTCCCATGTGACGTCAACTATGGCAAGAGGACCCTGTTGATCGAGCGCCCTCGATTCTGACCTCGACCACATTGTTTTGTGAGCATGATCCGTCAGGCCTGTAATCACGACTCATACTAACCTCGAGTACAGAACAAAATAACGTGTCGCATCTATTTCTCGACGATCACGCGAGACCTTTGGCACCAAACTCGACCATTGCACTTCATTCGCTACTCCCCTCGCTCGACCGTCCAACCGGCTGTCAGGTCACCCGCAACAGCCCGTGCCGGGACAGGCCCACCCCCATTATTACCGGTTCGACCGTCGAACATGGTGACTCGCTCCATGGTCAAGGCATTGCGCAGTCGACTCCAGATGCGAGCTCGGATCAACAATCTGCCCACTGAAATCCTCACCATGATATTCTGTCTGGCAACCCAGGAATGGATGAACGAAAACTTTGAATATCTGAACCAAGACGACCCGATCACCGCCACAGCTCTATCCCACGTCTGCGCCCAATGGCGTAACATGCTGCTACAAACCCCCACATTTTGGTCTGAAATCGACCTCATCCTTACAGGGCCTCTGACCAACAGACGGTACAGCCGCGCTACAACGTGGGCAAAGCGCTCGGCAAACGTACCCTTGCATATCGCTATATACGATGCCATCATCGACGAGCAAGAATATCTCTCGAGAACCATTCGAAAGCCGCTTTTTCGTACAGTGATCACCCGACTGACCCAGTTTCTTGCTCCACTCATGCCCCGTCCACACACTCCACGTCAAAGTCGAGTCACATCCGGCCTACAACCTCGCGAAAGCTTTGACGGATTGCTTGGTGAAGCACGGCTCGAAAGACGTCGCCACAAGGCTGGAATTTTGCGTCGACATTGACGCTCCCGAACTGGATTTACCAGGCCTGTCGCGAGCGTCGTCCGACCACGACTTGGCTCCCTCCGAGTATAAATCCCTTCTTGGTGCCCTACGACACATCCACCTCGAGAACGTCGCAGTCGACTGGGGATATTCTGTCTTTTCGGGGCTTACCAGCCTGGGTATCGAGTTTCCGGAACGTTCGAGCTGGTTCCCCCGTCCCGTCGACCTGGCTCGCGTTCTGCAGGCCAATCCAACCCTTCGGTCGCTTAGTTTGTACGGTCTGCGAGTTCTGGATGGGCCAATACCTCCTGCCGTCCCACTTGATCATCTCGAAACTCTGTTTCTCGATTCAATGATCGCCAAAGAACTCGCTCGAGTACTTCCGATCATCTCCAGCTCATCAAGCGCCATACGAATGGGCATCACCTTGGACAACCACCCCGATTTCGTCTCTGCCGCCCAGTCCTTTTTCACTCGGACCAAGGTGACAGTCCTTCACGCCAACGGAGAGTGGGCGGTCATGGACTCAACAGAAGAAGCGATCTCCTCCATCCTTGTCCCTATGTCTCATTTACATACCCTCGTACTCGAATACTGCGACATTACGGAAAGCGTCTTGCCTCGCTTTACTCCCAAATGCCCAGGTCGTCATCCACCCAAGGTCCTATGGCCCGCGTTGCGCGACTTGCGTTTGTCAAGATGCGAGGTTCGCCCTGAAACCGTCCGAGCACTGGCGCGAATCCAACACCTCGAACGCTCCGGCTTTACGAAGACGAGAGGGCCGCACAGGCGAGATGGACCGAAGACATCCGCGCGCAAGTGGAGAGGGATTTAACTGAAGCCGGGGTTACTTTCGTCAAGACAGATGAAAGAGACGCCGCTGTGGGTCGGTGGGATTTTATTCTATGTTAGTTGATTGGTCCCAGGGTGTTGTGCCATCTCGGTAGGTGTGGTGCACGGCAGCTATCGTGAACATTCTACCATTTAACTTGAAATTGTAACTAATCGTAACTTCTAATGATCAGAGCCTGAAGCAATAAGCCAGCGCTGTTCTGTCTGATGATGGCGACTTACTTGACTACTTGTTGCATTTAGCTGTAGCGCTATTCGTCATCATGACATAACCAAGCTGAGCCACGCTTATGCAGGCATTGAACGGACGAGCCATCACAAGCCAAACTTCTCCTTGCCTGACAAAGATTCTCATCCGAGCATATCGTTCACGCAAGCGTGCGCGATAAATCCCGCTATCTGCGAATTCGCTATGGCTTCCTCACCGACCGACATGCTTGACGAGTTGGAGGCTTACAATTGCTGGTCCTCGGCTCTCGAGCGACTGGGCGGCGCAGTGCAAGAATACGTGCACGCTTCAAAACTACTCGAACAGTCTTTGAGACGAAAATCGAGAGAGCCGGCCCGCCAGCGCTCTTCTGACAGTGCATTTTCAAAGCTCTGTCAAACGCTACCCAACCTCGATTTCTTCGAGTTTAATCTCCAGCAAGTCAGATTGGCTTTCACACGACTTCACAATTCATCCCATTCCCTTGTCCCGATCAATTCCCTGCCTGATGATATTTTGACCATGATATTTTCGCTCGCAACTCAAGAGTGGATCAACGAGGATTACCAGGAAACAGGACACAATCTCTTCCCACTAACCCCTTCGACCCTATCGCGCGTCTGCTCGTCATGGCGCAGCATAATCCTTGAAACCCCGACGTTCTGGTTCCATATGCGTCTCATCCTCACAGGCTCCGCTGGAGAAATGTCCTACCTTTGTTCTGCTCTGGCTTGAGCGTGCGCAAAATGTGCCTCTGTGTGTTAGCATTAAAGATGCCGTCGTCGACAATGAGCTTAATATGATACCCGAAACGCGCACTTTGAGCGATTCTGATATTTCCAAAGTTATTGAGTTCTTGACACCGTTGATGCCTCATGTTCAATCATTGGCGATCAACTGCCAGATGTACGTGGCCGAAAGACTGGCGAGTAGACTATTGACTTGTTGGGCACAACGTGGATCCGCTGGAATGGCCAAGAGGCTCGAGATAAAGCAAGATCTTGACCTTCCAGAGTTGGTGCTCCCCGGGCTAACGGTAGACCACGACGAATTGGAGATGTATACGCAATTGGTGACGACGTTCCTTCTGTCTTTACGAAGCTTATACTTGGAGAACGTTGAAATAAACTGGTATAGCTCCGTATACTCAAATCTAACTGAACTTCGAATCGAATTTTCATTCGAGTCGGCTTGCTTTCCTTCGCAGAGGGATCTTGTCCGCGTCCTGGCGGCAAACCCGGGGCTTAAATGCCTGGCTTTGTCAGACGTGCATGTTACACCCGAACCAGGGCTGTCTCCCGTCGCTCTCAATCATTTAGAAACGCTGTCGCTTGAAACGATGGATGCCGTGGATCTCGCGCTGGTGCTTCCCCTCATCTCGAGCACCTCGAAAGCGATCCGCGTAGCACTCACTCTCGATGGCGATCCGGAATTCGCCTCGGCAGCGCGCTCGTTTTTGCTCGGACCAGAGTTACGGTTTTACATATCGACGGAGAGCTTTCTGCTGATGAAACCTCGCGTCATTCCATCTCGATATTATTCACACCTATGCCGCATTTACACACGCTGTCGATCCAAAATTGCCATTTTTCTGATAATGTTCTTCAAGATCTCGAAAGAAATTATGCGTTGCACAACAATGGAAACGGAATGTGGCCCAACCTTAAAAAGGTTTATTTCCTCCAGTGCAAATTATCTCATAGCATGGTCCGGGAGTTTTTCCGCATTCACCCACTTCGGATGGTATACGTACTTGAAAACGATCTAAGAACCATTGAGTCGTGGAATGTCGATGTGCGAAAAGCATTGCAGGAGGATCTTTCCAAGGCAGGGGCGGAGTTTGTTTGGCATGAAGACCCCCGCAAAAGTGCGTTTAATTGGACGTTTGTCTCAACTTGATTATGCGTCCTGGTGTATCAATTTTGCCAGTAATTAAGTGGATAGCATTTCTAGAGGCCGTTTGGTCAATAAATGTTGAATGAGCAAGGCCCAGATTGCACATAATCATTCACTGCATATGTCATAGGAGAACCATCATGACAAGGTACAAATTGGTGTTGAGTGGATTGTAAGCCAGGTGATAGTTTGAATATCGTTGACTCATATAAATCGCTCCAGCAAGTAAATAATCTAGTCGGGTATTTGGGGTATCGAATACCCGTCCGTAATCATGCAGTGGATAGCTGCTCACAAAATCTAAACACATAGCTTGTCTCAGCCAAAAGCCGAGAATCTGACTAGCATGAACTAGAGGTCCAGCGTCTAAGTATGTTTTTTAGTTCTCATTAGATCCTAGTAGCGCTGGTAGCCCGCGCTACTCGGGACCTAGCGAGTGCTAAAAGGCATACTTAGCCATATCGCGCTACTTTGCGCTAGCTAGATTTTCGGCTTTTGCCTGAGTAGTTAAAAACAAACTGTCCTAAAAGTCCAGCGATCACAAAATGCAGAGATCAATCATTAGAACATGTGAGGACATCTAGACATTAGAATGGTCTAGCTCAGCCGAGCTTAGCTTTAGATCTTGAAGAAAGCTATCTGGTGCTGGTAGATTTGCCCGCCCCCTCATGATAGCTACATTCTCAACGCAATCCAGGGGTATTTATACTACGGGGGAGGAACTAGGCTTTCGCTCTTCAATGATGCACTGAACGCTAAATTTAGGGCTGTAGGTGCGAGTAACTGGGGTTCGGTGCCTTCGGGTGGCGCATTGATATCACCACTCGCAGCACTGGAGGGCACAGGAGTGGACAAGGTGGATTTGAACCTGATTACAATTGCGGTGAGTTGATTTGTTTTCTCTATTTTATCGAACCTAGTGTTATTCGGAGGTGTGGTTGTAGTTGCAAGTACACTACGTCCGCTTGCAGGGTGGTTAGCCACTGGGTGCCACAAAGGGTTCTTCAAGTGAGCGCCGAGACCAAAGCCACATCCATGAGCGTAATAAGCATCAGTACAAACATGTTATTATAACAAAGCCGAACTGGCAGGTTTCTCCGAAGACCATAACTGGCTACCACTGCTGTATCTTCTTAAATATACAATGTATCTCCGTGAACCCACCGTATGCGGAAAATTCCTATTTTGCTATGAAAAATCGTGTTTCCAACTATATACCTGGAATTTACACGTCTAGGAGAATTTGAAGACAAGTTCCAATATGGCTATATGAGCGGTGGGTACAATTTTATCTCTCACTGGTCCAACCAAAATCAGAAAAATCCTAGTCATGTTAGCGTCCCCTTATCAGGATGTTTTACTCTGATATTCCTAATGAGTTCTATTGTATTTTGAAACGATGGCTGCGATTTGTGTATCCGAAATTTCCAGAACAAACGGGTTTCAAGTGTATGTTCCTACCGCTTTATAATCAGAAATATATTTTGCGGTAATCGCCCAAGGCAGAACGGTGGAGATAGTAGACCGTTGCTAACAAGCGGGTGCATTTTGATTTGATCGAGGGATTGAAATCATGGAAGCTAGTTAGTGTGAGCAAGTTTCATTATAGTGGCCATATAGCATCGAGTTCCACAGGTCGTGTCTTTCAGCCTTCACCCTACTTATCCGAGTACGTAAATCATCATCAGTTGGGCAAATCAACGAAGCACCATCATTCCGGTCATGTGCAGTTCGAAGACAGCATGAAGCTGGCGCCCTTCATTTTCTCACACCAGCCTCACCGGAAGCTTAGCCGGAAACCGGTTATCTCGAGACATCCGCCATGACCAGAGTTGCAATCGTCACGGGAGCCGCTCAAGGTGCGTACATACTCTGCAATTGAAGCGAAGTGGTCGATTGACAGTGAACCGGAGGAATCGGTCGAGCGATTGCTCTAAGTGGGTACTTTCATGGGCCTGGGTTGAAGTTTGGGTGGTTAACGATCTATGATATACAGAGCTTGCCGCGGATGGGGTCGATGTAGCGGTAAACGACATACCCAAAAAGCAAGAGGCGCTGCTTGAAGTGGTCAAAGAGATTGAGGGAAGGGGCCGAAAGGCGATCGCGGTTCCGGCTGATGTCTCAAAGGAAAGCGAGGTGAAAGCTATAGTTACAAAAACCGTTGAAGAACTTGGTACTCTTGACATTGTGGGTGCATCTCATCATTTTCTCGCAAGAAAGCGGATTCTATGATATGCGTAGATGATCGCAAACGCAGGGATTGCAGTGGCATCTTCTATATTGGATCGTAAATGAACTATTTATTGTTCCTGATGACCAGTTGCTGATCATGGGTTCTTCGTAGTAACCGAGGAAACATTTGACAGAGTTATGAATGTTAACTGCAAGGGCGTCCTGTATTGCTATCGGGCGGCCGCAGAACAGATGATCAAACAAGGAAAGGGCGGAAGGATCATAGGGGCTAGTAGTGTTTTGGGTTTCACAGGTATAACTTAGACTTACTTGAGCCACACACTTACTCATACTCTCTGAGGCTTCCCCAACTACGTCTCCTACTGTACGTCCAAGTTCGCCGTTCGAGGTATTACGCAAACGGCGGCGTTAGAATGGGGTCAATACAACATCACTGTTAACGCGTATGCTCCGGGGTGGATCGATACCGAAATGAGTCAGTCCATTTTTGCTCGAGAATGGAGTGAACCGCTGACGGGTAATATGCATGATTAGCCGTTGTAGCTGGCACTGAAAGTATTGGCCCTGGTTACAAGGAACAGGTATTTAAATTGATTAGCTTCGATAAACGGAAATCCGAGGCTGATGTTACTTAGCTTACCAGCACTGCAGCCATCAAGCGTTTTGCTGAGCCCGAAGAGGTAGCTTCGGCTGTATGCTTCTTAGCATCCGAAGGGGCTTCGTACATCACAGGTTGGATTTGTTATTTATTCTTCGCCTTTCCGCTCACAAATGCGAATCTTCAGGTCAATCATTTGGTATCAATGGAGGCCTTTATCTTACTTGAGTCCATTTTGGGTTGGCCGTACGCTATGTCCTATTGAACAAATAAATCGTGAAACCGTGTGATCAACTAAAACTTTGAATATGCATACACAACAGAATAGCTGAACGCAGGATAACATTGTTTAGACTCAAACACCTCTACAAACGGGGTGCCCTATTCGGTTCACGAACTACCCGTCATCCTTTACGTTGCGAATAAAATGAAGCATACGGCCGCAGCGACAGAAAATAGTCGGGGGCGGATGATTGGTAGAGAATCTCGAATCTGGGTATCTCTGGAACATAAATGCGACGTCCTCGACCAGGTTTCTGGGTTTGCACTCAGACAGACGTCATCTAGGCCCTGCCCTAATCGCTTGACCATCGTGCTTGCGGGAACTATTCAATCGAACGAGTCACGCGCATACGATCCGGCGCCAAGCTGCCGCGATCTTCCTGATATAGCTCGCGTTCATTTCTGTTTTTTAGGTATATCAAGCCACTAGCTGAAAGGGGTCCGTCGCTTCACCTCGCCTTCCATCCTCGAACGAGCTCTATGGCAAAAGTCGCCGTTGTAACTGGCGCCGCACAAGGTACGTGTCTATTACAAGAGCCCGGTGACAAACCTATAAACTAGCGTAAATCCAGGCATAGGAAGAGCAATCGCGCTGAGTAAGTGTCAAATTTAGACAATTTTCCTATCAATAATCTCATCCGGGAATGCGGTCCAGAACTGGCGTCGCATGGCATTGACGTTGCAGTAAACGATATCCCACAAAAGCAACAGCTCTTGGATGATCTAGCGAAAGAAATACAAGCTCTGGGGCGCAAGGCCATAGTCGTGCCCGCTGACGTTTCGAAGGAAATCGAAGTGCAGGATATGGTGAAACAGACAGTGGATGTGCTTGGGGGCTTGGACGTTGTGCGTTTGATGACAATTATCCACACGAATAATTCTAACCCGCCATTATTCATAGATGGTGGCCAACGCAGGGATATTTGGTCAAACGCAGACTATACTAGAAAGTAGCTATCACATTTATCAAAGCATTTTGATAAGCTGATTCGAACTCCGAGTCGACAGTGTCGGAAGATCTCTTCGACAAGACGGTGGCTATCAATTGCAAGGGCACTCTATACTGCTACCGAGCCGCAGCGGCTCAAATGATCAAGCAAGGCAGAGGAGGGAGAATAATAGGCGCAAGCAGTATATGCGGTCTGAGAGGTAAGCGTCCGAGTTTTCACATCGAGAAGGTCCTTCGGGGAAACTAAATAAACCTCAAGGTTCGACAGGAAGTGTGTCCTACAATGTCTCGAAGTTTGCCGTTCGAGCCATCACACAAACGGCAGCACTCGAATGGGGACAACACAACATAACCGTCAACGCCTACGCCCCGGGTATGATCGATACACAAATGAGTAGATTTGTTCCATCCCTATTCTCATATATCTGATGCTCACCATCTTTTATCGTAGCTGCCGCATCGAGCCGTATGCCCGGAATGAAAGAGTTCCAAAACCAGGTATGACCGAGATGTCAAAATGGCTAGCCAATCGCTCATGAATTGACAGATAATTGCGAATATTGGCGTGAAACGGTTGGGAACGCCAGAGGACTTGGCCGCACTCGTCAACTTCCTAGCCTCAGACGACTCCTCATATGTTACAGGTATGGTTCTGTATGATTCAATAATAATAATTTTTCTAACTTGGTTTTCTCGTTGACACGATTAGGCCAAACACTTAGCGTCGATGGCGGATTCTGGTTGAGCTGACCAAACGCTATTATGTGAAAACCGGATCCGGCCAATGACGTGGCTGGGAATTGTAATATAAGTGTCACAATATGGGTGAATTGAAGACAAAAGTGATTGTTTCTTTGGGTGTATGAACAACCGCGAGTGTATCAATACAAATTTGAGTCATGATACATTTTGCTTTCAGATTCACCCTTGCCACACCGCCGGCTACGTAAATCAACAACGTTAGCGCAAGTCTCGGCGGGTATATGCATGACTTACTCCGGGAATGGGATATGTGGTGCTGCCCCTATAAACGTCAAATACCACCTACATGATGTCAGAATGAAATATCACGAACGAAACGGACACACTTACTCCGGGGGTAGATGGAGTGTATGCGCCGGGGAACGAGACCAAGCCGGAAGTAGGAAGTCCTGAACCCGAACCAGTGACCGAAACCTGTGCGCACATAGGATAAAACTGAGCCCCAGGATAGACAGAGGCAGAGTGCAAAGCAATAATCTCATGACGGATGAGATATTGCCCGGCTTTGAGGCTGGATGGGATTTTGAAGGTGTAGATGCCCTTGTTGGCCAACAGGATGTCGGTAGCGGCCCATTTACCGTTCACGAGACCTTGTTCGGCGACTTTGAACCAAACGGGCTATGCGGGGGAGCCAAGTGTTAGCTGATATGGATATGAGACCAATCTGACTCACGATGTTCCCGGGTTCCATTTAGTAATGTCAGACGGTGCCCTCGCCATGTAAGTGATGATAGGGCCAACATGAGAGTCCGGCCAGGTAGTCCAGTTGCTGTTATTCACATCTTCAATCTCCCCAGCTAGGTAGAAACACAAAGGTGGGTCCTACTCACAAGGAGACACTGGAGCCAGCAGCGACAGTCGCAACAAGTGACGCAGGGGCGGAGCCAGCGCTTCCGCCCGCAGTGTAACCGTTGCATTGAATATCAATAGGCTCACGTCTTGGACAGGGCCATTGCCCGGGATCTTGCGCACAATGCGCGAAATTGGTGGGCTGATATATGGGTCGGAATAAGGAAGATATCCGGCTGAAATTCAATCATAAATAAAGGAAAACGGGTACGCGAGAAACCGGTCAACGAACAGAAGGTGGCAGCGGGAGAGCTAAACTTGATTTCTTGAACGTAGCCGTGCGCTAGCACAGAGGTGGCCGCGGCGAGCAAAGTCAAAGCAATCTTGAACATGACGTTGTTTGGAGAGTGAAGGCGAGAAAGAGGAATGGAAGTCGAATTTATTGCCGATCTCATATGCCAGCCATCCCGTTTTTATACGCCGTACAATCGAGACTATCCTACAAAGTTGTTCCTTTGTCACCCAGTTTAACCGCAGAACGTCAGTGATGTCGCTCAGGTGATCACCGAGAATCACCTCAACATTGCACGTTACCTGCGAACTCGCGCACTACTCCCTCATGCCAGGGGACCCACAAACGCACGAAGATGCCGACGGACAGGTGTCGGTACTTCATCGGGTCGAGAACAGTATCAGGTGAGATATACTCCCCAGATTACGTTATCAAGCCCGCCAGAGATTCAAGCCATCAATCCGATCAATTCAATTGTTCGAGGGAGCTGGTGCAAGGGAGTATGGACCTGATCCTGAAAGGCTTGATATATTCTAACAACGGCGCGACTAGCAGACAGCACTAGTACACTGAGGGTGCCCCGAGCCTGGACTTTGGGTAACCAGAATGCCAAAGCCGACAATCATTGCAGATATCCGAACAAGCGATTTTTGGCCGAGAATGAAGCTTAGTGGCAGATAGGGGATGTCGATCGGGAGTTTTTGAGGCATGAACCAATGATATCACAACCCACACCGGCCCGCTCATGACGAACAAAAGGACGAATAAGCATATCATAATTCTGCGGGAGCTCAAAACATGGCTCATACAAATGCTCGCTACGGGGCGCCCCCAAGTAATCCATCAAGGCAAACGCACTGTCGCCTCGTCCCTAGATGCCATCCCACGCGTGAGCGCTCCTAACGCGAGGTGTTAGAATGTATCATTTTGCAGCGGAACCGGAGCTAACTCACAATCCAATGGGATTAGATGTTGAGCTTGGTGCGGCGCCAGTGCCTGCGCTTCGCGTTGTACTACAGAAGGCAATTAATGGATAATACGACAAATTTCTTGTCTGACTCACTTGGATCTTAGAGTCAGTCTTCAACCGGAACCACTGCGGTAGAGGCCTGAAAAGAAGGCCATATTAGTCTCTACATTCTACCTCTGCAAACATAGTGGTGTATGGGTGATGGTGCGGAAGCAGTAGCATTATGTAGGGGGTGCGGACTCGAGCGTGGCGTGTACCTGTTTTGCCTGGCGGCCTTGGCAAGGATGCGCTTGGTGCGGAATGTCTTTTGGGAAGGCTGTTCACGTATTTAACCAAGAAGAAGATTGGGCATACGCCATCAGCTTTGTTTTTCAGCATTCCACAACATATTTACCATGACGAACTCCAGGAGGTTTGGTTGTGGGTGGCTCTGGGGATGGTGTCTGCATCCGGTCCCTTCCGGCGGTGGTGGCGCTGGTACTGTATAGCTGACGCATCACCACCTCGGCCTGGTGACCACGTGGAATATGAACGCTGTGAGCCAATTGCCGAGACTCACGTCACTGACACCACTTTCCAAGACGCACTGGATTTGCCCAGGACTGGATTGCTGAGAATCCCCTCGTGCGGTTCACTCGAGACGTCCCAGGCCGAGCTTGCAACACCCCGAACACTCGAAACCTCGCCCACGTCGGTCGCAACCCCTCGTTTCGCGTAATGCTGTGTCCACAACCTTTGATCATTGCCAAGGCGATATTTCACCCAACGAAGCAGGTCGAGTCAAAGACGAGGCGTGCAACGTTCCCGACCTCGTTGATGTGCGCACTTCTCTGGCATGCACCCCGGCTCATTTCAACACGGGAATACGACCCGAGTCGGATATCACGCCGAACACTCGTCATCGCCATCGACTACGTAAGCCTGCTTGTCAGATGCGGAACAACAAGCCGAAACGTCGTTTTTGAAACCATTTTGCTCGAAAGCGAAACGAGGTTATGGACAATGTGACGACCATCAGAGGACCGTTGCCCATTCCACTCCTAATTCGGCTTTGATTGGTGCATTGCTACACAGCCTTGAGTTGGAGCTGGAAGGCCACGGCACGACCTTTATTCAATTCCAAAGGCCATCGCGCAATGCGCAAACGGCTTTCGTGGAGCTATTCAGGATATATGAATAAAGGGCTTTTTACTCTTATCGTCGGAAATCGCCATTGCAGCGTTCTGTGGCGAACTAATGTGGGTATTCACCGCGGCTTCTTCACGATGCTTCGAAGGTCGTACCCGAGCCCGTGAGTTCTCACCCTTTTTCGCCCTTTCGTGCTTCAAAGCAACCCAACCGCCAGTCCTACGAGGTACGTGCTAGAAGGGATTGCGATGGTACTAGATATACTCATCCACTTCGGATAGGTAAATACAGTCGTTTCAGCACCCAACGCCACAATTACGGTGTTTTAACTCGTGACCAATAAGGCTCGAGGCCGAAGCTCAAACAACCGTGCTTCCACCGCATCGCTGCTCTCGCCCTAACTGTTTAGAGGTCGCTCCGGGCTCTCGGGCTCTTATCTTTACGGCTCGGCAGCTCGACCAACCTCACTATCCCCGCAGCGTCCTTGGAGAAACTCCATCCAAGCCTCCAAGCCTCCAAGCCTTGGGCTTTTGTCGTGGTCTGCGTCAGTTATCGTCCCGTTCCAAGCATTTCCAATCGTCGGTCACGTCAGCACGATGAGTCTGGAATGAGTTTGTTTTTACAGAGAAGAATCGGCTGCTTCCCTGTCATCTCGGGGCCGTCGATGCACGTGTTTATGAGGGGATCGCGAACGCCGCAAGGCTGCGTCAGAGCAGATAAAAGGGTGGAGAAGGTAGGCGGTGCGCGCCGATCAGCTTGGTTATTACTCCCTCCATCCACTCAGTATGTCAGAACTAGAAGTCCTTGACTTGCGCTGAACCAGTCGCCATTTGTTCTAGGCATCCAAATGTTAACCTGGACCCATGTTATAGCGCGAATATGGATCCTTGCTTTGGGATGGGCGATTCGGCATGCCATGTGAGTTGTAATGGTGCGTATATCTTGGACCTGCTAAACTAGGCTGGGTACCGTTCTCATTTCAGGGCCGCGCCGACTCCCAGCGACGATATTAATAACTCATCGACTCACACCTCTCTTCGAAACAATCCAACATCCAACCCCAACCCCAACCCGAATCCTTACGGCGCCGATCCCTCCAATGACAACTCTTCGCCAATGACCACCATCATCATCGTATGTGTCGTCGGATCTTTGGCTCTGATTGGCGGAGGATGGGCAGCATACAGATGCATGGTCTCTCGGCGGAATCCTCAACCGGTATTCGCGGTCCCGACGGATCATACCGGCGAACCCACGACGGCGATGATTTATATCCCAGGAGAACCGTTCCCGACGACAGCCATGCCTGCGCTGCGGTACGATTCGCCGTATACCCACCCGCAGCCGGACCTCGAGGCGACAGAGGTCGGCCCGGGAGCGATTATGCCTCCGCCCCCGAGCTATGATGCCGCGACCGGTGGACGGGTACCCGAGCTTGCGACTACGCCCGGTCCATGTCGGCCCATTCCAACTCCTTCAGAGAGCCGATGGAAGGATTTGCTCATGTCACAGGGGAGGGATTAGGGTTTCCTAACGGGCTTTCGTATTTTTATGGCCACGCTTTCAACGAGGTGACGATCTTACGACTCATGAATTATTTCGGAATTTCAATGTAATATAAGCAAGCAAGTTACGGTTTCGGTTATTCGCTATTGTAGTATACTCATTCGCTCTCCTGTTCAATCTGAACCATGTTGTCCGCCAATATGTAAATTGCGAAATGAAATGGGCCCAGGCTGATTGTTTATCACGTCAACGAGTTTGATTTTCGAGGACGACTAGTACAGTGACGTATAAAATACATGCGCCGGCAGGGGTCACACCTTGCATATGGCGAGAAATTAGTACTGGTGAAAAGCGAGACACTTTTCCTTCCCTTCGCGGTTTGGTGGACAGCAATAATCTTGTGAAGTCACGGTCATCCACCCCGAGCAATCAGACTACGTGATTCCCGAGAGCTCAGCGGCAATCTTGTTGGCGTTGAGAGTCATGTAGACAAGTTTCAAGGAGTGGATGCTCGCATTGGCTTGGGAAGACCAAGGCAAATCGATCTTCAAGTATGCAGGGGGTGATGTCGTACTGACCCCGGACTACCTCAAGTTTCGGTTGTTACCGAGCTAGGAGAGCCGACTGGAGTTTGCGAGAGAACCGTGTGCCCGTATTTTTTTATTTTTTTTTGGGATCCAGTTTATTCTGTCCGCTCAGCCCGAGGCTATGTAGGACAGTTACAACGTTTTAGGTACAAAAAGGTGCTTTCTGCTCCGCCCCATCGTCGGCCCCTGAGCCCCCTTCTCTTCACTCCGAGCAATGCCCGACAGACGAGCCTACGCCCCCCTGCCGTCCGGCCGACCTCGACCGTTTTAGTGCCCCAGAGCGTCCCATCCCGTAATTAAGTTCTTCATACTTGACTTTAGATAGCTCCTACTCTCTCTAGGTATCGAATTAGGTGTCGTGTTGTTTTCCCCGGTTGCAGGAGCGCTCTGAACGACCTCGATGCATCTCCTAATTCTCTTGTTCTTATCTTCCGAGCCTCACTGTGCGCTGGGCAAGTCATCAGTAGGTGGAATACAGTCTGTTTGCTCGTACCGCAGTTTGGACATATCGGGGAATCGACTTTCTTGAAACGTTCCAGGTAAACAGCCACTGGGAAGTGTTCGAGCCGAAGTTGCACCAAGATCGCGAATTCGCGTCGGCTGAGGGGTTTGGCCGCCTCGAAGAACTTCAGTGACGGGTAGCTCGGGTCCAGGTTTTGTAGCTTTTCTTTCCTCGTGTCGTCGACCTCCTGTTTCCACCTCCGGAGTAGGGTTTCCCGAAATACTCGTTTGGCCGCCATGGGATTTGTCGGTACTCGTTCCCTCAGTTTCTTGGGGAGTGCTTCCGGTGCGCTTCTGCCTCCCTGGCCTGCATCTCTGGCCGCCTCGTCCGCCTTCTCGTTTCCATCCACCCCTTCGTGTCCCGGTATCCATCTCGCCTCGATTTGTATTTGACCATGTTTTCTAAAAACCCTGTGTAAAATAGCGTTTAGGTCAGCGAACATATTCGATAGCTGTTTGGTCTTCCCCGCTACCAGCGTGCGCAGCACCGCTTGGTTGTCCGTGAAAATCACCGCATCCTCCATTGGCCAGCTCTCCGTTTCCAGTAAGCGCAGGCCCAGCTGCAGCCCTACTATTTCCGCCTCGTACACCTCGTGCTCCTCGTCTGACCCCAGATACACCTTAAGTGTTCGATCTTCCGCCCCTTCTCTAACCAGCACTGCTGCTGCTCCCACCCCGCCGTCTTTCATCGACCCATCGGTGAATATTTTGATGTCAGCCGCCGTTGTCTTTTCAAAGTCGATAGCTTCTTCTCGCGACTCAGCAATTGTGACTCGTAGTTTCTTGAGCGCCTTCTGGAGGTCGCTGCTCCGAGCTTTTGCAGCGTACTCTGTTACGTTCACTTCAGTGGTTGCAAACAATATCTGTAGTGGAGAGCGATGCTCAGCTGGTAGGTGTTTCCCTTCCTTGTCTACAAGCTGTCGGAGTGGGTGGCTTTTTGGGACCGAGGCCAGTCGCACCGCTGCCCGGTGGCAGGCTCTCTGGAGCTCGAGTTTTATTGGTAGGATCCCAGCGTGCGCATCAAGGGCGTCGGTTGGTGAGGTTCGCAGTGCGCCCGTGATATTGAGTGCTGAGATGCGTTGGATCGACTGTAATTTCTTCGTGAAGCCCGCTGCGCCTAGGTCTCGTGTGTCCATTTCATTCCTGCGAACATGCTCCCACCACACGTCAGCTGCGTATGTCACTTTTGGTAGGAATACCGCTTGGTGTAGGCGTCGTGCAGCTTCTGGCTTCAGTCCGTGTCGCGTCCTGGACACCCTCCTCAAGAGGTTGACCCAGGTGGATCCAGTCTGCAGTACCCCTGCCCTCTGTTCGCTCCACCTCAGCTCCTCGTCAAAGATCACCCCTAGGAAGCGGTGCGACTTGACTGGTTCAATCAGTACCCCTCCTATGCGCACCGGCCCTGACTTCTTCTCCTTGCTCCTCGTGAATCCAACTAGCGCTGTCTTTTCTAGAGTGAACTCCGACGTGTGCGCCTCCGCCCATTTCAAAGCTCCACACTCTCTTTCCATCATGTCTCTCAACTTCTCCCCTGCTTCCTCCATTGTGGCTGCTCTTGCGAGTAGCGCCACATCGTCAATGTAGCCCACCGCCAGCTCCTCCCTCTTGCTCCGCCCCCCAGGTGCTCTTGCCACTCTGACCGTGTGCCCGTATGTAAACCTCATTGCTATGGGCTCCTAAGTCTCATCTAACATCGTTTCCATATAGGTATCAGTCGATTCCTTTACGAATGATGCGTCATGATATCGTCTCGGATACATATTTGCGTAGACAGAAATGGTAATTGTGTGCCAGCTCAAATCTGTAGCTTTGTCAATTACCATGTTGGTCGACAATCTGCAATCAAAAGTAAAACACGTGCAAGTCGCATGTGCAGCTTTCGACCACCATCCAGGCAGCACACAAACTATGTTGCCCGACTCTAAACCATTCGACATATTCAAGCGACTACTCGAACCCAGGAATCGTGTACGCGAAGGTCTATATAACCGTTACTACATGCAACTCTGACGAGACCGGTGTAGCCACGACATCCTGAACCCACAGATGAACACGAATCGCGAAGGGGTTTCCGAAAGGCACTTCGAGCCTTTGCTTCCGACGCGTTTGTAGCGTTTAGTGCAAAAGGCTCGGAATCAATGAACCCCGAGGGATCGAAGCAGACGGCAGCTCCGACGCCTGGGCAGGCGCCTAATGCCCTCAATCCCGACCCCTCGTCGCGCACATCTCTGTTGGTCCAGACGGCAGCTCCGACGCCTGAGCAGGCGCCTAATACCCGCAACCCCAGCCCCTCGTCGCACACATCTCCGTTGGTCCAGGTGGACTCTTCCGGGAGTTTGTGGGGAGGGTTAAAACGGTTTGCTGGGGCGCTGCAGGATTGTGGCATCGAGTTTGGCCCTCTGAAGTCTGCCATCGAGGGATTTGTTGCCTGCGCCGAAATCTTTCAGGTAATCCACGAAACAGAGCCCGTACTTATCCTTCACATGCTGACTGGTATGAACGCACATTTCTCCAGGTTTCAGGAGAAATGCAGGAAGAGTATGACTCGCTCCGGAAGATACTCGACTGGCACTTTCATGATCTTGCTGAGCAATTCGGCGACGAGACACCGCCCAGCATTCAACCTAGCATCATCAATCTAGCCAGGTATGAAATATGCCTCATGAATGGGATATCATTGTTTTGACCGGCTGCAAAGTGGATTGCAGCGTGAAATCGACTACGTGCGTCTCAAGCAGCAAGGAGGCGGCTCTCAAGGATACGCACAAGCTCAAGCCGATATCGAAGACGTGATGAGGTCATACCGGCGTATCCAGAGCCTTGTGGACAGGCTGCTGGTGAGTATGTGAATCGCTTGCGCCAACCAAGAACTCATCTGGCTGGATAGCTGAACGCAAACGTCAACATCTGGCTCGGCCTGGAAGGAGTAGCAACAGTATGATAACCCGCCTCTAGAATTTTAGACTGGATTGCTCATAAACTGACCCAATAGAGATTGAATCTGGACAGGTTGTCACCGTCTCACGCAGCATATTACAACTCCCACGAGGCTAAACAAATCAACCGCGATGAATGCACCCCAGACACCCGTCTGCAGGTGCTCGAACGATTCAGAGCGTGGCGCAATGATCGATCGGGCGAGAAAATATACTGGCTGAATGGCATGGCTGGGACCGGAAAGACTACCGTCACGTTCACGCTGTGCAAAGAGCTCGAGGCTGAAAAAAGGCTAGCCGCCAACTTCTTCTGCTCACGACGACTTCCCACGTGCTGCGAGACACGATTCATTCTACCAACAATCGCGTACCAGCTGGCCCAATTCTCGTACCCATTCAAATGTGTCCTATCGCAAGTATTAGATCAACACCCGGACGTACACACTCGCGAGATTAAGATGCAATTTCAGGATCTGTTGCTTGATCCTCTGAAAGAAATCAAAGATTCAGTTCCAGAAGACCTCCTGGTCGTGATCGAGGGACTGGATGAATGCAACGATGCCTCTTCCGTCGGGGATATCCTAGACCTGCTACTCGAGAATGTGAAGGACCTCCCAGTCAGGTTCTTTCTGACCAGCAGGCCAGAGCCCGATATACGTCGTCGGATGTGTAACAGGGGTGGGGATCGCGAGCGATCGGAACTCCACCTGCACGACATTAGTCGATCCATCGTTCAGGACGATATCCACAAGTTTCTCGCAGCCGGGCTGAGTCACACGAATGTCTCGACCAGTGACCTTGCGATACTGGTGGAACGTTCCGACGGTTTATTTATTTATGCAGCTACAATTGTGCGTTACGTTTCTGACGGCGGCCCTGGGAGAACGCAGCAACGACTCAAGCTAGTGCTAAATGCGGCTCCAGCAGCCACAGGTCCCGATGCTGCGATAAACGCACTATACACCTTGATACTTGAACATGCGATTCGTAATCTGGAGGAGCACGAGCAACATGAGATGCTAGTGATCGTCCATACAGTGATATGCGCACAGGAACCACTGACTGCATATACCATTTCGGTCGCTCTTGGACTGGAAGGTGCTGAGGTTGTGCTAGTTGCGATTGATCCACTGCGATCGGTGTTGAACATCCAGCACGATGACGAGGTGATCACCACCCTGCACAAGTCGTTTTCGGATTACCTGTTTGACGAGAGTCGATCCAACCAGTTCTGGTGTGACGCAGCGAAACATAACGCCAAAGTTGCGCTGGGGCTCATGAGGGTTATTCAAGCCGTGGATCCGCCTTTCAATATCTGCCACCTACCTTCGTCATATGTTCTAGACAAGGACGTTCCCAATCTGTCGGAAACAATCAAAGAGTGCATCTCTGAACGATTGGTTTATGCTTGCCGAACTTGGGGTACATACGTGCAACGGGCAGAGCCTGCGCAAGGTCTTTCAGCCTCCGTTGAAAAGGTGCTATCGAGCCGGCTGCTTCTGTGCACGGAAGTCCTTAATTTGACAGGCAATCTAAGAGATAGTGAAGCCGGCTCACTGAAGGGTCTTTGCGAATGGACAAAGGTATGCAGCGCCATTGTACATCACGCATCGTGCACTCACAACGGATCAGAGGCTACCCAAGTCTCAACAAGCCGAGCTTATTCATGAGCTTGCGGTGGATGCCTGCCAATTCATCGAAGCGTTTGCGTCTGGCGATGCCACACAAAGTACACCACACATATATGTGTCCGTCCTACGTCTTTGGCCCGCAGGACGACCAGTTTCTAGATGCTATTCTCAGCACATCCAGCCTACTTCGTCTGTGGTTTCAAAATCATCGGGCATGGCTTACACCGCTGATGCCGGCAAGAGCAAGTCATCGGCATCCTCGATTTGGAGCACATCAAGCGAGCTATGCGCCGTAACAATGGCGCCTGCCGGTCAGATGATTGCCGCATGTGACCGAGATGGCCTCATATCGATCTGGGACATCGAGAGCAGAAACCTTATAGCCAGTCCCATGAACTCGGGCGGTCAGCCAAGCACTTGTGTTGCATTGTCTCCGGATGGCAAGCGCTTGGCATGCGGATTTGACGACTGTACCATCCGCATCTGGAACAGCCTCACACAGATCGAAGCGAGAAACCCACTGCGCGGCCATACGAGCGCCGTCTGGTGTGTGGGATACTCGCCCGATGGCGCACATATCGCTTCTGGATCGGCCGACTGCACTATCCGCATCTGGAGCTCGTCGGGTGGCACCAAAGCAAAGGTCGTGCTGGAAGGGCACACTGGTGGCGTAAACTCGATAGTCTACTCTCCCAGCGGCAAGCATGTCGTATCCGGCTCGGACGACAGGACGGTCCGCATATGGAGTATAAGCAAGAAAAAGACGCGCGTCGATCCGCTAAAAGGTCACTCGGGTCGTGTTCGAACGGTGACGTACTCGCCCGATGGTCAACGCGTCGCTTCTGGTGCCGAAGACTACACCATACGCATTTGGGATCCACAAAATGGTAGACAAGTTGGTGAACCGCTCGAGGGGCACGCGTCTATTGTCCACTGCGTCTTGTACTCTTCAGACAGCAGGCTCATCGTCTCTGGCTCGTACGACCGCACTGTCCGTGTCTGGGACGCTGGTTCTGGTCAGACTGTTGCGGGTCCGTTCACCGGGCATACGAGCTGGGTGTGCTCTGCGGCGTTCATGGCTGGCAGTGCTCGAGTTGTGTCATGTTCGAGTGACGGTACGATCCGTGAATGGGACTTGGAGGATGTATACGCGCGTGCTAGTCGTTCTGATGAGCATACCGGATGGATGACGTCAGTCGCGTTCTCACCTGACAGCAGTTGCATCGTGTCTGGCGGAGAGGACGGCGCTGTGCGAGTGTGGGATGTGGGTGGGGACGATGAGATATAATGCACTCACGGGACACACCTCCACAGTTTTGTCCGTCGCGTACTCTCCATGTGGTGGTTATATCGCCTCTGGGTCCAATGATTACACAATTCGCATCTGGGATGCAAGGACTGGGCAGCTTAGAGGCCAACCGCTCAACGGTCACACGAGCGGCGTCAACTCGGTGGCGTTCTCTCCCGACGGCAGTCGACTCGCATCTGGCTCCGGCGACCGGACCATCCAAGTCTGGGATGTGCAGTCTGGCTCTGTCGTGGCAGGTCCATTCACCGGTCTCACTCATTGGATTCGGTCGGTGGCATACTCACCCGACGGCACACGCATCGTCTCGTGTTCTATAGACAAGACTGTGAGGGTATGGGACGCACAGACTGGAGCAACTGTTGCTGGCCCGTTCAGCTGCTCTTCAAGTTCTGTCATGTACTCGTCCGATGGCACTCGGATCTTGTGCACTTCCGGTCACGATGTGGTCGTCCTGGATGCGCTGACTGGACAAGTGGTGACTGGTCCATGCACAGGACATACGGACTTAGCCAGATCGGCGGTGTTCTCCTCTGACAATCGTCACATCATTTCTGGGTCACGTGACCGTACCATTTGTGTATGGGATGCGCAGACAGGTCACCTTGTCAACGGCCCGTTTCATGCACACACCAACCTGGTGACGTCATTAGCGTGCTCACCTGACGGGCGTCTCGTTGCTTCGTGCTCTGGCGATGGCACAATCCGCATCTGGGACTCGCACATGCTCACGTCGCCCCCACCACCAGACAACAGCTGGTGGACTGTGAACAAGGATGGCTGGGTCGTGGGTCACGACTCGCGTCTGCTGGTGTGGGTTCCGCCAGCCCTACTACGGACAGGACTGAAGTGGCCGCAGTATGTGACATTGATACCTGAGCCGAGCCAGTGGCAGCTGGATCTAACCGAAACGCATTTGGGTACCGAGTGGGCCAATTGCTACGTGGACGCGTAGAATACGAGTCATTGGTCGGCAAACTACAGGACAGGTACAAGCAGGGGAGTGTGATTTTCTATGTGATTCTCTATGTAATATTCTTGGTGTATGTCGTCTGAAGGTGTAGGTATGAACGAAGATTAATGTATGATATCTGTCAGGGTATGATCACGTATACATGACCAGGGGGGATGGAATCTACAGGCAGGTATTCGTGCCAGAACATGATTCTGAAAGATAGAATATTGTCACAGAAGCGAAATGTAGCAAAGATCACACCATGAATGGCTAAGCGAGCGGCACATCCAAAAGCGCTGCGTTGTTGGAACGCAGCACGAAGACTCGCAGAGTTGCTATGCCCATCGCATGCTTGTGTCACGGGGGGCTGAGGATTAGACACGAAGGTCCACCTTCGATTACCTGTACATGGCTTGACTATCTAGCATGGCTCGACCGACGGGTATCTGCTCGCCTAGGCTGGTGAGCAGAAGGATGTGGTTGTGCGAAAGAGGGTGACTGGCGAGTCACATCAGCGCTTAGCCTCCTGTTCTGCAATATTTCCTGGTTGCATCATCCTGTGCTTGACTTGTAGTGGCCGCCTGCCCCTCATCGTCCGCAGTCACAAGAGGTACTCGTCTCGGTCTTCATCCTTGCATCGTGTGCGCCACGCCAACCGTCCAAGTTGCTCCCAATGTGCGCCACGCCCACCACTCGTCCAAGCCGTTGTCTGGCGGAGCTCCATATCCCTCAGACAGCCATATTAGCCGGCAAGAACTCCCGCAACATGACCTAGACCGAGATAGACGATCCTTCAAGGCATGGCGTTGGCAAAATAATGCCCGAGTGCTGCAGTTGGGCCGGGAGACCCTTCAATGCGATGCACACCCAGTGAAGTTCGCCCAAAGCAGCGCGTAGCCAGCAGACCGGTGCGCTTGGTGATGTCTCGGCGTCGGTCAGAGACGAAGCTAACCATTTCCCACCCTTTTGCATGGTTGCGGTCGTTGACCGCGAGAGCAGCAAAGGCCACTATTAGCTCGGTTGTTGATGAACTGCGTGGCACCCTGTCGCTCGTTTGAGCTTGAACAATCGAGAGTCTTGATTCATGCGGTGCGGGGTTAGTGCATTGAGTGGCTCGCATCGAACAGATCCGTGTCCCAGACAGGAGGACAGTCGGTTTTGATAGCACAGCGACCTGGGTGAATTTGCACATAATGCTTTCATTTAACAGGTATGAACGCTAACGTATTCAGCGTGCCAGGTTTCCAGTCCCACTTCCAACCCTTTTAAGGTTCTGCCGATGCCACACGGCAATCCGGGGATCGTGCCACCAGCTTGCCACCGATATCATCCCACCACTGTGGCTTGATTGAAGCCGCCATCTTCGCTCTTCAAGCCCTCGGTGCGTCGAGTTTAAGCTCTGCATTAGTTTATAGAACGCTTAGCCCACTGTCCGCACCGATGTCTGCGTATATCATGCCAATCAACAGCACCCCGTTCCACATAAACTCGACCGGACATTCAAAGATATCACATGTTTGATCCAGGCATGGAGGGGCCAGAGAGGATTCTGGATGTAGATTTGCCGAGGTGCAAAAGTCGGAACTGGAGCAGCTATTGTATCATTGGTATTGCCCCCTACAGCGCCTGATGCAGTTCTCGGGCTGCAACCCAGCAAACTTTGAAAGGCGAAGCACTGCAAGCAGAATCCCAACCCTAACAACCAGCCCTGCGTTCCCGACTCGCACCCAGGTGATTGTGGACGTACGGCTGGATCAGTCGGACCTACAGATCTTTGCGAATGGCTCACGCTCGGTGGAAGGGGTCTGGGCGGCAGCTGTGCTACTAGAACAGAGGAGAATTAAAGACATGTCGGGCTTGCGGCTCGTGACTCGGGAAAACCACTCTGCGTTGGGCGCGGAGCTCATAGCCATCCTGATAGCGATGCACCTCCTTGAGCTTCATGGAGGGAGAGAAGCCACGAACCTTTCCGACTCGCAGCTGGCCATCAAAGTTGTTCTGGGGAACACGGTAAGGGTCGCCCACTGGATGATGAAGGCCGCTAGGCGGAGCTTGGTGAAGGTCAGAAACAAGAAAGGAGGAACGAAAGTTCGACCCCTATGGTGCCCAGGACACTCGGGTATTACACGACACGAAAGAGCAAACACAGAATCGAAACTATCAGCCCGGGGCAAACCCTACCCTCAATTCGCCACACCCAGAGCGCTCCTCCTGCCACACCTGCTCATAAACCCAAACACGTTTATAAGACGCCTGAGAGAAGAAAACCGGCTGGCTGGCGATCGTTTCTGGCTGGGCACCCCCCGCAGGAATCCAGCTTCATCAGAGATACACCATCCTCTCCCCTTCGAACTTCCTAGCACACACCCAAGGCCTCCCAAGGCCGAGGGCGTCCCGCTAAACCACCATCTGCACCGGATCCAGACCAAAAATTCCTCGGACTGTGATGACTGAAAAGGCTATCCAGAAACAGTCGCGCACTTTCTACTACGCTGTTCCCACTACGCTGCCGAACGTTACATCTACCTCGAGTCCGCTGACCTCGACCCGCTATCACGAGAATTCCTCTTCTCCGCTAGAGAAACACTTTCTCTATTCGATTTTCTCAGGGCTACAGGCCGCTTCAATGATTCTCTTAGATAGTTTCCTCTGTTCTCTGGCCGCGATGCGTCTCCCCTCCTAGCTCCGGCCCTCGGGCCTTCTGCCGATTTACATAAGCCCTAGTTTCAGATGATATAGCATGTGGTATACAGCCTGGCTTTTCGCTCCTCCACCACAAGTCTCCCTTGAATCTTCCGCCCACTAGGACGCCTCGGACTGCTCGTCTGTATTGTTCTCATACGTCACACCATGGGGCCTAGCCCTGAAACGATGCTAAATAAATCTGACCTAAAAAACAACAAGATTGGTATTGGTGGTGCGGGGGTTTTATGTACGAGCGAGGCATGGTTCGGTGCGCGGCTCTAACGGAGGAGAGAAAGCATGAAGATCCTCAACCGAGTTGCCGCCTCGATGAGGCTTGACACATCGTCGTTGGTGAGCCTTCCTGACTTGTGGAATGCGTTGGCCGATCTAACGAACGGAATCGGTATATCAAGCCGCCATGTGTGGAGGAGTCAAAGGTCGACGATAGGATGTTGTGATGGAGAGGGGATCATCGATAGACCATTTCCGCACAGACTTTGATTTCCCCTTCCGGTAGTTTTTCAGCAACATTGTCGCGAGTCTTGGATGTGACTGACTGCGAGCTAGACGTGGGGGTGTATCATCCAATGACGTTGTGAGAGCACTAAATTGTGAATACACATGGACAAATCATGAATTGGTCAGTGAGGGTTTGGCCCACAGTTCTCCGAGAAGAAACAACGCCACACGCCGAGCGCAACAAAATCACTGGTGCCAAGATCCACCAGTCTCCTCTCGGCCCCCACAAAACACTCAGGAAATACGCCAATAAAATAGCGCAGTCGTCGACAGTGCCATGATGCAGCCTGCCTAAACATCCGAATGAAAGGGCAAGAATCGATTTGCGAAACGAAACACCGCACGAGTCTAATCGCGGTCAGTTATTGAGTCAATCGGTGAGTCATCATCTAGGATCGTGCATTGTCTTACTCAATGATCTGCTCGGCCTCGGTGTAATTCTTTCACATTCGGACCGCTCGACGTCAGGATAGATATCCGCCTTGAGGGGGTCATTTTTGAGCCTAGTCGAAGGCCTTGTAGCAGGCTGAACATCAACACTACTGGAGCAACTGTGTTTTTCTCTTTTCACAGACGACAGAATCGATTTAGATTAATGTGGCAGAGACATCTGGGCAACAATTAGGCAAGTCATGCGGAAGTTCCATAAAAGGGCTGGACAATCCAATTTACATCTCGATCACTTGGACCACACACCTACCACGTTCCTCGGAACCCATTTCCACTTGCCACCTACGCAGCTATCACTACTTTGAATCCTAGATGCAGAACCAGTCCGCTGGCCGAAAATCAGGAGGTCGTTTGAGGATCAAGCTCGAACCGCCGTGCTGCGACCAATGTCGCACGGACAAGGTTCGCCGTCTATTCCTCTACGCGTGATGTGTCGCGCCGACCAAGATACGAAATTCGCTTTAGGTGTCTTGCAGATCTCCTCAATCGGTCGACGAGCGGTGTGGACGATGCGAAGAAAACAATGTCACTTGTTCCTGGGTACTCGGTCCCAGACCATCTGGACGGTCACCTCCATCGCCCTCGTGAGTGTCCATGACTCCGAGATGACGGCTACGCTCACAAACTGACAGGTATGTCGTATACCTCGAGACTCAAGTCGGCAAACTCGAGAAAAAGCTGCGCGAGGTCAGTGGGTTTCCTCGCTGTGTCCGATGACGATATACCGATTCTTGGAAGATCTTGCCCGGGATAAATCTTAACCGAGAGCTCGAGACCCTGGCGGGGGCTGCTCCTCCTCGCGTCGCCCAACCCGCTGTCCAATCGAGTGTCGCACCGGCTGTGGCCTCTTCGTCCAACGCCCCGACTCTACCCGCTTCGCCCCCGCGTGTTCAGCCTGAGGATTCGCACGGCGTCTCGGCGGCGGCTGAACTGCTCAAGCAGGTCCGGCTCACGGTCAAGTCAGACCCAGATCTTGGTTATAGCCAACACAACCCATCTCTGCGCAAAGATACGTACTGGTCCGAGACAGCGTCGACGAGGCCAAAGGAACCGCGTTATCACGGCCAATCGAGTGGAGAAATCCTTCTTCGGGATGCAAAAGAGCTCAAGCAAGAGTACGAGGAGCTATCGTTGAGCGCGTACGAGGAGAGATCCACACCGAGCCAGCACGTGTCCAATCCACCCACTTTCTGGACGAGTACTGGTTACCCGCAGATTGATAACCTGTCGAACATATTTCCATCCACGCCGTTTCCTCGCCCGAAGCCTCCGCGAGTTCGTATTCGCCAGCGGCGGCCGGAGTTTTGGCAGCCCACTCCTCCAGAACAGCGGGCATTGGCGAGAGATGTATGGGCAACAGGCCTTCCGAGTTTGACCGAAGTGAATGCCGAACCTCACTTCAGCGAAGTTGTGCTTCCTCCCCCTGATCTCCTGCATTCCCTTGTCGATCTGTTTTTCATCCATGCGAACGCGTTTGCCCCTATCCTGCACCGACAATCATTCGAGCAAGAGCTGGCACGAGGTACCCACCTGCTACAAGTGTTACAGCGCCGAGCTCTGGATAGGAAAAACGGGATAATGAGCAACGACAATCATTTCGACTCGACAGTTGACCAGACGAGAGGCGCTGGAACGTTTGCGCGCCTTGTGCTGATGGTATGCGCATGTGCCAGTAAATGGAGCTCGGATCCTAGGGTGTTAGCTAGCTTGCCAGAGGGCAAGGCGACCGAGTTGAATGCTAAACTGGTGTCGCTGAGCGCTGGGTATCCGTTCTTTCGACAGGTGGATCCATGGTGCCGGACTTGGTGCGCGCAGGCGGGGTTATGGGATATGCAGATATATTTTGTGAGCGTCTCATCACTGTTGTAGAGTGCCGAATTAAATGTCTGTCGGATTTACCTAGCTCTTGGCGGCGTACCTCCATGCGTCTTCAGCGTGTTATGGCGCTTGGATCGTGGTCGGGATCGCGATCCGGTTCGCTCAAGACATCGGGGCACACAGAAAGAAAGACGGAAACACGATCGAGAACGAGTTGTACAAGCGGTCGTTTTGGTGAGTTGAAATCTCTCGGGTTGGGTTCGGGCTCGAGGGCCGAGGGGGAGAGGGGAGCACGGGCCACACCTATGCCATATGTTCTCAGGGCTGTGTCGAGTTGAGGGGTGATCATGCGTCGTACACACTTGGTATTTATCCGTTGGGAGCAATGCGGGAGCGATACGGGAGCGATAGTTCATTTTCCCTGAGATCACGCCTCATCATCGCCACTTCCTGACACGATCGCGTCTGAGTGCATCAGCACCACGTTTGCTTCCTGACAGCGCATCTTCTGAGATTTGCAGTTTTCCAATTGGTTGATTTATTTCGGGATTGCGTCGCGCGTTGCCACCCTTTTTATCTGGCCTCAATTATTTCTTTTTGTCTTGGGCCAGGCTTATCCAAAAAAAAAATGTTGACTAGATTCTATTCGCAGGGCGCTGCTGGTGTTAGACCGTTTTTTAAGGTACACCTGCGTTTTTGTACTTGAATATTTGACTGAACCTGGTTTTGATTTTTTCAGTGGTGTGCTTGGTCGTCCGGCGGCCATGCAAGATCTGGAGTAAGGCTCACTTGTGACTGGCAAGAACACGTCTGATTTCTATCTCCAGGTCGGACCTCGAGGACCCCATCGAAGTTGATGACGAGTACTGGCCAATAAGCGGAGAACCAAACCAACCCGGCGGGAAACCATCGCGAATCTCGTATTTCAACTGCATGATAGGTTTGAGTCGTGTGCTGGGTAAAGTTCAACAGACAGTGGTGAGCGTCAATAGCCTGATTTCAGCCATTATGCTGTGGACATGACCGATTCAACTTTGCCCTGTCCTTAGTTTGCGATCGGTAGAACCAAACGACAGATGGAATTGATTGAGCCCGAGAAGAAGAAAATGTTACTCCAAGATCTTCAAGGCCGGATGGGGGAATGGCGATTGACTGTCCCATATCATCGTGGGTTGATGTTGGTTACCGATACATTACACCAGCTCAAACCCCAAACAGTTCGGCTGCCTCACCCCGGGATGCTCACCCCACCCATGTTCCTGGCCCAGGCTGTCTCTTTGTGGGCGACATATCACAATATCATGATCTTGATTCACAGACCGTTTATCACGATCAAATCGTCCCCGCTCGCAGGTTTGTCCACCATCAATCACATGATTGAGCATCACTCATCGGCTCCGTCCCGACAGCTGAGTCCTTGGAGATTTGTCGGTCTTCTGCCCGCGAGTGCGCGAGGATGCTCGAATCTTATCTTCGGGTTGGCGAAAACACGGATGCATACGTGCTGTTTGCCATTCAACCCGCGTTTTCGAGCGCGATGGTCTTGCTCGTTGACATCCTCGCTACGAAAAATGCTGAGAAGCATGGAGCAAGCGAGTATGCATCAGACACGGGTTATCCCCTGTGGGAAAAAGAACAAGATGTAGAGCGATGTATGAGGGTATTGGCTTGCGCTGAGCACAGGTGGCGTGATGCCGGTCGGCTCCAGTAAGTGTAGCTGTTTCTCTAGCTACCGCTTGCTGATGCTAGTACAGTGATATTCTTCGAGAGTTTCAGAGATCCGGACGAATTAGTCCTTTTCATGCTAATGCTCAGACCGAGTACCCCAATGCTGTCGTTGTTAATACGGCACCGTCGACATTCGCCTGGGATACGGCCCGACAGCCGCACCAAACCCCATTCCCGAGCTTTCTCACTGACACATCAATGACTAACCCCAATTTCGGGTTGCAGCCAGAAAAACATGTGTATGCGCGATCGGAATCATCACAGACCTCGATATCCAGGTCTTCAGTTTACGACCCTCCTACTCTCAACTTCGAATCCCCTACTCATTTCGGCCCTGCCACTCTTAGCCAGCCTTTAACCCAATCCAAAGACTACCTATCAAACTATGCCAGTAGTTCTCGGATAAAACCAACGAACTTAGCTCATTCCAATCCAGTAGAGTCTCACTGGCAACACCGCGAGCCCCATCTGGAAGGCGCTCTCTACAACGAAAGCTTTCACACACCATTTCCGGGTTCTCTACCACAATTATATCCAATTCCTAATCTCCATCGAGAAGTGGAACCTGAAGACGCTCTGGGCGAGAGGGAACAGAATCCCGAATGGACGACCAACACACGAGAGTCTTCCTCGTGAGTGGTTCTATTCAAGTATGTGCACAACGTTACCGACGCACACTTGTGGACATGTAGACTGTCACAATGGGAGACGATGAAGAACAACACCATGTATTTGGCCCGCACATCGCACCTTGAGTAGTCTCGCGTGACGTGAGTATTTCAAGCAATGTGATATTTACCTTTCTTTTGCTTACTTTGCTTGAGTTGTAGGTATTGAGATGACGCATACATTTTAACGATACTCTCGTATAGAAGTCTTGTAATGCTTTCTTGGGTTGAATGCTGTCATGTTTTGGTGCAATATGTAGTTTTACATGATAGATCGCAAGTCGTGTCTATTCAATTTAACTGGATAAAATTATCTGAGGCACAGATGGAAGATCTCACATCATAAAGCGTAGGCAGTCTATTCTCCGACCGCATACTCTGGTACTAGGCCTAATGGTGTTCGGTTCCACTAGGTTCGATTCATAAAATGGTGTGTTGCAGCCGAATACGCTCATTTAGAAGTGCGGATGATTAGCGGCTGTCTGCGATTGATGGTTATTGTCGACCATCGAGGAGCCGCACTCAAGGCGATCAAAATGGTTCAGGAAGAATGCACTGAACAACTTGGCGATGGCGATTTTATCTGAATATGACCGTCAGGGAGGTTATTCCAGGGCTTTCACTAGTAGCCTCTCAACCACAGCTTGTTAGTTTGGTGAGATGATCGCGAGTAGAACTCTCCACGGCGTATATGCAGCAAGTTGGGGGTATCATATCGGATATTATCCAAGCCCTTTCTCTTTTCACGTTTTCTCATAAGGGATATGCTCTTCGATATGTTCGCTTCCGCTGTCTATGGTGGCAAAGTGATGAGACAAGGGGAATGGGTTCAACCGTCAAGATATTATGCACATCCAGCCTACAATTCTTCCAAGCATTCGGTAGGGCACACTTGAGCCTCCAGAAGTAAGCAAATCTAATGGATATTTAGGCAACTACGGACAGAAAGTCAACGTATCTAGGATTTAAAATAGCCATCAGATCCAGCAACCAAAATTGAGAACGGGTGACTTACAATCTGCCTTCTTGGAGGCCGGGCACGTCCAGAGAGCGGTACCGCTGGACTCGTCATAGGCATAAACGTAAGACCTGGGGCAAGCGTTTTTGAAGTACGAGTAGTACTGCACTCCAGATGGTGGACAAGTAGCTGGCGTGCTATACTGGCCAGAGCAGCAGTTCTTGGAGTTGGCCTGGTTGCCGTCGAGATTCGCGACGCAGGCGGACTATGAGCGAGCAATGTCAGCCTATCGAATCAGTCGTAAATGCGAGAGATGGAGAGCCTACCTTGCAGCCGAGAGGGAAACCTGTCGAGTCGAACGGGCCCTTGAGAGGAGCTGGGCAGTTCGGGCCAAGGTCAACCGCGCATTCCGCGACCGGGCATCCTACGTTGTTCGAGATACGCATGGGCAGGTTGTATCCGTCGACCAGGGATACTGTAAAAAATCTCAAACTTCTCTTCCTCGCACCTCCTGATCAGACGACTAACCATCATACCAATCCTGTCCACCGCTCGCACTCAGAGTCCACTCGGCAACACTGGCAGGAGGAACACCTGTACCGGTGCGAGGATCACACTTGAGACCACCGTTGCAGCCACCATCAGCACAAGAGTTGGGACCAGGGTTTGACGAAAAGTTGCAGTTGCGACGACCCCAGATGCGGCCAGCCTTCCAGTTGTCGGGTACGGTAAAAGTACGCTTCGACCAGGCTGGAGCTTCCCAGCCAGTTTCTATGGCAGGGACGGCAGATCCGACGTTCAGATCGGTCTGGAAGGGAGAAAAATTAATCATGCTGGTAGATCAAAGAAATATAATTGACGTACAAAAACCGCGGGCCAAATTGTGAACGGGCATGCATTATACACAGTAAAGGTACGACCGAGAGCCGAGCCGGCAAGGGTGAGCGCAGAAGCAGCGATCGTGAAGGATTTCATTGCTATCCCTGGGAATATGTGAGAATAACTGTATGAGTAGATGCCCTGTATTATCTGCGAACAACTCCGTTCTTATACTGGACGTCTCTCCCCACATCCGGTCGGCGCCGGTCCACAATTCCGAGATCAACAAGGTTCAAACTAAGACTCAACCGAGCATACACCCGTTTGGAACAAGTTGGGCCTTGGCCGCCCATGCCAAGGAAGGAGCAGCCGCGGCCGGCTATGTCAAGCGCGTAAGCGAGCGAGGGTGCCAGAAACTAACCACGCATCAAAATCCTTCTCGCATCAGCTGAACGAGCGAGCTCATGCTCGACCGGCCTTCTCGGTGTTTTCGTGGCGGGCGAACAGATTCCAAGACATAATCGAAGCGCGCTTACAGCTCATAGCATGATTTCCAGGGGTAAACGAACATTGCCAAGCATAAGGTCGGCTCTCATTCCAGTGTTCCAGACGTTTGATCCCTGATGGTCGCTGTTGAGTTGGGAGCTTCCGCTAGTCACATTGCTCGCCATTACGTAATGTTTGATAACTCTTCCGACAAACAAATTCAACACGTTCAATCCACCTCCCTTACCGAATACGAAAGAACATGAGTCGTAAAGGTTTTATATTTGGAGTGAGTTGTATAAGTGTGCGTTCAGTGTGATACAATTTTTTCAAGAAATAATCGAATGATTGAGGAAGTTCGCAAGTTATCCATTATCATTACAAACGCATCGTTTTTAGCACGAGAACGCAAATATCGAAGTCTGGGACCATGCGTTGCTTATCCGGAACCCCTATTGTTACGATACAACCTGGACTACGGTCGACTCAGGAGGAGGGTTCCAAATCCGAGTTATCATTTGAGCGGCAATCGCCCTCCGCGACATGATGTTGGGGGATTGGCATTGTTTTCAGCCTTCCGAGGTATAGCTCAGTAGTGAATCGCATCAACCTGCTTCACTTGTATTGGGCACGCGCATTGTTCATAGGATTTTCATCAACTCCCCGGGTTCGTTTCACGGAGCCTTTCTGAGCTCACGTGATCGTGGATATCAGAATCTTCCAGTGTGGCAGAGCATGATCCCGGATTCCAGTCAACAGAACGGAACACACTGTTAGGATTGATCCAATAAACTACTAGCATGCGGTAGGGGGCAAACACTTGGAAACCGTTTATTCTGGAAAGTCAGGAGGGCTGAATGGCACTCAAAATCAATAGATAAAATAAAGTCTAGTGGTAATTTTTGAGCTGCCAACCTTGATACGGGGCTATTAACATCGCAAGGAATTTTCCAGCTTCAGCCAAACCTAACGAAAGATAAAATTGTGCAAATTATCGCATGTAAACATAGATGCTCACTTGGAAATCCGCTGAAGTGTGCAAAATCCTAGCCCTCAGTAATACCGTTTTGCCCAGTGGAATCTTCAATTTTCAGATTAAATGGGCTCACAGTGAAAGGCTTCTGGGTGGGGTACAGTCCTATGTTGAATTCTGGCCTACTGGCGCTTACGGCCTTTATGTGTGGCTGTCTACATACCATCGTCTGAGATTTATACGAAACCTTGAATTTCATATGTGCTAGCGTCCTCATGATATCAAATTGCACTTCTTCATTTGTTGTGACCTACAAACCCATACGTCAAGTCTCAACGACCTGAGCATCTAAGCACTTGCTTAACGGCCATGTGTCATTCCTTAACTGTATGCGCGACCTTCAACCTCCGTTTCCTACTTTCTTGCTCACACCCGGGAGCTGAGCGTCCTGCTTTATGAGGCTCATTTTGATATTAGATTACCATCGATGCTCATACTGGCCAAGCGGTTGCCTCCTCGCTGGCAAATCGAATTCTACCCCCCGAAGTCGCTGTTTACACATAAGACGAATATATTTGTCGAAAGATCCAGCAGTCTGTGAGGCTTCAACGAACCTATATGCACTCGTTATTACGCCGCGAAGGAAGAGATCTGACGACTCGTCTGGCAACAAGGGCAGCGCGAGGTACACCACTAGGGTTCACATACATGACCCCGCCCTCCTGTGTTTTATGTTATTTTATTGACCAAAATCCTAGTCATAAGTCACCATTCCCTACGATATGCAAATAACACAAAGAATTCCATACTAACACTCGGTGTCGCCTGGGCTGTCCTTGTGGGAGCGATCTCCACGCCCACACTCCGGATAGCGCGACCAACCTTTCGGTCCCCTTATACCGCCTCTGGGACTCCGAGCTCATTGCGAATGATGATCTCGGCTTTCTTCGTGCATGTGGAGCGCAAGGGTCATAGTGAAGCACTTGGGCTAACCCAGAGAGCTCCATCCAACAGGCACACGCTAGCTGGGGACTCTCATTCGACTATGACTATTGTTGCAGAGCTAGTATGCGGTTCTGTTTGACCACGGCAGGCGGTAGACACTGGGAATTGCACCTCTATCTTTCTGGCCAACTTGGTTGGCCACGTTCGCTTACTTTTGAATAACATCCCAAGAGTGCTCAGCCAAATCCCAGAAATCTAGCTAGCATACAATAGCTCCACCTATGTAACGATGCTTCTCAGCACTCACCAGCTCCGAAGTAGCACGGCCTACCAGGGCTACCGGCATCTAGCTAGCACTCAGAAGCATCGTTAGACAGTGGGACTTATCACATGATAGCTAGATATTCGGGCATTGGCTGAGTATTATGACTATTCTCATGAGTCTGCTCCGTCGCGATCAATAAATGTCGAGCGTAAAAAACAGCCATAACCTGAGGGGTCCGATATCAGAGTACGTTGGGCACTACGCTTGGGCATTCCGCGATTGGTTCTCGGTCTGGCACAGTACCTTTCATTTGGAAAATCGGCTCTGGTTTGGCATGAAGATGGCTGAAATCATCAATTTTTAAAACTTCTGGGCCTCGGCCTCGTCATGGTGATGCTAGCCTATGATCCAGATTCACACACTGTTCAGGTATTCAAATGATCTCCATGAGTAGTAAATCACATGATCAATTCACTTTCAATTCACTTGCTCCGTTTTGATGGGTGAATGCTCGACTATTTGCCGGCCATCTCCTCATCTGTGCGGAGATAATGGCTGTTGCGCTTCTGTACGGTGTGGCTACAATCATGCTCTGGACGTCTGATTCTGCGAGCGCAATGGTTTTGCCTATAGGCATTTTCACGAGAAATACGAAGGATATCAACGAAATGGTTTAGATTCCCGGGTGACAAAAAACTATACGTTGTTTGAGAATGCGAACATGGTAAGAGAATATGTAAGGGCAGTAATCTTATGTACCGATGGAGACGTGTGCGCGAGGTGGTGGAAAGCGATGAGATAAGACTACCGAGCGTACACACGACTACACACCGGGAGCATACCCCCGGTCACCCCCTAGCCCACCGAGCGCAAATAATACCACACTGGCCCAACCCACTATCTGTGCTAGTGTATGTCTTCCCCTGCACTACCATGCATTAGGTAAAACTATGAGCGTGAAGTTTCCCGAGAGCCCTAGCAATTCTGCAGACTTTTTCTCTTCCGGAATTCCAGAACATGATTGATATAGATTTCAGACTTAAGCGGCAGTAAATAGCGTGGTTGAACAGCAACCGGCCGAAAGGACACTGTAGGAAGCGGCTAATGATGCACATGCTGATGTGAGCGTTTGCTACTGATTCCGGGTTATTGCTGTTGGAAATTCGGTTTTACGGTGCATACATGGCTGACTGGACAGGACCATCAGAGATTTGTTCCCCTGCTCAATTTTCGTGTACTCTACCCCTCTCTTGTCATCAATATGACCTGGGCTCTGGACCTTCGTGTAAACAGGAAAGATTGCGATTTATATGTAGCTCTCTGCATATAATATGAACAGACAAACAAATGGGAACCGCCAGAAATGCTACTTGTTGCAGAGCACATACTCCGGAATACCTGAAGCATGTTACTTCATTCAGGGTAGCTAGAATATATAGACGTACACAAAAAGATGCATCTAAAAAGGTCTCAAAGCAATTTGGCTGCTCAAGAGGTTCTACGAAGTTCCCAGCATCAATTGATACAGGCTTCACCCCCAAGGTATATTGAAGCGTGTATAGTATGTATAGTACACTTCAGATAACTTAGCGTAGTGTATGCGAAGCGGAAGAGCTCGAATGGGTATAAGATACGCAAATGAGAGGTGAAAGTCGCTGAGTAGAGAGGCGACGCATGCATTCAGTTATATAGTAAGAATCGGGGAATACAACGCGTGAATAACGGGTGTATCTATCTAATGTATCTACGAATGGAGTTAACATACAAAACTCGGGGTACATGCGGAGAGTAAGGAACAACGTCGATATAATATCGAACAATATACGGGTCAGTTCAACAAGGTATGTTAGATTTGTATAGGGGCTGGTAGGACTGAGACTATAAGAAACGACATAAATGATATGTTTTCCTTGATCTTTATATAAGCGCACTTGTAGAACGTAGAATTTTATCAGACATTTACACTGCATCAATCCCAGTCAAACCACAAGCTAAGTTATAGCTATTAAGGGCTTTCGTCTTTAACAATGGCCGATGCCGGGGTGACTGATGGTCCTCCGCCTCGGAGAACACAATTACGTCCTTGTTAGATCAGTATGTCCAAACGAATTCCGTATGGTTATGAGCCCCGAAAGCCTTTTATGAATAAAAAATTATCAAGTATTCCGTGAGCGTTGCCTAAAACAACTGGTGCGTTGCGAGACTTTCCAGAAGGTGGCACGCTCAGGCTCTCACCCCGGTTGTAAGTAAACCCTCATGCTTTAACGTGTTTTAGAAACAGGACGGCGTGGATTGCACCGCCTGGTTGGATTCAGCTTCGGAGCGCAGGCGAGGAACTCGTGGTTTCGCCCCTATGTTGCGTGTCGCTAATTAGCTTATGAGTGGCGCTTATTGCTATTTGAGAATGCTTGGCTCGAGTCTCACAAATACACCACCCCGCAACGACAACCGAACCTGTTCCTTGCTGTGATGGCGTAGGTTTTAACTCTCTTATATTGAATTTTGATGTGCAACTGTCATCAATCGCTCCTGGAATATTCTTTTGTCAAAGCAGAATAAGCGAAATACGAACCGAGTCTCGTCAAATATTTCCAACAACAAACTACTCCGTCACCAGGATTTGGACAGCTGTCCAACCCACACCATGCTGTGCTTCTTTGCCAGTAACAATATGGCTACTTAGGGGTAGTCGAGCACATTGAAAGAAGTGCGCCCCGCCCATTGCAAACCACAACAAAGGACGATGGCAACCGCCGAGCACACAATGGATACACCGCCGCGTGTTGGTCGTCGCCTTGGGCCGGCTGCCCCGTGCCCATCCGGCCGTGTGTGATTACCTTTGGTTCTTGTTTGACAGGAGTTTGTCCCCTTGTACGGCACACGCGCCTCACCTCGTCGCGAAGCCCGCTTGCTCGGTCTAATTGGCTTCTGGATTCGCATATATAAGATCCCTGGATGATCCCTCTGGATGCCTCATCAGCTCTCTCATACTTGTCTGCGGTGTCCTCTCGGGTTCTTCTATACTTTTATTTCTTTTCTTGCCCCCTTTTTTGAGACTTGACGTCTCTTTCCGCCCGGCGCGCCACTCATTCTACTTGACCACGCTTCGAAAGCGTCATCCTATCCTTATACATTTTCTTTTCGAGATTTCCACACTTTATTCGCAATGACTCGTCTAGCTGTCCTGACTGCTGTCCTCGCCATTTCTGTCTCTGCTTTCCCCATCCACAAGCGTATTGCCCAAACAACAATCGACGCCGTTACCCCTTGGGAGCAGGCTTGCCGCACCGCCGGTGGAGGTGCCAAGTGCAACGATATTGCCGTTACTGCTGCGGGCACCCTTTTGGCCGCACCTCCTCCGTGTGCGCAGCAAGACTCCGCCGACGCCATGATCAATTTGGCCAAGTCTCTCAACAATGATGCCGACATGATTAGACTCGCACAAATCTTCCGACAGCAGCCGAGGAACGCGGTGAGTGATTGACATGCTTCGCTCTGTTGGCGGCTGCTCACTCGGGATTATTAATAGCCGGATTCACTCGCCTCTCTATATTGCCAAACCGCGCCTAAAAATACCGAGCTCGAGGGGCTGTTCCAGTGCCAGTTTGCCGGCGTGAAACAGAATACGTTTACCGGTAACGTAAAGGCTGGTGCAGGTAAGCTTGAATATTCGCTACGCCTCTATTCTCCTGTCAAAACACGAAACTTATTCCTTCCAGCTGGTACCGTTCCTCTTGGTCTAAAGTCGCTCAATCCTGCTGGCTCATGCCCTGCGAATCCCAACGGTCCCGTCCCAGACGGTGTCCAGTTGAACACTCTCGTCCAGAGTCCTGGTACAGGCCAGAACACCGGGAACATTGGAGGGGGCAACGGAAATGGGGGCTCTAATACTTCCTCGTCCGCTGACCCAACCATCACTCCGAGCCCATCCGGTACCGGCTCCGGTGCTGTTACCGTTACCATCACTCGGGTCCAAACCGTCACTGTTACTGCCAGCAATGGTGGACCTGCGCCCTCTGCCAGCACGACACCTGGGCCGATCACCAACGAGGCCGCCAAGAACTTCAGGCTCCAAAACGGACTCGACGCTCAGAAGCTCAATAAGTCGTTCGCTTCTCTCAATGCCAACTCGAAATGCAAGGATGGCCAGCAAGCGTGCATTAATGGCGGCTTTGCCCAATGTGTCGGCGGAAAGTTCAGCGTCAGCCCTTGCTCAGGTGGCACCCAGTGCTTTGCTCTCCCTCTTGTGAACAAGGCTGGTACTAGTTTGGCTTGCGACTCTCGGGCTGATGCCCAGGCGAGGATCGCGGCGACCGGTGCAACTGGTGGATTGCAAGGCTAGATCATAGGATAGGCCGGCACAAGTCGCTTCAATGCGTCTCGCTTTGTATCGAGAGTATTCTGTTTCAATATTAAAATGTCCGTTTTCATATGAACTATTTAGTGGGCCCGAACTGGGTTCTTATGGAGATGGCGATCCCTGTTAAGCGCTGCAGCGTAAAGTCCTCGGTATCTTCTCGTCGCGCGCTCTCACTCACTCCTAAGTACGGCTTCACACAAGGCAAACATCCTTATATCATCCATGCCAGCGCCGAGATGGTTATTTAGTAGTCCTACATTTGTCCAGATTGCTCGAAATTCAACGCAGAACGTGGGGTTTCCTTCGCTCAACCGCGCGGAAATGGACTAGATCTAGTCCAAGCACTGATGACCAATGTACTTGGGCGCCGATTCGTGTCTCTTGCCAACCACGATACCTCCCCAAGCGGGCGGACTTTATACCGTGCCCATGGTGCGCAAAACCATTACGACAAATTCACGATCACCGCTATCGAGTGTAGCATAAACTTGTAGGAGTATCGTCAGACGATACGGCCGTTGAACCTCTTACGTACAATCAGGCGTAGCAGAGGTTACATTCTGCTTGCCCCTCACTTTCTACTGCAACTCAGGAGTACCTAGCCGCTTCTTAGTACATCGAGTGTGCGCACTTTGCCGAAACCCTCAATTCCGTTCCTACCCCAGCCGCATGAGACAATATTCTGCGAATCATCCACTCTGAACTCCCCATCATCCTTTCAGAGGAAGCTACAATTATCCGAGCTCGTAATATCTTGACAGATATACTAAACCGATCTAAAATGGCATCTCTAGTATCTTCGCTGCCTGCTGAAATCCTGCCTCATTTTTTTTTTTTCCGAGGCCACTTGCTATTGCGGGCAGACATTTACGTATGAGAATTCCGGGTTCAAGCTCACGGACCCAACGGTTTTATCTGGCATTTGTTGACAGTGCCGCCATATTGCTCTCGGCCACCGCCCGCTTTGCACGCATCCCGACCATTTGGTCAGCCAAAGACTCACGGAATATCAATATTCATCTTCAGCCATCCGGATTGAGCTTTGTCAAGGCGCCCCACTTTTTGTCAACATGCGCCAGTATCGAACGTTTGATGGGTCCGATTAGGATGGAGAGGATGAAGATTTAGATGTTATGTCTATTGACGATGGGTAACACCCTGACAAAATGGTGACTGGTTTAGTGGGGTTTGTGATTCCGCTCATGGCCCAGGCCTGTGCTTTCAACTTGATGCTTGTGTGACCAAAGCAATATGTCCTCGGCAAATTGATAGACTGCTGGCAATATAGCGGCATTTCTTCTCAGGTGAAGGTCTTGAAGATTGCATCTATCCTTGAATTCTCTCACTTGGATCTTCACCTCGCCGAAGCCAGCTCTTGGCACCGAAATCCGAAATCACAACTATAAACTATTATTTCAGTCACTCGAGGTACTTCACCTACGTAACGTCATACCGGATTGGTCTCATATATCCCTCAACAATCTCACAGAACTGTACCTTGAAGCAGGGGACGAGTGGGATCGACAACTGGTGCACCCACAGAAGGAATCCGCTTGTGTCCTAAACTTCAAATCCTTGTCCTTGACGGTTCGATCAGTCTTGGCTCTCCACTACCCGTGGGTAAAACTATCATACTAAAAGACCTTCGAGGGCTAGCCTTGCGGGAGGAACAAATGGCTTAGTGGTGGAGATAGCATCGAGGCTCGCTTGCGCGAGTCAAAACCCAATCACGTTGAAAGTCACAATTCGATTCAGTTCACCAGATCAATAATTATTTGCAAGAGTATTTGGGGGGTTGTTGCTGCCGTAGAACTGCCACCTCTGAGAATCGAGCCATGGCCGTCGGTTTGTGAGTTCTACCCGGCACAGTGTGCTGTGGGCCAGTCTCACGCTAGACGCCTGCTTTTGGCCCATTCTATCCAAATCTTGGACTATTTCCAGTGTTCTCGAGAGATGATGTTCATGAAGAATGGGGCGTTCGACACGAAGCACCTCATGATCTTTTCCGGTTTTTACTCGAGATTGTCCCCAAGGTTGTACGTCTTCGGAAAGAACGAAAATATTGGGTTTGCTTTTGAATTGGATATCTTCACAATGTCTAAGACTATTTTTTCACACGTCGATTCTCGCCTCTTGTATTCTCTGTGTTTTTAACTACTACTGCCAATGCTGGGTAGCATAGTGACCCCCCATGGGGTTGGAACGAATTGGTCGGTTACATCTTTGTCGCAAGTTGATTTTGTTTTAAATCCCAAATATAACAGTAAAGTCGAAATGCCCTGATATCAAGCCTTCCCCCGTTGGATCGCGAAAATATCGACGTCGACTGAATCTACTGCACTAACGACACCATAATTGAATATGGAACTCATATATGCGTAAACCAAGGATAGGACACACACTTCGTCATGAGCATGAAACTAGGTTTTCATCCTTGATCTGTCATGTTTTACCTAAAAGCGCTGCAAATCTGTGCCTACCGCCCCAACCGATTTTCAACCCGGGTACATTTCGGGACAAGGCAGCAACTGTCAAAGACCCTAATGAGGCCACGTTGAATCCTTTGTTTATAACCTTTTCTACACATCTCGGCCATTCTAATCATAGCCCTTTCTCCCATCCTTCAGTCGTCGACAACAAGCTGTCTCCTATCTCGCATCAAGGCGTTGGTATAATTGTTAGGTGAGATTTTCCTCAAAACGATCTTGAATTTCGCCTACATAAAACATTATCCATTTGGTTTTATCTTGCTCCAGGCAAAGGCACTGCAATCACCGACAAGAATTTTCAAATGGCTTCATTCATCCAAAAGCTTCCGCTTGAGCTGTTAGAACGCGTGTTTGTTGAAGCAACCCGACCCTACCGGCCCAGCATTTCTAACACTTCAGCTCCTGCTACCGTAAACGCCATACAGCTCTGTGGTGTTTGTAAACAATGGCGGCAAGTTGTCCTCCATGACAAAATGTTTTGGACAGACCTCGAGCTAGTTCTCAATAAAGAGACTATCGACCGTGGATATCCCGACCCAAAGGCTTGGGTTAGGTACTCCCAAGGCGCACCGTTACAAATCCGTCTTCAAGAGTACCATTTTTTCGAGCGCGGTGACCAAGAGAATGACTGCTTAGACAGCCCTGAGTATACTCATGATCAGCTCGCCGAGGCGATCAAGCCGCTTGTCCAATTCTTGGTTCCACTTCTGCCGCAAGTTGAATCATTGTCAATTTTTCTTCATTGGCCCAAAGACTTCGTTTTAGCAAGTCTGGTAGACCTGTGGATATCTCATGGCACTCTGGGCCGAGCCAAGTCCCTTGAAATCCAATCGTGCCCCAGGACAACGCCTTCACGCTTTAGGGTCACTAACTCCAGATCACCTGCCACAGAGCAACTCCGGCGTCCCCTCCAATTTTTTGAATCTTTGAACCTCCTTCATCTCGAGAACGTAACCATGCCCGATTGGTCGAACCTCAGTTACAGCAATATTACATCTCTGTACATTTCGTCTAAGCTTGATCCGTGGACTCTGGATTTATTTCAGCTTAGATCTATAATCGCTCCATGTGCGAACCTAAAGCACTTGACCTTGGATAGCTTAGATATGGGCTACGAGCCTCCGAATTTGCCGCACGTCGCGCTTCATGAGCTCAAAACGCTTACAATTGGCTCGGTTACCAGCCTCGCTTTTCTCGAATCGTTACTCGGGATGGTCAGCGTCGGCCAAATGCCATTATCTTTAAGCCTCTACATTCCACATTGGTCGCAAAACGCCAAAACAAGAGCTCTAAGTGCGATGATGCGATTCCTCTGCCGGTCGAACGTGACGGAGCTTCATGTTAGGAGTGTGGAATATTTCTGTTCGGCGTTTGAGATTGGCCCGCTGCCCCGAGTTCGGAGACTACTACTCCATCGCATCCTGGTTACCGAAGAACACCATCATAGCCCTCTGGAAGAGCAGATGCTCGCGCCTCTAGGTGCTTCAAGGTCCATCCAGCCAATGCGTCCACTTTGGCCAGCCTTAGAGACACTCCACATATCGAACGGGCGACTAGCAATGGACCACATATGTACCTTATTATCGATCCATCCGATTCGGACCCTCTACTTGAAGGACTGCACCGAAGAGGTGTGCCCAGCCGGGTATCCGCAGACAATCCAGCCGATCTCTGAAGACGGTGCACGTATCCTAGCAGCCAAGGTGTCCAGACTCGTATTTTACAAAGCCGGGTGGGTATCCTGGCCGTCCGCGTAAGTCGCTATATCCTAGCCATAGATGATATTGCCTGTGGGTTCGACTCTTGGGGAATGTACATTGCCAGTGATATTAGATAATATATTGGACGAAACTCGTGTGATAATTTCCAAGCGAGGGTCGATGCTATATAGTATATACTCGGACTCGTATACGCTTGTTTGCTCATTCCTCCACCCACTAGCTGTTTGACCGCCCGCAAATCTCACGAGTGAGATATTAGACATATAAGCCTAGTTCTTCAGTTTTAAGCAGGACCGGAATGGACAAGTTTCAGCTTTCAGCACTGTGCCAATCATGAAAAACCGATTCCACCACGTTGGGTTGAGGTTTGTGTCGCTTCAGCACTCGACCCGAGCCATGTCAATAACGATAAACAAGCAATTGCCCCTACCACACAACCCACCCTGACCGAGCCCGATCAATAAACTCGACTGAGCTCCGTGGCCGGCGCTCAAAAAACTTGACCTGTGGAACTGCATTTTGGAAACGAAACACATGTACGAGCCTCCATCGCCTGATAAGACAAAAAAAACTATACCTTCGAGAGTCTTATGCTGATCGCGTTTATCAGGAAGACGCCACGAAATGGAACCGCAACCAGAAGAGGAATACGCGCGGTGTGTCTCCCCCGTAGTATCGAAAGCCATACGATACGAAACTGGATGGAAGAATTGGCCCGTGTCATCGTGGTGCCGAACCCCGTAGTGTCTTGCTGGTGGATAGTCTACTGACATTTGCAGGGCCGATTTTCATCCTTTGTTGATCCAATGGTCGACTTGAATAATATTTCCTAGACTAATCAACTTGTAGATATACTTCCCATACCTCTATTATGATACTGGTTCGCGCGCGCATATAACATGGAAGCGTTCTGCAATCCGGTCATCAATTCAAGCGAATGTAGCAACGACGGAGACTATCGATAAGATAAGATTTATCAGATCTCTATTGCGAAGCCTCACGACTGGAACGTGTCATCAATCAAAACAAACGCCACGAGGCTCTGGCCACGGTTTTTTGTCCCTCGGGGCCCTCGTACTCTGACAATCTCTCACGACATCTCACGACAATCATGAACGTCCGGGTCACCAAATCTTCTGTGAGCCTGCGAGAACAGCCAGTTGAATAGCAAGGTGACCTTTTGGTTTGATAGCCGCCCTCGTCTGCCGGTTACCGATTCGCAGAAGGTGATGTCGATCGGTTCCCGTTTCGTTATCTGCTTTTACATGCAAAAGGCGTATGTCCTTGGGGGTTTTGTTTTTACTTGCCCTCCGCCTCACATTCTGATATTTGGCCAGGTAAACATTCCTCGTTCGTGGCCTCCTGCAACGCCCACACCGACCCTCCTGGCCTCGTTCCGGGTCATCCCCATCCACGAGTCACAAGCCAAATCTGGCATATTGGGCTCATCGGAAATAACCATGTCGAGTATCAAATCCCGGCGGGAACTCACCGACTCGATCCCGATTCTCGAGCTGACACGTCAAGTGCTCGAGACCTGGGTCGACGAGCTCACGAGCTGGGAATTGATCGGATGGGTGAAAGAGTACAACGATCGACATCAGTTGACCGACGATAATTCGCGCGTTCAGGTGACGATTCTGGCTAGGGTCCAGACGAACGAGGTGGGGGACTTTGTATTCAAGAGCGGAGTCAAGGCGAGGGCGACGGAGCCAAGTCCTGGGTGGGGTATCAACTGGAGCCGGGTTCTTGCGTTGCTCGTCTTGACCACGTGTTTTTTCCTGCTTTTGTCGTTTTTCTTGTATAGTGATCTGTAAGGGTGATGTGTCTGTATCGGATTGGGTTGTACGATTCTGGGCTTTTCTAACTTGCTTTTCCGGACTCTTTCTGTCTGATATTGGTTTCTGCACGCATGAACCCCAAAGCCTGTATATACTTGTACATATCCTTTTTTTAACCCGCTGCTTGAAGGGGATAGCCACGGTGCGCCACCCCACACGTGACCGATTCCGAGCGGGGACGGATGCAATCCCTACCCCCACCCTCGTGTCATCCGAGCTCGTACGTGGACCCAGCGCTCCATGACCGTCCTCACCACCATCTTTGTGCTCGTCTTTCTCACAGAGCTTGTACGGTGGATTGGCAAGTCTGTACTGCTTGAGCTGGTGAGTCTATTTCCCCTTGGCCGCTTTGGCAGTGGACCCACGATTGACGCCTTTTTGCACCAGACATACCCACTCTACACCCGCCTGTTCCTCAAACCTACCATCGACAGGCAAAAAACACTCCGGGCAGATGTTCTAGCAGCCAAACGCGACTTGCTCCAGACGAGCTCGCAGGACCAGTTTGCGAAATGGGCCAAGCTTAGGCGGCGAGTTATCGGGGTTTGGCCGAATTGGATACCATCAGTGCGTCGGTCTTGTGGTTGTGATCGGGAGTGAGAGGCTTACGTGTGGGGGGGCGATGCTGGGTGCTGCACAGATTCAACGCTGGCTACGGCCCGAACGTCGTTTTCGGTCAAGTTTAGCACGCTCTTGTGGACGTGTACGACTGGAGCTCAGTTTGCGATTGGTGAGTTGCTTGCGGCTGTCCTTGTTGCGCTCCCCCCCCTTTTTTTTCGGGACACTTATTTTCCGGTGTGGTTGGATAGGCTGGTGGTATGCCCGTTATGCAGTTTTCTATCTCCCTCCGGGATGGCTGGGGCCTGCGACGTGGTGGTTGAGCTTGCCGTTTGCGCCAAGAGGTACGCCAGCTTGTACTTTGTGACCTGGCCAATTTGCTCATGCCCCGACTATCCAGGTTCGGTTAGCTGTGGAGTCTGGCAAATGGCATGCCAACGTGTCTTGAGGATATGCGAACGGCTAGTCAGGGACATATTTGGTGAGATGAATTCGGGTCGATACGACTCTCATCAAAGGCTCACCGTCGCCGATCCACCAGCGAAACACGACATACCCTCGATCCTCGTCGAAGAACCCATCTCGCCGTCCGAGGAACCTGTTTCGCGCGCATCGAAATCAGCTTCTCCACCTCCTACAACCGAACTCAAGACGACTAGCACGTCCACGCCTACGTCGTCTGACGAAAAGGCTACGACAGGCGCACGTGGTGGAGCTGGGTTGCGAGCTCGACTGGCGGCGCGGGAACAGGAGCGAGCGGGGATTAGGCCGTTGTCATAGATCTTTTTGAGAGAGGGAGCGTTAGAGACTCTTTTTCTGTTCCATTTTGCCCAAAAAAACAAAAGTGCGCCATTTCTCGCTTTGTGGTGTTGTATTGCTGGGATGTGTATGTATGTTGGTTGTGGCGCGTGGTTTAATCATCATTCAGTACCGCTGAGGATCATCGCAGTGCGTCATTCTCGGTTCCCTCGACGACGGCGGCCGTTAACCCTGGCTGTTCTCGAGGTCATGGGACCTAGTGTAGCCACGAGGACAGGCCTATGGCGCAATGGACTACACCGGTCCATCACTGGTTGGCCGGGCGAACAAGGCTAAGCGAGGGGGGACTGTCAACGCCGCAGCACTCGATCTGGAAGTAGCCACAGACGGGCTCATATGACCTGTTAACGAGGCGATCGGGCAGTGCGTCGTGCGACGTGTGTTCAAGCATGTTCCACAAGTTATATATTATCTTAGGAGCCCGGGACAAACACAATGCACTATTGCGACCAAGAGCTAATCTGAGGAGAACAGAGATGGAAACAAAACGAGCGTAGGTTGATGAGGAAAGGAGAAAAAGGAAAACGAGAAAAAGCAACGATTTGAGCTTGGTTAATTCTTTCGGTTCTTGATGTCCAAGAGCTCGACGTCAAACACGAGGGTCGCGTTGGGAGGGATCACAGGTGGATACCCGCGTGGACCTAAAAGGCCAGGAACGAAACACGGAAGCATGAGTATAGGAAATAGCGAGAACACACGTTTGAAATGTGTTGAACGCACCATATGCGTAGGCTGGGGGGAGGACGAGCTTGCGTCGCTCACCGATGCCCATTCTGTTTTTTTTTTGCAGAGGGTATGCGGAGTTAGCTAGGGCAGAGATCGAGTGGAGCGGTTCAGGAGACGCACCCTTGGAGCCCTTGGTCCCATCCGCGAATCACCTGGCCGTGGCCGAGCTTGAACTCGAACGGCGTCCCGCGTTCGCGCGACGAGTCGAACGTTGCGCCGTTGGCCTGAAACGTTCCGGTCTGCGACGGTCATTAGCCACGGGATGCGTCTGAATAAAGAGAGAGACAGCGGCACGCACATAATGCATACTGAGCACATCGCCGTCCTTGGTCTTGACGCTGTCGTCCTTGGGCGGGACGATCGTCTCGGACTGGATGGTCGACATTGTGTACGCGCGCGCGGCCATCGGCTGGGCTGCGCGCACCTGGCGGGCAGCGGCAAAAGGAGCGGCGCGGAGAGCAGTGCGGAAGAGCGACATGGCAGCAGCAACAGACGGTTGAGTGGTGGGCGAGAGCAAGTGGTAGACCACCAAGCACCGAAAACGCGGGGTAGTAAAGGGTCCTTGTTTGTGGCTGTGTCCATCAGGATCGCGCTCATCTGGGCCACCAAGCGTGTATGCTCGTTTCGGCAGTCTCAGACACCGGTGACAGCCTGGGCGTCCAACGAGTGAAATGCCACCGGATCATGAACACTCGATCTGAGCGCTATAGACAGGGGCTGCCTGTGCTACATGTATTCGGGCCTCTCACAGGCTCTGCTGGGCATGTGTCGCGCAGGACACTGCGTCCTCCGATCCTTTTAGCGAATAAAATTCGTGAATAGCGAGATGACAGAGATCCAAGGGGGGGTTGATCCCCATAGGCCTATACCGTTCGTGAAAGGATCGTCGCCGATCGACAAAAGAACCGCGAAAATTAGGTAAAAGGGACACCGCGAGACGGGCTCAAACCCAGGGAGCAGGCCAATTCCACTCTTTCTGATCAAGCACGACGTTTGCTACAACTTTTGATCATAGCTGAACAAAATTCTGCACAAACGGCGCATCGATCGGACTGTTTCTATGCGTTCGATGTCCATGGAAACGCCGCCCGAGGCACAGCAAGTTGAACGCCGATCGGGAAAAACGTTGGTGGGTACATTCCTCCTATACAGCAGCCATCCAAGCAAAGGCTCTTTGATCAAGGCCATGATGCTTGCTCACTATTAACACTACGCGAATTTTCATATCTAGGATCGACGGCAAACCTTGAAAAGTAGGTGCCTCCGAGAACCAGGTTTTTCATATAGGGCAGCGGAGCCGAGTCGAGGAGCAAAGTGTGGTGGAGTCATTGGACCACGTAGGCATAGCGTAGTTGCATTCTACCTTTGAGAAAAAGAACATGTGGCTTCGATAGCTTGAGCGGATGTCGGTTCGGAGGATGAAAGCCTGATGCTCAACGATAGGGGGTTTGATCCCGGGATGATCACCCGTAGAACACTCTCGAATCCTCGAGGGGAAAATCAATTAATAATTAATGTCTGAAGGTACTCCAGCACAATAGAGCCCGTGATAAAGGAACTCTTTGCATCGGGCATATCTCGTAGCGCAAGGTGTTCGATCCACAGGGCTAACCCCAAATCGACTCGAGCTTGGTGCTGCTCGCGTCCTAGCTAGCGTCGGCGTTCCAAAATTCAGTTCAAGACGGGTCACACATCAGATTGGCCGAGAAGAGAATTTGTAAACGATGGATCCCTCTAGCGACGCGAAACATTGTGCTAGGCGACCATCCCCACGTCACATAAGAACAGGATCATAGTCGCCTCTTTCGGATCGAAATTTAATCCATATTTGTCTCGCCCGACCAAATGAATCTCTGTTTTCCCGAAACGCCAGCAAACCTGCAATGATAGCCCTGCTTGTGCAGTGGATATCAAAGTAGACGGAATCAAGTTGACCGTTTGGTGGGAACAGGAACGTGCGGGTCCGTTTGCCCAAGGGATACAAGTATCAGCTGTCATCGTCGTCCGACCCGTCTGTTTCAAGCCATTCGAATTGGATGATATTAAAGTGCAAGGGAGCATATGCGAATGTACCAGCCAGCTTTCCGGAGAAAGCCAGTCTTGGTTGAGTTTATATCCGTTCGAGAGCAACATCGATGTGTGTCCATAGGTCCCTGTGCCCGTGCGCGACAGAACGCCGTCTCCTGCATATCGCGCTCAAAGTAACCGAGGTCGTGACAGAGCACCAACTCGGATTCGGGGTAGGACAGCAACTTCAAAACGCGGAGATTCGACCTAGCACTTCTTCAGGGAGCGAGCGGATGGGAGTAGCCTGGCTCCTTTGCGCTGTGTAACACGCGATGGGCATGTTGAAAAGTAGATTCGTCCATGTCGAGGGTCGAGAGATCCGAGTCGATTTCGGTGAAAACGTTTGATTTTCCTGATTATCAAGCAGAGATGTGGAAAACCACTCCCGGATATGTACTTCCTTGTCGGGCTAGATAGGCAGGCATGTGCGAACGCGAGACGCTGGAGGGCCTGGCTGGGGTTCGTCAGAGAACGCGAACATGCTGAATCGAGAACGACCAAAGTCTGCGGATAGATCAGGTTTGGTATTTTCAAATCCATCCATCAATACGCGTACCTTCATTATTGCGATCACCTCGTAGTTGACTCAAGATTGAAGCATATTTGTGCTCGCTGTTGAAGGTTTAGTGTGGTTGGGTAGCGCCGACCAGACCCAGATACGGTACAACTCAGCCAAATCGATCCGTGATCACGAGCGCCCTGGGCGCTCATGAACGATACCTATAGTTGCACTCACAAGCGACACAGTTGCTTGTGAATGCTTGTGGACGCGAGTAGATTGTTGCAACAAATACTTAAGTTTCCATTCGCAGGACGAAGGGCAGTTCCAAGCAGGGGTTTCACGGGTAAATAGTGTTGATACACGAGTCTGATTGCCTAAAATCCCGCCCGTCTCCAAGTCCGTATTACGCATTGGTTTCGGTTCCTCGTCGAGCCGGTTGGCGGAAAGGAACGAGCCCCGGCCCTTGAATCAGATGCACGAGGTCGAGTGCTTCATTGAGCATCCTTGCAGTTCAGAACAAACTCCACCCAACTACGGTTTCATGTTTTGCGTTGACTCGAATTGTTCAAGTTTTATTGATGCTGGGCCTGATGCATTCTTGATGCCCGTATATTCTGATTATTCCTGGCAATCCACCGTCTTTGGTTCTGGTGAGGCTCTTCACTACCACCGATTGCGCATGCGAGGCGTGAAAGGTACAAGCACGGACGGATACTGACATGACACTCGAATGCAGAAATGAACTCCTATGATCAGTTATTCGAACATAGAAAGCAGAATGCACATCACAGGCGGATGGCAAATGGACATACATCGGGTATTGATTCCTCCAGGATATGGTCGATGATGTGCGTACACGCAACCCGGACAATTCCTTAAGCCAAAAGGGTCCCTAAGCTTGAATCCGGTGCTATTGGCTCACAAGCGTCATAACGTCAGTCCAACACCGCACAAAGCCAAATTCTTGGGGGGACTTTTTTGCGCCAGACCCTGGATCGCCTTCATCCTTACTCGTAATCGATTGACGCAAGGACTCCACCTACGCCACAATACGCATCTGATAGATTAACGATACTGTCGGAATAGCACCTAAAGCTATTAATTGTGGCACGGAAACGAACTACTTGGACAAGTTTAGCAATGATACGATCTATGCAAATCCTATTCAGAACCCAGAAACAATGCATGGTAGAGCTCCAGGTGACCCGGGCTAGGCTATATGCTGGTCAAGCTTCCTGTGAACCCGTGAGTCAACCAGAGGCCCGAGGCGTCAGAGATTGTATTGTATTTCAAGTCCAACATTAGTACCGAATCTTGATTGAAAGCTAATAAGAGTTGATCAGATAACCCTGAATCTTGGTGAGTCCAGATGCAATTCGCCCCCTTGAAACTCAGTAGTCAATCCAGTATATCCCATTTGAGCCGCAAACGAAGTTTTCCAAGCAGTCCTCACTACAAGCGCAGATAAGGGCTGAGTGATCGCTGTACATCCACTATGTCCCGTTTTTTGGGAGTGCGTGTGGGCGCATTTTGAGATTATGGCTGTGTTTTTAATCAATGTCAGTGTTGTCAAAAGTTTGACAGGTGGAGCATGTCATAATGCTCTTTTGGCTGCGGAGCCTCGGTGCCGGCCACGATTCTGCCCGTCACATTTGCGCTCCTTTTGGTATAGCTGACCCTGAATCTACCCCACTCCTGTAAACCAGCATTTCGTAGGACTATAGAGGGATCATTTAGCCTGTTTTCAGAGATTTTGGGCTACCTGCATCGCCTTCAGTGTGTGGTACTTCAGGGCTGACCTAGAGGCCCAGCCGGGTTGGGTGGTGGCGCAAAGCACTTCGCAACCTCCTAGCGCTGAAAATTGTAGTTTTTCACGGCCAATATGATCAGCAAGTGAACCTGCGAGACTGAGCAAGCAGATGATTACACAAGAAAATCCTGAATGATGCAAATGACCTCCGACACCGTGCACATAGCCAGAGATGTGTAATTATTGCGACTCTTGATGAATGGAATGTTCACCCGGTCCGCTCAGAGGTTTCCGATCCAACAACGATGGGGAGAACGGTACTTCTGGAATGAGCGTAATTGCTCCACCGTATGGGCTTGCCATTTGCAGCAGCACCCTGCCACAGGTGGTTCAAAACAGCCACGAAATCGACCGCATTCAACAGTCGGATTGGGTCTTTCCGCGTGTCCTCTAATAATTCTCTCGCAAAATCACGGTGTTTCTCGGTGCGGGCACATGCACCAGCCTGGGAGACGTAACTTCAATATTGCTTTTTTTTGGGTGCGGACTGCTGGAATGACCGCTTACTACTAAATATTGGATGGGTAGGTATATGCTAACAAGCGGCGAGTTCCGCAAGAGTTTGCCCAGTTTGAAAACTTGCGTCACAGACGCTTGAACCCGCTCGTCGTCCGAAGTTACACCACACATGGCCTGGTGCATAATCCTGTGAGTCTAGCGAGGGCTCGACTGAAATGAAGATGATCACCATGTACAAGTAGATGAACACTGTGTGGCGCCAACTCTCTTGTACACCAAGTCTGGCGATCGTTTTCTGCGGTTCCTCTTCCGTCGTTGACCAAATCTTGGGGATCCAGGATCTGACCCGATGCTCGATTGCTCTCCAATCACAACTAGGCCAAGCTGGGTATTGTGCATGATAATATGCGTTGATCTCAACCAGAGCGTGTTGGAATTCGACTGGGCAGCCATGAATCCACTCGGTGGGGTGCAGTCCCATGGTGTTTGGCAAAATCGAAGTGTCATACTCGATCGCTTGAGGAGTCACATAAGCCAGCGAATACATGGAGTCTAGCAAGACAAAGTGGCTTAATTCGTATCGACCAGAAGTAAGAACTCGGGTTAGCGAAACAGAGGTGAAGATCCATGGATCAACCCAGTGAGAGGGATCCATAAATACGATTTGCAAAAACATAGGGGCTAGTGTGCGAATGCACTGATAGTTGTTCAAACCGCGCATGATTTTAAGCTTGAGGAAATTAAGCTAAGGTAGCGGCGTTAGCTATGATGTACCAATCACCGAACGATCTCGTACTTCTAATAAACCGATGAGGTAGCTCAGGTTTCCGGAGTCGAGGACTGGGTCGGGTTCCGACTCGAGCTTTTGTTCGACTCTTAGGATACACTTGGTGTAACCATCGAGATCCGACTGCCCAGCGCCGTCCATGATTGCCGAAAGAGTCTTCATGGCAAGGAACATGATGTGCCGCAATGCATCGGAGCCATGTAGCCTATTGGCAACAGCGGTACGGAATCGAATCATGTCCCAATCGTTTGTCCGGAAGTACGATTGGTGAGCAAGACGTTCATCTAGGCCAAATGTATCAACCGTATGCATAATAAATAGCAGGAATGCCTAGATTGCGAGATGATAAAATCCACTATATAACGCGTACCGTAAGGAACGGCAGTAAAGGCACGGGGGGATGGTAGTTGTACAAGTTGGTGCTCGCTTTGGCTACAAAATATGACAGAGTTCAGGGTTTTACGATCCCCCGGCTGCGCGGGGGTAGATTCAGTGGAAGCCGGTGTCCGGGAAGCTGTAAGAGCTGTGGCGTTGACGGATCCAGAGGACCAACAGCGGAAGCCAAAACTACAGAATGTGTACCAGAGGATTTTGAACCAAATGACTCTGCAGAGCGACCAGAGCCGTCGGTCCCAAGTGCCAGGTGCTATAATATCCGGGATTCAATGCGGACAGATAGAGTGCCTGTCGTCTCATCAGACGATTGCGCGCAAGTGGAATCATGGCTAGCTGGGTAAACGGTTGGTCTCTCGACTCGGAATACCCCCATGTGCCTCTCCAAGTCCAATTTTCGGCTGCTACGCCCATCGTCGTCGTATCCCAGACAATCAAATCCCCCAGCCTCGCACCGCTCGCAAACGGGCCGAGTCTTGTCACATTTTTTGGATCTGTAAAAATTCATGATCAGATTGAATGGCTGTAATATACGGAATACCGTGACCCACCTTCGCCTACAGGTTAGACAACTGAGGCTCACAGGTCCGAAACGAAGAGGCTTTCGCTTTGTAGACATGTTGGGCTAATCAGCGGATGTTGCATCCAGAAAAAAGGGTTTCTTATTCCTGTTGTAGAGGTTTCACCTTTAATCGATTGGAAAGGGAGAGGAGTGCTCGGTGATGATAGCAGTGGCTGTCGGCGGGGAATTGATGCCGAAAAGACTGATGACTAATCACTCTCCATATGATTGATTCAGGTATACAGCATATGCGTCTGATCCGCGAGTCGACATTTTTCTATGATAGACACAGGATCGCGTTGGGAACTCTGAGTTACTCACCAGGTGCATAGAAAATGCACACATTGTTGACTTACGTTCAAGAGCGAAAATGGATCGTCGGGTCGCAGTAAACCTCTCAAGCGATCTAAATGTCGGAGACATGCCGTACTCGTGATCTATAACGTTTAAAACTGCAATTCATTGACATCCGCTACGAATTCAACCTTTTAGCTCGACTCAAGCCAATCCAGCCTTGCGCGCCTTGACCCACATCCCACCCTATCCCGGCACTCAGCCCATCTCAAACCAAGTAGACCACCTCGACTCACCTTGGAATACAACGTAATCGCATTCTTTGGCCAAATCTTTTCGATCCTTTGACGGCCCGATGCATGAGCCCACTCGGCGGGGGGCAAACTCCCGTTGGGCGCAGCATCCATACTCAGATCCAACTTGTCAAACCGCTGCAACAGCCTCGTGAGGACAAACGACGCTTCGTTGAGTGCGAATTGTTGGCCTAGACACTATCCACCCCAACACCAAGCCATCGTCAGCTACGACTCGCAAACACAGACACCCTACGAAACGACAAGCGAGCAAGGGTGCGACGTACGATCCTCGGACCGGCGTTGAACGGTACGAACCGCATCGGGTCGGCCACAAACGTCTTGAGTCGGTCGTCTAGCCACCGATCGGGGTCGAATTCGTCTGCGTCGGGTCCCCAGAGGTCTGTGCGGCGTTGCATGTGGAGCAGGACGTAGACGATCTGAGCACCTGGACCGGGGACGTAGAGACGTCCTTCCGAGGTAGGGACGACGGTTGGCTTGAATGCTGCGCGTTGGTTGATGGGGACTGGGGGGAAGAGGCGGAGTGTTTCGTTTAGGACGGCGCGCACTGAATTGGGAGGGGGGTTAGAGGCAAAATGATGTTTAGGGGAAAGGAGAAGACATACTGTATTTCATGGATTTGATCTGTTCATATGTCGGGGCTGCACTCGGTCCGACGTACTCTAATATCTCTGTGCGCAATCTCTCCATCACATTCGGGTGTTGGGTCAAGAGATACGTCGCAAACGTGAGTAGGGCTGCAGTCTATCCCCCAAAGCATAATCAAAATCGAGTGAGATGGATTGATCAAGTGGCTACCCACTGTATCACGAGCCGCCAAGAGAATATTGATCAATTCGTCGGCAATCAACGTTCGGTCTAGGGGGCGTAAGCCAGGAGGAATCCATCAACTCAAAGAGCCCACCGTTCGTGCTAGATACCAAATCATCCAAAAACGTATCTCCAGCCGGAGTTTTTTGATCTCCACCATTCTCGATAAACTTTTTCCGTCTTTCAAACGCAGACTCCAACAGCGGCTAAACATCAAGGTATTCATCTCGGTCCTAAGGCTTAAAAAAGATAAAACTCACCTCGATCCATCGATCTACGGTTCTCCTATACTCCTTGACTTTATCCTTTTTCATTTCCAAAAGCGGCCAAACATATGGGCCCATTCGACCGCGAAGCGGCATGAGCACTTGCACCTCGTCGAAAGCGGTCACGAAATCTCCATAGTTCGTCGCAAAAGGCAACGTCCCACGCGGGCCAATCTCAGCGTGACCAGCGACGGGGAGCGGGGCATCCAGAGAATTAATATCAGACGAGGAAAACAGGAATTCGCCGGCTGCGTCCATGGTCAGACGTGCCTAGTTTGAGAATGAGCTCCTTTGCGTTGATACATGTTTGAGAGGGGACGCACGAATAAATCTTGAATATCGATCGCGGCATCTTGATCGGCATGCTCGGCTATTCGGACGAGCAGTTTTTGCGTGTACCGGTCGTATAGATCAAAGTCGGAGATTCGTTCCCGTGCGAAAAAGGGGCGGGTCATGCCTCGATGCTGTGTGATAAAAGTTGGGCGGACGTGGAGCCAAAGGCCGATACGAACCACCGAGTATACATAATAAGTGACCCACAGAATCATATTGACGAGCTTGAGCTTACGAATTTCCAGAGCTCGCCGTCTCGGTTGAAGATTCCGTCGCCAAGAAAGCTGTAGGGCGCGAATCAGGGGGGCACACTGGGCGTCAAAGGGACAATGGGTGCGGACCTTTCCAGGACTTCCTGTTGTCTCTCGCCCTTGCCAAACTGCGTAAATCCGGTCGCCAAGACATATTTGAGGAACTCGTGGTCGAGTGTCACAATCTGAACGAGGTTCGATGGATTAGGCGAGGAGGATAGTGTCGAGCAAACGTACAACGTCGTCCCAGAGAATACGTAAATTGAATGTCAGCCCGTATTCTTTTGCCAGTTCGACATGGCTAGTCGCCAAGTCTCAATGATTTTGCGTGCAATAGAAAGCAGGGAACATACTCTCTCCGACATATCCGTTGTGGTATGCAGTAACGAGCCTGAGTCTTTGAGTTTGAACCAGATCCACTCCAGCCTCGCCAGACCCACCTCATCAGAATCCACGTTCCCTGGCCATTTTCCCTTGACCCAAGGAACAGTCCTGGCGCCCAGCCTTTTGGCCTCTCGTGCCATTTTCGCATTGTACATCACATTTCGCGCCGACCAGAACGCAGGGACGGCGAGGACATAGAGTCCGACGAGGACGAGCTTGGAGTGTAGGAGGGCGAGGGCCGGGGACGAGGGGTCGAGCGCTGTGTGGGCCAGGCGCAGGACAGGGGTGAGGGCGAGGGCGGGATAGCCGAGGAAGCGGGCGAGATGGCGGAACCAGGCGAGTCGGTGGTTGTGCCCCATCGTCGTTGCGCAGGCCGTGTCCGTGCCCAGAGCCTTATATCCATAGGGGCTCTTCTCTCCGCATCCCACACGGGCTCGTGAAATCCGTCCATCACTCGCGACCGATATGGTTGGTCGCCGCGTCCGGTTATCACCTAGCCGCCTAGTGGCTGTCCGGCACGTGTCAGCCACCATGTGGCTAACGTGAACACGCTGGCCGACTGCTGAGGCTTCAGTCCATCGCTCGGGTGGCATTGCACAAATGGGAATATGCTCATCAAGAAAGAGCCAAGACCTTATTCAATTATAGATCCCCACAAACTGCGTACAACTATCCCTGTGGCCATGCAAGGATCAAGACTAGTAACCCAAATACGATCGCTCCATTCAGCCTAAAACCTGCTCGGAGATTCGAGCCACTGTTCATCTCGTCTTCCCACACGAATTCAATCAGCCCCCCCCCCCCCGAGGCTGACCAGACGATGTTTTATGACCCCCTAGATCCTACCCCTGAGCATTAAGGGCATGGAACTTGATTATGACATTTTGTGAGAGAGCCCATCAAAGAAGAACTGTGGACACGCAACCGACAGGAGGGTCGGACAGCACACGTGACCCCTTGATCGCCAGCAGAGACCCACGACGAGGCCTGGGTCTGCGCGCTCGTGTTCCTCTCACAGTCTGTCGCTCACCCAGACTTGGACTTTAAGCGTGAAGAGTTTACCTCTGGGCTTACACAATAGAGTCTAGTGCCGCGGAGTGTGCTTGTGGGGGCGATCGCCCCGGCCGATGTCTGGGCGAGCTGGTCATTACGTCGTTGCCCGTTCAATCCTTCCTCCCGAAATACCTTGCCCTGCTGATTTGTTGCACTTATGGCTTAGCATATACTGTCGAATAGCTGATCCGGAGCGAACATATGGTGTGTCCGTTTCGTGATGCGCAAGATGCGTCTGGCTTGAACAACACCCTTGCACATGATGGGCTAAACTCGGCGAAATTGGAATTCCAGCAATAATAGAAGAGTACAGTATGTCAGTATCTTTGATCCCATTTCAAATTGAACAGCCTTCGGGGATGCTGGACAGACATCTTGATCTCCTTGCTTATAAGAGCTGGCACTAAAACAGAGGCCGAACACAGAGGTCCTCACGACCGATTCCATCCCAGCAAACCCCACGAAAGGCACCTGGCTTTGTGATAGCCATGGAAGATGTGAAAAAGTACGTTATTGCCTAGTTATCAAAGCACACACCCCTGCGACGCAAGTTATTCTAACGCAAGTTAATATAGCCAGAGTGCGGTCGATCAAAATAACAATCAGGATTCAAACCCCGATATATCAAATACGAGTAAGGTCTTTTTAGAGATACAGCGATTGCAACTCTGCATCTCAAAGCCTTTTAGCCCAACCAGGCGTTTCCCATGGCAATGTTACAGACTTTGATAACGCGCTAGATGACTATATCAACGGATTAAAGGCCTACCTTGATGGTCTAGAATCTGGGGTAGTGGAGGGTGTCCCCGATCCCGCCAGGTATGCCCAACTTAGTTTCCTGAACTACATACGACTCTGGTTTACTTATTGGCTCGCAATCGGAAGCCCGTTGAAATTTCTGCGCATACTTTTAACCTCCATCAACGACCTAAAATTGCAAGGCGAATCGCATGGGGATGTGGATGGATTAGAAGAGTCACTCGAGTTTCAAGATCAGAGTTTATCATCAATCAATGCGGGAGTCACGCCAACGCTTGAGCTACCCGTGGGGTAGGAGATTTGCTAAACTTTCGGTTCGAGCGACTAGGAAATCTAGCAGACATTGGCGACGGTATCAAATACGCGACACGAGCATTGGCACTGAGTTCGAACGACAACACCCAGACGCCTAGCTGTTTGAATAGTCTTGGTGTGTGGCGCAAACGTCGGTTCGAGCGGTTGGGAGAACTTGAAGATTTGGACAACGCCATCGAATGCCTTTCGAAATTGCTCGAGCTTACTCCCGAGCACCACCCAGACCGAGCAGCCTGTTTGATCAATCTGGGGAACTCGTGGCAGATTAGGTTTAAACAACTTGGGGACATCATAGACTTGGACAAGGCGATCGAGTGTCATAGTCGTCTCTCAGCCTCATTCCAGACGGGCATCCACATAAAGCTGGTTGTCTGAGTAATCTAGGAAACTCTTGGAGAATTCGGTTCGAGCGGCTCGGGCGCGTCATAGATATCGACAAGGCTATCGAAAGCCATGCGCTGGCGGTCGATCTCACTCCTGATCGGCATCCACATAAACCAGGTCGCCTCAGCAACCTTGGAAACGCGTTCCAGAGCCGATTTGGGCGTCTTGGCATCGAATCGGACTTGGACAAAGCAATCGAATTCCATACCATATCCGCCGAGCTCACTCCAATTGGCATCCGCACAAGTCGGCGTGCATAACCAATCTCGGAAACTCGTTGCGGGGTCGGTTCGGCGACTGGGAAACATTGAAGACATCGACAAAGCAATCGAATATCATGCGTTGTCGGTCGAGATCACCCCCGAGGGTCATCCAGAGCGGCCAAACTGTTTGCAAAACCTCGCCAAGTCGTGGCAGAGTCGATTCGAGCGGCTCGGTGGCGTCGCGGATATCGACAAGGCGATTGAATGCTATTCAAAATCACTCGATCTCGTTCCCGAGGGTCACGCGATCAGGCCAGGTCTTCTATACGGCATTGGCAGCCTAAGGATCACTCGATATGAGCACTTTCAGGAGGCCTCAGACCTCGAATCTGCTTTCGCATTCTTCGAGAAGAGCGCTCTGCTTCCAGTCGTTGATCCTCGAATCCAATTCGTCTCTGCATTGAACTGGGCTCGCTGTTCACATCTATTTGACGTGTCTCCTCTTCAAGCGTACCAAACGGCATTTGGCTTATTTCCGCATCTTGTTTGGCTAGGGCATACTGTTCAAGAGCGGTATCAGATAATTGCCAGCACAAGCAAATTGGCCGGAAGCCTTGCTTCAGAAGCAGCAGCCTGGGCTATCTCAGTCGAATCCTATGACACTGCTCTCGAGTGGCTGGAGCAGGGGCGCTCGATCGTGTGGAGCCAAATACTACAACTTCGTAAACCGTTGGACGACCTTGATCTCGCGGACCCGGAGCTAGCCAATCGCTTAAGCTCACGGCCTCTCAACTTGATGCCGCCAGCTCGTACTCGGGTGGAATGTCTCAGATAGATTTAGAGTCGCAGGCTCAGTATCATCACTCCTTGGCAGACCTCTGGGATAAGCTGCTTCCGAAGATTCGTCAGCTTCCTGGCTTTGAAGGCTATATGCTACCTATGAAGTCGTCCGACATCAAGAAAGCCGCTACTGACGGACCGGTTGTCATTATTAACGCTGCTGAAAAACGCTGCGACGCTCTAGTGATCTTACCGCAGCGTGAAGATCTCCTTCATGTCCCGCTCAAGGGGGTGACGCAAGAGAGGCTCGTCGCGCTCCGCACGCAAACTATGATGTCAGTCGGTCACCGCGGACACAGGGGCGAGGAGACTCGGGGGTTTAAACGGAAAATCGACGCCAATGACCCAAAAAAGAAGCTTCGACCGCTCGTAGAGCTATGGTCGGATATAGTTGGACCGATAGTCAGTTTGCTCGGCGGTCAGGTATGCATGCCCATCGCTATTTTTTGATGAGATTGATAAATTGTCGCAATACTATAGCGTGGTACTCCCGTCGAAGAACTGCCTCACGTCACCTGGTGTACCACTGGACTGTTGTCGTTCCTTCCGCTTCATGCTGCTGGTCCCTACGACGGTGTATCTCCGAACGCATTCGATCTTATCGTTTCCTCGTACACCCCAACCCTCGGAGCTTTGCTGCTCAGAAGCACTCAGGCCACTTCAGTACAAAGCGGAGTACTCGCGGTTGGCCAGGCAAATTCTTCAGAGCTCTCCCCACTACCAAAGACCGTAGACGAACTGGCCATCATCCAAAAGTATTGCCATGCAACTGGATTCCGCCAACTAGACGGAGGAGACGCGACAGTTTCGAGTGTGCTGAACGCTATGGAACATTATGGCTCGGTCCATTTTGCATGCCATGCCGTTCAAGACCTCAAGAACCCAAGTCACAGCGCCTTCTATTTGCACGACGGTAAACTCACTCTAGAAGAAATCAGCAAACGCGCGTTTACGAACAAGGTGCTTGCTTTCCTATCTGCATGCCAAACGGCTACAGGCGACGAGGAATTACCCGATGAGGCGATGCACCTGGCAGCAGGGATGCTTATGGCTGGGTACCCGAGCGTGATCGCGACGATTTGGTCGATTATGGATAAAGACGCGCCAGAGATAGCAGACGCAGTGTATTCAGCGCTCGTACAGGATGGAAATCCCTGTCATAAAAATATCGCGAAAATACTTCATGTAGCTGTGGGGAGGCTGCGTGAAAAGGTAGGGGTAGAGTCGATTGAGTGCTGGGCACCATTCGTTCATATTGGCCTGTGATTCAACGCTAGAAATTTGCGTATTCTGTTATTGTGTTAGCTATGGCGGTTAGGCTTTTCTCGTACATAGGGTCATTTAATAGCGTTGCTGCTCGGTATCGATTATGAACCACGGATCGATCGCTAGGTTCAGTTTATTTGACATCTGAGTAACAATGCTGGGTTTATGTCGACCGCTATATAAATCCATGTATGCGCGGCCGAATGCATTGGATGTTTCGTCGCTTGTGGTATCGGTCCATCTGAATTCAGAAAAACAGGGACTCATTTCGCGTAGTGCTTTCGGGAAGCCACCCAATATACTTGTTTTGAAACACATAAATGGGCCTTTTTATGGCCATCGCTCCAATGCAATCTAGTTCTTTTCTATCAATATTCAGATAGTTGATGTGGGGCACGATTCAATCCGTTTTTCTTTTGTGGAGCCTCGGTACCGTGACCGATTGCTGGGTCTCTTGTGGGATATCTAGCCCTGATTTTGCACCTCTCTCAAAAAACAGTAATTTACACACCCGCAGAGAGTGATTCAAGCTACATAAATTATTGATTCATTCGTTGATCCGAAACAATGATCATGATTTGAATAATTGGTCATCTCGCCTTCGCCCCCAGACTCTTGCCACTATAAACGCCTCCTGTGGCAGATTTGACTGGATTCTGTAACCTATTAGATCCCACCCTTGAAGGTTATGTATATCGCGATTGAGGATCTGCTTTGTGGCATGAAATATTTGCCCCGCTTGGACAATATCCTTGACATTGTGATATTCATTCATGCGCTTGGAGTGAAGCAAGCATGCGGATATTTGATCTTCTTCGATAGGAATAACAGACTCGGGCAATACGTCTGAAGGGCCCTGATCGACTTTGTTCCAGTCGAACTAGAGCGATTTAGTCTCGAAACGTGAGAGCGTAACTTGAAGTCTGACGTACGTTGTTCCAGTGGATTAGTACATAGCGGCAGGTTGTATTTGACCTCCTTGGGTTCACTTTAACCTGCTAATAAATGTGCTGGAGTGGTTAGTGGCAGGTAAGCTTACAGGATTGAGCTCTTACCTTTGGTGGTGCCGTTACTTCGTTACTCATTCCCGCGAGGTCAACTAATAATGCAGAATACAGTTCCAGCTGATGCGACAAGTCAAGCTTATATCCAGAGGCCATAAACTAGCGGTGAAGGGGAAAGGTGTTTAGATCAAGGCTTCGCAGCCCAAGAGAAGCGGACACGTATATATGCATGGCAGGCCAATCAAGCACGCGGCCGCAGGAAAGAAGACCGCTATAAGTCGGCCCAAGTCCAAGCATCAACCTTGATCCTGCCAGTGCTCTAAAGAGACCTTATTAGGTATCAGCCCCTAGACTAAGCAGATTCAGTGAGAATATTTTCAATCCATAGAGTGTGAGAAACATCAATCCCGGAGGGTGCTGGTTTTCAGCGATCTGACGACTCAGCCGGTCTGCTCCGATCATTCGAATCGCGATTTGCCCTCTCCTCAGCCATGTACCGTGACCGCGCGGCCTTCGGACCCATTGGCGCTAACACCCGAAATCGTGAATATCCAGTGAATCCTTCCCATATGCAGGGCCTCTCGGACATTATAGTGATTCATGCTCGTCCAGTGTCCAAATCACGTGCCTTTACGACTGTGCGTAAGCACCTCAGAGTTTTAGCAGTGCTGGTCCACCCACAAGACCCTACTAGCGCCAGTACCCCTTGCTCTTCTATCTCTAGCAGGCGCTCCATGGCTTACTTAGGTCCGTTATGCGACAAATTTTTGACTATGCCATTTGTAAAATGGATGCAAATGAAGGCTCTGTTTAAACGAATTTCAAGGATCAGAAGGCACATAGATCGCTTGCTTCATTTAGGTACAGTATAACCATGAAACGGCCAGTATGTCACAATTCATAGAGAGAGGCAATCATCCCGTGGGAAATTATAATCCAATTACTAAAAGTTCACACAATTAATCGCCGTTAACGGAACAGTTGATCCTCAGGTCCTTTCCCCCAGATTCTCACGACCATCAGTGCTTTCGGAGGCCTTGTATTTCTTATGCGACACCCAATCAAATCCCAGCCTCCAAGGTTAATTATGTGCTTATCGAGGGCATATTTGGCAAGGGCCACAAACTTTCCGGCGCCAGCAATGTCCTCGACATCCTCGTAATCTGAGAGGCGTCGGGTTTTATGAAGACAGGCAGAAATTTGAGATTCTTGGATGGGAACCAACGAACGAAGCGGCACATCAAAATGGCCTTCCTCGAATTTAAGCCAATCAATCTGGTAGGGTTTAGTAGGGAATGGCGTAAAATCGGTTGTGCGTCTTACGTCTGTTACCTGGATTAACACCAAGCGTGAGGAAGCAATTGGTACACTTGAAATACCCTCCTTAAACTCCTAATAATCACACTGTGTTCAGATTCACGAGAGGAGAAGTGTATTTTACTATACCTCGTAAGGCGGCGCATTTTCTTCAAAGTTCGCGCTCGGGATAGGTTTCGATTGAAGCCACCGTCGAACCCGTTGCATCTCGCGATACAATGGCCGACGCCGGGTAACCAGAGACAAACCAGGTGGGACGGTTGGATCTATACACCACTCAGCGGGATCAGATGGTCGGATGATTGCGAACGGCACGGCCCGATAGGCAAAGCCAGAAGAGGAAAATAAGTCCTCGTGGTCTGATCAAATACGGCTAGAGCCAAACAGCCTCCACGTTCCGGCGGTCCTGCTGTGCAAAAACGATACATGATTTCAAACCCAGGCTGAAGATGTAATTATATAATGGATACGAAAACCCCAAGAGATACACACTATCTTGAGCGTTACCCCTCGCAAAGTACGTATCACGTCGCTTTATTTGACCAATGCTACTTCTGCTCAACAGAGAATGTATTTTAAATTCTCTATTTCTAAACATACTATGAACCCCATCTCACCCAATCCCCGGAAATCTAGCTAGCATATACTAGCTCTACAGGTCTAAGTATGCTTCTGATGACTCAATAGATCCGAAGTAGCACGGGCTACCGGTGCTATCAGCAGCTGGTTAGCGCTCAGCAGCATATTTGGACGGTGGGGCGTTATCACTTGCAAATTAGATTTTCGGGGATTGGCTGAAAGCTTCTTTGCCCCCTTTTATAAAGGCAAATTCAACGGGTCCAGTCGTGCGCTATAGTGAATGTCATGAAAAACACTCTGACGCCAGCAACATCACATACAGCAATAACGCTTTCATGAAAAGCCCCTCTAGCGTGTCTTAACAAGAGCTCATGCCAAAATTCTCGTTCTATAGTGCAGTATATGCCGCATGATCTTGCGACATTTCCGGAGGTTATTTGCGCATGAAACCATGATATACGGCGTGTCGGATTCGGTGAGACGTCGGGCCTCGATATCATCCGAATACTGTGCGCGTCTCACATGCGACTCCGCCGGAGCATATCTCGACTGGTGCTTCTATGCGCCGACCCGGATGCCCCAATACCTGACCAAATCGCTGCAGGGATACGAAGCACGTTCGCAAATCGATGCTCATCCGCTACCCCGGAACAAGCGGGTTCCTTTTTGATCAGCCAAAGAAGGGCTATATAAAAGCCAGGTACGAGGCCCATCGTTCGCCTCCACACCCCTACTGCACCCTCGAGTGAACTCGCGAGGTCCGCCTCTACCAGATCCAAGCTAATTTTACATTTACTGGACTACATGCCATTCTGATGTGTATTATCGCATCCTCATGGATTTCCCGTTGTCCCCGAACCATGATGCCACCTTGAACCCTCTGCTATCGGCTTTCTTTAAAGTGGTAAAAATGTTCAAGCTGCATGGGCCACTCTTTAGGATGTTGTTTGAAATATGTCTAAAGACGGAACTGAGGCGTTCTAAAGTTGGTGGTTGACTTCAAATTCAATCTTGTTTGCTTCACCTCAGTTAATGGGCTGGATCTGGGACCAGTTCGACGTTCGACGTATCTAGCGAGGTACAAAGTTCATCGGACAATTCTATAGTTCTGCTTATCACAGCTTCAGCCGAGATTTCGGGTCGCAGCTTTTCTCCTCAGCCTGGGTACAACTGCGGGTCTTGCTACCTTCCTTCCTTATCATCCGCTCCCGGCTTGAACCCCCACCATATCCAATATTTCCCCAAACTCCTAATACCTTGCTCATTGGCCTTATTCAAGTCCTCGATACACGCTGCGCTGAGCTTTTTCGCCTCTTCCTCTCCGAGACCATCTGCGGCTAGCATTCCCTCTAGTTGACGCCAAGCAAGTTGCCACATGCGGCTGAGCAAGCCCCCAACCTGTCCAACTCCAGGGTCGGGATGCCATGACCCGGCCGGCATCAATACTACTTGAGAGTTTATGGGATGGATACCCGAAGATGCTTTCGTTACTCTGTTGACAGGAATTCTCCCCATCAGAACATCAGTTGGGCCGTTCTCTAAAAAGGAAGAACCGAGACTCACTGATATTTTTCGCCGACACGTTTCCACCATACACTCTCAGGTCTCATCCACTCTCCGACTCGGTAAATCGCATCGAGATCAATCCCTTGATTTGTGATGCCCGTTCGTATCAAGCTAATTCCTCGTGATAGGTTGGGGAGGGATTGGGAGATGGGTGTATTGAAAGGAGGTCTGTCAACTTCATAGAGACGGCTATCGACCTCGCAGATCGAAATTAGGCCTCCTGGTCGAAGGACACGCTGCAGGTCGAAGAGGAGGCGATCATATTCTTTGACCTGTGAAGTATAATTATTATTTACAACATTCGACTCGACAAATATCGCACATACTGCTAGCTGCACATGTCGGCACGATACGTAGTCGAAAGTATTGTCGTCCTCGGCCACACCAGCGTAGAGGTCGTAGATTTCGAATGCAATATTTGGCCGTGGTGCATGTGTCGTGATTGGTGCAATGTCCACTGATGTTATGTCGCAGTGTGGAAACTCGGTGGCCATCTCTTGCGCCCTGCGGTGAGATGGAGTAGTGTGGCACAGCGGAGGAAAGGGTCCAGGTAGATATTGGAGAGCCGTGGGGCAGCGGGATAGGGCAACGAAGGTGTTTCAAGTTGCGACAATGGTAAATGCCAAATGTGACAATTGCGAGGTGCATGAGTTAATTGAGCATAGCACCCAATCAAACGGCCCGCTCACCAAGCTCCATCACATGTCCTGATATCAAGGATCCTTGGTCTTCTGCCGTCTGCTCGAGGTCGCAGCACATGAGGAACTGGTCCGACATAGTTCCCGTGGAGAAGTGCTTTGAGTGCGACATGTTGCATCTCGTGTCTTCTGTTTTCGATTTCATCGGCTGGATATGTGAAAGGTAGATTTTCATCCACGGGGTACATTCGCCCATAGGCTCGACGAAAATACTCTGCCATAGCTCTAGTTGAAATTGTGAAAGAGAGTTACGAGACACTTACCTCCGATTTCGTCCGAGGCAATGGTGCTGGAAGTGCGCCGAGTACTTGCGCTCGATATGGTGTCCATGTCCGAATCGGTATACGCCCCGTAATAGTCCATCTCGTCGTCATCGTCTACGCCGGGTGTGACGAGATATACCATGTCCTCTGTTTCTTCATCATAGTACGGACGAGCCATTGCGAGCGACAGCCAGGAAATGAGGGCCACGACATTTTAACCCGTCGGGTCACGAGGAGGTGTGTGCATAACAGACGTGGGAACGCATTCAAGCTGGCCAAGCTTGGCGCCAACAAGGGTCATACTTGATCTGTGGGTTTGCTCGCCACTGCACCCTGGCGAGGTGCTTCTATGGGACAGTACGTAAGTTCGAGCTTTGTGAACACAAATCACTTCTCCCCGAGATTGGGCATCACATCAACATCGACCCTCGGTTCTCGATAATGGTATCCAACTTGCTGGCGGGTTTCAAACACGTGTTGTTAGGGGGGTTTCGTTCCACGCATAATCCAGAGCGCGTCAGCAAAGCACAGATGGGGTCAGATTTTGAGCTGAATGGATTAGCGCTCTCGAGTATGAATTTGGATTTCAATCAAATATTCAATTCAGTACGACAGTGATCCTCTGTTCGAATTGAGAAGAATACTTGGGGCTCAACTTGCATGCCGTGGCTTTTTTGATTTGCGCTATTCACCGAAACGAGCTATGGTATGACAACTATCTTTTTGTATTGCATATTCAATCTGCCCATGCCCGAAAACCATTGCGAACACATGCCACCACATACCGAAATGTCCAGACTAGGCGAGTGGGAATCATGAGGCGAAAAATTCAAGCAAGGATATCAAGGATTCTTAAGCTTAGGTGGATTACCTTCCACCTATCTATAAAGAGTAAATCGCTGCGTAGAAGACATATAAAATGGGCTTATGTTTGAGTTGACTGAATCAGAAGACTATTCTAACCGCACCCATTCACTATGGATTTTATTTTTACATTATCGTTTGATTCCAGAGGAGATGGCAGCTGAACATTATACAATGGAAGATACAACCACACCGGAACTACCAATTCTTAACTCGGTTGAGGAAAAGCCTGTCCGTAGGCTTCTTGCCCCATAGCTCAACAACTAGGGTTATGGACACCGTCCTTGCCTCATGATTGTGCTCAAGCGCCCATCCAATCAAATCCCAGCCCTCCAAACTGTATATCTCAACTTCTAGTACCCTTCGTGCGAGATCATGATACCTCACGGCGTCGATGAGCTGAAACTTGCTGTCCATCTCTGCTACCCTTTTAACGCCCGAGAGGCAGATTGGTACTTGCTCTTTTTCGATTGGGAGAACACAGCCAAGGCTGGGCTTAATGGATCCCAAACCGGCGTCCCTTGATACCTGCTGTATTTTAGAGATTATTTGCCTCGAATTTACAAGATATCTTACGTTTTCCAGGTAAATCATCAGGAACCTGCCTGCACCCGAACGTGAGGGGCAACTAGGGGGGGAAGGCTGTTCGCTAACATCAGGAAAACGAGCCGCGTCTAATTAGCTCTAAACAGCGCGTTGAGCTGGTCGAGGGCCCCGAAATGAAACCTGCAATCGTTAGCGCTCTTGAGAGCTCATAAGAGCTCGACCGGCACGGGGTAGAATCGGACTCCGATGTCAGTTAGTTGGCAATTGAGTGATATCGGCTTACCCTGGCAGATAACGCCAACAGTGGTCATAAATGGAACATTTTATAGATACAGTTCATACATGCGTGATATCGCAGCCTCGCCTATCGGCAGATTAATCATGGCTGTGCATGCCTCCACATGCCACACCTATTGCACTTGTTCGCTAGAGTGGGGCTGACTTGATCTGTTGGCCTGAACATAGCCATTCCGCCCATGTGAAGTCACCCACGAAGGGGGTAGCAATGTTTACTTAGTCGCCCATCATGCACACGGGGGTAGTTTTGCTTTGCGCATCTACTGGCATTAAAACCATTCAAAACGCCCCGCTAGTTCCAGATATTGATGAATGATGCAAATAACTTTATTCACTGCCACAAAGTCACTAGCCAATAGGAGACTTCGACACGCATATATGGACATCACTCAATTTCCAACTAACTGACATCGGAGTCCGATTCTACCCCGTGCTCTTATGAGCTCTCAAGAACGCTAACGATTGCAGGTTTCATTTCGGGGCCCTCGACCAGCTCAACGCGCTGTTTAGAGCTAATTAGACGCGGCTCGTTTTCCTGATGAATGAGTCAGTATAAAATCGCGGGTAATTCGGTACGTGCTCGGGCGCTGACCTCTTCCCAGTCACTCATAGTTCTCGAATATGGAGTTGTGATAGTAGTGGTGGTGGTCGAGTTGAACGGTACGTTCGGAGAATTGATCCGTGACCGAGCCTGTGTCTTCGATTAGACGCCCTCAGGAATAAGTTACGGATGCTCTCATCAAAAGACACATTTGCGGTAATTGGAAGTTGAAGGAGCCCAAGTTTGTTATCGCGATATATCAAGGTTGTCTGGCACTCTATCCGGGAGGGTGAGCGACGCAGATTTTCACTCTCTACGTCTACTATGACAGGAGAAATGTAGTCTGACAAAACGAATTGGCCTGCACATTTTCACCCGCATGTATCGTGCCGAGGTTAAGAATTCTCCTCGTCAATGTCGGTTTCGCTTGATTATCACTCTTGTGATTGGTTCGTGATGCGAAATTCCACCGAGGGTATCCAACAATCATTCAAAGACGCCACATACAGGTATACCGTAGATACGGCGCACCCGAATTTCTTGAAGGATTCGACGTGATTTCATTAAAAAAGCTAGAAAAATCTAATATTCATCTGATGTATAGAACTCGCAGTGAATTTTTGCATGTAAAATCCCGAAGGAAAAGCCGTTTCCCTGATTGGAGGCTCGTGTTTTTGGATGCACTAGGATGTGTTTCTGATGAATTGTAATAGTTTCGTTCAATCTTTCGATGTCTTGGATGAGCGGGCACACTATTCTGAGGAACTTCGAGTAATGCACTGGGTCTGGCCATGACCGACTGGGACGTAGTCGAATATGCCGGGTGCATCATATACCCCTGTGTTGCATCCCCGAATCCACCATGCGATCGTATCTTGTCAAGATGCGGATGTCCTCATGCGACGTTTCAGGAAACACCTCTAGATTTTTTCATTCCATCACCACAGTGGATGTGGAAACGAGTGGCAAAGTAACGATCTTTATTTACGGGTAGCTAGCAACTCTTCGATGCCGGAGGTCACGTGCACCACAGCCGATGCTGCCCATAAACTCGGGAATCTCGGCCTCGGGGAGGGCTCGGGCTTCTCTCGGGCTTGCACGCGTCGCGAGTCTAGTATCCCGCAAGTCTATTTAATGCTTGTGCATAAAGAACATGCGCAAGTCAGTAAACGGACCACCACGATGAACTACCAGTTGGACCAGGGGGATAGCAATGAGCGGTATCGGAGGCATTGGTATGGTCTGCCTATCTTGTTCTGCCAGCCTTTTATTTACCTTCTCACAGGTATCAGCTCTGGATACCAGCATCCCGTCCACCCCCGCCTCCTTCCTCGCTCGACGATGCTTCACTCACCCCTCTTGCCGCTGCTTCGTTCGTATCCGTCTTAACCTACGCATGGCTGACTCCGATGATGACGCTTGGGTACCAGCGTGCACTCCAGGCACCTGACTTGTGGAGAGTAAGGCCTGAGGAGGAGGCAGCGCCACTGAGCAAAGCGCTAGACGATGCATGGGAGTGCAGGGTAGAAAGGGCGAAGAATAGTACAGGAGGGAAGAAGAAGTGGTTTGGCCAAGGCAAGGCAAAAGGTTCACCAGAGGACTCTCCTAGTCTGGCATGGGCAATGAATGACGCACTCGGCAAGGACTTTTGGCTCGCTGGTACGTATTATGCATCAGTTGATCATCAAGGTCGACACTAGTGTTAACTGCCAACAAGGCTTATTCAAGGTCGTTGGTGATGTTAGTCAACTTGTGTCCCCTCTTCTCGTCAAGGTAGATCTTCCTTTTTAACAGCGAGCATAAGGTACTTAGTCTTCTACTAGGCCATCATTAAGTTTGCGCAAGAGCGAGGTCGTGGTGGTCCAAACATTCCTCATATTGGCAACGGCGTTGGACTCGCGATCGGCCTGCCTCTGTTAACAATTCTCACTTCCGTCTGCACCCACCAATTCTTCTGGCGGTCCATGTACGTATTTCATCTCTATATCTAATGCATGCCTCGCTCACGTTTTACAAAAGGATGGCTGGAGTTGCAGCGCGCGCAGCGCTTACTGCTTCACTCTACTCGCGTGGACTCAAGTTCCGTCCGGGTCAAGAAGATCATGATCTCATTAACCATCTCAGTACCGATGTGAGCAGGATCGACTATTGTGCTCAGTGGTTCCACGCCATCTGGACCGCGCCTATCCAAGTTGTGAGTCGTTTGCATTCGCACAAGAGCCAGCCTGATCCAACCTGATCCAGTCAATATGTCTTATTCTTCTTTGTCTCCAAGTACGTTTGCACATCTAATATCTTGTTTCGCTCGCCAACGCATTTTCTAGCTCGGCCCCTCGGCACTCGCGGGCTTTTCCCTTTTTATTCTACTCATCCCCATCCAGCAAGGCCTCATGGCTTACCAACTCAAGATGCGCAAAGGTTCTATGCAATATACAGATAAGCGCGCTTCGCTTCTTCGTGAACTACTTGGGAGTATGAGGGTTGTCAAGGTCTGCGCCTATGAGGCCCAATTCGAGAAGCGTCTTGGGGATGTGCGGAAAAAAGAGCTGGGCGGGGTGAGGGCTGTGCTTTTCATCAAGGCGGCCAAGTACGTGTTAGCATTCCCGTCTTGTGGGACGTTGAACTAATCGTAGTTTAGCCAAGCCGTAGCGTTTGCTATTCCGACCTTGGCCGCCGTGTTGAGTTTCGTGACATATGCATCGACGCACAAGGGAGGCCTGGATCCGGCCGTGATCTTTCCGTCTATGGGGTTCTTCCAACTACTTCGGTATGTCGATTTTGTCTCCAGTTCGAATATGAACTAAGTGGGGTAAATCAAGTCAACCCCTCATGTTCCTGCCCCGCGCGCTCTCCAGTGTTGTTGATGCCAGGAACGGTACGTCGTTCCTGGATCTCGGCACCCTTGCTTGATTTACAAATTATTTAATTTCATCATAGCAATTGGTCGTATCCAGAAAGTCTTCCTAACTGAAACGATCGACACTCAGATCGTGATCGACCCGAACCAGGCCGATGCCGTCGTCGTCTCTGGCGCCAATTTTGTGTGGTACAATGCCCCCAGCGCGAAAGGAAAGGCTGGAAAGAGCAAAATCGGAAAAGGAGATAATAAAAGCACGGACTCTGAGAAAACAGCGTCTGTGAACGGCAAGAAAGAGGTGTCGTTTCGCCTGACAGACCTTTCGTTCTCTATTCCACGGGGAAGTCTGACCGCGATTGTTGGATCTGTTGGAAGTGGTATGTTTTTGAGACTTCGTTTTTGTCAAGGGTAGGGTCAACTGATGAACTGAACTAGGTAAATCCTCGCTCTTGCTCGGTTTGCTTGGCGAGATGCGTCAGACCAAAGGTTCGATAGTGTTCGGCGGTCGGACTGCGTACTGTGCTCAGACGCCCTGGATCCAAAATGCGACTCTTGTGAGCCGTCCAATATAGTTTACTCAGCGCGTTTTGATGGTTGATTTTAGCGGGACAATGTTGTGTTTGGGCGGCCGTGGGACGAGGAACGGTACTGGGCTTCAATCCGGGATGCGAGTCTTGAAGTTGACTTGGAGTTGCTTCCAGATGGAGACTTGACCGAGGTAAGTAGCGGCTCGCGTTTATTGAACTATCGTAACGCGTCTGTTTGTTTCGTAGATTGGCGAAAAGGGAATCAGTGAGCATACGAATGATTATATGCGTGCATGCGATTTATCTGTCTCCCGCAGACCTATCTGGAGGCCAAAAACAGCAAGTTTAATCATGCTTTGTTTCTATACTACCTATTCATTTGTGGTACTCCAATAGGCGCGTTAATATTGCTCGTGCACTGTACGACGACTCGGCCGAGGTTTTTCTGCTCGACGACCCTCTAAGTGCAGGTAAGTTTTGCTGACTGGCCAACCAGACCAATTAATGATTAATTTTGAACTCTAGTCGACGCCCATGTCGGACACGCCCTCTTCAACAACGCCATTCTCAACAACCTCAAGGCCCGCGGCAAAACGGTTCTCCTCGTGACCCACGCGCTCCACTTTCTACCGTCTGTCGACTATGTCTACACGCTGGCCCGGACGAACGAAACGCATTATAATGATGAAACGAGTGAGAAGCACCCCGACTCCGATGAAGGTCACGTTACTCTGGCTGGAGAACTGTCAGCACTAGATTCGGGGGAGAGGACTGGAGGGGTTGGATGGATTGCAGAAAAGGGTACATATGAGGAATTGATGCGTGCTGGGAAATCGTTCGCTAGGCTCGTTGACGAGTTTGGAGGTGGAGAAGGGCGTAAGCTCGAGGTTGAAGAGCCAAAAGTCGAGCAAGGTGTCAAGGGCAAAAATGTTCGCGAAAGGAATGAAGGAAATATCGGCGAGAAAGGGTGCCGGGACCGGCAAGGTGGAGGGAAAACTGATCCAAGCTGAGAAGCGGACGACCGGGTCTGTCAATTGGAGTGGTGAGTTGCTGTAAAAGAATAAGAGGCTCTTATGCTAATGGCGTGGTAGTTTATGGCCGGTACTTTTCCTTTGGAAGTAGCTTGCTTATGATGCCACTTGTGCTTGCGGGAATTCTCTTGGCACAGGGTTGCTCAGGCATCAGCAATTACTGGCTTGTTTGGTGGCAAGAGAAGTAGATACACAAAAATCTACATTACGCGACGCGCTAATTCTTGGAATTGTAGCTCCTTTAATCAGTCATCCGGCGTTTACATGGCCGGTTATGCCACGCTTGGTGTAGGATACGCTATATTTTCTCTTGTTATGTTGGTTCATCTTGATCTTTTGTGCTAAACATTATCTGATGAGCTTGTTGGATAGGGGTATCGCGTTATGCTGCTTGACCTACGAGTCCTCGAAGCATCTCCACCGCCATGCATTGAGCCAGGTCTTTCATGCTCCGGTAAGTTTAACGCAAAAGAACCTGCAGCAGGCCGTTTACCGTTGCCCCAGATGTCGTTCTTTGATACTACGGTATGATAGCCGCATCAACTTCACCCCGCTTTTCTCATCCCATTGGGCTAGCCTCTTGGTCGAATCCTGGGTGTGTTTGGGAAAGACATTGACAGTACGCGAATCTTGTTTGTGACCAGAGCGGGAGATGATTCACCTTCGTTGTAGCTGTGGACAACTCGCTTGCCGATTCGATCCGAATGTGTAAGGCGTATCTTGCTTAGTTCATGGCGATACTTAATATTACATCATTAGATATTTACACCGTCAGCATACTTATTACTGGGGTCGTTATCATTACTATCTTGGAGTACTATTTCAGTAAGTCCCAGATCTAAATGGCCGAGCCAGCAACTGACCTCGAATAATTCACCAAGTCGCCGTGATTGCCGTAATCCTGGTTCTCTATCAGTACTTCGCAGCATTTTATCGTGCCAGTGCCCGTGAGATGAAGCGCCTTGGTGTGTGATCTCCACCCAGAGCTTTGCCCACTCTAACCATATCTACAAAGATGCTAGCCTCCGTAGTGTATTGTATTCTCATTTTTCGGAATCTCTTACCGGGATTGCGACAATTCGGGCGTACGGAGCGGCGACAGATTCTGAAAGACAACAAATACTATATTGACCTTGAGGATAGAGCTTTGTCATTGACAATCGGTTAGTATCCATGCTTCGACACGACTCTGGGACTAAACCTAAGCATATAGCCAACCAAAGATGGCTCGCTATCCGGCTCGACTTTCTAGGTTCACTCATTGTGTTTGCTGTCGCCATTATGTCGGTTGTGGGCGTCAATGCGTTTCCCCAGCGGAGATTGGTTTAGTGCTCGTGTGTAGTTCGGCTCCCAGCTTGATTGTGCTAACTATCTTGCGTTAGTCTACTCTGACTGGTGTCGTCCAGGTCATGGGTGAGTTAAAGTTTGACTTTCATAATGAAACTCGCGTTGATCCCGCGCGTTAGGCGTTATGACAAGACAGTCCGCAGAGGGTAAGCTGTGTTCCCCTTTGCCCGAATCTCCGAACCTGGCTGACTGCTTCCAGTCGAGAACTATATGAACTCAGTTGAGAGACGTAAGATGATTGTCTAATGATCCCATAATGCCGTACTAAACCCTGTATAGTGTTACAATACACAAGCTCGGGCGATGTTCCCCAAGAAAAGCCGTACGTGGTGCCGTCACACACGCCCCCAACAACGTGGCCAAGTGTCGGGGCGATCGAGCTCCAAGATATGGTCATGACCTATCGGCCCGGACTTCCACCCGTGCTGCGTGGTGTATCGCTCGATGTGCGCGGGGGAGAGAAGATCGGCGTCGTCGGACGCACAGGGGCTGGTGGGTAATTATCGAATCACTGTGATCAATGCACGTGCTAATGAAAACACCCGATTGGGCACAGGCAAAAGCTCATTAATGGCAGCCCTGTTCCGCATTGTCGAGCTTACTTCTGGTTCGATTCGGATCGACGGGCTTGACATTGCTGACATGGGGCTCAGCTCATTACGGACCAAGATTGCGATCATTCCTCAGGAAGCGGGCATATTTTCTGGTATGTCTGTCTTTGTTCCATAACTCACTCGACGCTGAGCTGATCTTTTACAGGGACGATACGGTCCAATATGGATCCGTTTGATGAGTACGACGACGCCACATTACACGATGCACTGAGGCGTTCACATCTGCTCGGAGACGTATCGAAGCAACCGACCTCACCACTTAGCCTAGACTCGCCGATCGTGGCAGAAGGCGGAAACCTGAGCGTGGGCCAACGGTCATTGCTTTCCCTCGCCCGTGCACTGGTCAAGCAAACCAAGATATTGGTGTTGGACGAAGGTTCGTCTACCCTAGGCATCACATCTAGAGTATAGGCTGATGGTCTTATAATGTAGCTACTGCGAGTGTGGACCTGGAGACAGACTCGAAGATACAGTCGACCATCAAGACCGAATTTGCGGACAGAACGCTGCTCTGCATTGCTCGTGAGTTTGTACATGCTTTTCATTTTGGGTGAGTCACTGACGAGTCACGCAGACCGATTGCGGACAATCATCAGCTACGACCGGGTTGTAGTCATGAGCGAAGGTCGTATTGCTGAGATTGGCACGCCAGCTGAGCTGTATGCTCGTAGTGGTGGGGTGTTCAGGGGGATGTGTGAGCAAAGCGGGATCGATGCGGTCGAAATTGGCCGAGGGTAAATTGGTGCCAATTTCTTCACTAATATGTTAGTTTTTGTATGACAAGAAATTGGTCATGGGGCATTCTGCGCTTACCGTGTGTAACAAGACAATGATAAGTTGTACGTACTATATAGGACAATCCGCCCCTTGTGTTCATCAAAATTGTCGTGCCATGCTCAAGGTTTCCCTGCCATAGTTTCAGATATTGTTTTTGGTCACAAACAAAGGACAGCTAGTCCCCGATGTCGTTTACTTCGGTTACAGGCTTTTCTATTTATGCTTAAAATTTGACCGCAGAAGCTGCATTTCAGCATTTCGCGAGCCTCCGATACTTGCATCTTGGTTCCTTCCTTCAGACCGATCGGCCCTTTGCTGGGGTGAAAATGGGCTCAAGTAGCTCTTCATTGGCTGAGCGTCATTCCCATCTTCACAACCCCCTGCCACAGCTAAACTTGCCAGATGATTCCTAATGATGACTGGAAAATCCGCGAAAGGGAGGTTCCGGATTCCACTCTGACCACCGGAGTAGAATTGGTCAAGTATGGGCCAGTCTTCACGAATATCTTTTAAATCAACTGTTCCGGAGCAGTAATTATCAAATGATTTCATTAGACTGCCGTACAGCAGGAGACCTTGTTGAGAATTATAAGCCTCGGCGGATTTGCCCGAGTCTCCCGCGGTTGCATTCTCCCAAATACGAGAGAACCTATACACCTAAATATTTACCTGCCCATCGCAACACACCCTGCACAGTATTCCTCATCCTGGTCCCATTTTGCACAGTTACGGTTATGATAATACTCGCCCCCCCCCGGCTATCAACCACGACTGCACGAAATCGTTCACGACAGGATGCCTTCCCGTAAAAGCTGAGGCCGGGGCTAAGCGTGGTGTGATTACAAGATGAATAATTAACCATCGATTAATACAGAAGGGCATCATCCAGACTTCAGCTTGGCCTGGTATCCATGATCAGATGGCCAATCGGCTAGACAGTAACACCCTTGAGACGTGTGCCTTTCGGCTCGAGACTACTATCTGGGAGGAATTGGGGATTCAAATATAATTTCAGCCACTTGTGTTTAAGTCTACCTTCTGGTTTCTAATTGATTAAGGCGGTATGTTCGGGGAGGGTACCCTAGGTTGGGAGGTAAGGTTAGGCATGTCTCGGCAATCTATGGAGGAGGCTGTTTCATAAAACTTTCTAGTAGCTAAGCCCTATAAACCTCCACTCGTTCATAAATTTAGCTACACTACGCTAAGAAATCAACGAGTTCTTCCCTGGAGTTTCTGACTGATTGTCGCGAGCCACATTAACCGAGTCCCGACCGTTGCAGCACGTTTTCTTCCCGGCCCACTACTTTGCCTCCACGCGAAACGCGCAAATTTTGCGTGGATATTCACCCGAAAACAGGAAACGCAGGGCCCAGAAAAGAAATGAGAGTCCTCAATGACTAACTACCTGCTGGAGGAATGAAAGCACCCAGAGCCCATAACGGCGCTGGGATGTTGGATACTCCGCCTCATTGTTTCGCAGAACTCAAACCTTGCGTATAACACGATATGGCAGGAAGTCGGATTTACCGACAGCTCATCGTTGTGTGGCTGAAATGGTGGTCCACGGTGTCATTCGATACACCAATCCGATTCTTGCCAAGGATCTAATTGAATGGTGTCATTCATCGTGTCCAGGCCTTCTAACAGGAGATTGAACTTTAATATTTTGCGTCTTACGCCGACTTTCATGCACCCACGATGTCTATCAATTCTAATCGATTGGATGGTTAGTCTGGTGACCCTCTGGAGCGATGCTTTTGGGGTGCCGTTGTGTTGTAGGCGCACGATAGGATGTGGTGTGGTGGGCTCATCTACACCGCAGCGAGCCCATTTGACCCTGCAGATGGTTGAATGAACCAACTATGAGGAACCATAGGCGAAATCCCCTAAATGCGTTCTAGTGCTCATGGTATTGAGTCATGGCGTACGGCGCACGATCACATGTTCGATAGGTTCAAGATACCCAATACAATCATCCGCTTCGGCGCCTGTTGATCAGAAACTGACGAACTTGAATGTGCGTTCTCACCCATAGAAAACCTCTCGTATAAAAACGATACTCGCGCACTCATACCCAGCATCGAAAGCAATCTGCTGTGCTCTCCTTAGGTCTACTTGAATTCAAATCTACTGAAGTCATCATGTCTCGTGTCGCCCCAGGTCGCTACGTCATCTTCAACCGTGTTTTGGACTCGCAAGGAAAACGTCTGGCCATGACCTTCAATGGCGAAGGCAAGTCTATTACCGTCACTCAGATGAACGAAGGCGACGTCAAGCAGCACGTATGTATTTTTCCGCTCCCCATCCACTGCGCCCGAATGATTATTGTATTTTCAGTGGGAGGTTGGTGATGGTAACCTTCAGCCCATCCGGCCTGTTAGTCAAGGCAGGCTCGAGGCTGGCTTTGGTCCTGACAAGAATATCGTCACTATCCCTCCTCACAATCTTGTCTGGAATATTCGGTCGGATGAAGGGTGGGCGTAAGTAGATAAATATGCATTAATAGTGCTTCACGTGAATGACTGATATCCTATGTACTAGCATCCAAGATGGAGAGCGCAAGATCTACTGGAGTGTTGAAGGCGCTGTCCCTGACGCCATTGTGAGTATCAAAATATCCTCTTAGCTAAGATGAGGAGCAAAACTCACCTGCGCCAAAGGTACGGCCAATTGCTAGTGTCACCGGGCCCCAGCAGCGCTGGATTTTCCAGGCCGTGAATTAGTGTGTCGACTGTACTGGGCCAATGTACCGTCATTCTGAATTGAATTGAATTGAATCTGAAACTCGTCGATTTGATTTTGTGGAGTCTGGGAACGTCATTCCTTCACAATCGTGAAGGAGCAAGCTGGAGTATTTGGAGAAGTTAACCGCCATAGCTGTATTGACGCTGCAACTCGCGAGAGCCCTGTTTGATCATTCCACCTTGTGAGAAATTGTGTCTCAATTCTGCTACAAAAAATAGCGAGATCCTCAAAACTGCCACGTTGGAGAAAGCCGCCTCGGTCTGGGATCCGAGGTGCTCCACTATTTCTGCATATGTTGTTGACCCGGAAACAATATACCACTTCTCAGACTGATATTTTATGCAGGATGTGACAGCAAAACAGACTACATAAAGTGGAGACGTGTACGCGAGCAGACAGAAAGCAATTAGCTGCCAACCAAAAACTGGGCCAGATGTATTTCAGAACACCAGGAAGTTCAAGTTGAGGAGGGGAAGGTACAAAAGCGAGTGAAAATGACACACGTTTGTAGAAGAAGCGTGTACTTACTCGAGTGGAGTAGCATGAATCGAGTCACGTAACCGAGTCAAGTGTATATGCCCAGTATATGCGCAGTAAGGAGAACACCTGACTCATTGGTATTCGTAGGGTATAAATAAAGGCGCTCGCGCGCTCTCTCGTACCCCATCTTTACTTTAAACACGCTCTTTTCTTTAACACGTTTTATTTCTATCAATAGGGGCATATGAAATCGGGAAAAGCGTACACAACTACAAACATTCCGCATACATGAACGGACAAATATTGTGATTCTAACGGAAAGATAGTCCCCAGAGCCTCGCCACAGTCCTAGGGGATTAACCAATCGGAAGAGACGGAGGTGCTTCGATGACGGCACGGCTAACGAACGAACGCAATGAGTATGGAATACGATTGGTTGACCCAGGCTAGTGACAGAAACGTGATTAGATTTTGAAGGGCCCTTTGAGGCACACTGCCGTATGTTTGTGATAAAAATTTTGGTATAGATTGTAGGTAGTATTGAAGATCACACGCTGAGATCTCGTGAAGATCCGATGTCTCAGTTTACATGCCGTGCATGTGCACTTCATTGCCGTTTATCTCACAGCTCTATATATATATAAGCGCATATGTAGAACGTAGAATATTATCATATCAACAAGATATTCATATGCCTTGACTTGCGTTACATGCACACGCTAAGTCATAGCTATTAAAGCCGAAAGCCTTTAACAGCTAGAAGCCGCAATGTTTGAATTACCTTGGTAACATATATGGCTTAAATCGCTTTCAATTAGTAGGTATGACATAGGCGCCAGTTGAAGGGGCGACACTAACAATGTGGCATAGCTCAACGTGGAAGGCCACATCACAATTGCATAGTCTTCCCAGGCAGTTGTCATTTCAGCCCAAAGTCATTCCCGAAGTTTATTATGTTTCGTCGTTTAGTGGACTTGTGACGAACGCCACGGCATCTAAAATGCCGATAAATATTGTCAAGCAGTCGAACCCCAGGTGCGAGGTGCTGAAGCGAATTTTCAATGGATCAGGTTTGAAGAAATCGGCAATTCACACGTTTGAGAACGCGAGCCAATCTTGAGAGTCACTTGAAAGTGTGTCTGTTAATTCCATTGATATCTCCAGAGTAGGCCTGCACTCGTTGTGGGAACGAGTGGCGAAACCGTTGGATTTATTTATAGCGCATATGCAAGTCTTTGGCACCATGTGTCACGTGCACTTGGATTCAAACTCGTGCCCTCGTCTATAAAGTCTGGGTTGTCAGCCATGGGGAGATATGCAGCTTCCTTGAGATACGTACTCGATACTTTATCTGCAACCAGGGCCTTCGCTTGGCATCTTCCAACACTGCATTCGCGCCCGATTGGATGAAACGCAGAGTAATTAGCGGTATCGCAGTTATTGGTGCGTTCGCCCTATCATTTTCTACCACAAATTTGTTCACTTTCAATTTTCTCACAGGTACCAGCTCTGGATGCACTCCTCCCGTCCGCCACCACCCCCACCTTCGCTCGATGATGCCGCTCACAGCCCCTGCTGCCGCGTCGTCCGTATCTGTTCTAACCTAATCGTGGCCAACTACGTTAATGATACTCGTACCAGCGTGCACTCCAGGTGCTAGATCTTTGGAGGGTGAAGGCTGAGGAGCAGGCAGGGCCGCTGAGCAGAGCTCTGGATGAAGCACGGGTGTGCAGGGTGGAAAGGGCAAAGAATTGGTCCAAAGGCAAGAAGAGATTGTTCAGGCTAAGCGGGGTGAAGAGCTCAGCAGATGAGGTTCCTAGCCTGGTACGGACACTGAACGACGCACCCGGCAAAGACTTTTGGATCGCCGGTATGTAAACTGCCTGACCTGTGTAGTCCAACACTCATTAACTCCCAATAATGCTCTTATAGGGTGATTGGCGACGTCAGTCAGCTGATATCTCCTCTCCTCGTTAAAGTGAGTCTGACGAACGATAAATTAGAAATGAACATTGAGTACTTTCTTAGGCAGTAATCCAATTTGCTCAAGAGCGTGGCCCCGGTAGCCCAAACACCCCCGACATTAGTGATGGGATTGGGCTCGCTATCGCACTTCCTCCACTCACTGTCTGCACCTCTGTGTCCTCCTATCAGTTCTTCTGGCGGTCTATGTGAGTGTTCGACTTGTCTGATTCATACTTATCCTGTTAATATTTTGAGAAGGACTACTGGGGTGGCGATTCGCTTGGCCCTAACCGCCTCGCTCTACTCTCGCGGGCTTAGATATCGCCTGGGTCAGGAGTACACGAACTCATGAACCGCGTCAGTACTGATGTAAAGTCGGATTGAATGCTGCGCGTAATGGTTTCACGCTATCTGGACTGCGCCTATTCAAAGTGGTGAGTGTCGGATCGATACCACGACAATGGTCTGACTCAATTTTACAACCCTGGTCGGCTTTCAAGTCAATCCGTCTTATATTGCTTTGCATTCAGGCATTTTTTTAAAAATATTCCTTCTGCCTCCCAATTGTGCTGAATACGAGCGCAGCTAGGCGCCTCGGCTCTCGAAGAGTTCACTCTTTTTGTGTTCCTTACCCCGATCTAACAAGGGCCGATGTCCTACTAGTTTAAGATGCGCAAACACTCTATGCTTCGCCCTTTGCGAACTGCTCGGAAGTATGCGAGTTGTCAAGGTGTGCGCCTACGAAGCCCAGCTTGAGAAGCATCTCAAAGATATGCGCAAGAAGGAGCTAGGCGGAGTAAGCGGTGTCTTATTTATCAAGGCTGCGAGGTACGTTTCATCTACTCTTGCTTTGAGAAACGGAGTGATTGATCGTAGTATAGTCAGACCGTGGTTTATGCGATCCCAAAATTGGCGGCTGTGTTGATATTTGTTACGTATATGGCAACACACAAGCAAGGTCTCGACCCGGCTGTCGTTTTCATCCGTGGGCTTGTTTCATATGCTTCGGTCTGTTACATTTTTCGCTCGAACCTTAAATACCTTCTGCTGATTAATAACGCGTCCAGCCAAACCTTAGTGTTTCTTCCTCGAGCGCTATCAAGCGCCGTTGACGCTAAGAGCGTTACGTGATTCTACAGAAATGTAATTAATATTTGCTGATAATTTCATTCCCGCATAGCTATCGGTCGCCTCAACAAGGTCTTCCTCACTGAAACTATTGCCGTCCAACCCCTGTTGAAGCGAAGCAAACTGTATGCGCTCCAGTATAAGCTAGCGTAGTGTATGAGTAGCGATTGAGCTCATAAGTTATACAACACGAGTTATAATAGTAATGTGTGGCTGAAGAGTGAGGCGATAGTATATTCGTTTATATATGCGCTACAACGGATAAGGAAGAGCGGGGATACGGAGATACATCGCTTGTGAAAGCGATGGTACATAGAATACAATTCACATGTAAGATAAATGGGACGTACGATAGAAACACAAGAAATCACAAGCGTAAGGTTGGGTTTACATGTAGTGAATCACATTCGTTCAACAACCCCTGGTTAACCCAAACCAAGCCGAAGCAGTGGTCATAAAGGATGCTGAATTTGTCTGGTACAAGACTCAGGAAAGAAGGGGAAGATCGATATAAGGGGGGAAAGTGTGGATTTTGTTAGTGTCCCTGCCAGTGGCAAAAAGGGTGTGTCATTCCGCCTAATAGGCGTTTCTCTCCCGGTCCCAATGGGTAGCCTGACCGCAATTGTCGGGCCCGTCGGGAGTGATAGAATCCACTTTACCCCCTCAATGCTTGAGTTGATGTAGACTTGATTAGCTAAATCATCCCACAAACCAGGGGTTCGGTTGGTTTTGGCGGTCGGACCGCGTACTATGCTCAGGCGGCCTGGATTCAAACTGCAACTCTTTTGGGCGTTAGATTTGCCCCCATGCATTATGCAACTGAATTTCAACTGTAGAGAGACAACGTTTTATTTGGATGACCCTAGGATGAGAAATGGTATTGGGCTTCAATCCGAGATGCAAACTTGAGGTCGACCTCGAACTATCGACCATCAGTGATATGACCGAGTTCAGTCATCCATTCGCTCCAACAAATTGGCTAAAAGGGGGCCAGTGAGTTCAGCATGAGCTTGTATGGGGCACATGGCTAACGAAACTCGATAGATTTGTTGGGAGGGCAGAAGTAGCACATAGGCCTACATTCCGATCCGCATACAAGCCATTTTCTTAAAATTTCTTCAAAAGCGTCAATATTGCACGCGCTCTACGATGACTCGGCTGAATTTTTTCTGCTGGATGAACCCTAAGCGCTGGTGGGTGCATCTTTCGCATCGCAAAACCGATCGTTGACGCTATGCCTATCTCAGTTGATGCTCAAGTCGGCCATGTCCTCGTTCATAACACCGTTCTCGATAATCTCAAGGCCCAAGGCAAAACCGTGCTTCTCGTTACCCATGATCTTCACTTTATCCCGGCTGTGGACAATGCCTATAGTCTGTCTCGTGCGTCCAAAGCACACTATGGCCAGAAGGACGATGAGGATCCTGAGATAACAGTGTTGAACGAGATCATGGGCTGCCGGTAGTCCAGCGCGTATAGTCCGTTATCCGATGTTATCCATTTATCTACCCTTTCAATATGTATATAAACCATTGTATTCGTCTATAGTATAATGGCAACTCAGCCAAATCATCCGTATCATGTGAACAGTCCCAAGCGCCAGCAACCGCTTCCCACGCGCTAAGAAGCTATTGTTCATATAGAAGTAATATTCACTTCTACAAACTGGATATCTTGTGTTGCCCGGCCAATATTCTTCGCTCACATCTGAGGAAAGGCTGAATGATGTCGCACGGATTGCGGAGCGGGGTACATGAGGCTCTAATGCGTGCAGGACAGTCGTTCTCAAGGCTAATTAGGAAGTTTGAATGCGGAGAGGAACTGAAGCAAGGGGTGGAACCTGTTGTTCAGGAAGGCGTCAGGGACAAAGATGTCCGAGAGCAGCTGGCGAAGGTCCTTGGAATAAAGGACACCGCAGTGGGTAGGTTGAAAACCAAACTCATTCAAGCCAAGAAACGAACGACTGGCTCCGTGGATTGGAGTGGTAAGTATTCTCGAAGAACTGATTGCTTTCTTATTCTAAGAGCGGCATAGTATATGGCCGTCATTTTTCGTCTCCAAATAGCCTCCCAATGATCCGGTAGTGCTCATAGGAAATTTGTTGCCCCAAGGTTGATACGCTGTGAACGATTACTGGCGCGTTTGGTGGCGAAAAGAGTAGGTTTAACACATTTTTCTACAGTAATTGATTCTCATTCATTGATTTATAGCACTTTCAATCAATCGCCTGGCATTCACATGGTTGGGTAGGCCGCGCTCGGTTTGGGTAATGCACTATTTGCACTTGATATGTTCGTCATTTTCATTGCCGTTGGTGGATCTTGACCAACAAACTTACCCACGGGCATTGCGTTATGTGGCTTAGCCTCTGAGTCTTCGGAACATTTGCATCGTCAGCCGCTGAATGGGATATTCCACGCTTCAATACGTTCAGCCTTCAATGTTCTGTAAATGAGGTGCTGAGGCACACATTAGATGTTATTGTTTGATACAACTGTGCGACGATTTTCTCGGAATACCATCGCTTTCCCGACACATTTCCTCAGCCTGTTGGTCATATACTGAGCATATTCGTAAAAGATATCGATACTGAGTAGCATGCGTTTTCAAGAGGGACGCCCACCGAACTCGTTTCAGCCGTGGACAACTTGCTCTCAGATTCAATTTGAGTGTGTGAGCCATGTAAACTCACTCAGAACTCCGCGATACTGGTAAAAGTTCCACCAGACATCTACACAACGGGTCAGCCTGTTGCTGGTGTGGCCATAATTACGACCTAAGAGTACTATTTTAGTAGGTGGAAGTCTAAATGATCGAACCGACGCTAACCCGGATTCCTTTGGACAGTCGCCGTGATCACCGTGATACTCGTTCTTTGTCAATAGTATGCAAATTTTTATAGCGCAAGTGCCCGCAAGATCAAGCGACTCGGTACGTGTGCTTACGCAATTTAGGCGTCAGCCCTGACTACCTTCAAAGAGACGTCAGCCTCCGCAGCCTCTTGTACTCGCACTTTTCCGAGTCCTCGACTAGGATTGCAACAATCAGGGCATAAAGTGCAATCAGCCATTTTTCAATTGATAACCAGTACTAGATGGATCTTGAAAATAGGCCTAGTGTTTAATGACAGGTAAGGGCCTGCAAAATCAATAGATTCAGCCGCTAAATAAACGCATATAGCCAACCAAAGATGACTTGCCATCCGACTCGACTGTCTTGTTTTGCTTATTGTGTTCGCCGTGGCCATTACATCGGTTGTAGGAGTAAACGAAGTTTCCCCAGCAGAAATTGGTTTAGTGCTCGTGAGTATTCCGTTCATAGACCCTTCGGTTTGATTTCCGTGTTGAATGCGCCATGCCAGTCCATATTGGCCAGCGTAGTGCAGATTATGGGTGAGTTAGAGTTCAAATTTCATACTGAAAGCCCCTCTGACCACGCAATGTAGGCTTCATGGCAAGGCAGTCTGCGGAGGGTGAGGCATACGCATCTTTCCCGATATTCCGAGCCTTGCCGGCTGCCACCCAGTCGAGAACTACATGAAGTCAGTCGAAAGACGTAACCCGGCTTCCCCTTCAGCCCAGGATTCTGCACTAAACCCTGTATAGTACTGTAATACACCAGCTCTGGTGAGGTACCCCAGGAAGAGCCATACGTCGTGCCGCCTTACACGCCGCCAACAACGTGGCCAACTGCCGGGGCGATCGAGCTCCAAGATCTCGTCATGACCTATCAGCCGGAACTTCCACCTGTACCGTGTGGTGTCTCGCTCCATGTGCGTGGAAGAGAGAATATTGGCATCGCTGGACGTACAGGGGCTGGTGAGTGAGAGTGAATGCCGGCAATTGCGACCACATGCTGATGAACGTCTCTGGCCGGCTCCAGGTAAAACTTCGTTGATGACAGCCCTATTCCACATTGTCCAGATTACTTCCTCGTCGATTCGGATCGACGGGCTCGACATCGCTGATATGGGTCTTAGCTCTTTGCGTACCGACATTGCGATCATCCCTCAGGAGGCGGGGATCTTTTCTGGTATGTTTGTCTTTGTTCCATAACTCATTCGACGCTGAGCTGATCCTTTACGGGGGCGATGCGGTCCAATATGGATCCGTTTGATGAGTATGACGACGCCACATTACACGATGCACTGAGGCGCTCACATCTGCTTAGAGACGTATCGAAGCAAGGAACCTCGCCACTTAGTCTTGTCTCGCCGATCACGGCGGAAGGAGGAAACCTGAGTGTGGGTCAACACACGCGTCGTTCGTTGGTTCGTGTACTGGTCAAGCAGGCTAAGATACTGGTGCTGGACGAAGGTAGGTCCATAACCGGTGTGACATGTAGAGTCGAGGCTGAAGGGCTTGTCAGTGCAGCTACTGCGAGCGTAGACCTGGAGACAGGGGCAAAGATATAGTCAATAATCAAAACCGATTTTGCGGACCGCACGATTACGATTTTGTGCATCGCTCATAAGTTGAGTTTGTGGAACTAAGTTTTCTGAGCTCAGGGCCGATCTGTCAGATATACATCGACTGCGCACGGTCATTAGCTACGACTGTATTACGGAGCTTAGCGCGCCAGCTGAACTGTATGCGTACCCTGGCGGGATGTTTAGATGCGTGTGCGAACAGAGTGCGATCGACACGGACGAGATCGGCCGAGCCTAGTTTGGCCGAACAGCCATATCCCTTTCTCCTTGATATAATACGAATAATTATGACTTGTACAGTATGTGACCGCAATAATGAGGTGACCGTGATAAGTTATACGTTGTATACTGCGTGATGGTAAGAAATAGTGCTTACATGCGTATGCTGTTTTACAAGATTCACCCATTCTTGACTCTCGATCGTGCAGTTTAACCGTAGACAGGCACACCATTTCAGTTCATTCAAGCTCTAAACCTAGGGGCAATACACTAGATTGCACACAGTTTTACAGTTCTCCAACCTTCTTGATCCCCGCAACCACACGTTCGTTTCGCCTCCAAAACTCTACGACAATCTCGGCCAGTCGCTCTGGGTTGTCCTATACAAGGAGAAAGACAGATGAAAAACATTCATCAATCAACCGAGGAGTGATAATCTTTGCCACCAGCTCCAAAATAGGAGAACGCCTTGCGGCGGCTCAAACCATGAAGATCCAAGAAGATTCGAGAAGATCCAAGGTTCACTTGGTCGAACAAAGCAGAATGACAGCTGTCAATTTGTGTGCTACGCCATCTTGCACACAGAGTTGATGAACGTCACAAGGTCCCCGCAATTTAGGCAGCGCCACTCCCAATCGCCGCGTGGCGTTTTGAATTGCGGACCTCCCAACTTTGACAGCTCTGCCCGTATCCAGCCGCGTCGACCGAAATGAACTGCACAACTCACCTCGTGCAACATATGTCCGACATCGGGCACAACCACCATTTGGAATTTGCCTTGCATCTGACCGATCATGAGCGTCTTGTCCAGTCTGTCCGTGCCTGCCAACACAAGCAGTCGGGCCGTCCGCGCAGCGAGAAACGATTCCGAGAGACCTTGGAACCAGCCTAGGTCCGGTGTCAGAACGGGCTTACAGTGCTCAACAACCTTGTAAAAAACAAAACAAAACAAGGGACTCAACTAGTCCAATATGGGCTCGTGTTCTTGAGTGGCGTTCTCCATTTCCAGGCTGGACTCTCCCCGTCTTTGGCCGGTACGAAGAGGGACGGGACTGAGATCCGTGCAGATGTCGGATTCCGGATCGTGTTGTTCTTTAGGCTACCCAGAACGGAGCGGATCGAGCGGAGCGGGCGGGAATATGGGGGAACAAATGGACAGTCAGGGAACAGGCTAAAGTGAATACCTGAAGATCGCGAAGAGAAGAGACACATACTGCCATTCGATCGCCTCTTCGACAGACCCAAATCCGTCCGGTCTCGATTCGAGAAGTTTATGCATATGCGGTAGCGCTTCCACTGCTGAGCCTAGAGAACACACAGTCAAACAAACCATGTGGGATGTGGATCAGCATAAAGGGGAAAGTACAAGAACGAGTGAAATGCGTGGGCAGGGATGAGAAAAGGGGCGAAACGTGGCGAATAGATGAAAGAGTGCCGGAACGTGGTCGGTCGTGAGCGAAGTTGTTCCGAACATATGAAACTGGGCGAGGAATAAACGTGCAGTGGTATAGGAACAAAGGTAAAATTAGGGGGCCTCCGGTATAGCATCCCCGGTAGGTGAGGCGCAAGGTTCGCTGACAAAATTGCGCCTAGCATCGGAAAGGGGTGTTGTACGCTATGAACTTGTATTGAGATGGAGGTTTGCGTGGGATAGTCTATGTCGGCTCGGCAACAAGCGTCGGTCCGTAAACTTGGTGGGTACAAGCGGCAAGGTCTTGCAAGAAGCCCCAAAAGTGAATATATGAAAGAAAATCGCAATCTCGTAAAACGAGGCTGTCGGGCATCCCGGGCAACCACATCGCCCAATAATCTGAGCGTAAGCTCGGGACACCCCACACAACGACCCGGAAACCAGTGTCCCAATAGATAAGAAACGATCAGGATGACAAGAGCACGAACCTTCGACTACGTCCAGCACCGCGACCCCCGCCACGCGGTATCCATTTTGTTGGAGCTTGGGACAGGCGTGTACAACGGCTGTACCGCCCATACTGTGGCCGAGAAGCTGGGGGGTGTCAGCGTGGGTTGATACATAAGTAGGCTGATGAAGCCAGGTGTAAGGTGATGCGCGGGAGATTCACAATAGTATCCTCAGGGTGCGATGATTAGAAGCATCAAGTCAGGACGGACGGGGCCGTAAGATGCCGGGAAGGGGGTGGTGTTTAGAGAAAGGTCCGAAAGTGGAAGTATAGGGGAGAGCGAAGCAGAGGCACGTGGAGCGGACCAACAAGAGGCTGAAAGGACGAGGGCGAGACTTGACATCGAAATGAAATGAATCACGGTTGAGATCAAGCGGGGATTTGCTGATGTAGAATAGGCCATGGATCATGGATCATACGACCTCGAATGACGTGATTCCAGCCGAGTGAAATGAAATCGATGCAAGGATGGGGAAATAAGAGAATAGGACGTACAACAAATGAGGGTGCATCCGCCGGATCTGGAAACACTGTGCTGAGAAGGTTGACCATGTCCGACGCTATGACAGATAGATCAAGATTCTCGTTGGGATGCTGGGATGTCGTCTTTCCTGTGTCATTCCGAGTTAAAATACGCAAGTGATTGGATAGGGTGATGGAAGAATGTATGAGACAAGATTAAGGTTAAGTGCAGGTCGCATGACTAGGAGCGACAAGCGTAGGCTGGCCAAAGGGGAAATGTGTAGGGTGGTGAATGATGTAGGCAACCAAGGGACATACCATGCGCCCTCGCATCATAGATCAAATTCCCAGTTCATTCTCGCTCTGCTCCGCGACAGCCTTGGCGAAACAGGCAAAGCTGAGACTTGAGTAGCCTGCGCCGTGATGGCATACCAGAACCGTTCCTGTTGACCGATGCGATGTGAGTCAAAGATCCAAGGCCAAAAGGGTCAATAGGACGGTGGGCAAACAGAGCAAGGGTGACGAAGATCTTGACGCCTGGCACACAACGCCACAAGGGTTGGAAAACGTACCTTGCCGCCCAGTGGCGACGGGTGGCGTGTAGTATACTCTCATATCCAAATCCGACGCGGGTACCAGCACCTGCATTGCTTGGGAGAGATAGGCCGACGCGGATATTGGCGAATAATCCGCCGTTGGCCCCGGTCTGGCCACGGTGCGTCGAGCTGGAGTAGGTGTCGTTCTATACAATTGATTAATTGATCCGGGGATCTCGATATGGTTGAGCGCACCCGATGCGGAGAGGGGGCAAGTCGCCCAGACCGTCTTCCTCGTCTTCCTCGTCCTGCTCAGCGTCGTCCGGAAACGCCCACGGTGCGCGGGCCTGGACCGGGGGCGCCTGGTTGCCCGGGAGCGCTGCCAGACGCGCGTTCATCGCCGAGCGCTGCAACGCCGACATGGGATCGGGGTTCTTCTGAGTCGGGGGCGAGGCTGAAGATGGTGGTCGACCGGACAATCCGGACATCACGTCGGGACCCTGGCCGGCGCTTATCCAGGTGCGCTTAAATGAAACCACCACCGGCTCCGCAGCGACCATCTGTCCAGGCTTGACCATGGCCCGCCCGTACTATGACCAAGACACAGAGGCCATCGTATACCTCGTCACCCCCAAGGCGGACGACGACGACGACGGCGACGACCCCCACGGGCCATACATTGACTCGGACATGGACACCATATCCAGTGCGAGTACAGCTCGAACCGCGAGCACTATCACTTCTGACGAGATTGGAGGTACGCAACACGAGTCAGAATGTTTTTTTTACGGCGAATTTACCATTTTTCTGGAAGACTACTTTCGTGAAGCGCACGGCCGACTCTATCCGATGGACGAAAATCTGCCACTGACGTATCCAGCAGATGAGCTCGAGCTGAGGCGTCACCAAATACACCACGTCGTGCTCAAGGCACTATTGCATGGAAACTATGTCGGCCCAGTTCAGCATGTGCTTCGACCGAGAGCGGATGGAAGAAGGCCGAGGATATTGCATATCCGAACTTGTGACGGGACTTGGTTAGCCCTATTTTTCTCTGCGGTTGTAGCTCCGACAACTAATATCGACCAATGCACTTTGTACCCCCTCCATTGCTCATTGTTCACAGGGCACAAGAAATGGCTACCGAGTTTCCCCACTGCGACATTACCTCTGTCGATATCGTCCCGATCACTGCGCACGTACCCAGACCAAACATCGTCTTTGAAGTCTACGACCTCTATGCAGGAGTAGCCGAAGAGGACGAGAGCTTTGACTTTATATTCTGTCGACACACTCAGTTGGCTGTAAGTGTTTTTTCACCCCCCATCGCTCTCTCCTGCAGTGCGCAGTTTGATTGCAACTGGGCCTAGACTCGTCATGTGACGGATATCAGACTGCCCACCCCCGAACCGGGTTAGAACATAAAACCAGAACGACCATTTGACCCCATTTTACGTAGGTCAAAGAATACGATCGTCTCCTCTTCGATCTCCACCGCGTCTTGCGCCCGGGAGGTCTTCTCTGCATCTCCGAAGTGGAAAACCGTCTGTACGAGGTCGACCAGCCACCATACAACACCTATGCCTATAAGAATTTCCCGAACGCTTGTCGTGGCTCGAATTTATGCGCAATGCAGTCGCGAACCAAGGCATCGATCTCGAGGCAATTTATCATATCGGAGACTGGATGAGGCCGGGAAGTGACTGGTGGAGGCGGGTAGGAGAAAAGTATCAGTGCGTCCATTTTTCCCCCCCTCAGCTGGCGAGCTGTCGTTAAAGGTGGACCAGGATCCCAGTCGACGTGGTTGCCCGAGCCTCGAGCGGGATCCAGCCGATGAATTCGCAAATAGTGCTCATGCCCACGGGAGGTTGGCACCCGGATCCGGCAGTTGCACAAGTCGGGTCCCTCACGTCCCGACTGTGGCAGCTGTCATTTAGACAACTCGAGGGCGCCATGGCCGAGAGCGGAATGTCCGAGGAAGAGGCAATTCGGGTGTGCAAGGCTGTCATTGACGACTTTGCAGACGGCGACGGGATGGGCATTCCAGTGTTTGGTCAAGTATTATATGTGGTGGGGTTTCAAACCTGGCGGGGAGGCCAAGGGCTAGTTGTTGTACATTTGCTTTTCGTTTCTTTCCTCGGATCGAAGTTCGACCCAGTATACACATTTATTATTTACATATATCCTATAAATGGCATCCATCTTTGTAATCAGTCTGGCCGATCCCGGTTTACGCTCATGGATGAAATCAAGCACACAGCGATTTGACTTTTTCTGGGTCAGGGACATTTATGGTCATAACCCAGGAACCAACTTTGAGGAACGTGTCAGGGTCCAAGTGCCATCCCCACATAGACCTGTCACAAACAGGCTCCAAACGGTTAGGTCATAACCTAGCATATGCACCCTGTCAAAAAAAAAGGTGCCAAAGCCACTAGGGCAAATCCAAGCCGGGATCAGCTGATCCCACGTGTTCATTTACGAATGTAACAAAGCATATTGCCAAGGGTATGGTTCTTGACTTGAGGAGAGGTTACCGCCATCTCGAGCGCGTCGTATCTACCTCGATGAAGCGACCACCATACCTCCATTTCTGACTTGATACTACTTGACAATGGCTCGTCCGTACTATGATGAAGAGACACAGGGCTTGGTGTACCTTGTTACCCCTTGCGTGGACGACGGCACGGACGTGTACCATGGACCGTACGACGACTCGGATATGGATACTCTGTCGAGCGCGAGTACGGCTCGGACCGCGAGTACGATCACGTCTGATGAGATTGGCGGTATGTCCTACCGATCCTTCTTATATATAATATATATTTCACAACGGATTTACTCTCTTTTTTTTTTTTCCTCGTAGACTACTTTCGTGAAGCACATGGCCGACTGTATCCGATGGATGAGAATCTCCCGCTGACGTATCCAGCAGACGAGATCGAGCTGAAACGGCACCAGATACACCACGTCGTGCTCAAGGCTCTGTTACACGGAAACTATGTCGGCCCAGTTCAGCACGTGCTCCGACCCCGAGAGGACGGACGGAGGCCGAGGATACTGGATATCCGAACCTGCGATGGGAGTTGGTAAGGGCATTTGGTGTGGGACGGCGGCTGAGAAAATAGTGGTGACCTGACTTGCATCTCTCTCTCTCTCTCTCCGTAGGGCACAAGAAATGGCGACCGAGTTTCCTCATTGTGATATAACGTCTGTCGACATCGTGCCCATGAAAAAGCAGGTGCCCAGGCCAAATATCGCCTTTGAAGTTTACGATCTCTACGCAGGTGTGGCCGAGGAGGATGAAAGCTTTGACTATATATCATGTCGACATGTGCACATGGCAGTGAGTTTGTTTCCCGTAGTCAACTCCTGTGACATCGGGACGCCGTCTGGTTGCAACTCGGCCGACAACGACGGCCGGGAGGCTGTGTGACGGGTGTCATGACGCTCAGATTTTAATTGCGGCGTCGACGATTGAACTATCCCTTTTCTCTTTCGCAGGTTAGAGAATACGACAGGCTCATCTTTGATCTTCACCGCGTCCTACGCCCCGGAGGCCTAATCTTCATTGGTGAAGTCGAAAACTGGCTATACGAAGTCGACCACCCGCCATATACGACTTCTGCATACAAAAGCTTTCCCCACACGTGCCATGGGCTCAAGCTGATGCGCAAAGCGTCACGAACCAGGGCGTGGATCTCAAGGCGATATATCAGATAGGGGACTGGATGAAGCCGAAGAGCGAGTGGTGGGCTCAGGTTGGGGAAAAATATCAGTGCGTCTCTTTTGTTTTCTTCTTTTTTTCTTTTTGCTCGGTTGAGGCTTAGGCTGAGGAGTGGCCTAGAATACCGACCGAGATAGTGACTCGAGCTTCGATAGGAATCGAATCGATGAATTCGCAAGTCGTGCTTATGCCGACAGGAGGCTGGCACCCTGATCCGGCCGTCGCGCGAGTTGGGTCCTTGACAAGTTATCTATGGCAGCTTGCGTGGACCCAGCTGGATGGAGCGTTGGCTGAGAGCGAGCTGAGCGAAGAAGAGGCGAAACGTGTATGCAAGGCGGTCATTGATGAGCTGATAGACGCAAACGAAAGGGGTATCCCATGTTTAGTCAAATATTTCATGTGGTGGGGGTTCAAGCCGGGCAATGAGGTAAAACGCTAGAGCGGATTTGTGACTGCTGGATTTTGTTGGGATAGTATGGTGAAGGCACTCGGGGGCAGACATTTGGATTGGATGGGTATTCCAAGTCGGGTGTAGTTTAACAAATAATGTTCGTAGGCCGCATTGAGGGGTACAGCAATGGGAGCGATGTATGCTAACAAATACACACCATTGAAGCTTAGCAAATCAGGAGCATACATCGTCTGAACTTGAAACAAGCTTAGAGCAAGAAGCAAGGGTCCAATAAGCATCCGGGGTAGATCCCCGCATCACGACGTAAACACCTCGAGTGTACAGTGGAGATGTAGAATGTGAGTTAGTATAACATGGGCTTCTGCTACCTGTCCCTGAGAAGAAGCGACCTTCACGGAATCGGGACTTTGGCATCAGTCTGCCACGTGTTGGTTTCTAAATTGTAACAAACCTTAAACAGAAGGTGTGTACCCTGACCTGAGCACTAGGAGCCTGTCAAATAGTATGTTTTGATTTCGCAGGGTTTCTCTAGCTGTGGAACTACCGGCCCGATCTTATTTGGTCTAATTTGGAAACGTAATTGCGTCGACTTAAATGGAGCAACCACCGCCCCAGCCGCTCTCGCTTCCGACTTTTCGACTATGGCTCAGCCTTGCTATGATGAGGAGACTGAGGGCTTGGTTTATCGAATTATTCCTGGAGTAGACGAAGATGACGATGGCGTGCACCACGGCCCATACAACGACTCGGATATGGAGACCATTTCGACCGTGAGCACGGCACGGACGGCGAGTACGATCACATCTGACCAGATTGGAGGTGTGTTCCCAAGTTGTTCAATTCACAAATTCTCACGAGTTTCTTTGGTAGAGTACTTTCGTGAAGCACATGGCCGTATATATCCTATCGACGAGAACCTACCCCTGACGTATCCAGCCGACGAAGTTGAGCTGAGGCGGCACCAAATGCAACATGTTGTGCTCAAGGCGCTGCTGCATGGAAACTACATCGGACCTGTGCAGCATGTCCTTAGACCACGAGCAGACGGGAGAAGGCCGAGAATACTGGATATCCGGACGTGCTGTGGAACGTGGTTAGTTTTGTCACTTGCCTATACCTGCTGATCTTTGATATCGAATGGGGCTTGCCAAAACATTTTCCTTGACCCATTACGTATAGGGCTCAAGAAATGGCTACCGAGTTTCCCCATTGCGATATCACCTCGGTTGATATTGTGCCCATTACATCCCATGCACCTCGCCCAAATATTGTCTTTGAGGTATACGACCTGTACGCTGGCGTGGCCGAGGAGGACGAAAGCTTTGACTACATATCATGCAGCATGTGCAGTTAGCCGTAAGTCATTCTGGTGCCGCTTTCGCATTTCTTGAACCCGATTCGATCGATGGGGCGGTTTGCGATGAACCCCAATCCTCCGGTTTTGATTAATCGTGAAAGTTGAGTGTTGACATTATTTTGCCCTTGTAGGTAAAAGAATACGACCGCCTGCTCTTTGATCTCCACCGCGTCCTACGTCCAGGTGGCCTCATCTGTATCGGCGAAGTCGAAAACTACTTGTATGACGTTGACAATCCACCCTATACCACACTGCATACAAAACATTTCCCCATGTTTGCCACGGAATCGAACTTGTGCGCAACTCGATCGCAAAACAGGGGGTGGACCTCGAAGCAATTTATCACGTTGGAGAATGGATGAGGCCAAAGAGCGAGTGGTGGGGGCGGGTTGGGGATAAGTACCAGTACGTTGTCTCACTATCATTCGAGAATGAGGCAGCTAACGAATGCCCAGAATCTCAGCAGACGTAGTAGCACGAGCCTCAAGCGGCATTTACCCCATGAACTCTCAAATAGTGCTCATGCCCACCGGAGGGTGGCACCCAGATCCAGCCGTAGCCCAGGTGGGGTCAATCACTAGTCGGCTCTGGCAGTTTGCCTGGAGACAGTTGGATGGGGCAATACCTGAAAGTGGTTTGACCCGGGAGGAAGCCAAACGAGCTTGCCAGGCTTGTATCGATGAATTCACAAAGGCGAATGAACTAGGGACTCCGTCACTGTCAAGTACTGGATGTGGTGGGGGTTCAAGGCTGGGAGTAATGTGGCAAAGTAGCTTTGAGATGTGGTTTCAAGCCATATAAATGTGAGGGAGCATTTGTATTATATATGTATTTCAAAACATGGCATTGACTGGAAACTGTTGAGGATTAGGTTGCCAAGACTGCTCTGCTGGGCTATCTGTGTTGAACTTGGCAGTGCATTGTCAAGCTTGGTCAGAACCAACCTCAGGAAAAACCTGAGGAGTAATGAAAACAGGGGAAATAACACCTTATAGTTAAAGGTAATGACATGTTATTTCAAGCCATTACCCTTGTACAAGATGTGATTACAGGTAACCACCCCATGTTTTTCCCCCTGCTTTTCATTACCCCCTATTACCCCTGATTATCCCTAATTATCCCCACCAGATTTTGCTCAGAGCTGTGCTGTTGGACAGGATCCAGAGTCCCATGAATTGGGGCAGACAACCACACACCAGAAACTGTTTTCAGAATATAGACAAGGCTGCAACATGAATAAAACAACAGACCCACAGAGCATGTCTGCATCCAGAAAACCTGTTACAGGTCAGGGTACACTTGAATGTCTAGAGCTTAAGCAAATGTAGATATGTTAGTATACACTAATTGTACTCAATACTTCTTAGACTAGAGTAAGAAGGCTCAAAGTAGTTGCAATGTGATCAAGTAACACTCAAGGTAGTCTTAATCTTTCACAGTGTAAACTGACTAAATTATAGGTATCAAGAGCAAGACTACTATGGTCAGGTTCCCTTAGATATCTTAAATGTAGTTCAGCCCTAGTTGCTTGGACTAACTGATACTAATCTTAATACTAGACTTAAGCAATAGCTTATAGGATAGATGGTGGGCTGCCTAATGCATGTACTTCCTCAGCTACAGGTACTTAGATTTCCTCTAATAGCTGGTACTTAATGTCACACTCAATCAGGCAATATTGTATCCTTATATATCTCTGTATATAAGATACAATGAATCAGACAGTATATAACTAATATGGTACTTTATTCCTCAGTACTAGTTATATAAGAAATCACACACAGACAAGAGAAAAATAGAAAGAGAAAAAGGAAACCAATAACTGGTCTGGGTTGAGTAGAGGAGTGAAGGTGGTCTGGAAGGGCCTCAGAGGAGGTCCTTTTATACCCTGAGGAGGGCATTCCAGAGCCAAATAGATGCATGCATGCCAGTGCGATCATCAAAAGAGGGTACTGCTATACTTGGGATACACCCTAGCCCAGTATAGGATATGAGAGTAAAGACAGGGTGTGGATTGAAGGCATTGATGCATCTGAGACCTGCTATTGGCTTGTAGATCATATTATCATAGTATATACATGTAATGAATGGAGGCTACATCTCAGTGAGTCATAAAGTGAGTCAGAGAAGCTTCTGGATCAATTTGGAAGGCTCTCCTGACTCACTGGAGTCATTAGATCTTGATTGATGGTCCAGTAAGATTCTAATGATCTTCGGGCCATTCCGGCACAAGGATCCAGTGGATCGTGACAATCTTTGGGCAGCAGATACTGCTGAAGATTAGCTATCGATAGAGCATAAGGTCGCTTTGATAGCGTAAGCGGTTGCCGAGATATGAGCGGTGCAATGTTGTAATCAATATCTCCTGATAAGAGGAAATATCACAACCTCTGTATCTCTCTGAGATCTTATTGTAAAAACTTAATAAAATATGCGTTGGAAAGCGGGAAATTTGTACTATTTAATGGAACGGAAAATAGTACAATTTGGAGTGCATACAAATTCAAGTATTTCACAATTTAATTACAGAGGCATTGCTTGAGGTTGGCAGAGCAGACTAAAATAATAGAAAATGTTAGTGATCCATAACACCAGCCAAGGTATTCAGGGTTTGTTGGATTTGTGCTAAGATACCACTCAGGGTATTAAGGTTTGCTGCCAGACCATCAACCTTTGTGTTGGTAGCACGAATTTCATTGGTGATCTGCTGCTGCACATCATTGTGCCTTGTTGTGGTGTTTGTGTCTATATTGCTGACATCAGATTGGAGTGCCCTGATGGTGTCACTGATGGTGTCAATATTTGAGCACAAATATTGGACTTGTCCCTCTGTCATGTAGGTTGTCCATATTGGCTGTGTTGGCATGGCCCCTTGAGAGGTAGACATGTTGGAGGGGAAACTAGGAATCTAATTCAATTGATGGAGACAATGGGCTAATACAGGAAATTCTTGGGGTGTGTGGTTTCTGTAGAATTTCCACTTGCTGTTTACAGTTATTTCATAAATTGGGTAGTAATCTTTGCCTGAGAAAAATAGGCTAATGTCCTTAAAATCCAAACACCCCTTCTCAAACTCATCCCAGTATAGTATTGGAATTTCTTTTAACTTAGTTTGGTCCCAGCAAAGTAGTTCTGGGTAATATTGCCTCAAGGTGTTGTTGTGCAACAACCTTGATTTCTGGTTCAGGTGCAGGAGATGGCACACCACTAAGTTGGTGGTTAAAAGGGGACAGTGAAGTAACTAGGGATCAGGTGTACTGTTGGCCAATAGACTGCAAGTATACACCACTTAGTTCATTGAATTGATGTAGGAGTTTGGTGTATTCCTCCTCTTTCTTTCAGATTACACCAGTGAGGTAATCACCAATGTCTTCAGTGATTAATTTTTCTGCTTTAAAATTTTCTGCCTTGTCTTGGTAGTAGTGGGTGTTGTCCTCAGCACATTGGGCTTGATAAAGCAAGTATCAGATGAGGTCATGATCAAGGGGGTCAGCCAGCTTAGAGATCAGAGTGATGATGGAGGCAATATCCATATAGAAAGGCATGCTCCTTTGGGCAGTAGTGTTATGACCTGTCAAACGGACATAACAAAACAACCAAATATTTCTACAGATTTATGGCATTTTTCCTAAGCGGAACAAGCCATAAACAAGGTCACGTGACCGGCGCTTAGCCGATTACGGTGGTTACCCTGAACTCGCTCCAGCATTTCTCTCCCATGTTACTGGAGCGAGGAGCGAGTTGTCACGTGATCTCGGCGCTTACAATCATTGAAGCGCCGGTGGTTACCCTGAACTCGCTCCAGCATTTCTCTCCCATGTTACTGGAGCGAGGAGCGAGTTGTCACGTGATCTCGGCGCTTAGATTCACGTGACCTCAGCGCTTACGGTGTTACCCTGAACTCGCTCCAGCATTTCTCTCCCATGTTACTTGGAGCGAGGAGCGAGTTGTCACGTGATCTCGGCGCTTACGGCAGGATCACGTGACCTCAGCGCCTACCCTCGGACCTGCGCGGCTCTATAAGATTCGGAGCCACACAAACTTAAGACAAACAATTACCTAACCCATAGTACTGTACATAACCTACACCTACTGCGGAGTGTGCTTAGATAATACGTCCGCAGCCACCGCAGCCACAGGTATATATAAGGAGGATAAAGCAAGACTGGACCCTCAGCTTGCTTTATCTTGTCAACCACCATAGACCATAACAAACACTGTAACTAGAACACTCAATACATACTGCATAGCACCAAACCGTCAACGCAGCCACTACTTAAGTGCTCCACAAGGGAGCCTCCAGAGGGTCACGACATTATAAAGCAAGCTCTTAACTTAACTAGTGGCGAACATAAGTATACTGCACAGATACTAAGGGCTGAGTACACGAGAAAACCAGCTAACTCCTGTGATACATAAGAGAACACAAAGAAACTATGTCACAGAGACCACAAACTCGATCTCAAAGCAGAGTGGCAAATAGTAGGCCACAATCACCCAAACCCATTGCTTCCCCAGAGGCTGAAGGTAACCCAGATGAGACCCTCCAAGGAATGCCAGGGGGGTTGCCACAAAACCCACGACCAGTGGCTCAACCCAACCCCACTCGGGCCCCCATCCTGGGAGGGGAAATAGGGGGAATACCACTCCGCAGCCCTCAACCGCCAATTCACCTGATAAATCCAGACCCAGAAGATATCTCAAATCCAGAGAGGGATGAGGTAGAAGATATGACCCGAACCATATACGAACAAGGCACGCCTTGGCGGAAGAGGCAAGGACACAACCCCAGCCAGGTCCCGGAACCATAGCCACTGCCAACCCTATTCACACCATTGCCACAGCCATCAGGGCGGGGCTCAAGGAACTTAGAGACAATAATCATAGGGAACTAGAAAAGGCAATCACGGTATAAATCAGTGTCAAATATCACTAACCCGACAAGAAGGAAACGTGGACTGGATGGTAAGGTCATGGAAACATCCAACAAAAATGTCCTCTATGTGGCAAAGAACCAGGACGACCTAAAAGCAGAAATGGGGAACCTGATAAAAGAATTAAAGGACATCTCCATGGAAATAAACCGGGTACTGGGAATGCAAGAGCGAAAGCTCGAAAGCTTAGAGAAGAAAACCGAAAACACAGGGGAGATCCTAATCGCACTAGAACAACGGGTAACCGATCTAGGAAATGAGCTCCGGAAAACAACTGAAGCAGGAAGGCCAAGGGAAAGGACAGAAGAAACCAGGGGAAGAACTAGGGTGGTCATAGGAAGCCCCTCACGATCCCCCTCAGCCTCCCCAGTACGAACACCTTTTCTGGGAAGAACCTTCCAGGCTGAGTCCACAATAAGACCCCGAACAGAACCTCCATCCCAAGCAAACCAACCTACCCTTGCTGCAAACCACACTCCTAAGGAGGCGAGACTAGGGAGACCCAGCAAATTTAATGGGAAAAAGGGGAAGGAAGCAGAGAACTTCATAATCAGCATGGAACTTTTCTTTGCTGACTATGACGAATCAGCCTTTGATGACCGAAAAAAGATATCTGCTGTGCTAATGAACATGGAGGATGGGGAAGCAGCAAACTGGGCACAACCTTACCGCCGGAAACTACTAGCAGGCGAACACACAGGTATTCTTGCATCCTGGAAGGATTTCAGGAAGGGATTCCTGGATGCTTTTAATGACCCAGTCATAAAGGAAAAGACCATCCGGAAACTAAGGAAATTAACACAGACCAAGAGTGCATTGGATTATGCTACCCAATTCCGGATCCTGATCCAAGAGGTAGACTGGAACCAGGAAGCCCAAGGACCAATTCAGGGAAGGGTTAAAACCCGAAGTACGACAAGAGATCTTAAGGATTGAAGTACTGGCAAATGAGGCTGAAGGTCCATCATATACCTTAGATCAATTAATTGACTTTGCCTGCAAAATGGATGACATGCAGTTTGCAAACCAGAAAATGAATACAAGGACCAGCAACTCATCAAATTCAACCTGGGCACCAGCGAAATACAAACAAGGGGGAACAAGCCTTTAGGGACCAGCGGCAAACAGGGGAATACCCAAACCAACAACATGGTAAGGATACCAAACAGTGAAAAGGACAGGCGAAGGAAAGAAGGACTCTGTATCAAATGCGGTAAATCAGGGCATGTCCTGAAGGAGTGCCGAGGCCAGTGGACCTACGACAAAGCTAAGATACAAGGGAAGGCCAGCAGACAAGTTGAGGAAGAAAGCAGCTCTGAGTCGGAAAACTAATTGGTCCTACCACTTCCATGTTGGAGGACCCCAATATAACCCCTACCGCAGATGTATGTTACCTCAAGAAGTCTAGTAATCAATCAATAATATACACTACGGTAGAGGGAATCATGGAACCAGCTAAACGCTGATTGACTCAGGATCTTCAACCAACTTCATCGATAAGGCCTATTCAAGGGAAAAAGGGATTCCAACCACTCCCCTCAAACACAAGAAATCAATTGTGGCCATTGATGGAAATGAAATCAAGGATGCCATAGAAGAAAGGGCAGAACTAAACATCGAAGTGGAAGGGAAGACACTAAAATGCTCCCTTTATGTAATGACCCTAGGTGACACAGACATAGTCCTAGGGAAAGAATGGCTTGAAGAAGCAGAACCTATCATAGATTGGAAAGACCTTACCATCTCATACCCAGACGAAATCAAGGCAAGGGCAGCAAGTGAAAGCCTACAAATCCCAGAAGAATTTAGGGATTTTGAAGACCTATTTGGGGAAGAAGGTTTCCGAGAACTTCCACCCCACCGAGGTAACCTAGACTTCAAAATGGACCTGATCGAGGGAGCGGAGCTGCCAAAGCCTGCAAAGAGGTACAGTATGTCACCAGCAGAAACAAAGGCGCTCAGGGAGTACCTAGAGGAGGAACTAAGAAACGGGAAAATAAGGCCCAGCCAGTCAGTTGTAGCTGCACCCTGTTTCTATGTGAACAAAGCAGATGGAGGGCTTAGGTTGGTAGTCGACTACCGTAAGATGAATGACATCACCAAGCCAGACAGGTTTCCACTTCCAATCCAAATAGAATTGATTGAGAGACTGAAGGATGCAACCATCTATTCAAAAATGGATGTTCGATGGGGGTTCAACAACATCAGGGTAAAAGAGGGAGACGAATGGAAAACAGCTTTCAGGACAGGAGAAGGCCAGTTTGAATGCTTGGTCATGCCATTCAGTAAAAGAAGGACCAAGAACCTTTACCAGGTTCATGATGGAAAAGTTCCGTGACATAATAGACGATTATGTGGTAATCTACATGGACGATGTACTAGTGTTTTCCAGAAACAGGGAAGAACAGTACAACATGTCAGGGAAGTGTTAAGAAGAATGAGGGAAAACCACCTCTTCCTCAAACCACACAAGTGTCAGTTCTTTGTGAAGGAGGTAAGCTTCATTGGAATTGTCATATCCCCAGAAGGGATATCGATGGAAAAGGAAAAGGTAAAGGCAGTTCTAGAATGGCCAGAACCTAACACAGTAAAAGAAGTCCAAGCCTTCCTAGGCTTCGTGGGGTTCTATAGAAGGTGGATAGAGAAGTTTAGCACCTTAGCCAAACCCCTCACAGATCTCACCCAAAAAGATGTCAAATTCCTGTGGGAAAGAAAACAACAGGAAGCATTTGAAGCTATCAAAGAAGCAGTAGCAAGAGAACCGGTCCTGATCCACCCAAACCCAAACAGGCCATACATACTGGAAACAGACCCTCAGGAGTGGCCATGGGGGCGGTACTAAGCCAAAAGGGTGATGACAACCGATTGCATCCAATTGCCTTCCTATCGAAGAGCTTCACCCCACCAGAGAAAAATTATGACACCTACGACAAGGAGTTGCTTGCAATTGTTAGGTCCTTAGAGCACTGGAGGTTATACTTAGAAGGGACAGAGGAACCTATTGTGATATACACTGACCATAGGAACCTCCAGTACTGGCAAAATGCCCAGATGTGGAATAGAAGGCATGCCAGATGGTATCTCACTCTGGCACCCTTCAATTTTCAGATTGTGTACAGACCAGGGAAACTCTCACAGAAGCCAGATGCCCTTTCCAGAAGGAGCGACCATGGGGATACCCCTATGGAACCACAGATCATGATTCCAGAAGAAAGGTTCATAGGTTTCATGGCAGAAGTACAGGGGAATTTCTGGGAAGAGCTTAAAGAAGCTCAGGAAGAAGACGAATCTATCAGATCCTTAAGGCTGAGTGTGGCAAATAAAGAACAACTACCGCCCTCAGTACAGAAGGAATTTAGACGGTATGAAATGAAGGAGGGCCTATTAAGGTATGACGATAGGCTCTACATCCCAGATGACAAGGACTTGAGGTTGAGTCTCCTTGAGGAGTGCCATGACGCCCCAGTGGCAGGTCATCAGGGACAAGCCCGAACACTAGAATTACTATCAAGGGATTACTATTGGCCAGGAATGAAGGCCCAAGTAAACCGATACGTGGAATCTTGTGAAACGTGTCAAAGAAGCAAAGGACACAAACAAGGCACTCCCTGAAGTCCTTACCAATCCCATGGAAACCATGGGCAGATGTCGCATATGATTTCATCGTCAAATTACCTGTCTCAAAGGGGTACGACAGTATTTGACAGTTGTAGATCGCTTCTCCCGGCAGGCCCATTTTGTACCATGTCTGGAGAGCACCAATGCAGAAGAACTGGCAGAAATATTCATAAGGGAAGTATGGAGACATCACGGGACCCCAGAAACCACTGTCTCAGACCGAGGGCCAACCTTTAACAGCCAATTCCTAAAAGCCCTATACAAAGGAATTGGGACAAAGCCCAGATTCTCCACTGCTTTCCATCCAGAAACAGATGGTCTGTCGGAAAGGACAAATCAATGGGTAGAAGGGTTCTTAAGAACCTTCTGCAATTATAGACAAGATGATTGGGTAAAATGGTTACCCATTGCCGAATTCTGCCATAACAACCACGTAAATGCTACAACAGGACAAACCCCATTTGAAACAGTATATGGAAAAAACCCAAGATGGGTTGTCCGAGAGGGAGAAGAACCATCTGAGGCACCCGCTGCAGACAACATGCGTAATCAAATGGAAAAGGTATGGGATGAGGCAAGAGCCTCAATGGAATTACACCAACAAATGGAAAAGAAAGGGAGGGAATTCAAGGTAGGAGACAAGGTTTGGCTGCTCCTAACAAACCTCTCGTCCAAGAGACCCTCCAAGAAACTGGACAACCGAAAAGGGGGGCCCTTTGAAATCACAGAAAAGATCTCATCCCATGCATATCGCCTGGACCTACCTAAAACTATACGTGTACACAATGTATTCCATGTAAATCTCCTCTCGCCATTCACAGAAGATAAAGACTTCCGAAGAAGGCAGGCCAGCCACCACCACCAATCATAACGGAAAAAGGAGAGGAGGAATACAAGGTGGACCACATTGCAAATTATGAATGGCGGAATGGTGAGCTGTTTTACCAAATCAGATGGAAGGGCTACGACCCAATAGAAGACACAATGGAACGTGCCAGCAAGTTTGCTGACATGAAAGAGGTTCTAAATGACTTGCAAAGGCACTTACCAGACGCACCAATGCCAGTCAAGTCAAGTCAGCACTCAGGTGACTCGAAAGGCAGGCCAAAGAGAACCAAACGAGGATCTGGAAAGCTTTAAAAAGAGCCATCCAGGATACCCAAGAAAGGCCAGAGCCTGCTCTACTACACCTCACTTGCACCACAACACACCTGCGAAACCCCAAAACATGCCTTTCGTCACTCACCCAGTCGCACATCCCAACCGTTACACCCCACTTGCTGAAAATCAGGTGGCCCCACTTCGGCAGCCACCCACCACCAGGCGGCCAGCACCCTACCCTGGCAGGGAAAATCGTCCTAAACCAGGGATGTACTGCTCCAGTGTGGAAGACGCCCAGAGGTATGCCAAACGACTGTTGCCAGGGGCTAACCTAGTGTACATCCCAAAGAAGTTAAGGGATGAAAGGAACTGGATTGACGATGACAAGTACCTGGATCCCAGGTTAGGGGTCCTGACATGGCATGGAAGCCGGAAGCCAACAACAAGAAACGCCTTGTTAAGAACACTGATGTATGTCGTCGACAATATCGTGGGACCAACAGTCGACGTGGTGACCAAGGCAGCAAGACAACAGAGGAGGGCCACAGGCCAAATGGCAGATGGAGGGGACTGGGAGGTGGAGCGCCAGGCAAAGGCATTGCTGGAAGAATGGAAGTTGACACCAGCTGCACTGTATGTGGGACTGCTCGAAGCAACTACCACTGATGAGATGTTTACTGCTATCAGGACAAAGCAGGCAAACATGAATGACTTCCGAAATTGGGTGAAGGTAGAGGTGCTGTGCCAGGCTCCTGCAGCCAGAACTTGCCAGAATTCTGGCTAAAATTCCAGCGAATTCCGGCGTGCCAGTTGCCAGTGCAGGTGCCAGAATAGCCTCAAGGGTGCCAGAGTCCTAGGCGGAGTCCTGCAGTACTGGCATACCTGCATACCTGCATACCTGAATACTGGCACATTGTCACCTGTACACGACCACCACGGATTGCATATATTAAGCACTCATAAAATGCGCAAAATTCAGCGGATCAAATTGTACTTTACTTGATTACAAACGGTTAAGAAATGAGCAGTATCGGCGCAGAATCGTCTAAGAAAAATATTCAGGGGGATGTGCAGATGTTCAAGCTCGCTATCCTGAGCTCTAATTGGGGCGATATACATACCAATCGACTCTTCTCACTGAGAGAATCGAATGCACATATTTTCATAATAAACGAACGCTTTTATCGAAAGTTATCAGCGATATAAAGGGGGAAACCCCTGAACAGCGCCACAAGCGCTAGTGAAACCAGCCGTGCAAACCTCGCTCCCTTGCGCGGAGTCGATGCGCATTATCATAAGGACTCTATATACCAAAAACCAGCCTGATTGAAGGTGTTTTAGCTGGTGAAAACTGGGGAACAGCGCCCTGATGCTGAAAACCCCCTGAAATGCGCCATGGACACCCACACAGTGCTATTCTGGCTTTCTTAGTATCACAGACAGATTCAGGGATGCTTATTGCCCTATCTCAGGTACCTGAAACATCTGGAACAAGCTTATAACATAAATTTCCGACCATGTGCAGTGATTCTGCTGGGTTGACAGTGAGGTTGCCTGCACACACCCCGGTTCATAGTTATCCAGTCAATGTATTTACTAGATATAATGTCAGTAGGGGTTTTTCAAGCTCAGGAGAAAAGGCTAGCTGGTCGGATAAGCTTCAAACAGCTTTCTTTGTGGTGAAATAGCATGTGCGCATTTCCCAGAATATTTCCTGAGCATCAATTTGGAGCGAACTATGCATTATCGAATTTTTTGCGCGGAGCAAATGACATATCTGTGATCTCCTGATTTTTGCGCATTTAATGAGCTACTTTGCGAGAGATTGTGGTGAGGTTTATGGCCCTGGAAATGTTGGCCACAAAGACCCGAACAAAAGAACTGCGTAAAATTTGCCAGAATGAATTTCGTATGAAACGTGCTCTATATCATTGGAATGCTCTCTCTTCTGCGCATCTAATGAGCTATTACACAACTTGATGTGGTGAGTTCTGACCATAGCCAGTTGCAGGAGTCCCGGGATTCTGGCATGCTCCTGCACCTGCCAGAATTCTGGCACGGACTCCGGCAACTGGCGAGCCAGTGCCAGTGCCAGTGCCAGAATGGCCAAAAAGCGCAGGAGTCCTGCTGCAGGTGCCGGAGTCCTGCAAAATTCTGGCACAGCTTCTCTAGGTGAAGGTGCACCCAAACAAAAACACCAATTACGACACTGATATGACAAGCCTTACATCAAGCCTAGAATCACTGGTCGTGGCTGAGGAAGAAGCCAAGCCAGAAATAAAGGAACCCACCCTGGACCCAGCTGCGGAGGAAGCCAAACAGGACTGGGACCGGTGGGAAAACGAGCTTGTCGAAGCTCTGGAGGAGGTGCCACTGTTGGAACCAACCCCCATATGACCACTTTGCCTCCCACAAATTGTCTCCCGAATGTATAAGAGTTTTATTTTTTCTTTTACACACCAAACTTAATACATTTCTTTTACTCTCTATTTTTACGTTTGCCCTTGAGGGGCTGGGTATAGGGCTTCTTGCCCCTGTTATCCTTCTTATTGGTCCAAACAACTGACCGGGTAGTGGGCTGCAGCCAAGGAGCCTCCCCCCCTGGGAGGTCGGCCATGTAGTTCTGGAAACACCCAGAACCAGACGCTGCAAAGGGCGAAGCCTCATCAAACAAGGGAGCAGAGCCCTCCTTGAAGAATTCGGCAAGAGCAGCCTGGTGAGACCGCTCCTCAAAGGACTTGTACTCCTGATCAACGAGCGCCCAGACATGCTCAAGGGTGGCCTCATGGGCCCGACCATCAAGGAGGATGCGCTCTTCTACAGAACGAGTTAGCTACGTGAGAATGATGAAGAACGAACACACATACCTGGCACCCCACAGAAGAACCAATCCCCAACACCTTGATAGAAGTCTTCAAGGGAGGCGTCACACACAGCATCACAGTAGGCACAGTACTCCCCCTCAGGGAGACCAGCAGGTGCAGTCAAGGGGATTGTAGTTAAGGGAAATAACACGCATAGTAAAGAACGGGATGAGGAAGGAAAACAACAAAACCACAAACATTAAAAAAAATCACGGTGCAACACAATAACTTGCACAAACATCAAAACAAGGACTGGTCAGGTGACACCAACAGACACGTGACCATCTGCCAGAAAACAAACAACAAAGCATGGGAATCACATGACCTAGCCTAGTCACGTGAATATACGCTATCCCCTAACTACCGGAGGGGTCGGAGAGGGGGCACCGACCGAAGTGGGGGAGCGGAGGCCCCGAGCGTAGCGAGGATCAAGGCCGACACGGAGGAACGGATGGGAGGGCACCCCTCGGAGATGCGTCATCACCGAAATAAGGTCATGTGATCACAACAAATGCAAGACGGAGTCATGTGACAATCAAAACGGACCTTGCAGCTTATATAGACAAGCACAAGGCCCGAGATAACCTGCACTCTCATGCTCTCTTCCCAGTCCCCAAATACCGCTAAAACTGTAAACGATGCTAAGCGGAAATGGATCGAACGCGGCAACACCCCAGCCAAGCGGATCAAGCGAAGGGCAGAGGTCGGCGTCGCCATCGCCAGCGCCCTTGGTATCAAGCCGAGCCCCCTCGCCTGCTTCTATGCGGCCTACGCCGACGGATTGAGGGTCTGAAGAGCTGACCGAAACCGCACCGGCCCCTCAGTTCCGCGTCCAGACCAGGGCGGTGCTGCTGACCTGGTCGAAGCTATGCGATCAGCCCTCAAGTGGGCTCGTCGCCCGATACGAGGCGTTCTGCCGCCAACGGCCAAATCATTGGGCGACTTTGGCAGTGGTGGAACGCCACAACCCCGAGGAACCGAACTACGACCCAGCCCGGCCCCTCCATGTCCACGCCCTCTCCATCAGTCAGGAGCGGAAGGGCGGCTGGAACACCCAGAACACCGGTTCTGGACTTCGAGGGCAACACCCCAACATCCTGCCGAAGGACCTCAAGGACGGACCAGGAGGCAACCCAGCAAGGGATGCCTTCAACTATCTTTGGAAGGACGTTGGAGCTAATGGCGAGGAGATAGAGGACCTGATGGCGGGGGACCTGACCTTGGAAAGGTTGGAGGAGATTTTGGTAAAGGGAAAGGGCGGAAAAAGGTCAAGGATGGAGGCAGACTTGGAGGATGGGACGGAGATTGTTGCCTCAGCAACAAAACAGGAGTACTACCAGGCGTTCAAGCGCCTCCGCCCCCTCCAGATGGTGACGACGTGGAACTCGGTACAAGCATATGCCGAGTACACATACAAGGAAGACCGGGGTTGCATGCCTGCAATCCCTGTGGAGCTAGAGGTCCCGGAAGACTGGGAGCACATCGACCGAGCAGACAGATGGTTTGCCGAGGAAGTCGAGAAGAAGGGAAGAGGGGTGCGCCATCGCATCCTGGTGATAGAAGGAGAAACTGGAACGGGGAAAACGGCATATGCATGATCCAAGGGCTGCCACAGCCGGATGTGCAATGTGTGGAATATGGGCAACTTGTCGGAAGATGCCGACATTTGGATCCTGGATGACATGGTCCAGTCGAACGGGAAGTACTCGCTCAAGGCCCTGAGCCAGTACGAGGCGGACTTCACAGGCAGGTACGCGCATGTGAAATCGATGAAGGTACGGCCAACAGTCATTCTGGGAAATAGCCGGTTGGCAATCATGAAATGTTGGTCGGACATAGAGGGGGAAGAAGGGGACCTATGGGTATCAAGAAATGTGGAATGGGTGTATGCAGGAGGAAAGCCATTCTTTGTATTCCCTTAGAATAATTTATGGTACTGTACAACTTCTGCTATGCCCATCCAAACAGTTGGGCTTTCTGAGAAGAAGCAGACAAATCCTCACCCCTAAATAACCTCCACAACAAAGAAAAGAAAAACAATCTCATGTAACGGAGAGGTTAAGGGGTCTAGCCTGACTCAGCCTGACCTCATCAAACGATACTGAATCAGCCGAAAGGTCGTTGGTTCAAGTCCAGCGCCCTTAACCTCCTTGGTGCATGAGATTCCTTTTGCATAAGGAACTAAACCATGTCTCGAGGTCCCCCAAGACATGTCCAAAGGGGGGGATAATGTTATGACCTGTCAAACGGACATAACAAAACAACCAAATATTTCTACAGATTTATGGCATTTTTCCTAAGCGGAACAAGCCATAAACAAGGTCACGTGACCTTGGCGCTTAGCCGGCGTTTACGGTGGTTACCCTGAACTCGCTCCAGCATTTCTCTCCATTGTTACTTGGAGCGAGGAGCGAGTTGTCACGTGATCTCGGCACTTACGGCAGGATCACGTGACCTCAGCGCTTACAGTGGTTACCCTGAACTCGCTCCAGCATTTCTCTCCCATGTTACTTGGAGCAAGGAGCGAGTTGTCACATGATCTCAGCGCTTAGGGAAGGGTCACGTGACCTCAGCGCTTACGGTTGTTACCCTGAACTCACTCCAGCATTTCTCTCCCATGTTACTTGGAGCGAGGAGCGAGTTGTCACGTGATCTCGGCGCTTATGGCAGGATCACGTGACCTCAGCACCTACCCCTTGGACCTTGCGCGGCTCTATAAGATTTGGAGATGCACAAACTTAAGACAAACAATTACCTAACCCATAGTACTGTACATAACCTACACCTACTGCGGAGTGTGCTTAGATAATACGTCTGCAGCCACCGCAGCCACAGGTATATATAAGGAGGATAAAGCAAGACTGGACACCTCAGCTTGCTTTATCTTGTCAACCACCATAGACCATAGCAAACACTGTAACTAGAACACTCAATACATACTGCATAGCACCAAACCATCAACGCAGCCACTACTTAAGTGCTCCACAAGGGAGCCTCCAGAGGGTCACGACAAGTAGGGGCAGTGGGCAGGGAAGGTGGCTTGGTTGGGGTGACAACAGATGCAGCACTTGGGAGCACCAGGTGGAGTTATGAACTGTTGCTGGGCACAGCTGACTTTTTGTGGTTTGACTTTGGTGATGACAACACAATTAAAGTCAATGTGACCATTGTTTTTGAGGATGTTGTCAACAGAATTAAGGGCGAAGCAGTGGATTGACAGATGGCCAAACCAACTGCAAAGGGAGCAGTGATCTTCTTTGCTAAAGGTAGTAGCCATGACTGGCAGCTAGAAAAATGTGTTCCACTGTAGTGTACATGTCCAAGGCAAGGGTAACATATCCCATGTTACAGGAATAGGAAGGTGACCTCCATTACCCAACTACTTAAGGGCAAAGGGTAACCCCACCTCTTGTTGACAAAAGAGATTAGAGAACCAAAGCTTGTTCTGACACACAAGAGGCTCAATTCATTGACAAGCTGCTGTTACAGTGCTTCAGTTGGGATAGAGCTTTGTGGAGGCACAGATAGGGCAACAATTACTCATAACTGTGGATGGGTGGAGTGGGATTGTGGAAGGCAACAAGTTGTGAGCTTTAGACAACACAAGTGGTGTTTGGGACAGCAGGGGCAGGGGTTCAGGTGATACTGAACCTACAAGGCACAAACTTGACCTAATGTCAGCAGCAACAAGCCAAGTGACAGTGTGGACACCTGAGATCACAAGGGCAGAGCCTGGGAGCAACTTGGCAGTGATGACAAGGGGAGTAAGGGCAACAACAACATGTCACAAGACAGTGAGCAGAGAGAGAACAAGACTTGTATTGATGAGGAGGTCAAGTTCAATGAGGCCTCCTCACAAACTTGACCTGGTTTATATACATTCTTCAAGCCACATCAGAACAACAACAACTCTACTATGAGTCACATTGCTAAGCAATAGAAGCTCCTGTGGAGCTGTGGAATTTCACATCAAAGTTGAAATACATCTTGGTAAGCAGTCTGGAACATTCCATGAGTCACATGAAACAGTTGTCCCATAAAAGGAAAGTGTGTTTTGAAAATGATCTTAAAAAATGTAAAAAAAATCAAGAAAATATTATATGATGAATATATGCATGTCAGGTCATGACAATTCCTATGATCCTGGTTTATCCACATTTATCAACATCCCCCCCCCCAATTTGATAATAGGCATTAAAAGGGGGGTCTGTAATCCTTTCAACTGGTTTATCTAGTGATGTCACCCAGGAAGAGCCCAGGTACCCACATTACAAACAGTTGCAAATGGATTGCCAAGTCTGTGTAAGACTTTGTAATTGTGGGTACCCAGGCTCTTCCTGGGTGATATCTCTAGGTTTATCTGCAGTTCTTAGATGTTATTTACATGAATACACCCCAGGGGTTTTGTTATGGATCACTAACATTTTCTATTATTTTAGTCTGCTCTGCCAACCTCAAGCAATGCCTCTGTAATTAAATTGTGAAATACTTGAATTTGTATGCACTCCAAATTGTACTATTTTCCGTTCCATTAAATAGTACAAATTTCCCGCTTTCCAACGCATATTTTATTAAGTTTTTACAATAAGATCTCAGAGAGATACAGAGGTTGTGATATTTCCTCTTATCAGGAGATATTGATTACAACATTGCACCGCTCATATCTCGGCAACCGCTTACGCTATCAAAGCGACCTTATGCTCTATCGATAGCTAATCTTCAGCAGTATCTGCTGCCCGAAGATTGTCGCGATCCACTGGATCCTTGTGCCGGAATGGCCCGAAGATCATTAGAATCTAACTGGACCATCAATCAAGATCTAATGACTCCAGTGAGTCAGGAGAGCCTTCCAAATTGATCCAGAAGCTTCTCTGACTCACTTTATGACTCACTGAGATGTAGCCTCCATTCATTACATGTATATACTATGATAATATGATCTACAAGCCAATAGCAGGTCTCAGATGCATCAATGCCTTCAATCCACACCCTGTCTTTACTCTCATATCCTATACTGGGCTAGGGTGTATCCCAAGTATAGCAGTACCCTCTTTTGATGATCGCACTGGCATGCATGCATCTATTTGGCTCTGGAATGCCCTCCTCAGGGTATAAAAGGACCTCCTCTGAGGCCCTTCCAGACCACCTTCACTCCTCTACTCAACCCAGACCAGTTATTGGTTTCCTTTTTCTCTTCTATTTTTCTCTTGTCTGTGTGTGATTTCTTATGTAACTAGTACTGAGGAATAAAGTACCATATTAGTTATATACTGTCTGATTCATTGTATCTTATATACAGAGATATATAAGGATACAATATTGCCTGATTGAGTGTGACATTAAGTACCAGCTATTAGAGGAAATCTAAGTACCTGTAGCTGAGGAAGTACATGCATTAGGCAGCCCACCATCTATCCTATAAGCTATTGCTTAAGTCTAGTATTAAGATTAGTATCAGTTAGTCCAAGCAACTAGGGCTGAACTACATTTAAGATATCTAAGGGAACCTGACCATAGTAGTCTTGCTCTTGATACCTATAATTTAGTCAGTTTACACTGTGAAAGATTAAGACTACCTTGAGTGTTACTTGATCACATTGCAACTACTTTGAGCCTTCTTACTCTAGTCTAAGAAGTATTGAGTACGATTAGTGTATACTAACATATCTACATTTGCTTAAGCTCTAGATATTCAAGTGTACCCTGACCCATAACAGCTGGGCACCAGGCTGCACCTGCTCCACAAGTACCCCCTCCTGCACAAATACCTCAACCCCAACCAACTGTTGGAGGAAGCACCATCAAGGTAAAAATGGCATCCCCTACCAAGTTTGATGGCAGTAAGCAAGAGGATGCAACCTCATTCCAAATCTCTTGTATGAGGTACATCACCACCAATATGCCCAACACTACAGCCAATCAACAAATCACCTATATCACATCATACCTAGATGGGGCTGCAACTGAGTGGGCAAATGCATACTTTGAACAAGAGATTATCAACCACACCAACATCCCTTGGCTGCACAATACCAACCTATTCTGGCAAGAATTCAGGGTACAATATAGCAATGTCAACTGCAATGAAAACTATCACAAAAAATGGCAGAAGCTAAAGCAAACCAAGACAGTGCAAGACTACCTCACACTATTCAACCTAAATTCAACAGGCCTTGGATACAACAATGCTGCCCTCCACAACCAGTTCTATGCAGGACTGTCAGATGACATCTGAAATTCCATGGTGGTCCAAAATTATGACCCAACCACACACACCCTTGCAGAAGTCACCCAGAGGGCACTGGACATTGACTGAGACCTCATCTCTGTTGAATGATCCCACACATATGTCGTGACCCTCTGGAGGCTCCCTTGTGGAGCACTTAAGTAGTGGCTGCGTTGATGGTTTGGTGCTATGCAGTATGTATTGAGTGTTCTAGTTACAGTGTTTGCTATGGTCTATGGTGGTTGACAAGATAAAGCAAGCTGAGGCGTCCAGTCTTGCTTTATCCTCCTTATATATACCTGTGGCTGCGGTGGCTGTGGATGTATTATCTAAGCACACTCCACAGTAGGTGTAGGTTATGTACAGTACTATGGGTTAGGTAATTATTTGTCTTAAGTTTGTGTGGCTCCGAATCTTATAGAGCCGCGCGAGGTCCGAGGGGTAGGTGCTGAGGTCATGTGATCCTGCCGTAAGCGCCTAGATCACGTGACAACTTGCTCCTCGCTCCAAGTAATCAATGGAGAGAAATGCTGGAGTGAGTTCAGGGTAACAACTGTAAGCGCTGAGGTCACGTGACCCTTCTGTAAGCGCCAAGATCATGTGACAACTCGCTCCTTGCTCCAAGTAACAATGGAGAGAAATGCTGGAGCGAGTTCAGGGTAACCACCATAAGCGCCAGCTAAGCACCGAGGTCACGTGACCTTGTTTTATGGCTTGTTCCGCTTAGGAAAAATGCCATAAATCTGTAGAAATATTTGGTTGTTTTTGTTATGTCCGTTTGACAGGTCATAACAACATATATATTGAGGTTATATTGATATTTTACCCTTCCTTTGTCTTGCATCCAATATTATGTGTTTTATCCCCTTTTGTACTTTCTCTCTCTTGTATACATGCCAATGTACTGCCTGAGATTATCCATTGTATTCTATATATAAGCAAATGTACATGTCACTCCAACCTCAGCAGCATTCTCCCCACTCATATCCAACAGGCTCAATCTGCTTCATTTACCTGCACTAAGTCTTAACTGGGGTGCATTTATTCTTTTGTGCTTCAACAGGTTATGAGCCCTGGTCATTATTGAGCCCACCAACTGCCCAACCTGTTGAACTCACAGTTATCTACACCTGCTCAGTCGCTGCATCTTTCACCCCTCTCATTGCTGACATCATCAGATCACTGTATACAAGATCTCCTCAACGCTACAGGCATCACAGATGAATTTGCTGATTTCACTCTTAATCCAGTGCCTTACAATGTTGTGCTACCACCTTCACCATCCAACGCATCCACACTCGATACAGTCAAACTTGACCTCCACAATCAGCTCTATTTGCTACAACTTGGCACCACAGAATACCAGTTTGCCCACAATCAACTCAGCCTATACAAAGCACTACTAGGGGTGCATACACACACAGGTGTCAAACATCTACCACTTGACAATCACCTATACTTATTGTCACTTGCCCAGCTTGGCCTACTGTCACCCACTGAATCCATCACCCCCATGCTCTCTATAGCACCTGCTCCTTCACCTGCTGTTACTGCCACTACTGCCATTGCTCTGCCTACTACTATGGTGTCATCATCCAAAGCCACCTCCAATGCTCCCATATTAGTCATTGCCAACAAGAACTACACAATTGCTAAACTCCAAGGCCAGGATGACTATCAAGTGTGGCACATACAGATGCAAGATATGTTTCAAGAGGTCAATGTATTGTCATGACCCAATGTCATGAACACAATTTATTATATTTTATTTTCATTTTCATCTTTTATATATTTTTCTCTAAGTTGAGTTTATTCTATTTTTTACAATATATGCATTGCCACATTATGTAATAGTGCCATGGTGCTTATTTTAGTGTTTTCCATCTCAGCTTGCTCTAGTACTGTACTTGTCTCATCTCAGTTATTCTCCTGCAGTTGTATCTCACCTCTGTGCTGTATGAGAACTTGTACACAGTAGTTAGCTGAATATATAAGGGAAAGTCTGAGAGCCTTAAGCCTCAGAACTCAACCTCTTGTCCTGTCATCCCTTCTATCTGTGTGGTCACCAAGCCATAACAGTTCCTGCCCAGTACTCTTAAGTACAAGTGCACCTCTTATAAATCATATCCTCGGTGCCTCATTGCCTTCTACCCCTTCCTCCTTCCTTGCATGTCCCTTAGACATTGCAGGTTGACTCTCTGTATTTATTGCAATAGAGTCGGGCATTACCCTTTGTTGGTATTTGCCCCTGTCTAAGCCTCCAGTCTTGACATGTATGGGACATTGTCAGCAGCTCTACCCCTTGACCTAGCAACCCAAATGATCAACCTACCTGGGATAAAAAGAATACCACCACACTAGGTGCTCTATGTTGCCATGTTGACACTGGCCCTATGATCCATGTCACCTGTGAAACCTCTGTCACCAATGCCTGGGCCCTCCTGAGGAACCAGTATCAATCCTTGGGTATTGCTGCTATGACTATGCTGCAAAACTGCTTCACTTTGCTGTGCATGAACAAAGGGGACAACTTAGAGGTGTATATAAAAGAGTTGTGCAAGATATTCAATGATCTCAACATTGCACTCCTTGCCAAATCCTCTGACCAACTCAAAGAAATCAAATTTATTTGGCAACTCTTAGCCTGGCTGCCTGAATCCCAGCAAGTACTTGTCTCTGTCATCCCTCAGTGCCCTGAATCTGGCAATACTGATGGGTCCAAGTTATCTATCAACATACAATCCTGCCTACTCACCAAATATCATTGCCAAAAGTCTGTCACCACTGAAAAATCCTTTTTTGCACATAATCCCCAAGTCCCTGGAAATCACTGAGGCACTCTGAGTTGCCATGCTTCAGCCATAATCAAGATTATATGCCATAACTATGGCATACCTGGTCACAAAAAGGCTGACTGCCATAAACCTGGAGAGGTGGACACACTGGCAACAGCTGCTGAGGAACTGGCTGAGGCTGCAGTACTGGTTGTGCTAATGCCAGTGAATGCAACAATCACTGTGAAAATGGGCATAATAACAACAATAATGGCAACAATGGCAAAAATGGCCAGTGTCACAATGGCCAAGACAATACCAATAACAGTGAGCACACAAATTTTGTTTCATCCTCAGACTTCGCCTATGCATTCCAATTCACATGTCCCACTGTGCATACACTCACCTCATGTTCCCAACCCTCTTGCACACTAGCCACTCAGGACCTCCTTACTACACTGAATTCACCCACACCAGCCTTTGAGGACCTACCAATGTGCATACAACACTATGTTGCCAACAATTTCAAGCATTTTTCTTTTTCCTTGCAGAATGAAACTCAATTTGGCATTGGTCTAGACAACACCTGGATCATTGATTCTGGCACATCCTGCCATGTTACCAACTGGTGCAAGCATTTAACCAATTTTATCCCAATGTCATTGAAAATCCAGGGCATCAGCAGCACAGCCACCATCTCAGGCTTTGGTGAAATCACTCTGCACACATACACATGTGTGCCCTGGGTTATTAATAACAAGCTGCAGTATGGATCACCCAACAGGCGCATATACTTTACAAATGTCACTCTTGTTGAAAACTCACTGGTCAATCTTTTATCTCTATCTTCTTGGACCAATGAATATCCTTGTCATTCTGCTCATGTGACTCACAACACAATTGCCTTCTTTGATGAAATCAGCCCTAACAATCAATGGCTCTTTGCACTAGCCAAAAAGATTGGCAAACACTGGACTGGCAACTCCTGGTACCTTATGGCTACTACAGACCCACATCAACACACATACATTGCATGCCCTCTACATGATTGGCACATGATACTTGTGCATACAGACCTGCAAAACATTATTCACCTCAAAAATGGCAACCTTGCTTGCAGTCTCAAAATTGCTACCCCCAAATCAGTCCTGCTCAACCTGAATTTCAATTGCCTAGGATCTGTACAAGGCAAATCTCACACACATCCATTTGGTACTATCACCATCGAAACCCCTTGTGAAATCACCAATCTCATTTACTTGGATGTCTGGGGACCAGCCCCAATCAACTCTATCCAGGGGAGTAGATATTATATCATTTTCATCAATGCTGCCACTCGTTTTACTTTCATAAACTTCATGTGCAAAAAGAGTGAGGCTGTAGACTGATATGTTGCACTAGCTAACTTTATTTGCACCCAAAAAGGGCAGGAGATCAAGCACATACACTTTGACAATGGCAAGGAACTCATCAACTGACACCTACATGAATTCTGTGACAAAACTGGGACTGAAATCACTACCACTGCACCTTACTTGTCTGCACAAAACAGCCCCACCAAACATGCACATCACACCTTAACTGAACATGCTCACGCCATGATACACAGCCACTCGAATACTTGCAGAAAGATCTATCTGTGGCAAGAAGCTGTTGCTTATGCAAATCTAATAGGCAACAACATGCCACACAAAATCCAAGGAGAATGGTGCATCCCCCAAGTCAAAATGTTCAACAAACCAATCAATATGTCTTACTTTCAACTTTTCAGCATGACATGCCACGTTCTCATACAGTCTAAGGGGCACTCAAAACTCAAAGCCAAGACCCACCAAGCCATATTTACAGGGATTGACAGAAACTCCAGCAGAGTTTGGTGTTACCTTGCTTGGCCCAATCACACAATCTGCACTTTGCACAATGTTTATTTCCCATACCATCTCCCTGATCCAATCTCACCTGAATCACCAGCCCCTATCATGTCACCTGAAGAACCTGACAATCTACTAAATGAAAATGGGTTCAAGTCTTTGCACTGAGTGAGGGGGAGATGGGCATTGGCCCTGAAGCACCACAACCTGTGCTTACAGCCACTCAGCCCCAAGACTTGACCAGCCAAGCTCAGGGGGAGCCTTCTGCATTGTCACAATCTACTCCTCTGCCGACTGCTCCCATCTCTACTGCTAGTGTTGAACCTAAGGATGCTGTGCCAGAATTTTGCAGGAGTCCACCTCCTGCAGGTGGACTCCTGGCAATTTTTTTGATTCCTGCTCCAGCTCCAGCTCCAGCAGGCCAGGAGCCGGACTCCATATGGAATTCCAGCTGGTGCAGGAGCTTGCTGGAATTGCAGGGCTCCTGCACCTGATTACGCTCGAATGTCATCACATCGAGTTGTATAATAGCTTATTAAATGCGCGCTACTGAGAGCTTTCGAATGGTATATAGCACGTCTGGTAGAAAATCAAACCTGCTGAATCGCCTGCAGTTTTCTATTCTTGAGCCTTAAGGCCAATATTTCAGTCGCCTTGAAACCCACCACATTCACCTCTTTAGTAGCTCATAAAATGCGCAAAACTCAGAGGATTCTGAATATGTTGTTTATATGGCGTAAAAAATTCGTTTACATGTAGATCGCAGCAGATTAATGCTCAGAAAATATTGCTACAAGTGCACAGTTACTATTTCAGGTCTAAGATGACATTTTAGACCCAAGGCAACAAGCCAGGCGTGTTCCTGGACCTCAAAAACCACTACTAAAAATGTATCTATTTTGTACATACATTGGATTGTGATGAACTGGTGTCTGTCCATCTGTTGCTGGTAACATCTAAGCTGAATGGTTGCACACTGTCAGAAAAATTTGTTAAAGTACTGTTTTGGAGTTCACCAGGCTTGTGGGATAGGGTAATAAATGTCTCTGAATCAATCTATGGGGCTCAGAGAGCCTGTAGTCAAGTGTGCACTTGTGCAGAGGCAATTTAGGGGTATTTTAAGCATCAGGGGTGTATGTTCCCTGGATTTTGCCCACTAATACAGCTCCAATCATGCTGATTTTTGGTATACAGCATAAGTACAGTGATTTGCATCGATCTATCACAGGGGAGCAAAGTTTCCATGGCTGGTTTCACTAGTGCCTGTGGCACTGTTCAGGGGCTAACCCCCTGTATATTGCTTATATCTCCTCAGAAATGAGTTGGATTGAGATGTGAGTGAGCTCATTCGATTCCCCTCAGCAAGACAAGTCGAATGGTACATACATGTTTCTGTTCAACACTTAGTTAGGGGAGCATCAGTGGTTGTGCTTACCCCTGATTATTTCCCCAAGACTAAAATGCATGGATATCGCTCAATTTCAACTTCGAATACATGATGTATATATCGATTGGATGCCCTGATTTTTGCGCATTTAATTGTGTATTGGACACTACAAATGGCTGGGGTCATGTAATGGTGCAGGAATGCCAGTCTGCAGGAATGCAGGAATGCAGGAGCTGCAGGACTCTGCCCAGGACTCTGGCACCCCTGGGGCAATTCCTGCACCGTCTCCATCTCCTGTAGCACCAGAATATGCCAGAATTTTATATGGAATTCCTGCATGTTCCATCTGCAGGAGCCTGGCACAGCACCCTTAGTTGAACCCACTGAGCATTTGCATTGACCTGCTGCCATGCCTACCACATCTGAGCCCTCTGATCACATTATCCCTGGCATAACCTGCCATACCACAAGAACACAAGTGCACACTGGCAATAACCCCTATTACCATGAACAACTCAATGAGAAATCCAAACCTGAACACATACTCTGGCTCCAGGCACTCAACAATATGCATACTTGCTCCAGTTCTTACATATGTGACCCTGACAAAGTCTATTACATTGATACAACCATCATTGGGGACCATGCACATCACTCACAGCTACCCAAGCACATACACACCTGTTTTCTTACTCTAGGATCAAATTGTGATGACAACATGCCATGCTACAATGCTTGGGCTGCCAAACATTTCACCTCACTTGCCCAACCTGACCTAGTTGACTCTGATTCTCCTAGATGGTTGGATGCTCTTCAATCTGACTGCTGTGAAGACTGGATCACTGCACTAGACACCAAATTTAAGCAGCTGCAGAAACAAAATGTCTATAAGGTCATCCATTGTTGTGAAGTACTGCGTGGCTAACAAATACTCACCTCAGGCCCAGTACTGAAGATCAAACAAGACACTGACAGTAACAAGGTTTGTCTAAAAGCTAGACTAGTGATCCACAGGAATCAACAAATCACTGGCCTCACATATAATGAAACCTTTTCCAACACCCCCAATCTTGCATATATCTGTACTATATTTGCTCTTGTCACTTACACTGATTTTGACTGCCATATGGTTGATGTTACTAGCACATACACTCACATGCTGATGGACATTCCTCTCTACATTGAGTTTCCTGAAGGTTATGGCAAAGGCAGACCAAACCTCATGCTTGTCACTCAGGCTCTCTGCAGCTTGCATCAAGCCAGGCATCTATTGGAGGTTTTCAGGAATAGCAAGTTTACTGCCATTGGCTATTGTCTGCCCACCAAGGACACCTCTATTTTTACCCACATGAAGGATGGTGTCTACTTGATCATTATATGTTATGTTGATGATTTTGTTATCTGCTGCACAGCCAGACACATTGAAATTATCAAGCAGGAAATCCTAGGTTTATTCAACTGTAAAGATCTTGGCAAGACTTGTCTCTTTCTTGGTATTGCTATTACACACAATCACACACTTCATACACTCACCCTTACCATAGAGTCTTACATCAAGTCAATTGTAAAGCTCACCAACCTTGAAAATGCCACTCCTGCTACCACTCCTATGTCAAATACTATGCCACCACTTGAACTGTCAACCAAGAAAATCAATTTTCCATATGTTGTGCAACTCAACCAACTATTCTGGATCTCTTGATGTATTCAACCAGATATTGCCTTTGCTATAGGCATGCTCACTCATCACTCTACTTGCTACAGCGCTGCACATATAAACATCCTGAAATGTGTACATCACTACCTGGCTACAATGGCAAAAATTGGACTTACACTTGCTGACAAAAGTCTTGCAGCATGTGATGGATTTTTCACTGAACCCAGTCTGGCCAGCAGTGGTCTGGTCTTCTGATTTCGATGTACTATTAGAGGTTGTGTAATAGCTATACGTCTATCACTGTACCAAGTCTCAAAGAAATCAAAACAGAGGCCAAAGAGATACAGCCAAATAAGTTGTCGATTGTGCTGCAAGACTTTTGAAATTCAAGGCGCCATAAAGTCAAGCCTTGGACAATCCATGAATCTCAGCACCTAGCTGGCCGATTTTGATCAAACAAAGTGCACACAGATAGCTATCACTATCTTTGGTATAGATCTGCGCTGTTTGAGAGCAATTTTATCAGTAGATGTACATGCATATAATCAATCATATATAGGGCACATTTCCCCCTATTACAGCTTGCCTATAAACAAAAAAGGAGGCTAGAAAGTTCTCTTTGTGCTCAAACTATCAGATATGATTAGTAGATCTCAGGAGAGTGTAAATTCTAAGGTATACTAAGCAGATGTAGACCAGACCTAAATGCTGTGCAATACCCCCTGGTTTCAGAAACCTGAAAGCAACAGCTGTATAGGATTCAACCAGCCTGGTAATAGACGTAGGCATGCTTCATATGTACACACATCTTATGTATCACGCTCAAGACACAGAGCCAGCCATAACTCTAGCTACAGACTGTGCATTGCTCAAATCAACAATTTTACTATCAGAAACTGTCAAAAGTTCGATGCACAGTCTGTAGCTAGAGTTATGGCTGGCTCTGTGTCTTGAGTGTGATACATAAGATGTGTGTACATATGAAGCATGCCTACGTCTATTACCAGGCTGGTTGAATCCTATACAGCTGTTGCTTTCAGGTTTCTGAAACCAGGGGGTATTGCGCAGCATTTAGGTCTGGTCTACATCTGCTTAGTATACCTTAGAATTTACACTCTCCTGAGATCTACTAATCATATCTGATAGTTTGAGCACAAAGAGAACTTTCTAGCCTCCTTTTTTGTTTATAGGCAAGCTGTAATAGGGGGAAATGTGCCCTATATATGATTGATTATATGCATGTACATCTACTGATAAAATTGCTCTCAAACAGCGCAGATCTATACCAAAGATAGTGATAGCTATCTGCATGCACTTTGTTTGATCAAAATCGGCCAGCTAGGTGCTGAGATTCATGGATTGTCCAAGGCTTGATTTTATGGCACCTTGAATTTCAAAAGTCTTGCAGCACAATCGACAACTTATTTGGCTGTATCTCTTTGGCCTCTGTTTTGATTTCTTTGAGACTTGGTACAGTGATAGACGTATAGCTATTACACAACCTCTAATAGTACATTGAAATTGGAAGACCAGACCACTGCTGGCCAGACTGGGTTCAGTGAAAAATCCATCACATGCTGCAAGACTTTTGTCAGCAAGTGTACATACAACAGCAATAAACCATTCTATGAAGTAGCTTATGCCAACTCAGACTTTGCAACTCAGCATGACTGCAAGTTGATATCCAGCTGTATCATCATTCTAGCCAGCGCCACCATCTGCTGGCTTACTAAACACCATTTGTCTGTTGCCCTGTCGACTATGGAAGCCAAAACAGTTGCATGCTGCCACACCACAAAAGAACTCAAGGCCATCATGCAGTTCCTGGATGACATCAGCATTAAGTATTCGCCACCTATGCCATCACCAATACTATGCAACAATCAATCAGCAATCAAATCCATGCACAACCCAACAAACAAAATGCACATGAAACACATCAACATACCATACAACTTTGTTTGAGATGAAATCCACAAGAAAAATCTTATGGTATCATTCATTCTGTCCAAAGAAAACCTTGCTGATGCACTCACCAAGCCACTCAACTTGTTACAGGTCAGGGTACACTCAAATATCTAGAGCTTAAGCAAATGTAGATATGTTAGTATACACTAATCATACTCAATACTTCTTAGACTAGAGTAAGAAGGCTCAAAGTAGTTGCAATGCGATCAAGTAACACTCAAGGTAGTCTTAATCTTTCACAGTGTAAACTGACTAATTTATAGGTATAAAGAGCAAGACTACTATGGTCAGGTTCCCTTAGATATCTTAAATGTAGTTCAGCCCTAGTGTTATGGATCACTAACATTTTCTATTATTTTAGTCTGCTCTGCCAACCTCAAGCAATGCCTCTGTAATTAATTTGTGAAATACTTGAATTTGTATGTGCTCCAAATTGTACTATTTTCTGTTCCATTAAATAGTACAAATTTCCCGCTCTCCAACGCATATTTTATTAAGTTTTTACGATAAGATCTCAGAGAGATACAGAGGTTGTGATATTTCCTCTTATCAGGAGATATTGATTACAACATCACACCACTCATATCTCAGCAACCGCTTATGCTATCAAAGCGATCTTGTGCTCTATCGATAGCTAATCTTCGGCGGTATCTGCTGCCCGAAGATCGTCGCGATCCACCGGATCCTCGCGCCGGAATGGCCCGAAGATCATTAGAATCTTACTGGACCATCAATCAAGATCTAATGACTCCAGTGAGTCAGGAGAGCTTCCCAAATTGATCCAGAAGCTTCTCTGACTCGCCTTATGACTCACTGAGATGTAGCCTCCGTTCATTACATGTATATACTATGATAATATGATCTACAAGCCAATAGCAGGTCTCAGATGCATCAATGCCTTTGATCCACACCCTGTCTTTACTCTTATCCTATACTGGGCTAGGGTGTACCCCAAGTATAGCAGTACCCTCTTTTGATGATTGCACTGGCATGCATGCATCTATTTGGCTCTGGAATGCCCTCCTCAGGGTATAAAAGGACCTCCTCTGAGGCCCTTCCAGACCACCTCCCTCCTCCTCTACTCAACCCAGACTGGTTATTGGTTTCTTTTTCTCTTTCTATTTCTCTTGTCTGTGTGTGATTTCTTATATAACTAGTACTGAGGAATAAAGTACCATATTAGTTATATACTGTCTGATTCATTGTATCTTATATACATAGATATATAAGGATACAATATTGCCTGATTGAGTGTGACATTAAGTACCAGCTATTAGAGGAAATCTAAGTACCTGTAGCTGAGGAAGTACATGCATTAGGCAGCCCCCATCTATCCTATAAGCTATTGCTTAAGCCTAGTATTAAGATTAGTATCAGTTAGTCCAAGTGACTAGGTGTTATGGGTCAGGGTACACTTAAATATCTAGAGCTTAAGAAAATGTAGATATGTTAGTATACACTAATCGTACTCAATACTTCTTAAACTAGAGTAAGAAGGCTCAAAGTAGTTGCAATGTGATCAAGTAACACTCAAGGTAGTCTTAATCTTTCACAGTGTAAACTGACTAATTTATAGGTATAAAGAGCAAGACTACTATGGTCAGGTTCCCTTAGATATCTTAAATGTAGTTCAGCCCTAGTTGCTTGGACTAACTGATACTAATCTTAATACTAGACTTAAGCAATAGCTTATAGGATAGATGGTGGGCTGCCTAATGCATGTACTTCCTCAGCTACAGGTACTTAGATTTCCTCTAATAGCTGGTACTTAATGTCACACTCAATCAGGCAATATTGTATCCTTATATATCTATGTATATAAGATACAATGAATCAGACAGTATATAACTAATATGGTACTTTATTCCTCAGTACTAGTTATATAAGAAATCAAACACAGACAAGAGAAATAGAGAGAGAAAAGAAACCAATAACCAGTCTGGGTTGAGTAAGAGGAGGAGGAGGAGGTGGTCTGGAAGGGCCTCAGAGGAGGTCCTTTTATACCCTGAGGAGGGCATTCCAGAGCCAAATAGATACATGCATGCCAGTGCAATCATCAAAAGAGGGTACTGCTATACTTGGGGTACACCCTAGCCCAGTATAGGATAAGAGAGTAAAGACAGGGTGTGGATTGAAGGCATTGATGCATCTGAGACCTGCTATTGGCTTGTAGATCATATTATCATAGTATATACATGTAATTAACAGAGGCTACATCTCAGTGAGTCATAAAGTGAGTCAGAGAAGCTTCTGGATCAATTTGGAAGGTTCTCCTGACTCACTGGAGTCATTAGATCTTGATTGATGGTCCAGTAAGATTCTAATGATCTTCGGGCCATTCCGGCGCGAGGATCTGGTGGATCGCGACGATCTTCGGGCAGCAGATACCGCCGAAGATTAGCTATCGATAGAGCATAAGATCGCTTTGATAGCGTAAGCGGTTGCCGAGATATGAGCAGTGCGATGTTGTAATCAATATCTCCTCATAAGAGGAAATATCACAACCTCTATATCTCTCTGAGTTCTTAAGATAAAATCACAATAAAATATGCGTTGGAAAGAGGAGATTTTTTACTATTTGATGGAACACAAATGGTTCAAATTCAGATGCATACAAATTCATTTAATTTCAAGAAAATCACAGAAGCATTGCTTGAGGTTGACAGAGCAGACTAAAATAATAGAAAAATGTTAGTGATCCATAACAGGCAGAGACTAAGTGGCTTGGTGACCAACTCAGGTAGAAGGGATGTTTTGACAGGAGGTTGAGTTCTGAGGCTTAAGGCTCTCAGACTCTCCCTTATATATTCACAGAGGAGGCAGTACATATGTAATAGGAAGCCTAAGTAAATCATATGATGATAGAAATGGTGCCATGTCAACAGAATATTCTGGAATACATCAACAATGGTCAATAACAACAAGGTCACATGACTTGCTCAATAATTCTATGCATATATCTGAATAAACAGGACTTGTCCATAAAAGCAGGAAAATAGAGGTAAAAATAAATCATAATAAACTCAAATAAATTTGTGCTCATGGCCTAGGCCATGACAGAACCAATTGTCTTGGGCACTAAGTGACATGCTGGCATTTGTCATTCTCCCAATGGAGAGCAGATTGTTTGGTGCTGTTGGTACATGGGCAACATCATGGAGGCACAGTGTCATACACTTGCCTTTCTGGCCTATAAGTCATACAGTGCCTCCCACTAGGTCACCACCTCCTGGATGAGCTCATGGAAGCAAATTTTTCAACAACTTTCAACTCTCAATGAGATACAAATTAGGCCTTTATTTTAGTGTGAACCAAGCAAACATGGTGCAGAGAATCAGAGGTGTGCTTTTGGTTTCAATCAGAGAACATGTCAAAAATCTGCCCCCCAAAATTGAAACATCACGTGTTACATTTGAAATTAGTGACAGGTACCTGAGCGCTTAGTATATTCTGATTACAAATATTCCATATTAAGTATCTATGATAAGCTTGCATCTGCCTTCTTGAGTGTGATGCGCTGATGAGATTTGTACTTTTTGACTGCCTGCTTGGCATCCTTGCCTGTAAGCCCAACCCTTTGCACAAACGTAGGTCAACTCATATGCAACAGTGATCTTCAGCTGATCACTTACATGTATGTGTCCATATAGCGCCATGACTTCCACCAATAATGGTGAATTGTCTCCACTTTGCACCTATCCAATCATTGTGGAACAAGTACACAAGCCTTTGTAAGTGTTCCATCTGCTTCTTCTCAGAAGACTTTGTATTATATGAGTCAAAGTATCTGTACAGGTATTGGTTGCACTCACATCGCTTTGCATAACCCCAGTACATTTCAATAGGGTTCAGCTCACAGTGAAACTTGGGAAGAAATGGACAAATGTGACCAGCTTGTTCAAGGATAAGTTGAATCTGTGGCTTTTTGTTGAGGAAATCTTCCTGTAACAAGAGGCATCGCTGCATACAGCAGGCAGCGGATCAGGGCTGATGTTGTGGATGATCTTCATCAAGCCCAGTATCCTCTGTATACTGGTAATTAGGTGAGAGAAACACAAGAAAAGTGGATGTATGCATACCTAGATTTCTATAAAACTCAGGATCTTCCTCCATACGCTTGCATGCTTCCTTTTCAGCTTTGGTGCAGGCTTCATCCAATTTCTGACACTCAGCACAGGTTCCTATTGGCTGCCCATTCTGACCACAGCTCAAACTTTTGAGTAGCCCACACTCTTCAAGCACAACTCACATACCCTTAGGCTGGCCAGCATTGGGATGTCCATCCTCAAAGACCATGGTTTGTACCTTTCCTTGTAAGTGGGGATGCAGGTTATCCATTGGGATTTTTGTAGGGTGCATCGGCTTCATATTCTTTCTGCCTGGTGTCACATTCATCCTTTTCACAACTAATGCGTCGTCTGCAAATGCACCGTGGGCAGATGACTGGTTGAAAAGAAAGACTCCAATACAATTGGGATGCAGCCGCTCAAAAATCTTTATTGTGTCACGAAGCTTTTGGCTTGTCAGCTAAGTTTTTATGTAAATGCTTTGGATCACAACTCACCTGCTTGCACAATTGATCCATATCCCACCATCAGTCCTGGTTCTTACCAGGCTCAATGATTTTTCGTGCATCTGTCACCACAAGCTGCTCGCTAGTTGGTAAGTTATTATTCTCTTCAATCAGCTCCAGAGAGAGCACCAATCTCCCAAATTGCTCAGTTATAAAATCTGACACATGTATCAACTGCCCTTTACCCTTCTGACAAAGCTGCTGTTCTCCTTCACATAGATAAGAGAATGTTTCACGATTGTTTGCATGAAAACAACACTTGTCATGAGCAACAGGGACCAGTCGTTTTTGTCCAGGTGGTAATATAAGTGGGATCGGTTCATCGCTTTTGTCATCATACTGTTGGATGAAGCTAACTGTTGATTAGGAGTGGATTAAAGTAAGATCGTCAAAAATATACTTACAGTAACATTGCTTTGATATCCTTGAGGAATTTTTGACGGTATTCAATTACGTCGCTTTGTTCATGGCCATCCATATAGACTCCCTTCTGGTGTTCAACAGGTTGGTATCCAAGTTTATCAAGCCATCGGCGAGCTGTGTTTTCGCATATTGGGGATCCTATCCCGAGCTCAGGTAGGATAGTCTGATTCACCTCTCGCCTAAGTTTCTGAGGGGTAATCTACATCTCTGGGTGAGCATCAGCATCCAGTGGATAAGCTACATACTTACCGTGCCAACCTTCAAAGATTTGAGGTATGAGTGGATACTCCATCTGACATCCTCTCGGTTTAAGAGTGATTGGTGAGTTGCCCCTTGCCCTCACCTTGTAACCGGTAAGCATCCAAATTGGACCAGGTGATTCGCCTTTGCACGCAACTGACATGCGTGCCAGCTTTCGTACTGATAGATTGGTTTCTCCAGTGTCGGGACAAATTTTGCTTCAGCAATCTTATTGCTTGCTTGGGTGCTCAGTGCACGCTTTCCTCCATTGCGATACACCTCCCAGAGATTGTTATAATCAGATAACATGGCGAGCTCGATCAAAACCTTCACGTTCGGTGCTTTTGATTTCTTCTCTTCATTCAATAACTGATGCAGGTATCGGTTTAGGGTGGCATAAAATGATTCTTTGCCTTCATCATCATCGCCATCCAACTGCGCTGTCGAATCTTGTAGGTCGATTTCGACAGCTTCGGGGGTTGACTCCTCGTTTTGCGCAGGCGTTGGTGCCCTGGTGTCCGCACCGTTGGCCGCCTTGGCATCGGTTATTGTAATGTTGAGCTTCAATTCACCCATACCATCTTCAAGCAACGTGAGTGCCTCGAGGTATTCTTCTGTTGACATCACATGCTCCATCTTGTTTGAAGTTTCTGCCGTATCTGGTTTGTTCATCATACCTGCTCCCTAAATCGAAGAAGCAAGCAAAAATAGAGGTGAGACTGGTGGTTTGAATCCTCAAACGACGACTCACCTCCAAGACAATGCAAGAATCTGCCCTCAGGCCTCCGTCATCAACCCGAGCCAAATCCTCTGCACCCGATTGCATTATCCCTTCTGGGACATAAGAGTTTTCCCTAGGTACTTCCGTTTCAATGCTCAACTGACTTGTATTGTCACTGATGAGCTCGATTTCACCCTCGGAATCGTCGCTTTCAACAATTATTGCCTCGTGCTGTCCTTGCACACCCGGTTTTAACTCCTTCACTCAACCAAAAATGCTTGGGAAAAAGCCACAAATATTGCTAGCATTTCTCTCAGCATGCTTGTGATTTCGCCAAGCTGTGGTGTGCAAGCCCCCTGTGTACGATCTGCATGGGCTGTATTGGTGCGTCTTCGCTTTTTTTGGTTCGATTGAATCGACAGGCTTGCCAGTATTGTTCAGTGTAACAGTATTGGAGCAGTTTTGCTTGGTTCCTCGCTGTCATATTATCCCGGAAGGCTATCTCTGTATCACGTTGTGAACACTCATACTGACATTTTTCGATATTATTCTATTATAAAAGTGCTCGTACAGCGTTCCTTTGGTGGTTTTCATCCTGATCACCAGCACACTGCTTTTGCTCTCACTCCGTTTGTCTGATACACACTCATTGGTCTCCTTGTCACTTCCAGCTTCGTTATCTGGTGTGTGTGTATATTGGCGAGCCAGTTTGAACCAATGCCATACTGTGGCAAATGTACTTCAGAAACGGATAAGTATAACATTATATGGTACATATCGAAAGTACTTACTTGCCAAGTCGGTTCGCTATAGTGCAACACTCGGTTTTTGTTGGGTATGGGTTTTTGTAGAACTCATCCCAATACGGCTGACAACCAGGATTACTGGGCCAGTACTCATGTGGAGAAAGGCATTTGTGGGCCCCAGTACTCGCCACTGCTGTATCTGGTATGTCATTAATTCGCGTTTCATAGAATCAAAACTTACGTCTTTGGGCCTTTCTCGCCTCGCATTGCTTGGCGGCCTGGCTCTTTTTCGACCTCTGTGGCATGTGCAGGTGGTGGTGTTCTGGCTGAAGTTCTCATTCAGCTTACTTTTTCATGTCTCCCGACTAAACATCCACGCTCACACCGGACTTTGAATATGACACTAGGCTGGCATTTTTAATGTAATTGCTGTCTATGTTCGGAAAATTCATCCTCCAAAATTTGAAACATCACGTGATATGGTCCCTTACAGCGCCTATTTTTGCTTCTGGGACAGGCAGTGACCTGGTGGGAGGCACTGTAGTACGACTTCTCTGCAGCTGATAATGTTGGCATATCTGCCTATGCTGCTAACTGTGGTATCTGAGGGGGTATAGCTCATGAAATTGACTCGATCTGCAACTATATGTGACAATGTGGTGCTATCAAGCAGCCAACTACCCTTCAGGATAGCATTGCTATGCTTGGCCAAAAGCAAATTTGCTAGTTAGGACAAGTTACAGCCCTGGTTCCACCTAAGCTGAATTGACACCCAGGTAGCTCAGGTTAGCACATGCTACTGGCTTTTATTCTGCTTAGGTAGAACCAGTGCTCTGACTGGCCCTCATTAGTGAATTGGATTTTGGCTGAGTGGGCCATGCAGGCCATTTTGACAGTGGTGTTGGCTTTGTTGCTCTCACCATTCCCTTGTCCTCCATGCTTCTGATGTCCACCTCCAGGTTTGTAAGCTCCTCCCCCTTCAGCCCAACAATCCTTTATGACATGCCCTTTTTTCTTGCAGTTATGGCACTCAACATTAGACTTGTTTGATTTAGAGCAATTGGGGGTTGATTTGGCAAATAGGGCAACATCGGATCCATTCATAGCGCCTTGATGGCAATGTTCTTCATCCATTAGTCTAGCCAGTAAGTCCAATGCATATTCATTGCGTTTATCAGGTTTAGTTCAGTCTACACACCAGGATATTGTACCTATGAAAGTTTGCCAAGTGATGGGCAACAATCCAATGACCTGTAGAGCATAATTGAGCTTGGTCAAGGTCTCTCCTAGCATGGTAAGTTCATCCATGGCGATTTGTAAATCACACATATGTCCTTTGAGTGACTGATCGTCCTGCATAACAGTGTGGTAGAAGTGATTTCGTGCAGAAATTAATCCAAGTAGAGACGAAGACTTGTATAACAAATCTAGGTGATTCCAGCATTCTTTCAAAGACTTGAATCAGACAAGTTGGACAGATATAGTATTGGAGCAGCATAATTGTATTGCGCTAAGTGCTTTTCTATCATTTGATGTCCATTTCACACTGTAAATGGCCTTACTAGGGCCTGGATCAACAAGTATTCCTTCAATGTCATCATATAAGCCACAGTTGACTAGAATATCGACCATTCACATGTGCCAGACAACATAGTTGTCTTGACTGGTAAGTTTGTCTATCTTGTGCATACCCGAACCAATTGATACCAAAACTTCAGCATTACTCGACATGGAGGGATCGGGTGTAGAGGCACCAGGCGAGGCAATAGTGAGGCTGCGTATGTGATAAAATATAGAGGTGGGTAGTCAATATTGCAGCTAGTAGGTTATAGTCCGCCAGGGCTCATAACCTGTTGAATAAATGTGCAGTTAACTATATAGATTGAGCAGAGGAATCTTCTGGTACAGTATAAGCATATGTACATAGGCATATATATACTATGTAGCGTCCGTAAAGCTATACTACTGTAGATACGCTACAAGGCAATACATCAAGTACAAACCGCTAAGCAGTACATGATGGGGGCGGCGCGTAAGCGCCATCATCACAGCCACGCCGTGGCTATGTATCAATCAGCGAGTCTTATCGTGCGTACACTCAACAAAATCCTTGGCCAAAATCCAATTTGCTAGTCAGAACCGTGGTTCTAGCTAAGCTGAACAAGCGCCCACTAGATCAAACTAGCACATGCTACCAACGCTCATCCAGCTTAGCTAGACACAAGGTTCTAACTAGCTCCAACTAGCCAATCGCCTTTTGGCCGTGTCATATGACTACACGCGCACAGCCACGTGTGACTTCCAATAGTATGCACATCTATTAGCTGCTTGTATAGGCTATGTTGCTTCTATGTAAACCGATATTCGGTAGAGCCTAGCTGCAAGGAATTGACCTGATTGTGTAGGTCGAGCTCGAGAGTGGCAAGGGACGATGCGTTGGAAGGTGAAGGTGGTAGCGCAACATCAAACTGTGTTGGATTGAGTGTAAAGACAGCGAATTCGGCTGTGACGTGCATAGTGTTGGGAAGGTCCTGGATATGGCTATTGGACGAGGTAGGCAACGAGCAAGGCGAAAAGCAAGGCGACTGCGCAGGTGTAGAAAGCTGCGGGTTCGGTAGGTTCGACGATCGGGAGTTCATAAAGCTCGGAGCTCATAACCTGTGAATGCGAGACAACCGGGCGCCCTTCAAAAGTAGATAGCGAAGGTAATATTAAGTGATTAAGCTCAATGAAGTTAAACACAAGTAGGAGTTGTGAATGCCGGAGGATGAAGGCGACAATGTATGCGTTTATATATACGGAGCAACGGATAAAGCGGAGCGGAGACACGGAGATACATCGCTGTGAAAGCGATAGTACATAGGACGCTGATCACATATAAGATGAGAAGAACATACAATAGAAACTCGAGAGAATCACAAGCATAATATCGGGATTACATGCAGGTATCACATTCGTTCAGCATCCTGGCTGAACACTAAGGGAACCTCGGCCCATTGTGCTGGTTGTCCCGCCACTGGTTCTGAGGGTTCCCCAGCTCTAGCATATTTGGTGCAGGAGCCCATTGAACAGCATTATTCAACCAGCTCGACTCCAGGCCTTTTCAATATTCCAGGCACACGAGGTTCGTAGCCCATCTTCTGAGCCCTGTACAACACCGATTTATGAACATATGTCGGAAACCCCTTTTGGTGAGGAATTATTCGAGGTCTTCCAAAGTTAACTTGAATTCTGGGCTGCCTCGTCAGCAGAACACTCTGTGAACGAGAAGCATGGAAGATACGTACGAGGACCAAGACCGCAAAGTATTATGATGACTGTGGTGCCTCAACGGTAAAAGCTCCAAGATCCACCACAACCACCGACATGACAGCTGATCATGAAGTGGTTGGATGGCATCTTTTTCGTCTTCACTCGTATTCAATTGAACCAGCGTGGCCGGAATCACTTTAGGAAGGCTGGGGACAGAAACATTGGTGTCCATCGGATCTGTTGCGTTGTTTGGCTTTTCCCCCTCATGACCCGCGCCCTCCTTGATGCCAACCACCTTCAGTTCGGGGGGTGTCAGAGATTCTTTGGTCAGCCCTATCACCTCGAGTTCAGGATGGTCAAAGAGTATGCCGGTCTTGTTTCGGAAGCATTCGCGAATCATCCATCGAAGCGGGATCCGGGCCAGGTGATTGGGTGTTCCGTTTAGGACAGCACCTCCACCGACGTCAGAGTGCGCACCCGCAAACCAAACCTCTGTGAGATTTACTTCATTGATATCGAATAAAAGGTGAAGATTAATATATGATGTACCTTTGACATTTGTCTGATGTCGCCTTTCCCTGAGACCTGCAAAATCGTGGCCGCCCCTATGAATAATTGTGGTCGGTATGATACCATTCCGTCCAGCGGCGTAGCTCCACCCGCCCCTTATCAACTCGTGACGCTCCGATTTACGGTCCTTCTCGCGCTTGCTGCCCTCGTCTGGTTTTTGCTTCGATCCAGGGGTGGAATCCCAAAGGTGTGCTTTGAACTTTGCCCGACATTCGTCAAGGGCTACTGCGTGCCGGAATACGCGGATCAGGTAGTTTGATGGTTCAAATGGGAGTTCGTGAGGGATAATGCCTATGCCAGATCAATCAGTTTAAGAAACTCAGTGGTGCAGGGAGAACAGATACGCACCGACACTATTGACGGTATCAAAAACCCCTACAAAATCAATCTTGACATCCATCGAGAATGTGCGCTTGAATCCGTTGGACATTTGCCATCCTTCTTGGTCGACTCGTTGGAACATTTTATAGGCATATTTGATTTGTTCCTTGTTGTGTGCCGGGAGAAGTCCAACCTTTACAAACACGCATGAGGGACACATGTAATGAGAGGAGATCAGGACATACCTTTTGGAGCATTCCAGCCAACGCCAAAGCGGTGTATGCGCCTCGGGAAAACCCGAACAAAGAGATCCGATCCCCTTCTTGATCTATGGGATATCGCGTACAGGGTCAGACAGACACCACTGTGGCGTTAGGGTTGATCCACATACAGTTGTTCATAAGAAACTCATATCCTCCTGTTCAGGCCGAGTCTACAATGTTAGCGCTAATCATCAGTCAGCCAGTGTGTAATCCTCACGTACCACGAACGTGCATGGGCAGGCCAGTCGCAAACGCTTGATCCAGAATGTAGTTAATTTGCTTCAATAATGGGTTGGATGGACCACTGTTGCTTATGCCAGTGCCGATACCGGCTTGGTAGTAAACCTATTAAATCCAAACTTAGACGTAGTGTCAACTAGTTGTACTCTTAAACACCCACCATCTGTCTTGATGGGTCCCCCTTCTTCAAAAGTCGAAAGAACCGAACAATATTTGTATTCTGATAGGTTCTTAGTTGAAATTTCTACTTAGTTGGACGTGGCCAAGTCTTACATCCTTATCATACTGTTCTCCCGTACCATCGAAGCACAGGACCAAGTTTCGGCCTTTGGGAACCTCAGGTCCAGCTGTGGCTTGCGGTACCTCCCCTGAATCAGATGTTGGTATCAGAGGCGAGGTCTCAGCCAGAGATGGAGGGAGGGAGTGCAGAGCGCTATAAAGCACCATTGCCTTGGATTGTCGTAGGTTGTGGGAGAGCCGCAGAGGCCATGCTCCACGAAGGCGAGCAAGACGAAACATGAGGGATACCCGAGAGTAACTGGTGGTCCCGCCAATAGACACTCCATAGCTCCGTTGGCTTATATATAGCCCTATTATCATGAGGCATTGCTCGTGCCCTTGTCCCAGAAATACACATGAAGTGGGCGTGCCGGAGCTTCGTTAGGCGAGGCATACGCACGTATTTATGCCTCGCTGTTCTTTTTACTACTCTATATGTGTATTGTTCCGCTTATATACACGTTGCAGCGCTTGTTTAGACGCGCGGAGCTAGTTCGTGTATCCCAAGGGTTTGGACCTGCCCAGAGCGGGTTACCTTTATATGCCCGCCTAACACTTATGGTTATATTGCGCGAGCTTCTCCGCAGCTGGTATCGTCCATCCGCATCCGATATCCTGATCCGAACCTAAAATGTGCGAGCGAGAGCAAGCGAGTCCATTTCTCGGTCAAAAGCAAATTTGCTAGTTGGGGCTAGTTAGAGCCCTAGTTCTACCTAGGCAAAATTGACGCCCGGGTAGCTCGGATTAACACGGGCTACTGGCGTTTATTCTGCTTAGGTAGAACCGGCGCTCTGACTAGTCCTCAGTGGCGAATTGGATTTTGGCCGAGAATCTATGTTGGTTGGCGGACAAGCAAACAATAGACGTTTTTGCGAATTTTCGCCATCAAGACCGCCTGCCTGGCTGTACCTGTTTTGATAATTCACCCGAACTCTTCATTTGTCTATCTCTTATGTGTACTATTTAGACTGACACAACCATATAATAGGGGGTTTGAGGATCGGCAAGGGTTTACGGTTTTTCGGCTGGCAAGCGCTGGACGTTGTTTAAATATGGCTAATTTGTTCATATTTCTTGAAGCAGAAAGCATACTGCTCTGAGACTTGGCTATGAGGTCGCTATATGTACTACTGGGTACAGAAATTCTCGCAATAAGATGTTGTCCCTTGGTTTCAGCGAATGGCAGTTCTCCCTGAAAGATAATGTTGTTATCATGATTACGTGGTTCGAGTTCTATCATATGAGATGGAGAACTCCTATATTTGTAGCTGCAATGGCGCAAGAGGGCATATTTTGGTAGCAGGAGGGACAACTGGTCAGAATAAATTTGTATACATGTCGCTTGGCACATTGAGATATATACACATAGATAGAGCCTTTCAATCCCACCCTGAATCTACTTTGAATCCCACCTGTATGTGTTGTAGGTGAGGAGAAAGCACCCTGGCAAGTTGCCAGAATCCCTATGAAATAAGCGCCACTTCAAAACTTGCCATTCCCGGTAGCACATCCGTCCATCAACGTTAACAACTGTCACAGCCACAATGCTGAAAGGATTGTTGCTCATAAGCTAACCACATATCACTATGCTCAATTCGTCAACCGTGGGGTGGCTTGCTTTGCACCTCACCTCGGATACATCCAAGGCAGTCAAACGTTCGCTCTTCAAGGGTATCTTTCCGATACTGCACGATTTTATATGAGCGACGGAATATACCAGTATCGTAATAATCTCGTGCCTGTACCTACGATAACAGAACCTTAGCTGCAACTACAATACATTTATCTCAGGCACCGCACACTGAAAATAAATCATACGTACAACCTATTCTCGTCCTCCCCTCTTCCCGCACTCTATATGAATGACTGCTACGAACACAAATATAGCGAAGAAATCGTTCCTTTCGATTCAGATATATTTGGGGAGCACACGAGTGTGTTTAAAGTCGTCCCACGGGTACAACGTGTCACAAACGACTCCGGGTAATAGCCGGATACCAGGTTTCAACTGAATGGAGGTTCCAATAGCTCGTGGGTCCACGCTTGGTGTTCATATTGAAAAGATGTATTCTCCTTGAAAGCCCAATATCTTTTTCGCAAATTTTCAAATCCAACATCGTCTTCAGATCAAAAATTCAAGCCACACCACACTTTTGCATTAAGATTCAAACTCTATGGTCCCGCGAAATGCTGATTTTCAGGACTGGGGCAGATTCAGGATCAACTATACCGAAAGGAGCCCAAATTTTATGGACAAAATCATGGCCAGCACCGAGGCTCAACAGCCAAAGGTTTTTAGACGTGCTCTACACTGCCCTTCGAGCTTTTGACAACGCAGATATGAATTAAAATACAGCCATAATCTCAAAATGCGCCGACCCACACACTCCCAAAAAATGGAACATTGTGGGTATACAGAGAAAAGTTTCATGCAACACTCCTGGTTTAGTGTCGTCATTTTATTTTGGCCGAGGGCCTTCGAGCCAATCGCCCATATGTGTATGAAGCCTTTAAATGTCTGTCCTTAATACTGTCCAATAATAAATATGGCACTGCCCATCCTGCAGAACGCGTCCAGCTCCATCCGATCGGAATGATTTTAATTCTTTCACTTTCCACCCGGGGTGAACAAACACTTTAAGAAGTATCCGACATTGTTGCTCGATGATTAAGAGCAGCCCTATCTTTGGCGTATACCAGATGGTCAGGGCATTGAGAAGGTCCTATCCCCGAATTAGGGCAGCTATTATTGACACCGAACCATGGAGTAATACAGATTTGCTATTGAGTGTGTAAACCGCGCTAAAGTAAAGCTCGATAGGATTGATTCAAGTTTACAGAGTCCCGGTGATTGACCCAGAGCGGACGACAAAGTAACTCGGACAAATAAAACATGTGATTGATAAGGAAATACATGATGAGGTATAAACATAAGCTCGTGAGGATCTGCAATCCACGTGGGAGATAAGCTTCACTCATAATTAACGAACATCAACTTACCGTAAAGACAGATTCAGTTCACTCAAAGCTTCATCGACATCTCGGTTAAACTCCAGACTTGAACCACAATTGTTCGCAAGAACGGCCCGGGATCGGTTCCCTCCCTTGACCATCCTAACAATTCCCACTCCTCAATCCTGCTGCTAGCGGTCTCAAGAACCTTGGCCACAATATCCCGCACTTGAGATGCAATGACGAGTTGGCCCTTATGCGTTCGATCGGTGAATCGGTTCTCCTTGCGGAACCATTCATCAAACTGACGTTTCTCGATCAGGAGGACGTGATAGTTCTTGGCGGGAACCTCTTCTATCCTGCCCTATATTTCATCGTGATATCAAACAATATAACCAATAATACAACATACTACTCACCTTGCCCGAATGTGTGATCATCAGATACTGACTAAACATGCGCTGCTTCCGATTCTCCAGGCTCAAATGGGCGGGCGGCGAGTCCAATAGATCCAGCAGCCCGTGAAGTTGATAAAACTGAGCATCAACCCTCAGATTCGCCAGCGCGGTCTCGGGCTGCGTCTTGGGTGGCAGTCGATCAGGACGAAGAGGAAGAACGCAATAACCATTGAGATAGTCTACGATAAGCTGGAACAGCACAGGATCCCTTGACAGCTCTATTTCGTCATCTTGCTCGTCGACAAAGCAAGAAGTAAAATAGTTAGGCGAATCAAAGTAGATCTGGGGCTTCGACAAGTAAAAAATCTTGTCACCAACAGTGACCTTAAACTTTAGTTTGCTGGCGGACATGATATGGATGATGAGAGCGGAGATGGTGGTGGTCGGTGACAAGCCACACAAACGTAAATCGCTCACGGGGCATCAGCAACGTGGAGTGGAGAGAATAGCCATTTGTTCCGGTTTATTTGACACTTGCTTATCACTGGCTTCCCACGCCTAAGCGCCCGGGGTGAACATGTCATCCAACAGCCACCCCCCACACCTTTCAAGATCCCCAACGCCTTCTTCCAATCCTCTAGGCCACAACAATGACATGTGGTTTCTTCAATAGAGCATCAGCATATGTGTTCTCATTGCGCGTCCGAAGCCCCCCCCCGCCGGCCAACGCCGCTTCCGGGAGGCGTGACTGCGTCCAGATTGCACGCTTTGCGGCTCACAACTTCAGAGCTCCGGTTTGCTTTGAGTATCCAGACTTTTTATCGCTCTGGCGATCCTTGATATCGATACTACTAGTGGTATTCATTCATGTCTATGTCAAGCCCGCCACAAGGCTCGTTATTCAAGATTGCTTCAGCCATCCTGCCGGTGTGGATTAACCAAGCGAATTTCTCATGTCTATGCTATTAGTGACTTCAGGTCGAGGCGTAAAAAAAAATTAGGGAAGGTGGCCAAACCGCAAGCTTCTGAATGATGGACGGTTCCCTGCCTAACCAATGCCAATAATTCTCGTCCAACTGAAATGCATAATTGAATTTACGCGATTGCCGGCGACGCATGGGAGATGTCCATCCTGAAATTTGTTTCTATTCGAAACTCTCCATCCCCAAGGAGGTATTTTCTCATCAGAATCCGACCTTTCAATACTGAACTTCCCACCCGCGTGGCCCCTGGAACCAATGGACTCGGGGGCTCTGATTTCATGTCGCCTCAAAACCAGAGCCATACCGCAATGAGGTGGCCGAGGAGATATCTCCGAGGATTTGGAATAGGTAGTGACCGCACGCGTCCTGGGCCCACATGCTGAATCGTTGAGGCTCTGAGGGGCTACTCCATCTACCTATAGTATCTCATAATCTTCAGTCGACTACTCATCTAAATATGAGGCTTTTACGAAAGCTTTGGTTAACCCACGGTATATTTGTCCCCGAACTCAATCTGAAACAATGCATTATTATCCGGCTGCGGCTTATTTCATTGGCTCAGCTTATCTGGGCCCCCTACCGAGATGCCTAGCCAATTCGTTTATCCTTTCATATCGTATTCAAATCTCACGTAGACACCTCCCACTCACGCTAGCGCCTTATTGTTTATTTCCAGTCCGACATCCTGTCGGTTCACATCAGTGTACCTTCTAATTATGTATCTATTATTTGTAGATCCAATATTGTACGAATCATTTTCGTATACGCCATGTTCGAGCAACCATGAAAGAAATTTCAGTCCTTTATCCAAAGTAATGTCATTTTGAGGGCCATCGAGCGCAGGCTTACATCGCATAGAGCGTAATGTGTTGAGGATATATAAGCGCTGAGCTGATTACGTTATCATTGTATGAATTTTGTTGATCCCGCTCAACTACCACATAGCCATACTATGCCTGCGCAGGATCCCGCAACCGTCAAGCTGCTTACTCTGCTTAATGTTAGCTCGCTTAAATCAAAAAGGAACTCGCTCAAGCTGCAGCAGGCTTCCAACGAGGACCCATCCGAATTGCCAAAACGACGAAAACTCGGAGGGAAACGAGTCGTTCCATTAGAGTCCAAGGAGGCCGATGCAGATGAGGAGAGTGAGGGAAATGAAGGCGAAGATGAATCTGAGGATGATATTGGTACGCCTTCCCGTTGCTCCCGTTCGCATTCTGATTCTTAACACGTGAGTAGTTTCTTCAACGTCCACCTCTGATCCGTACAGCCAACATTTTGGCACACCCAAGGACTCTGCGCCTTCAATATTAACTGCGGCTTCCAGAAGTGCAATTGATTCACGAAAAATTGTGTCTCAAAATCAGGTTTGGGGCGAATTAGGAAGTGTGGTTTCATCGTGCCTGGAGGGAACGCAGACAAGCGAGGTTCGTGTGGCTCATTTCCACCTCCGAAACACTCCTAATGAATATAGTAGAACCATTCCAACCTTCCCTCACTCTTGTCGGCATACCAAGACGTTATGCTCCCCTACGTTGGAACTTCCCCGAAAGAACACGATCACGTCCGACGTCAAGTCTGCGATCACATAGTCCAACATCTCCAAAGGTTCGTATTGCGACACACTCTTTCATCCTCTCGTTGATATTCCACACCTGCAGACACCGAAAACAAATAATGGCCAACAATGCTCGGCTATTATCACATTCTAAATCCGTTGCTGCCGCTACCGAAGCTGCCAAATCTAATTCTTCAAGCGTGAAAGCGATGGTTTCGGACCCTCCGACAGATGTTCGAGACCAAGGCATGTTGCCACTTCATTTTTTATTTCATTCTTCCTCTCTTGGCCTACCGAAACACTCATAGATATTGAAAGGTTTCACACGTCCGACTGTCTTGATCCTGCTTCCGTTCCGAAACTCGGCTCTAGCGCTTGTCGACACGCTCGTTACATCTCTGCATACCTCTCGTAAATCCGACGAACCCCCAAAGACGGAAAACTACTCGAGACTGCAGAGCGAGTACGGATTGCCTGCTGGTGTAGAGGACAAACTTCTTAGTGCGGAACCTGGTGAGTTTCTCACATCAAAACGCGACCTAGGACTTTAATGACAATCTCGGATGGTAGGAACTTATCCGTCGGATCACATCAGAAACTTTGCTGGAAACACGGATGACGCCTTCAGGCTCGGAATGAGGCTATCCAACAAGGGCAAAGGATGGCGTTTGTTCTCTGGTTTTATGGGTTCGGATATTATTATTGCCAGCCCTTTGGGCATCAGAATGGGTATGGAACGAGATGGGTATGTTTTGTCTCTGATATCTGTGCCTGCTCTTTGGTCCTAATTTCATGACAAAAGACCCCCAGACTTTTTATCTTCCATCGAACTAGTCTTAATCGATCAACTGGACTGCTTGGCTCTGCAAAATTGGACACATCTCACTCACGTACTCGAGCTATGCAACGTCCTGCCAAAAGAGGCACATGGAGCAGATTTTGCGAGGGTCAGGGAATGGTGCCTGGATGGACAGTGTGTACTCCTTTCCTATATCATAATCTATCATAATCTCTGACATGAATACCGAGTTAGTTCGGCCTACCTGCGCCAAACCATTCTGCTCTCGGCATTTGAAACACCTCAAATTCGAGCATTATTCAACAGTACTAAATTACTCAAAAACGTTGCTGGGCGCGTGAGGCAGACGAGGCGGTATGGGGCGGCGCCGATTCCGGAGGGTATGGTTATTGTGAGTGCGGGGACACACTATTGAAAGGAAGACCGGTCTCGACGCGGTTGTGACAGAATTGGACCAAGCTAGAGTGCGAGGACGCGAATAAGGAGCCCGACGCTCGGTTTGAGCACTTCAAGGACAAGGTAATGGCACTGACAGTCATGTTGACCCTATGTGAGATTAACCGCGGGATCAGATGCTTCCTGGCATCCTGAGCAGCTCGCAAGCCCAGACTCTTGTCTTTGTTCCGTCCTATTTCGACTATCTCAGGGTATACAATCATTTGATTGTCACCTCTCCGTCGAATGTCGCGGGAATATCTGAGCAAGTACATGTCAGCAATATTTACACACCTGGAGCTAACGGGCACCCCGATCTCCAGGTATTCATCCAATCAAGACATCTCGCGAGCTCGACAAGCGTTCTTCAAAGGATCAAAACGGGTTCTCGTCATCACCGAGCGATTCTACTTTTTCAGGAGGTCTGTTCAACTCTGTCCTATTCTCCTTGCTCTCACTCATAGAACTAAAAGGTACAAAATCCGAGCAATCAAACACTTGACGTTCTATGGTCCGCCGGACCATGCCCAGTTCTTCACCGAGATCCTATCGTTCCCTTTCTTGGACAACGATGAAAATCCTATAGAGCCAAGAGAGGTCAAGGTCGAATGTCTGTACTCAAAGTGAGTAGTAGCCGGTTTTCGACCGAACATCGTACGGGGATGAGGCGGCACCATACCTGGTAACGCGTTAGTGAGGTGGACCTGAACGCTGACTGTTCGGCAATACCCAGGTTTGACTATATGAGGTTAGAGCGAATCGAAGGCACCCAGGAAGCTGCCGCGATGTGTACACGTTCCGTCTAAATTCCACCGTGGATCACAGGAACTTTGCTCGGCGTAGATCATGGGCGTTTTGGCTCGACGACGAAGGCGCTTTGGTTTGGCAACAGCGGTGGATCTAATTCATGGTGGAAGAAATAGTGCGGAAGACTCGATTCAATTGTATACTCGACTAAATTTCGGATAAAAGGGCTAGGAGCACTCCAATAAGCATCCATGATGCAACCATGAGGACCAATGTATTAGTATTGAGTTTAGATACACCAATGCAGTGCTCGTTGCTCTTACACTTGCGTTCAAGCCGCGCGCGGGCCGTGAACAGGGTCAATATACAGACAATTAACTCCCCCCTGAACTGCAAGATCTGCGTGAAAAAAGGGGGCTCAGGGACTCAATTTTGGAGTGTGCACCAGCATATTACCGAGTATATGCCGAACGCTAATTCTTCTGATTTTTCGAATCCGACGCCACCCCCTCCAGGTCAATGGTGTGGGTTGCGGGCCAAAGGCTAGACGCTGATAGATCCATCAAGTGGGTGTTGGTGATCCAATTTGCCCTTGAGCGAGCTTTGGAGACGACGCCACCCCCACCCCCTTCATCCCCAGCGTGGATTCTGCGGGGGCCGACGTCCCTTGACTGTTGCGCACCAACTGCCGGATAGGACAATTATAGCAAGGTGATCGCCGAGCATCCGGGCCGAGTATGGGATCGCGATCCTTCGAGATTGGGTCGAGGCTGAACAACAGAAGCTTCTTAGACGATGCCTGGATCAAATATCAAGAAAAGGCTATGTTCGGTTTCATATTGAATTACGCAAAGCATAACGTTAGAGAAAAAAAAAATACAACATATGCGAGGTTGAGTAGATGTGCAAAGAGGAAAAAGATAAAGAACGAAAACAAAACGAGAGACTGTACAATCCATCCGCTATGAGAAATCCACCAGATCCCACCAAAAAGAAAATATACAAAAAAGCCGTCGACTCATGGCTGGCCCCTATATCTTGAAACAACTGATCATCATGTACTTCCATACCAATCGCACGTCGGGGTCATACAGCTCTCGAATGGCCCCATCCAGAATGGCCTTGATCTGGTCAGGTGCAACCGAGTATTCGAGCAAGAGCGGCACGACGCTCAACCAAGTCTCTTTCCACACGCTCTGGGCCAGCGCCCCGACTTGCTTGAGTATCGGATCGTCGGGCCACGCTCCACAAGGGATATGTGCGGTTTGCTGATTAATACACGAGAATCCGCGTTTTCGTTGCGAGTTGAATCGGCACGGGACGCCAAGAGCTTCGGGCGGTGTCATCGGCGACGAGCCAAACTCGCTACTCGATTCCGACGCATCACTGGTCACTGCCGAGCCAGAATAATTTGGGTCCCAGAGCATCGAGTCCGGCTCGAGCCATTTCGGGATCATCGGCTTCGCATCGAGGAGGACGCCTTGGGCCGTGACCGCTTCTCGGATAATTTTCAATCCGTGGTGGATGTTCGGGGCGGAGACAATAGCCGGAACGTCCGTATCCCACGCCTCGTACGCCTCTTCGCCCATTTCACCGATGAGCAATAGCCCACCGGGTTTCAGCACCCTGTGAATTTCGCGTAGGAGCATATCGTAATTCTTGATCTGCCGAGAGGACTTTCATGAGTGAAATCGCGTGCTGTGGCGCCCGTCACTTACCCTATCCAGACAATCTCTCGCATGGACAATATCAAATGACTCGTCCGGCTCAGCGAGGCCAGCGTAAAGATCATAGACCTCGAACGTGATATTGGATCGCGGGACATGTGGGACCATGGGTACGACGTCGAGGCTGACAAAGTGTGCTTGGGGGAACTCGGCTGCCACCTCCTGGACCCTACGGCCACAAACTCATGAAACGGCGGAAGAATAACGGAATTGCATTCACACTCACCAGGATCCCTCCTGCGTTCGAATGTCCAACACGCGCGGGTGGGGTATTCGCTTCATGACATCTCTGAATGGACCAAAGTAGTTGGATCCGATAAGGAGTCGAAGAAATTGATGTCGACGCGAGAGGCGCTCGTGTTCGGGGCCGTCGATGGGCAGGACCACAGGTAGATTGTCGTCGACCGGAAAGACCCGGCCAAACTTTTCCTGGTAGAAATCTGGTGCGAGGGTGAGCAGGATCATAACACGAGTGGAGAAGAAACGCCGCACCTGATACCTCGGACGACGTGATGGTGTTGGCCGAGCGAGTGCTGCACGTACTCATCGAATCGTCATCGTCGTCGGACTCGACGCATCGGACGGGCTCGACGATGTGGTCGTTGACGAAGTAGACCGTACCCTGCCGGTTGAATTCGTCGGTATAGGGAATCTCCATCTGAATGTACACGAACGAAGAGGGGGTATCGGGGGAGAAGACAGGCCAACGAGGACCGAAGTAGGATTTATATTGTCATGGACAAGTACAGGATAGCCCGGACCGTGCAATACTCCTTGACCCGATGCTGATCACCCACGTGGTCAGGCCGCTGAGCTAACGAGATCGTTTCAGGTCTATCGGGACTACCCATTCAGTGACCGGGTTTCACGTTGCTCTCGTCGCTCGACACGCTGTTAGGTCTAATTGAAGGTTTATCAAGATCACTATTTCATTGAATGCGGGAGAAGGATCAGCCGAGACAATCAAGGCACGTTTGACCGCCTATACCCCACACGAATAAGAGTTGAAGGGTTGCTGCTGGGGTAGCACGGTGGGTGGAGGAATCTTAGAGACGGTCAGCTCGGACTGCGCGCTGGACGAACGCAGAAACTTGTTCTCACAGTGGCGTTATTCGACCGATTGATCAGGAGGAAGAATCCCCCAGGGCTTGATTCCCAATCGGCCCTTCGAGGATTTTTGAATGGGAGGACAGTTTATCTTTGATGGCACGAGCGCTAGGCTAGGTGCTACGATTCGTTTGCTAGGCTGGGTACAGGCATTTGACATGGAAGTTCTGGTTTTGCGATTGGAATCGATAAAAGTGAATAATCTGCTAACACGTAGATCAGGATCATCACGGTAACCTAACTGTCAGCAACACGTTTTGGTGAATGTATAATGATGAGCAACCTGAAAACTGAACGAAGATGTTCGCTCCACCCATCGTGTCCTCGAGGTCGAGATAGAGTCGGGATCTACACGGCACTGGTGCATGACAGCCTCGTCTCGGGGTCTTGGGCATAAAGGTAGAGCTGATGCCATGGCTGTGGAAAATGGTAACCAACCCCAGTCGGTGTGGAGGGACAAGGTTTGATAGTGTAAAAATCATTGGTTATTCGATAACTACATGGCTACCGTCGATGATAGAAGGTCCAGAGTTTGGCAACAAGCCGCGGTTCGGCGCCAGATTAACAGGTAAACAATATTCGACAGGGAATCGGCGGAGAGGAAGCGCTAGGGAAGAACAGTATAGACGGCACCAGGGATGGCTTAGTCTAAAACCACGGTTGTCAATTGGGACTACTAGGCCAAGTAGAACATCTGCAATTCGAAAATGCCATGAGGCCGATAGGTTGGAATGACATTGCACTAGCAAAGCCTATAAAAAGTAGCATTGGTGAGTTAATTGACGTTGAGGAGAAGAGACGGTAGGGGTGGGAGTGTCAGTAGGAACAATTGGTCATTTTAGTGGCATCGACATCCATGATATGTCCGATCCCTTGGAGACATCATTCGCAGGCGATGAGTGGACTGGTGACTCACGATAGCAGAGGTGTGGAAGCACCGCAGTCCGATACCGTTGCAATGGCTGGGCGCAGCTAGGAGTCGAGGTGCATGGGCTGGGTACCGCACTGCGGTTTCGCAATGATTTGATATTGTCCACCCCAAGTCTCCTCGAACGTGGATTCTCCAAACGGGGGCCATTGGGCCACGGTCAAGGCAACGGGTCAGATATCCGCATTGCGACCCAGGCCCACTGTTTCGCTGAAAGAACACTGGACGGTCGTTCCTCAGGTTCGCCAAATGCTCTGGCTGGTGATGGTCGGAATCACGGAGGAAATTTTGCGGGAGTGTCACGTGGGCCGAGGTCGGTGTTTATCCTGCCCGCTACGACCTGCACCGAGTCGCTCCATTTGCAATCCTCCCTCTTGGCTTGAAGCAATATCGAATCTATCTCTCATTGCTATCACACGGTGCTGTCTCACAGGTGTAAAATATGATGCCAACCGTATCTGTTGATGCCCAGGAAGCCTTTGAACGCCAGAGCTGCACGCGTATCTGTCTCACCAGCGTTGTGGAGAGCCACCAACGCGCATCCTATGGACTTCAAAACAACATCAAATTTCTGGGATTTTAGACTGCAGCATGCGCATCCGACGAGGCCACTCTATATGAATTCGCTCCGAGATTGCCGTGCCTCAGCCCTAAGAGAAGGCCCGACTCAAAACGTGTCTAAGGCTCAAGGGCCTTTGTCATAGCCCTATCTCTCTCGTTCATGTCTTCAGCTTTCCCACCAAAATCTTGACTTCCAACTTGCTCTATACCAACTCGGATGTCCCTGGCTGACGAAAGAGACTGAACTTTTGGCCATGCCAAAGCCGCCGTCTGGAGCTTCCTTGCTAGCCTTGCTTCTGTTTGCGCCCGCTGGTATGACATGGCTATGTCTTGTCTTTGATCGTGGCCGCTGTGGTCGCATATTGATATAACTGCCCGCCTGAACTGAAATGTGTTTTTCCCTTGAACATGTAAAACTCTAGCTGATGCGCTCTAGTCCTGTGCTACTTGCCGTCAACTTTTCTTAGTACGGAGAAGCCAGTGCCATTTGGGGCATATTGCGTTGGCCAAGTGCTTCCACGATGCATACTGCGTTTGAACCCACGTGTTGGCCGGCGACGTTCTTATCAAAGCTGCTGAACAAAATTTTCTCGATATCATACTTTCAACACGGATCATATCCAAAACAACGGCGCTATGCCATAAAATTGAAATTAAAAAAGGTGACTTATGGCTCAAACACTCAAGTCCTTTGGAAGCGGGGGCATATGCGCCCTTTGAACGACAGCATAATGATTCTCACAAGTTTATAGTCATGAGGTGTTCAAATGGACTCAAACTTAACAATGTATCGAGGCCGTGTCGAGCTTTGCGTTGATGTCTCGGGACGGAATACTATCGTATTTGATTCGTCGCAGCTAGTGAGCCTGATTTCTTCAGCCCACGGCTGAAGTGGTTGATTCTTTTACGTCCCTATATTGGTACACCCCCAGCAAGATTGGCAGGAACTCGCCGATTGTTGTGGACCGTCTTGGACCCTCGGCTATGTATCACGGTTTTGTATTCAATAGCTACTACAGCTCGCTAGCATTCTCGTCGGTTAGGCAGGTGTACTCAATATGAGTTTGACGGTATTACCTTATCCTCAGCACGCCCGTATCTACTAGGGCTTTTTTCAGCGCACCTGCTTTACGAGACTACAACTCGTAGAATGTCGACTAGTACCTGCCCATGAAAATATATTTTATCTCGTCTCTCACATTATATTAGCTCTCGAGAACCTCAACATTACTTGGGTTGACTTTGATAACGTGATCACAGCGCTCTTTCGCCCTAGTGCACCCAATCCGTGGCCCATATTGACTGTAATTGTTACGTTTGCATGCAACTCCGACGATTTTGAACGAGCTGCCGTGGCTCCTCATCATCCGGGAACTTGTCTACAACCGGCGTGTAAGATAGAGCCTGGCAATGGACAGATGGGGGCGAGCGTCGTTTGCGGTGCTTGTACAGACGATCCTCGCCAACCACCTGTTTTTTTTACATTCGAATTAAATTCAAAAGGGAAAATGGGAAAAGGTTGGCGTCAGGAGGGAAAATAGCAGTAGTGATTCAACCGTAAGCCCTCTAATAAATCGACTCAATAGACGGGTATGAGGAAGCGGAGCAGACACCATGGCTCATTTCCGGAATTGCAAACACCGGTATTTGTAGTGGCGTGAGCACGATCTTGATTCAATATTAAGCCTTTTTGAATGCAGCATGGCCTTGTCGACGCAGATAGGAAAAAAGTGCAGTTGAAAAAATTGTTCTTCCCTTAATGATGGGCCATTATAAAAAGACCGGACTTTGATTCTTAATCGACAGAACCAACACTTGATCGGTGGCAATACATATATATCATCCACCTCGAGTCGCGACTCGACTTTAGCCAGGGCCGCTGACCCGCTTTTCTTGTCGATCAAATGCACCTGGGATCGCTTTCGACAGTCAGTAGAACACAACTGCACCCCAAACCCCGGCTATCGCGCAAGGAACGAATGTCCACACAACTGATGGATTAAGCCATTTTGTGGATCATTTAGTCAAAGTATTTAAATACTCTTGAACTTGTATTAGTTTAGGCCAATCTTCCGTAGCAACGAGCAAAGAAGATGCAATTCATTTAAGACCTCCACAAAATTGGCTCCTAGTATCGCCAAACATACTTTTTCAGCAACTCTGAGGCCTTGTCACTCATTCCAGGTGCAATGCGAATTGCATCATCCACAGACACGAGTAAATCGTTCCCAATTCCATAAAATCGGAAATATCGAACGATGACTTCGTCGCTGGGCTTCTTCCAATCTATATAATCGTAGGTCCACAGGGCTGGAAGTCCACTTGCCTACAAAGATATGAGCACGTTGGGACTAATGGGCGGTTGTAATGCATACAGTTGGATATTCTCCTTGACGATTCACGAGTTCATGACTATGGCCATTACTGTACAAGCTATCTGACTTCTGGGAATGAGCAAAACTGTTTTGTGATGAGAGGGGGGTATTAATGAGATGCGTACCCTGGCTTTGCAATGCTGGGTGGAAACCAGAACCCGATTCACATTCTCTAGTAGATCTATGCTCTTGGTAAGGATCTCATTAGTTTGCTGCTGTTCGGTTTTCAAACCATGGAGGCCTTCGGATATCTCTGAGCAAAGGTTGGAGGTGGTGTTAATGGGCGAGTGAATGGAAGTTGTGTTGCTGTCAGTGTCAGAAGAGGACTGAAGATCTGTGGGCGCAGCTTCGGCAAAGGCCGGCGTTTTTGTCTCCGATTTGAAGCGATCAAGGGCTGAGTTATTCTCCATTGCTGAGACCTTGAGCTGAACCGAGTGATTAAATTGAGAGGCCCTTTGGATATGCCGCGCTGTTGATAAGTTAGATGCTATGCTGAATATTTTATTAATATTGAGTGGATTAAGTGTTACCTAGCTGTAGCTCGAAATCATACTGAGATATATCTATGCTGAACTTCTTGTCAAACAGCGGCGCTTGTAAAGCTTGTATCAGACGCTATGACGAAATGCTAATCGAACATACTGGGAATAAAACTCTCATGCATACGCAAGACTGTTTTGACGGAGAGTAATTCTTCGTCTGATGGGAATCCTGTGATAGGATTAAGGGCTGTGTGGGTGGAGAGATAACTCGGCAAGTCTGGTGGACAATGAATCAAGTCCTAGAGAATATCTGGATTGATCGTGGGGCACCTTGAGAGACACTATAGGCTTACAGTAGGGGAAACTGTGCACTCGTATTTTGACCTATAACGGGCTTTGATACCATGGTTAGCAAGCCGATAATTTAGCATAGACTATGGGGCTCACCCATTTGTAAGTCAAATAGATGTTCTTCCAGATGCATCACAAGACGATTGTCACAAAGGCTTGGTAAAATGTTGTTCACTATGAATTTTTATGGGGACTGATACTCTGAATGTTTCTACTAGATTTTCACCTTGCTGGGCAGCTTTTGCAGCTCGTAAGGCTCCATGGACTAGGCCCAATTCTTCATCTGTTGGATTGCCAGCCACAACGCTTAGTTCGTACACAGAAGAAAGAAATGCAGGAAGACTAGGAGGCTCGTAACGGGCGGATAGCATATCGAAATCCTCTGACAAGCTGGTTGCTTTGCGCGTATTCTGGAGGCTGGAGTAATTGATGGGTGGCGAACGCAGCAACCACGTGAATGTTGATTAGGCAGCTTATTTGGCTAACGCAAACAAACCAGGTTGCGGATCGCTAGATTAATAGTCGCTATCAATACCTTGTTATATTCGTTAAGCTCGATGTAAACGGCAACCCGAAACTCTGATTAATTTCCGCCCGAATGTCGTCCTAGTGGACTACATCGAGAAAGACATTTATACATGCAGCTATTGATGTAAACGCTCGACATTATTTCTCCCCTCCAACTTCTTTCATACAGTTTAACTTGCGTACTTTTGTAGAGAGGGTAGGTGTGAGTGAGGGGTGCTAGATTCTCGTCCTATTGCTCCTACACTCTTCTTGCATCTCATATCCTCATAAACTTTTTATCGAAACGGTGGTGGGTATTAAAAGATCTTTTACCATATCCCCGCTTCCTTCTTTAATTGTGGGCTGGTCACCTTCACGGGTGTGTTCTTCACCAATGTCGTGGAGGCGAAGATAATGTAATAAATCATGGCCTGTCTCTGCAGCATTCTGGCCAACGCGTTAACCTGGACCGGAGATGCTTGACATTCCAACTCTCCGATGAAGCCCGAAACGTCGAAGCCTCAGCATTAAACATGTCTTATAACGAGCATACCTCTGAGTCTTGTACACTCGATTTGCCATTCGGCAAAGATAGCGCCCTATTGGTGTTTATTAGTTGTATGAATGACCCGAAAAACGGCAGAACTCACCGAACTCAAAATCGAACACATGCTGGGATGGATTCATGCTTACATATGGACTAAACATTGACGGAACTGCCAATATTTTCGGGTCCCGTGCATACTACCCAACGATTAAGGGCCGTACCATTTGCCTGGCCCCCGGACCTGCGTAACGCGGATTGAACCGCCTTAATCTGACGGTTGAAAGTAAAATCGGTCGCTAGCTCCAGATTGACTGGTATGTGTGCAGGTAGTTCTGGTGGGCTATCGGTCGTGCTCTATTTATCGCAGTCGATTGAGGATATAGATGACAAAGATACTGGCTACTCACAGACGGGAATATGCTACGAGGATATTTGTCTCGATAGCATTCTACATGTTTTTGTTAACATTGAAAATGACAGATCAAAGTGACCTCGATTAGCGAGGCCTCGGACTCGCCCATCTGGAGGTTGAACAGGCATTCCGACAAGTCTATCGCCAATTCCGAGTTGTAAAGGTCTGGCACTTGAATCGAACCGGCCTTGAGACTCTGAGACTTTGCCATCGAGAAATAAGAGTGAAACCCCACTATGTGCTACATCGTTCAGCGGTCGTATCGTCACATGAACGAGCTTCATTTCAATGTCATTTGGCCCCCTTCGATTGGGTTAAGGTCAAACATATCCGCCAGGAAGCGCGGAAGTTGGGGTGGATTTAGCATCATCTACGTGGAACAGGCAGTTTCTATAGACGATCCTAAACGGATGGACGTAGCGATGGTGTGGTCGTGCAGATCAAAGATAGTGGCGGTGGCTGCTCGTCTCCGATCCTCGATAGTACTTAGCCGCCCAGACATGCAACGCACGTGACGCACTGCACGTATAGGCGGGCGCTACGCGGCCACTTCTCATCTCTCCCTCTCTCTCTCTACACCCTTTGTTGAACGAGGTCATGTGCTGCCGGTATTAAAGCGCATATAGTCCGCTATCTGAAATTAGTTATGTATTTCTCCGTTCTCTCGCCCGTATATAAGGAGCTATGTACATAGGAGAAATAACATGCTTGATATCTCCTTTTACTGCCATCACCGCTCTTCCACTGCACCCATGCTAAGAGTAGATAATTAAAGACTCATTGTCTTTAACACCCTCCCCCACACTCACCACCTGGAGCTCACATACACCTACACTCATACACATATTATGTTCCCCTCCTTACATTTCCCCTCCTTACATTTCCCCTTTTGCGTTTTCGCCCCCACCCACCCTTACCCCGAAGGGTATGCACACTCATTCAGCTGAACACCTCGTAGGGATGGTGATATGTCTGGCCGCCCACCAGGGCTTGCTCGGATGGTTCGGCCCCCGCTGCACTATCCGGGCTCACAGGCCCAGCTCCGGCGCCGCTCCCGATTCCCCCAAACCACAATAGCCGGCCCTTTCACCACAGTTGTAGATAACTTGCTGCTAATACTATCGATGATTAACCCACATCTATCAAGGCGAAGTAGTTGAGTTTAACCTCGACGAAAGGACATCCATGTGTTGGTCGACAAAGGGACAATGAGAATTATCTTATATCTCTGAAACGTTCCTTGCGCAGACGCGGGCAAAACCCGAGCGAGAATAGTAGGTGCATTCATAATTTTACATGCGCTTTTGAGCAATATATCGAGTAGGCTAGCTCAACCACGCATTCTCACGAGAGTAACCTAGGTACGTCCGCAAAGTGGACTTTGCCTCATCTTGACTTCCCTCCTTAATTGTAAGTTGACCATCTTGCTGGATGTATTCCTCGCCGATACTGTAGAAGCGAAGATAGCGCGCCAATTGGTGGTCATCTAATTCAACCCAACCCGCTGAGTTGGCCCAATCCACGTGCCAAGTACTCGGTAACCCAACGTTCTAGTCCAAATCAACCCCAAAAATTCAATCGCCTCGTACAATTTACGTACCTCCGGTATCTCTCCTTTAGCATTCACCAGTGAACGACATTCCACTTGGTAAGCATGACCCTTATAAGAACTATTGATTCCCTTAGAAGTAATTAAGTGTTAAGATATTCGACAATTTCATAATAACTGACTCGTGCCATTGAATGTTGTGTACCGATCAGTATTTGCTGGACGGCACTGAAGCCATCACGAAGCTGGGCAAGTATTTGTTGTGTGGTACTCTGCTCGCTTGTGCGGCGTGCATCTTGCTGTTACAGTCTGAGTCGATCGCAAGTTATGCATAGTTTCACTCCGACTTACAATAGAAATTTTGAGTTGAGATATCTCTGAATGAAGCGAGGCAACCTCTGATTGAAGAGATAGCACCTCTGGTGAATGTTCCGGAGGTGTCGATGCATGCGGTATTGTCGGTGTACCATGGTGACCTTCGTTCTGCACGTTCTGCATCTGAACAGGCTCTCCCACACCTTGGGTATCTAAAGTGTCGATTGAGGAGCCGCGGGAGTCGGTAGGTTGTGCCCAGAACTCGCGATTAGCGGCTCTCCGAAGGTATCGCTCTAGCAAAACCTATTCGTTCAGATGAGCCAAGTGCAAAGAGTAAGAACCTACCAAACTGAATATCGAACAGGTGCTGAGAAAGATTCATACTCAGATCTTGGCTAAACATGGACGGAACTACACAGTATTATCAACCTTTGGACCAACACGGTTAATCAAGGTTCCGACCATTTGCCAGACTTTCAGACAACCGTAACGCAGCCTGGACAGACTTGATTTGCTCTTTGGAAGGAGCGCCTGATACTGGTTCTAGGCTGATTGGTATATGGGCGGGTAGCTGGGGCGGAGCGTATGTCGTGTTCTAGCTCTCGGGTTAGTTGGAACCATTAGCGCCAGAGGTAATGGGCACTCGCGGAAAGGAAAATAGTGCAGGGATACTTGTGCCGGTATCGTTCTATAAGAATCCCAGGCTCCATCAGTGAGACATTCCTAAATAGACTGTTTGAGTTTACCCATTTGTACATTAAAGAGATATTCTGATAAGCACACCGCCAAGTCTGGGTCATACAGGCTGGGTACTGCGATCAGCACGACTTTCAGCTCAAGAAACAATTAATGTAAGTGGAAATATTAATTGCTCACTATGTAAGACCTCATTCAATGACCGTATCGTCGCATGAACAAGCTTTACCTCTCCGTCGCTCGGCACGCCCTCAATAGGCTTCAAGTCGAATATATCGGCAAGGAAAGGCGGAAGGCGAGGAGGAACTAGCATTTTGTATCGTCTAATGATAATTCTCTCTTGGCTGAATTTAACAACAGTGGCAAAAGGGGACTGATATGGCCGTGGGCATCAAAGACCAGTGGCGGTGGCCGGGAGACCCCGTATCCCGTTACACTGCCACAGCCCGAGGCCCCTATTTTGGTCAATCCTTACTCCTATGGATCACACCTGAATTCTCGCTATAGCTTTGATGAAATCATACACGAATTTGGACATTCCCGGTTGTCACTCCATAGCAGGCATGTATTCAACTCGACGATATGCGTCGCAGGCCCAGTTTCGGTACATCCGGCCGACTTGACTCGGTACCAGTAGTTGTACTCTGGAGAAAACTAGATGGATACATCAGTGATCGATTTTCTGTCAAATTTTCATAGAGCGGAAGTTGCTCCGGTTGAAATCTGACCGGGACAATGGTCTCATAAACTCTGGTCGAATGGTGGACCAATCTCCTCGAAGAGACAATAACATACAAATAGGTCACCCAAGCTACCACATATACACATGTGGACTAGAGTAGCCTAGATGTGACCGTAATATCACTTTCGCAGCATCCCTACTTCCTTCCTTGATCGTAAGTTGACCATCATCCAAGATGTATTCTTCGCCGATACCGTAAAAGCGGAGATACCGCGCCAGATCACCGTCTGTCCCTGCAATCCTGCCTATCTTTCCGGATGCCTGTGTAGTGCCTGGCAGCCCAACGCTCTGTCCCAATTGATATCGGTTAGGGTTGAGCGGGTGACTGAGCGTAGTCTACGTACCTATGGCGTCTCCCCCTTCGCATTTAGGAGTGAATTAGAGTACATCGCATAGCCCTCACAGGCATGATATGAACCGTTCATAGCCTGACGTAAGTGATCAAACGTTGCTCTACCCCAAAACTTGGCAAGAACTTACCCGCGCCATAGAGTGCTGCATCCCAATCAGTATTTTCTGCACACCGTAGACTCCATCACAAAGCCGTATGAGTATTTGTTTCATATCCACCTGGCCAGCCGTTGGGTCAGGTGTGTCCTCCTTTGTGAGCCAAACCACGTTAACTGAAAAACATAGTCCCATAGATGAAGTTAAATTATAGCTTACGATGGAAAGCTTCAGCGTTGAGGTCTGAGACTGAAGTGAGACCACCTCTGATTGGAAAGAGAGTGCCCTCGGCGAAGGTTGTGGGGGCGCTGACGTCGGTGGAATGTTTGACGCGTCGTGGTGGCCCTTGTTCTGCACGTTCTGCGTTCGAGGGGACTCGCTCGCGTCTGATGTGTCTTACGGGTGTTGTATGACGATGGCTGTTTTGTGAGAGTCCACAGGTGGAAGACCTCTCACGCAGGGAGGTATCTCGTGGCCAAGATACAAATCGTATTTAGCTCAACTACGAAGGTAGAGAACTGTGTATATACTGTACCTAAGATACAAATCGTACTATAGAGCACAGTAAGAATAAAATACATGAAAAGAAAAGAAAACACGATACCTTAGCCCAACTGCGAAGGTAGAGAACTATGGAAGGAGAGGGGGTTCCCGCGAACTCGCGCATGATATCAGAGAAGGGGGATACGAAACAAAAACAAATACACGCATACATGCACGCATATAATTGTAAATTCAACAAGACCGTATCCCCGGTTCGCGATCCTTCGAAGGTATCGCTCTGCACGGTAGCGTCAGCCAAATGGACGCAATCGTAGTAGACGATACATAGCAAACTGAATATTGAAAAGATGCTGGGATAGATGCATACTCAGATCTTCGCTGAACATTGATGAAACTACCAAGTAAGTAATATGGGTCTCTGTCAAAATGCGCGAAGCCAAGGAGGTAACGTACCGCTGGCAAGGCTTTCCGACATGCGCAACGCGGTCTGGACGGACTTGACCTGCTCGTCAGAAGGAGCACCAGTTATCGGCTCCAGTTTGACCTGTATCTGTGCGGGTAGGTGGGGTGGGGTGTACGTCGTGTTCTATTTTTCGAAATTAGCTGGAGCGGCAGACGGCAGAGGCAATAATATTTCACAGAAGGGAATATAATACAAGGGTGCTTATCCCGGTACCGTTCTATCACGGATTAATCGTTTGCTAAGCCTCGGGACGAGATCAACCAACTCACCCATCTGGACACTGAAGAGGTACTCCGACAATCTCATGGCCAAGTCCGGATCATAAAGACCGGGTACTGGACTCGAAAAGAACTTTATAACTTTTAACATAGTGTGTACCAAAGAAAGCGGATGCCTACCTTGTATCACGTCGTTCAGCGAGCGTATCGTCGCGTGAACGAGTTTCACTTCCTCGTCGGTCGGCACGCCTTGGATAGCATTCAGGTCGAAAATGGAGAGAAAATGCGGAAGCGTAGGTGGAGTCAGCATGTTGCGGTTCTCTCAAGCGGTCCCCGCAGGTCAAGGGCGCTAAGGCGAATGGTGTTGGATGTGGCGGCAAGGATTTACACCGGATCTACACAGCCATCAGGCACCATTACACTGATCGAGCCCAGCCAACCAGCTTCTCGAAAGGCCAGCCAGGATTCGTTTAATTTCGACCCGCAGACGCTCGGGCATGGAACGGTCGCAACCAGGTCCGTTGAAACTAAGGCAAACTTCCTCATCTATCCTGACCGAGCTCAATCACTCATGCCATTGCTTTACCACCTGATTGTTTCCCCCTACAGTTGTCCCCATATTACTACCCTTGGATGGATATTATGCCCGCTGACCACTTGAAATAGTAGCGAAATATACATATCATCAATATTCGATGTCACACGGTCATATTCGTTTGAACTCGGCTCTTTATATGCGAAGCTTTGTTAAAGCGCTTCGTGGAAATGGCAAGCAGTGATGAACTTGGTGGTTCGTTATGGTTGCAGCTAGATCCCCTATCACGCCATAACATACAGCATTGGTGCTCGCCATGGCGATTTACACACTTGATTGGGTTCCTCGAAATTGCTATATAATTCTAATGTCACAAAATGCCCAACTGCTGCTTAATGGCCGATATGGCCTCAGCTTTCTTGTCCTGCTTCAGTCTGAGGCTCACTTCGTCCTCGACAAATGCACTTTGAATACCATACAGCCGTAGGTATTGGACGAGGGCACCGTCTTGCACATCATCAGGGCTTCTGCGTAGCGTACTGCGGAAATCTGTGTCCACAGAGTACGGCCAACGCTGCCAAAGCAGATGGAGGTATTCGATGAGTAATCCAGAGATTCGATTGAGCAGCTTACCCCAATAATATTTCCTTGAACGCCAACTAAACCGTGATTGCAATAATTATACCTATCTGAGTACCTTTGTTGGTTCCAACCCTAATAAAACGTAAACGAGTCACTCGTGACAGCTAATACTTTGCCTACCATAGCCATGCTGTGTTGAGCTCCCACCAGGAAGCATTTTATGTCATCCAACTTTTCACCAATTTGAACCAATAGCTGGTTTGAAACCTCCGCCCCACCCATGATATGCCCTGTACTTTGACAACGTTCCTGGTGAGAGGTAGCCTGAACCTCCTCGACCCCGCAATTGTCCCCATCGACGCCAGGGTGAATTGAAGGGGCAATTGAACTAGTATCGGATTCAAGCGATTGGGGTTGCTGATCAGGCAGGCCCGTTTCAGAGGTACCTAATACAGCTCGCTTTTGATCCTTCGTACTCGTCTGATCATGTATTTCGCTTTGAGGATCTCCGATGGGGTTAGATGCGAGTCGACTCGTCGCAGATATGTCATACATATAACGTTCTACCCCCGCCCGTGAGACACGCCACGTCATACCTACGAGAACAAATTATGAGAGCGTACCGAGCTGGACATTGAATAAATGCTGTGATAACCTCAAGCTTAGCTGCTCATCAAACATCGACGGAACTATGGCAGATTATGATCTGGAGCTCCGTATAAGAAACAGGGTAAACGCACCAGATGATAGATTCTCAGACATACGCAGTGCTTTCTGAATAATCATCAGATCTTCGTCAGAAGAAGGTCCGATAATGCGCTGGAGGACAACAGGGATGTGAGGAGGAAGCGCCGGCGGATCCTGGATAGCGTTCTACCCGAAGGTCGGCAACGGTGTCTTCATTTGTGGCAATACATACCGTAGGAAACACCATGAAGGGGTTTGTGTCCCTGTACACAGCTACTTTATGATATAAACGATGAATCGAGTACGACATTCCAGATGCACTCGCCCATTTGGATACGAAATAGATGCTGGGAAAGCTTGAGCGCTATGCTGGGATCGTAAAGCTGTGGTACTATACCTCGCCAGCGATATTGAGAAAAAACAACCACCCTCAATTTCAATGCCATGTAACTCACTATTCACCACTTCATTCATCGCCCTGATGACGCCATGTACCGTTTTGACCTCCTCTTCGCTTGGAATACCTTCTATCGGCTTGAGTTCGAACGTGCGCCTCAAGAAGAATGGAAGATCAGGAGGTATTATTAGCATGTCTGTTTTATCCTTGAGATTCAATGTTGTCAGCTAACAGATGGATTTATGGTTGTGAAGCTCAGCTGCGGGTCGTGGCATTCAAGTACACGTGATACCCTACCATCTGATGGTCAAAGCGCTAACATTAGTCGAATCCTTCACCAATAATTAGAAAACCAACGAAGTTAAAAAGTAAGGAAAGTTACAGTGTCACTCAATACATGGGATTCCAGCTCTCATGCGCTCAAATAGATTCCAAACTAAATTATAAATATATATCTCAGTCACTCCGCACGCAAGAACTTCCTCAGTCTCTTAATGGCTTCGGCCTTTTTGTCGCTCCGGATGCCCAGCACTTCTCCTTCCTCGATTAATCCATCGTCGAGACTGTAGAACCTTAAATACTGGGCTAACATTGTATTGTCGACGGTATTGTGATCTCCCGTCAGATGCCAATACAAGCCTCCCGTGCTCGGCAATCCTGTGGACTAATTACGAATGTTTATTAAACGATAGCCAGTTACGGAACGCCATTCGAGTGCGTACCTCGGGATATTCCCCTTTTTCGTTGACCAGGGAATGAACAATCTGAGTGTTCCCTTGGCGTTCGAAATAATACGTGCTATTCAACCCCTATAGCATTTCAGCTTAGTATATAGGGTTATGATTGAAGTGAGTAAAACTACTCACCCTGGCCATGACATTTTGACTTGCAACCGTAAGACGTTTGAGGTCAACCAATAACGATCTGATGTCGGTCAGGATGCCCCTGTTGTCATCCCCACCCAGGGTTGACACTTCAGCTTGAGTTTGGTCAGCCATATGCAATTCAGGAATATCGTTCGCGCGCGGCAAGTTTGGAATCGAGTCCTCCTGAGACTCGTTGGAAGTACCGAGTAAATCTAAGGAGGAGCGAGAGTCGGAGTCAAACGTATCGTGGCTGGAAGAAACTTCTTGATCGACTAGATTCCGGTGACGGGATTTGGAGTCATCGCCAGCTAGGGGACCTCCCCAAGATTGTGATGGCGCAGCTGTGCAGATGATAGGAGAGCTTGTGCTTTGTTCAAAAACCTGATGAATGTACCGCTCTAAGAATGTTTTGTAAGCATGAAGTCAATGGCTTCGGAGAGTTCCTCACCGAAATGGAGATCAAAAAGATGCTGAGATAGCTTCATACTAAGATTTTCGTCAAATAGAGAAGGCACTACACGACCGCATTTATATCAGACGATCGTTACGCCACGGTAAGGAAGACTAACTAGAGATCAAGTTCTCCGAGAAGCGTAAGGCGGTTCGAACGCAATTGAGTTGCTCGTCCGATGGTGCGCCAACGATTGTATCCAGTGAAACCGGTATGTGTTCGGGTAACACTGGGGGATTATATGCCGCGGTCTAAGCAACATTACGCATGTGTTAAAAGTGGCGTAATGCAACAAGGTCGCTAGAAACTTGCAGAGGGGTATAAACTACGTGGGTATTGGTGTCGGTGACGGGCTATTTGGAAACTTAGAATCGTGTGGCTGGGTTTAAACTAGATTAAAACCCACCCATTTGAAGATTAAACAGATGCTGTTCCAGTCGCACCGCAAGTCCGGCATCGTACAATGTTGGCACTGGATACATCACAAGACACCTGAGCTCATTGCGGTTAAAAAACGCATTCATAGAGTTTATTCTTACCGGTTGGTAAATTACTTAAAGCGCGTATCGCAGCGTGGACTATTGTCATATCCTGGTCGCTCGGGACGCCCTCGATCACCTTCAACTCGAACATTTTTGCTAGGAACGGCGGAAGGATGGGGGGGATTATAGTCATGCTTGTAGAATCTCGGATTGGAGGGCTTTCAACTAGAAGGATGGGGGACGAAGGTGGTAGGAGCTGGAGCCAAGAATGGTGGCGGCGAGACTCCTTTATCACGGTTGAGCACGTGATTTGCCATTTCTCGCCATTCAAGTGGCCATGAGCCCTGGAAGTTATAATGCGCAGCCCAGCGCTTAGCCACACCACCGGGGTTGTGTCCCTTTGTTCCTTTTGTCTTCAATAACTATCTGACAGTTCCCCGCCTTTCTCCGGCGGGCACCGCGCCCACGAATTACGTACTCTGTCGAACATAATCCAAAGCTTGTAGAACGACATGCCCAGCATTTATATCACCATCGTTCAAGACTCCCCAACCCCCCTCAGTCAAAATATGCTTCTCGGGATTGGCAGGACACCTCAGGTGCCCAGGATACGACATTCATAGTTGCTCATATTCAACCAGGCTTCTGCTTACAAAATATGAAAAAACGGTCATGCCACAGTCGAACTACGTATGACTCGAGGTATTTACGGTTCTTCGTCACCGTCTACGCAACCAAATGCTTTTTGCCTGTTGGACCGGGACCCTAGGGAGTACCGTGGTTCTTCCTGCACCTCCTGCTCCCGACCTCCACGAGCCGTAGAATTCCTCTTCTCCCCTCTCCCACGGTATCGACACACATTAGTTTATAAAATCTATTATGTAATATGTTGCACTCCATATTGGAATGAATTCATGTAGCTTCCACTAGCAAAGCGGATCCTGGAGGGACCATTGCGTAACAGTAGGCCAGACCGGGCAGACGGGAATAACCTTGTCCAAAATGCTGATATACATGAGATGGGTTAGCCCGACGTGACGATTCCGTTAGCGACGCGCGCCGTAGGCACCATTGCTTCACTATGTCCACAAAAAGTTCCTTAGCATTTGGGTAGCGGCCACTTTTCCATGGACTTTAATCCCGAGCTCATCCCCTGTGTCAATTAGATCTTCCCCAAGGCCGTAGAACTGTAAGACCCGAGCCAACATATTGTCGTCCATCCCAACAGGTTTCATTTCGAGCAGCTTCTGCAACTCGGCAATGTTCGGCAATCCTACGAGCTGATGAAGGGCAGTGCTGTCTTTGAGTTATCCAACGAAATCGCAATTACTTACTTCTGGGTATTCACCCTTGCCATTGACAAATGATCTCAAGTAGGCTGTAGATCCATGTATACGGTACTGGGTCAGGTTGAACCCCTGAAAAACATGTTATCATTAGCCTCGCTACCGACTTCGAGAGAACCCACAATGGCGTACCTTGGCCGAAATATTCTGGCTTGTTACAAGCAATCGCCTAATATTCTCCAACAGCGCTCTAATATCCTCAAGAACGTTGGAATTATCACTACCAGTCAGGACATTCTCGGAGCTCGTTGTTGTATGCTGGTGTGTGGAAGTCTCAGCAGGATCGGTAACGAGTTGAGAATTTGCGCTCGAACTTGCCGGAAATTCATCCGCCTCGCGAGAAAGATCCGGTCTAGACTGGCTGCGTGGATCCGGTAAGGCTTCCCCATCATGGTTGAACTGATCACCAGCGTTTTTGCTCGCGCTCGATTCTCGGCGAGATTGATGGATTCCGGCTGGGGCTGATGGTCCTAAAGTTGCAGGAGTCGAGTCGCGCATAGCCCGATGAATGTATTGCTCTATCACCTTGAGCCTTGAGTACCCCCCAGCACCTCCTGTCAAGCAAATCAAAAACCAACACACCAAACTGAATATCAAACAGATGCTGAGACAGCTTCATGCTCAAGTCGGCGTCAAACATCGGAGGGACTGACTTCAATGTCAGCCTCGATCAAGCATTCAGGTCAACCAGAAGCACACTCACCACCAGCCAGACTTTCTGACAATCGAAACGCAGTATGAACTTTCTTGAGCTGATCATCCGAAGGGGGACCTTGAATTGATTCGAGGGTGATTCGAATGTGCACAGGCAAAGCCGGAGGAGTGTGGGTTATGTTCTAGATTTCCAAGTGAATCAAGATGCTAAATGCACTGTCGAAAGATAAGAGGCTCACGGAGGGGAACAAAATGCACCGATGTTCGCCTCTATACCTCGCTAAAAAGAAAATAGACTCAACCCTCGTATCAAAATCATTGCGCAAAATTTGGCGCTCACCCATTTGTATGTCGAAGAGATATTGCGAAAGCCTTGCAGCGACGCCAGCGTCGTATAAAGCTGGTACTATTTCCCGTGCGTTCAATAAATGTGCTCTCATAAATTTGCGGTCAACTGCATGCCTTGAGCAACGTTGTCCAACGCTCTAACTCTTGCATCGTGGCTGCACCATCTTCACCTCATCGTCACTGGGCACTCCTTCGATCGGGTTTAGCTCGAATGATGCAGCAAGAAAAGATGGGAGCTGAGGTGGATATATCATATTTTATATTCGCTCGACTAGCATACACGGGTAGGTGTCCAACAATGATTGTCCGGTTCAAGAGCAATCGCAGTGATATCCACGTGATGGTTTCTCATGCTTCCGTGGCGCAAGCTCGATCACCTCCTCGGCTAAAACTCGAATATCTTGTTAGCGCGTACTAACACCACAGCGGCTAAGGATGATGTTCTCACGCAGGGAGGTTTCGGGGGAGCTAAGATACGAGGGACAGTGAGAAAAGAAACATATGAGAAATGGAAAATAAAACTATACCTTAGCCCAACTACGAAGGTAGAGAACTGAGGGAAAACTTTCTCACAGGGGGGACGCATGATATCAGACGTGAGTACACAAATACAAACACACCGCATACATGAACGGATGTGATTGTAAATTCAACAGATTTTAGGTGCTTACTAGATCCTAGCGCGTGCTACTTCGGATCTAGCGAGCGCTCAAAAGCATCGTTAGACCGGTGGAGCTACCCCGCACTAATTAGATATTCGAGTTTTGGCCGAGTCAAGACTTTCGACATTAGCAAAAGCTCTATTTCATCGACTGGTGACACAAAAATGTCACCCACGTGCGACTAAGGCCAGTGTTAATGCCTACTGGATTTATCGACCTGCTCCTCCCCTCCACTGAGTCTCCGGCTGAGGCTGTCGCATAATAACTATACTAATCTATACTAATCAGCGAATTCTGTAAGCGAATTACCCCTGGGGCAGTTAATGGTGCCATGAGATGCAATGAAGCCCCATTATAGCGTAGGCTGGCTTCATTTGGGTTGATGACATCATAAACTACCCCCTGAAATTCTTTTACCATATGACACCTAATCGCACCTGACAGTCTTTGAAGAGAGTAATATTGAAATTTTGGCAAAGAGTATCGGCTTCAAGTTATGACGATCAACAACGTAAACTAAGTTATTAGCGTGTGAACTACATCACACGATGCTCTATTCAGGACACGACAAAGAACTGTCTCAGGGTCTCAATCGCCAAGGACCTGCTACCCGACCTAATCTCCATCCCATCCTCTTCAGTGAACCCGTCATCCAGCTCATAGAACTTCAAATAGCGGGCTAATACTATGTCATCAAATACTTCGTGGCTAGCCAGTCCCGAATAAAGAGTGGGTAGGTCTGGCGCCCCTGCCAACTATCCCACGGTTTAACAGGAGGTTAGTTGTATTATCTTGGAACAGAACAAGACCCATACATCAAGGTATTCCCCCTTTTTGTTCATTATTTGATGAACGGCCCGCTCATGCCATTGTTCGCTATGATAGAGTGTTGAATTCAGTCCCTAAAGCATGAGAGTCGTAAGAGGTATTGTCCAGAAGAGATAACGTCACAAACCCTGGCAGTGATATTATGGCTTGAAATCATAATCCGTTTGATATCCCCGAGCAAATCCTTGATCTCGCGATGAACGTCCTCACTCCTAACCCCAGAACCTGCCTGAATATCCTGGCGCATGGGTGGATCCACAGCATCGAGGCTAGCCTCAGGAATAGTACTTGGGCGCCCTGAGTCTTCTTCAGAACCAACACCCAAGTTCGAGTGGCTCTGGGAGGAAATGCTAAACTCGGGCTGGTCGTCGCTAGTCTCAAGATTACGGGTGTTAGTGGACCTGGAGCCAACCGGCTCATCTGGTGCAGTGACTGCGGCTTGGGTAAAGGCTTGATATATGTACCGCTCTATTTATATAAGTTATTGATCCTTCGATCAGGATATTCTGTGCTTGCAAGGGGAGAGACTCGCCAAATTGAATATCGAAGAAATGTTGGGAGAGATTCATGTTCAGATCCGCATCAAACATTGAAGGGACTGCCGGATCCCAGTGGATAAACGCTTATTCCTGAGATCTATGAAGTGCTCACCAGATGCAAAGTTGTCCGAGAATCACAGCGCGGCCCGAGCGCGTTTGACCTGGTCGTCGCTAGGTGATCCACTGATAGACTCTAGTACCACCGGTATATGTGCAGGTAAAGCAGGCGGATCATAAGTCCTTGTCTGTGGATGGATATATTTAGAGTGGGAGCGCAAACATCCATGATAAGTCAACCCCCCACTTACGGATGGAAAGATACCCTGCGGATAACGATCACGATGCCGTGCTATATCGAGCGCTTGTTTATTAATCGCAATTCACCACGCGAGATTGAGAACTAACCCATTTGGAGATTAAATAAATGTTGCTCAAGCTTCATCGCCACGTCTGCATCGTAGAAGTTTGGCACTAGGAAGAACGCAGGTTATCATTCCCCGAGTAACACAAGTACACGTGTAGTTATTCATACCGTTAATCATATTCTCCATAGTCCGTATTATGGCATGAACTGCTTTCATATCCTCGTCAGTCGGAAGTCCCTCGATTACCCTCAGCTGAAACAGGTTCGCCAGGAATGGCGGAATATCAGGAGGAACTATGCTCATAATGTTATCAGATGAGATCCAGAAGTATTCTTATATGAAGGGCAAGAAACAATGGCAAAATCTCCCAGGGATCAGGGCGGTGGCAAGGCGTCACTGGATGAACATGTGACTTGCCACATTTACTCTGCATCGCCACCTCTGCGTGACCAGACGTTTGTCTGGCATACATTAACACCTAAAGGCCACACTATCATATTTTGTCGTTCAGGTGATTCAATGGATTTCCGCCGCTCGCATTAACTAGCTGATGTACGCTTCTCAGGAGCAAATTCAATTCGATCAGAAGCCGTCCGTTAAGAGTATGTCAGTTATGGGCAGTCGGAAACACTCTCTTCAGAGTATACATTTCCACCGTTGGCCGTTTCGCAATTGTTTCACGGGCAACGTTCATCGAATCCCCGTCACTGTGCGGTATCCTAGCACCAATACACCAATATGACAACTTCAAGATATTTGACAGCACATCGTTCGACCGGCCGTGCGTTTTGGCAGCTCACGGCTCGGGCCATTTGGTTTGTATCATCTCTCATTTCCGAAACACTCTCCCGGTGTGCCGTTGTGTCCTGGCTATCGAGAGTCGCACCAAGATCCAAGGTGGGTTGAGCATCCACACTCAAAATCACAGGTGAAACTTCCGACTCGCTTCTCCAGTGTGAGACTCACACAAGTACGCGCGATGTATGCGCACGACTTAGCGACCTTCTCCAACGACCGAATAGCAGCATGCACCAGTTTCACCTGCTCATCGTTCGGCACTCCTTCAATCGGCTTGAGCTCAAGTGGCCCTGCGGAAAAAGGCGAGAGTTCAGGTGGGTGAAGCATGCTTCTACTTGTTTGCGCTGGAGCAAAGGTGATCGTGGCAGAGGTGCACGTGAGTGTTTCCCGCGCACGCTTCTCGCCTCGGCTGATCAGCTCCGACGCAATGCGCCCCTATCCGTCCAACTGGATCTGTGCTCAACGACCACAAGCCCTTGCCCCCTGGTCAACCACCAAAGATTGTCCCCATCCGCAGCCTCACACATCCAGAAAAGGTGATAATATATGATTCGCTCGCCCCCAGCGAACCAAACCACACCAATACACACGCGACCAAGAAAGGGAGCTACAAGACAGAATAAACAACAACAAAAAAAAAGCCAAGGGTAAAATCAAGATCGTCGTCCAAAGACAACAATGTGATCATGTCTATCTATCAAATGCAAAGGTCCTAAGCCCGGCTCACGTCCATTTTTATCCCGAATGCATTCCATCCCTACGTATCGCACCAATCCCCGATATCCTGGATCGGATAGGTCGTGGATTGGTTCATCCTCCACGGATTGAAATACGTGCTCGTGGCAAACTGGGCCCAGTCACTGGTTCCGTTGACCGCGGTCTTTTGCAGGCCGCTCCCGGCATCGTCCCTGCTCACGGGCGCATCCTCAAACGCCCACAGCTTCTTTTCTTCGAGCGTATCTTGGAGCGTCTCGGACAGCCCGTCGATACCTTCTTCGACCTTGCGACCGGTTAGAACAAACAGCAGCGTGGTCTTGGCGGCGGTTTCGGCCGTGGCGTTCATAAACGGTAGCATCGGCGTGACACGCGTTCGGGAGATGGTGACGTTGGTCAGGCTCTGGGGTTTTCCGACGGCGGGGAGGAGCGAGGTGGGGAACGTATAGGTCGTAGTGTCGAGCGTGGTGATGTCGGTCAAGTTGCCCGAATAGGGGGCGAGGATCGCTCGAGTCGTCTCGTTTGCAGTCATTCTATCCAGGGTCGACGCTACGATTAGCCCTCTCTTTGCGACGACGGATGGCAACTGGGGGGCACGTACGGGTTGGGATAGAGGTTGGTGGAGGTATACGTGACGGTCGTGACGTCTCCCGAGTTGGATCCCGGGTACGTCGTGTTGGGCAGGACGGTATAGACCGGGTTGTTTTGTGTATGAATAACTGTTATCGGTCGGACAGGTGTCAGCGAGGTGTCTCGAACGAAACGATAGGAACGAGCGATCGGCATATGACAAATCCGGGCTGATAGACGTGGATTTCAAGAAGCCAAGGCCAAGCGCATGCGCGAAGATGGGGGAACAACTGAACGCGTGTCGCCGGGCATGTTGAATGGGCGGGCCGCTGGGACTCACCGGGATAGGTCTGGCCGTCCCAGGGGCTGTGGAACGTGGTCGCGAGCTGGTCCGATCCGACGGGGTAGTAGAGCAGCAACTCGCGCTGGAGCAGGTCGATCTCTCCGGTCGTCGTAGGAACCGCCCGGGTCGTCGTGAGGCCTCGCACGCGGAAGAGCTGGAGCGGGAGAGCACCGGGCTGGTATGCGCTGTCGACAAGTATGAGCCGGAGATGAACAGCGAGAAACAGGCAAGGACAACGTACAAGAGCGATCCATCCCATTCCGTCACGGTGTCCTGGGCCATGTCGAGATGATTGCCAGCCCGTACAATGTCCGAGAGCGTCTGTCAGACGCAGGATGAATGAGCGCTTGTTCACAACGTGACTGGGCACACTCACCAGGTTGACTGGGACAGCGGGCGCGGCATAGGCACCGACGACGAGCGCAACGGCAAGGGCAAGCACAGAGCGCATCATGGTGGACGAGCGAGCGACAAGGGGAGCCGAACAGACCGAAACCTAGATAAAACCAGGGTCAGCGTCGACCAGGGTCTCGCTCCTGAGACGTCATCGTCTACCTCGTCCAACGATGGCAACCGCTGCTCCGACGACGACAGCGACGGGGGGTTCACTCGCTACGCTGGCCGCTGGCACTGAATGTTTTATTCGATGATCTTCCGGGATCACGTGGATCGCGTCTGGAACCCGACGCATGTGGGCTCCTTTCAGGGATGTCGAAGGGCCCGCCCTGATCCATGCATGGTCGGCTGCTGCGGAGTTCTCATTGGCTAAGCGATGGGCGTCGCCGAGTATGCCGCGTTTGTTGTTCAGCGTTGCCAATGTGTACAACCGAGTTTAAGATATGATAGAGGGGATAAGACAAATCATGGATCCAGACGGCGCGGCGTCCGATGCCCCTCGGCGTTCTAGCTGGACCGGGCTGGCGAAAGTTTGTGTCACAAATAGCTCGGCGTCGGGGGATTTGATAATAATGAAAAACTAACAGTGAACATTGCTTGTTTGAATCAACTCTTATCGAAGTACAGGCGCAACAAGTGGCTAGCAGTAGCGCTTTTAGGCTGTTCTCGACTCCATTCTCGTAAATGCTTTCAATCTGTCCTTCGAAATTACCTTTTTCAATGGATGTGGAAACCGAGAGCGCGACATGGCTGAACACTAGAAGAAAGTCTTCAGCCTAAACGAAGCGCGAAACGACAAGGCGCCAGTTTTCCAGAACAAATAATTGTGCTTACGATTGACGACTCGAGTTGTATCCGGGAAATAGAGCTACCGCTCCATCAGGGTACGCGATGGAGTGGGGTAAAAACAACGAGACTCGAGAAGCGGGTCCTACAGCGTCTAGCGCACCTTATCATCGAGTGCAAAAGGCGTGTTGTCCAGGTACTTTGGAACTTTCGACAGGCCCAAATCAACGACACTCCTCTGGATATTTGATCCTAATACTTGTCCTTGGTCCACTCGTTGATCAGTATTTTCAGTGGGTATATATGCGTATCACACAGACCAAGGTGTTCACTAATGAAAGAAATTGAAACCAAACGCTTTGTCCCAACCGCACCCGTTTCAGCACTTCTCGCATTCAATTTCTTCCCTAATCCACTAGGTTATTTCTCCTCGGATGCGACATGACCACCAATTGATGAGAGTTCTATGTAATTGTGAACACGTCGGAAGCCCAGTAAAAAAAAAGCAAAAACGAATGTACTCACCATATCAGCAGAGTCGCCTTGCGTGGTAGTGCTGGACTGCGCGACAGAAGCTACAACAGTAGCAGCTAGGGCCGATTGCAGCTCTCGCACTTCTGGGTAACCTAGTTCCGGATCCAGATACACATAATCATACGCGTATTCTCCCATTTCTTTGCTGTCCATCCCCGCAACTTCGGCTTCGGTCGTCGTACGAAGCCGAAGTGCGGGAAAATAATCGAAAACGATGAGTATGAGTCCCTAGATCGTATATGTTCAACCCCGTGTCGCGGATGCTCCCAGGCACGCTGGACTCACGGTGGTTATCAGCGAGTAAACGAGGCATGCCATGGAGCCGGCCGCTTGATACGCTAGTTGGACTTGTGCCATGAATGGTGCTTCAATTCAGTTGAAACCAATCAAAACGATCAAGTTGAACCTACGGAAATGTCGGTCTAACCAGCCCCCTCGGATTGATGGGGAGCCATCTAATGAAGCATACGACGCCTGAGCGAATATCCCCGTCAGTAGATTCCCCGCCACTCCGCCGATAGTGTGCGACGCAAAAATCTAAAGCGACTTGAGCACGTGCTCGCCCGGAAGAGCACGACCAATTCTCACATCAAGACTATCATCGTAATGAAACTTGAACTTGAGCCGTGTAGCCCAATGGCACGCTGAACCACCAACGACGCCAAACACTAATGCGGCAGGGGTGCTAATATAACCAGCGGCTGGAGTGATCGCCACCAATCCCGAGATCACACCCGAACAAAACCCCACGACGGACCACCGCCGGTTGATATAATAGTCCCACAGCAGCCAAGTGATCCCACCCGAACACGCCGCCAGATGGGTGACCAGACACGCACGAGCCGCACGCAAACCGGCCGCAAACGCAGACCCGCCGTTGAACCCGAACCAACCGAACCAGAGAAGCGCGGTACCGAGCACGATATACGTCGGGTTGTGGGGTATGTATGCGAGACGCGGTGTTCCGTATCCGTGCCGCCGACCGAGGTAGAGTGAAATCGCCAATGCGGCGCTTCCGGAGGTTATGTGTACTGGTGTGCCGCCCGCATAATCCAAATCACCCATCACGCGAGTCCATCCCCGAGAGTTCCAAGTCCAACGTGCGGTTGGGTTATAGACGAGTGTGCTCCAGGCAAACACAAATAGCGTAACCGGACCGAGCCGAGCACGCTCGGCAAATCCGCCTAGAGCCAGCACAGGGGTGAATGCGGCAAACATAAGCTTATATAAGCAGAATACTATCGCCGGGATTCGGAGACTGGCCATCGAGGGTTGATCTAAAACACCTTGAAGGGCAAAATGTTTTAGATCTCCGATGAACGGACTGGTGTTGTCAGAGTATGTGAGAGAGTAGCCCCAGAACCACCATTGGAGAGATGCGACGGCTAGGGAAGTCATGCTAAAGTAGAGCATGCTCAACGCGTTCTTGCGACGCAACAATCCTGAATAGAAGAATCCGATACCGGGAACCATGATCATCACCAGTGCTGTCGAACACAATACCCACGCAATATCGCCCATGTTGTAAACATAGGTCTTGCCCGTCTGAGCGTCATACCAGCTCAGGTCATTGGCTGGTTCGGATGTGGGATTTTTAACTTCAACCAAGGAGCATAGAGATACACTCACACTCGTTACACGTGCTGTTCCACATCGGTATATCCCGACGCCCTTGTGAATTATCTTAACACTCGCTATACAAGATTGGATGGCAATGTCGTTCGAGGATGACAGTGTCCAGAGGGATGCGAGCGGAATCTGTGCTAAACCTGTGAATAGGACGAGGTACTTGAGTCTAAACATATGTCCTCGGAGTCGGACGTTTATGGGACGATGATGAAAACGGGGTGTACCTGAACGGGTTGATTGACGAGCGATCGGATAGCACTGATCCTCTTGCTCCTTATCTCATGCCAGTCACTCCGACATGGCTTATCCGTCGCGCAGCCAGCTTGAATCGATTCCCTACGCCTCCACCGTCGTATCCAATGTGACCATGAATTACAATCAGTATGGCTATGAAAGACTTTTGTGCTGAGAAGCCACTTGCTGTCACAAAACCGGGCAAGTCAAAGTCACCCCATTTACTACCCGAACAGGAAAAGGTGAGGCTAACATGCCATGATCCAGGGCTAAGCCCCTTAAACTGACAGTAGCCAAGGCTCTTGTCCGCTTGGCTTTGACCTTGTGCGGGTCTGGAGTGGGCGACCGAGTAACTCGCCCGAGGCTGTCGTCATTAGGCTTGTCTCAGTGCACACACCACAGGGTCTCCGAGTTCATCAAAACCCCAACCGACGGTGGTTAACAACTGGCGTTCCAATCCAACTTGAAATATATCCCGCTTGAATAGCTTGGCATTTGCACACCGATCATTCTTGACAAGTTATCTGCTTCGATTAACAGCTGGGTTTTGGAATCCTGGCGTCGCACCTCACAAACAGCTGGCACACGGAATTTTCAGAGGTGAATCCCCAGTAACATTTGAGGCGCAGGCATTAGCTCGAGCGGATCCGAGAGTGAACAACGCGAGTCCTCCCATAATGCCTAAAAGAAAGCCCATGATGAGGAGAGCCCAAGAAACGCGATCCAGGGTTTGAAATGTGTATGATGAGTCAGAGATCATCCTCCAGCGCTCAAGGCACATATTCCGAGTAACCGTTGGTATTCGAGACATTCAGAAGTAATAACGGTCTACAACCCAACCATGCACGCGAATGAAAATATAATAATGAGTAAGTTTACGTGAAGGGTATTCGCTTTCTTTAGCTCGCCATTCGACTTGGAAGGGATGGTGGAGAGGTTGCAGCTTCCAGATCCGGGACTGCTGTTCGTATCCAGGGCAGGAAAGAGAATTTGATCGGTCTAAATAAAATCAGTTGTATTGAGAGCTTGTAAAAATGATCAACCACTCGACTCACATTGCAAAACTGATCAGCCGGTGGAGGCTGATCATTGGCAAAGTAACGTTCTATGATAGAGTTTGTGCTGGAGCAAATATCAGTGGCTTGTGCATTGACACATGGGCAGAGAGAGACAAACCAGCAGGAATGCATGGCAGACGAGGTGTGCTATAGTTAAAGTCGAATGAGCCTCATGGTTATACTTTTATCCTCCGTCCACTTACTCCATAACCACCTTGGTGGACCAACACAGCAGAATCCCCTAGAGCATCCGCCACCTTTTTCGCTGATGAGAACGGGGTAATAGGGTCGGCATTGTTTCCTATGCACATAGGCGTCCTGATTAGCATCGAGCAAGCAAGGTGAATGTAGTGAGATCGTGACCTATGACCAAGATTTGGTTCGACAGAGTCTGATTCCATGGGCCTGTATATCTCCCGACTGCGCGAATCGGCCATCGATGGCAATAATACCCAGCATCTCCCCAGATTGGACCGACTATTCACATTTATGCTCAGTTAAACCCCCATGCGAGTACTCAAGAAAAGCGACTCACACATGGGACTGACCTCCCTTGTTGTTCGGACCACCTCCTCAAACACCATCTGGGTCGTAACTTTTTCAGCGTCAACCGCATCTGCGCAAGTAATAGCATGATATGACCAGTTACGGAGCTGACGCAAGGCCTTTGAAGGAAATGATTGAGCCAATGGGATTTTATGGAAGAATGGCTGTGGGCCAAGTTCTTCCACATCGATAGATCGCTTCATCTGGTTCGAGCCTTCGGATATATATTCCGCCATCCCGGATAGGGTTTTCGCCAGGAGAGGCCATTCGGTTGGTTGGTACATGAAACCAAATAGGAGATCTAGGTTTCATTTATTCCGTATAGCTGCCTCATGGCATAGTCATCTACTTACTTCTGATCTGGGCCGAGCTGTACCCAGTCTCACCCCCGGCAGCTTTATTAAAGTCATATGCGTTCTAAAATATTAGGCAGTGGGGCCAATAAGCTAGAAAACTGAAATATGGTGCGAGATACCCACGTTTATCAGGCTCCATATATCGCTCACTAGGCTATCCACAGTCGAGTTTGCTTTTGCAAGGGCGCAACGACTCGGTCCAGCAGAAACGCAAGCTTGAACAAATCCCATAAATGCTTTGTCTGCCGACTGGATTGCCTCGGCCCGGGACTATGGTACAGGTGAGCTAAGTCTATGTTCAATGAATCGGACTCACTTTGTGTGGGGGTAGGTTGGCGTAGTAGACTGGATCCACGACGCCGTCGAGCACAACATGGCCAACGCGGCTTGGAAGCACTGTTGACTGAACAATTAGCTATGGGGTATATCAACGAGACAATTCTGCGTACTGTTGACGAAATATAAACCTATCGCGGATCCGTATCTAGTCCTGATGTGTTAGTCTCGGTCTACTTTGTAATGGTGTTTGCTCACGAGGATCCCCAATAGTTGATAGGTGTGTGTGATGATTCAATATAATCGTGCAGAGCAACCATGTCGCGAACTGTTGCTGCGGTTCCCATATATTGAAGCGTGCCCTGGCTGTGGTATGTGCATTGTGTTGCAAGCTTGCCCAATAGTTCATCAAGTTTTGGTACCTGAGCAAAGAACGCATCCAGGTCGGCCCGATCGGTAAAATTGCCGCGGACTTCGAGCTTCGAGGCTGGAAGCGTCCCTTCCCAGAACGCATTTTCTTCTTGTACTGTTTCGAAACACTTGACACGAGGATAAGTCAGACCGACACCTCGAGGGTCCCAGCCTGTCAGCCAAGAGATCAGATTCAAAATGGCACCAGTTCGGAGATATAAATACTTACTGACAAGATCATAATACCCGCCTGTCTTGGCTGATATAGTGATCGAATCGTCAGATAGGATCATGTCCACGCCACTCGCCCCCGGACCTCCAGGGTTGAGAAAAAGTGTGCCCTTTTTAGGCTCTTTTGTTGCTGGGTATCGAGCTACAGCAAGGGATGCTTTCCCAGCCCTTGAATCACGGTAGTCTAGCGGTACCTCAAAGCGGCCGCATTGAATAGTGCGATTAGTGTCTGCACAACGCTCCCAGGAGATACCAGCGGTAAGAGAGGCAAGCTGGGAAAAATTAGCTGGCAAGTCTAAGGGATTGGAAGCCACAAGCGTTGCTGCAGTTATCAGAACCATGTGCATAGAGGGACGCATCGTGGAAAAGGTTATAAAATTAGGTCGGGCTCCTGCATTTTAACCGATTCCATTTCAACCTTAGCTATGCTTTAGGATGGACAAGGCACTGCAAGTGTTCATGAGGAAATATTGACCCTACAAATCGGATGCGCAGTAGTAACGAACCGAGGTGACAGACTTCACAAAGCTTCAAAAGTGCCATTTGGAATGTTCTAAGTGCCAAGGAAATGACAAGCCATCATAACACTGCTTTTAGTCCATGTGGTGGTGTGGAACAAAGTCTCCGGCACGTGGATTTGTGGCGATGTTCTTGGCGTTGATTTCTTGCAGTATCATGGTCGGCCCTCACGTGGTGACGGGGTTTTACGGTTTACGGCTCGTAACGTTTGGTGGGTGTTATGGACACAATTAGAAGTTTATCCCCAGCAACTTGAATTATTTCTGTTTCTCAATAAGATGGAAAGGAAGTCACGTCTTCACCAAATAAATACCTAAGACTTTAAGCTTGCTCCATTCGATGTTTTCATGCTGAGGATATATGAGTGGTCCTAAAACGCTCGCATAGGCCAGGTGAATTAGGCAACCGAACGAAATTGAGCCTAGACAGACGCTTAAGATAGGGGTCAGCATGCTAAACTCAGAATTACTGAAATATCACCTTGTTACCCAATTCTCCTCCCGAGTTCAATCACTTTTGTGTGTTACAGAAGATGTGAGACTCAATGCCTGGTGTAGAATGAGGCGAAAGTCACATATATTTATTTGATCAAAACGTAAGCGCCTCGCCATCTTATTCTGAAAGAGCAATCATACATAGTCGATACGAACGGCGGTTGTCAAGGGAAGCCGGGCACCCAAGCATGCATTGGGTCTGGCATTTGGACCAAGCGCCCACGACACAAAACCTTTCCGCATCTCGGCTTACCTGTTAGCAGCCAGAAATGGTCTGTCCGGTTGTGCCGGGAATCGAATTGCAATATTCGATCCCGCTCTGAACTCGACCCCTTCATTTAGAAACAGCGCTCATACCCTCGATATGCTATTGGCTTATCCCCGTGCCCCCAAATTCGAGAACATAAACACTGAATTTGCAAACCTGTTGATTTCACGCATGTTTCTGAACGAATACACTGAGGCTGCTAGGAAACCCTCGCGCCCGAGCAGATTACACTACGCATACAACTTTCATTTGATTCAATGTCGCTCTCCCGAATATGTCGCTGTAAGGGCAGTTTAGAAAGGGATCATATGTGTGGATGCATCTACCTACTGTTTCAGCTACATAGGTTCTGGGTTATAAAATTTGTAAACTGGCTTGCGGCCTAGTGTAATCGCGGCATTCCGCCAGTATGCGTAGCCAAGCAATCGCTGGCATTCCCAACCTCCGGCAGCCAGGCCTTCGCTTGCATCACTCGTGAAGAACACATAGTCACTGTCCTTCTCTCGGTACCAGCGATACACAGGAATGACGTATTCCGAAGGATTAGATGGCCGGCTGTTCAACAGATAGAAGACGGCACCTTCCCCAACCTGTTCGAATCCCTGCTGAACCATGGAATCTCCCTCTTCTTTGGAGTTGGTATAGAAGTAGCTTGAGTCCCGGGAATAAGCCCAGATCGGAGAGGTTCCAGGTTGTTCATCAGTCAGGGCGACCAGCTCTATACCTTCATTCCCATAGCCTGTGAGAGGCTCTTTTTCGGAAGAGTAGTAGTGTACACCCATGAAACTGAGGGAGCTTGAGTTACTGCTGGGGGATGAAGATGGTGGTAGTTCCTGGCTCTGTATCACTGTTTTTTGTTTGCAAGATTAGCGCGCATGATTGGGCGCACCCCTTATTTAGGTGGCCGGTTGGGGCGATTCCCAACGGATGGGATTGATCTCGCCGGAGCAGGCTGAATTGGTATGTACAATAACTGACGCGCGACAATTGAACGGATATTCGGGAACGTTAGCCAATATCGCACAAGGCGGAATATTAGTGCCAATATTGGGCGAGGTGCGCTGATACGGGCAGTCGAAAACAGTACAAAAATTGATTGACGAGCGATCCTTTTGGTTTAGGCAGCATCATAATTGGTTCATGATCTTTTGAAATATTGGGCCGAAATGAAACCCTTAGCAATTGACAGCTTCGTAATAACATCTGCTTGCTACTTATTACAAAACTGCAAACGGCGGGCGCAGAACAAAATGATGATTGAAAAGAGACTGGAATAAAGATTTCACCATAAAATAGATCAAGTAAACGTGACAAAAACGACGCACAATTCTCACTAAATCGCTAATTGCTTTGTTCATTATCGTAGACAACAATCAATATATCGGAGTGCGCAAACTGCTCTTTAATCATGAATTCGTTGACAGGAAAAGCACCCTCGGAATATGGCTCTTGCGCCATGCAGCCCCTCAGGGTCAACTTCTCTAGGTATCTACTCCCAACAAGACTCTCCAGAGAACCTGGGTGAATGATGCACCGGTTCAAGTTCAAGAAGCGCAACCGTGGCCACAATACTGAACCATGGAGATACTCTGTGCGCATATACGACTCCAGGCTTGGGTCCCCAAAGTCACAATTTTCGAGCGTGAGTGTGACCAAGCCGACTGGGCACCTGCGGAGAGAGTCAAACCATAGCTTCGAGTCTATCGGCTTGACAGTTAAATTGGAAATATTCGTGTCCCCATCGAAGAATGCGCAGAGATTCTGAACGAAATCTTCTTCCGTTGACAAAGAGATCCTGAGAGAAAGCTGTCGACTCCCAGGCTTCAGCAGTTGGAGTAGAGATGTGAGGTGTCGAGGTTTTCTGCACTCCAACTCGAGATACCGGAGCTGGGGCAGATGGACAGGTTCAATGATAGCATGACCAGAACCTTTAGCATATACGTTCTTCAAAACCAGTCGCCCAAGTTCTGGGCACGATGCTAAAATATGAGCCATTTGCGCTGGAGTGGGAAGATCTATGGAACCATCGGATATCAACGATAATTCGGCCAACCCGAGGTATACACTATTGCTCATTGGTATAAATGAATTTTGGAGGCGCAAAACCTTGACAGGCTTCATAAATGCCTCAAGCCTGGCGTTGGTAGGAGTTCCTTGAGCGTGGAAGTCTCCCCATTCGAGCAGATTCGTCGACTCGCGGTTCAGATGCATGGCGCTCACGCAAAAGGTCTCCAGAGGAGCCCCAGTACAGAGCCTCACCAGACAGATAAGGATCGGCTGGAGCTGTGATGCTGAATAAACCCGGGAGCAAATATGTAATCCCCGTATCCGAGATGCCAAGGGTGTGATTACGGCTACAAATCCATCAAGATTCAACTCCGGGACCAGTCCTGACGATCTCTCGCTTGCGCTCGCCTGGCCGGGTTCATGGACCCAAACGCGAAGGTTTACGGCGCTACTGCCAGAGCGTTGGGTTAAGAGCCGTATCCGGTTGGATTGTGTGCGATTGACCCGAAAACGCTGGGTTACGATGTCAATGAAAGTCCACAGGAGAGGCAAGTTTAGAGAGACACGACGCCACGTTCGGCAAACGCACGATATGATAGTGGGGGAAACGTGGTTTTGTGGAGTTGGTTCTGGATAGAACTCGTGATGTGTATCGACTGTAGCTAAGAATATTTGTCCTAGAATTTCAGGGGGGAGGTCATAGATAGAAACCGAGCATCTAGGACTGCGAGTGCTGCGATTAGGGCGTCGAAGCGAAATGCCCAGGTGATCACCGGCAAAAAATATTTCGGGCATTGTCTGACGGAACCTAGTCGCAGATTAAGAAGTACACGAATGTGGATTACAATAGATATAAACATACACAGTTACCCAATTTATGTGTACCTCGGCAACTCTGCAGTGGACCGATGTCGTGGTTTCTGGTCGACTGTTCGAAGAACGAAAACAAATCGCCGGGGTAGAACGACTTGAGTTCCTTCAACGGAAGATTTGAACGAGGACTGTTGACCAGTGGTGGCGAGGAATACGTCATGTTGCATGCTGGACCAGCGCTTATCTCGCTTGAGTTGAGCGGCTAATCGTGCTGACGCATCAAATCCATGGGGTACATCTGGCGGGAACCGCAATAACGGAGTGTAAGAACTAAGGAAGCTTATGTTGTCGAGACAAGTATTCTTCTAGCTTTTCGAGAGTAAGAGGAAGCAGTACAAACAATTATCTCCTGTAGCCGATCTAATAGTTGACGTGAAAAGTTTGTCATGGAACACAATCCTCTATTAATTACCCGTGGGCCACCAAGTGATGGATGGTTGACATCTTCGTATTTCAACGAATTCACATCCCGAGGTAATGTAGATAATAATATTATGTATTAAATAATAATTAAATCCCTTGTTAATGAGCATAAACTTTACATGAGCCGAGGTATATGCGGATGCGAGGCACAATCGTTTAACAGAAAATTGGGTATACGGCTTACTGCCCAGCTACCCGCCGAGCGACACCCATCAAGGCAGGAGCCCTCGACTTGACTTGCACGATCAGTACTGGAACTAGCCGGCTCTTAAATGTGTTCTGCTTCAGCTGAAGTGATAGTGTCACTGGCTTCGGTGTCAAGTTGCTCCTCCTCTTGGAGACTCGAGATCTTCTGCAAAATCGCTATACGATCCAATAAAGCCGTAATGAGTGGTAGCATCTTCTTCCGAAGAGAGTGATAGGCTGGGATCCCGTCAACTTCGTAAATGAAGGTGAGGGTCTTTAGGATCTCAGCCGGGTCCACCGACTGGGACGCCATGTGGCATCGGCCCAATATTATTTTCTCCATCTCATCAACTGTAGGCATCTAATTAGGCTCACAAGATTAATTTTTTGTACCCGCTAATGGAACAAGCATTCGTACCTTGGTTGATGAGAATGAATTGTGGATTGATAGGAGAGTAGATGAATGCGCATATAGCGGCATCGAACCGGAGGGTCTCAAATAGGAGGTGATCATCATATTAATATCGAGTGAGGATTAGAGGTGCTGGATTAGGTGGAAGGAGACGTGTAGGAGGGCGACTCCCTCGGCTTTGGATTTTATACGCTGATGAAGCATCGCTACTCTCGGAACATCTGCATTTGAATTTATTTTCAGAAACGGTAAACAGTTACGCTTTTATGTCAATGGTTGTCGACTTGGATACGTGTGTTGTATATATCTGGACCTCAAAGGTATTCACATACAAAGGTATGCCATAACTGATCACGTGGTGTAACTCATAAATGGTAAATTCAGCGAACCAACAACCGTCATCAACCGAACTGCGCTGAGACAGGAAATGATTAACACACTTGTAGCTAAAGCGACTGACGGACCATTGTCCAATGTTAGGGTATCACTGCCTCGTGCTGATCATCTCCTTCAACGCCATGGATATTGATGATGATTCGTCGTTCACACATCCGTCTTCATGACACTAAGACTCGACGAGCCCTTACGCATCTCCCAATATGGCCCAGATCTTTCCTCGCTCCAGAGGCGGCCTTTCACGTGGCGCTTGTACTGCCACGGGTCCTGCTGCTCTTCTCACAGCCTCTCCGCGATCTCGTGTGTCTTCGTGTCTTGCGGAACCATCCATGACATCGCTCTCTTAAAGTCGATAGAGAGAGACTGAGCAAATCTAGCCATAATCCTTAGAGTAATTTCGCTAGGTCAGGCTCAGAAAGGTTTGAAATGGACCCGCTAGGCGTTTTACTGCTGTGGGTTGCACTAATGTTTGCGACCTAAAATCCCATGAGCCGCTTTTTTTTTTTTTCTGGCATACATACTCCCGTGACCTGCCTCCAAACCCGGCATTTGGGCAGAAATGCATATTAATAATACTGATCTCGAGGCCGAACGCCTACGCCGGTGCGACCTATCCGTGAGATGAGTCGCCGGCAAGGTCTGGGGAACGCAATCGTGGCTGGATCCCGAAACCGCGAGTGCGACTCGCAAGTCGGGTGGGCTCCAATCAAATGACAGGCCTCATCAAAGAAATGGCCGGTGAGTCAAAGAGACGCGGGACGCTGGCTGCTGTCACGATGTGGCTGTGGAGCAGCATGAAGAGCCGCGTCGCTGCGTCGGCGCACGTGGCCAGCACACCGCATTGGTGTTTCCCTTTGATCAGTAGGCACTGCGTGCCTCCGCAGACTGCGGTGCACAGCTCCATACTGAAGTACGTAAGTCTCATCGCCTGAATGAGTCGAACACGGCGATGTAAATAGAACTTAGTTGCGATGAGTTTCACTTGGATACATGACGTGAATAACGCGTTCTATAACAGTCAGTAGATTGTTGTAATTGAATGCCTTTGTTTATACCCTACGAATGTCTATGAGTCAGGCGTTATTCTTACTGCGCATATACTGTGTATATACGCTCGACTCGGTTACATGGCTCGATTCATTCTAGTACATTCGAGTAAGTACACGATATTTCTACACCTGGAGGGAGAATATATTACAGTAAGAACTGTGTAAGAAACTAAGAAAATAATGCTACTGGTCCGTAGATCGAACCACAGAGCGGGAGGCGGCCAGAAAAACAGGGTGGTGTGGGTAGCGGGCGAATGAAAAAGAGGGGAGAATACAGTCAGTATCCCACTCGAGAAGGGAACCAAATACTGGGCCAAGGCGCAGCCGTTGCTCAGTCAGCTCCACTAAACTAGCGAGCGAAACGGGGGGCTCCGACGAGGGTGCGAGGAAAGCGATCCGGACTCCTTTGCTATGCGCTCTCAAGGTGAGCTATAGCTTGGGCGGAAGTATGAGGGAAACAGCCATCCACGCTTCATAGATCTATATTAGAGATCTCAACACTTAAACGATATCCTGCACGGAATGTGTATCCTTTAGGAGTATCGAATATAGCTAGATGAAAATTCCGGGCCGTGAGACCCTCCCGTAGCCGATTCGTCGGCCAAATGGTCCTATAAAGCTATGTTCAGCGGACCGGGCAGCGAGACGACGCATTTAATGAGCCGAGTGTATGGTGCTTCGTCGGCGATCTGTTTCCCCCGTGCATAGAACCCGTAAGACTTCGCCAAACATGGATTAAACTGTTTGGATCAAACCTTTGAATGAAATTTGTGAATGTTTTTAAAGATGAGGGTTTTGAAATCTAGCGGGTTGACTCTCCTCTACCAATACAGCTGCAGTTCTGAGCTTAAAAGGATGAAGGCTAAGGTAAGCATACGTTTGGATTAGGTTCAGTGTGAGTAATCGGTCAGAATCTTTGGGACGTGAAGGATATTTCATTTTCATGAATCATGATAATACACGTGGATGAAATCGCATTGTGACCTCGTAGGCCACATCTTATCTCTGCCCTCGAGGTGCGGGATTATTTCCCAAGTTTTGTAACATGATTGCTGGCTCAGGGGGGGCCTAAAAATATATTAAAATATAGGCCACACAGCGAAAATAATTTGCTGACCTGATCCATGGGACGTGCTTGCGTGGCAACACCTGGGTGTGGACCAGGCGGAACGGATTGGGTAGGTGGAGGGGCTTGTTGCTCCTCACTTGCCGTGCAGCCTTCCTCCGAATGGGAGCATACATCATGGTATGCGCTTTCTCCCATATCATTCATATCCACACCATCCTTCTGCGCCTCACTTGAAGTGCGAAGGTCAAGGCCAGGAATTCGCTCAAAACAGACCAGAATCAACCCCTGGATTTAAATATAGCGCCTCAACCCGGAGTCTCATGAGGGTCGATCAGTTATAAACTCACGGTGATTATAAGGGAGTAAAAAAGGCACGCTGCAGAACTAGCAGCTTGGTAAGCCAATTGGACTTTTGAGAGTGAGTCAGAATGGGATGCTCGAAGTGCCAATCCGATGAAACCCACCAAAATTTCCGTCCAACCATCCCCCACGACCTGGGGCACCAGCGGATATCTGAGCAAATATCCCCGTGAGCAAATTTCCCAAGACGCCCCCGATGGCATGAGACGAAAAAACCTGATATGACGTGAATAATTGGTCAAAAACGGAGTTGAATCACATACGTCGAGGCAATCATCATATCCGAACCTCAGCTTAAGTCGTGTTCCGAAATTGCAAGCCGAACCCCCAACGAACCCGAAAACTAATGCTAGGGGTGGTTTGATGAAACCAGCGGCTGGAGTAATGGTAATCAACCCAGAAATGGCCCCTGAGCAAAACCCTACGACGGACCATCGTTTGCCGACATGGTAGTCCCATAGTAGCCATGTGATTCCGCCAGAGCATGCTGCCAGATGAGTGACAAGACATGCTTGAACAGCATGCAAGTCGGCGGACAGGGCTGATCCACCATTGAATCCAAACCAGCCGAACCAAAGAAGCGCGGTACCGAGTACGACATAAGTCGAGTTGTGAGGCTCAGAGTCGAGGGCAGGTGTTCTATATCCATCTCGTGGACGGAGGTATATAGATATAGCCAATGCGGCACTTCCGGATGAAATGTGCACTGGTGTACCTCCAGCCCAATCAAAATCCCCCATTTGACGAGCCCAACCTTTTGGGTTCCAAGTCCAACATGCGATAGGATCATAGACGAGGGTGCTCCAGGCAAACACAAAAAGGGAAACTGGACCAAGTCGAGCATGTTCAGAGAAACCCCCTACCGCCAGCGTAGGAGTAAAGGCGGCGAACATAAGCTGATACAAGCAAAATACGTTTGCTGGAACCCGGGGGCTAACGGGCGAGGTTTGGTCGAAAACATTTTGAAGAGCAATGTGTTTTAAATCCCCAATGAAGGGATTCGCACTCTCCGAGTACGTAAGAGAATAGCCCCAGAGCCACCACTGCAGAGAGGCAACCGAGAGAGATGTCATGCTTAAGTAAAGCATACTTAGCGCGTGCTTACGGCGAAGCAGCCCGCAATAGAAGAATCCGACTCCGGGAACCATCAACATGACAAGCGCTGTTGCGCATAATAGCCAAGCGATGTCCCCGTTATCATAATTACTGCTCGACCGGCTACCGTACCAGTCTAGATTGCTTGCTAGTGAGACACATTGTCAGCTCCTCGTGAATACGAGGGAATAATCACCCACTGCTGGCGTTGTCTGTACTGCTCCGTCGATTCCACATGATTTTGCCCGAATGGTGCTGTGAACGGCTGCAACTATCGATTAACGTTTAGATATAATCTCGGATGCGGAGCGAGATGTATGGCACCTACAGGGGGTTGGTGGAATGAGTGCTGACGATATCTGCGGGGCAGAGGGGGTTAAAAGCGAGGCGAGTGTCGACGTCTCCGAAAATACAGGGGGATGTGACAAAAACGTGGCACACCTGGACGAGCACATTGATGCGCAATCCCAATAATCGGACGATGTGATTCCTTGGTTGCCCACCTCATGCGAATAAAATGCATTTGCCCACGGACAGGCACAGCCAATTCTTTCTTAAACCACCTTGAAGACATTCCATGATGCATTGTTCTCGTCAACGCGCCAACCCCTCTGTGGGTTTGGAGGTGTATTCTTATTGAACGTTGGTGCTCATATCGTCCTCCACCCAATCGCGGAAGGAGACCGAAAAAACCGAGCACGGGCTTTCATCGCTGTCCGAGCTGGCATTGCAAAGCAGCCCTGATCATAGAACTCATTTGACGGGAAGGGATGCGCTGCGGCGGCGCTCAAACTGACAACTGTTGGGTCCCCTTGTCAGCTTGGGCAGTGCTCA